>JALPQD010000111.1:519728-1924728 GCA_023101885.1 Typhlomys cinereus | reverse complement strand
ATTTCTCCAACAAAAATGTTCAAAATCTGCAAAAAGCTACATAGACAGATTTATCAGTAATACCCCACTTCCCAGATACCAATTCTGTTGCATGCATGGCTGCTGATAAATCATCATCAAATAGCTTAAGGAAACAAGGGGTTTGTTTTCTCTTATGATTGTCTGGTTACAGTTCTCAGTCCAGCTTGATGGGAGAGCTCAAACCAATACTAGGGGCAAGAGCACTGGCCACACCATCTCTACATAACAGTGGAGAGAGGGACGATCCTTACTAGTCAGACAAGCAAGTCTGGCCAAGTGTACACAAGGATGCCAACTTTCTCAACCAGCTCTCTGTATTTTATTACAGGTCCTAGTCACACCCACCATGGGCTGGGCATTCCTCATCAGCTAGACAATCTCCTACAGGTTTGTTCTGGGCTTAACTCAACCATTAATTCTCTACAAATGTGCCCAGAGCTCAAACCCTCAACTGTCAAGTTGACACCTGTGCCTAACTATGACAAGAGAGAAGAGAGGGAGGCATGAAAGAAGAGGGAAAGGGAGAGGTGGGGAAAGCTTCGCCCAGCTTGTTCTGATTAGTTTTTTTTATTTATTTGTTTGCAGTGACCAAATGCCTAAGAGAACAACTTGAAGGGGAGGATTTATCTAGATTTATGCTTTTAGGGATTTCATCTACTCTTCCCTGTGCTGTTGGCTGTGGACCTGTGGTGAGGTGCAACATAATGGAGGCCAGCTATTGAGGAAGGGGGGAATGAAAGGAGAGGACAAGACAAGGAGGGCAGAGAGAGAGAGAGAGAGAGAGAGAGAGAGAGAACACATCTGGGGACCAGGCATAACCTTGAAACTCAGTTTCTATGACCCACTTCTTCCAGCTTGACCCCAGTGTCCAGAGCATTGTCTTTAGCTGGACAACCACAATTCTACAAATGAGCTTGTGTGCTTGTGTGTGGGGGATGCGTTTCATATTCAAACCAAGGCAAGATCCAATGTAAATTTTGTCTTAGACAACTTGGGTGCGCTTCTGGGCTTTTTTGACTTGTTTAACCCCCAAAGGTTTTCATGCTCTCTTGTCAGGTAAGAAGCACGGGAACAGAATTCTTACTTCATTTCTTCTCATGCCTGCAGTGAATTTGGCCTCAATATAAGGAGACCAAACCAGCTTTACTGAATACATGCAAAAGAAGAACCCTAAAGGTAGATCACCTGGTCGAAGCTGGCTGCAGCTTGAAACCCTCTAATATATTTCTTAGTAAATACAAGTTGGATTTTAAGTTACTGGGTTGGTTGATTGACCCCTGGTTTAGGCAGGTATTTTTACACATGAACTTTGCGTGAACCTGGAGAGACAAAAGAATGATGAGCTACTGGGTGAGGGTTAAGAAGGTGACCTCGCCTGGGTCACTGTGAACTCTCCAGGGACACCGGAGAAGCCCTGCTGTACATTGTCTAATAAAGTCCAATAAAGGGGGGAATTAGTCCTGGCGTAGTGTCAGCACAGCTATAAATTTCTCATGCAATAATAAAATAATAGGATGTTATTAATTCAACCATTCTGGTTGCTCCTGAAATGATATCGGAGCAATAGCATTGATTCATCTCTTCAATGGCCAATACGTTATTTTCTAGAACTATTAACTGCTTTAAAACCAGTGTGCCATAATACAGTTGGAAGAGATGGTGAAATATCTCCATGGATTCTGGCAATTAACTTAATTTAAGACTACCGCGCATGTTTTAAAAGTAAGAATTATGCTTCGAAACAACTTAGACAAAGAAGAAATTGAGACAATGAACATTTTTTTAAACTTAACCCACTTAGTCTTCTATACAGGTCACAGTTGGGTCACATCTTGGTTTTTAAGACATAAGGTTTGGTGGTTAAAGTACTTACTGTGCAAGTAAAAAGCCAGAGTTGGGATCCCCTGATTCCCACTAAAGTGCCTTATGGGCGTAGTAACCCACTCTTAATTCCCAGGTGGAGCGTGGGAATCTCTAGTGTTAACTAGCTGGCCTTATGACACACTCTTAAGTTTAATTAGAAGCCTAGACTCAAAACAATAATGGAAGAGTAACGGAAGGTGATTCTAAATGTTACTCTTGGGCCTTCAAGTCATTTACATGTTCTTTTCCACCCCCTACATACACTCACCTATATGCAAACACAAATACACGCATGCATACACCCCGTATACACTTGCAGTAAGAAATGAAAGCTAATGCTAACAGTTGCTTTGCATCTATTTTGTGTATTATTGTATCAGAGAAGCCAAAGATGTGTGAGACCTTAAAGGGCTCCTTTCTCTAGACAGAGCATCCTGCTAAGAACTGTCATGGATATTGGTTCATTCAACCATGATCTAGATGCAACCGAAACAGGTTTGTTATCCTCTACCAAGTGGCCTTATGATCCCTAATGAAACCCATACCCACTCCTAAGTCCTAAAACAGAGAGTCATGGTGGAGTTTGTAACTGAATAAAACTCTTATCAATTAAAAAATGATCAACTGAGCTGGGGAAAGCAAAAACACTCTACTACAAAAATATCTACTGTATAAAGGGCAACCAAAAGGAGTGTGATAAAAACCCAGGAAATGCATCCCAGCAGTATATGAGCAGGTATATGTGTAGTGATTTGCTTATTCAATGCAGATAAGTATTTACCTTGAACATATTTTTCTATTCATAATTTTATATTCTGTTTCTTAAAGTGAGCTCTCATGAGTCCAGAAGTTTCAGGACCCACAAAACTTGGTCATTTTATTGGGAAGATAGTTATTAACACACTCAACAACCAAATGCCTGGGACTTGAAAGAGAGTGAGAAGCAGAAACGGCGACTCGTTTGCCAGGTCTGGGGAAAAACGGAAATGTGGGTCTCAGTTTACAAATCCTATGAAGAAATTCAATATGAAAGTCAGGAGAATAGCAAGCTACCTGGAGGGTCTTCTCTCACTCAGGACCAGTGAGCCAGCCCAGTTCATGCCCAGGAAACCAGCAGGAAGCCGTGAATGGTTACACAGTGTCTCCAGTTCTCTGATTCCTGTCTGAATTGTCAGTTGAGTGGCTGAATGAGCTTTGTGGTGAGGGCTACCCTTTTATAGACTACCCTCACATGCAGTCTTTGAGGGCGGTGTTAGTTGGGTTGCCTAATAATTATCCAGCATGCAACCCCCCATTGAATGTGATCCTCAAGAGCAGCTGCTTCGTGTGTCATTTACAAACTGTATAAATGGCTGCCTCCAGTCTGTGACTGTCTTGGCTTAATCTACTTGCTGCAAAGGTTGTGGTGACACACAGCAAAAGACAGCCTAGCTCCCTCCTCCTCTAGAGCAGTGGCCTTGGGTGTCATGGAAAGATTCTCAGCTGAAGGGACATCTGGGGACGGTGGACCGGTCATGTCTAGTGCAGCTCATGTAAATTCCAGTGCTGAACTCTTGGAAAAAGATGGAAACTAGAATCAGATATGGCAGAGCCCAAGTTGATGTTTGCAAGTTAAGAAATACTGTGCTCTTCAATTGGGACGATGTGAACACTGGAAATATACAGGCTGTGAGGCGAGCTGCTCTTGAGACTCTCACCTTGCTTCTTCCTAAGAGAAGCACAAAGTGTTTCCAAGCGGGCTGTAATTGTGAGCCAGCATACACCTCGTAGCCCATTAATCTTCACTATTCCGAGAGGTAAATTGTGTTGTGTTGGAGAGCTGTTTGGAAATACATTGCTGTCAGACAGCAAGGAGAATGGAAGGGAGGAGATGCATTCTCAAGGTGAAAGTCACCATGAGGAGCCGGGGTGCTAGGAGATGGCTGTGCAGGTGGACGGCCGTGGGCCGTGGACCGTGAACAGCTGCCTTTCTGTGCACAGCACCAGCGCAGCAGCGGTGGACCAGCTTTGACTGTCACATCCTGGATTCCCTTCAGAGGTCATCGATCTGGTGTCTGTCCTAGGGGCCTCAGACTCTTTCTTAGAGAGAAGGGAGCAGCAGCATTCTATCTTGCACTGTTACCCTGTCTGCTGACAGAATGTCAGCATCACCTGAGTGAATCTTGAGAAGTAGAAACTTTTTTCCATTGCTCTGTGTGTGTGTGTGTGTGTGTGTGTGTGTGTGTGTGTGTGAGCAGACTGTGTATGCCTATGGAGGCCAAGGATAACTAACGGAATCATTCTGAATTGCTCTACCTCCTTTTTGCTTTGCTCAAGGGTCTCCCAGGCTCTGCCTTCTAGGGCTAAAAGCGTGGGATGCCGCCATTTCCACATGGCATTTTTGTTTTCAAATGTGGGATCTGGAATCAGAACTCAGCTACTTCAGCTTGCAAGACAGAGGCTTAACCCCTGAGCCATCTCTCTAGCACGACCAATGGAAACATCAACATTCTCAGGGCTGAACCAGCTGAAGATCTGAGTTCAGATCCCCAGGACCCATGTTATAACTGGATGCAGTGGTTAAGGCATTTGTGATCCTGGCATACCTAATGGAAATGGGAGGCAGAGACAGGAAACTCTTCAGAGTTCTTGGTTCAACCAACCTGTTTTTTTACACAGAGGCAACGAGACCCTGTCACAAACAAAGTAGACAAGGAGGACTCATACCCAAAGTTTCTGACCCCTGTACATATATGCACACACACACACACACACACACACACACACACACACACACACACTATAAAAATATGTACAGAATTAAAACTTAAAAATTACATGAATAAAAGAAAATTTTTCTCAGAAAAACATTGCAAGGACAATGACCTTCGTCCTGAGTCCCTTCCAATCTTACCTTTGGGACATAACCTGTGACTTACTCTGTTCCTGGCCATAACATGTAGGAAATAATCTCATTTCCATCAGTTTTCATGAGAAGGGATGGGAAGACCTATTAGCACAGTATGTAAATCTGCTTTGAGAGTATCCAACCACCCCAGTTATTTTGTGCACATTGTCCTGTATCATGTGTGATAAGAACGGAGGTGTACTCACACACATTATGAGCACACATCCACCTTACACATGTAAATCACATTAAGATTTAATGCACCATCGGAAAGGGAATACTTTCCTCTAAAGTTTCTTTTGAAATCTGCTCTTGAAAGATGAGCACAGCACACTCAAACATGTGTTAAAAATTAAGTCAGGTTCCAACAATGAAAGATGAGCAAAAGGAGGCAGACTTTTATCCAGAAGGGCTTTAGATTTGACAAACAACCCAGAGATAAATTTAGTGTATTTTAGAGGGGGAGGGGACTCTCCAAAGCTCCAGAGGCCAATGGCTGCATTCCCAAAGACAGAGAGCAGGAGGATCCCAGGAAACAGACGTTCTGCCCATCCGCAGGCAAAAGCTGTGCTAATTCCGAGCTGTGGGGCAGCCGTGGAGAATGCCTGGGAGATACAATCCCCTCTGTCCTGCTTATAACTGCAGCTCTTTGGATTGTCAATTCCTGCAGAGCATGGACCATGTCTGTTTCACTCCCTTGAGCCAGATCTTCACCCATCACCATGTGCAGATTAGCATTTAATAAGTGTTTGTTGGGAAGATGAGCCGAGATGCAGTGCACTCCATAATTTAGAGCAGGCGGTGTCTCTGGTAAGAGGGTTTATTTCCTGTGGGAATCCCTTCTCAGCTTGACTTTCTCCATTGATGGTGAGCTCCCTTGGGCAGGAGACTTGTTTGTCAGTAGGTTTATTAAGAGGCATGGAGCAAATTGCAACAAACTTACACAGTGGTAACTGTGAGTAAAAATTTCATAAGATGCTATCAAATGCTTCATTAAGAGAAAGATCCAGGGTATTACCACCAACTGCTACATTAACTAGTCATGTCACAACACCATCAAAATGCTAATTAGGTTGTCTGGCATGATTTGTTATTAAAAAAAACACAGACCCAAGCTTCCTGTAGTTTTTGAATATGGATAGTATTTTTCCTCTTAAGGGTTTGCTGGAGGGAGTTTTGGGGACCATTCAGTTCCTGTCCTTTGGAAGTAAGCAAAGCTTGTGTGACTTCCACTTATCACCACCCCTGGGAACTGGGAGAGTACTCTCAACTTTCAGCTGGGGATCCAAGACCATAAGTGGAGAATTCCAATGCCACTCCAAGTGGATGGATAGACTGTGGTACTCGGCAGGTGCCAGAAGGAACCCACTCATGTTGAACTGGCTTGGGCTTCCAGCCAGGACTGACTGGCTGCTTGCTTGCAGTTGGATAAAGCAGCAGAGAGGACTAAGCCCTAGGATGCAAACACCCTCTGGCACTTCACAGGCTGGCAAGGGAATAGCAGAGGCAGGCTTCCACAGAGGAGTGTCTGTTTTTGCTTCTTA
This sequence comes from Typhlomys cinereus, assembly GCA_023101885.1. Taxonomy (NCBI): domain Eukaryota; kingdom Metazoa; phylum Chordata; class Mammalia; order Rodentia; family Platacanthomyidae; genus Typhlomys; species Typhlomys cinereus. The sequence goes on along the minus strand of JALPQD010000111.1, from coordinate 1,918,413 downwards.
GTCTGGTAACTTGGGGGCCAGAGGTTACAGAAGCCATGAATAATGAGAGACAAATTCACGAAGAGTGACAGTTATAAGTGAGGGTCCACTGATGGCAGAAAATCTGGGGAAAAACCGATGGCCTCAGTGCAGACAGTTGACGGGTGGCCGCCCTTGGGGTTAAGATGGGGACAGGGTTCTAGCTCCGACATGAGGTTGAAATCTAAGGAAGTCAGAAAGCTGGACTTGGAGGGGCAGGTGTCTTTATCCTTTTACCTAAGTGACCACTCCAGAAAAACAGTCAAGACAAATATCTTGCTTTTGGGAGGCTAGGGTGGGCTGTGGACTTCCAGCAGGAGAAAAAATAAGAGAGAGAGAGAGAGATCACTTCTCGGATCAGGGCTACCATCCATGTCACGGCTGAACGGGCTGCAGATCAACATCCTGAGCCATCAATGTTAGTAATAGCAGGATCAAACACGCTGCTTTCATTTGGGAGCCTGTAGGTAGCAAGGTCGAGCCTCACATAGAGCACAGGGTCCTGCCGGGAAGAGCGGGAGCAGTATGTGACAGCTTTTGGATGTGACTGTCAAAACCCCTGCCTTGAGTCTTGTCCCTCTTTTTCCAGAAGCATGGAATTGTCATCAGTCCTGAAGGCAGAGACAGCAGAACGTGGCAGTGGAAACACATACTCTTGGTTCCCATGAATCCTACCTCTGGCTCACTTTTATATTTGCTAGTTAAAAGTTTAGGAGACTCCGTGGAATTTAAATTTCAGGTAAACAAATGGAGAGCATTTCTGTGTTATGACTTCCCAATGGATTGCATAGCACATGCTAGTAATAAAAATAATTATTGTCCTATGTGATATACTAAGATGTTCCTATAGTAAAAAAATGGTTACTTATCTCTAATTCAATATCAACTAGGTGCTTTATATTAGCTCTAGCAACTCCACCTTTCTGCTTTCTAGCTATTAGAACTAGAGAAAGGCAATTAGCATCTCTCCCTTCCTCGGATGGTTTAACTCATAGCATTGTTTTGAAAACTCAATGAATGAATAGATTCAAAATATATAAAACAGTGCTTGGCATGGAATAACTTTCAAATATGATCACTTCTGCTTATTATTACTGTCATCATCATCATCATCATTAGTAGTAGTGGCAAAAGGACTACAGTTAGTAATGATTGTACTATTACTGTTTTTGAGTTTTGAGGATTAGAGATGTTTGTGTGTGTGTGCGTGTGTGTGTGTGTGTGTTGTATGCATATGTATGTATGTACATGTGGGTACCTATGCATGTGTCTGTGGAGTTCAGAGGTTGACAATGGGCATCTTCTTCAGTCACTCTCCACCATTATTTGTTTATTTAATGTATTTATTTTTGAGACAGGGTCTGTTCACTGGATGTGAAGCTGCTATTTCAATTAGGCTGGTTGATCAGAGAACTCCAGAGATCCTCCAGTCTCCCCCCTCACTGTGCTGGGGTGACGGACACACATAGTCACCCCGGTGCTGGTGACCCAAACTCATGTTTGCACAGTGCAGATGTTACCCATGGAGCCATCTTTCCAGCTTGTATTTTTTTTAAAGAAATAATTCAGGACACAGCTTCAGAAAAAAAGATGCTTTTGTTCATTTATTTATTACCTATTCTCTTATAAAAATTTATAGAAGTCTTAGAATAAGAGCAGAAGTGAAATATCACTATAAGAACCATTGTCTTAAAGTTTAAAAAGAAACAAAGAGAAAACAGTTGAAGAGATGCTGCTGTAGGACTGATGATCTATGCCCTGTGGACTTGAAGCTGAGCTGTAAGCTTGCTGCAAGCCCTAGACACAGAAAGAGATGATGGGAATTGAGGAAGTGGGTTCAAAATGTACTTGCTGGCCTCAAACTCTCTCTGGGCTCTACTCTCCTCACCTTATTGACCATTGCATGTTTTCCTCTCCAAACTTGCTCCACAGAAGGACTCTTTGGTCATCATGTTCACTTACATCAGTGAATCATTTCTAAGAATATATCCATGTAGACTCCTTGCAGAATGAAAGGGCAGATTAACCATTAGAAAGGACGTTTGACCTTTGTGGAGAAGAGAGAAAATTTTGTGTTTGATGTCAGACTTGAGGTACAGCGGTCTCCAGCCAGCATAGCTATTCTTGACCTTGACTGTCTGTTGGAATCATCAGGGGAATTCCAGGTTGCAACTCAGACCAAATTCTTTAGAATCTTTTTGAGGACAAGACTTAGCCAATCATTCTCAAGCGATCCCTAGTGTCTACCTCTCACAGCTAAGCTGGACTTAGGGGAAGGTCCTCCTGTGGAAATTATTGCTATGGAAACCAGATTACTGAGCACAAACCAAATCAACCCATGAAATACTACAATTTTTGAATTCTCATCATGGACTGTCATACATGCCTACAGTACATAGCCTTTAGAATGTGGAGGCATAGGTGTTTTGATGCACATTTCATCAAAGAGGAAACACAAAAGTCTAGTTGATTCAATAAGTGAATGAACTTGAAACCAATTGTATTCATGACTTATAAGCAAGGGCTCTTTCCAGTAGACCATATAATGGATGTGGTAGATAAGAACACTTGGGTTGAAGGTATGGTGTCCTTCCCTTATGTCTTATCACCATCTATCTCTGGCTATTCTGTTCTCTGTTAGGCCATGTCCCAGGTGGCCATTCTAGGTGAGATCTGTCCTAGTAGGTTTTGTGGGAGTGAGCTTGTTCTTCATTGACAAGTTTCAATTCTCCATGTAGCCCCTGGCCCTCCTACTGTCTGTATACTCACCAACCAGTGCAAACTAGCCAATACACATGCATGGACTTTGTTGGACAGACCTGCCTGAAGACAGCCTCACAGATGGTGTGCCAGCCATCTTTGCCTGCAGCCAACTCAGGCTTTGCTTGGCAGGTTTAGCCAGCCAAGCAGAACTTATTGTGTATGTGCCAATGACCGAGCGTGAATGAAAAGTAGGAGTGAGATCAACCATTCATAGGCCATTTTAGCTCTTAGAAGGTATTAGCTACCTCTTTCACTAGGAAAACCCTTTTTGTCTGAAACAGAATACAAGAACACCATGTTTTATGATTAGCTCATGCATGGAAATAATTGCCAGCTATATACAGATCTGTTAGAATTCTGCATGTGTGGATATAGGTATGCATGTATCATGGATTTATTCATTCATTCATTGTCCATGTATTCAATTACTTACTCTTTAATAGGATCATCAAGCAATATTTTAAATATTGCTTTTGAGGCTTGTGGTATATATTATGCTAGATCCTAAGTATTTCTAGTAAGCAAGAGAAAACTAACCTCATGGTCATAGAAGTTCTTATATATATGGCAGAAGAATTAGGTGGTAAACAAATAAATTATATGTTTTACCCATATAATTACCCATTGTGATAGAAACTGTTAAACAGAGATTAAACTTTTGATGGAGAGAGAAGTGAGAGGTGTGGCTACCTTGGTAAAGTCTTCTCTGGGAAAAGTTGCATTTGAAACAAGATATAATTTTCTAACTGTAAATCTTTTGGTATCATATTTCCTGGAATAGATCTCCAAGCTCCTTCTTTCCTCTAACGAAGCATGCCAATAGCATGCACATTTTTCAGACCTTCTTATTTCTCATATGTAGATGATTAAGTCATCATGGATGCTTATAACAGAAAAAAGAAAACCCACAGCGGCTATAAGCAGAACAATACGGCCCAGCATCCCACAGAGGAATCTGGTAGAGTTAATCTGTGTGCGAACCATACCGCTTCACGATCATTAGTTCATTATTTTAGGATGTGCTTTGCTGCTTACATTACCTAGTCGATCTTCACCCACAGCCCAGAGGGCGCAGATGACTATCTCCTGATTAACAAGTGAGAAATGATTATTCTGGTGCATGAATGTCTTTTCCAAGGTCATGTTGTACTAAGTATCAGAGACAAGAGGAACTGAATGGTCACTTGCTCCCAGGTCAAGAATCTTTCCCACACAGTACCTCCCCGTTCTCCAGCCTTCTTTTCCCTGAAAATCCTTATAGTCCTGTCTCCAATTTGGAGCACCTGAGAGAGAGATCCACGTAGACAAACAGTTTCTCTTGTGCTTCATCACCTATCCAGGAGAGTTTCCTGAACTCTGGCCCAGCTCCACCTCTGTCAGCTACAGTTGGCAAATGAATATTTAATCATCAGCCACAGCAATTATGTACTGATGCCTTCTGAGTACAAGATACTGGTGATACCTTACTGACCAAATCAGCATGACTCCTCGTCTTCACTTGATCCATAAGTAAAGGATGTAGAAACATCTAGATTATCAGAGTGAGTGTCCTGGAGAAAAATAAAGCAGGGGAGAGAATACGAAGGTATTATGTGGATCAAGCACTGGGAAATTAAAGGAGGGGGTCAGGAATGATCTCAAGGAGAACACAGTGTTTATGTCAGGTCCTGAGGCCATGTGGGGAGAAAGTGTCCCAGACAGAGGTGAGAAAACAAAGCTGCGGGCCTCTGTCTGGCCCTGGACCAGTCAAGCATCCTACCTTTGAACTTGAACTCTGTTTTTCCCAAGGCACAATATTAAAAAATGCTGGTTAGACACTGCTGAAATCATATTTTTAAGGATTAGGTTGTATATTCAATTTCACTTTGGGTTAAATACCCCCACTGTGGTTTGTCCAGAAAGCCAAACCACCATGAAGAATGTTTCCAAAGGAAAACGCTTCCAGAGTTTGACTTGCTGACTTATGAGTGAACTCTAACAGCCAAGCTGTTCACGGTGGCCAGAGCTGTGTTCATGAACAGACCAATCTACCAAGTCATCTTCTTTGCTAGGATAGAACATGCCTGGAAGTCCCCTGCTCCCTCCCCTCAGATACAAAGGAATAAGCCTTTGTGAAGCCAAACTGAACTCCCATGATGCCTTTGGTTCTCTTTTCCAGAAGGACGGCTGTCTGTTTGTCCCACAGATTTCCCAGGGCTCTTTCTCCATGCACTTTGTCTTATTAATATTACTTCACCATCTGCTTCAGACAACCACGGTACATTTAATGCCAGCATTAAGCATCATCGCACCTGGAAAGTTCTGAGCCCTCACAAATCGGCTCATGAATATGTATTCTGCATTGTTTATTGGTCTTCTCTGTTAAATAATAAATTCTTAAAGACTCTTTTTCTTTTCTGTTTGAAATGATTTCTGTGTCTTCATAGACATAATCAGGCATAATCTCTTACTCTCTACTTCTGCCCTGATCTTAGAGAACAGATCAATAACAGTCTCTACTTAGAGCCACAAGGTGGAGGGGTCACATCTGTACCACTAGAATAAGAAATAAGAAAGAGAGGGCGGAGGTACTTGCATCCTGGGAGATTATTTGGAATTACTTTGTGAACCTGCCTTTGAGGTTTCCCACATCTGCATGGAAGAAAGCAACACACACACACACATACACACACACACACACACACACACACACACACACACACACACACACCATGGCCAAAAAACCCAATGTAGAAAGTATAATAGTGAACTTGGCATGAACAAACCTAGTTGCAGGTCTGCTATGGTCTCCTATGAAGGATTTATTCAAGCATATAACATCCATAGGGAATCCCTAAAACAGAGATTGGTAACTCCCAAGAAATCACCTAGACAGACAAGGGAGGATCCAACTCTGGACAAGTTGAATAAAAACAGCAATCTTTGCTTTGCTTTTTAAAAATTTTTTATTGTTTTTAATTTTTTTTGAGGCAGGTTTTGCTACATAGTTCAGGCTTAAGCACATTAGAACTGAGTACACATCCCAAGCTAGCCTTGAACGTGTGATCCTTTGGCTTCTACTGCTGGACAGTTGGGACTGCAGGTGTGCACCATTGGATCTGGCTCTAACATAGTACGTTATTAACTATCCATCATGGCCAGCACTGTGGAGAGAAGGAAGAAGAGCTTTGTTATTTCCTCTTTCTCTTCCTGAACTCCATGAGTCTTTTATGAGTCTTCTTAAAGCACCTGTGCAAAATGACTTTGACAGAATACAAAGGCCACGGTGGGTCACTGTTTCTCCAACTGCAGTAGATCTTGGAATTACTCGAGTAGCCTATGAGAAAGCATATGGGGCCTGCCCAAGAGGTTTAGATTCAGATAGAAACTGGAAACAGTATGTGCACAGGTGAACATACTGCTGCTGCTGTTCAGGGAACACACTTTGAGAAACACTCATCTAGCACCTCCCTAATTCTTTGTAAATTACTCACAAGTACCAAAAGCTCTTGGCACCGCAAGCATCCACTATACCCAAAGCCCCATCCCTCTCCGTTCTTCACGCCAGTGCTGGCCTTCATTTTAGACACGTCTTCCCTCCATGGTATGGATGAGAAAACAGAATATCCTGAGAAGAGACACACTCTTCACTATGCTTTACAGCAATACCAGTTTGGGCTTCTCATTCTCCGTCCATCTATCCATTCCAGGTAAAAAGAATGTAACTACTCTGATCTCCTGAGCTTACCTAACAAACCAGTTTGTCCACTTTCCCTTTCATCTCCAGCTTACAGGGATGAATGAGCTCAGGGAGATCATCTTTTGCTTAAAAAGAAGAAACTGTCTCTCTGTAACTCAGCACAAAGGAGGGCGGGCCTGTTTGTCTCTGAAAAATAAGATCCCCCACACTTACATCCAAATGAAAGGCCTTTGAACTGGAATGGTGCTGGCTAATATTTCTCTTCCCTTCCAGGTTGGCTGAGCTTATAAATATCAATTATAAGGCTGAGTAAATTACAGGGATGGAAGAACTTTGAATTGTTGTAGAACCGTAAAGTGTCTATATAGGGATAATAAGGAGATTGCAAAAACCTGCTGAAAGAAATTGCACACATATTTATAGATAATTAATACAGTGAGTGGAAACTGGATATCAGCACTGGATTTTTTTTAAAGCAGTAATTTAAAAATACATTATGGAAACGCATTAAGTTAGCAGTTATTCAACAAGGAAATGTGAAGATTATTAAGCTAATTAAAGGTAATAAAAACAAGTTAAGGTAGTCTTCATGTAACTTTGGAATTAGAAAGAAAAAAAAAATTCCCTTCCTTGAGTCTGTGAACAGGCTGGGCAAGTCAAAGATGGAAATGCATACATTGATAAGACACTGGGTTTCTATGGCCCAAGAAGAGAGTTTTGTATTCAAAGTATATTTCCTAAAGAAGCCCCTAACCCCAAGAAAATAATAATAATAATAATAATAATAATAAAAATAATAATAATAATAATAATACAAAGAAAGCACAGGGGAATGTATCTGAAAAACCCTAGACCCTTAGCAGACTCTCACAAGCACACGTGAGTTTCCTCTCCTCTGTTTCATCATGGGGGATGACTTATGGTAACTTAAGGGATAGGAACTTGAAAAACTTTCTTCAATACGACTAATCCCTCTCTGCTTTCAAATCCTCCGGTCCCTTTCCTGATCCTTGGGCTCTCTTTCACTTCAAGGGTTGACACAGCGTTTGAAGGATGGTTTCTCATGTGTCTCCTGGATGGCAGAGCCCCTACTCTGCGTGGATACCCCACTGAAGTCAAATGGAATCGCACTCTGCAAAAGGGAAGCCAGAGCTGCTGACGGAAATAGATCAGGCTTTGTGATGGATGCTTTAGTTTGGTATGTTTGACCCTGCAGGGTTTTTGCCTTTCTTCATGGAAAGAAAATGGAGACATTGAGTAAGATGCTGAATGTAACAATTAGAGAACAAAAAAATAGCATTTGTCACATGGAATAAAGCGATATGCCCAGAATTTCATTTAATTATTTTGACTTGTTTTGTTTTCTAGTGATTGGGGTCAAAGAGGTAGCAACAGGAGGGAAAAGCCAGACTTCCAAATGAGCCATTCTTAGGTCTGCCAGCATTAAACCAAGAGTTAAAGGCTGCTGGAGGGGATCTTGGGGGGTGTTTATTGTAGCAAAGGACTTCGCCATTTCAAATTAAAGCAGGCTTGCCTTTATTAATTCTGGTGGGGGACCCTTGTAAAATTTCCCACTGAGCAAACCTAGGTGTGCACGGTTAAATGAGGTCAGAGGGCAAAGCTGATCACAGAGAAGCATCCAATTTATCAGAAAAATGGGGATTCAAGTAAAGGGAAGTCAGAAGTTAGGGAGAGAATATCAAAAGGAATTCCAATTTGTCATTAATCCTATACAATTACACAGAGCACAGTTAGAGGTGTGTAGTTATGCATGGGGACTTCTAGCCCCCAAATCGTTCAATTTAGTTCCTAGATTTTATAGTAGTCTGAACTTCGAGAATAGACTTTCCCAAAGCAAAGGAAGAAATTTCTTATGAGTTAATGAAATGATATTTAATAGTGTAAATTACTTGGTCTATAATTCTGTGACTGCCATTTATCTAAGCTGCCTATCACCCCGGAGCATTCAAAGAAAAGAATTGTCCCTTTGGAAAAACTTGCATATTTTTTATCAGCAAGTACAGCAAGTTAGGAGGATTATTTATTTTTTTTTAAAAGGTGGTTTCCTCCAGCACTTGGTATCCTTTGTGGTCATCAGAGCGAGTTGTCAGAGCCCCAGAACAGCATGGTTCTCATTACTGGAACCTGTCTTTACAAGGGATGCCTTTTTTCAATTATTTTCACTTTTCATTAGAAACCTTTGCAGTTGTCCCTCACCTCATTAAGTTCATGAGATGCTGTGTATTTACCTTCCCATGGTATAATTCGGAGTAAATGATCTGACCTGAAGCCTGGCTCTGGAGTCTGTGACATCTGAAGGTGTTTGCTGTCCTTCCTCCAGCTACCTTTGGGGAGCCCAAACAAGCGAATGTGATGAATGCAATTTGCAACCTGCCTGGTGTCCATTATTAGAGCTTTTGCTGGGAGAGGTTGTTCAGACTATGCTGCTTTCTAAGTGCCCGGGCTCTCATTATCGTGTCCCCTCTGGAACTCTCCTCAGCCTGCTTGTAAAAGGTCCCTTCTGATCCGGCCTCCACTTTCATTACACGGTAATCGGTTGACTAATTGCACACTTTCGCTCATAAGATCTTTCTACTTCTCAGCCAACACCTTCCTCTGCTAATTCATTATAGAGAGTACTTTCCTTACTTAGAAACTGTACATTCGGAGTATTTGTAGTTTTTTTTTTTAATCCTCTTACTCCTTCCCTATCTCTGCCACACCCCTGGATAGGCCTTCTTTAATCTTTCCTCCTCATCAGCCACATGCAATTCCCCCTTGCTTTTATCATCTTCTTTGAACTTGGCCCTGGGGTTTTGGGTCTTCAGGTACCCAAGGCCCAAGCAGAGGTCGAGGTGTGGCCTCACTTTGTTCCTGTGAGCTGAGAAAAGAGAAGAGTTAAGGAGACTTGAATACATCTGAATACATCGTAAATTTATTCTTATCTCCTTTTCTAAAAGGAGCCCACCTTTCTACTCTCAGCATACTTCTGTGCTTTCTTCTCCTTCAATAAAAAACAGTTCTGGAAGGGTCGTGGTAGGAAGGGGTAGGAAAATGGGACTGGCGATTAAGGAATGAAACTCTCATAAATTCACTGTATTCATGTATGAAACAATAAAAGGACAATTAAAAGAAATGAAGCACTAATGCCAATGAAGGTCCTATCATACACTTGCCCCTACCACCTTTTAAACTGGGCAGTTTCCCAGTTCCTAGAAGCAGGGAATCAGCTCTCAAATCAGTACTGTGCTGGCCTGTTGGAAATTTCCAGTGTGTTTTACTTTGCATCCCACCTCCTCATCATTTTTAAGAAGCAGGAGGATCCATGTGGTGTGCGGATCACACACAGTCTGGTAAGCATCAAAACGCTGTCGAAACTTGTTAGATCACAGCACATCCTGCAATACATTAGTAAACACTCCAAATACACCCTCGGCGACGGCTTTGAGGAAATTCCAGAGCTTTCAGAAGAGCTTCAGCGGCCCAGATTTGGGAAGGAGGGGGTCTGGGCACAGCTGTGATCAAAAGGAAAGACACCCAAGTCCCCTTCTAAACCCACCTCGCCCTCACAAAGAATCCTGGGAAGTGCTGTGTCAGGTTCGTGGAGCGAAGAGCTGTCAGCTCGGCCAAGAGGAGGCTTGGTAGCGTTGCCTTTCACGGTGAGGCGTGAGGGATTCGTCTTTCATTAGAACTGGAACAGCGGCTGGCTAGCTCTGCAGACAGGTAGCATCCCTCAACTGCGCTTCATGGGCTCCGATCAGACCCACGCACTTCCCTGGTGAAGGAACACTGTCGCCTTAGACCCTTCATCAGCGCAGGGACTGCGTTCTTCATTTCACAGCTCACTCTCTTTCCTTGTGATGAATTGACCTAGGACACTCAATCTGCACTTCGCTTGTTCTCTCTCTTCTCTCCTGTTACAAATGTGTAGACGCAGGATGGGATATTAATATTGAGCAAGAACTTTCTTCCACTATGTCTTCGTACCTGCCCATTCCTGCCTTTTACTTCTTTCTCCAGGGCTTATTTCAGCTCAGCATAATCCTCGAAGGGAATGGAACAAAGGATTCTTCCCAGAGTTGATCTGAGTTTCCTGCCCACGGGTGACCAGTCCTTCTAGCAACTGATACTTGTCACTAAGCAATTCTGAATGTTGATCTTGCTTCTTTGAGTGAAGAGAGAACGGCGTGCCTTCAGGTCAATATCCCTCCTAACCACAACAGAATGGAGGCCTCATTCTCAGACAGAAAGCAATGCATATGTTCAAAGAGGAAGAGGACATGAAAGGAGATGAGGCTAAGAACGGAGACAGTTTCTGGGCGTTCACAGGTAAGCCGATACTTTGAGATTCTTGGAGATTAGTGTTCTATCAAACAGCATAACATCTTTGGCAAGAAGAAACCGAAGGGATTAATGGCGCGGGGTGGGGGTAAGTGGGGGGAAAGCTGACTTCGAGTATGGGGGACAGATGTGTACAACGGGTGGAAAAGCCATTCTTCTTAAAGCTGGGAAAAGTTTAGACATTCCGGGGATTGAGCCAGATAAATTTTAGTCTAAGCCTTTCAGATCGCAGATTACAACAAGCACGGACAAGTTTAATTATGGTAGACAGAGGTTAAAACGCATACACATTTACACCCATGTGTTCCGGCACACAGACTCGGCATCCTTGTATTTTTTTGGTTGTTTCATTTTGCATTTCTGACGAATTCATGTAACTGGTTTTTTTTTTTTTTTTTTTTTTGGAAGGGGACAGCGTTATAGAAACTATAGCAAATATCACTGGCATATGCAGTTTGCAAATGATCAAAAGAGAAGTGAACGGTGAACTTTAATTGACATTTATTTTTGTTTGTGTAGGTGTGTGTCAGGCATGCATGTGCACTGCATTTACAGGTGTGTGGGCACACGTGTAAATATGTGTCCACATACGTGCACATCAGTGTCTATGGATACTCATGTGTCTGGAGACCTGAGGTTGGTGTGGAAAATCATTCTTGATCACTCCTCCAAGTTATTCCTTGAGACAGAGTCTTTAATCCAGCTCAGAGTTTGCTTCCATGGTCTGACTAATCAGCTTCCTCCAGAGATTCTCCGTCTCTACCTTTGGAACCTTGAATTTCAGATGAGCAGCCACACCCATTTGACATTTACATAGACGCTGTGCATCTGCACTACTATTTCAGGTTTGCACAGCAAACACTTTAAACACTGAGCCATCTCCCTAGTCCCTGCCCCCCTTTTAAACAATGGTAACTGTTTTCAAGACAGCATGTAAGAGAGTAAATGCAACCTAGGATAGCGATATGTAAATCTTGGCTGATTCTAAACACTGCTTGCATGTGTGTGCATGTGTGTGCATATGTGCATGTGTTGAGAAATTCTGCATGAGGCTGAAAAATAGACTTCTACCAAAATGCATTTGATTAAATTTGATTGATTGGCTTTTCAAAAAACATATGGACAATGGCTGAAGTTTCAGTTCCAGTGCTGGAATAGGTCATGATTTTGTTTGTTATAGAGGTAGAGACCACGACGAACTTACTGACTTTTTGATCTCACTCAGCTGGGTGATTTTTCTGTCTACATGGATGCCGCTGGGGGGCTCTTCTGACTGGAAGATGGGACCACCCATAGGTCCGGACTGTCCACAGCAACCTCTCATGCGGGTGCTCACAGAGCCTCTCTTCCCAAGCAGCCTCCAGGCAGTGACGTGGGACTTCTAAAGACACGGACGACAGCTCAGTGGAGAAGAGACAGCCATATTTGTAAATAAAAGAAACTATGAGCATGTCAATTAAAGGGAAATTGATAAAACTATTTATGTGAGAGGCAGACAGAAATAGGAAGGCAGAGAAAGAAGAGAAGGAAGAGAGAGAGAGAGAGAAAAAAAGAGGCAAGCTAATATCACAAAGTGTGTGTGGAGGTCAGAGGATGACCTTTGGAAGTTGCTTCTCTCATTCCATGATGTAGGCTCTAGGGATTGAACTCAGGTCCCCAGGTTTGTACGCACGTGCTTCTGCTCTACCTCTGAGCCATCTCACTGGGCTGAAGGGGATTTTAATAGAAAGTTTAAACATCAGCATATGCTGTCACTCTTCATGTTTCTCCTATAAATGATGCTTCAAGACTTCCTCCAGCTGATGTTTGTGCTAGTCTATGGAGAACTCTTTTCTCATTCCAGATGGAGGGAGTCGACACAGTAGAGTTGTTGTCAACAGAGGTGGGGAGGGGAGAAGGAGAAAGTAAGAGCCGATGAGATGAAATTTCCAAGTTGAAAGCTAGTTTAGAAGAGGAAGTGGAGAATCGCTTCTTTACTTTAAGTTATAAGGGAGTTCAGGTAGACAGAGCTGCCTGATTTAAGCGTCAGTTTGATGGGACACTGGGGTTAACAAATTGACTCTCATGAGGGGATCTCGGACTAGGACAACTGGCCACGGTCATCTGCTTAATATCCTTCTCAACATACAGAAGGGATTAGAACATATATTTGGGCTTGGGATATCCTCATCCTTGCTAAATAGATTTCTGTTTGTTATACTTCTAATAATATTATTGCTCCCCATTGATAAAAGTGAGCAGCAAATGAGGCCATTAGCCATTACTACCTGTTAGATCTTTTAAGGGGATGATGTTTTTCAAGTACCATGAAAGATCTAATAGTCAGTAATTACGGAAGAGTTAATACTTGTGTCCCTTTGGTTTAATGGCTCCATCAATTTTATAGATGAAAGTTTAAATGAAAACTTCAGGAAACTTTACTTGCAGGCGCCTAGCCAAGGAGGAATTAGAGAGCTTAAGGCTGTAAAGAATATAATTCACTAGGGCTCACATACATCTGTGATCCTTGTTATGCTCATGTTTGTAGGTTTGTCCTTTAAAAATAAAGACTGTCGGGGACTGGTGAGATGGGTTCAGCAGGCAAAGGTGCTTGTATCAAGCCTGATAACCTGAGTGTGATCCCTGAAGCCCACCTAGTGGGAGGAGAGAACCAATTCCCCCAAGCTCGTCCACACGCGTGCTGTGGCACATGATTTAAAGGACCATTGGAGGTCGGAGAGATGGCTAGGTTGGTAAAGCTCTTGCCGTGCAAACCATGACGACCCAAGTGAAACCAGAATCCACATGGAGAGAAGCCAGATGTGGTGGAGAGATGGAGACAGGCAGATCCGTGGGGTCCTCTGGCCAGCCAGCCCAGTCTACTTGCCAATCTTCATGCGAAGAATGCGTGTGGCTCTGCATACGGCACCTGAGACAGTCTTCTTGCCTCCATATGCGCATGCACATACACATACACAGTCAAGCACATATACACCTGTGTACACATGCACACACACACACACACACACACACACACACACACACACTTGCAGACAGTGGACTCAAAATGCCCTGTAGTTAGATAATGCTTGGTTTCCTAGAGAATAGACACAGACACACTGGGATAAAAGAATCGAGATTTCTGGGTATAAGGTCTTATTTTGCCCTTCTTTGCTTCATGACTTTGGACTCATCCATACCTAGGACTCAGTTCATTTCTACTTATCTGCACAGTTTAGAGGCTTCCCAGTTACATAGATCTGTCTTTGCTAAGGCTCTGGCCTAGAACATTCTGTAACTATTTATTTGCCATGGGTGGTCAGTCTCAAACAGCCTTCATTTTTTTAATGGAAAACTTTACCACTCTTCCAGTTTTTTTGGTACAAATACATATAAGTTTCATCTTGAACTGGATCACTTTTTAGAATAATGACTCCCGTACCTAACTCCTGGCTTGCTTTTCTGATTCAGTAGGTGTGTCATTGAGGCCTATATTTGTATTTCCCATCGGTTTCCTGGTGATGCGGACGCACAGACCCTGTAACCGCACAGAGGGGACCATACTGTTCTTGCAAACTATTTATTTGCCAGACGGGGAAATGGGTTTTGCAAAGTTAATTGAATTACCCCTGCTCACCCCTTGAGTTAGCCGCCAAACCAAGGCCAGCAAAGCTCTGGTCACCCAGATGTTGAGGTCAGAGCCTTTCCCGGGATACCACAATTCCTCTCTTTGAATATGATACAGACTGAAAATCCAAATGAATTTCTTCCAACCCACGCTGCTGTTCATACTGGCCTCTGTTGAGAGGAAAATTTTCAGTCAGCAACAAATGGTCCAAGTACCCAGTGTTTTTCCTTCTCTTTTCTTCCCTTCCCTTGTTTCCTCCTTGCTCTGCCTCCCTCCCTCTTTCCCTCCTTTTCTTGTTATGTTCTGCTCCTCGTTTGTTTCCATGAAGAATTAAGCCTAAAGTTGGACAAAGAAGGTAAGATTCATTTTGAGTAAAAGACTTTGGCTGCAACAAAGACAGACTTAGAGAAAACAGTTCAGTTTGTTTTGACTAAATACACTTGAAAACCATTTTTTATGATTTTTTTTAAATTAAGAATGAAAACAAGTACTGGGTAGGTTTACATGTCACGCTAGATTTTAATAAAGTTAGAAATTCCTTTGCTTGGAAATGTCCTCTCCATCCCAAGAAAGAGTAAAGAGTGTTATCTCAGAGGGCATACAGCTCAGCCCCCTTACTGTGGTTGGGGGGGCTCAGGAACCCTGTGATAGCTTTTATTTTACTTGGGCACAGTAAAAACAGTACAGAAAATAGTCTTTTTTTTATTTTGTTTTGTTTTTGCAAATTGCACAAACTGCTGTTCTGTTGAACACTCTCTGTTGGGCCACAGAGAGTCAGTTTCTTGAAGGACTCTGAACCTACTCAGCTTTGGCTTTGGTGCTGGCCCACATTGTAGTTATCCTAGACCCACCAATTCCAGGGTGGATCAAGAGCTGGTACCTTAACAAGCGGTCCGGTGCATTCTGAAGCACAGACTTAAGACCCATTGACTCACTGCTGTGTCTTACTTCTATCTTTCCATCTACTTTTGAGTCTCTTCTTATATTAAGATCTTTGTTTAAACAGTCTTTTATCTTTGGTTAAGAGATGACCTGACAACCAATCAGGATGCAGCCAAGGGTAGTGCAGGAAGCAAAACTGAAAACAACACCAAAGACCCTACAATATTCACCCAGCGCCAGACCAGCCAAATCTCTCCATCCTAAAGCTCAGGGTACCTTTCGGAAGAGAGGGCGGCAAGATTCTAGGAGCCTAAAGATGGGAAGGACCAACGATACGCAAGATACACCACACAAGTCAGGGCTGCAGCAGCCAGGATAGAGCCATGATGTGATTGGACCTTGCCTGACCTGCACAATGGCTGATGTGCCAACAACCCCCCCAAAGTCTAGCATGGATCACAGGGGAGAAGGCTTCAGGTGGTAGGATCCATAGAGGGAAGGGGTTAAACACTCTTAGTAGAGTTCCCATGCTTCTGGGCAGGCCAAGAAGGGGCCCTAAGCTATGCCACTGTGTCATGAACCCTTATTAGTGTAGACGACTCAGAGGGAAATTCAGCACCCGTATAAACAGATGCTCTGTAGGATGGGAGAGAGAAAGTAGGAAGCACCAAGAGAGGAGGAGGAAAGGAAAAGGATGAGAGGGAGGGGGTGAGTGGGAAGAGGGGAGAGTAGAATGGGGGATAACATGGGGGAAGGCAAGGGGGATGGAAAAGGGGGGTACCTATTGAGTTTGTGTAACTATGCAAAAAATGTGATAAAAATAATTAAAAAAAACATTTATTCTGATCATCTTGGGTCCTTTCCAAGCTAAAATTACCTAGGAATCTGAAAGGTCTATGGAGTATCACAAATAGACTATGGTAAAATTTTGAAAGACAGAAAGACAGACAGACAGATGGAGAGAAAGAAAGAAAGAAAGAAAGAAAGAGAAAGAAAGAAAGAAAGAAGGAAGGAAGGAAGGAAGGAAAGAAAGAAAGAAAGAAAGAAGGAAAAAAAGAAGGAAAGAAAGAAGGAAAGAAGGAAGGAAAGAGAAGAAAAGAGAGAAGAAAAGAAGAAAGAAAAGAAGGAAGGAAGAAGGAAGGAAAGAAAGGAAGAGATGATGGATGGAAGGAAGGAAGAAGAAAAGGAAGGAAGGAAATAAGGAAGGAAGAAGGAAAGGAAGGAAGGAAGGAAGAAGGAAAGGAATGAAATAAAGAAAGGAAGGAAGGAAGGAAGGAAAGGAGAAAGAAAAGAAGGAAGGAAAGAGAAGAAAAGAAGAAAGAAGAAAAGAAGAAAGAAAAGAAGGAAAGAAAGAAGGAAGAAAAGAAGAAAGAAAAGAAAAGAGATGATGGATGGAAGGAAAGAAGAAGAAAAGGAAGGAAGGAAATAAGGAAGGAAGAAGGAAAGGAAGGAAGGAAATAAGGAAGGAAGGAGAAGAAGGACAAGGAAGGAAGAAGGAAGGAAGGAAGGAAGGAAGGAAGGAAGGAAGGAAGGAAGGAAGGAAATGATGGCTATTTTGAGACTACCCAAATAAAGTAAAGCAATCATAAGATTCCCAAGCATAACAATCAGGATAAAGGGACTGAGATGGGAATCCTCTAATATGGCCCTCTACCTTCCGACATTCTTGCCTGTGTGTCTTGATCTTGGGATACCAACATCTCTAATCTGAAAATCTAAAATTCCAAATGATGCAAAATGGGACAAGAAGAAACAGCTGAAATCCTGGTTAATGGGAGACCATGGGGGAAAATCCTACATGCGACCTCACGTTATGCGTTGTAGTCAAACACAGATGGGTCAAAAGTACTGGGACGGTGCTTTGAGACTGTGTTTATGAGCTGTCCTTGAGACATGAAGGAATTCTTTGTGGACTTGGTCCTGTCTCCAAGGTAGCACATAATGTTTATAGAAGCACTCCAGATCTGATAAAAATCTCAAATCCTAAGCACTTCTGATCCCAAGCATTTCAGATAGGGATGGTCAATCTGGAACAGAATATAACCACATGCTGAGGTGACACTTTCAAAAGTTGGTCACACAAAGGTATGATGCCCCCCGTCCTTGCTTCTGGCTTGCTCTTGTTATGTCAAGAGCTGCTATAGAAAGAGTTTTGCCTGGCAAGAAGTTAAGCCAAGTTTCTGTCTGTGGCCAGCAAAACATACAGGCCCTTAAGGCCTCCAGCTCACGAAGACTGGAATTTCCTATGAGCGTGTGAGCGAGCTTGGAAGATAGTCTTCTGCAAAATTTTTGAGACATCATTCTTGATAGTTTGTGAGAGGTCTGCAGACAAAGGTATCCAGGCAATTTGCACTCACATTCTGGACCCAGAAATGTTATGAAATCAGAGATATTTGTTGTTCTAGACAACTTGGTTTTGGAGGTGAGCTGTGAGCCTTCTGTAGATAAATGCTATTGAGCTTAACACTCCAAATTTCCAGGTAGTCCAGGAGATCACAGATGTCAGATAGTCATCTCTTAAAAATGGAGAGGCTCAAGCCCAACTTTCAGATTGTCTCACTCAATAGCCTGGAACACACTCCAGAAAGTTGTACTTCAAATAAGCATTTTTGGTTTTTTGGTAGTTATTATTTATATAAGCGCAAGATTTCACTTTGGAAAACATTTGTTTATAAGCTGCCCACAAATATTTTAGCTTTATTCTTCATTACATTCATGTTTGAGATATAGTCTCTCTCTCTCTCTTACTCTCTCTCTCTGTCTCTCTCTTCCCTTTATGTATGTGTATATGTATGTGTGATCAACTTGTTCCTAATGTGTTATCTATCATGTTTTTGTGAGTCAAGATCTCTCACTTGCCTAGACTCAGATGGCTGGTCATCAAGCCCTGGGGGTCTGGAGATCAAACATAGGTACCCATGCTTTTGTGTCAAGTACTTCTCTAGCTGAGCCATCCACCCAGCCCCTAGGTTTGTAATAAATGGAATCGAGTGTGTTAATTAAAGAATTCATAATGTAATGCAATTTAGGAAAAATTGGATGGTTTTATTTAAAAAGCTCACTTGTAAGCATGGTATGAATGAGAAAGTTGATTTTCATGTTCTCTGAACCTTTATGTAGTTAGTACATCTGTTTTTCCTAACTGTAACTATCCATATACTTGAACATTCCAATTTAACCTCTCCTAAGGGCAAGTATTCTGTCTGGCCCTCTTTAATCTGTCTACCCTGATCCCATGGCACCTAACAAAGCATCCATATACACTTAATTCCATACACATTTATGTCTATTCTTTCTTATTTACTGTAAAATAATACTGTGTTGTAGCTATTCTGTGTCATCACCACTCACAAACAAATTGTTTACAAGGGAACAAGGGGTTTTTATTGTCTCTTAGATAGTCTGGTTACAGTTGCTAGTCCAGTTTGTCAGGAAAGCACACACAAACACCAGAGGTTGGGAGAACTGGCTGCATCATATTCACATAACAGCTGAGAGAGGGACAATCCTCACTTGCCTGACCAGCACATCTGGCCAAGTATGTGGAAGGATGCCAACTTCCTCAACCAGTTCCTTCCATCTTATACGCCTACCCAGGGACTAGCTGGGTAGTCCCTGTCAATTAGACACTCTCCTGCAAGCTCACTCAGGACTTACCTCACCTACCAGGTCTCTACCAATGTGCCCAGAGCTCAAACTCTCAACTGTCAAGTGGACACCTGTGCCTAACTATGACACTATAATAAAAAATCAAATAATTACATCTTGTCACAAGTTCATCACTATGAGAATCAGTTTGGCATAAATAAATTTCAAATATATATACACACACATACATGCATACGTTTAAATTCCATCTCCTATATTTAGTAACATTGTGCACTTTGTCAACTTACTTCATTATTTGGGTGTGTTCTTTTCCCTTTATATGGTGGCCAGTGTTTCCAAGAGATTTGAAGGTGCTAATAAATAATGAATTGTACATTTGGTGGATGTGGAGCCCCTATTATCCCCAACTATTTTTAGAACATGTTAGGTCTTTTGTATCCACTCACCCTGAACTTTCAGAATGTCACTGCATTTGGATGTAGAGCCTTTAAACAGATCACTATGCTAAAATCAGATTATTAAGGCATGTCCATTCTTCTCCAATCACTACGAGAAGGGCAAAGTTGGACATGTAGTATCGAGGGATGGGATGCGGAGAGGAAAATCCTTAATGAGAACAAAGGACGGGGATGGAGATGGAAGACTTTGAATGACATTTTTCCTATGGGCACAGTTTAAGGGCATTTTCAATTTTGCCCCAATCTAAGCTAAGGAAGATACTGTGTAACAATTTGAAAGACACCATCCTGCAGAAAGACCCACAGAAGTTGTAACCTTGGAGCTCTCTAGTACAAGACTTGCTCCTGGTAGAGTCTCCTCCAGACTGCGGGACCGCTCAGAGTCTCCTTCAGACTGCAGGACTGGTCACGAAGTCTCCTCAGTCTAGCCCAGTAACAGCTTCTATGAGTCTCAAGCTGGTGGGAGGCAGCTTTTGGTGATGCATTTGCCTTTGAACCATCTCTGTTCCATAAGTTAACTCCCACCCTTACACCTGCACGTAACTTCCAAAAACTTGGTTCATCAAGTTGGACATTGGTGTGATTGTTGCTTTGGTCGATCTTCAAACACCTGTTTCAATGGAAAGATGGTTGTGTGAGATCCCCTAGGAAAAGCATTTGCCCTACACTATCTGCAAGCCTGGGGAAGAGACTTTAGAAGAAGACATCCCTGCAAACTCCATGGTCTCAGAAGTCTTGCTTCCTGAAGCATGAGAAAGGAAATTTCTGATGCTTTGATGGTCCTAGCAATGTTCTAATGGTGTATGTGTTTCATATTACTGTCTATTCCTATTCATGAGTTTGCTTGACTACTCACTGTTCCACAGCATTGCTATAGTCTCCAAGTCAAACCCAAATGTCTTTCTTGCAGTGCAAAAAAGATAGATTTCCAAGTCTTTTTTAAAAAAAATATTATACAGGGTTAAATAAGGCTAATATTTTCATGCATCTGTTAATCTTGGTTATCAACTTCATGAGGTAGAAAAAACCCCAGAAAACTGGTAAAGCATACTTCTGGGTACATCTATGGGGACATTTGTAGAGATGATTGGCGTGTGGATCAGTGAGCTGAGCAGGGATGATCTTCTCTGCATTGAGTGTGTTAAATTTCTTTTGCTACTGTGCTACAGCACCTTGATATGAACAGCTTAAGGGGGGAAAAGGGAGATTTAGTTGGCTTGTAGATACAGAGGGATAGAGTCCATTTTGGTGGGAATGGCAGAGTAAGCAGAAGACATGGCTTGGAGGATGAAGCAGGAGCTGGTTCAGGTCCCTGCAGCAGAAGGCAGAGAGAGCAAGAAGAAGCAGAGGAACCAGGGCAAGGCTCCCAAACCTGGAGACCCACTTCCTGGGGCTTGTCTTCTTCCAGAAAAACTCCTCCTCCTACAGGTGCCAAGACTTCCCAAGCCTCACCGTCAGCTAAGCAGGCAAACGCATGAGCCTGTTGGGGGCAGCTCACATTCAAACCACGTCGGGGGTGTCATGTCCAATAAGTTTATGGATGAAGAGCATCTTGGGCGAAGCTGTGATGAGTCCACATGATTCTTCTTAAACGGATGGATGTACATGTGCTGCTGCGTGAGTCACAAGCACCAAGCCCAGCTTCTTCGGCCTCTGAATGCAGACTCACAATGACCTGCCAGGATTTCCAGGCCTTTGGCTTGCAAGTTTGGCCTGTGTCACTGATATCCTTGTTCTGAGCTTTCTGAATTTAGACTGAACAGCTACAGGTATAGCTCTGCTCCTTGTAGGTGGCCTTTGTGGGACTATCCAGAACCAGACTGTGAGGCAATGGAATAAATTCCCTCTTATTTGGGGGAATTACTGATTCTATTTCTGCAGAGAACTCTCACACAGGCGCTCTCTCTCTCTTCCTCCTCTTTTTGTGTTCTAAGTACCAACTCTGCCCTGCACCAGGAGACAGCATTCTCCACTTCATGCTTCTGCTCTGCTCACAGATAACTTCCATGGATCTCCCTCCTCTTTGCAGTTGGACGTGCTGTGTGGTCCTCTCCCTTCACCTGCTGATTGTTGCTTACATAGACCATCAAGCTCAGACAATCTAATGCCTTTCCTTTTTTCCTGAACTAGGAGCCAGAGAGATTTCATCAATTCTGTGGAAGGAACGTAGGCACATCCAGAAAGAAGAGGAGGAAAGTGACTGTGCACGTATGTGTGCTGTGGGGGGTAAAGGGGGTGGGGTCATGGTGGTGACAGTGAACAGAAACCTCTGCTACCATTTTCCTAAACCTCCCAGGATCTCCCCAGTTTTGGAGTTGGAGTTCCAAGGCCATGCAGACAAACAAGGCTGGAAAATATTCCATACAAAGCAGAAAAAAAAAATCACAGACATAGCTCAAATGTCAACTGCAAGCAGCGGGCTTGTGATTACAAATAAGGAAAAATATTCTAAAAAGATGAGTGGTGAAATATCCTAGACAGCTCCAACAGGGAGCTTGCTGGATTACTGCGGTGGTTGGTCTTTAAAATACAGAATGTCTCCTCTATTTAGTCTCATATAAGTGTGGCTGATTCAAGTCTGAAATGAAGAGAAAAAAATGGAAGGGCTTATTAAGAGCACATTCACCCCTATAATTCTCTGGTATTCATTAATCAGTAGCCTGTTCTCAGTAGGTTCACTGGCCATTAATAGTTGATATTATTCTAGGCTTACCGTTCACTGATTCCTAAGCATGCTTCAGGCTCCCAAACTGTGCATACCAAGATTTCTGGTAACAGCTGGAAACCCATAATTATAGTTCACAGGGTACATGCTCATCTGGCAAAAATCTGTAAATAAAGCTTAAAAAGCAAATATCCCATTTATATAAACAGCTTCTGCATATTAGGAGATGAATTGCTGAGGGAAAGGAGACCAAGCTTCACCGAATTCTTTCTTTGTATCTCAGGATAGTAATCAACTGTTTCCTCTAAGAATAAAGCAAATGTTAATGCTTAAATATTCGATATGAAGACTGAACTTTATCTTAAAAAGTTCTGTCTTTTGGTTCCTCTTATAAACAACTCTCCATTGCTAAAGCCTCAGAAAGAAAATTATTGCTTGAGAACAATTTTCCTACTGGAGTTGCATATTGTAAGGAAGCTTCTGGAGTAGCTGCCAAAGGCTCTCTTTCTGTCTCAATGTCTTTTAACAGCAACAACAAAAAGTTTGAAATACTATAAACCAACAGGAACAGGATGAAGGAATCATTTTGCTCTCAAATATAGAAAACAGTCTCTCCTGTGTACGTTGCATTTGAAAGAGGCATGGATAATAATTTACGGCATGAAACTGTTGAGCTTTGCTTTTTTGAAGCCGTGCTTTCAAAACCCATCAGTACTTCCCATTTCATTCCAAGTATTTATTTGAGAGTGGCTTTTGATGGAAACTATTTTAAACTGAATGAACTCTTGAGCAATTAATGATTACAATTCTAGTAGAAGTGACATGATAGAAACCCACAAATATACCGCAGGACACATTCCAGTGACCGCTTAGTATTTGTGGTGGCAAAGGAATGAGAATAAGGTTCTCATTCATTCCAGAAAAAGTGATTACAGTGAGTTCCACACAGTATTAAAGGCAAACTCATTCTTTCTTTGCCTTTGTTTATATATATATATATATATATATATATATATACACACACATACATATACATATATATGTATGTATATAATTTTACTTTAACTTAGCTTTGAACATGTTTAAACTAATTATTGAGGTACTTAACACGATTTAAACACAATAAATGAACCGGAAAAAATGCAATTTGCCTATATTCGTCACACATTACCTTCTCTGGCATTAGTCACTATCTGAATGTCCTGGGGCACAGGCAGATGTCAGATTTGATTTGAAAAGATTCCACATTGTACAAGTTGGCATATATAAGGTCTGATTCTTACAGATGACATTATTGGTGGAAAGACTGCCATTAATATGCAAGCCAGTCTGAACAGTCTACCAAGGCTTGTCTGGCCAGGGACTTGAGCTCCATTGTTCACTATGCACATGTTTGATTCCGCTGAGGAGGCTAAAATTTTGTGCATCTTTGCTGTAAGCTAGGACAATTAATCCATGAATTCATAAAACCAGCAATTCCCATGTATCTAGTGAAATGCAAAGCTTAAGTATTCTAAAGTGATCAGTTTTTCCTTATATATACATGCATGTATGTGTGTCATTACCATATGTACCAAAGTATTTATGTCTACTGGTCCAGAAGTTTCTCTAGATTAAGCTACTTCTTTTCTAAAGAATATCTACTATTCTGATTTCTTTTGACATCAGTTAGTTTTACATTTTCAAAAAAGTCATAATATCTGAAATGAATAGTTATCTATGTACATAGATGCATGTTTGTGCTCTTTTGTGTCTTTACTCATATGTAAACTATTAATATCCTAACTCTAACCTAATACTAGTTGAGGAGAATGATGGACAATGCCATTTTTCCTTTTTGTATTAATTGTATAGCTATTGCATTCTAAGATAAACATGTATTTTTTTAAAAAAAAGTCTTATTCTAAATAAATCACTCCAGGAACACAGACATTTTCAAAGTTCAAAAACTCTGTACTTTTTTTTTCACTGTTTTTAAGTCAAGTTTCCTAAAAGACTGAGTCAGAAAAGATGAGACGGGTTAGGAATTAGATGGAACATCTGTGAATATGTGGGTTGCTTTTATAAAGAAGATCTCAAGCCCAACTCATACATTTGTGCAGATAAAGAGTAGAAATTGACTAATAAAGTGTTGGAAATTGTTAGGGGCTTGAGAAAACAGCATCATGTCCTTAGAGAGCCTTATCAGTGTGGTGACCTTTGGAGAACCACATGGATTCTGGTGTCCGCCTCTGTCTGTCACCAACAACAGCTTGAATGACAACTGATTCCACTTCTCTGAGTCTCACGTTCCTTATCTGTAAGATAAAGAGGTTAACCTACATGTGGAATTGCAAACTGAAAGCACTGTGGGGAGAGGCAGAAGGCACCACACGTGCTGCGGCTGAAGTCATGTGGTCAATGAGGCAGCAGCAGCTGTTACTGAGCCCCAGCTGATCCTGTGTTGCCAAGTGGAGAATGTTGTCAAATGACTCAAATCTCCCAATTTTCAAGGATATCTAGAATTATGAAATTTGTTTTACAGTATTTCCTATTTTAAATGTGTTTCCTCTACGAACAACTTAAGCAGAAAAATGATTATATTTTCTAGAGCTGATAATTCAATGTCAAGATCTCAGATTAGGTCCCCACTCTTCAAGATGGCACCCACTATCTCTCTGTGTGTGGTTACTGAGCACTTAGGATGTATCTCGTCCAAACTGAGACATGCTGCAGGTGAAAGACATATTGGGTTTTGAAGTGTATCTGACAAGACATTGACTTCTTATCCATCATTTCCATATTGGTCTCATCTTGAAATATTGTTTTTGCTGCATTGAATTTAATAAAATGTAAAGGTTAAAATTAATTCTATGTGTTTCTTATTTGCTATATTTTTGCTAATTTGCTATATTTTGCTTATTTGCTGTTTGTTATGCTAATAGAAAGCAAATTATCTGTCTGGCTCACATTTGTAACGGGTCTTATATTTACAATTCTGACCTTGGTAATTTGTGTGTATGTGTGTGTGTACATGCTGGTGTGAATGGGTGTTTGTGTAAGTATATGTGAGTATGGGCAAAAGAATCAGAGAATTGGAATCAATGTGACAGCCAGTAGGGTTTCCAACTACTCAGACACTGTCCCAATTTTCAGAGAAACAGTAGAATAATGTATCCCAAGAGCAAGACAAGACAAGGATGGTGCCGTAGGTAAACAATTTAAACAAGAAAAAAAATGATAGAAAGCTAAAAATTGATAGCAGACAGTTAGAAAATAGAAGACCTGAAAGTCAACAGTGACCAATATTGACATAGTTTTAAAATGATCAATTCCATTTTGACTTAACAAAAAACATAATAAAATATGAGGAGAAACAGAGAGTATAATAGTGTCATGGATTTGTTGCATAATCCAAGTGTTTATTACTGTATGTAGCCAAAACCTAAAATTGATGTATTAATAAAGAGAAGAAAAATACATGACTGGAAACTACAGAAGCAATACAAGAAGAAAATACCCCAGAGAGCTGAATCTGTTGCCCACACAAGAATTGAGGTGGAAATGGGTGGTTTTTATTATAACTCACACACTTCCACTTGACTTAAAAAAATTCCTCTATTTTTATCTGAAAAAAAATCCCCAAAGTATGTAATTATAGAAGGATTTGACCCAGTTTGCAATCCAAAAGACCAACCCCGAATACAAAAACTTTTCTTTCCAGTTTACAGTGTTAAGGACAAACGTAAAGTGGAAACCTGGCAGGCAGCTGCAGATCACAGATGAGCTCTGTGAAAAAAAAATGGAAGGTATGCTGGAGAATGACTAGCTCCTTTAATTTTCCCCAAACCAATGGGAGCTCAAAAGTGTTGAGATGATTAGAATAGGAAATGGCCGTGGTAGGTGAATTATGGTGTTGGAGAGTTAGTAGACATTCAGCCTAAATACAGTGTATTAGAGGCATAAATGTGAATATTTGTTTCTTCTCAAAGATTTCTTTTTGAATATTTCAATATAAATGATTTTTCAGGTATGCTTTCTGTTATTATTCATAATATTGAAAGAAACAGGATAGCAAGGCAATTTAATAACATAAATTAAAAAATAATTTATGCAAAAATAATGCCTAGATTCTGCTAACTGTACTCTAGTTAGGCTTGATAGAATAAGGGTAATATCTATGAACAATTCTAAAAGATGAAAGATTATTTTAGAGTATTCTTCCTATTTAGAAAATGGGAAAAATGCAATAAAATACATCACATGAAAATCTGTCATATTACCACCTAAAGATGACAAAATAAGTACTGTGTCACTATATGTAGCAATAATGACCTTTTCCACACTGTGTTTTCACCTCCTATCGTGGGGACTGAAACAAGAGTGATTTCTTTTTTTTTTTTTTTTTTTTTTTTTTTTTTTTTTATTAAAAATTTAATTATACATTTTAAAATTTTTTACCAGTTCCCTCCCTCCCCCCTCCCCTTCCCCCAGTGTCTCCCCCCCAATTCCCAGAGAGTCCTTTATTGTGTGCGCCTAACTCTCCACTGGGTCCTCCTCTCCGATGACATATAAGGACCCAGTGGCATTTCCATAAGCCCTTTCTCTTGTTCCCCTTAATCATAAGATTACTACTATGGCTGTCAATCCCTTGCCTCCAGGGGTCTCGGTGCCCTTAACAGATGCTAGACTTTATGAGGGCAACAGTGCGCTGTACATTGCGCAGGGCATGCAAAGTTCCATTATGATTGCTTTGGCCCCAACTATTGTTGAGAATCTTGCAAATCGTTGCTCCTCCCATCCTTTTGCTCTTACAATCTTACCGCCCCCTCTTCCGCAAATGTCCCTGAGCTCCAGGATGGGGAGAGATTAGGCTGTCCTAGTTCTATGTGATTGATATAGAGTCTCTGAAGTTCTGGATTGTGGTTTGTTGATTTTCTTTTGCAGTTTTTCTGCTCCTGCAATTCCCTTCACTCCATTCTGCTGGGCACTGTATGTCACCCCCTGGCCAGAGACAAAAAGCTGTTAAACTGGAGTCTTGTTGTAATAGCACATTCAAGGGTAGATGTAATAAGAGTAGGAAACCTCACTGAGGGCGGGGTCCATTACCCATTTGCACAATGATTACTTTTTATCTGCTAGACTATATGCCCTCCCCTTCTGGTGAGATCAGGAAAGAACGTCTGTGAACTTAACCAGGTTTCTCATTACTTACTTGCAGACCTTGATGGAGGCCTATTTTCTCTGCTGTAACATGGTCTCCTCTCTCCTTGTTTCTGGTGTGGCCCTCCTAACCCATCTCTCATGTTCATAATCCTTGCAATTACTGTGTTACATAGGTTTACTTTTGAGTGTCCCAATGTGGGCTGGGCGAGTTTGGTACTAGGAGCCACCTATTAGGGAGTACATACGGCGCTTAATTTTCTGGGTTTGGGATACTTCACTTAATATAATTCTTTCTAATGACATCCATTTCCCAGCAAATTCCAGTAATTCATCATTTTTGATGGCTGAGTAGTACTCCATTGTATAGATGTACCACAGTTTCCTTATCCACTCGTCAACTGTTGGACATTTAGGTTGATTCCATGACTTTGCTATTGTAAACAGTGCTGCTATGAACATGGTCGAGCTTGTGCTATCGAGGCGAACCTCTGCTGCTTGGGGGGTTATTCCCAAAAGTGGGATAGCAGGGTCATACGGCATTTCAATCTTTAATTTCTTTAAGAATCTCCAGACGGCTCGCCAGAGTGGCTGTATGAGCCTGCATTCCCACCAACAATGTAGGAGAGTTCCCCTCTCCCCACATCCTCTCCAGCATTTGTCGTTGTTTGTACTGTGGATTTTTGCCATCCTGACCGGGGTGAGATGATATCTCAGGGAAGTTTTGATTTGCATTTCCCTGATGGCGAAGGAAGTGGAGCATTTTTAAGATAATTGTTAGACATTTTAATTTCATCCCTGGTAAAGTTTCTTTGAAGTTCCAGGGCCCATTTTTTAATTGGGCCAGTGTTTTCCTTGGAGTTTAATTTTCTAAGTTCTTTGTGCACTCTGGACAGTAGAGCTCTGTCAGATATGTGGTTAGTGAAGATTTTCTCCCATTCTGTGGGTTGCCTTTGAGCTCGTGCGACAATCTCTTTATCTGAACAGAAGCTCTTTAATTTCACAAGATCCCAACTGTTGAGAGTTGGTAGCAGTGACTGTGCCATTGGATGTCTGTTTAGGAAGTGTTGGCCTAGCCCAATCAGCTCGAGGGAGTTCCCTATCCTTTCAACTATGGCTTTTAAAGTCTCTGGCCTGATATCAAGGTCCTTGATCCATTTGGAATTAAGTCTTGTACATGGTGACAAGTACGGGTCCAGCTTTAATCTTCTGCATGTGGAGATCCAGTTTTGCCAACACCATTTGTTGAAGATGCTGTTCTTTTTCCATTGGATTCTTTGGGCCCCTTTGTCAAAGACCAAGTGGCTGTAACTTTGTGGGCTTATATCTGGGTCTTCAATCCTTATCCATTGATCTGTGTGTCTATTTTGGAGCCAGTACCAGGCTGTCTTTATAACTATGGATTTGTAGTATAGACTTAGGTTTGGTATGGTAATACCTCCAGCTGTGTTTTTGTTACTCAGGATTGTTTTTGCTATCCTGGGTCTTTTGTGCCTCCATATGAACTTTGAGATTGTTTGGTCAACTTCTTTGAAGAATTGCTTTGGGATTTTGATTGGTATAGCATTGAATCTGTATATTGCCTTTGGTAGGATGGTCATTTTTACAATGTTGATTCTGCCAATCCAGGAACAAGGGAGGTCTTTCCACCTTCTGGTGTCTTCTGCAATTTCTTTCTTTAGGGTTTTAAAGTTTTCATTGTAAAGGTCTTTTACCTCCTTAGTTAGGTTTATACCAAGGTATTTCATTTTTTTAGGGGTTATAGTAAATGGCATGGTTTCTCTCAAGGCTTTTTCACTTCTTTCATTCTGGGCATATAGGAAGGCCTCTGATTTTTGCACATTTATTTTGTATCCTGCCACCCTGCTGAACTTCTCAATTAGTTCCAGGAGCTTCCTGGTGGAGTTTTTGGGATCACTCAGGTATAAGATCATGTCATCTGCAAATAGAGATAGCTTGACTTCTTCCTTGCCAATTTGAATCCCTCTTATGTCCCTTTCTTGTCTTATGGCTTCGGCTAAGACTTCAAGTACAATATTGAATAGAAGTGGTGAGAGTGGACAGCCTTGTCTTGTTCCTGATCGAAGTGGGAATGCTTCCAATTGTTCCCCATTGAGCATAATCCTTGCTGTGGGCTTGTTGTATACAGCTTTTATTATATTGATAAAAGTTCCTTCCATTCCTACTGTCTCTAGCGTTTTGATCATAAAAGGCTGTTGGATCTTGTCAAAAGCTTTTTCTGCATCTATCGAGAGTATCATGTGGTCTTGGACTTTGGACTGGTTTACATGATGAATTACATTTATTGATTTGCGTATGTTGAACCAACCTTGTGTGCCGGGGATGAAGCCTACTTGGTCCCCATGAATGATCTTTTTAATATGTTTTTGAATCCGATTTGCTAAGACTTTGTTGAGAATCTTTGCATCTGTGTTCATCAGGGAGATCGGCCTATAGTTTTCTTTTTTAAGTGAATCTTTATTAGGTTTTGGGATTAAAACGATATTAGCTTCATAGAAGGAATTTGGTAGTGTTCCTTCCTTTGCTATTTGGTGGAACAGTTTAAGGAGTATTGGTGTTATTAACTCCTTAAATGTCTTGTAGAACTCTGTGCTGAATCCATCTGGTCCAGGACATTTTTTGGTGGGAAGATTCGAGATTACTTCCTCAATTTCCTTATATGTTATAGGACTATTTAAGTAATTCACAACTTCCTGATTCAATTTAGGTAAGTTGTGTTTACTTAGAAATTCATCCATCTCTTTTGTGTTGTCAAACTTCACAGAGTATAAGTTTTTGAAATATGATGTTATAATTCTCTGGATTTCTTGGGTATCCGTAGTGATAACTCCATGTTCATTTCTAATTTTGTTAATTTGGGTTTTCTCTCTCTTGCTTTTGGTTAGTTTAGCTAGGGGTGTATCAATCTTGTTGATTTTTTCAAAGAACCAGCTTTTCGATTTGTTGATTTTTTCTATCGTTTTCTTAGTCTCGATTTCAGATATTTCTCCCCTTATTTTGCTAATCTCTTCTCTTCTACTGCTTTTGGGATCAGATTGCTCTAGTTTCTCTAAAGCTTTAAGCTGCATTGTTAAGTTGTTTATTTCTGATGTTTCCATTTTTTTGATGTGGGCATTAAGAGCTATGAACTTACCTCTTAGAACAGCTTTCATTGTGTCCCAGAGATTTTGGTAAGTTGTATTTTCGTTATCATTCACTTTCAGGAAATCTTGAATTTCCTTTTTAATTTCTTCCTGAATCCAGTTCTCATTCAGCATCATAGTGTTAAGTTTCCAGGAGTTAGTGTATTTTCTCTTGTTTGATGTGTTGTGGATGTCCAGCTTTAGGCCGTGGTGGTCTGATAGGGCACAGGTTAGAATTTCAACTTTCTTGTACATGTGTAGATTCATTTTGTGGCCCAATATGTGATCTATTTTGGAGAAAGTTCCGTGTGCTGCTGAGAAAAATGTGTATTCTTTGGTGCGTGGGTGAAAAGTTCGATAGAGATCTGTGAGGTCCATTTCTTTCAGGGTTTGATTAAGTTCCAAAGTGTCTCTGTTAAGCTTTTGACCTGTTGATCTATCCCATGTAGAGAGGGCGGTGTTGAAGTCCCCAAGAATTATCGTTTGGGGGTTGATTTCTTGCTTTAGACGCTGTAGGGTTTTCTTAATGAATGTGGAGGGGCCCGTATTGGGTGCATATATGTTCAGTATTGTGAAGTCTTCCTGGTGAATTGTACCTCTGACTAAAATGTAGTATCCATCTGTGTCTCTTATAATTTTTTTTGGTTTGAAATCCACTTTGTCTGATAGCATAATGGCTACCCCTGCCTGTTTTCTGCTTCCATTTGCTTGTAGAATTGTTGACCAGCCTTTTATTTTTAGAGCATGCCTATCTTTTGTGGTGAGATGGGTTTCCTGCAGGCAGCAGATTGATGGATTGTGATTTTTAATCCAAGTTTGTAATCTGTGTCTCTTGATCGGTGAATTAAGTCCATTAACATTTAGTGTTATAATGGAGAAACTATTGTTAATTCCAGACATTTATTATGTTTAGTAGCTTTTATAAGTATATTGCTTCGCTTTTAATGGTGTTATATTTGCCTTCTGTTCTCCTGGATATGCCTGTTTTTTTCTTCACGCTTGAGTATCATTTCTAGCAGTTTTTGAAGGCCTGGTTTGGTGGCCATGTATCCCTTAAAGTTGTCTTTGTGCTGGAAAATTTTTCTTTCTCCCTCGATCATGACTGATAGTTTTGCAGGGTAAATCAGCCTGGGTTGACATTTTTGCTCATTCAATACTTGAAGTATGTCTCTCCAAGCTCTTCTTGCTTTTACTGTTTCGACTGAGAAGTCATTTGTTATTTTAATAGGTTTGCCTTTAAAAGTGACTTGTTTTTTCTCCCTTGAAGCTCTCAGCACCAGTTCTTTATCTTGAATGTGGAGTGTTTTAACTATTATTTGCCGCGGTGTGCTTCTAGTTTGGTCGTATCTGTTTGGGGTGCGGAATGCCTCTTGTATATGAATGGGCCTCTCTTTCTTTAGATGAGGAAAGTTTTCCTTGATGATCGTTTGAAAAATTTCCTCAGGGGTGGTATTTTGAGATTCTTGCTCCGGTATTCCATGAATACGCATGTTAGGCTTCTTCAGGGTGTCCCATATTTCTTGGATATTTCTCTCAAGTATCTTTTTGGCTTTAACAACCTCTTCCATTGAGCTGGCTAGTACTCCCACTTTATCTTCAAGGTCTGAAATTCTGTTTTCTGCTTCATTAGTTCTGTTGATAAGACTCTCTGTGGCGTTCTGGGTTGAAGATAACTTGTCTTTTAGCTCAGTTTTAAACTCTGCTTGAGTTTGTTTTAACTGTTCTATGCCGCTTTTGTTTCTTGCACTGTTTTTCTCAACTCCTCCAGATGTCTGTTGTGTTCCTCTTCAAAGCGATTGATTCGATTATGTAATTCCTCCCGGATTTCCTCTTTCATAGTATTGAACATGGTAATGATCATATTTTGAAAGTCGTTATCCTGGGTCAGGCTTTCTTGGCCTTTTTCCGCGGGTTTGTTCTTTTTGGAGTCTAACATTATGGGATTAATTTCTTCAGTGGGAGATTTGTTTACTTGAGTGTTGCTTCTCATGGATTTGCACTTTGACTTTGGCATTGTCATTTTAACTCTTAAGATCTCTCAATTTCACTAAACTGAATTATTTGGCCTGGGGTACTGGTGGGCGGGGCCTGAACGGGGACTTACCTAGGGAGCGGGGTGAGGCCCGGGTGGACCGCGTGCGTGTCCCGACTGGCGGAGCGGGGTGGGGCGAAAAGGGAGGATGGGCGCAGGGGGAGGTGCTCCTCGTTCCCTGGGCCCCCGCGCGGCTCCGGCTGGATGGCGGGAGTCGGAGCCGGGTCCCCGTGGGCTGACCTGGGGTCCTAGAGCGCGCGTTGAGGCCCGGCTGGATCTCGCCTACGCGTCCCGACCGGCGGAGCGGGGGTGGGGCGAAAGAGGGAGGCTGCGCGCGTAGGCGTGGAGCTATTTAACCCGAGGGCAGCTGGGGCGGGGCCCGGGCGCAGGGGGAGGTGCTCCTCGTTCCCTGGGCCCCCGCGCGGCTCCGGCTGGATGGCGGGAGTCGGAGCCGGGTCCCCGTGGGCTGACCTGGGGTCCTAGAGCGCGCGTTGAGGCCCGGCTGGATCTCGCCTACGCGTCCGGACCGGCGGAGCGGGGGGTGGGGCGAAAGAGGGAGCAAGAGTGATTTCATTTAATCCTAAATCACTAGACAAAATGCTGGGACTCTTGGTTTGGTAGTTTATGTTGAATTCATTTATATGCAAGATAGGAAATTTCATCCAGGGGTCTGTCCGTGATAGACAAAAGCTCTGTCAATGAAACACACTCCAGCCCTCTGACTTGTATTTTCCATTTTAAAACAGTGTCGCACTAAAGCTGTCCAGGCTGGTCTTGAATTCACTCTATAGTCCAGATGGGTCTTGAGTATGGCATTTCTCCATCTCATCCTCCCCAGTATACCCCAGGCCAGCTGCACAGTTAATTGATAAGGATTCTAATAATTTCATTTCTGAGACAGAATGGTATTGTCAAAATAATTGCAAAAGTGGAATTCTGGTTGCTTTTCTAGCACTAGCTAGTACGGAGCCTTCTGCACATGTTGATCATTCAGTAGTCATTTTGTCATCTGTGGTACTGTGGGTTTGCTCACAGTTTCTCTGGATAATGACTTGGGGTAATTTGTCATGAGGATGATATACTGATATCAGGTGCCATATAGAAATGAGGCCCTTTGGCTTGGGTGGATCATTGAGCTCAAATATTGCTTCTTACTCTGGCTTAAACTTTTCCCATGGTTTCATTAAGTAAAGAAAGGAAGAAGGGATTAGAAAAGAAAAATGCCTCTTGTGACAGAGTCTGGCATGAAAACATCAGGTATCAGATAGTAAAAAATTTTTTTAGTGAAGTCCGGGCCAGGACCCATGGTCTGTATGTAGCTCTAAAGTTCAATTTCAGTGCAAGTGGACATTATATTATCTAGGACTTTACACAACTGGATAGCCCATGAAGACTTTTTCCTTACAGTGATGGTATGAGATCATGATGAGAGCACCCACACTGACAAGCAGTGCCACATTTAGAATTGGCAAGACCTCTCTTTGTGTTCAGTTTGCCCGAGACATCCATGTTGGAGATGAGGAAATGAATGCTCCCAAGGTTAAGTCATTGATACAAGGCCAAAGAGGTTAAGTCACAACCTAGGCCTAAGTTGTTTCATTCTCACTGTTCTATATGCATCTTGTACCAATGCCACATAGCCAACCTTGTATGTTGACGTTCAGATACAAATGGTCTCTTTCATGTCTACCTCGAACTCATATATAGATGTTACATGTTCCTGTACATTTTGTATCCATGTTCATGCTTTTTGCAAGCAGAACCAAGAGGTATGTAAAATATTTAAAATTTACACATTCAGTCTTAAGTATGAAAGTGCATGGTCTTAATCCATCTGGTCTTGATTTTAAATTAATACTAGCAGGACAGGGATCAGTAAGACTTCAGATAATCAGAGATTGGAAGAAGGTCATTAGATACTCGTTCAATTGCTTGTAGAGAAATCCTGTGCATTTTCACTTATGTTGACTTGGGATACTTTTTTTTTTTTTTTTTACTTCCCATAGGGATTGTTAGTTGGTTTTCAAATAAGAAAATTGTGAGCATTGCTATGAAGTGATTTTCCCCTGATCTTTCTACTTATGGGTGGAAGGAAAAACAGCACGTGATGGGCACTTTTAAAGATACTTTCCATATGTGTATATAATTACATATATATTATGTCATAATAAGATGTTGTACTGTGGCAACAGTGCCTGGCATACAGGAGGATCTTATCTATGGCACCTTATATATACCTCTAGGCTGGTGGGGATACACACACACACACAGAGTATTTATAAAATCTGTTTTTTTCAGCCACAGAAGTTGTGTAGACTAAATTCAAATTTGTATCTCCCAGTTCCCATTTTTTTGACATCATTTGCATTTATTGCTCTCATGAGTTTGATTTTGCAAATCAAATTGTGCATGCACTGTATTCCTAGAGCGTCGGTCCATGTGGCAAGTTGAAGGCATATGTTGCTGTTGGTGGTGGAAATAAGAATTGACTTTGCTCAAAACTCTCCCATATCAGCAAATCAAAGGTAGAAACAAAGGTCGAAGATGTGCCTTTCTAACGTTTTATTTTCCTATTTGAGAGCAGGAGAGCAGGCAGATAGATGTATGCCACAGCGTATGCAGTGGCCGGAAGACAGTTTTTCTGAAGTTTTCTTCTTCCATCATGTGGACCCTGGGAATTGAACTCAGGTCACTAGGTGTGAGCTCAGTTGTCTTTCTCCGCTGGCCCTGAGATGTACTTTTTAAACTTACCTGTTAAGATCTAATGACTTTTCGGATTGTTTTCTACCCAATGAATAAATCTGTCACCTATGCCAGGGAAAATATTAACTATATAGGCTTTTGTTTCTTAAGCTTTAATTTGTCCTTATGTAGCACGTGGGCCAGCATGCAGAACCAGACTACTTGCTGCACTGGAACTTATTTTAAAATAGACTGCACAACTATTCTTTTCAAAGTCATCAAACTTTGCCAAGTCTGCTCATTCAGCATCAAATAAGCCGGTCGCTGTGACCTCACAGTGAACCATGTGATTTAGTTACACATACTGATTTGAAATGGATTTGCCTGTCCCAAATCCTTCTTGGTGTGAAGTGCTATCATAGGCAAGGGATTTTAATGGGAATTAAGCATTTGCAGAAAGGGATTTTGCATAGCATTTGAAAGAGAATCTATCAATTGTCTCTGATATATTTTTCAGGGTGATGAACAATTTTACATTGAGTTGCTGGGGATGAGGGGGTTGGGTATGTAGTTCCACATGGGTGAGCCGCACTCCTATAATTCTTTCTTAGGAGCCTTAGACACTGACTTAATGACATGAGAAATTGAGATTTCCTGTATTTCCTGAAAGTTCTCTAGTTAAGTAATAAAAATATTTTACATTTAGAAACATGCATATGCATGTATCTATCCAAAAGACTAGAGTTGAGTGAAATAAAATGTAGGAAGACACCAGTTAGTTTGTGAGGGACCTCAACTTGAAATGAACTTTAATGACAAGTCCACGGTAAACCCATTTCATTCATTTGCTATAAAATATAGGAGTCAGATAATTCAAACATTTTTCATGTTATAATTTATTATATAAAGCACTAAAGAACAAAGAAAGTACTAAAATCAGTCTTTATATGGTACAAGAATTCTCTTTCTGTAACAAACAAATATTTCTTTAAAAACCTATAAAAGACTTCCAAAATATCTAATGAGTCAAGCTAACTACAAACTTGGCAACCTGAGTTTGATCCCCAGAGATCATACATGAAAGAAGAGAATTGAACTCAGAAAATTATACCCCCAACACACACTATGGTATTCTCTCTCTCTTACCTTCCTTCCTTCTCCCCTCCCTCCCTCCTCCCTCCCTCTTCTCTTTTTCCCTCCCTCCTTCCCTCCCTCCCTCCCTCCTTTCTCTCTCTTTCTCTCTCTCTGTATTTGTGACATGATGTCATGTAGTCCAGACTGGATTCAAAGTAGTTACTTCTCCAGGATGGCCTTGAACTCCTGACCCATCTTTTTTATTTTATTTTATTTTATTTTTGCGTGCGTGTGTGTGTGTGCGTGTGTGTGTGTGTGTGTGTGTGTGTGTGTGTGTGTCAGGGGGCACTGTGTGTACCTGTGGAGGCCCAAGGGTGACTCTGGGAATCTCCCTGGATTGTGCTACAACCTCTTTGCTTTGCTCTGGAGCTTCACAGGCCCCACCTTCCAGGACCAGAAACGCAGGTCTCTGCCATTTCTGCCTGGCGATTTTACGTGGAACCTGGGAGCTGAACTCAGGACCTTCTGCTTGTGAGGCAGAGACTTAACCCCTGAGCCATTGTTGCTGATTTTATAGAGTGGTAGGGATTGAACCCAGGGTTTTATGCAACTACAACTGAGCCACATCACCTGACCCTATGTTCTATTTTCTGAAAGTTAGGCATGATAATAAGGTATTTTAAAACGATAATAGATATTATAAATGGTATTTACTGGGCGCTTAATATACATCAAGAAGTTTGTTTCTGGCATGTTTGGGACTTAGGAATGTTGTCTACTGTCATAGTTAGGCACAAGTGTCAACTTGACCGTTGAAGGTTTGAGTGCTGGCACATTCGTAGAGAATTAATGGTTGAGTTAAGCCCAGAGCAAACCTGCATGAGATTATCTAGTTGACTGGGAAGGCCCAGCCTATGGTGGATGGGACTGACGCCCTAAACAGATGAATAAAATACTGAGAGCTGGTTGAGGAAGTTGGCATCCTTGTGTATACTTGACCAGACATGCTGGTCTGGCAAATGAGGATCGTCCCTCTCTCAGTGGTGATGTGGTGATGGTGTGGCCAGTTCCCTCGGCCCTGGTGTTGGTGTGTGCTCGCTCATTGAGCTGGACTATCAGAAACAAAGACTATCAGAAACAAAATAAACCCCTTGTTCCCTTAAGCTGTTCGATGGTGATTTATCTGCAACCATTCAGGCAAACTGCAATATCTACTAAAGGAAAGGAAGTAGTGGGTTGTGGTGTCCAGCATTTTTTAGCACGAACAGTCCTTTTTCATTTGTTCGTTCTTTTTTGGTGTGTGTGTGTGCAAGAGAGCATGTGAATGTATGTACCCAAATAGCCTTCTCCTAAAGCACATTTAAAAGACTCTCTAATATGATAGCAACCACATTTTTGGTTTTAAAAATATAGCATGACAGAAAACTATTTTGAATTTAGTAATGCTTTGCAATGAATTTATGCTGTATGATTAGAGTGGCATATGTTCCTATTTAAAAACATACATATACCTGTGGTATAGAGATTTACATATCTGGCATCTATACACACAGTGCACATAAATGAATTTATAGTGCCAGTATATAGTTATGCAGCATTGTTCTGTGCATATGTGAATATATATGCAAATATGAATTAACATTAATGTAGATATTCTACACATAATCTTAAGGCATATATGAGTACTGACCTCTGAAAACTGATGTCTTGAAATATTCTTGAAGCTGTTGAAGATGAGCATCATTGTTTTTAAGAAGAGATAGTTACTCTAAGTTGGCGTCTCAGTATACTAATTCATGGACAACTCAGTCAAGGGAGTGAAAGACGACTTCTACTTTGTTAATTTAGTAGCTGTTTTATTGAATATTTTGAATTATTCTTAGGAAGTGCCAACATTGTTCCTGAAAGTCTTCCATTCCCATCTACTTTCTTCACTATTACACCCACTGATACAATACACTAGCCAATGCAGGCACATGCCAATACAGGCAACCCTGTTAAAGCCCAGTGGATCATACGACAAGCACAAGATGTGTGAAAGTAGCGAGGAATATAGGTTGGGAAGAAGAAAGTTTTTAACTGGAAAAGGAGGGGGAAATGGGATCAGGTAATATGAGCAATAGAATTGTTTAAGCTCTTTTTACACATGTATGATACTGCTATATATATAATATGGACTACACACACACACACACACACACACACACACACACACACACACACAGAAAAAAAGTCCTCAAGTCTACAAAAAATAGATTCTCCTTTTTACTAATTTCTCCCTTCCTTCCCTCCCTACCTCACTCCCCCTCCTCCTTCTCGCTTTTTCTTTCTTTCTTTCTTTTTCTTTCTGTCTTCTTTCTTTCCTTCTTTCTTTCTTTTCTTTTCTTTCTTTCTTTCTTTCTTTCTCTTCTCTTTCTTTTTTCTTTTCTTTCTCTCTCTTTCTTTCTCTCTCTCTCTTTCTTTCTTCTTTCTCTTTTCTCTCTCTCTTTCTCTTTCTCTCTTTTCTTTTTAAGATGCTCTCCATTTCTACCTTTTACAAATGCTTTAGTTCTCTGCCACCACTACCACTTCATCAATTTAGCAGACAAAATGTTTTACTTCCACTAAGGTGGTTCAAAGGTTAGTGCCTTTGGGAGGTGATCTGATGATGGGCCAAGACCTTGAAAGATGGAATTACTGACCTGGCAAGAGGCATCCAGATACTCCTCACCATTCCACCATTAGGCTGGAGAGAAAAGAAAGGCAGCATCTAGGTCTAGTTAGTAGGCGTCCATCAGACCCCACATCTGTTGATGCCTCAGTCTTAGATTTCTGGTTTCCAGAGCAATGAGAAATGTATTATTTCTCCTGTTCATAAATCAAGTAACTTATGATGATTTTCTATAGCATCTGGAATGAACTAAGACATTAAATTATATTTTCCTTTCTAGTAATTACATTGAAAAGACCAGATTTTTCATGGTTCTTCAGGCTGTTTTCTCTCTCTCTCTCTCTCTCTCTCTCTCTTGCCAACCAGTGTCAGTGCTGTGCATAGGTGACTTTATGTGAACAAAAAGGTACTATTTATACAGCAAATATAGTTTCCAGAAAGTTCATCTTTCTTGGCCTCCTGTCGTCTCATCCTTCTGTCTTTGGAGGGTTTGATTTCCTACGGCTCATGAAACCTGACCTCACAGAATCATTTCAAACATTAAAACATCTCTCCATTTACAAGCACTTTTTTAAAGAAAGTGTTACCTTTTGCCTAAAGTTTAAATCTTAAATAATAGGGTGCTCCATGTTTTCTTGGAGAATAGCATGTAGGGTCCCTTGATCTCAGAAAGAATACAGATTTTGTATAAATAGACCGTTGTATTGATAAGTATATGTTCTTTTACAGAGATTGATATGCGTTTGGTGTGTTTGCACGTGTGTGTGTGTGTGTGTGTGTGTGTGTGTGTGTGTGTGTGCCTGTGTGAGCCTGTGTGTATGTAACGACATGTCTGTTGAGATCAGTGGAGAACTTCTGGGAGTAGATTCTGTCCTTCCTTCAAATGGACTCTGGGGATCAAGATGAGGCTGCCAAACCTGCATGTTCTCCAAAGCCTCTTGCTGGCTCCTCCACTTGTTTTGGAGATGAGGTTTCTCCCTGGTCTGAAGCTCACCAAACGGCTTAGGCTGACTGTCTAGCAGGTCCCAGGGATCTTGGTCCCTAGCAGGGGATGCCTCCTCCAAGCCCAACGCCTACTACTTACATGATTAAACCCGTATGACATGGTTACTAATTCTCTTTAACTTAATGATTCAAACCACATGAAACTGCTTTCTCTTTCTTTCTTCTTTCTCTCATCTCCAGCTAGTATAATTTTTTGTATCAGCTGGTTTATTTTTGTTTTTGACACTTTCATACATCACTACAATGAATTCATGTGTTTTCACCCCTTACTGTCCAGTCCCATCCCTCCTCCTGTCCCCTTCCGGTCAATCTCCTTTCTGCTTCCTGTCTTTGGTGTGTGTGATCCCCTGGGTTTCTTCCGGGTTGTCTGTACTGGCAAGTGCCCGAGGTCATGCTAAGGCATGGATGGTTTGACAGTGGGTGAGTCATTGAGAAAGAAGTTCCACGATCTTCGCAGGAGGTGTAGTGTTCCTCGCAATCCTTCCATGGTGAAATGTTGACGACCCAACTATCGTGCAGGTCCTGTGAAATGGACATTACTGCAGTGAGTTCTTGGAGGCAGCAGCCCCGTCATGACAAGGATGACAGAGGATGCTGTCTGGAGGTGCCACTCCAGACCCTCATGCTTTTCAGATGGATAATGTAGCATTTTGTGGATTATCAGAAGTCTAAGAGATTGATGTCACATAATGTCATGTTATGGAAAACTGATTTTTATGTTGTGTCCCTTTAAGTAGGCCTTCCTTCCTCCTTCCTCTTTCCACTTTCCCTTTTCCCCACCCTTAGTCCTTCTCAGCATCCTTCTCTCCTTTCCGGTTTGTAAGTCAGATGACCATATGCTCCTTGTCCTCTATCTCAGTCTTCCAGGTACAAGTGCTGGGACTGCAGGATTTAATGCATATATATATAAATATATAATATTTGTTTTTATTTATTTTAGAGAGAGAGAAGAAAGGACAGATGCTCAGGTGTGTGTCTTGTCACACATGCAGAGCTCAGAGGACAACATCTAGCAGTTGGTCAGTCCCATCCTTCCACACGTGGGTTTTGGGGATCAAATGTGGATGGCTAAGTAGGCACTCAGGTACCTCTGCTCTCTGATTCATCTCACTGCCCCTGGCTGCTGTTTGATGAGAATGACAGTGGGGGCTACTTACCAATCTAAAGGTTTATCAGAAGGAGCAACAAGACAGGAAGCTGTAGAGATCCACTTAGCTTCCCTGAGGGTAGTCTGCTTTTGCCAGATTAAGTAATGCAAATGAAAATGCTGGATATTCCTCAAGGGAAAGGAAAAATAAGGACAGGATAATGGGCAGTTTGGGAATAAAGACACATTTTTCATTGCCTTGTGTGAGTGCGTGTGTGTGCGTGTGCGTGTGCGTGCGTGTGTGTGTGTGTGTGTGTGTGTGTGTGTGATAATATGTTCTTCTGACCCATTATGTATCATCTTTGTCACTGGGTCATTTCAATCAGCAGGTAAATCTTTCGTTTGCATTTCCTGGAAGAGAA
Organism: Typhlomys cinereus; assembly: GCA_023101885.1. Taxonomy (NCBI): domain Eukaryota; kingdom Metazoa; phylum Chordata; class Mammalia; order Rodentia; family Platacanthomyidae; genus Typhlomys; species Typhlomys cinereus. Next base: position 1,877,154 of record JALPQD010000111.1, on the reverse strand, counting down.
AAGGCAAACTCAGTCTCTTCAGGAAGCTGCTCATATACTGTTCATTTTAATGAATTTTCCTTTTTAGAAGCATGCCTCCCAGTGGACTATGGGCGTGGAGATTCCTATCATCTTTGAGGGCTTCTGAAGACAGTTGTGTCAAACTCCTGTCAAGGAGTTTAATGTTTGGCCCTAGCCACCTCATTGCTGAGCTGAACTGCAGCTTGGGGTGAAAAAAGAAAAATTAATAAAAAAGAGAAAAATTAGAAAAGTGGATCCTGTCTTTTGAAAAATGCTGCTGCTATTCATCAAATTTTTTGTGCTAATTTAGATGATAAATATTGCATTCATTTGGCATTTCTACTGAATAGTGAGATTTATTTATTCATCGTGTGTATATGTGTGTGTGTGTGTGCACGTGAACATGTAGAGAGACAACGAGGCTAGCTTCCATCTGGATTCCTGGGATGGACCTCATGTGGTCAGGTTTGAGCACGCGCCTGTTGGGCCATGTTGATGCTCTTGTTTCTTTCTCTTCTAGGCAGACCGCGCTCTTCCTTACACACACTTCTTCCTCAGCTTATTCCAGGTGTGGCGGATTGCTTCTGCAACTCACTCCACTTCTCTGAGTCCCACCAAGCCAGCCCCGGAGCCTGACCTTCCTCCCTTTCCTCTTCAGAGTCTAATGACAACCTTTTCTCCTCTGTATCCCCCTCAGGCTGCTGATAGATATGTAACCCCCCATCTCAGTGCAGACTCAGAACTGACCCCGGGTGCAGCCATGGGACTGTTTGTTGTGCGTCCCTGGGATGACATTGATCCATGGATAACCTCTCTTGGGGTCAGGTTATCCAGCTGTTTTCCCACTCACCCCATAACTGACTAGTTCAGCCCTTGTTTTTCTACTGAATTGATGTGTGCGCGGTGTGGGACAGAATCAAAGCCTCTGCTGGAGTGTAAGATGGATTATATCAGCGGTTTCCTTTGCTCCCCCAGAACTCCCACAAGGGGGTCAGCCTGCTCAGAAGACACAGGATTGTCAGAGCTGCGCTGCTTTTCTTATCAGCATTTACCATCTTGAGTTGCGACTTGTCCTCTTATATTTTGTTCTTTTTTTTCCTTGTTCATGGGTGCATGCATATGTGTGTCGCTTGTAGGCGGGTGCACATATGTGTGTTGCATGCAGGTGCACGTGTGTGTGCATGCATGTGGAAGTTAAAACTGATACAAGGAATCATCACTGGTTATCCTTCCACCTTATTCTTTTGAGGTCAGGTCTCTGATTAAACCCAGGGCTCTCCTGCAGTGTTAGTCTGGCAAGCTAGCTTGTTCTGGGGACTTGCAGGCTCTGCCTTCTGAGTCTGAAATTACAGGAACATCCACCTGGCATTTTGCATGGGATCTGGGGATCAGAACTCTAGTACTTCTGCTCGTGCAGCAAACCCTTTACTGCTGAGCCACCTCACCGGCCCACCAATATTTTTTTTCTAAGTATCGAAATCATTTTTCAACTCCCCACCCCAAACTCAGCATAAAGTAGGTATGAAAATACAGAATAGCTTTTAACTTTTCTTTTGAATAAGGAAGAACTTTGACGACTGTTTTAGTAATCAAGCTGAAAGCCATGCAATTTTTTTTCTTTGGGGGGGATTGAGACTGTCGAAGGACCTTTCTGGAACATGTCTATGCCACTTTGCTTCATGTTTCCTCTGCTTTCCTGAACTTGGCATATATTCTAACAGTAAGAAATCATCCCATTTTGAGAGCTGTAACTTCCGCTTGTTCATTACCATCTCTGCTTTAGGGAAAAAAGATTGGGTATATCCATGTCTACCCACAGGTATAATAGAAATAGAAGGAGCCACAGAGACAGATCATTTGTCTGGTTTCCAGGGAATTTCAGTGCTGCTCCAAAGGAACAGCTATACTGGCAAGGCGTCTGCTGCTCCCCGCTCACCACAAAGCAGTAATTCAATTAATTTATTGCTCTGAAAGACTTTGACACAACAGCGGTGTGCCTGACCTGCTCCTGGTGGGAAGAGGAGAAAATGCTGTTTTGGCAAAAGACTCCATTTCTTTAATGAGATGTGATACTGGTTAGGGTTTTCTCAGGCTCCAGAATGTGTGGAGAATTCAAATCTAAAAGAAAGGGACACAGAAAAAAAGTGGACCGATGGATGGATGGATCATATAATTCCTGAATATGTGTAAAGATTCCCATATGCAAAAGAATATAATTCACTTTCATTTTAGACAGTTGTAGCACTTCACCTGCATTGTTGCCGATAGAATTATGACAAAACAGCTTTTTTTTTCTTATAATAATCCAGTTACAGTCCTTTGTGCAGCTTGGCAGGAGAGTTCACAACACCACCAGAGAACTGGCCACACCATATCTACATAACGGCTGAGAAAAGAATGAGCCTCACTTGACAGATCTGCATATCTGGCCAAATATACAGAAGGACGCCCCCTTTCTCAAACGGTGCCCTCCATTTTATTCACCTGTCTGGGGACTAGTTCTACCCATCATGGGGTAGGCCACTTCTGTATACTAGACACTCTCATGCAAGTTTGCTCTGGGCTTAACTGCTAATCTCTACAAATGTGCCCAGAGCTCAAACCCTCCACTGTCAAACTGACACCTGTATCTAACGATGACAAAAGGAGAATTAAACTTCTTTCCCATTTTAAAGGAGAGATTATGCGTTCTTGTTCTTGGATCTTAATCTAGGTGCTCCTCCCAACAAAAGATGTTCTGAAGGGCTGGCGGCATGATAGCTCAGCAGATCAGGCACCTGATTGCAAACTTGATGATGGGGTTCAAGCCACAGAAGCCCATGTGATGGAAGGAGAGAACTGACTTTGGAAAATGTGCTCTGACTTCACCAGTGCACCATGGCATGCATATTCCCTCCCTCCCTTCCTCCCTCCCTTTCTTCCTCCCTCCTTTAAACGATTTTTGAAATAGAGATGCCATTGAAATAGAACAAGAAATAGAGCCAAAGAGAAGAATGAGCTGGGTGTGGCAGCGCCTCTGGCAGCCTCAGCAACTCAAAGGCTGGAGACATCACCAGTTCATAAGAGGCAGGAGGATCACAAGTTTAAAACCAGCTTGGCAAGACTGAACTATCACCACCACCACCTCAAAAGACAGCCATCCAAACAGTTGTGAGTATACACGCATGCACACACACACACACACACATACACTCACATACACACACACATCACTTACATAAAGTGTTTGTAACATGCTATGGTGTTTTAAAATACGGGAAAAGGTTGCCAGGCAGATATACCCCCACTCTTAGGCTCTGTGAGGGCTCCCTAAATCCCTAAATCCAAGAGAAGGGGACCAGCCAGGAAAGAAACTCCGTCCTGCCGATGTAGAACTTCCGGTATCATCTGGGATGGGATGGACTCAAGGTGAGATCCTTCAGCATCAGTCACCCGGACATCACAGGCACTGTGGCAGTTAGTTTCCGGTGTCAGCTTGACAATTGGCAACTGAGTCTTTAGGCAGCCCGGGTAGAATGACTTAGTTAAGGTAGCCTCTGAGCAAGTCTGCGAGAGATGATCTAATTGATGTGGGAAGACCCAGCCCCAGAGTGGGTAGAACATTCTTCGGGCAGATGCGTAGGATGGAGAGAGAGAGCTGGTATACTTTGGCTGACTGGTAAGCTAGAAGGTGTGCTTTGGACCTTGCTCCTCTCTCAGCTTGTCCTGGCTGTGGGGTAGTCGGTTCCTTCAGGCCCTGCTGGTAACTCTTCTGCCATGGCGATCAGTTGTAGCCTGAAATCAAAAAGAGGAATGAAATTCTCCTATATTGTTTGATTCATGTGTTCACTGCAATCATGAGACCCTGAAATAAAGACAGGATGTAAAGTAAAATACAGCTCAGTCACCACACGTGAGCCTTTAAGAGACCCTTCCATCTATTGTTAGGGAACAAGTATGTTTCATTGATGTTTGTAAGTTTTCTCAGACTTCAGCTTTTTTTGATACCAACCCAGTTGAGTAGTATACTACAAAAGAAAACAAACTGCCAAAATGTATTCAGTATTACATAGCTGAAAAGTAGCTTTGTAACACGCAAGACAGGCATGCATGGTGCTTTGGTTAAGATCTAAAATGTCCCTTGCAAGCTGTTGTGTCTCAGCTGGTGGTGTTATTTTAGGAGGTCTTGGAACCTTTGGAACATGTGGCTTTCTTAGAAGAAGTAGACTCTGGGAGTCTTCAAAATTATGTCTATTTCTGGTGCCAGCTTTCTAGATCTGTCAAGAAGTAAGGCAGGGCACAAGGGTCCTACCACTATGGACCAAGAAGCTTTGGCCATCACACCTTCCCAACCAGGATGGAATAAATTGTTTTAAATTGTGAGTCAAGACCACCTTTCTTCCCTTAAGTAACTTCGAGATATTTGATCACAGTAATGAGACAAGCAGTTATTACTAATGTACATGGTTCTGCAGTCTGTGCACTGCCCAAGAACTCCAGACCCAGGCGACCCAGCTATTGCTCTGTTCACCATGCCTTCCTCCTAGGGTGCCGAGTCAGACTTGTTTGATGGTACCCTTCTTCATTGGGCCAGGTGCCCACAGTTGGACATGACCCTTAAGATATGAGTCTGCAAGATTTGTGAAACAAAAAGGCAGCATATTGTCTATAGATTGTTTCTTTTTTAAAAAAAATCTATCTATCATCTGTCTGTCTATCTATCTATCTATCTATCTATCTATCTATCTATCTATCTATCATGTGCATGTGTGTGTGCGTGTGTGTGTGGTGTGTAACTAAGAGGGCACCATGTGTCCCTGTGGAGGATGAAGGGAGACTCTGGGAATCATCCTGAATTGTTTCTACCTCCTATTTGCTTTGCTCTGGATTTCCCAGGCTCTGCCCACCAGGCCCAGAAGTGCAGGCCATTGCAGTTTCCGCCTGGCTTGTTGACTTGGGACCTGGGATCTGAACTTAAGACTTTCTGTTTGGAATTTGTTCGCAGATACCAGGGGTTGTGAAGCCACAGCTGTTAAGAGAGCCAATTGTAGCTCCCACACTTGGGTGGGTTTTTCTCCATGATGTTTTCTGTCATCCTACATGCCTGGGATACTCAATACTATTAGCGACTGTTACAGCATAGAAGATACTTGTACAAAACCAGGCCACCCATCATTGGGGTATTGTGTTCCAGTGTCAGTGTAGATAAGGCAGATAGCAGCATCACATGGAATGATGCTTCTGATTAGCTTGTGGGTCTTTCTAATGAACCTCCATTCCTTCTATTGACCCTCTAGGGGACCATGGATGGGATCCATAGACACCATGGTAGACACTTGGGCAAGATATAGGGGAGACATAAATGGAGCCAATGCCTTTGAGACAAAGCATTAAGAAGAAGCCAGCATAGAATGAAAGAGACAGGGAGTCCAGGTGGAGCTTGCATGCCAGAGGGTGGTAGGGGTGGTTGGCTCCTGGGTGTATTTAACTGGAACTGTAGAAATTTTAGGCCACCAGGGAGCTGACATGGTTGGTTCAAGCATAGCTAGTGTGGCACCCAGTATCTTAGCCAGTACCTCGGGTCTTTTGCATTTCCTGAAGGGGCCCCAAAGGAAGTTGAGTTTCTGACTCTCCCAAGGATCTCATTTTGGAAGGAGAAGTAAAAGAAAAATCATGGTATTGAAAGAGAACACATGTGACTCAGCTAAATCACGGCACGATGACCAACCGAGACGAAGGCATGTTTTCAAGATGCACAGCCGTAATGAACTTGACTGGAAACAACGGCATAAAAAGGATAACAAGCTACTTCTAGGACCCGTCGTTTGCATTTTATAAGATAAATATGGAATAAACAATAAGCCCTGCAGGCATTCAATACATCATGGGCACAAAATAGAATTGTGACATTGAGATTTTATTCTCAAGTACTTAATTTAATGAGGGGGAAAAAAGCTCTTCCACTATTCAGAATGCAATAAAGAAAAGAAAAAAAAAGAAGGAAAATTGAATTCTGTAATCATATTTTTCAAAATACTTGAGGTTAGTGACTCTTACCAGGAACATCATTATAAAACTAACCCCAAATTATTTCCAGGGTTTGTAATTTGTGTTCTTGGAGATGAGTATTGAATGAAATAGTTTAACCTGCAGATGCATCTCACGTGAACTTGAATTCATAATGGTTCAAGACTTTCCACAAGATCACTTTTTGTACCGAGGCAGAACTTTTTCTCCCCATTTTTATTTTTTTCTACTTTTACAAACCTCCTACCTCCCTCCCATTCCTCCTCCCTCTCATCCCTCCCCTCCCTTCAGCATTCCCCCTCACCCCCTCCTGCCTTATCACTTCTGTGGTTCCATGGAACCTGGGGTTCACTCTTGCTTGTCTACTCCTGTGGGGGCCCAGCCTCCATGGCATATCACTTTACCTTTCTTTAGGTCACCCTACAGATACTTTGAGGTAGAGCTTTAAGGAATGAATGACAGAAGCTTAAGAGCTAAAAAGTTCCCGGGTGATAACCAAAATAACCTAGTAATATGCAGTTCTGTGATGTGGCTTTTAGAGGATGCTCATCTTTCTCCTGTCAGCCTTGGGAGCTGCATGGCTTGGAATAAAAAGAGAAGCTGCTTCAAAGGAGAATCTGGAGCATTAAGGTAACTTCATGAATCATCCTAGCAGGGCAAGTGAGAGTCAGCATGGACTTGGATGGTATAGCCCATGGGCCAGTGTATAGTCCATGGGAGCTACCACTCCAGCCAGAGTTCCTTAAAACCACTGATTCTGAATTCGACAGTTTCATTTTTTTCTTTAAGGTAACTTTTGTTTATATAGATCTGAAGTTGCTTCTCAGTTTTATAGTACTGAGCAAAAGTAATGTGTGCGTGTCTGTGTGTGTGCATCTGTGTGTGTCTGTGTGTTGTGTTATGCACATATGTGTGTGGAGGCTAGAGGATAATGTCGTGTCCTCTTCTTTTTTTTTAATTTATTTTTTCCACTCATACAAACTTGACAAGTTCCCCATTCCCCTCCCTCCCTTCACCCCTCCCTAGATCCCCTTGCTCCCGCTTCCCTTTTCCCCTTCCTATTCCCCCTCCCTCCCTTTCTCCCATTGTCCCCCCTCCCATCCCTGGAGCATCCTTTAGTGTGCATGTCAAACTTCCCTCTGGGTCCGCCTCTAAGTGTCCTCTTCTTAAATCACTGTGGACCTTATATTTTGAGGCAGAGTCTCACTGACCTTGGACCGAGGGCACACCCCAGCCTTCAATTTGGCTAGACTGCCTGTCCCGTGATCTGACAGGGATCATCCCGTCGCTGCCTCCGAATTCTGGGATTATAGGCACAGACCCTGCTTGGTTTGTGTGGATACTGGGGAACAAACTCACTCCTCAGACTTACACAGTCAGCACTTCACCAACTGAGCCATTCCCCCATCCCCCAAGATCAGTGTTCTCCTTGGAAGAAACCCCGTGATTATCCACTGGATGCCAGAATTCTGCTCTCTGGACAGTGGGGCTGGAAGAAGTTGTGTGCATACCCGTTCAGGAGTTACAAGCACACCTCAGCCTTCAGAGGTGGACGCTTCTGCTCTGGAACAGCTCCGCACTAAGGAGGGGAGACCAAAGAGGGCTCCCATGGGAGGGCTCCATTTACAGGACCCCTCCATCCCCGGCTTCTGTCTGGGCCACAAAACACTTGAGACATCGGCTTCAGTCACTGGGATATTTGATACCTGTCCAGAGAAAAGGAGCTGGACTCGCACTAATTAGTGAGAACAGCTTCCTACACATTTCAGGTAGCTACAGAATTTTTTCCTCAGTATAAAAGGACACTCAGCAAACTCCTAATCATTAAACTTCCCTTTGTTGATCATTTTAGTTTCAAAGATGTTTTCACTTTGTGCCTAACTCTTAAGGTTAAAGCACTAGGACTAAATCGCCACACACCACAGACAATGTCCTCCAACAGACACGAGGAATTAAAGTGAAATGCATGCACCGTTTAAAATAAAATCATCTCTGTCATAAATAAGAACACAACAGATGGAATTGTGTCTTTGGTCATGTCTCTGAAGAGTTTCATACACTTCTTAAATACTTAATTTGATGAAGAAAGGAAAAAGAAAAAAACCTTCCAATAGTCTAAATGCAATAAAGTCCAAATCTGATTCTCAATTCACATTGGAATTTGGTATCAATAGTTTCAGCTTAAGGAATTTGCTGGTGAAATGGCATCAGGTTTATGGGTAAGAGGCAGAGTGTAAATCACTGAGGGGGAATTGATTGGAAACCGACAGAATGACTTTGTCTTAGTACAACCCATGATGAAGGTGGTACTTGGTGAGGACAGCTGTGGTCGGAAAGGGCATCTCCTTTTGCACTGGATACAACATGCTCAGTTCCTTTAACACAAATGTTCATTTTCCCCAGAGGCATTCCAAGTAAGCTGTTCTTCGGAACTTTGCTTTCTCTTTCACCAGAGGAGAGCTTGGAGTTACCCTTTGGTTTCCACTAGAGTCACCAGAAAAGAGTCCACACAGTCTGTGGGCTCCTTTTTGGGAAGGGTGCTTTGGCTGCCCCTGAACAGCAAAGCCCAGCCTGTCTTAGACCGGGAATACAGGACATCTCTTGGATTGATTGGCGGCGGAGGAGAGGAGAGCTGGGAAGGATTTACTCAATACCAGGGGAGTCGAATAAACAAGTGCCATGGTCATTTCCTGCAGGAAAGTGGAGAGATTAGTCTGGTTTATACGGAGATGAGGAGAGAGCTTAACACAGGTTGTAGCTGATTAAACAAGAGTGAATCATTGCCGGACCCCATCTAGATAATCTGCCGCCATTATCTTGGGAACTCTCGGGCACTGGCTGGCTGGCTTCTCTCTTGACTGATGTAGTCAGCGAAGGGCTGGTGTGGGTGAGGGGGAACTCTGCACAGGGGTGACATGTGGGGTCCAGGTGTGGCATGTGGGGCCCTTCCACTTCCACTTTCCAGCCACACAGTTTTCTCTGGCTCTTTACCTTTCAAGAGCATATACAAGATACTATTACAAATCCTAATTGTAAGCTTTTAAAATCAAGTGTTAGGAAGCCCAGGATGGCTTTCAGGGACTTAGAAGAAAAGTCTCTCTTGCCAAATGTCCTTGGGGACATTTGTTACCAGAGGTGGGCATTGTGCCAGGTACTGCAGAGAAGCTTTATAAAAATAGACAAGATAAATGGACTTTTCGTGTGGTATTGTGCCAGACTTTTAATTTTCAGGAAACTATTATTTTTTTTTTCAAACCTAGCCGAAAGTCAAGTCAATTTGTGACTTCCTTGAGAAGCTGGGGGAGGGGGCCATGGCATGTGACAGTTTAAGTCTGAAAAGCCTGCCACACAAAACAGATTTCTCTTGCAATCAAGATAACTTAAGAATCGTAAACACGCTGTCAGAGGGGGAAAAATTACATTTTGCTGCAACCCAGATCTTGGAGAGATGACTAAATCTTCTTTCAAGTTCAAATACAGAGACGGTTTATGTGTTTCCACTTCTGACCCGGGCAAGCAGAGCAATCTTAGAGGGATGAACACCAGTGGCAAAGAAGGAAGCTAAAGACATAGCATGATCATTATGGGAGACACATCAGCTAGGGTGCTGAGATTCAGAATGAAATTGCAGCTATGCATAATTTACCATGTTTGTTCATTTTTATTAGAAGCCACAAAAAGACGTCATCACTACAGGCTTTTCTTAAAAATGATGTTTCTCTTCGCTCAGTTGTCCTCTAAGAACATCCTGACACCCCACAATTTTATTACGACTTCATAAAATTAAAAGTAATTGATCATCCTTAGGGTAAACAAAAGATATTGTTCAAGATAAATAAAAAAATGTTAAAAACTATATGAATCCCAAGGTATTAGTCATTTTATTTGTTTAAAAAAAGGTACAATAAAGATTTTAAACTAACTCAAGACTTTGATTCAACTAGATCAAGATTATTTGGACCAACTGGTTTTGTTCAGTCAGAGCTGCTGGGAACAGAAGGCTGCCTGACTCACAGAAATTTGGCTTCATTTCTTGCAACAAATGCATTATGGAGAAAACATTTATTGAGCTCCCTTTGAAGTACAGAGCCCTGTGATAGGAACAGATATTTCTGAAAAAAGCAACAAACAGTCCCTAAAAGTTTACACATTGGTTGTGGAAGAGAGACTTGTTTGTGCTTATGTGTACACATACACACACACACACACACACACACACACACACACATGCACACACAGAGTCACACAGGACATTTGTGCAAACAGTAAAGAGCAAAAATAAAAAATAAAGAGCTGAGGGAAAATGTGTATGTGTGTGTGTTTTCTTGGTAATATTTTATATAAGGCTTAAGTATGCATTTCTACAGAGCCTTTGAAAGAAAACCTATGCTAGACACGTGTCATGCATCGTCCACGTAGCTATTATAGCAATAATTGCAGTGGTAATTGATTAATTTCATGGTACATACCTGGAAATGGAAACACAAAGGATGTTATTCCAAGTCTCCCAGTTTGCAAATGGCAGGCCACCCTTTATTGGACTTACCTTGTTCTGGTTCAATTCCCTGTTGACTACTAGCGTATTTAAACATAGATTTGCAGACCTGGATTGGCTCTACTCCTGGAGGAAGGGCAAAATGCAGCCCACTCCGTCTTCACCTAAGCATAGTTTTGTGGAATGAAAAGAAATAGACAAGAATAACAGGAGGCAAACTCTTCTCAATTTTCATGACAAGTCTTTGGGAGTCTACAAATCACTGAGCAAGTTAAAAATCTATTTCTTGCCCCGAGGGGAAAGCGAGGGGAAACAAGACTCCCTCAGGAGAACCTGTCGACGGACGGAAGGATGCACATCTCTGAAAGATGAATTTCCAGGTAGCTAATTGGAACCTAATGTGCCTCTTTGCCCTCTTTCTGGAGTCTTCCTTTCCACATCCTCCTGCCCCACACACCGGGACTAGAAGACTTAAAATAAACTCAGCCAGAATTGAGAATGACAAGTTTTTTTTTCCATTAGATTTTGAGATGAGATGAAAGTTAACTATGGCCAAGAAATGTTTTCATTTGTTTTATGAGCTTCTATTGGGAGATAATAGGTCATTGCAAACTAATTCCTGGATTCAGAGAATCCCAAGATTGAATGGGAATGTGATTAGGTCTATCCGGGAAAAGGCTTTTGGGGGATATTTGTGCTCATTACCCTTGCTCTGAACAGAAAATTATTTAAATGAAACTGTCTTGGTTTGGGGGGAAAAAAGGTTTCTGGAACTGAAATTCAGGATATCTTTTTACCTCGCCCTGTTGAAATGCAAATCTAGCAGTGAATTTAGTAAGCCTTGCCAAAGGGACCAGGCGCAGGGTCAAATGCTTTATTGCATCTTTCGTTAGGAACCGGGTTATTTTATGCTGTCGCTGAACGCTGCCTTTTTGTACCTGGGCATATTTCACAGAAAGAGGACAATACTACTGCATTTTACGGCAGCACATCGCTTATGTCTCAAGAATTCCTACTTTGAGAATTCCCACATGTATTCCTACTTTGTTATCAGTAGTAGTGATAATAGTTCCGGCCCTATTTGGTCCCTGCGAAAGTCTTCTAAGTGGGCACTGTGACATGTTATAGGTGGTGACATGAAGTTCAGAGAAACTCAGAGGTAAAATGTTGGGCTGTAGATATGGTTCTGTTGGTGAAATACATGCTGTACAAGCATGAGGTTCTGAATTTGAGTATCCAGCACAGTTGTAAAAAAGTTATAGTAATCTAGGTTTGTAATCCTGGCATGGGGGAAGTCAGAGGCAGGAGGATGGCTAAAGCTCATTGGCCTGCTAGACTTGCCGAATCACCAAGCTATAGGTTTGACAAGAAACCCTATCTCAGAGAATAAGGTGTAAAGTAATGGAGGAAGACACCTGCCATTGAGTGTGATCTTTGTGCATCAGGTGCTTGTGTATATACATGGACATGGACATATACCCATGTGCAAATACACACTAGACTAAGGAACCCGTTCAATGAGAGATAAAGTGAGAAAGTTATAAGAGAGAGAGAGAGAGAGAGAACCCACTCATCGAGAGGGTCAACTTGATAGTCACAGACTGTTTGGGGCCTAGCAGTGCAGAATCAATGATTGGCACAGGCCCCTGAACAAGTCTGCAGGTACTTGCTTAATTGATGTGGAAAACCCAGCCCAGAGTGGGTGGTACTTTCCAGCCGTGGGCCAGATAATAGGAAGTGCAAAGAGGAGGGACTCGTTCTTCCCTTATCCTGTGTCGACTTGATTCTGCTTCGATTTGCTGTTGGACCCACTCTTAATTGCTGTCTTTGTTGCTGTTGCCCTTGCCGATTCAGTCCTTGCCGGACTCAGAATTCAGTCCTTTCCACCTTCCTGCTGTTCCCGTTACCTACAGGTGGGGCTGGATCTCAGTCCTTGCCGCTGTTCCTCACTGATGTTGGAGCCCAGCTGTTCTCCCATGTCAGAGCCCAGTCTTCAACTTCCCAGTGAGATCGAGACTACAGACTTTCTCGGGACCCTTCAGCTTTGTGAGACCTTCCAGTCAAGAACGAAGCAGCTAAGTGATGAAGTACATCACTTCATTAGTTTTGTTGTGAGTTAATTTAATAAAATTATATATATAATTATATATATATATATAATATATAGTTTATTGATTCTGTTTTTTCCAGGGAACCTTGACTAACACACACATACACACACACACACAGAGAGAGAGAGAGAGAGAGAGAGAGAGAGAAAGAGAGAGAGAAAACCCGTTCACTGGGTGAGGAGCCTTATCTTGCTTGATATTGAGGCCTTGCTGAACCTGGAAGCATTGACTTCCACAGTCCAGAGTCCCTGCTTCAGCATATTTGGAATCAAGTAAAACTACAGCTCTGTGTACCACAAGCAATATATTTTGCCTTTCCACGTGCACACCGCACTACTGAAGAGCATCTCATTTTGTTTACCTTCAAAACGCAATGAAAAAAAAAAAAACGTTTTGTCATTGGGGACACAGTTCTTGAAAACGGGCCAGGAAACCTATTTGATGCCCCAATGCTATGCACAAGTTACAGCTGATAGCTGGGGAAAGGGGTCACATGGAGACAGATCAGCGGAAATAGACTATGAGGGGCAGGTGGGTCAGGGGTAGCCTTTCCCACCATTTGGGGGTATGAAGCTTCTGCTCCAAGTGATTTTACTATTTGTATCATTTTGTGTCAGGCCCTTGGCTTTTTAGCAATCTTGGCAATTAGGGACCTCAAGCCTCAGGCTATGTCTGCTGCTATCATCCTGTCAGGCCAGAGCCACTATCCAAAATGACGCCACTGTGGAAAATGAAGGTGTGTTGAAAGAAAAAAGCACCTGGAAAGGAAATGCATTTTGAGTGAAATATCAAGAGTTAAGAAAGCAGCTCTTTGCTGTTGATTTCTCTGTCCCAAAGAAACTGGGTGAATGTATGTTCTCTCTGCTGACTTGCAGGCCTTACAGCACCCATGGATGCCCTCTGAAGTGGTTGGCCTGGCTCAGAAAGCTGGGGGGGGGGGCATGATGGGGCATAATCTGTACACACAAGTGTCGGTGTGTGAGTGGCACATGTAACTTCTTTCTTCCTCATTGGGGTTTGACTGGGTGTCTGCCATGTTTGTCTATCCCACATCTCTTCCCCAGTCTTTGCTAGCACCATCTCAAGATCTCTTGTGGCATGGCTGGAGCTGATGCCAACATGTCCAGTGAGGCCTTTGGTCTGTCACAGATCTGACAGAACCTGTCAGAGATGTGTGTGTGTGTGTGTGTGTGTGTGCGTGTGTGTGTGTGTGTATGCGCACGCACATGTGCATGCATGTTTGTAATTGTGTGTGTACATTGTAATTGTGTGTGTACAAGAGGATACTTGAATATGTGTGCCTGTAAAGACCCAAGGGTGGTATACGGAACCATTCTGGATTGTTTTACCTCCTTATTATTTTGTTCTGGGGTTTTCCAGGCTCTGCTTTCTTGGGAAAAAAGTGCAGGTCACTACATTTTTATGTGAAATCTGAGATCCAAACTCAGGTTCCTTTTGCTTGTGAGGCAATGACTTTAACTCCTGAGCCATCTCCCCAGACCTACTGGCTTGTTTTTATTGGACTTTGTCAACCTGCTAGAAGGAAGCTGTGTACCCCCAGGTTTCTCATCACAGGGAGACAGCCTGTTTGAAAAGGAAATGAAACCCACAGGAAAGAAACCAGATTCAAGTGGAGAACAAGATTCTCAGGGATGTTATTCATTTATTTATTCTGCAGCCATTTTGTGTGTACCTTATGTTGTGTGTGTGTGTGTACTTCCTGTGTGCCCATGTGTATACTTGTGCATGGAAGATGTGTGTGTGTGTGTGTGTGTGTATGCGCATGCACATGTGCACGCATGTTTGTAATTGTGTGTGTACAAGAGGATACTTGAATAAAGACCCAAGGGTGGTATACGGAACCATTCTGGATTGTTTTACCTCCTTATTATTTTGTTCTTCCATCGCTTCTGCACCTCATTTTCTTTTTGAGACATGGTCTCTCACTGATCCTCAAAGCTCCCAGACTGGTTGGATTGGCCAGAGATTGGGGATCCACTTGCTTCTACCCCTCTCCTCAACACTGGCGTTGCTGACAGACACCGCCACGCCCCGCGTTATGTGTCTGCTCAGCATCTAAGCCCAGGTCCTTATGCTCACACACAAAAGGACTTGTACCTGTGGACTCATCTCCCCAGTTCTTGATATTTTGAAAGCCTTAGTCAAGACTGTTGAGAGTGTAAATCAGTCTCCAATCTCTCTCTTTTCTTCTTTCCTTCCTCTCTTCTTCCTCTTTTAATTTGAGTAAGGTTATAATCACCACTTGGTTAAGTTGTTCACATGAAAGCAGAAAGAGTTATGGTACCACAACTCATGATTCATACACACACAGGGTAAGATCCATACTCACAGTATTGTCAAATATTAGGGGAACACACACACACACACACACACACACAAGCACACACACACTACAGAGAGAAAGGGAGAGATTTGTATCTGTAGATACAAATGAAGTTACAATGATAATAACAGCTAAAATTCCACTGACACTTATCCTTATCTGCTGCGATAGTTAATCTGGGTGTCATCTTGACACCTGGCATTAACTAAGATCAGCTGAGACCACCTGAACAGATTATTCAGATAATATAAAGACCAGCCCTAGATTCGATCAGAACCTCCCTAGATCTCATTGGAACCTCCCAGTAGTGGACCAGATGAAAGGAACCACAGAACAGTAGACAAAGAAGAGAGACCCTCCCCCAGGAATCCTCCAGCCATGTGGATGGATGTCTGCCATGACTTAACCTGTCTCCAGCTTCAGCCACCAGCCATGTCACCTCCGCCATGAAAGACTGTTTCTCCTCTGGAACCCTAATGTGAATAAATTTCCTGTTCTCCCTTAAAAAAAAATTCACCATTGAAATAAGCATGCATGTAAGTGCTAGGTCAGTCTTAGGATACTTGGGTTCCAATCCTGACTGTGCCATTGCTTCAGGTTCTTGGCGAGGGGTGGGGAGGGGGTGTCTCTCATTGTCACGGCATCCTGAATGATTTTGCACTTTGGGACATGACTTCTATGTGCAGTCAGGTTACCATGGCCAGACTCCAAGGCCCAGAAGCAGGTTAGGAAAGAAGACAGATGACGTTACTATCAGGCAGCGTAAAGAGAGAGGTGACAGGCCAGAGCCACAGAAGCAGCTATCATAGGATAGCTCCATTTCTCAACCTCTAACATTAACATAGATGTCTGGGATGTAGATGGAAAACAGAAAATCAACTTTGGAAGCAAAGGTTTGAGTGGGGTGCCTCCTTTTGCTAGTCACTGTGACAGAAGCAGAGGAGACCACATATTAAAAAAGAAGCTCCAAAAACTTCTTCTAAAGGACGAGCCTTTAAAAAGCAATTGTGACTGCCAAACACAAGATTCAAAGAGTATCCCAAAGCTAGAATGCCACATTCTGTGCATTTATTATCTCAAGTTCTTTATTAATGTTCTGCCCATAAATAAAAAGTTAGTAAGTGGCCTTTTAGAAAGAAGCTTAAAAAGTCTTGATTCGCACTGATTTAGCTTTAAAAACACTTCCGATGGCCAATTTCCAGCAGCTTATACATCAACTGACTCATGAAATTCCTTAAAATTTAACAATTGGCTTTGCTATGAGCCTGCTCCACCTACACTGGAATTGCAGACCAGAAGCACACTTGTCAGAATTTCCAAGTGCACATTGAAGGGACAGCCATGTGTTCTCTGAAGGGTGCGGATGCCAGTCAGAGATTGCCAGGGCTCAGGAGAAAGGTATGGCATTCCTTTGGCATCCCATTGGCAATGAAGCTGGAGCAAAAGGAGCTTCAGTGCAGAACCCGCGTGGTTGCCCACGCTGTCACCCTCCCTGGGGGGGCAGCCTGGCTGTGGTATGCAGCCTGCTCCCTGAGGCGGTCAGGTGTCCAAGACCTGGATACAAAGCTAGTCATTGTGGGAAGAGGGGACCCTGCAATGCAGCCTTTCCAGAGGAGAGAAGCTTTCGCCCCAGGGCGGGAGACAGTCACTAGCACGTTCAAACAGCAGCACCCACAGTGACACATCGCCCTGAGAGGTGAGGGAGGAAGGAGAGTGTGGGACGCTTTCTCCAAGAGGCTTCCGCAGTGGCAGAAAGGAGGAACAGAGGAGAAGTGAGGTGGCTGCAGCTGGTGGCAGTGGGTCAGCTGGGCTCAGCCAGACACTGACAGACGGGAGGGACTGTCTTTCTGGATGTTGCAGATTGTACAGAAGTGCAAGGGTGAGGTGGGACAGCTCTGAAACGCCCGTGAGAAGGCATCGGTTTCAATCAGCCATTGCACCAGACCACAGAACAGATCGGATGAACTGGAAAGCAGCAGCTGTCACAAAAGATAAGAAATCCCAATATCTGGAAGGATGCTATTATTATTAATATTACTATTATTATTACTATTAATTATTATCTTAAGGTTGCTCTTCACACTGGCAATGCCACAGTGTCTCAAATTAAAGGGGCAGTCAATATTTCAGAGCAAACAGGAGGCAGGGAGCAAGATGTGTCTTTGACTCTATGCTACAGAAAAGAATTATGTGGGGACTGGAGAGGTGGCTCAGGGGTTAAGCCTTTGCCTTGCAGGCCGAAGATCCTGAGTTCGGATCCTAGACCCCATGTATAGACGCCAGGCAGAAGCAGGGGCGGCTTGCATTTCTGGTCCTGGTAGGGTGGAGCCTGTGAATCCTGGGGCAGAGTAAACAAGGAGGAGGTGGAGGCATCCATGGTGGTTCCCGAATTTGCCCGTGGTTCTACACACACACACACACACACACACACACACACACACACACACACACATGCATACACGCACAACTGAATAAAAAAAAAAAAGAATTATGTGAAGGCTGAGGCAGGAAGATCACTGTGAGCTCAAGACCAGCCTGGGCCGCACAGTGAGACTCTGTAAAGCAAAGTAAAGCAAAACAAAATGACAAGAACAGAAAGACACATCAACTTTTTTCAAGTTGCTGTTGGGAAGATTCTTTTATGAATACAAACATAGATATATATGCATATGTGCGCACGTGCTCACACACACACATACATATTAAGTACATTCCTCAAACGACCCTACCTTTTCTTTTCTTGGCTCTTCCTACCTCCATTAAGTCCAACTTCCATGTCATATTGTGCATACATGAATTTATTTATCTACAAGCAAGAAACCACATATAAGAGAAAACACAATATTAGTCTTTCTGAGATTGACCTAATTCACCAAGTGTGATTAACTTCAGTTGCATTCATTTTCCTGCAAATGACATCATCCTAATTTATTGCAGAAGGTATTCCACGGTGTGTACACAGAGCACAGCTTCCTTATCCTCAGCTAATGGACACTGGCTCTGGTTCCACAGCTGAGCTATTTGGGAACTGTGCTGAAATAAACATGGGTGTGCAATACCTCTGTAATGTGTTGATTTAAAATCCTTTGGATAAATAACCAGGAGTGGTGCAATTGAGTCATATGATAAGATTTATTATTGTTATTATTTGGAGAAGTCTCCATTCTGACTTCTATAGTGATCAGACTAGTTTATAGTCACAGTTTTGACAATTTTTAAAATAAGAAAACACAGTACTTTTTGGGAGGCTAGATTGGTGCATACACAGACTGCTCTGTACCAAACCAAAGCAAAGCAAAACAAAACAAACAAAACAAAACAAAACAAATGGCATATACAGTTTTGAGAGAAGTGATTTCAACTCTGTTTCCTTTGGATTTGACAAGAAACAAATGGCCTATGTGCTCTGCTTCACACAGAGATGCAAATGTGTTGAACTTGTTCATTGAGAGAGATTGCATCATATATTCAAAGAATTCTCCAGCTGATGAATATAGTCTCCACTCGATTCCTCCAAAAGGAGAAAACAGAGACCTTTTTAACCAATAAGGACAGAAAAAAAGATATTTCTCTCATTCTTCACAGTGACATCTGAGGAAGGCTTAAGGTTTTTTATAATAGGCACGAATCAAAGATTTTCAAACATAAATAGAAATTAATCCAGAGAGGAGAATAAACTAGAGAGTCAAATTAAAATATTCCACTCTCAGCTTAGCGGTAGCTAGGTTTCAGCCCAAATGTGTTCTCCAAAGTCCTCTGCTGTTTGGAGAAGTCTCATTCTTCTCCCCTCCCTGTCTTTGAGAATTACAGAAATGATGTGTGGTGCACAAGGCTTCTGTTTGGTTTGAAATTGATAAAGCCATCTACAATCAAGGAAGGTTCAGTCTGTCCAAACACAAGGGAGACAATTCGTTTTAAGTGTAGTTAATTCATCTTCCTTCCATAAATAGTACAGGAATAAGCGCTCTGCATAAAAATGTCCCGTAACATAGAAGCAGCAAGGGAACTGAATCACCAGCTTCCAACTGCCCTGCCCAGAGCTTTCTCTCAAACAGCACCACACTCACTGCTGATTGACTGAGGATTTGGCTGGGTACTTTTTCTGTACGTTTATCTATGATGCCATCATTTTCAATGCTTTAGATTTTTAAACACTGAACATGATGTGATCATGTAGATAAAATTTTTTTAAAAACCTAGAAAAACAGAGCAGTAATACAGGAATCTCCCACAATCCCACTGTCTAATCTGAAGTCAACAGCCCACTTGATATGTTTTCTTGCAATTGCTGCCCATGTATAGTTCAAAACATGATTTGAATACATAAAAAGGGAGAGAGAGAGTCAGCACGTGGTTCAGTGTTGGTTTAGGTGTGGATTCTGCTTTGAAAATTTTTTTTAATTTTGCTCAGTGAGTTTAATAGAACATTTATTAGAAGCCACAGTTCTGGTGTTCTTGGTGGGTAAGGTAGCTGCTTGTAAACCTAGAGGTTTGAGTTGAAACCCCACGATGTTGACATGGTTCACTGATTTCTGAATGCTGTTCTCTGACTTCCACTGATGTATAATCCAAAGCATGCATGCACATTCCTCTCTCTCTCTGTATTTAATATTTATTATATATATAATAAATATTAAAAGGAATCCTGATAATTAGCTTCATTTATGGAGTGGCAAATTTGAGAACTAATCATTACCACTTAGGATACACCAGATGGTAAAAAGAGTACAAAAAAGCAAAGTCAGTGTTTAATGTCAGAACTGGGAAATCACAGACTTTTAGAGGAGAGAGCGCCTAGCTGGCCTCTCGCCTTTGCTTATTGCTCCTCATCTACCGAATCTTCTCCAGAAGATGTAAGCGGAGACTTGGGCGCCACGGCACCAAGTGACAGAGCCCCGAGGAGACCCCGCCCCCCATCCCCAGTCTTCTTCTTTCCTAAAGCTCCTAGACAGACGTGGGTGGGCTCAGGGAACACGCACCTCCCTTTTAGAGATGAGCTTTGAGACCACATTTCAGCCAAATGTGTTCTGCACAGTGTTTTGAAAAATTGAGCCATTTCACAGAATCAGTTCCCGATAAGTAACAGCTGGAGCTCTGACTTCTCTTGGAACATCTAAAGATCTTTCCTAAAGCATCGGGTGCAACTGGACATGGAGCGACAGGCAGGAACTTCTGAGCCAACCCCTCCTAAAAACCCAGCCCTCGCTGCCCACCTCACGTAGGCTGGGCATCTGCCTGGACTCCATCGGTGCGGAGACCCATGTCCTGCGGAGGCCTAGACCCTTCTGAGGCGAAGGTGTTTGGACATGATAATGACGTTGAGGTAAGAGACGAGCTGCATGGAGATCTGAGCACCTAAGACGCAGCTACACAGCACCGTGAGCCGAGTCCTGCTCGGACCCTAGAGACCCCGTGTGTTGGTCGTCGCAGCAGGAGGCAGGTGGTCTGTCTCTAGCCCTCACTCCCCTTCATTTGCTCCTCTGCAGCGTGGTCCCCACAGTTGCCTGCTGCTCCTGCCACGTCAGAAACATCAGTAGGAAGATCTGGCCATAAGAACTAGGAATCGGTTCCCAAACATTCGGAGGGTGAAGGGGACTGCGTGCAAAGCTGCAGTCACACGATGGAAGGAGAGAACGGACGTCTGATGTCCACAAGTATGGTGAGGAATGTGTGTCTGCTTGTTAAATATCAAAATTAATTAGGTGATTAGGGAAACAGCAGAATCACAGTTTCTCATTGGTCAATAATCCTTTGGTGACCCCTACTTAGGAGACACTTAGAAAACTATGATGGAATATAGGCCATATTTCCTTGCTTTAAACACTTTCGAGTTAAATTGAGAAACTAAGCAGTATTGACACACACAACAACACATACACACACAGAGAGAGAGAGAGAGAGAGAGAGAGAGGAAGAAAGAGAAGAAAGAGAAATGAGAGCGAGGGAAGAGAAGAGAAAGACAGAAGAGAGAAGGGGAGAGAAAGGAGAGAGAAAGGGAGAGGAAAAGTGAAAGAGCAGGGAAAGGGAGAGGGGGAGGGATTAGTATCCAGACAAGGGGAGAGAGAAGCGGAGCAAGGAACGAGAGAAGTTGGAGAATAGACAGCAGAGAGAAGAGAGAAAAGAAAAGAAAAACCACAGATAGAGCGGGTGAGTAGAGCAAGAGCTCGCTCTAAGAGAAACGTGATTGCTCCCGAGAGAGATTGAGTGAGTGAGAGAGAGAGAGGAGAATATCCTCCACGTTCTCTTTCTGGTTTTCGTATTCTTGGCAAACAGTTGCCTCCTTTTTCTGAAGGATGAATGTGTAACAGATTCTTGGATAGGCTGGAGAATCAGTCTGGAGCTTGGACGAGTGGGCACTGGCATCTCAGGGGTTGGGGATCTGATCACATGCTAAGGGTGCCCCTCTAGATAATGGATTCTGAATGTACCCTCACCCAAAGGTACTCTTTCAGGACAAATATTTTGTAATGCCCTAGTTATTATCCTAAACTAAAATAGACTCCATACTGTATTCTCCAGTCATATTACATAAAAATTCAACCTAATGCTCTCTCTTCAATATAATAAGAAAGAGAAGCATGTTATAGGAAAAACATGCATACATGTATATTTAAGTACATATGAAGGCAGGAGTACAATGATTGCCATAGAAGACTTGGCAGGTGCTCAAATGTGACCCTATGGGAATGCTACCTGTCTAGCCACCTTAATATCTGCCTTTATAAATGTCAGTGGCGCCAACACTCACACTGTTATGGTAATTCCTAGCTATCTGTGCACATTTCTGAGTTATTCTCTAGAGCCAACACTACCTCCATTAAGAACCACCGCTTTGTGTCAATCAAAGTTCACTAAAGGAATAGTTTCTAAAAATGTGAGAAAGTAGAAGGCAAGATGCAGCAATTCCTTAATTGCATGTTAATTGCATATGGATAGCAAGTGGCACGTCGTGGAGTGGCACAGTAGGTGCTCTGTTATAAAGACCCTTTCTCCTTAGTAGTCTGCAGATGGTCTCAACTCTGAACGTTCATGCTTGCACCTAGATGACACCCACAGGTTTATCCTCGTAGCAACAAGGCCAGGTATAAGAAAGGAGACCCTGGCTAAGAAAGTTTTTATTAGCCAGGAGAAAAAGGAATTCCAGTGTGGATTATCTAGGGTTTTAGTCATTGCTAAGGTAACAAGAAGATTCTAGGCCCATGGTTGGAGCACCCATGCTGATCTCAGATCATGGCTCAGGAAGACTGTAGGGGAGAGAACAGGAGTGGAGATGGTCCTGGGTTCTAAACCACCCTGGGAGACAGGCTGGTTTCCAGGATGTCTGAAGATCAGGACCTGCAGTGGAAGCACCCCTCCCTACACGTGTATATACTGTGATGATTAAACTTCAGGGACCTTGGAACCTCACTGAAGGCCAAAATTGCTGGATCTCAGTTGGAAAACTGAGCCACAGCTGGCGGGGACTCAGAGAAATTCATGGTGTGGCTCGGGTTCTAAGGTCCACTGGTCCCACCTTGCCATCTGTCCTGTATGAGGGCATTACCCTAGTTTTCTAACCAAGCCAAAAAGATTTTAAGTATGATGGATCATCAAAGGCATGTTTGTATGCCTTTTATGAGAGAGTTAAGTATGGGGGAGGATTTTACAATGGGATTCACAGAGAAAGAAAGAAAGAAAGAAAGAAAGAAAGAAAGAAAGAAAGAAAGAAAGAAAGAAAGAAAGAAAGAAAGAGAGAAAGAGAGAAAGAGAGAGAGAAAGAGGAAGAGGAAGAGAGAAAGAGAGGAAGAAAATGAAAGAAAGAAAATGAAAGAAAGAATATGAGAGAGAAAGAGGGGGGAGGGAAAGAAGGAAGAAAGGAAGGAAGGAAGGGAGGAAAGAAGGAAAGAAAGAAAGAAGGAAGGAAGGAAGGAAGAAAAGAAGGAAGGTAGAAAGGAAGGAAGGAAGGAAGAAAAGAAGGAAGGTAGAAAGGAAGGAAGGAAGAAGATGAAATGTCCTATATTTTCCCTTATTGGCTCTCCTCTAAGGAGTTAAACTATATAAGATTTGTGACATACATTTCTGAAATGTATAAGAAGTACACATTGTTTGGTAACCTGTGGAATGAAATTTTAGCTAATTTTTAATTTAAGGACTGAAGAACATAGGTACAAATATAACAGTTATATGTATGGATATCTATCTAGATATGTCTAAAATTAAAAAAAAATCACACATTCTTTCACACCTACAATAGTAATATATTTACTTTTTATTGCTTGATGCCAGATTTTATATGTAAATGAATGGGACAAATATTTATACATGATATATGAATGTCGTGTAACTATTTTGGTAGTAATTCCCATGTGTGCATGTGTGTGTGTATGTGTGTGTGTGGTGTATGCATGTGCATGGATGTTGCTTGTATGTATATATGTGGAGGCCAGAGGTCAACTCTGGGTCTGTCACATGGCATTTTCTTCCAAACAAACACCACTTGTCCTAGTCGCAGTCTTCTCCCATTCTTGCTCCTTCCTCCCCAGTCATGATCATGTCCCACGGATCACTCAGACCAGCACTAGAGCTTTTACAGTGGGCACTGCTGTAACTCTCTGCTAACTGCAAGAAAGTAGGGACAAAGTGTTCATGGACTGAAAAACTCTCCATCCACGAACTCTATAAAAGACATGCAGACTTACATATTAGCATATATAACATTCAACAGATGTCATTGTTATTATATTTAATATATACATGGCATGTTGTGGTATTTCTATTTATTGCTCCATTGTATGCAAATGGTATCATAGTCACAGAGCCAAGCGGCAACTTCTTAGGAGTTTGTGATTTTTTTTGTAGGTGACACTAAGAGATTTGTAGCCACTGAATATATTAATAGACATGATTTTCAATAATTCATTTATTTTTTTTACCAAAGTTTTACCACTAATGTATGCAAATCAGCTGTATGCATTTAAAATGCACAGGTTACCAAGCAATGTGTACTCCTTATATATTTCAAAACATGTATGTCATAGTTCACTAATCTACATTGTTTGAATCCTTAAAGGAGAACCAACAGGTGGAAATAGAGGGCTTTTCAATGAGTTGGCCATGCCATGGCACCACAGTGAAATCAAAACACGTAAAGTCATTTCCTCTAACTGAGAGGCACCTTTAGATTTTGCCCTTCAAACTCAAGGCAACTGTTTTTTTTGTTTTGTTTTGTTTTGTTGTGTGTGTGTGTGTTTTTTGTTGTTGTTGTTCACTAGAGACTAGCATATGTTTAATTAATTAATTAATCATGTGCATGTCGTGTGGGTACATGGGTTGGCACCACAGGTGTGAAGGTCAGTGAGACAACGTTTGGACTGCTCTCCCCCTTCCACCTTGTTGAGACAGGGTCACTGAGGTCTGCCCTGGATCAGTGTACTCCAGCTCGGCTGGCTTTCTGACTTCTGGCCGATTCTCTGTGGTGTCTTCCTGTCTTCCCAACACTGCAAGTGGGGCCCACCACACCCAGCTTTCTCTGCAGGTGCTGAGGAATAGATCAGGTCATCAGGCATGTGCAGCATGTTCTTTAACCCGCTAAAGCAGCTTCCTGGCCCCAGAGTGCATTTTATAGAAATTAAACTATGTGGCAAGCATCTTCCTCTCCCAACTTCTTTCTTTTAGCATTTTTTTTATTTCTACTCATACAAACTTAACAGGTACACCGGTCCCTTCCCTCCCTCCAACCTCCCCTTCCCTCCCCCTTCCCTCCCCATCCCCAGTGCCTCCCCCTCCCATCCCCAGAGCATCCTTTAATGAGCATTAGCATGTTTTTTTATTCAGTTGTGCGTGTGTGCGCCTGTGTGTGTGTGTGTGTGTGTGTGTGTGTGTGTGTGTGTGTGTGCATGTGTGTATGTGTAGAACCACGGGCGAATTTGGGAACCACCACAGACGCCTCCACATCCTCCTTGTTTACTCTGCCCCGGGGATTCACAGGCTCCGCCCTACCAGGACCGGAAACACAGGCCGTCCTCGCTTCCGCCTGGCGTCTATACGTGGGGTCTAGGATCCGAACTCAGGACCTTCTGCCTGCAAGGCAGAGGCTTAACCCCTGAGCCACCTCTCCAGTCCCTGGCATGTTTTTTTTAAGGTTCATTCATGTCGTGCACTTCAGTGTGTTTTCCCTTTGTGGAGGAGCATTCTGTGTTCAGATGCAGGCTTATCCCTCCTTTGCTTACCCACCTTCAAGTGCCCAGTGGGCTGTCAGGGCTGAGCTGCCCAGAACATTCCAGAATGTAGCGTGTGGATCTGTATTGTCATTTTCTTTTGAAGAAATGTTAAAGATTCATACGGTAGATACCTGTTTTACTTTCTGAAAATTGTCAAAAATTGATGATGATGTATGTGTTGGGAGGGGTCAACTTGAGGCACACACTCGCATGTGAGTGAGTTTATATAGAATCAGGGTTAAGAACAGGAGGGTAAGATGGAGATAGAACCAGTTGGTTCTGGAAGCCTGAAAATCTAGACAATAATGCTGGATTCCTTGCCCTGGTTCGGCAGCTCCTGTGTGATGTGGCTTCTCTCAGCTGCTGATGTTGGTTCATTCTCTGCATGTGGTGGTCAGCCGTAAACTAGAATCCTGACTAGCTCTTTGTTTCCCTAAATTATTTGGATGTCTATTCATTACAGCAAAAGAAATGAAATTAAGGTTATATACACTCATCTATCTATCTATCTATTTATCTATTCGCCCATCTACTTACCTACCTACCTATCTATCTTCTATCTATCCACCATCCATCCATCCCTCTGTCCATGCACACACACACACACACACACACACACACACACACACACACATTTTTCTTGTTCCATTCTGTTTTCAATCTGTAACTTTTCAATCCTCATAGTCAACATTTTGAAAGAGTCTTATAGGTCCCTCCAACTCTGTGCACTATTTTCTGTCTTCTTCCGATGATAGCTCACTGCCTATTGAGCTACCCTGTGCTCTTTGTGTGCTCCCCGTCCCGTGCCCAGTATGGCTGGTTAATAAACTTAGTTATGTATTTTAGGTTTAGATATTTTATTTTAGTACTATTTCTTGTCTTTTTCTTTCCTGAAGCTTCCTGATTTCATTCATCTTCTGGGTCGCTTCTGTACCTTGCTGTATTGGTAGCGAATGCTTTGAAGAGCTTCAGTATCTGAGTCAGCTGAGTCAGCTTCTTCCTTGAGTACTGCTGACACTTTCTTCACTTTTCTGTATCGAATCGTTCAGGACAGTTTCAGCACGAGGAGCATGTCTGGGTGTAATGTATTTCCATTACCCATGCTCCTGTTCAGGAGCCAATGAACTCAGCTAGCCCACATTCCAGCATGTCACGTTCGCTCTCTGCTTGTCTGGTACCTGCTGAGAGACTGGGGTCAGCAGGAGACAGGCTGGGTTCACGCACTGGCATGGTCATGTTGCCTCTAGCTCTTCAATTGCTGGGTCCTTCATCCTCCTCGCTTTCAGATGGTTCCTGCTGCCGTGTATCCAAGCAGAATATTAACTGCCCAGGTCACTGCTGTTGCCACCATGACCAGCTCCTTCTGGGACAGACTGCAGAGTCAGGGAATGCAGTCTACACTAGTCAATTTCTCCATGTTTTGTGTCTCTAGTAATGTCTTGTCTTCAGATAAACCCCAGAGCCCATTATCTTATCCAGAGTTTTCAGCTGTCCTTCCTGGAGGATCAGTTGGGAACTCCCTTTTCCTTCTGCTTATCACTGACCTGAATGACCACAAAATATTCTAGCTGCCTGACAATATTCATGTCTTTCTTTTTTCGTCTACCTGTATACAGTAGCATTTTATTTCAGCGACACGAAGAAAGCACAGTTGGTCTGCACTGTAGTTGTGCCTTTGTATGTTCACAGTGGGAACTGCATAGTAACATGTGGGGTCCCAAGAGCCCAACTGCAACTTTGCTAGATATTGTGAAGTTATTTGTCAGAGCATTTGTAGAATTCATGCATCCATTGGCAGTTTTTCAATTTCTCATTTCTCTACATTCTAAACAATGCTTGTCATTTCGATGGTTAGAAAAAATAGTGACTTATGGTGGGGAATGTGGTCTGCTATTTTTGTCTGCAATTCCCTGTTTATTAGCGAGGTCTAGCAATTTCCACACATACCTTAGCATTGCTTCTCCTTTGAATGGCCTATTCATGATTCTTCCATTTTTCTCTGAGTTGCTTTCTGACTTTCAACTTGTGGGACTGCATCATGTTTTTTCAGCTTCCTAGGCACTTGTGTTGCAAATGCTCACTGCATGGTTCATCCTTTGGATTTTACTCATGGTATAGTTTCCAGTCAAGACACACATGCTTCAGGCCAGATGTGGTGGTGTGGTCTGTCATCCAAGTATTTCAGAGATAGAGGAAGAAGAGGAGAAGCTCCTGGCCAGTGCCAGCTGCATGAGACTCTCTACCAAAGGAACAAACAAACTAGCAAGTCTATCTGTTAATGGAGTTGAGTTTGTAATATTTCATTGGGTGGTTTTTAGTTTTAAAAATGTATTTTTGAGGTATCTTCTGCAGTTTTCATCCCAAATGCTTTGGAGATGAAATAGGTTGATTAAAAAATAAATGGAATAGATAAGCATGATTCATGCAATCAGATTCCTATCAAATTGAATCTTAGGTATTGATGACTGCTGAGAGAAGGTAAGTACAGGGACATTTGAACTTCGGATCTGGATTACACAGGTTTGTGTCCTGATTTGGTCACTTAGGAGCTGAGGGAAGCTATTCAGCACTGCTCTGTGACTTAGTGACTGTGATTCTTCACTTTTAAGTGAGAATGATGACAATTTGTCCTGGGCATTGAATGTCTTTAGTAATTTCAAAGGGTTCCATGAGCCCACTTAGATTAAAAAGTACCTATTGCATGGTAAGGACTAGGTGAATGTTTAGATAAATCAAGGAAAACACCGAGTGATAAAATCATACCGTGGGGAGGGTAGAAGGCCAGAGATGAATGTTTCATGAGCAACTCGACTAAGAAGTGATGTTCAAACACAATTGTAAATAATACCAGCTAGAGAAATCTTTTGTGCTTACATTGGTAAAATTCCAGAAGACCCAGCCATGGTTTCTTTTAATCATTTACTTCATTTTTCCTTTTTGTTGCTTCTTAATCAGCTTGGAATTTAATTTCATGCATGGTATGAAGCAGGAAAAGGATTTTAAAATATTTCATTTATTTATTTATTTATTTGTGTGTGTGTGTGTGTGTGTGTGAGAGAGAGAGAGAGAGAGAGAGAGAGGGAGAGAAAGAGAGAAGAGAGAAGAGAGAAGAGAGAGAAAGAGAGAGCAAGAGTGAGAGAGAACACTGTGTGTCTCTATGAGAGAATAAGGGTGACTTCAGAAAGCATCCTGGATTGCTTCTACCTCCATATTCCTTCACTCTGGGATTTCCCAGGCTCCACCACTAGGGTCTCAATGCAGCTTCCTTTCATTTCCGCCTGGCATTTTTATGTGGGACCAGGGATCTGAATTCAGGACTTTCTGCTTACGAGACAGAATCTTAACCCATGAGCCTATCTCTCTAGCCCAGGGATAGGATTTTTAATTTTATTTTTTTTAGTTGGAAAGTCTGTTGTCTCAACAACAGTCACTCATGCGTCCATCCTTTCCTTCTGGTTGAGTCTTTCCATTTAACACTGACTGGACTGTGTTCTCAAGCGGGGCCTTCCATCCTTTTCCACTGATGTACTTGTCTGTTACCATTCCAACACCAAGTGGTCCAACACACTAAAGCACATGGTCTAAAAAAGTTTGAGATCCTGTTTCTCCCACAGTCTTATATGTTCTCCTTCACTTGTATCCTCATGTACATATCAGAATCCCATTGTTGATTTCATGAAGAATTACATTGCATTGAGGTTAGTATAAATTTGAAGCCTAACTAAATTTTTCCTTCCATTAAAGTGAAATATACATAACGCATAACATTCTTATGCTTTGTGTTATAGCAACCTTTACAAGTTTCTGCATAAAGTCCTGGCTTAATTTTATTAACTTACTTCTAGATGCCACACCAGTTTTCATGGCTATTAAGAGTATTTTCGCTATTTTTTTCCTATTATCACCAGAATAATTTATTGCTCTTAAGTTTTGATCATTATCTTAGATTCCGAAAACCTGTCAAGTTCTTTTAGTAGTTACAATTTTTTGTTTTTGTAAAGAACAATCAAAATATCTGTAAATACTAACATCTTTTTCCATTCTTTTTCTAATCATACACATCATTTACAAAAAAAAAGAATCTGTCATAGTGCTGAATTAATGGTAGGCAGAGGACATATTTATACTGTTTCTGATTTGACGAGCATGCTAGAAACATTGCATCATTAATTATTTATTATGCTTGCTGTAGGTGTTAATTGGTCCTCTTATAAATGGCTAAGTAAATTCATCTTTTCCTTTTGATAAAACACATTTTGTGTGTGTGTGTGTGTGTGTGTGTGTGTGTGTGTGTTTTACAAATGGCTGGGCACTGGTTATGGATGCATGTCTGTGGAAATTCAAAGATGACATCAGGAATCATCATGGATTGCACTACCTCCTCATTGCTTTGCTCTAGGTTTCCTTTCCAGGGCTAAACTTGTGGTTCGTGGCCCTTTCTGCCTGTGTCTTTAAATGGGATCTGGAATCTGAACTCAGGTCCTTTTGCCAATAGGCAAAGGTTTTCACCCTTGAGCCATCTCTCCAACATTTCCTCTTATTCTTTTAAAATCAAGTGACTTTTTTCTGCATTCCTACTTTTACTTTACTTTTCATTTTTATTTTCTTGTGACACTGAACCTTCTAGCTCTCCTTATTCAGACTGCTTGACTGATACTCTGAAGTGAAAAGAATGTTGCTAGATTTGTCACACTGACATTCTGTAGAGGCTACACGTGTCTGCATTCACATGAAGTCCACACAGGCTTTCCTTCCTTCTGCTTGCTGCGTAGCTCTCCCCATGTTCCCTGATACCTGTCTACTGAGCAGTATGGCTAATGGGATATACCAGATAGTGATCGGATGGATGCTAGGATAGGAATATCTAAGCTACCATGAACCCCCAGACTGTGTGGCTGTGGCTACATGTCCCCTCTGTGTCCATCTCCTACTAAAGACACCCTTCTCTGAGCCCACCTCCTACTAAGCAACCTAGGGGTCTTTCCCCTCTGTTTTGTGGTCCTTAACTCTGGGATCCAGGAAACTCACCTCTTGTCTTTACATTATTTCTCCCACGTTGGCTCTGGCCTCCAACTCCTGCTAAGTTCTTGCTTGCTTCATAATCATCTTTTTCAACTTGGGTCCTTTCAAAAACAAAACA
The DNA here is from genome assembly GCA_023101885.1 of Typhlomys cinereus. Classification (NCBI taxonomy): domain Eukaryota; kingdom Metazoa; phylum Chordata; class Mammalia; order Rodentia; family Platacanthomyidae; genus Typhlomys; species Typhlomys cinereus. The sequence continues at coordinate 1,846,859 of JALPQD010000111.1, read as the reverse complement.
AAACAAAACAAAACAAAACAAAACAAGACAGGTGTTACCAATTCCGTTTCCAGTGTTTTAAATACCCCAAATGATTCCTTTCTAGTGTAATGAGTACATACATCCTGAAAAACTGCAGGCACAGAGAAAATCAAGGAATCACATTGGAAGTACAAGGGAGTTGTGTGTGTTTGCCCAGATAATATTTGAGAAGAGCTGAAATTGGATTAAAACTCCCAGGTCTTTAAAATTTTCATAGCTATTTTCCTTGGAGTGTGTTTTGGGGGGAGGAAATGGGCATTTCTTTGTCTAAGGCAAGTAGAGTCAGAAGCTGTTTGAATATGAATTCAGGTGGTGATATTATTTAACTCAAGTCTTTGCTCCTGAGCCAGGTGTGTCCAATTCGCAGCCCCTCAGTCACCGTGACTGTGTGTGGTCGAAGGATGAACACAAAAACACAAATTCCATAAAAAATTGTGTCTTTTTAAATAACTTGATGCCAGCATCATGTTGAAATGTCAAAAGGTTGGACATAGGGCCTGCAGGAAGTCTCAGTGGGTAAAGGTTTTTAAACATAAACTTAAAGAGCCAAGTTTGATCCCTGGGACCCATATAGTAGAAGAGGAGAAGCAACTACTTGGGAAGGCTGCCCTCTGACCTCCACGCACATGCCGTACTCGCCTGCACATGCTCCCTTGCTCTCTCTTCCCCTTCTCTTTCCTCTGCTGTCTTTTTCTTTCCCTTCTTTTCTCTCTCTTTTTTTTCTCTTAAGTGATAAATACACAATATGTAAATAATATATAAAACCAAAAGTCACTGTAAGACAGTGACTACAGGCACTACTTATGTCTAAGAGGTGGAGCCTTGGTACAATGATGCTCCTAAACCCACAAGGTGTTATGAGTCCTGCTGTTGCTGCTGTTATATGAGGATAATTTTCTTGTAGCCAGTGGAAGATGACTCCATGACTCCATACGGCATGACAGCACCACCTCTCCCTTGGGGGGAAAAGGAGGCAGCCCAGACATTTTAAACTGTATTATTCTAAGCATGACACTACAGGGAATAAAGAGATTGAAAATTTGCATGCAGATCATCCAAAGTGCCGATGAGAAAAATGTATCATCATGCTGCCAAATCTGTTTCTGCTCTCTGATACCTAGACCTCCAAAAATGATTGTAGCTACATATTTTTAATTATGTTAGACATCTATTTATAATACACGTATGTGGATTTACTAAACATTTGCTAAGTAACACTTTTTACTAAATGTTTTTACTAATTACTAAATAGTACTTCTTACTACATTATCTTACCAAGAATTTGCTAAGTAGCTTTATTTTACCAAGCATTGCTGAGTAGCACTGAATTACTGCTTCACGGAATTTTCCAAAGAACAAGCAGCCGCCATTTTTATAAGAATATTAAGATAGTGCCTATTAACTGTTGATGTTCCTTCTGAGACACAGGAGGTAGAGAGGCGTTGGGATGCATGTGCCCACCCATGTGCCTGTTCACGTGCCTGCCCATGTGCATCACACATGCCCCCACTATGTGTCTGTGCATGTGCCCTCACACATGCGCCCACTTATGATATCTAAAATGTGAGGGGGGTTCCATCTCTGCGGCCCCAAGAAACTGTCTTTCATGCTGGGGTGGACTTTCTAGTGATGTAGCTGCTCCTGTGAGTAACCCTCTCACTCCTGTCAGGAACCTCAGCAAACTCTTGGTTGGTCAAGTCAGAGCTTGGCACAATCGTTACTCTGGTCTGTCAACAAATTTCTATCTGGGGTAGAAAGACAGTTGTGTGTGACATCACCCCAGGAAAAATGTCCACACAATACTCACTAAGCATTACTAAATAACACTGTCTTACTAAGTATTACTAAGTAGCACTGGGTTACTATTTACTAAGCAGCATTACTCTACTAAGTATTACTAAATAGAACCACATCACTAAGCATTTGCTAAGCAGCACTATTTTATTGTCTTGGCTACTCATTAGAAAACACTGTCATGTATTATTATAACATATGCCAAATGAGGAAGATGAGACTCACAGGCATTGAGTTACTCAGGATTCCTAGTAAGTGCTCAGCTAAACCCACATGCTTGACTTTAAATATCAGACCTATTGACCATAGTTTTTCTGTAGCAATCATGTCCTAGGACATGATTGTCCTATGGTAGAGAAGCATAGCACAGTCACGATGGGTGACTCTCATCATTCATGTGCCCAGTGATGTGATTACATCACTAACTACCTTTATGTCTCTGAACGCCTGTGCTTAGACCAAACTGTAGATTTTCAATCATATCCATGCTCAGTCCTATCCTTTTCTCCTGTGCAGTAGGCATGAAGGATCTAGCTCATTTAATTTAATAGTCCCTGAGATTTGTCAGTCCATGGCACATTTGTGAGCCTTCGGATAGATCCTGGGGAGAAGGAAAGCTAGGGGCCATCAGCAGCTCTTTGACCATTAAGCACCTGCCATCCTCCAGGTGTGTTTGCCTTCATTTGGATGAGTCCCATCCTACTTCCAGGAGGAATCTGCCTTTGCAGCAAATGGTCTTGCTGCTCTCAGCCTAGCAGATGGGAGTGACTTCGTCTGACTCCAGCTTTGGCTAGCCAGCAGTGTCACCTCCACCCTGAAAGACTGCATCTCCCCTCTGGAACTGTAAGCTGAATAAGTCTCCCTTAACTGCTTGACTTTGAATGCTCTCTCACAGCCACAGTTAAGAGTAACTGTTAAATCTCCTTTCTACTTTTCAAGGTTCCAGATTCCTTTCTACAGATTATCTGATTTCAATTCTTTCCAAGATTTCTGGTGTATATCGTGCACTTCCTATCCCTTGTCTTCTAAGTTATACATTAACATTCCCATTTAGTTGCATGAAATTGATGAGAGGTACAACTTCACTTATTCTAAGCAATGCTCACAAGAATGCTTTAAGTTTTAGTTTCCAATCTTCTCTCTATCTTGGCTGGAGATGGCTTTTACTTTGTATTTAATTAGATCAAGGGTGGAGTTCTAATAATGTTGATTCTTTACCAACACCAGTGGCAACCAAGATTTTTACAAAGTTCCCGTGGTCTCTTCCAGCCATCACTTCTCAATCCCATCTGGGTTATGGGTGTCCCTCCTCTTTACTGAGGACTGCGTTAGTGCTTTGTGTGACAGAAACAATTAACAAATTCAATCATATTGATGCTACTTCTCAGTTACACACAGGGGCAACTGGGTGTCGATGCCTTTGCTTTAATTATGTGGGAACCTCACAGTGACTACTTTAAAATCTGGGGAACATGGCAGCATCAAATTGTGAGCCATAAAGCTCCAAAATGAATGTCCATGGAATTTCATTTTAATAGAATGACATCAAAGCTGGGTTATGAGCTACATGAAAAAAAAAATCAGCCTCATTATTTCAGTGTTACACCCTTTTTTGGACCCAACGTGAATTGCTTGGTTTGATTACCCATCTTGTTTACTGCACTTGGCTCTCAATGACTTTTGATTGTTCCACAAAATCAAATCCATCTTCAAAGGGTAGGTATTTCTTAACACTGAAGGGATTCAAAAGATTATGCCATAGGCTTTAATCTGAATGCAATGCAAAGGGGATCCAGAAGTCTCTTTGTTATGAATTCATAAGCAACAAAGGAATTAAAAAAATAAGATCTGACTACCTGGATTGTAGCCCTCGCTTCACAAATAATTAGCTGGGTTAGACAAGTCATTTTAGTTTCAGTCTCTCTCTCTCTCTCCATCTGTGTAACTGGAGGTTCAGGTTGGATAATTCCTTTTGCTTGTGCTTTTGGATTCCAGTGTAGTGGGACGTAGGTGAGTCAGCCGTATCATATCCACAAGAATTGCTGAATATTCCCTTTATTCGTGGAGTCGTGCAGGATAGTAAAGAACCTTAAATGTTACTTATGTTATTGGAGCATGGTGTGTATTTATTATGGTTTATTTTTTCTTCCTTTTATTTTTGTTCACCACAAGACCTTACTTTGTAGTCAAGTGTGACCTCAAGCTTATGGTATCTTCCTGCCTCAACCTCCCCAAAGAGGCTGTCACCATGCCAGTTCTTAAGTATTTACTTAAATATAACTTTTTCTCAAAGCTCTACTTATTTTCAGTTTTCTCCATCTGCTTTTATATGGGTTCTAGAGGTCATGCTCAAGTTGGCAAGTTTGGACAGTTGGTGTCTTTACCCAATGAGCCAACTCACCAGCCCTACATATAATCTATATGAGATAATGAGAAAAATAATTGATGTTTTTTTTTTTTTGCACAAAGGACTGTTTTGAAATACCTATGCATTATTTTGTTATAAGTAACTTATAGTCTAATTTTAGATAGCCCAAGCCACAGAGAAAACATACTGTCCTGTTCAGTCACTTTTCTGTGACTTTGACCCAGACAGCTTACTGGAGAAAGACTCATGTGCTTGGTTTGGATTTTCAAGGGGGTGAGTCGGTGATGGTGGGGGTTACATGACAGAAAATATGGGTGCAGAAGGAGAATCTTCTCACAGTACTGGACTAGACTCAGGCAATGTCATGGAGCTTCACTTTCTGTTCTGTCCACTGTCTCATTTAATTTGTGTCCTAAAGGAAGAGGAAAATCTCTTCTTTAGCTTTTGTCATTCATGTCCAGGGCCCCACAAGCATTTATCACCAGCTTGGTTCTGAATGGATGGAATGCTCCCCTCCAAACCCATCACTGAAGGTAAAATCCCGTAAAGATTTTGAAATCCTCAGATCCTCTTCCCAGAGCAGAGAAAATCTCTCCATCTAAAGTATCTGGCAGGAAACCAGCAGAAAGAAGCCCAGTCCAGGAGGCACAGGGCAGGCATGTGGGAATATGTGATGAACAACACAACAGAGGCTTGTGATCTGTCTGTTGCTGAAATGGATACGTGACCTAACGGTCTAGGGAAACAAGGGCTTTGTTCATGCTCATAATTCTTGGCTACAGGTGATCATCCTAAGAGTGATATCACCATCCATAGCCCAGGCGAGTCAGCCACGTCATATCCACAAGAATTGCTGAGAGAGGGGTTACCACTTAGATACACATGCCAACTTGCCAACTGAGAAAGGAGTCTTTCAGCACAGCTATGAAGAACTGTTTAGTTCAGTCAAGTCCTGAGCCAGTGTGTAGGAGATTGTCTAGTTGGTGGGGGAAGACCCAGCTGGTAGTGCCTGGGACCAACCATTCACTCCATGGGCAAATACTTAAGCTGTTTGTTAAGTAGTTTGACAGACCTACTGAATTATCACATGATCAATTATTAAATAATAGTAACTACAAACCACAAAATGAAAAAAATTCATTTCTCAATGACCAGTTATCGCAGCAACTTAAGTGTTAAGTGGCATTTGTAGGGATATTTTGGCATATCTGGCTATCAAACTAACTGGTCAGACATGAGTTCCAATTCTTGTTTTACAGATACAGAAACTGAGTTCAAGAAGGCAAACTTCTCCCTTCAGCAAGTGGTACTGGATTCTCACACCATCTGTCTCTAGGAAGTTCAGGACGTTTGAGGTTTTCTTTCCTTTCAAATTTTAGCTTCAGGGCTGGAGAGATGGATCAGGGGTTAAGATTCTTTCTCTGAAAGCAGAAGGTCCTGGGTTTGGATACCAGGTCCCATGTGCAAAAAACAAAAACAAAAACAAAAAAACACCAGGTGGAAATGAAAGCAGCCTGCATTTCAGCCCTGGTGGGCTGAGCCTGGGAAAAATCCCAAAGTGAAGCAAGGAGGTAGAAGCAATCCAGGATGATTCTCAAAGTTACCCTTGGTCCTTCATAGGGACATACAATCCCTCTGATACACACATACACGTAAACATACACACACACAAAACCAACACATTAAAATAAATTAAAATTTAGTTCCACCCACCAGAAGTACATTCCTGGATATCCTTAAGGCCTGACTTCCTCATAGGTAAAACAGAATTAGAATAACAACTTAATGTGTCAGAGATGCAGTAGCTATGTTGCTCACTTCTTAAAACACTCAGCATTGTGCCTGAGAGACAGAAAACATTCAAAGAGCATTAGTCGAAATCATTATTGTCATCATCATCATTATTGTTCTCATCATCATCATTTCATGTTAACCCAGTTGGAAGATTGCTCACACAGAAGTCACATAGTACACATGAACAAATGCTGCCGTGGACCTCTTTATAACTATTGGGCTTCTAGTCAGTATAGGTTGGACTTCACAGGACAGAACCTGCTTGTAAAGCGATTTGCTTGTAGCTCCTTAGGCATGGGTTGTAACTTTTTAGGTATTGGGCTTGCTCTGTGATATTTGGCATGGGATATTTGTCATACATTTTAAATTCCCTAGGCCATTTCATCTCTCTTCTCATTTGGAGAACTTCCTGTGTATTATAAGTTAACAGTAAACTGTATCCCTCGGACAGGCTCACGTGTTTGACCACTTAGTCCCTAGCTGGTGAGGCATAATTTGCAGAACCTTCAAGAGCTGTGGCCTAGGTGTGAGAAGGTAGTCTTTGGTGGGGGAAGCACCTTGAGATTATAGTCCAACTCAGTTTCTAGCCTTGGTCTTTGTTTCCTGATCCACCAACATGCAGGCAGTCTACCTACACTCTTGTTGCTAGGGCCACAGCAGAATGCTACAGTCGACTGTATCTGGGATCCAGAGTAAACCCTTCCCTTCTCGTTACTCTTGATATTTTATTACAGTGATGAGAAACTAAGCAAGACAGTGTGTAGTGAAGGCCACCTCTCAGATGTGATAGTGTCATGGCTTGGATGTGAGCTGTTCCCCTCACAGGCTCATGCATTTGAGTCCTTAGTAGATGCTAATGTTTGGGAATGTCATGCTACCTGTAGAAGGTGGAGACTTGCTGGAGAAAGACCCAATGCAAGGTGCAGGTCTTGAAGTTTAGTGACCCAACTCTGTTTCCTCCCAGTTTGCTCTTGCACTCTCTCTCCCTTCTATGATGTCTACTGTAACCGGAATCAGTATCCTGCTTCTTCCTCTAGTCATGCCTTCTGCTATGCAATTCCTGTCACAATGGACTATACCTCCCCTCTGGAACCTGAAGTCAAATCAATTTCCCTATCTTCTTTGAGTTGCGCCTGAGTATTGTCTCACAGCAGCAAGGCAATGTAAGTGCAAGATGAATTGGTGCTGAGAAGTGCGGTGTTGCAGTGAAAGTAGGAGAACTTGGTACTGAGAAGTATGTTCATGGCAGTGATGTGGCTGAGGTGCCTTTGAAACTGTCTTGTGGGAGACAAATGGAGAACTTAGGAACTTTGGGCTAGGAGGCCTTTGTGTCTTGGGCTAGGAACCTAGTGAGAGCTGCGACAAGAATAATGCTGACAAGTAGAGTTTAATGATAGTCCAGAGGGCAACAGAGACTTTTTTGGGAACTGGACTAGGGACATTTGGAGCGATGCTTTGGCAGAGAACATGGCTACATTGTGCACTTGACCTGAAGGCTTGACAATGTGCAGAAACTGGACAGTGTGCACGCTGGTAGAAATGCTAAAAAGGCAGAGGCAGGAAAGATGAGCTTGCCAGCCCAGAAAAAGATAGACAGACAGAGACAGAGAGAGAGAGAGAGAGAGAGAGAGAGACAGAGAGAGACAGAGAGACAGAGAGAGACAGACAGAGACAGAGAGAGAGAGAGAGAGAGCCCTTCTTTCTTGCTCTTCCTTTCAGCTGGCCTGTTCCTGGAAATGACATTTAGGATTGGTTACTGCATTTCAAATACCTTAATCCCGATCATCTCTTCAGGTGGCCTTATAGCTAATCTGTTAGTTAATCTCAGGTCTGGTCAAGTTGATAATCAAAATGAGCTAGATCGTAGCTGGTAAGTTTCACTTCCTGATTTCCTTGTTAATTGGCACCAGGACAGATGGGTGTGGATAACCTCTTACCATCAATGAGCCATGGAGGATGCAGTTCCAGAGTGAGCCTAGGGCCATGCCAGTTGTGCTGGGCATCTTTTCCGAGAGCAGTGGTGGGTGAGATTCAGGGGTCCCATCCTATCTATTCCCCATGAAGGCATGGCGGGGACTTTGAAAGAGGTGGTCATGATGTTATTTCAGAAGATGCTCACAGCTGTGGCGAGGTCGGTAATAATCCTGTGGTCTTGGTTCTTGACACAGCATTCACACCTGATTCGCTGACTTCCAGTTGAAGGAGTCGGCATTAGGTGAATTGTTTTTCTGCTCAACCCTGATAGAGTGGATACTGTTGTTTGCAGCTGAACTGTTGACTGAGACACTGGGGCTGTGCCAGATCTCGCCACTCATCTTTACTCCTCTAGCCACAAAAGGGAATTCACATGGAAACTCACATTTTTTCCTTATGAGTGCCCAGCATTATGTGAAGAACAAAGAAGATCTGGCATATAATCTGACACTCCACTCCTGGCTTTGAGTACAAGTGATACATGGATTATCTTGTTTAGTCTGTATTGCTGAAAATGACCGTGAATTTATAATTCCCCTGCCTCCACCTCCAGAGTGCTGGGATTGCGGCATGCCCCAAACACCTAGTTTATGTGTTGCTGGGAGCAAACTCAGGACTTCCTGCATACTGACTGAGTTACATCCCCAAGCCCTGTTATTAGTGACTATATATTTTATCTCAAATTGCCTATCTAGAAAACAGTTTCCAGTCACGAGAACTGGATCCTTGACTTTTATTCCAAAGAATTCCCAACTTGGAAGGAGAATCCTCAATTAAACTGACTTTCAAATAACCCACGGTCTTCTTAAGACGAAGCAAACACTGTCAGTAGTATTTCTCTGATGTTTTACAGTTACTAGTCTGGCCTTTGTACATCTGAAGTTTGTAATTTCTGAAGCATGAAGGAGACCATGCTGTTTGGGTGCAGCGCAAGAACATTTGGAAGCTTCACGATGACTTTGGGTGGAGTCGTGCTGCTCAGCTACATGAACCAGTTTCACAACAATGGGGCCACACATGACTCCTTTTCATAGTTGTTATCTGTTGGCAATGTTTCAAGGCAAATATTTTCCACTTATACTCATGCCATGCCAAATGTCTGTAGTAGTGTGGGTGACTCCTGAGAAAGGAAGATCACGAAAATAAAAGACATGCAGAAGAAAAGGGTTTTCAAAAACAGCAGACTCTTCCCAAAATGTATGTTGGCTTGTTTTACATCTTGCCTGGACAGGAGACCAGTCTTTTTAGTTCACAGTGATCCACTAAATAGAAATAATTTGAGAAATATAGGCCTGCTCAAATTTCTCTTCTGTTGCTAATATTAATACATTGCAAAAATGACTTATGGGAACATATGATTATTGCTTATTGCTTAGGATCCTTGGTTATATTCATCAGCAAGGCAAAAGAGTTCGTGCCAACCTCTGGAGCCTAGAGAATTGGCCATATCACATTTTTCGAAGAGCTTGCTAGTGCACCTGTGTGCTATTTCCACCCACTTTGCTCTCTATTTTATCCACTTGCCCACGGAATGGTCCCACACCCACCATGAAGTTGGTCTTCCCACATCAATTAGATAATCTCATATAGGTTTGCTCAGGGTCTTCCCTAACATCAGTTCCTCACATATGTACCCAGAATCTGAGCCGACGGCTATCCGTAGGTTTCTATAACAGACTTGTCTAAGTTCTATACCAGCTTTCAGATTAATTTTTTAATGCTTATGGAAACAATACATGCGTATGTGTCTTAAGATGAAATTTTCCTATGAGACTTACCAATAAAAATAGTGTTTTTCTGATGTTTACACTCAATACTTCTATTTTTTGAATTATCACTTCAAGTTCTTTTGTTTTTTCTTAAAGTTAGTTAATGTCCTTCAAAATTATTCTTACAGTGAATGTTACCAGAATGTACTTAAGCTGCTGAATATACACGTCATGCCAATGAAGTACTTAATTATCTATACTTCACACACAAACTCATGCATATACACACATACACTCACTCACTCATGGATAGACACAAAAATATGCACTTTCACTCTATTCTTACATCTGATTCCATATAGATATATGAAATTATCAAATAATTATGCTTCATTTTATCATAAAACCCTTTATGTTGAGTGTAGCAAGTCCCCTTTAAGATTTCTTCAGCTAATGTTTTGAGGAGTAGTGCTTTGTTTTGAGCAAGTGTTCTGGCCCATGGATGAGATACTCAACTGTATTACTAAGTATTTAAATCATCCTCAAATACTTATTTTCTCCTGCCGAAACTTCCACTTCCTTCTCCAAATGAGGTGTTCCTGGTAGCTCCCTGTCTGACCAGACACTCTCCTGATCTTGTGGAGATTTGCCGTTTGCCACTTTCTTCAGTGGGAATGCAGAACTTGAGACTGCAAGAGTATGAGTGGAGTCTCTTAGGAGTTCAGACGAAGAAACAGACAATCATGTGGGACACAGCAGTACTCAGGAAGGTCATGAACACACTCAAAATCACCTTTCTATTCTCTTATAGTTCACATGAAATCCATTTCAATTTTACATGATATTACTCTATGCTATCACGCATTGCTGTTGCTCTTTGAAAGCAAGTTATGACTTCAAGTGGTTCCCATTCTTTTTGGTGAAAACCAATATCTCTAAGAGGAAGTATAAGTCTTAGAAACCTTTATCATCTGGCCAGCTTCTTAGATGTCATACTGCTTCATTTTCTTGCTAACTGTAGATTTCAACGATATAGCCATCTGTGGGGGCTTTTCAGGTGCACCCCACATGTTGTAGTTAGCATGTGATATGCTCTCACAGGCTTATGTCTTTGAACACTTGGGTCCAGCTGGTAGAGCTATTTAGGAAAGTTGTGGAGCTTTGGGGTGGTGGGTGTAGTTGGAAGAAGTGAGTTGCTGGAGGTATGTCTTTATGGTTATAGTTTGGTTCTACCACTTCCTGTCTTGTCTCTGCTTCCTAATTGTCAATGCTATATACCCCTGCGTCAAGCTTCTGCCACATTTGTGAGCTGTTCCTGCCACCATACCTTCCCTGCTGTGATGGCCTATAGGTGAAAAACAAATCTTTCCTAATTCGATTTGATCACAGAGGCCATAAAATAAGTAGCTAATAGACCATCCCAATTTTAGTCTTTGCTCTTACCTAGTGTATAATAGTTTATCTTTACTGCCAACTTGATGGGATTTAGAATCACCATAGAAACACACCTCTGGGGGTGCCTGGGTAGATATTTCTAGAAAATAGGAAAGACAATATGCTCCTTGAATGTGGGCAGCACTGTGCCCTGGCTAGAGGGACTGGACTGACCAAAAGGACACTGGACTGAGCACCAACATTCATCTCCTGTGGCACTACCAATTCAGGGAGGCCCTAGCCCGGCTCCCAGCTACGGACAAGCCTGGGCTCACCCAGACATGCCCTGGACATGTCCCAACAGAGGACAATGCAGGCGGAGGGATGAACAACCAGTGGGAAGCAGCTGTCTAACCTGCACCTGCAATGGACACCTAGTAAACAGTTAAATGACTGGTGGCTGTCCACCCCCTCCCCTGGAGGAGGGATGGCAACACCTGATTGGACCCTGACCCCATATAAGCGCAAACGCCCTTAATGACTTTGAATCTGCGGCTTCTCGTCCACTGCTGCTTCTCACCTGATTCCCGGGGTCTGGTGGTGACCCTGTCACTGGCTCCCCCATTCGCCTTGAGGCCCTGTCTTCCTCCCAGCTGGCCCAGCGGGGGATACAGCAACAATCCCCATCTGCTTTCTGACCAAAGGTGCCATGTGGCCAGCTGCTGTGAGGTCTTGTGGTCATGATTTTCCTACTATGATGGTCTGTACTGATTGAGCCAAGAGCAATCTTTCCTACCTTAAGTTGTTGTCAACTACAGCAATGAGAAGATTGACTAACAGCCTGGTTAACTCATTCTCCTTTATCTGCACCTTCAGTGCCTGCCAGATTTGCTCACATATCACAACCAAGGTCAGAATGTTTAGTCCTTTGCTCTCATGTGGCTCTTGGCTTCCCCTGCATGGCTCCACCACAGTGCGTTCTTACATATTTCTTGATTATTAGATTGTCTGACTTTTTGAAGAATTCACTGGCTATACAAATGCCGGAGCCACGTCTGCTGTGGTTCACCATTAATTTCAGAGGATCTTGAAATAAAAGACGCTTAATAAATCCTGACATGAATGAATAACTAGCTAAATAACAACAAAATTAATAAAATTTGGTAAGGAATCAGCATGATATTGGTTCAATTTGCTTGTACGCTAATTTGAGACAGTGTCGGCATGTGGTTACCATTTAGTAGATATTTCTTGGATTAATGCATTAATTGCCAAAATTTGACTTGGTAGTTTCAAAGTAATATGTTATGATAGTTTCGATTCCAAGAGAAATTTGGATACAGGCATATTTCCTTAAAAAGCCCCAAGGACCCAAATTATCATTGATTTTACATGCATGCCTATTGTTGTATTATTTTTAGACTTATTTAAATCATTCTATCTTTGTGTCCACATAGTTAAAAACTCAAATTGGATCCAGACTACAAAACAAAGAACATTTACTTGGCTTTTGTTTTGAGGAGATATCGGAAAGCCCATGAGATAAAGCTACCTTGCAGATCGTTAAAGCAGAAAGTAAATTTTGTCTGTAGAATGTAGACTACTGACTCTTACTTTAAAATGGCTTTCATAGGACAGCTTACATGTATTCAGTTTTGCAAATTAAAAGGGGGAGGTTTATTAAAAGAATGAAAGAGAGTTGATTCCAAATAATGAGTCAGAAAAGTATCCAAAGGCAAATACAGTTAACACACACACAATCACCTACCAATTGTGGGAGCTTTCTTACATTGAATCACACATTTCCAGATTTTCAGAGAGTTAAAGTAAATGATTTATATTAAAATGCATTGACTAATAAAGAAATAACCAACTTAGCTTAACATGTGGAGGAAAATGCCTAGTATTTGTTAGAATATTTCAATTCCAAATAATGAAATAACCTAGTTCTAAGACTTCAGGGAGTTTATCCTCAGGGATTTGCAATTCTTAGCTTCCTGGAAGGACCTATTCCCTAAGGATTGTGAATGGCCAAAGTTTCACTGTACTTCCTGAGCTAAATTTCCTGCCGATAATAATAATAATAATAAAAAATAGACAGCTTCCTGTTTCGTTTCCCTTGTTTGTGTGTTTCTATGGGATCCCTGGTTGCATAAGACTTTAGAAATGACAAAAAATTCAAAATACGAGGAAGTAATTTCTTTCTTGTCAAAGAATAAATTTTCAAGTGGTGTTTGTGACTGATAATCTGTTTCCACTGTGAAGTGATAATGGGAGGTTAATGTTTAAAAATATTTGAAGGTAAGAATTGCCTCTTACATATTAGGACTCACTCTTTTCACTACTGAGTAAGTGGTAACGATCCCTGTTTTTGCTATTGAAAAAAAAGTAAATGAATATTTAATGGCAGTCTCTTGTTCTGATCTCTGAAGACAGGAAGTGTAAACAAGTTCTATAACAATTTCCTATTCTCAGTAGCTACAAATGCTAAGCTTCAACCCATACCTAGAGTATGGGTAAGCCAAAGATAGAAAACATCAACTTAATTTTGAAGATAACAAAATATCATTGTCATGTGTTATTATGTAAATGGTATAAACACTATGTCTGAAGGGCCAAAGCACATGGCACAATGATACTGCTTTCCAGCACCCCAGCAGACCTTGCTCCTTGTTCAGAGCAGTGAGATGCAATGGCCTCAAAGAAGTTTAGCATCAATATTCATCATGTTCATTGTCCTTGTGGGACAAGATATCTGAGATTAAAACAAGAAACTATGTAAACAGGAAAGGTTTATTTTGGCTCACAATTTCAGATCAAGGTTGGCCTTGGTTTGAGGCAAGATAATATAAGGAGAGAGAGAGAGAGAGAAAGAGAGAGAGAGAGAGAGAGAGAGAGCGAGAGAGAGCCCTTCTGAGACATATTTCCAGTGATCCACTTCTTCCATTGAAGTCCCATCATCCCCCTCCATTGAACTCTTGAAGGGAAACTCCATCAATGAAGTGGGCATCCTTTTGACCCAAGAGATTTGTCAGCTGGGAAACCAATCTTCTAACACATAAACCTTTCGGGGAGTGTGGCCGTCCATCTCAGTTGTCAACCTGACACCAGGGAGACTGGCCTTTGGACCTGCTTGCGGGAGGTATCCTGGTTGCTTTAATTGAAGCACTGTGGGAGTCATTATTCCCTGGGCTGGCAGCATGTATAATAATGTGGCCTGCATGGGCTGGGGACATGGCTCAAGAGTTAAAGTCTTTGATTCACAAGCAAAGGGACCTGAGTTCGGACTCCCAGATCTCCCACAAAAATGCAGGCTGGAGAGGGAAGCAGCAGTCAGTAGCTCCAGCTCTGGAAGGCAGAGCCTGGGAAAACCCAGAGCAAAGTATTAGGGAGGCAGGGCAGTCCAGGATGACTCTCAAAGTCACCTTGGACCTCCACAGGCACACACAGTGTCCTCTCATACACACACATGCACGCACACACACAGATTTGGTGGGGTTGAGGAGACAGCTCAGTGGGTATGGTGGCCTCCTGCTCATGGACCTGGAAACCTGGGTCAATACCCAGAAACTTACATAATGAAAGGGGAGAAAACTGGCCCTGAAAGTTGTCCTCTGACTTTCTGTGCCATAGCTTGTATCATAGTTAAGCATAGGTGTCAACTTGACGGTTGAGGGTTTAAGCTCTGGGCACATTTGTAGAGAATTAATGGCTGAGTTAGGCCGAGAGCAAACCTGCAAGAGATTGTCTAGCTGATGGGGAAGGTCCAGCCCATGGTGCATAGGACTAGGTTCTGGAATAAATCATGGAGGGCTGGTTGAGAGAATCAGCATCCTCCTATACACTTGGCCAGACATGCTGGTCTGGCAAGTAAGGATTGTCCCTCTCTCAGCCATTATGTAGAGATGGTGTGGTCAGTTCCCTCGGCCCTGGTGTTGGTGCATGCTCTCCCATCAAGCTGGACTGAGAACTGTAACCAGACTGTGTAAGGAAATAAACCCCTTGTTCCCTTAAGTCATTTGATGGTCACTTATCACCAACCATGCAAGTGAACTGCAACTGCTTGCATGCATATACTCTCTAAATAAATAAATACATACATACACACAGAAATATTTTATAATGGTGCAGCCTGTATTGAGACAGAAAGAGCAAGCAGACATTCATTCATCTCATGCTTTTTGCTGTTCCCTGTGGATGTGATGTTTTCTCAGATTCTAGCTTCTGTGACTTCCTCGCCCCAGTGGACTATGACCCGGAACTGGGAGCTGGATGGAGCACCCTTCTCTCCTAAGTGGTTAAGGTCAGGTGCTTTTATGGAAGCAACAGGTATGAAACTGAAATCAGGGGACTCTTTGTATCTAAATACAATGTTGCAGGTCAGGAGTCCTGCTGTGCTGAGTTTCATTTCCACTGGATACTTTCAAATTTCTTTCAAGTTGCCATCCATATTATATTTTGGAAGAACATCAGCATTTTCTTGTGTGCTGGGTTGATTATCTTCCCATAAATGTTCTCTGACCCCAACAGCTGTTGATATGTAGTGAAGTGTTGAAGAGTTCATTGTTAGATGGTAGTAATATCAAATGACTTTTATTATTTTAAACATAATATCCTGTGACCCATACTGCCATGACTTCTTTCCAATGCCACAAATATGCACAATGTACAAGAAATGGCAAATAACTAAGCAGAATGCTTAGGCGGTCTGCTTAGTAGGTTTTGTAGTGTGGTTGGATCATGTTGACCCCTTGGAATGAGTTGAACTCTTACAAAATTGGACTACCTGAAGTATATACTGGATGAAGTGTCCATACTAGTCTGGTCTCCTGTGTGTGTGTAAGGGATTGGAACATGTAGATTTAGATGCAATGAATGTGTGCGTAAACTTGCCAGAAACTACTCCTGTCTCTATTGTTTACTATTTGAACCATTTTTGCTCGACAATTAGTAATGCTTCTTTAAAAGTAGTATTGTAGAAGGACACTGAGAAATTCATGTTGTCACAAGGAAGGCAAAACTGCCCAGCCTTTCTTAAAGGCATGTGAAAAGGAAGAGTCCCGGAGGTGAAGGAAGGAAGCCCACAGTCCTCAGCAGGTCTGGCAGGGTGGAAGAGAGGTTTAATAACCCCCCTTCCTCTGGCAACTTCCAACAGCATACAGAGGGAAGCAGGTATTTTGGGGAGACACACCCAGCTATTCTTAGCTGCCTGGCTAGGGGACATGTCAGAACAATGGAATTTATAGAGGGAAATAGGTGAAGTCTCTTTGTTCGTTTTTGAGACAGGGTCTTGCTATATTGCCCTTGACTCTCCATATGTCTCTGGCCTCAACCAACTGTCATCATCCATCCACCATGTCATTCATATGCTGGGGAGCCATCAGGTGCTTGCGACACTGTTAAGTCTGTCTAGGGGATGAGGTCAATGATTCTCTTTCAATGCATTCCAGACTTATTTGGTAAAAGAAAATAACAGCCATATAAAGATTACTGGCCAATCAGTAAGCTCCCAGGGTTACCTGTTTTGGCTGTAAGAAGCAGGCCAAAGAGATTCAGGAGAAATCAAACAACATTATGTTCTTGTTGTGTGTCTTTCAAAAACATTAACAAGCACCCGGTACCTTTCTTTTGTTTCTCTTCTGAAATGTTCCTATTTTTATAAAGCATCTTAACTGTTTAACTTGGGAAGCTATACTTACGCTTGCTAAGCTCAATGATATGGGGATTTGCTGAGTTTCAAAACACACTATTTGATGAAGGAGTACTGCTTATCTTTAGTGAAAACTCTTTGTACAAAGTCCAAAAAAAGTACTCAAAGCATACCCGTCTTGTACAAAGAAATAATAAGAATTGTGGCTATAAGTCAGAGTTAAGATAATAGAGAAAATTTTTTTTGCAGTTTTTTCCCTTAACATTCTGTCAGTCTTGCTATTGGAATTTTTGTTATAAGTTTGTTTGGTATTCTGCCTGCAGTACTAGAATCTTCTCCTGCAGAAGGTAACTATGAAAACCAAATGCCCAGGTGCTAGGGGAGAGTCCAGATGTTGATATAACACACATGGGAGTTCTGGAGTTTTCCAGGAATGGGCTGACCTCTGCTTGTCCTCTGAAACATTTGGTTTCAGATCTATCTCGATGATTTATTAATTCCTGATAATCTGGGAAACAAGAAAAGGGACACAAGTCGAGCTTCTGACATCCGGGTTAGCGCTTTTGAAGGTATTGTTCTCTACTTCCTGCTCCTTTCCAACAACAGTGGAATGATGGTCAAATTTAGACCATCTTTATATCGCTGAACAAAGAACTCTTGAAAGACAGTAGTGGATAATTGTCAGCGGTAATGCGAAGTTTGAAAAGTTAAATTTAATAGGTTATGAATAGAGTGCAAATGACATCAACACTGTCATGCTATGTCAGAGGGTCACTGGTGGGACCAATCTGACTAGTTGCCTCTCTTGGTAAATAAGGTTTTTTATTTACTGGTAACTCAAGAGGCTTCCTTTCCTTAAAGGAAGAGTTCAGTGGATGGGTTAAGAAAAGCCAGATGAATTTATCATCTCAGCTTTCAGGCGCATACATTTTGCTTACCATTGTTTATAGATGTCACCACATTCATTGCCTCCTTCTCAATGCATAAGATTATGAGAGGGAAAAATCTAAACAGTTTAGGTGAGTCCCTCTCCCTTCTCCTCCTGTAATGATTGACATGTCATTCCCCATAGGCTCATGGTCTGATGCCCCATGGGTGCATGTTTTGGCAGGCTATGGACCATTTAGGAGGGGGGCTTGCTGGTGGAAGCCCTTTGAAGGTATCACCTGGCTTCTAATGCTAGCATTCCCCCTGCTTCTCCGTCTGTCATGATGTGAGCCTCCTTCTCATTACCCTTTTCTGTCCTGCTACACCTTCCCTTCCATAATGGATTGAAATTCTCTGAAACCAAGAGTCACAATGACTCTGTCCTCCCTGAATTCCATCTGCCAGGTTTTGTAGTCAAGACAATGCAAAAGAAACTACTGCATTTCCCTCTAGTTCCACTATGTCCTTGACTTACAGCTTCTCATGTATCACTTACATTACCTCTAGATTACAGGGAGCATTTGAATTTGCATTTAGTTATAAGAGTGGAAGCTTAATACACTAAAGAACACATATAGATTTACCCAGGGCTGTAGTTATTAAAGGATAAAATTCTAAATCTCAGATCTGACTCCAATACACAAAACCCAATCTTAGACTTAGAAATATGAATGCATCTATAACCATGTACTCTAGAGGGGTTAACACAGCTGGGTAAAATAATGCATATGAAATAACAAAGTTGCCTGACACAGTGGATGCTCAATAAGTGTTGTCTGTCTTCTTACATTTGGATTTGAAGGTGTTAGCTAAACTGAGCTGAAATTGACTTATGGAACTATAACTGTGTATTCAGCCTGGAAGTAGCATTTTTAATTTGACTAAAAAGTCAAAGCCATAAGAATTTCTTTTGAGATGTAACCTCACAATGGTAGCTCTCGGCTAGGTGGGTTTGCCCCTGCCTGGTCTCAACCAGAATTAAGAACAAGCTCTTAGGAAGCGGATACCATGAACGAAGGTCTAAGCTATGCCATAGACATGATCTCATATTATTTTTTTCTTCTCTAAGCTCATGGACTCCTAAGAGACAAGATCCCTGACCTTAGCATCGTTAGCACTGTGCCCTAACCAGCTGAGCTAATTGGACTATTATGATTCATAAACCAAAATCCAGGAGCACTGTGCTCAGGAGAGAAGCTATCTAGATTCATATATGCTTCTGTCAACTTCTTTGGATGACTCTTTTCTTTCCTGTGTAACTAGGCTTCTAAATAATACATGTCTGTGGCACTGAATTATGATGTTTTATTTTTATAATTAAACTTTCAGTGTTAAGATTAGACTGGAAGTAAAACAAAAGAAACATTGAGGCCTAGGGGTTTAATTAATTTACATACTGTGCACCTCCTCGATTTTCAGAGAAGGCAAGTCTTTGTGCTTTGGCGTCTGCTGATGGAGACAAGGGCTCTGGTCTCCTCACTGTGGCCTGAGCCTCAGTTTCCAGATTGAGATCCACCCCTGTTTCACTTTAGTTGTCTGGAAGTGAGTGCCAGTCTTCACATATCTGGCAACAGAATATGATGCATTCATGATACTCTCTAGCGCTTGAACAGTTCCAAGTTTGTAGCCAACAAACTCCACATTTGTCCAAATGCAGCGAGGAAGTGGGAAGCAAAGAAATCTGAATTCAGATGTTAAAAGTGTAGCTTCACAAGAAATTAACAAGCACTTTTGGTTGGTCACCTACAAAATGTTTGTTCTTTAATTTTATTTTGGGGCATACTATAAATTGTTGGGGACAGAAGTGATCAAAAGCAGGCCCACGAAATACATTATTGCTTCTTTGTGAAGATCTTGGTTATGTGTCATATTTTCATACTTGATGACTTTTGAGTAGAATGTTTGGCCAGTCTTGATGTCTAGACGAGAATATGAATCAACAGATAGAAAGATTTTCTTTCACCCTAAAGACTCTGGTAATTCTAGAATCAAGTTTTTATTCTTAAACTGGTCAAATCTGTTTTTTATTTCATGGGCCTATAGCTGCATGATTAGGTTTCTGTTCTTGCTTTTCCTTGGTCTTGTGTTTCTTTTAAATTAATTTCATTTCCATAAAATATCTGTAATGATTTTGAGGTAGGAAAAGGTAAACTGTTGGGTTTACAAGTTAGGATGACGATCTCAACACCCAGACAGGATGCAGCCTAGTGAAGTGGAAGAACAATGAAATAGACAATAACAGCCAATCAGAATGCAGACCCTATGATGTTCATCTAGAATCAGGCCAGCCAAATCTCTCTTCATCATAAGGCTCAGGGAACCTTGCTGAAGAGGGGACGATAAGATTGTAAAGACAGGATGGTTCACCGCTGGACAAGACATTCCACTCAAGGCAGAAATTCACTGCAATGAGACTTATCTTTACCAGACCTGCACAATGGCTGATATAATATGCCCCAAAGACCTCAGGAGAAACAATTTCAAGTAGTAGGAATCATAGCAGCTAGTGTTAGACAATGAAGAAGATGCCCCTGTCAGTGGTTTTGCCCAAGAAGGGGCTACTTGGTCTGCCAGAGAGGTCTAGAGTAGATGATCTAGAAGGAACCTGGGGACCTATAGAAACAGTCAGACAGGAGGGCGGGAGGGAATGGGATGAATTGATGAAGGAGGGGAGGGAGTAAGGGAAGGGAAAAGAGGAAGGGAAAGAAGTGGGATAGGGATCTTTACTCACTGTGCTTGAAAAATTAGGATAAAAAAGAGTCAGGATGGAACGTTACTGAAATCCCAAGCATAGTCAAGAAAGGGCATTTCAGAGGCCCTAGCCCACCTCCACAGCTGGCACCTGCACAGCATTATTCTTGGGTGCTGGCCTCAGCTTCTGCCCAGTAAGAGTCAAGGTCATGCGGCCATCTGAGTTCCATCTGTCCACTGATACTAATAACCACTGGATTTGCTTCTGTAAAGACCCACTTTTGTACTGTCCTGCCTGCTTGAGTATAAAACAGCAGTATAAACTAAGCTTGGGGATGGAGATGTTCTGAGGATGATCTTGGGTACAGACTGCCAGTATTAAAGTCCTCTTCTCTATCCCAGTAGGTGTCTGAGAAATCATTCCAGAGTAACTCTTGCAACGGCTTCTTTAGGTACGCTTCTGTTGAATGAATAAGCTAGTGGATGGAGGTACCGAAGAGGAACTGCCAAGGTTTAACCTTGCTTATGCCGACGAATCCACGAATAAGGAAAAGTTCTTTAGTTTCTCTATCCTTTGTACGTTGCAGACATCACTAATCAATACTGGGTCTTATGCACATGCAGCCTATACAGTCCTCCAGAGTCCTTTGCAACCCTTGCATCATAGAGTCACTACCCATTGAGTATAAACTTGTACTTTGATTTGACATCTCTGATTTAGACTTAAAAGTTGTCTTTAACTTATAACAGGTAAAATTGCTGTTTATACTCCTTAAAGTGAAACATAGCCTTCATCTATACTAGAAAAGCAGTAAAATAAAATCACGCTACCAAATAGAGACCCACTATACATATACTTACAATTTAAGTCAATAACGATTTTTAAGGCTGACAAATTAAGTTTCTCATTTCCCCTGGCTCACTAACTGTTAAGAGTAGGGCTGTATCTTTCCTTTGCAGTGTGCCAGCTCTTGAAGGTCATGGTAATTCTATCTAGGTGTGACTTATCTCAGCCTCATTTTGTGTAAAGAAAATGGTCTTTATACATCTGTACTATTTTACAGCCAAAATATTTGCACACAGGTTGGGTGATTACCTCCCACAGGACACACGCCCTTTACTTCAAGTCATGGATGGAAAGGTTTTGGATTATGGAAAAGAATCTATCTTCATAGTATGTGCATACATGTACATATGCACATATTATCTTTTGTGTGATTTTTAAAATGGTTTTAGGTTCGTGAAACTGTTATACATCTTTTAATGAAAATGTAATTATCAGTGTTCAAGAGCAAACTCAAGTCAACATTATATCATGGACCACAGAAGATATAAATGGGACATGGCTTTGAAAACAAGTGAAATTTATTTTTATGTGTGTCTTAGGTAATCTCAGTGGTCCAAATGCATTGCTTTGCTTTCCTGTATTTCCAGATCCCTGGAGAAATGCCCCACACTAAAGCCCAGCAATACTGAAAATTAAAAACATATTTTATTAATAGTGCAAATACAGGAAGAGCACAAGGGCCCTTCCTGGTGATGTAATTGAACCTGATGATTTGAATTAAAAATATGCTAACATCTGGTAGTTCTAAAAACATGGCCTACTAGGAACCAAATAGGCTAATCTCTGAAGAGAATTCATGCTTTCTCTGCTTTTTCTTAATAAAAAATAATTCTAATCCTTCAATAGCAATTTGTATGATCAGAAAGAAAAAAGTCCTACATACGTGACTTTTAGGCTATGATTAAGTTTATAGACCTGTCAATCAGAAAAAGCAAGACTTCTGGAAACCAGAGCAGCAGCCAAGGTGAAAAAGGTGGTCAACAGACTTTACATTTCCTGAGTATGTTGCTCCAGGGCCAGAGTGAAAGTAACATGTATTTTGCATCATGACAGAATTTGGGATGAAGCACCAGAGACAAAAAAAAAAAAAAGAGCAGGAAGTTTAAGCAGGTCCTTTATTGCTGTCTACTTACAAGGACAATGAAAGGAGTTAATTTCATTTTTTTGGCAATTTGAAATGTTTACCAGGGTATGCACAGACCCCCAAACATCAATGTACAAAGTGCCTTTCTTTGCTGTTTTCAAGAGAACTCAGCGGGGGTTTTATATAATAAATTAATAAATACAAAAAGACAACCTAATAACCACTGGCTTTGTTCTAAAATTAGGAAGGGAAAAGGTGGAAATGGGCACGTCACCAAATTCTTAAGAAAAGGACAGTTTGTTTTAAGGAATGAAAATTACTTTTTTTTTTTTCGTTCAGAACATAGAAAATAACTAGGAAGTTTACAGGCGTTTTACATAAAGCAATTTTCAGAACAGTTAGGTCAATATTTGATGTGGTTTCTTCGTCTCTGATGCCATTATATGTCCTTAGAGGAAAAGATGGCAATCATAGGATGGCGAGATGGCTTGGCAGGTAAAGGCTTCTGAGTACAAACTTGGTGACCTGAGTTCAATCCCCAGAGCCTGAACTGAGGAAGGAGAGAGCTGACTTCTGAAAAGTTGTCCTCTGAGTTCCACACGTGAGCCTACTCCCCATCACCTAATAAATAAATAAATAAATAAATAAATAAATAAATAAATAAATAAATAAATAAATACATACATAAATACATACATAAATACATACATAAATACATACATAAATAAATAAATATTCAATAAATATTAAAAAAACAAACCCCAGCGATCTCTACCATGTTCTTTCCAGAACATGTGTCCAATGACATCACTGTGAATGACAAGCTCTGCCAAGGTAGTTCTTTCTCCATCTACAAGAGTTGCTCGTCTGTGATGAAATGATAAAATACACCAATAATCATCTTGAAGAGCAGAATTATTTTTAGATCTTGTTTATTTTTATATGGTATTAGCATGTCAAGAAAAAAGTTCTCAGAATAGAATAAGGAATTCAAATACTATTGCTAATGTTTATTTGTTATTCTCTTTCTCTTTACACATACACTTTTTGAATTGGGGAATAAGGAGCATTTTGCCTCTGGATTCAAACTTTACAGCGTTTCACTGTCTTCTGTATTTGCAATTCTCCCTCCAAACCAAGAAGCTTGTTTTCCATTAATTTCACTGTAACACTTGCTCCAGTCCAGAATATATACAAAGCAGTGTCAGAATTGTTTGTTCTGTTATTGCAGAACATAGACTCACCAGTGAAAAGTCGCCATTTCTATGTAGTTTCTTTGCCATCTAATTTGTGTGCAGCAGAGCAGAAGAGCCTTCAGTCTGCAGTTTGATGAGTCTTGGTGAAATCATGCAATGGTCTCTCTACACGTTTGCCAATATAAACACATGTGTTATCAAGCTTCTTGACACCCCCATGGAAAGCTAAGTCACTTACTATAAATGAAACAAGTCAGGTGTCCCTATGATACAATAGGCCATGAGACTGCAAAATTGATTAACAGTAGAGGAAAATTGTATCATTGAACAATTATACAACTGAACTACTTCAAAATATTAATTATTAAAATAAAAATTATTAAAATTAATTATTAAAAATTCTAGATAAACTTTTATTACAAATAGAAGGGAGAAATGAGTGTATATATATTATAAAAAGGTCGTCTGTAAGACACATTCTTTACTTGTGAATATAAAGAAAATGCACAGTCCTGGAAAGACATCTTCTCATAGTCCTGACGCAGGAAGAAAGAGAAAAGAGGACTGGTCCTTTTACTGTTCAGGAAACTGAATTAATTTAAAGGATTTCCCGCAAAAAAATCCCTGTGATTTACTGTTGACCTGAAGTGAACCTTTATAAAGTAACAAACAACCTCCATCAATATTTCTAAGGAGCCATAAGAGAAAAACCCTCTACTTATCAGCATCTAAAACTCTAGCATCTAAACAAGACAAAGATCTTGCAATCAAAGGCTATCCATAGTCTCTGTCTCCTAGAACACAAATTAATTATATTGAAAAGCAGTAATATCAAATAGATATAGTTGAGGAATGAAGCTTGGCTTGACATTTGAAAATCAGCATTTACAATGCATTCCATTAATAATATAGAATTTAGCAATGTGCTATTATCTCAAAAAGTCATCTGAAAACATTTGCCCACTTATGAGTTAAGACAATAATTAAAATGATAACTAGAATCTCAAAAGCTATGAATTCTGAGTGAAAGACTTCTATAGAAAACTTATATTATTCTCAATGGTGGAAGGTCATACCTTTCCCAACATGTTTGGGAATAAGGCAAGATTCTTCATCATCTTTGAACTTTTCTATCAAGACTGGCAAATTAATCTAGGATGTGAGACATGCAAAACTTGCTGGGAGATGGTCAGAATTATTTGAGCAGGCATTAGAAAGTTTGTTAGGGGTCTATGCCATGCATATAAATGTATGTTTCAATGATAATTCATTCTTTTATCATTATCTCAAACCATTTAGCTTTTCAGTTTTGACCTTTCATTTTCATGATAATATTTAAAAGTTTCCCATATTTCTAAAGGTTATAGACAAAATTTCATAACCTCTTATGATCTGTCTTTGAGTGTTGGCAGAAATCTATAATTTATTTCCAACTAATAGAATATTACACAGGTGGACAGGGCTGGATAAAGGGATTTTTGCAGAGGCAATAGGGTTCCTAATCAGTTCGTTTAACTTAATGAGAAGGACAGTCCTTTCCCTGCATGGGTCTTATGTGCTTTAAGGAATCTTTTAAAGGAGAATCAACAAGTCAAAGGTTGTCTCCAGGTGGACTTCAAGAAGCTAGTTACCATGGATTCTATAATAGACATGAAATGAAGTCCAACGAGAATGTGAAGCTGAAAGAGAATCTGGCCTTTGTGTAAGAAGCGAATTCCAGCACATGCTCTGAATGTCTCTTTGTGAATCCTGAGAATATGACTCACACCTGCAGTCTTGGCTCACAGAAAATGTCATAAGGAATATATGTTGCTTTAAGTTCCTAATTTGTGTTCTATGCTCACTTCATATTTATCAGTAGGGTCTAAGACATCTATTACATATGAGGTCCTTTGTTTTGAGCTGGGGGGGGAGGGGAGTGGAGAGAGAGAGAGAAGAGAAAGAGAGAGAACAAATACAGTTAAATTTTTGTTGATGTGATTGTTTATTAGATATGTCTCCACTTATTTCTCCCATAGGAAATATACTTTCTCTTTATGGAGTTGTGCTTCTTTTTCAGAATTGTGCTTTTTTTCAGTTCTTGCTACTTGGAGCTACATTTTGTCTTTGCATTTGGTACCCGTTAATCATGGTTCATGGATGTAGGTTTCATTTCCAATACCAAGACTTGGCATTTGGAGTTTATGTTTCTATGTAGGCAAAGGAAGACAGTACAAGGTAGATGTTCATTTACTCTAATAACAAGCTCCAGTTTTAGTTAGAAGGCTCCTGTTTCCACCTAGTAAATTATTTGGACCACCTCTCTTGAGTTGGCTCAGTGGAGCTATTAGCTTGCAACTGGGCCTCGCCGACATAAAAATAAATATTCTAAAGGAATGTTGTGCCCTCCCCTCACTCTGTCCATCAGGCAATCAAAACAATGACCACTGAGGAACAGCAATTGCCCCCAGAAATCTCATGCTGGGAAGAGAGAGGATTTCTGATGCTAACTAACCATGAGGGACAAGATTTCACACAGTCCTGAAAACTGGCCCACTCTGGTAGCCCAGAGAAGGAACTTGTCACCCAAAATAGATTTCATACAGCTGTGATAACTTGTCAGCCCACCTGACATTGGATCCAGCCAGTGGTGAGCAGAACCACACCCTCAACAGAGCTGCTTAGTTAAGTGGCTGCCTCCCATTCAAATCTAAATCTCACCCCAGAATCTGAAAGACAGACATTGGGCATCTCTCTTCTCAGTAGGCTCATCCTAAATAAATTCCTCTTTCCCGCTTCTCACCATTCATCTGCCTTTTCTCTCTGTTTAAATTGATTTATTGAGGGTGGGTGGTTGAATTGTGGCCCATGGGTGGGAGGATGTTGTTGTCAGACCCTGATTTCTGTCTGAGGTGACCACAGAACAGCCATGTCTCAAATTTTGTTGCGTTTTCTGTGTGACATCACCCCCTGCCCCAGGTTCCCACTGCTCCTGTCTTTCACAGAGCATGTTCCCTACTATATCTTAGTGGGAAGGACAGACCCTTGTTTTGGAGTGTGTGGTGTAAGCAGAGAAGGCTGGGGATATTTTTAATGTACTTCTGTAGTTCTGGTCATTGCAGGGACTCTGTCCTGTTCATGGCCTATGGCTTCCTCACCAGAAAGTTCTGGAAAGTCTGTTTGTTCTCATGTTTGAAGTTTCTCTTTGGCTCATTAATGTGATTCTGTCAATTTTTAATCCTGGGAATTCTTGGTGATCTCTGGCAAGCTAGTGACATGGTCTTGTTTCAATATGAATATAGGACTCCTATTAATTTTTTTTCAGTTTGTGAGATTTGAGGCAGTAGCAAAGTGCTTTTCAGCAGGTCTACTACTTTCATCACACAAATGGTTGGATAAGATGGTAGTTTATGTCAAAATGAGATTAAATATGGCTATATTCCTAGCTCAGGGTCACCCACTGGACATTGTATGGCCAGAATGGAATTAAATCATCCAATTCTCAATATGAAGTTTCTTGTGTAAATTATAAATTCTAGCACAATTATGTAGTCTTTCTTCATGTTGTTGATAAATATACAACTAAACCTAGGGGAAAGGGGTTTGTTTCAGCTTATGATTCTGGTTACAGTTCATAGCCCGTCATGGCAGGAACATTCATACTTCACGAGACACTATGCAGAACTGGCCACACTCTATACAAAGGAATTTTCACGAGAGGTGCAAACCCTCCAACCTAAAAGTCTGTGAGTCTTCCAAACTCTACCATGCACTAGAGTATGCCAAACTACTGAACAATCTCAGTCCACCCGGTGTACCTAACCAGGGAATGGTTCCGCCCACTATGGGCTGAGTCCTCTCGCATCACCTAGAGAATCTCCCCCAGGCTTGCCCAGGACCTGTGCCAAACACAGGTTCTTCACATATGAGCTCAAGTCTCAGCCTTCCATTGTCAAGCTGGCACCTGAATCTAATTGGCACAGCGATGGAACATCCCTTCTTACCACACTCAATAAACATTTACTATGGATTTGTATTCCAAAGCATAGGATTTTGGAATCCTGGGAAACACTGATTACATTGTAGCTCAGTGACTCCACAGTTATGATGTGTATTTAATTGTCTTCAGAATTCAGAGAGTAGGGGCTGGAGAGGTGGCTCAGGGGTTAAGCCTCTGCCTTGCAGGCGGAAGGTCCTGAGTTCAGATCCTAGACCCCAAGTATAGACGCCGGGCAGAAGCAGGAGCGGCCTGCGTTTCTGGTCCTGGTAGGGCGGAGCCTATGAATCCCCGGGCAGAGTAAACAAGGAGGAGGTGGAGGCAGTCCATGGTGGTTCCCAAATTCGCCCATGGTTCTACACACACACATACACACACACACGATTGAATAAATAAGTAATAAAAAAAAGAATTCAGAGAGTAGCATGTGCTTTTGTTTGTTCACATAATTTCATATTTTTTTCACACCACAACACACTCACACACATATACCCACAAGTGAGTCAAGTAGTCTTGAGGGTGACATGCTTGCATATTAAGATCACATATGTGGTGGTACAAACTGAATCTATCTCATTGTTAAATTCTAGTGTTATTCTACCAGCCCGGGAATGCTTGTTACTTAATCATCTTGAGGGGGAAGTTTCTCTCCTTGGGCCTAAGTAACCCTAAGTACATCATGTCTGACCTTCCTCCTGCTGGTCCCATTCATTCTCAAGTCAGAGCTTGTGTTGGTGGTTTTGGGCTCTTACACCACTTTCACTGTGGACACCGCAGGTCTAAGGGACTGAGCCAGGGTTCTCTGCTGATTAACCGAAAAGTTAAGGAATCTCTGTCTGAGCATCTAGCTTAGCATCACAAGCTAGTGTATAAATCACAAGTTTTTAAAAAGGCGATCTCTATGATCCCCAGATTCCAGACCAGGATGTTCAGGGGTCCTAAGGACCATCCTCCTTGCCTTCACCCAGCCCCCCATCTTCCTGTCTGTTTCTGCTTTTGCTTCTATTAATAAAAAAAATTTCAGTGTCTTCGATCACTGTGTTTGTACCACCAAAACTTTTTTTAAAACTAGATCCCCATGATTTCGCTCTTAATTGGAGCAACTCTGCAGTGACAATTGTCCCTGGGACTGTTGGATGTGAGGGACAGAAACAGACTCCTCCTCCTCTGTGCTTTCCTAAAGTTCACTGCATCTCTGATAAAAATAATCTGTAATTAATTTATGCAGTTCAGTGAATGTTTTAACAGCAGGACTAAAACATTTTCAAATCACACTTTGTGCTAGCCAGCTCAGGGGCCGGACAGATGCCAAAATATTTTTCATTTGTGTTTTGGTATTTCATATTTGCTAAATATGAGCCATTATGTGATATATTTACATATATATGATGAGCATGAATCAAAACATTTTCCTTCTGGTTTTCTTAATTGGTTATGGAAGGAAAAATGTCTTTAATCTTGTTTGTAAATGATGTTTAATTTTGTTAGTGTTAATTGGTGGCAGTACGAAAGACTCTTAGTCGGTAGTAGAACACATACAGGAAGATCTTATTTACGGGTTTAATATCCTTCGTGAATGATTCTCGCACCTGGAGCTATTCTCTGCCTCTGTGTTCTGTGTGACTGGATTGAAATGGTAACACTCATAAGGTGAGTCAGAGCATTTTGTAAATTATAGACCTTTGAGTTCTAAGGCAAAACATTGCTGGAGAATGAATTAGTCAAATC
This sequence comes from Typhlomys cinereus, assembly GCA_023101885.1. Taxonomy (NCBI): domain Eukaryota; kingdom Metazoa; phylum Chordata; class Mammalia; order Rodentia; family Platacanthomyidae; genus Typhlomys; species Typhlomys cinereus. The sequence continues at coordinate 1,817,726 of JALPQD010000111.1, read as the reverse complement.
AATCTTTAGCAAAACATTTTTATGGATACTAATCAGACATTTTTCATAAATATGTCCTGCCAAGCTAATCTAGACTATTATGAAGGACAAGAAAGCCTGTCAAATCAATGGGAAATGATAAGTATCTGAGAACTACTTGAATGAAAATACCAGGGTTAGAACTACAACCTTTTGTAATAAAGGACTCAGAATTTAGAAATCTCAATTGACGTTTTATTGACAAAAATATTGTCCACCTGGCTCACACAGGGTTTCTTATCAGTCCCAAAATGTTAGAAAGAAAGACTTTTTGAATTCTTCTTATACTCATATTCAAAATAAAGAGAAAAAAAATCCCCTAGTTAAAATCCCTGAGATTTGTCATGAGTATCCTTTGAAAAAGTTTAATCTTACCATACACAGCACTTTGCAAAATCTCAACAGGCAACACATACAGGTTCTGTTCTAACACCTGACATATCCACACCTGCATAAGGTAAGAGGTATGAAAGCACAAGGTTGAATTCTATAAAAGGTTTCCAAATAGCTAGATCTTAGGGTTTTCAAAATGTGTGAGGCAGAGGAGCCCCATTCTTTCCTCGATAGTTTTTTTTTTAAATAGAGATCCAGGGAAAGAATATTCTTCTTGCTTTCCTTTCCCAATCATCTTCTCCCCTTCTCCAGCCCACCTGGGATGGAGAATGTGATCTTTGACCCTCTCAGGAAACTTGTGTATACTTTGAAGTAAGCAATCTGATTAGCTTCATCATTATTTGGACTTGCTTAACTCAGCTGTGTTTGGAACACATAAAGATGCATGAACCTTTTATTACTCAGTTTTCCTGTTGTAGTGAGAGTTACCCTTTGACTAATTGTTGATTGCTATGGAAATATTGAAGTGCATGCCTGCATACTGTGTGTGCATGCACATGTATATGTGCATGCATGCCTGTGTGATGAAAAAATCCAGGAAAAAAAACAAAAGAATAAAACTGACCAACAAACTGTTCCATGAATGATGGAATACATGGCCTATGAAGAAGGAAATGGCCAAAACATTTCATCATTTGCTATTATGTTCTAGTTATTTATCACAAAAGATATGAGAACAAAAGAATCAAAAGCTAAAATGAACAGTGTGCCTAATGAATGCTTTTTTGAGGAAAAATCATTTGCTTATTAGATAAATTAGGGAATATGAACAGGAGAGAACTTTTTAGCAAATATTTTGAATAACGAATGCCATTTCACATGATGAATACATAAGATATGAAGATGACGGTGCATTTGGGAGTACATTCTTGCCAAAGTAGGATAGCACAATCTCATTCTATCTGAATATGAAATGGAATAAAAGCTGCATTTTCAATTTGAATTCAATTTGCCAGTGATGGTTTGGGTCACGAAGAATAAAATTTGTATTGAGTCAAGTAACTCCTATAAGTTCACGTGTCTGGTGGTAGGCACAAGAGGCAAAGGCATTTTTTACTATCTTATTTATTTGAGAGAAAGGGTGGAGAGTGAGAGGAAGGAGGTGACCACATGCCATGACTCATAAGTAAAGGGCAGAGGACAACTTCCCTCCACGTGGATGCCAGGTATCAAGCTCAAGTTGCCAGGTATGTATTCAGGTGTTTTTACCCTGTGAGCCATCTTGTTGGCCCAGAAGCTGAGATACCAACTGGTACAAAATCTATTATACTTTAAAGCAAATTTGAGCTCAAGTCATGACTTTCAAGAATTAAAATTACTTAGGAAAACAGTAAGAGATTTAAAAGTTAACAGAATCCTTGTTATTGAGAAGGGATGTCAGAGCTGGAGGCGCCCCTCCCCCATCTCCACCTCTGCCCAAGAGCTCTCACGTGTATTCTGTGGGCTCAGGATTAATGGAGGAATAAGCAAGGAAAGAAATTACAAAAGTGAGAATGATTCCTGACAAAGTAAGTTTTTTTTAAGAAAAATTAACCAAAACATTTAAATTTGCTTTAATTTTTTAGCATGAGAATTTTTAGGTTCTGTGTACACACGTGTGCATTTGTTCGTGTGTGGCATATGAATATGTACATATTCAAGTAGATTTATGTTTGCATGCATGCGTATGCACATGTATGTGCACATGTGTATCACATGTTTGTATGCAGAAGTATGGGGACAGAGGTCAACCTCAGATGTCATCCTCATTGCTCTTCATATATCCTTTTTAAGACTTTTATGGAACCTGGAGTTCACTAATTTGACCAGACTGGCTGACCGATCCACTGCCTCCATCCCCTGCAACACTGAGATTATAATGAAATTGTAGATGGATGCCACGATGATGCTTGCTTCTTTCTTTCTTTCTTTCTTTCTTTTTTTTAATTTTATTATTATTATTATTATTATTTATTCAACTGTGTGCATATGCGTGTGTATGTGTGTGCGTGCGTGTGTGTCTGTGTGTGTGTAGAAACACGGACGAATTCGCGAACCACCATGGACGCCTCCAACTCCTTCTGCCCCGGGATTCACAGGCTCCGCCCTACCAGGACCAGAAGCGCAGGTCGCCCCCGCTTCCGCCTGGCGTCTATACGTGGGATCTGGGATCCAAACTCAGGACCTTCCGCCTGCAAGGGGGAAGCCTGAGAAACTCTCAAGCCCTCTTCTTTCTTTGTTTTTTCTTTCTTTTTTCTTCTTATCTTCTTTCTTTCTTTCTCTTTCTTTCTTTCTTTTCTTTCTTTCTTCTTTCTTCTTTCTTTCTTTCTTTCTTTCTTTCTTTCGTCTTTCTTGTCGTGGTGTCTTTCTTTATTCTTTTCTTAGTTCTTTATTCTGTTTCGGGCTACGGGCTTCTTTCCTTTTTTCGCTTCTCTCTTTCCTTTTTCCTCCTTCCTTCTTCCTTCCCTTCTTTCCTCTGCCTTCCTCCTTTCTTCTTCCTTCCTTCCCTTCCTTCCTTCCTTCCTCCTTCCTTCCTTCCTTCCTTCCCTTCCTTCCTTCCTCCTCCTTCCTTCCTTCCCTGTCTCTCTCTCTCTGTCTCTCTCTCTCTGTCTCTGTCTCTCTCTCTCTCCCTTCTTTCTTAAATGTGGGTGCTAGGGATCCCAAGTCAGGTTCCTATGCTTGCACAATCAGTACTTTGCCAACTGAACAATTTTACCAGCCCCTTCAGATTCTTTAATATTAGAATGTATATGGAACTTCCCAAAAAGGGAACTTCCCATAGGTGTAACTTGCATGAGATGAATGAGTGTGCGTGCATGCATGTGTGTGTGTGTGTGTGTGTGTGTGTGTGTGTGTGTGTGTGTGTGTGTAGTATGCTGTGTGAGATGCTTAAAAACATTTCATTATCGGGGCTGGAGAGGTGGCTCAGGGGTTCAGCCTCTGCCTTGCAGGTGGAAGGTCCTGAGTTCGGATCCTAGACACCAAGTATAGACGCCAGGCGGAAGCGGGGGCGGCCTGCATTTCTGGTCCTGGTAGGGTGGAGCCTGTGAATCCTGGAGCAGAGTAAACAAGGAGGAGGTAGAGGCGGTCCATGGTGATTCCAGAATTCGCCCGTGGTTCTACACACACACACACACACACACACACACACACACACACACGCGCGCGCGCGCGCGCAAGCACACACGCACAATTGAATAAATAATAAAAAAAGTTTAAAAATAAAAATAAAATAAACATTCCATTATCTTCCACTCTCTTCCTACAAAGATGAGACGGGAAGTGAAGCCCACTAAAGCACTGCTAAGCTTATGAATAATGAGGAAGTGGCTGGGAAGGTTCCAGAGTCCATGTGTCACATGGGGTTCTCTATACTGTGATGAGCAGAAAGGATGAAAGCAGGGATGCCTACTGCCTCAAGGAAAGTGGGCGCTGGCTGCTGTGGTTCTATATTACTCCAAGTATTTCCTGTTGGATTGCTAAAACACCCAAGTGGTTCATTCAGAGCTTGTAGAACCATGGCGGTTTTAGTTGAGCTTCTGCAGGAAATTCCTGGGCACATCCTTTTCGTAGGCAGTATTCCAATCACTTTCTCACTGCTGAGATAAAATAGTCTGACAAAAGCAATTCATGGGAGAAATGATGCATTATTTTGCCTTACTGTGCTAGAAGGTTACAGTTCATGTTGGCAAGAAAGGCATGGTGGCTGACTTACACTCTATAGGCAGTCAGGAGGCAGTGAGATAGAACACTGGAAGGTGGGAGGATCTATCAAACCTATCAAACCTATCCCCCCAATGTCATATTTCCTCTTAAAGATTCCATATCCTTCTGGAACTGCACCACCAGCAGTATATGTGCCACTGGGGGCTGTCATACATTCATCCCACAATGGAAGCCTGTATCTCAACATAAGAGACTTTCACTCATGGTTCTCTTTGTCAGAAGAAGTGCAGTACAGACTCATCGTCTTTAAGGAGTACATTAGATTGGAACAAGTCTGGACTGGTGGCATTACATTCTAAAACATAGGGCAGCTTTACTGGAGCAAGATGGGTTTTAGTAAAACCCATAGTTCTGTCTTTTTACAAGTCTCTGAGCTACAGTGGGGTTTCTGATTCATTGGATCATATTTTTGAGTAGCATGGGGCTGAATCATGGGATAATAGGAAGATTTTCTGTATTTCTGCTAGAAAATGAGAACAGTAGGGATGTTTAGCCCAAGTTTTCTGGCTTTATTTCTTCACAATTTTGCTGAAATAAGGATGTGTCAGTAAGTTTCTACCGCTAAAACAAAGTATCTGAGGAAAAAGACCATATAGAGAAAAAAGGTTTATTTTTGGTTTCCATTTTTAGAGCTTTCAGCCCATGATCATTTGATTTTGTTGCTTCTAGGCTTGGGGTGAGGCAGAATGTCAGGACAGGGAGCATGGAGTAAGTAAAGCTATTCACATCATGACAAACAGATGGCAGAAAGAGAAAAGCAGGTAGGGGCAAAATACGTCCTTCAGGGAGATGCCCCAGTAGCTTGCATCCTGGCACTAGATCCAACATCCTAATGTTTCCACTTGTGCCCAAATGCGCATCAAACAATGAATCCAGCAAAGGACTAATTGGTTTACAAAGGCAGAGTCCTCATGAGCTAATCACCTCCCCAAGGCTCCATCTCTCAGTGAAACTCACTGGGGAATAAGCCTTTACCACATGAGTTTTGAAGGGAATCCATCCATCCATCCATCCATCCAGTCCATCCATCCGTCCGTCCGTCCGTCCGTCCGTCCGTCCGTCCGTCCGTCTGTCCGTCCATCCGTCTGTCCATCCATCCATCCATTTATCTATCTATCACCTATTTATCTTTCTATCATCTATCAATCAATCAATCATCTATCTTTCTATCATCTGTCTATCAATCAATCAATAATCATCTATCTGTCTGTCCATCTAGCTAGTGTGTATGTATGTACATACGTATGTACATACTGTGTGTGTGTGTGTGTGTGTGTGTGTGTGTGTGTGTGTGTGTAAAACCTTGGAAGACCAAGGGTGATTTTTGACACCATCCTATCATCCTGGGTTACTTCTTGCTTTGCTCTGCAATTTCCCAGGTTCTGCCTTCCAGAGCTGGAAGTATAGGCAGCTACCATTTCCCACCTGGTGTTTTTAAGGTAGGTTCTAAAATCCAAACTTAGGTCTTTCTGCTTGCGAGGGAGAATCTTAAACTCTGAGCCATCTCTCCAGCCATTTATTTATCTATCTCTTTATTTGTGTGTGTATGTGTGTGTGTGTGTGTGTGTGTGTGTGTGTGTGTGCGCGCGTGCACATGCGTGCTCACACAGGTGCTCTCTCGCTTTCTCTTATCCTGGGCTGGAAGTGAGTGAATACATATTTTGGATGCCTGAAAAAAATCCGAAGTCCCAGTACTGCTATTTGGAAACAACATGGCAAAACTCATGGTGCAACCGATGTGGTAGAAATGCTGGATTCACACTGTGAGGGAGAACAATGGTGGAATCACCAGGGGCACAATGGTGGGAACACCAGGAAGATAATGGTGGGCACATTGAGGGTATAATTGTTGAGACATTGGTGGGATAATGGTGTAGTCATTGGGAGATAATGGAAAAGACAGGGTGGTAAATGTGCGGTCATTGGGGGGGATGATGGTGTGGTCATTGGAGGGGATGATGTGTTCATTCATGGAAGTTCATTGGTTAGGGAAATGATGACATGGTCATGCAGGGTAGGGGATACTTGCATGACTATGGGTGAGGATTCTTACATCCTGAGATGCACAAATCAGTCTCTGAGTTGTCTTGCTCAATGAGCCTAGTTCTTCCAAGGGAGTGTGGGATGTGTGGTTATCACTGCAAAGGAACATGTGCCTTTGCTGCTAGGAGCCAACAGGTGTGCAGCAGAGTTCTCATTGCGTTTCTGTATCAAAGGAGATGACAATCTGCCCAGGGAAACTGGGGTGCAGCACCTGACTCTGCCCTCAAATAGTTGTGAAATTATTTGACTTCTCTAGACCTTCATGTGCATCTCCAGCAATTTGACACAGATTTCTTACTTGGTACATGTTAAATATCCATATGTTACGAGTGTTATAGAATAGCTGTCAGTGCACTTTTATAAATATGTTCTTTGTCTATTTCATGGTCTTTTTAGTTACTTTTCCCATGGCTGTCACAAAATGTCTGCCTAAAGCAACTTAAGGTAGGAAAGGTTTATTTCATTTTGGGATTAGAGGGATTGTAGTCCATCATCTGGGGAAGGCATGGCGGGGGAGGCAGGAGGCAGTTCGTCACTGCATCTGCAGCTCAGGAAGCAGAGAAGAGGAATGCTGGTGTTCTTGTTTCTTCCTTTTCCTCTTGCTTCTCAACAAGGACTCCAGCTCATGAGATCAGGGTAGGTCTTTGTCATAGTTGGGCACAGGAGTCAACTTGACAGTTGAGGGTTTGAGCTCTGGGCACATTTGTAGAGAATTAATGGTTGAGTTAAGCCTAGAGAAAACCTGCAAGAGATTGTCTAGCTGATGGGGAAGGCCCAGTCTATGGTGGGTGGGACTAGGCCTTGAACAGGTGAATAAAATACTGAGAGCTGGCTGAGGAAGTCAACATTCTTCTGTACACTTGGCCAGACATGCTGGTCTGGCAAGTAAGGATTGTCCCTCTCTCAGCCATTATGTGGTGATGGCGTGGCCAGTTTCCTCTGCCTTGGTGTTGGTGCATGCTCTACCATCAAGTTGGACTGAGAATTGTAACCAGAAAAATCATAAGCTACAATAAAAAGCCCCTTACCCTTACCCTTAAGGGTAAGCCATTTGATGGTCATTTATCAGCAACCATGCAGGCAAACTGCAACAGTTTATCTTCCCTGGTGCCCCTCACAGGCATGCCCAGAGGTGTGTCTTCTAAGTGATTTCAAATCCACTGAAGCTGACAATGGAGATGAACCATCTTAGCTCTTGTTTAGTGCGCTCTTTTCTTCTCAAGTCTTCATTGCTGTGACTCTGCCCTGCTTGAGGACTTTAGAGTTGACTCTGTCCACTGCCACCTTCTCCTCCTCTGGCCTCACCTTTGACCTCAGTGCCCCTCAGTCTACCTCCCACCCTACTTTCTCACTCACCATGTCCCCCATTCATCACTTCTATGGTACACTGGTCTCCCCAAAGCTGCAGACAAGCTTGCATCGTTGGATGCCCCAGGTACAGTCTTGGCACAGAGCCAATGCATAATTACTTTCTAGAAAGTTAGCTGTTAAGTGCTAATGCGGCACATTCTAAATCCTGTGCACGTAGAGCCTAGGATTAGTTGGAAAAGTGTTAAAGTATTTTCTCTGACTGCTCTGCTTTTTATAACCTTGAGCAAGTCATTTTCACTCTTCTCCTCTCACCTCCCTAATGGAAAGATTAGGGAGATAATATCGGGGAGGTGCTATCTAAATATGAAATGAGGTATAAAGGAAATAAATATCAGACGGGACTTGTCAGAAGTAGCCGATCCTCTCCACAGTTTGTTTTTCTGTGACCTTCAGTCTCTTAGGAGTGGTCAAATAATGCAAGCCAAGCCCTGCTCTAGCTCTCCAGAGTCTCCTTAATGTGTCCGTGCTGTTTGCTTGCTACAGGCAAACAGCACCTAGTAAGGGCCAAATGATTGGCAGGAGAGTCTGAAGGCACATGCAGCAAGTCTTGTGGTACATGCAGCGTGCAGGAGGTGCACAGGGGATTCTAACCCAGATGTGCGGGAAGCAGAGAGTGTCAATAAACTCAAGGTGAAAGAATGTTTCTCCCTTCCTGGGCTGACTCTGACCCTGTCGCTCGAAAGCTGACTTGGACGACGGAGGACAGCTGGGCAGTCCTGAGAGCGAAGAGTCACCGCAAGAAACATGAACTAGAGCTCACCATTTCTGAGGGTCACCAGTGAACAATGCAGACAGGACTGACATAAAACCTGCCAAGGAAGTGGGTGCTGGCAAGCTCTGGAGTGCTGGTCTCTGAGGAGCTAAAGGTGACATGCGAAGCAATTTGCATTTCACCCCTGAAAACAGTAGAGATGGTTGAACCGGAGGCTTGTTTGATCAGACAAATGGCTTTGACTTTGCAAATATTTGCCTTCCTTTGGAAGTCCACTATTTACATTCCCATAATTCTTAGTGAGGGACGAGTCTGGTTTCTCACCTGACCATTCATTCAAACCAGTAGCAACTGGGTGTTGCCTAGAACTATATGGAAATGCACATTAAAGTAAGATAAAATCCATTAAAATGTAACCATATTGTCCTTCTGGTCTCATCTACTTAATCACACCATCACATTTCAGCTGAAAGTCACCTGCAGACTGCTGCATGGGCTGGTGCATGTGTAAAACATTTCTGCATCACAGGACAGTGCTGAAGCCTTACCTTCTGCTTGCTCAGTTTAGATCATCTGCTTGTCTGACCACGACAGCTGTGTGCAGTGATAAAATGCAGAAACACTGAATCCATTTCTCTAGGTTCAAATCCTGACACTTTCTTTTTTCTCAAACTGCTAGTCTTTTCTAACTTTGGACAAATTACTAAGATCCATGTTTTCCCGTTTCCTAGAAAAAGTGTAAGAATTTCTTTCTTATTGTTGTGATCCAATACCCCACAAAAGCCACTCAAGGCAAAGGGATTATTTCAACTCAGAATTCCACAGCGCAATTGGTCATTGTAGGGCAAGTCACGGCAACAGGAGACACAGGTAGCTAGTCATATTGTATCCACAGTAAAGAAGCCAAGAGTAGAAATGAATGACAGCTTACACCAGTTTACACTGGTTTATACACACCAGGACACCCCCCCCACATACACATGCATAGTTCAAGGAATGGTACCATTCACGGATTCCCCCCCACCCCCCATTTAATCTGTTTAACACAGTCTTCTACGTTCATGCACGGAGGCCTCTCTCCCAGATGATTCTAGATTGTATTAAGTTCACAGCTGAGACTATCACACAGAACTTACTGATGTAGAAACCTAAGTGGCGTGAAAAATGCCAAGTGTAGGATGGTGCCCATGTTGGGAAGTCTCAGATGCTGGCACCCAACCAGGAAGATGGACACGGGCCACATCTGTGACTCTGGCCTGGGCCTCAGCTTTTATTCTCAAGATCAAATTCAGTGCTGTGGTCTGGACTGTGTGTACCTTGACAGTCACAGCCCTACAAGCACTTCCTTGAGTGTCATCTCCCCCACCCCTTGGCCAGTTTTATTTCCAACTATTTCCGTCCCAGATATGGGTCATATAATTTCTAATGTACTTCCTATGGGGCTCAAGATTGACAGAGTAAAACACATCACAAAAAATGATCTGTTCTTACAAAATTGAAGTTCAGGGTGTGCTTTGGTATTTGGGAAGGAAGAGGAGAGCAACTACAATTGAGCTCAGAAAATTCCTTTATATTCTTTCAGGCCATGGGAAGGATGGAAATGACCGTGGAAAGGGTCACTCTGCAAATCTATAGAAATTGTTTCCTACGATATGATTTGAAGGAGCTTCAGAAGAAAGCTAAATTCTAAATTGCCAGGCCCACAGTTCTGTACAAGTGTATTAACACCTCAATATAAGGTTTCTCCTTCCTTACATCTCCCATAATCATATGCTTCTGTTGGCAATGAACTTTTCTTAAATAATCAATTTTTCTCCTTTGCCGGAGTTATTTTCACTTCCGGAGTCCACTCCGAAACTGGAGATCATTACTATTGCCTTTGGTGTATCGTTCCAAGATGCCTTTTGGTGTGTAGATTTTATTAACGCTAGCTTTCAAAAGTTCACCTACACAGATCTCCAGGCAGCTATTTAGCACAAGAGTTATCTGTGTCACAGCAGTGGGCGACTGTCCGCTGCCAAACTGCAGAGCATGGAATTTGACCTTCACACGTGTCTGCTTTCTTTCATGGGGGGTACTGATGCTCAGCGTCGCCTAAGGGGTCCCCTCCAGGAATCCGTGACTCAACATGGATTTGCATTCTGAACCCAAAAGCTACAGGGCTGATGGTTAGAGGAATGGGAGCAGCAAACAGAGATGCATGCTGGGAATGTTGTGAGCTGGAAAAACGGATGTTCCTCCCAACATTTGTCACTGTGGCAATAGTTTCTCACCAATCCAGGATGCCAAGTGTGCAGATTTTTCAAGAGAAACCTGGGGTCACATTCAGTTTACAAACATCGTATGCCTCTGGTGCATGGTTCTAGTTACATATTTCAGCCTGCTATCCCTTAGGAAATTTTCCCTTCTATCTCAAAAATATCTGCAAGCTCAATAACTATATGTGGTCCCTAATTCCACTGGAAATAAAATGAGTTAAAACAATAGCTCTAATAAAATATGGGTCATAAATTAATAAATTACAGTCTTGGAATAGAGGCAGGGATAGAATAAAAGGCAAGAGTATCAGTTAGACACATTATTTAGCCAAAAGAAAACCAATATGATATTTGTATAGTGTGTGTGTGTGTATTCATGTGTGTGTGTGCTTGTGTGCTCATGTGTATTTGTGTATGTGTGCATGTGCATTCGTGTGTGTGTGTGCGTGCGCATGTGCGCGCGTGTGCGTGAGCCATGGGGTACATGTAGCGATCAGAGGGCAATCCCACTTTCCATTCTGAAACAGGGTCTCTGTTCACTGCTGTGTGTGCCAGCCTAACTGTACCACAGTCATCATCCTGTTACACCTCCTCTCCCTGATGGGAGGTGGGTAGGAAAGTTCTAGTGATTCTCATCTGCAGATAATAAAAGTCAGGGACAAATTTACTAGATGGCTATGATTATGGGAACTAGAAAGACTATTTGCAACTGCCTTGTTTTTTCTCAGTATGTTCACTTTCCTCTGTATTGGGAACTTACACAAAATTCAAACTTTTAGGTGTGTCCTAAAAGTGCTTTGCCGTAGACCACACAAGCACACACGAAATAGGAATTTATGACTATAGCCTCAATTCAAGGAAAATTTCCTGCATATGTGGTAAAATTAAGAGCCTACTTATGCTCTCCACAGAAATATCCCTTAAGCTTAGACAAATATACTCCTACATGGAAGCACACACAGTTACCAGCAGTGTGCCTGCCTACACAGCTGTGAATAGGAAATGCTGTGAGTTTGACTTGACTCTGTACTAAGGACTTCTCAAATATCTGAAAAGCTATTCCTCTTTCTCTGTCTCTCTCTCTGTCTCTCTCTCTCCTTCAGAAGTGGTGAAAGACCAATTATAAATTAAACTTATGAAATATATTGTGCTCATCTACACCTTTGAAGAACTAAACTATTTTTAGTGCAGAATACACTTACTTTAGCACTCATTTTTAGAGCAAGCAGTTATATATTCTTTTAAAAGGGAAAATAATCGAACACTGTGCTACGCCACTATGCGTGTGGCTAGAATACATACATACATAAGCCATGTAAAAAGGAAAAGTTTAATTCTGAATGCTCATAAAGGCAAGTGCACTGTAGTTCAAAGAAGACAAAATAGCAGGATTTTCTTCCCAGAAGCAAGAAAATTTCAAGTTATGATCTCAGTTTGACTTTGAATTATACATCTTGGAACACTATGAAGTTAAATATTTGAATGTCTATAGAAGTAAGGCGAGCGGTGTCAATTACAATCAATTATGCTTCTGTCCCTCTGTTACAGGGCTGATCTTAGGAAGGCAGCGAGTGGCGGCTCAGTCGAAGCAGAGTTTCAGAAGGGATCCCCCTGATTGGGTTGCAGCTGGGGGCAGTGGAGGGAGCTTCAATCTGTGGCCAGTGCTCAGAAAGTAAGTGATAAACCATGTATCGGTCAGGAAATTGTTCTGAGCCGAGTCTCTGTTCTTTAGAAATCATTTTCTAGTGGCATGGGTCCACATTTCTTTTCACCGATGCCTCACAATTAGAGGAAGAGAGTGGGCTCAAGCTGACAGATCAAAGGAAACCATCTGCCTGGGTTCTGCTGATGTCTTACTTGCTCACTGCATTGGACGAAGCTCCTCATGACAGGGCAGAGCGCCACCTCCACCTGAAGGAGTAGAGAAAGGCACTATTGGTGCAGTCCATCCACCACTCCTGCTGGGTGCATCGTGCTGCTCCTCTGCGAAGGTCAGTCAGGTTGAGGGATGTTAACTCACCCGCACCAGCGTCCACTCTCTACAGTGTCCACTTCACATCCAGGGGTTCTTCAGGTTGCCTACTGTGTATGGCTCAATTGTGTCTAGACTTCGACCATGTTGTCCTTGACTCCGTCTTGCTGCTACCTCTTCTACACATGGAGCGGACAGCACACAGGTTATTGTTGACACACTGTTTGCTTTTCTTCTTTAAACCAGGCCATGCCTTATTCAGAAATATTTCAAGGGCCCCTTGTTACTACGTTCCTGGTTAACCCTCTTTCATGACCATACATTTTTATTTATTTACTTTTTTAAACTTTATTTGTGTGTGTGTGTGTGTATATCTTGGAGGGCACTGTGTGTCCCTATGGAGGACCAAGGGTGACTTGGAGAGTTTTCCTGGATTATTTCTAACCTCCTTTTTGTTTCACTCTGGGATTTCTCAGGCTGCTGTCATTTCCACCTGGCGTTTTTACATGGGACCTGGGATCTAAACTCAGGACCTTCTGTTTGTGAGGCACAATCTTTTTTTTTAATTATTATTATTATTATTATTTTTCAACTGTGCGCATGTGCGTGTTTGTGTGTGTGTGTGTGTGTGTGTGTGTGTGTGTGTGTGTGTGTGTGTGTGGTGTGTAGAACCACGGACGAATTCCCGAACCACCATGGACGCCTCCACCTCCTTCTGCCCCGGGATTCACAGGCTCCGCCCTACCAGGGCCAGAAGCGCAGGCTGCCCCCGCTTCCGCCTGGCGTCTGTACGTGGGATCTGGGAACCGAACTCAGGACCTTCAACGCCTGCAAGGCAGAGGCTTAACCCCTGAGCCACCTCTCCAGCCCCCGTGAGGCACAATCTTGACCCCTGAGCTGTGCCTATAGACATGCTTTTAATAACTTGAAAAATTACTAAGAACCTCAGAGTACATTTGTTTATAGTGTTTTATCATATCTGTAGAGTATTTTAGAAATTAAAGTAAAATATGTAAAAATACTTTGTGGTTATTTAAAAATTAAACTTGTAAATGCTCACATGAGTAAAATATTCTTTTTAAAATTTCTATTGAATTTTTTTATTATTACATATACTTTTATATTGCAAAAATCAACATGCTTCTTGGAAACTCAGATTGTAACTGATAAAACAAGCATTAAATATATGAATTTAAATGAATAAACTATTAGAAATTCAACAATATCTTATTATACTATTATATAAGACACAATTTTGTGAAAACTATAATACAGGTACACTATACACCAAAATGAACCGCTATTCTTTTTCATATGATTTTTTTTTCTTTTTGAAATAATTACTCATTATTATGGATCTTTTTCACATGAAAGGACTGCTTTCCAAAGTTCACCTGGTGATGATGTTTCTCCAATTACGTAAAAAATTGAGGGAAATCTCACATTCCTCCACGTTATCTTTTTAGGCTTGGGTAGAAATCAACTAAGCAGAGACATTGGCAGCTGGACTCACTGACTGGCTACTTGTAAAAATGTAGTACACATTAGAAGAACGGCAGAATTTGTCTCAGATGAGATATGTTATCTCTATGACATCTAATGAAGATGTCAAGAAAACAAGTGATAGTATTCACTTTTAAGAGAAATTCTAACATCTGGGATTTGAAGGGTAAGGGTTAAAAAAAATCCAAGGGTTTCTCTCCCTCCCTCCCTTTCCATATATATATATATATATATATATATATATATATATATATTCAGCTATTTTATGCTAGCCTTAGTTTTAGTTTTATATCCATACTCTGAGTTCAATTTTGAGACAAATATGTTTTAGAGTTCTTAGAAAGGACATTTAAAAAGTATTTTAGTTCTTTTTAAGTTATAGTTAAAACTCAAATTTTGTACAAAAGATCCAAAACCTTAATGGAAAAAAAAAACCACTCTCTTTTCTTCAATTTAGCACCTTTCTCTCTCATCCTGTGTCTCCAATAACAAAAGTCAAGCATATCCTTACCTCTATAGTGAAACAAAATGACATCAATTTTGAAGGTTTTTTTAAATCATATGAAAAGTAATCTCATCCTGCCAAACTGTCAGTTTGATGAAAATTTTCTTACAACTTCATTAGTTTGCTACAATTTTAAAGCAATTTAAAAATGGAAAGCAGCTATATTTTTCCAAAACAAAACATTTAGTAAAACAAAAAAAAAAAATTGTCAGTATTTCGGGTTTCGTCAACTTGATTGTCTGGCCTGATGGAAGTCAGCTGGATTTTCTTGTGTGCCTGGGCATCGAAGCCATTGTGACACTGTATGTAGACTCTAGAACATTCTACCATGTATGTATGCACTTGCAAACAATAGGAGAAGGAAAAGTAAGTAAAATTCTAGTGTTTGACTTTATGAACTCACCATAAAGGGTCATGTATGCTGGGATATCTTCCACCTGACTCTAAGAAACTAGGCTCCAGGCTCCTGTTAACTTTTCTGTATCTGTTTAAATGACTTGTTAGTTGTGCTAACTTTATCTCTGACATGCCTGGGCTCAAATTTCTTTCCTGCCATTCACCAGCCTTGTAATAAACAACTTTTTAATCTCTTCTTTGTAAAGTGGGCATGCGCCCATCTAGTTCCGGGAATCGTCCTGGAGATGGACTGTCTGATCGAGGGAAGACACTCACATGACACATTGGAGGCCCTTAGCAGCATATTGCAATGTTACTATTATTGCATATTTCAATTCATCAAAAATTAATCAAATCTTTTAAGATAAAAAAAAACCCCTGTTTTGATATCATAATAAAATTATAAAGTGACTGCCGTTGTCTCTCTGAATGATCTAGTTAAAAGTAAAGCAGAGACATTAATGTATTTACTTCATGAATATTTATCAAGGGCTTCTTTTGAGCCATGAAGTCCATGGAGGGGGCTCCTAGCTTTCTTGAGGATCAGAGAAGATCCTATGCAGGTGGTATTGAACGAGATCTTGACAAACATAGCTGGTGTCACAGACAACAGAGACACAAGCAGAGACAGAGTAAGAAGGAAACATTCATGCAAAAGGTCTGAGAGTAAATCTTTTTGGAATTATGGGCCATCCATTTCCTCTGCAGCAGTCTCTTAATTCCGCTGTATGACATGCATGGTACAGCACAAGCCACAAAGGGATGGTCAGACCGGGCCCCCATGATAACTCTTATTTATAGACCCTGGCATTTGATTTCATATAATTTGAGGTATTGTGTAACATTATTCATCTTTTGACTCATTTTTCTCACCAACCATTAAAAATACAAAAACCCTTTTTAGCTGATGGGACCATATAAAACCAGGTGTTCAGCTAGATTTGGCTCAGGGATTATAGTCTACAGGGTCCTGTTCTTGGAGTAGGGACTTTATGGTGAGAAAATGTTGTATCTATATGGAAAAAATGAGCTGTTTAATATGTATTAAACTATCACACTGAGAACCATAAATATGTACAATTATCACTCACCAAATACAAATGAAAGTTTATTTTAAAACAAGAGTGGGTGATCAGGTTCACGGACGTCTCGGATGAATAAAGGAGCATGGTATCGTCAAATTCCCGAACAAGTAAGAACCACCAGTGGGACATTCAACTGTGATGCTAGAGCCAGCAGTCCTGGTGCATTTGACAGTCCTGGTCCATTGAAAAATGGATAAAGATGGAAATAAAGTGTTGCTTACTGACTTGGCCAAGCTTGTATTGTCAATAAATGGCAGAACTATGACTGTTTTTTTTTTTTTTTTTGGTATGTCTTTGCATTTATTTCCCCTCAGTTATATTTGTATTAAAAAAAGATTCCTGCACAAATTTTCATTTTTAAGTGGTTAAAGTACATTTTAAGGAAATGAGTAGGGGGGATTTGTGTAGATTGTTGAGTGGGAGGGGCATTGAACCCCAAGAGCATGGCATGAGAAATTAAGAGACTGGATTAAAAATTTGCCAGAGGATTGGTTTGTGGATCAAGTGTGATCTGTGGACTTCAGGAAAATAAATAATGTTGATTTGGAGTTCCAAATTTGCATCTTAAACATGGATGTGGTCTTATAGGATCATTAGATGATAAGAAATGAGTGAGATATTTAATTTTCTGATAGATTTGTATTAACAATGGCTTCAGGATAAAAGGAGAGACTTGTTTCTTGGGTGATAGATAAGAGCTTCAGGAAACAGCACTAGTCTGTACAAGCCAGGACACATGGGTGACTGATTAGAAAAGGTAGGAAGATGTGGCTGTCAAAATGTGTTTTCAAATCATATTTCAGAATACCAAAGACTCTGCATTGATCACCTGGAACCAGACCAGCCAAATCTCTTACTATCCTAAAGCTCAAGGAAACTTGCGAAAGAGGGGGTGGCAAGATTGTAAGAGCCTAAAGATGGGGAGGACCAACGATATGCAAGATACTCCACACAAGCTAGGACTGCAGTAGCAAGAACTGGACTTTGCATGACCTGCACAATGACTGACATGTCGATGACCCCCCAGGGTCTAGCATGGATCACATCTGGGAAGCCTGCGAGGCTGGTACCTGAGGGGGATCAGAGTCTTGTTGCCTTTCCAAACTTTGAGGTCATCCTCAGCTCTCCA
Organism: Typhlomys cinereus; assembly: GCA_023101885.1. Classification (NCBI taxonomy): domain Eukaryota; kingdom Metazoa; phylum Chordata; class Mammalia; order Rodentia; family Platacanthomyidae; genus Typhlomys; species Typhlomys cinereus. The sequence goes on along the minus strand of JALPQD010000111.1, from coordinate 1,800,636 downwards.
CCCTGTGTTCACATCCTTTTGTTGCATGAGACTCTGTTGTGAAACAACAAAAACAAACAGAGACACCTGGCAGAAGATGGACCATCACTTGTCCCACATAGCTTTGCCTGTATTGGCAGGAAGGTGCATTTTTATGCACATGACCCCAGACCCTAGTATAGGAGCCTATGTTGAGAGGCAACAGGACTCTGATCTCCCTCAGGCACGAGCCTTCGGGCTCCCCAGATGTTTGCCAACACAGGCAAGTCTTTGTCTCCTGAGTTGTCAACTTTAGAACCCAACCTTAGAGAAACAAATGTCTCAATCTCTGAACTCGGTATTGACATGTTGGATCCTTTCTCTGAAGCAGGAAACGATAGCTATCTGTCCTATCAAGGGGAGCATCTTTAGCTCCGCACAGCATGCATTGTGGTTGATCTTGATGGGCATCTCCATGGGATTTAGAATCTCTCTGTGCATATCTGTGACAGAGATTCCAGATTAAGTTAATTGAGGTAAGAAGATCCACTCTGAATGAGACCGGTACCATACCGTGGGCTGGGGTTTCAAACTGAATAAAGAGGAGATACCAAACTGAACAGCAGCATTTAATCTTCTCTACTTTCTTTTTTTTAAATTTTTTAAATTATTTATTCAACTGTGTGTCAGTGCAAGTGTGTGCATGTATGTGTGTGTATGTGTGTGTGTGTGTGTGTGTGTGTGTGTGTGTGTGTAGAACCACGGACGAATTCGGGAACCACCATGGACGCCTCCACCTCCTCCTTGTTTACTCTGACCGGGGATTCACAGGCTCTGCCCTACCAGGACCAGAAGCGCAGGCCGCCCCTCTTCCGTCCGGCGTCTATACGTGGAGTCTAAGATCCGAACTCAGGACCTTCTGCCTGCAAGGCAAAGGCTTAACCCCTGAGCCACCTCTCCAGCCCTAATCTTCTCTGCTTTCTGACCATGGATCCCGTGTGACCAGTTCACTCAAGTTCCTTCTGCTAGGACTTCCCCATCATGAATAGCTAATACAGCAAATAAGCTTTAGAAAAGTAACTAGTGAGATCAGTGAGCTGACTTTAGCTAGGTTTAATTTGAATTGATTCTAATTTTACATTTATATTATTTATTTTTCTCATTGCTATGATTTCAGTACTTGAGAACAACTTAAAGGAAGGAATGATTTTCTGTGGCTCATGATTTTAGAGGGTCCAATCTATGGTTGCTTGCCCCCTGCACTTGTGTGGAACCTCAGGAAAAAAGGACAATGTGATAGAAGAGTTTGCTCACCCCATCGAAGACAGGAAGCAGAGGAAGAGAGCAGCATACAGGACCAGAGCAGCATACAGCCTCCAAAGGCATCTCCCATACCTACTTCCTCCAACCAGGCCCCCCTCCTATCTGCCTCCTATCCCAATCCTGCCACCACATCCTGAATCCATCAAAAATGAGTACATTAGGCTCAAAGTTCAGGCTAGAGAAATGGCTCAGGGGTTAAGATTTTGCTTCACAAGCAGAAGGTCTTGAGTTCAGATCCCAGGTCCCACTTAAAAAACGCTAATTAGAAACAGTGGCAGCCTGCACTTCCAGCCTTAGGAAGCCAATCCCTGAGCAAAGAAAAAAAGAGGTAGAAGCAATCCAGGATAATTAGTGAAGTCACCCTTGGTCCTCCACAGGCACACACAATGCCCTCTGATACACACACACACACACACACACACACACACACACACACACACTAAAATAATAATTAAAAAAAGATCTCAGGGTTCAGGGCTTTGGAAACACTGTCTAGCCACTTCCAGAGCTGTGCTTTGCTAATTACCTTAGTGATTCTTAAGCACTTAGATTATCATATATTACACAGCTCCAGATAGCAGATAGAGAGCACAGCTCTAGCTCCTGGTCCTGCATCCTACCCTAATTGCAGATCCCTGAGGATTTAGGTATATTTGTTCCATCCACAGGAAGCATTAGATGTGACTGTCATAAACTCTGTCCCTGGGATGTTTCTTTCATGAGAAGCCTCCAGGAATTATTCTGACAGCCAGAATGACTTAGGGTTATAAAAGGAAAGCAACTGAATGTAGTTAGTTATATGTATTTGAACAGCACGACTTCACATTTTCGAAAAGTATTATGTAATAAAACTGGAGTATCTGGAAAGATTCCAACAAAAGTCAGCTAGGTCCCATGTACTCTATACTCTCTCTGCCCTGGATTCGCATGTAAGTCACAGTGACGGGAGGTCACTGCTCTCCTTACCATCCATGCAGTTTTATCATGTGGCTGCCATGCTGTCTCTTGATCTTTTGGCTATGGATTGAGAATGCCTGAACCACTTCACTCTAGACCTTTCCACCTATCCAGGAAGCACTTACTATCTGAACTTGCAAACTCTTGACATCCTGTGGTACGTTTCTCTAGCTACACTTAGCTCAACAGAGCCAAGGTCCTAATAGGTCACAACTTTTCAATCCTGGTCAGACATGGGAATTCTAGATCTGGGGGGTTTCTGTGCTGAGCCAGGGAAAGGACTGATGTGGTCCAAGCCTGCCCTGTTTGGCACCCAAGTGGTGTGAACATAGAGCGCCAATAAGCAAATCCAGTTCAATAAATATTTAGAATGTGATAACGACATGGGCAGCTTTGAGGTGGAGAAAAACGACTCTTCTTTATTGTGCCAAGAAAGTTGCAGGGCAAACCTCTTTTTGTAAAGTTGAGTCCAGTAATATCTGCAATTTATTAAGCCTTTCTTCTATGGACTTCAAAGCACTATGTAATCAAATCCTGACTTTTTAATTAAATATGTATTTAAAAAATGCTAAACTATTCAAGCAAAAAGGTAGGGACATTTGCTAACCTTATGGCTTGTAGATGCACGCATACGTATGTGCATTTATTTATATTATACACACATGTGCTGCCTATAGGTGCACATGGAAATATATATGCAGGAATGTGTGTGCATGTTTACATGTGCTTTTTTCTACTCCCCAGCAGTAGTTAAACGTGATATAACCTGTTGTTCCCCTTGGTGGGAATTCAGAAGTTCTGCCGTTTGTTCACTGACTATACAACCTGTAAATGCAAATGTCAGACTTCCTCAGCTTCCATTTCTTTGCTTATGAAATGAGAGTAATGACACTTCTGAGAATTATCGAGAAAATTAAATGTAATAATACATGAGAAACAAGTAAAATGGAAAGCCACTTAAGATCAATGTGGTCAGTGCAGGGAGAGCTGGGAATTGTTCTTTCTCTAATGTGATTGCGAGGGCTCGTGCTGAAGTCTGACTCGACGAACGCACTGGGAAGCATATGGATCCATGTTTCTGGACAGATGGCTGCTGTGTTCTGGGCTGCACATGCATGGCTTTCTGTGCAGTTTCCCTGGCATGGAAAGTCTCTTTCAGGAATCTTTATGGGGCTAAAGTATGTTAGGTGAACCTCAACAAACAGGGAAGTGGAGGCTTGAACCCAATGCAAACAGTTGCTGGGACATTCAGTGCAGTGTGTAAATAACATCTTGAATGCCAACAAATGTCACTTCCAATCCTTGATGATATTGCATCAAGTCAGCTTTAATTGAGCAAGGCTTCGACCAAATGGACCCGTTTATATCCTTAAATATTGAAATGAAGCCCATATTATGGAGGGCTTTCTGCCTGGGGTCTCAGACATCCTCATACAGAAAGTGTGTGTGTGTGTGTGTGTGTGTGTGTGTGTGTGTGTGTGTGCATGTGTGTGCGTGCTTGTTCAGATGTCTTCAGCTTAATAATTCTTATCTCCTTGAAAGCAAAGTCTCTAGTAAACAGCTCTCCTCAGACACCAGCTGTTCCAGGACTACTCTGTGGACCACAGGATGGTAATCTGTGAACCAGAAGAAATGGTTTATATTCGATGATAGTGTGTCCCTGCTCCATTAAAAATTAGCAACCAAATCCTTCCGTAAAAACTTTAAAAGACAGCAGAAGTTCCTAAGAGCTTCAGTTTCTAGATGCTAGCACTTTCATGACCTTGAAAGAGATAATCTAGGGGATTTAACCAGACCACTGAAAATGACCTGTATAAAGTGTTGCCAAGAAATGTCTGAGCCAAATATTACAAACAACTGTGTTCAGGCATGTGACTCTTTACTACTTCCTAGTCTCATGTCTTATATGAAAATTGATGCAAAGATGTTAAATATAAAACCCTGAAAGGATATTGAAAATGATGAGCAGTGCAGATTTTCATCTTATAATGATATCTTTAAATTTTTTTCATTAAATTTTTCTTTGACAATTCCATTTTGAACATAATACTTTCTGGTAATATTCATTTCTTTACCTTCTATCAATCCCCATCCTTCTCACCAAATCCCCATTCCACTATCATGTCTTTTATTTTGCCTTGTGGGATGTTTGAGAAAAAATAAATTATAGTCTGTGAAATCCAAATCTTGTTATTGAAACTGATTTTTCTAAGGAAACATCAGCACGTACTAAAATTCCTGATTTGCTACTCAATCTTTCTGGCTTTTGCTGTGATTGGTCAATGGTGAGAATAATTGCATATGATTTTCTTTATGGTAGGGACCATGCAATCTTGTATGTAATGACTTTCCCCTTCTGTCAGTTATATATGCCTGGCAGAAGCCACATAAAGGAAGGAACGTATTTTTTCAGTTCAGGATTTCTGAAGCTGCTGTCCGTTATAGCAGAGAAGATGTGGCAGTTGGAACGGTCTAGGCTATGTCAGCATGTATTTGTTGCGTGTGCATTATTGCATAGCACCAACTAGAAAGCACGGATGGCCTGGAAGCAAAAACAAACTATACTCTCACTCACCCTAGTGACCTGTATTCTCCAGGAACAAAGGTCCCACAGCCTTCATGATTGTGCCACTTTGGGACCAAGTGTTCCGACACAGAAGCATAGTACTTATAGGTAGACTTTCACATTGAAATCATGATAGTGTGTTCCCTAGCACATTTTTCTTAGTTGCTTCTTTTGCAGCCTACTTCTGCCAGCATGTCTTCAGTATAGATGACTTTTCTCCCACTAAGGAGCGATTAGTTCCCTTCTTTTATTATTCTTTTAGAGTTTCATACTTGAATATGGTAAAATTATGATACTTTCACACCTTAATCCCCCAATCCCATTCCCCTTCTCTTACTATTGCAATCCTTCTTCCCTGCCACTTTTCTTCCTGTTTTCATGTCTTTTCATACATTTGGCCCACTGAGTTCATCTGGGTTGCCTTTGATGGCATGTGTCCGAGTATTTGCTAGAGCAGAAATCATGTATCAGTGATATCATTGAGGAAAGCATCCCCCTATGTCTCTACACACATTAGTATTTATCCTCAACAGTTTCTCAAGGAGGTGGATATGAAACCTCTTGAGATCTGTCCTCTTCCATGGTGAAATGCTGACAAAACAAATCCTGTGCAGGTCTGGTGGAAATATACATAACTGCAGGGAACCCATGGACAGATGTCATGTCCAAAAGATAATGTCTGGATACACCCCTGTCCTCTTTCAGGTACTTGCAAACTTATCACTACTCATTCTATGATGTTCCCTGACCTTGGGGTGTGAAGTGGCTTAGATGCTGTCATGGTTTGAAATGTGTCCGCCCAATCTCATGTATTTGGCAAGATCATGGCATCTTGAGAGGTGGAGCCTTGCTGGAGGAAGGCAGTCACAAGGGGTGGATCTTGAGGTGGATTAGTCCCACCCTGCCTCCAGGAGAAGTCTGCCTTTGCAGCAAGCAATATGCAGCTCTCAGCTTCCAAGATGTCTGTGATGACTTAGCCTCCTCCAGCTTTGGCCAGCCAGCCACGCTGCCTCTGCTTTGAGAGACTGTATCTCTCCTCTGGAACCCTAAGATGAATAAATCTCTCTTTTTCCCTTCAGTTGCTTGACTTTGGGTGCTGTCTCACAGCAACAGTTAAGAGTAACTGTTACAGATGCCCAATCTGTCCAGGAAATAAAACCAACAATCAGCAAGTAGGACCTCATGAAATGAACAAGCTTTTGTTGGTAGCTACCTTTGGGGCTTGCTTCTGAAGGGTTTGCCGCTGTCTCTGCTTTCCTTAGATGTTCATTATCATGAACATTGTGCCATGCACCAATGCTCTGCCAGGCACTGGGCCAGCTAGTTTTCTTCACAAGTGTCTTCTACCTGCCTGGTGCTGTAAGATCACATTACCCACAGCTCAAAGGATATCAATGCATTTAATAACATAGCCACAATGCATAGCCTTTCATTTAGAGGAAAAGAAAGATGAAGGCGTGGACCAATTTTTTTTGAATGTTTTACTTGTAACCCACTGATGACTTGCTTGAAGGATCTTTTGATATGCTTTATTTGGGGGATTGTCACTGATTTTTCTATTCATTGTGAAGATACACCTGAATTCACTCAGTGGAAGTCATGTGGTCGAGGAGAGAAGGCATGGAACCAGCATGCCAAAGGGAACTGCTGCAGATGCTTGGAGGACTCGCAACTGGACATCAGTGGATAGTCCAGGTCTGTCTACCAGATGGAAGGAGGATCCCCAAGCTGGGAGATTTAGCTATTGGGGAAGTTAGAATAAAAACTAATTAATCACCACCACCATTGGCACAGTACACACAGAAGAGAGACAGTTAAGGGTGGGGAAGGGAGATTCCCTCCCAGGGCAGCTGCTGAGGAAAGGCACTTAAGAAGTGCTACCTTCTCTTATGGCCTCCAGCAAGGTCATTATGGGAGACAGGTGCTAGCCAAGGTGGGGCTTGCACCTGCATATGGAGGAAGTCACCAGACCCCTAAGGGAAGAACCCAAAGTTCAGAGATATGAGAACTCTGCTTCACAAAAAACCCATAACAGTCATTAAACCTGGCTTAGTTCACTTCCCCATCCCATTCCCTGCTGCTAGGAAGTTTAAACACATTTGAAGACCAGCCATCAGAGTGAGGGGGACCTTCTTACTTTGAATAGTTGCCCATGAGTTCCTCCTACTTACCTTTTTTTTTCTACGCAGGCATTCCTTTTGCCTAGTCCAGGTCTAGAACCCTTATTTATGTTCTCCCATGTTTTCTGCTCAGGATCCATGTACCTCATATCCTTCAAAGCATATGGCAGGGCATAAATAAATAAATCTCTTCATTCATAAAGTAGAATCACTGAAGGGGCTGTAAAATATTGCTGGTGAGTTTGTGCGCTCTCTTTCTTGTAATACATACTTCGCACTATCTGTCTGGTTCTGCATAATTTATGATCTACACAGGAATGAGATGGATTTGTTTACCTGACATTTTCTGGCTTCTCCAAGACACTATATAAAAATAGAAATGATTTTTTTAGCATTCTTTCCTATTATATTCGTTGTCATATTGACATAGGAATGATACATCCATTCTGATCATAGATCTTTTCTGGGTGTCTCAAAGGATTTCTGGGGTATCCGTTACTGTGAGAAAATAATCAGCAAATACGAATAAGGGAAAGAAGGATTTATTTTAACCCAGGTTTGAGGGTAAATTCCATCACAGCAGGAAAGGCAGGAAAGGCAACTTGGTCAGAGTGGTTTCAACTGTGGTAGAACGAACACAAACACAAGGCAGCAATTCACATTGTGTCTGTGGTCAGATAGAGAAATACACACACACACACACACACACACACACACACACACACACACACACAGAGTATATACATAGAAAGAGAGACAGAGACAAAGACAGAGAGAGAGAGAGAGAGACAGACATGTTGGTACTCAACTCACTTTCTTTTCTTATTTTTACTTAGTTTGCCTCTCTAGCCTGTGGGATGTTTCTATTTACATTCAGGGTTTTTGGACAGCAAATCGAGTTGTCTCTGAGTTCCATTTTCCTTATGTGTAAAATGATGACAATAATCTTCTTTGGGCCTTAGAAGGAGTAGTCCAGATATTTATGCCAAAGGTGAATGGTGCAGTCCTCCATTTACCTAAGTCATGGACTGGATTTCCATGTTGATATCTTGACCTATAAGATTTCCAGGCTTGGTCTTGCCTCAGATTAGATTCTCTGTGAGTCATGACACCACCCCCTTCAAATAGCGACCCTTTGCCTGTCTCCTGTGGAACTCAGGGCTATATCCCTGCTCAGGCTAAAGTGCTCACAGTACTCTGGGCTTGGATTGATTCAAAGATTCCCCCCCAAAATCGCACAGATTCCTTGAAGAGTCTCATGCTAGTTGGTAATGACCTCTGTTCAAATGCCTTAGAGAGAACAGACGGTCAGGTGCGAGGCCTCCCAGCCTTTCTCTTCATGATTAGAAAAACTACAGGCTTCTCAAATCCTAACTATTATCGTGGTCCCATAATTCTCAATCAGAAATATTTAATGTTATTTTGATATTTTAAAAATAAAAAAACTGCTTTTATTTTGACCTCTACTTAACTGTGGGGCACAGAAATTATAAATTTAATGTGTGCTGGGGCAGATAAAGTACACTAGGAGATAATAAGCTTGATCAAGGCAATGAGCAGGGCGACCTTCTGTCACTGGCTTTTTAAAAGGATGTTTACACGTGATTACACAATGAGCATTCAGATTTGAACATAATTTCAGTAGGGACTGCTGTTCAGTGAAGGAATACTATTTCTGATAGCACATTCTCTTTCGTTTTTAAGAAACCTATAAACATGCATCATTAGATTGATTACAAACAGATTCTGTGGCAGGGACACAGATCATTGCTATGGGTTCAGCACCCAGCAATGTAAAAAAAAAAAAAAAAAAATCCAGAATAAAACAAAACAATAATTGCAACAGCTACAACACTGCTTCAAAAGATCCCTTTTCCTTTTGCACTTTTCTCTTGCAAATAAGACCAATAAATAGGCTAAAGAGAGTGAGCAAGGTAGTCAGCTGACAAGGAGGAATCCTCTACTGCTTGCTAAATGCCTGCTGTGAAAGACCCTTCCGAAATAGCTTCCTGGGAGGCAATGGGAAGACAAATTAGCAGCTCGAAAAATAAGACTGCATGTTCGCAGTCTGTCATAATCACTTTGATCCTGTTATGAAAAGGCTTGTCACATTTCTCCATCTCGTCTAAAGTATGACTCAATAAGGATCCCGGATCTCCAAGATGTTGTCATGACGAGTTGCTCTGAAAAAGTCAGTACTGGTGTTGCAGTTTGCCTGAGCGTTACTGATAAATTCATGACCAAAGAACTTAGGGGGCCAAGGGGATTTATTCTTTCTCACGATTTTCCTTTACAGTTCTTAGTCCAGCTTGGCAGGGAAGCTCATAATCAATACCAGGAGCCAAGGAAACTGGCCACAACATATCCACAGAGATTGCCCAGAGAGGAGCAAACCTCACTTGCTAGAAAACAAGGCTGCCAAAGCATGCTGAAGAATGCCACACTTTTCCATCTGTCCAGGGAATAGTCTCACCCACCATGGGCTGAGTCTTTTCACATCAATCAGACAATCTCCTGCAAGCTTGGTCAAGGACCTGTCTTAATTTCTAATTCCTCGTAAATGTGCCCAGAGCTCAGCTTTCAATTGTCAAGCTGATACCTATATAATCTCACTAGCACACTTGGCTTCAATCTCCAGGGCTCGCTGTGTTTGTCACCTGTACTCTCCAAACCTTGTGAAGTTACAGCGAGGCCCAAGCACAGGGCTGGGCAGTGGAGGTGGTGTCTTAGGACAGTAACTTCCCCACAAGGAGTGAAACAAATCAAGAGTTCAAAGTGGTTGATGATAAGCAGCAAAGTAGAATTGGAAATAAACTTGAATTCTTTTATTCTACACCGTTTCGCAGCCTTGCTTCAAGTAGTTCGCTAAAAAAATGTGACTCCAAAAACTGCTACAATTAAAAAAAGTTGAGAAATATTTGTAATTTTTTTTTTAGAGGATTAAGGCAGAGTTTATTAGAGAAGAGAAAGGTTGGAACTCATTAACTCCAGACGTGGAGTGCCACGAGGGGCTAGGGAGCCCATGAGAACGCACGGTGCCTAGGCATGGAATTCATGAGGAGCAAGGAACAAGAAACAGACTCATGGCACTGGAGTGCCATGAGGGGCCAGATTGCCTCCAAGAGAAGTAGGCAGCTGGAAACGGACTCATAGCACCACAAGGCCATGAGGGGCTAGATCGCCCGAGAAATATTTGTAATTTAAAAAATTCAAACTACAAGGTATAGAAAAGCCCACAGTGTTATTATCTTAGACAAATTCCTTAACCTTTCTCTGTCTTCTTGTCTGTGATAAGAGGGCTGATGAAAGCAGCTACTTCATTGGTTGGTCTAATAAATTAATATTTAGTGCATGGTTACAGTTCACCTGATGGTTGCTGATAAAATCACCATCAAACAGCTTAAAGGAATAAGGGACCTATTCTCTTAGGATTGTCCAGTTACACTTCTTAGTCCAGCTTGACGAGTGAGCTCACACCAACACCAGGGCTGAGGGAACTGGTCACATCAACTCTACATAACAGCTGAGAGAGGGACAATCCTTACTTACCAGACCAGCATGTCTGGCCAAGTGTACACAAAGATGCCAACTTTCTCTACCAGCTCTCTGTATTTTATTCCAGGGCTTAGTCCCACCCACCATGGGCTGGGCCTTGCTCTGGGCTTAACTCAACTACTAATTTTTTACAAATGTGCCCAGAGCTCAAACCCTCAACTGTCGAGTTGACTCTTGTGCCTAACTATGACATGCACTGAACAGTGAACAGTACCTGGCAGGGAGGAGAGAGAGACTGTTTCTGGCCCAGTGTTTTCTAAACCCTCAAGTGGACAACCCATTGACACCATGCAAAATTAAAACAAAAGAAAACCCAACCCTTGTGATACTGTGTGTTCCCTGTGATGAGTCTTTGAATCGGTGATTAATGCTACCCATCTGTATCCATCCTGTTCCTACCACAGCACCTGAAACCCAGTTGGCACTTGGTATATACACACATGGGTGAACAAGCACATTGTTGTTCATGCTGCCTTTTGCTTCTGCTCAAGCTTAGCTTAGCCAGCCTGCATCTGACTGCACCTGGGTGGAGATACACTCGTCATAGCCTCAATATGATTTATTTGGTTAATACTTCCTTATAAGCTATTGTTATCATGTTTCTTTAAAGTTTCCTCTTTAGGGATTTGAAATTCATTTGCTTATTAATTAGGTCTTCAAGATTAAAAGTTACCAATTTTTTTTTAAACACCAGCTACAGAATTCATTTACCATCATTGAGACAAGACGATCTGGACTGGAAAATGGTCTAACTGGTAAACATGCTTGATCCCAAGCCTGAGTACCTAAGTTCCATCCCTGGAACCCACATGTAGAAGGTGAGAACAGACTCTTGGAAATTGTTCTCTGTTCTACATATGTGTACAGTGGCATGTACACATACGTGCAAATGATAAATAAATAGTGTCATAGTTAGATATGGGTGTCAACTTGATGATTGAAGGTTTGAGTTCTGGGCATATTTGTAAAAAATTAGTAGTTGAGTTAAGCCCAGACCAAACCTGCGGGAAATTATCTAGTGGATAAGGAAGCTTCAGTCCATGGTGGGTGGGACTAGCCCCGGGCAGGAAAATAAAATGGAGGGAACTGTTTGAGACAGGGGGAATCCTTCTGTATACTTAGCCAGATACGCTGGGCTAGCAAGTAAAGATCGTCCCTCTCTCAGCCATTATGTGGAGATGGTGTAACCAGTTCCTGCAGCCTTTTGGTACTGGTATATGCTTGCCTGCCATGCTGGATAAGGAACTGTAACCAGAAATCATAAGAGAAAATAAACCCCTTGTTTCCTTAAGCAGTTTTGTCATAATTTGAATTACAACCATGCAAAGTAACTGCAACAGACAGACAGACAGACAGACAGACAGACAGACAGATAGATAGATAGATAGATAGATAGATAGATAGATAGATAGATAGATGAAATTTACTTTTTTAAAAAGGGAAGTCAGTGTATCCCTATGAAGTTGGATGTGGCTCAGACCTCAGGTTAATTCTTGATATTTGAATTTCTTTATTTAAGCTGCTGCAGCTTTGGCTCTCAAGAACTTGCTCAGTATGAGTTTTTATTAATAGATGTGATCTCTTTCTTAGGTACTTATGGTTATAAATGAAGGTATTTTTCATAGTTATTCTGAATTATTGCTGATAAATCCATGACCATAATGCTTAAGGGAACAAAGGGTTTATTTTTAATTTCTAATTGTCTGGTTACAGTTCTTTGTCAAGCTTAACAGGAGAGCTCACACCAACAACTCAGATCAACGGAACCTGTAGGAGATTGATTGATGGGGAAGATCTAACTCAGTTTGGGCAGATGAAATTGGGCCCGGGGCAGGTGAATAAAATGGAGGGAACTGGTTGAAGAAGTTGGCATTTTTCTGTATACTTGGCTAGACATGCTGATTTGGCAGGTAAAGGTCGCTCCTCTCAACAGTTCTATGGATTTGGTGCGACCAGTTCCCTAGTTAGATAATTTTCTAAGGGTTTGCTCAGGGCTTAGTTCAACTAACTACTAGTTTCTCACAATTATACCCAAAACTTTCAGTTGCCAAGTTGATACTTTTGTCAACTGGACACACAACACATTACTTTTAAACTACAGTCTTTTAACCATTGTCTCCATGGGTGTTACATCAGTCTTATAACACAAATTGTATTCAACTTTATTAGCTGTGAAAGCCCTAATTTGAAAGTTTTTATAGGTGAATTTTTAATTGTTATTTCTTAAAAGTTCAGTTCCAGTATGGAAAGATGACTCAGGGGTTAAGACTCTACCTCACAAGCAGAAAGAAGGTCCTGAGTTTGGATCCCAAGTCCTATGGAAAAACACCAGGCAGAAACAGTAGTGACTTGCACTTTGGGTCTAGTAGGCAGACATGGGAAAGAAGCAAGCAGAAAGAAGGTCCTGAGTTTGGATCCCAAGTCCTATGGAAAAACACCAGGCAGAAACAGTAGTGACTTGCACTTTGGGTCTAGTAGGCAGACATGGGAAATCCCAGAGCAAAACAAAAAGGAGGTAAAAACAATTCAGGATGATTCCTAAAGTCACCCTTGATCCTCTACAAGGATACACAGTTCCCTCTGATACACACACACACACACACACACACACACACACACACACACACACACACAAATAGACTAAACTTTTAAAATGTTGAACTTTTTTAAAACTTGTGTGTGTGTATCAGAGGGCACTGTGTGTCCCTGTGGAGGATCAAGGGTGACTTCGGGAATCATCCTGGATTGCTTCTATCTCATTTTTGTTTTATTCTGGAATTGCCTAGGTCTGCACACCAGGGCTGGAAAGTACAGGTCACTGCCATTTCTGCCTGATGTTTTTCCATGGGACCTGGGATCTGAACTCAGGACCTTCTACTTGTGAGGTAGAGTATTAACATCTGGACCATCTCTCCAGCCCAGTTCAAAATCTATTACCTGTAAGATTGTACCCAATCAAAATAAGTTAGCTACTTCAACACAAAATAAATATTAAAATGGAAACAGTATAATATTATAACACAATAAGGAAATATCAAATTGCAACTAAAGTCCAGCAAGTCAAATACTGCAGCCTATATTTCAATGTCCACCTTCTCTGATCATTTTGTAGTCAAGGTGGCTCAAAGATTATGGGCAATTCCAGTCCCTCCTTTTATCTCAAAGTTTCACAATCAACATTTCTCTGAATCAATCGAACCATCCTCAGCATACATTCTGTGGTTCTAACATCACCAACAACATTCTGGGTTCATCTCTCATCTGTACGCGCCATCTTCCTTTGCAGGTACTCCGAAGCTGCCACTTAGTAACAAGCTTCAGCCACTCTCCGTGAACCCCTCAACTGTGCATCAAAACCAGTACCCCTGGGGCATTGCTGTAAAGTTGTACAGCAAAGTTGAAACATAGCTTGGCCTGCTCAACCCATAGCCATGCCGACTTTTGCAAGCTGATAATGGAAAAGCCCTTTTCTAGGCAGGTAAAACTTTCAGAGGTAAGAAATGGCTTCAGTTTGGGCTTCCATCCAGTAAAGAAATCAGGATTTTCACAGCACCAAATCTCCATATGGTGGTGGTCATTTCTTCCACCATCGCAGTGCAAAACCCTAGGCTTTTTTTCACCGATGTTCACTTCTCCAACAGTTATAAAGGCTGGCAACACAGCTCTCCTCAAGCAAGAAAACTATTCCATCATCTTTAAATTCAACTTTGGCAAAGTTCTTGGTCTCTTCATCACAAACTGGGTTCAAACAATCCACAATTCTCTTAGCTTTACTCTTTTCCAAATGGCCCACTAAGCTCTGCTCCATGGTTTCTGTAATCTATAATCTCTAAATCTTCAAATATTTCCATACTTCTCAAAAAAGGTCAATATGTACAAAGTACACATAGCCAGATCTATCAACAACATACCATTTCTTGGAAATCAAATTCCATTACAGTTACTATGCATTGTTGTTGATAAATTCATGACCAAAGGGCATGAAGAACAAGAAACTTTATTTTGACTTACAATTGTCTTACTACGGTTCCTTGTCTATTTTGGCAGGAGAGCCCACACCAGTACCAAGGGCCAAGAGAACTGGCCACACCAAATTCACAGGACTGATGGCAGGGACAATCTTCACTTGCCAGACTGGCATGTCTAGTCAAGTATATAGAAGGATGCCAGCTTCCTTAACCAGTTCCCTCCATCTTTCACCAGCCCAAGGTTAATCATACCCACCCACCATGGTCTGAATCTTTTCACATCAATCAGATAATGTCATGCAGGCTTGCACAGGTCCAGCTCAACTGTTAATTTCTTACAACTATATCCAGAGCTCAGTGCCTTCAGTCGCCAAGTTGATACCGGTATCTAATTATGATAGTTATACCACTTTATTCTAGTATATCTTGTTTGAATAACTTAAATACATTGACATGAACAATGAATACAATTTGCTTGTTCAGTTTGTCAGATTTTTGTAAGATGTGTGAATTTCTCGAGATCTCAAACAACAATAGGTTTGTGAATGCAGCTCCATGACAATCTGTGAACTTTTACACTCTTTTGCTTCCTTGAGATAAATGCAATTTTTCTGTCACCCACATTGGTTCTTCAGGATGCAAAACATTGTCTCATATATCTGATGGATTAGATTTTTACTGTGTGGTGAGGTCTCCTCTCAATGTTTTCCCCAATTCACGTCCAATGTTTTAATTAGTGGCTACTCAGAGTAAGAAAATTTAATCACCATTTGTCCTGCACAAGAAGGTGGTTTTTTTTCCTTTAACATTTTTTATTATTATTTCCGCTCATACAAACTTAATAGGTACACCGGTTCCTTCTCTCCCTCCTCCTCCCCCCGATCCCCCTGCTCCCCCTCCCCTCACCCCTCCCTCCCCATCTCCCAGTGCCTCCCACCCCCAATCCCCAGAGAATCCTTTGATGTGCATGCCAGACTCTCCTCTGGGCCCTCCTCTCCGATGACGTACAAGAACCCAGTGACATTTCCCTGAACCTTTCCTGTGTTCCCCTTAAGCATAGGAACACTATATGGCTGTCAATTCCTTGCCTCCAAGGATCTTGGTGCCTTTAGCAAATGCTAGACTTTATGGGGTCAATAGTGTGTGGAACATTGCGCAGGGCATGCAAAGTCCAATTATGATTGCTTCACCCCTAACTTATGTGGAGTATCTTGCATATCATTGCTCCTCCCATCCTTGTGCTCTTACAATCTTACCGCCCCCTCTTCTGCAAATTTCCATGAGCATCAGGATGGGGAGAGATTAGGCTGGCCTAGTTAGTTCTAGGTGGGTGATATAGAGTCTCTGAAGTTCTGGATTGTGGTTTGTTGATTTTCTTTTGCAGTTTTTCTGCTCCTGCAATGCCCTTCACTCCATCCTGATGGGTATTGGATGTCATCCCCTGGCCAGAGATAAAAAGCTGTTAAACTAGAGTCTTGTTATAAGAGAATATTCAAAGGTAGATGTAATAAAAGTAGGAAACCACAGTGAGGGAGGGGCCAATCACCCATTTGACAAGAAGGTATTTTAACCTTATTATATTAGAGCTCATTCCTATTGAAGTTACTTATGGACATGATATTGTATTCCTCAGTTACATAAGAATGACCCTGCCTTTCTTTTTCCTCCTGTTGGAAGCTTTTGAACCATCATGAACATTTCTTTTCTTCTCTCTGTGGACTGCCTCTGATCAGGAGAGCCTTCATCATTCATAACCTAAAAATACTTTTATGAGAATAATCTTTAAATCATAAATATGGAGTATACCAGGGAATGTTTGCCTTGAATTTTGGGTACAAAATCCAGAAGCAAGTGGAGCTTGAAATATATTCTGTGGCAGGATGCTGAAACCATGAATCATGTCTCTTCAATGATCATTTCTACTTTGCAGAGGTGCAGGAAAAAGATGAATGGAACTACCCTACTTGCTCATCTATATATACATCAATCCAGACAATACCTCACCTGAAAAGGTAATAGAATTCTTTTTGAAAACTGTCTAGGAATCTGAATTCTATTGATACTGCTCAAAATACAGCACTGATTGTAAATAAGTGAGATCAAATGAAGGAATTGCTAAAAAAAATGTGCCTCTATGTGATGAGTATCATGCATCTATAACACATGTCCATGTAGTCTCCACTTCTAGAGAAAATGTGATTTGGATATTATTTGAGTTATCATCAGGCTAACTGGCAAACACTGCTATGAAGACATAAAGACAAGCGACCTTATCCTGCCTGCTTTGGATTTAATAAGATGGCCTATTTGTTTATTGCAGTTCAGATCAAGATTACTTCAGTAGGTTGCAATTCCCTCTTCATCTTGATTTAAGAGTATTCATACAACATCAGAAGACTTTTTAAATTCATGTGTCTTTGATGTATTCAATCAGAATACAATAAGATGAATGCAATTTTTAATACATGCTGGATTTTTTTCATGTTCAAAGCATCGTTCAATTGTATTCATTAACAATGAGATTCTCAAATACTAAGACACCAGAAGGATGTTCTAAGATGCAATTCTGACACTACATGGATATGGTTTGGATCTCAGTCCTATTTGATCTCATTTCAGACACCAGACAGCAGTTCTGGTTCTCCTGGACTTTTGACCAACTGACTTTCAGTCAAAAGTTCCTACGACCCTCTCCTTGAGGTTTGGAAATTTACTAGAGTGCCTGAAAGAACTCATGTGACATTTTGGTGGCCTATGCTGACTTATGTTGATAAAATCGAGAAGCGAACAAGTCATGGGGATGTACAAGGAAGGCACAGAGCTGTGAAGAAGGGCATCACTACCAGCCTTCTCTGGGGGCTCAGGCTGAGCTCATCACCTGGGGATGCTCACCCAGTCTCACTGTTGAGGAGTGCCTCAGCTTTGAGTGCCTTCAGAAAACAGTGGATAGGATGGAGGATTTCAGTTTTGTAATCATTTGTTCTTTGTGGTGACCAAAATCATCTACTCTATGCTAGCAAACACTCTGCTGTGACCAAAAGGCAGCTCTTTCTTTTTGGCTATTTTTAAATTGACAATAAGATTGAATATATTCAATGTGTATACCTTACGTTTATATATATATATGCATACGTAAAATATATATACACATACTCTATATATGTGGATGGATGGATAGATAGATCGATAGATAGATAGATAGATACACACACTGTGTAATGGCTAAACTGGATAGTTAATATGTGCAACAATTCATAATGTAGTCCTTTTCATGATGGATATACACTACACAAGGTTGCTAATTATAACTTATTCCCTTATCTAACTGAAACATGGTCCCTTTGGCCAACCAACATCTCCCCAGCGCTACCACCTCTGGGTTCCAGTTCCTATTAACTACCATTCTCCTTACAACTTCAGTTACCATGTCCATTTTCTGTGCCAGTACTATTTTCTGTGCCTAGTGTATTTCATTTAACATAAGGTTGAATGGGTTTATCCATGTTGCTGCAAATTTCAGGATTTCCTTCTCTGTCATTTTTACGATGCAATCGTTTCCATTGTGTATATTTAGCACATTTTCTTTTATCCATTCCAAGATGCTTAGGTTGTCCGGACTTAGCTGGTCCAACCTATGTTGCAATAGATGGGAGAATGAGGACATTCCTTCAACATGCTGATTTCATTTCCTGCTGACAGCCACTCAGAAGTAGTGTTCATAGATCACATGGTAGTTCCACTTTGAATCTTTGGAGCCAACGCCATAGCACATAGCAGAAGTGCTGACGAACATTCCCACCAAAGTTCCCTTTCTCTACAAAGCTCTCAGCACTGAACCTGTATTTTGATGGTGGCCACTCTACCAGGTGTAAGATGATATGCCAATGTAGTTTAAATTTGCATTTCCCAGATGTTGCCAGAGGTTGTGCCTCTTTTCATCTGCCTCTTGATCAGATGCATTTTTTTATTATGCTGTGTATCCCAGCACATCCTCTGCTCACTTTTCAACCAAGTTATTTGTAGTTTTGCTACTGAGTTGCTTGAACTCATCCTGCATAGTAAACATCAAAGCTTCATCAGCTGTGTGGTTCACATAGTTTTTCTCTTATTCCCAGGTAAACTCTCCATGTGGTTGAGTTCGCCCTTCACAATGTCTTTTGTCTCTATTTGCTTTTCTGTGCCTCTGCTTCCTGGGGCTTGGGGTCTTATCAGAAGTACCGCCTGAAACAATGTCCTGGACTTTGTCCTCTTCGTTTTCATCAAGTATTTGTGGAGTCTGGGTTTCTTACATTTAGATTTGGATACCTGGTGTGAGATAACGGGCGGTTTCATTCTTCTGCATGTGTATTTTCTACTTTTCTCAGGACCCATTCACTGAAGATACTGTCCTTTCTTCCTCTCATCTGCCTGTGAATGTGTAGATTTGCTTCTGGGCTTTCTGTTTCCACCGTGGCTGCTTCTGTGTTATCCTACAGTCACGATGATGTTTGTGTTACTACTGCTTTCTAGCATTTTGAAGTTAGACAGTGTGATGTCTCCCACGTTGCATTGTGTGCTCTAAATTGTCACTGAGGGTTCCACGTAGACTTTAGAAATTCAAAAATCTTTTGGAGATGGTACAGAGGATCACAACTGATCAAAGTGCAGAAAATAAGTGACTGAAGACTTACTTGGACTTACACAGGACATCTAGACCAATCCTCTCACCTAAAGGCTCAGGGAACGTCACCAAAGAGGAGGCAGTAAGACTGTAAGGACTTGACACTACCTTTTGTCAGACAATATTTTTTGGGCATGAGAGAGCTGTTACAGCCATGAATCACCTGTGAATATTTCCACAAGATCTTCACAGGATTTGTCCTATCAACATTTCATCCTGAAGGAGAACAATCTTAGAGGCCCCAACCTTCCTCTCTGGGAGATTGACGAGGAATAATACTAATGTTTGCGTGGGGCAGGAGGAGGGAACATGCTTTCTTCAGTGGTAAACCCACTGATATATGATTCATGCTCCAGCAAGCACTCAGGCACGTGCCATCAAAGACAATACAGATGAAACTCAATGAGCCACGCATATGAAAATAAAAGAGAGATTAGCAGGAAAGAAGGAAGGTTGTAATGAGAAAAGGATGGGAATGGAACTGGGGAATTAAGGTGCAAAAATATAGATTCACTGTATTCGTGTATGAAATACTAAAAGAATAAAAAAATCTTTTTTAACTTTAGTGCAAACGTGTGTGTGTGTGTGTGTGTGTGTGTGTGTGTGTGTGTGTGTGTGTGTATCAGAGAGCACTGTGTGTCCTTGTGGTGGAACAAGCGGTGACTTTGGGCATCATCCTGGATTGCATCTGCTTCCTTCTTGCTTTGCTCTGGGATTTCCCAGTCTCCACCCACCAGAGCCAGACATGCAGGTCTTTGCCATTTCTGCCTGCTACTTTTATGTGGGACCTGGGACCAGAACTCAGGACCGTCTGCTCATGAACCATCTCTCCAGCCCAAGAATAAAAAAAATCTTAAATTTTTAAAAAAATATTTCTTTCGTATATGAAGAATGTCTTTGATCTTCTGATCATGATGTATTAAGCATGCAAGCTGCTTTCAGTAGGTAGAGATTTTAACAAAATTAATTCTCTCAACTAAGGAGCATGGGATATCATTCCTCTATCTATACCTTCTCCAATATCACTCACTGGTGCGAGACAGCCTTCAGTGGGCATCCTTCTACCTCCTTCATTAAGTTTGCCACTGAATGTTTTATTTTGGGGTTTGCTTTCTTGATTTCTTTTTTCTTTCAAGTAGCTCATTATTAGTACATAAAATATCAATAGACTATTATAGGTTGATTTTGTATCCAGCGATATTACTGAACTTGATGGTTAGTTCTGAAATTAGTGACTTTGATCGTCCCTCCATCTTGATGACAGGTCTGATTCTTTCTTGTAGCAGAACTTTTTTTGCTGGAGTCTTTAGGATTTTCACGCCATCCTGGAGCAAGGCAATTGATTTTATTCATTTTGAATTTATAAGTGCTGACTTTAACACCTCGTCCTCCTCGCTTCCTGTACGGCAGTGTACAATCCAGTCTTTGTAAAAATAAACACCTCTCTTTCTCTTTAAAAAAAAAAAGAATTTATAAGTGCTTTATTTCTTCTTCCTAATTGCTCTGGTTGGGACTTGTAACACTTTACTGAATGAAAGTGTCAAGTGAGCATATCTGCTTTGTCTTTAATCTCAGAGGAAGAACTGTCTTCTTGTCCCCACTGATCTAATATTAGCTGTCATACATGACCTTCTTTGTCTCATGGTGCATTCTTTTAGATCGCATTTGTCCAGAGGTTTTGTCATGAAAGTGGGTTGAATTTTGTCAAATACTCTTTTGAAATGATCATATCTCTCTTTTCTTCTCCTCATAGATTTGAAGATGTTGAACCATTCTTGAAGCTTTGGGATAAATCCCACTTGGTAAGTTTTTTTTTTTTTTATGTGCAGTTGAATTTATCTAGCTGTTGTTTGGTGAAAAGTGACATCTGCGTTCACCAAGCTTATTGTCATATAGCTTTCTTTTCTTTTCCTTTCTTTCTTTTCTTCTCGTTCTTCTTGCTCTCCCTTCTTCTCTTCCCATTCTATTTCTTTGTGTAGTATCCCTATCTGACTCTGGCATAGAGCATTGCTGGTCCCCAAAAATGAGTTAGCTAGTATCTTCTCTTCTCCAGTCATTTCAGCTTGCTGATCTCAAGTGTTTGGAGGAATTCAGCACCAAAGGCATTAAGTTCTGGCCTTTTTTTTTATGGAAAACTAATTGCCTATTCAATCTCCTTGTTCTCATTGGTTTTTCATAATTCAATCTTGATAACCTGTATATGTGCAGGAATATCTTTTTAACCATTTTTTCTTAGTTATCTAATTTGCTGTTACATGATCATCCGTAATAACCATTTATATCCTTTGTGTTTCCATTATATCCAAGTTTCTATCTCCTTATTTATTCCTGTGCTGCTTTATATGGATCTTCTCACTTTTCTCTCTTAACTAGTCTAATAGTAAGTTTGTTCTTTTACTTAACTTTTCACAAAGCCAAATCTCATCATTTGTCTATTTATTATTTTTGGGGAAAGATCTATACTTAGAACTCAGGCTGGCTTGGAACTCGCTATTAACTCAGGCTAACCCCGAGCTCATGGACATTCTCCTGCCTCAGCCTCTTGAGTGCCTGGATAATAAACGTGATTCACCATACTTGGTTGTTACTGTTCTTTTGTATTATTTACCTCATTTATACCTCATTTGTTCCATATTTGCTAACTCGGGTCTTACCTTATTATTTGTTTTCTGATTCACTGAGATTGATTCACTGAGATTGGATTGCTTATTTAAGACTCTTTTTTTCTTTTCTGTTCTTTCTTTTTTGATGTTGGATCTTTTTTTTACAGTTGTCCCTCTTGTAACTGCTTCTGCTGCATTCTTCAAGATTTGGTATGTCATTTCTATACTTTCTTGTCTTAAGACATTTTTCAAACTTTACCTTTAGGTCTGTTTTACCTTCTTATTAACCAACTGCATGTTCAGGAGCATGCTGATTTATTTCCATGTATTTATAGATATTCCGAGGTCCCTCTTGCTACATATCTCCAACTTTACACTATTGTGTTCCACAAGAGTAGTCACTATTTCACTCTGCTTCACATTTTATAAAGTGTTTCACAGTGTGACTTGATCTGTTATCTGTCATACGTTATATGTTAGAGACTATTTGCTAGAGAGGCATGCATATTCTGTAGCTATTTCATGGGTGCTCTACATTTATCAGTTAGGACTATTTGGGTATGAATATAGTTTTCTTCTTTCCTCACCGAGGATGATATCTCACTGTTCGGGTGACATCTCACTGTGTGTAGACTGTGGGAATCCTTGGTACTGCTATGTGCAGCTTCTTTTTCCTTTCAGACCTGTTAACATTGGCTTTTCACACTTCGGAAGACAGGTGTTAGATGTCCATATTCTTATAATTACTATATCACCTTGTTGAACTGATTCTAAGGCATTCATAAATAACAGAAGAATCTTCATTGTTCAGGAAATTCAGCTCAGTTTGTGACCTCCACGCAAGGAGTTGGGGGATCAAAGAACAAATATACATACATATTTTCCAATATGTGTACACACGCATGTGCGTGCATGTGTGTGTGTGAGAGAGAGAAAGAGAGAGAGAGATGGTACAAGCATGCTACAGAGGACACGTAGAGGTCAGAAGACAAGTGGAAGTCAGAGACTCTGCTTCTACCATGTGGCTTCCAGGGCTCAAACGCAGACATGCAGGTTTAGGCCCAAGTGCCTTCACCCATTGAGCTATCTGGCCGACCCAAGAATACATATTTCTTATACTTGCTTTCAGTAAGTGAACTTTAAATGTTAGAGGAATTTTAGGTTCCTAATAAAAATGGATAGAAACCTCCTAATTCCTTGCATGCCTACCCTGACGCATGCATAGACACCCTGTTCTCAGCACCCCATCCCACAGTAGGACTTTGCTACATTCAGGAAGCTTCTTTACATGCTACCCTTCTCCAGGCCCACAGCTCATCTTAGGATTCCCTCC
Source organism: Typhlomys cinereus (assembly GCA_023101885.1). Taxonomy (NCBI): domain Eukaryota; kingdom Metazoa; phylum Chordata; class Mammalia; order Rodentia; family Platacanthomyidae; genus Typhlomys; species Typhlomys cinereus. The sequence goes on along the minus strand of JALPQD010000111.1, from coordinate 1,777,593 downwards.
TGATGCTCATCCTTTGGGTTCTTCCTTTGATTTTTTGAATGTGTGTCAATCAAAGTAGATTCACTTGACTCTCCTAGGGTACTTTAAGTAGAGGGAAAGAAGTTCTCTTGTGTGACCAATCCAAACCTGACCTTTCCCCCAAGGATTGTATACCTCCTTAGACCTCAAGGGTGCATGTGCTTGATGTTGAAAAAGATTCTCCTGTTAAAAGCTGAGTCTTCGCAAGTGAGAGAAACCCTAAAAGTGACATCCCCGAATCTGTTTTTATGCTAAAAAGCTTAAAAGAAGACACAGCGAGTTCACATTGCACTTTGAACTCACCAATTTGGCCACAGTGGCTAGTCAGTAAGCCACAGATACCCTCTTGTCTCTGTTCCACTAGCTCCGGGACCATAGTAGATACTGTCACATCTGGCTTGTACATTGCTGGGGATCTAACCAGGTCTCTGTGCTTGTGCAGGAAGGTCTTGGCAATATCTCCAGTCAGACAAAATTCATTTTGAGGAAAATTCCCATCACACAGAGCAAGATCTAGCATCCCAAATGAGAGCTGAGGACAGACAGCTCCACCTCATTTCTGCTCTGCATGTCATATCCTAGGAGACGTAATAGAGAGGTCATTCTCTGTTGCATCAACAGTAGCAAAACATATCTCATATTATCCAAAACAATATTGAGAGATAGAAATTCCATCAGATCTTGACATTTCCATAGAGGAGAAGATGTTTTATTTTGTTTTTCATGACCATTCTGAAGAGCTTTGCTTCAACTCTGCAGAACAAAATTATACAGGAACATACATCAAGTGTATTGTATCAGATGAGACATTTTGCTTGAAACTGTTTCCCTGTGGTTAAGAACCAGCTTGCACAGGATGCTGTGTAATGAGGCAGTCTTTCTTTTGACAGCTATCGGAGTCATGTTGGAGAGTGTAGCACAAAGACTTCTGAATTGTCCAAAGATTTTGTAAGCCCATAAATAAAATCTTTGTAGAAAGTGTTGCTCGGATGTCTTTGGAATGCTAAATTGATGGTTATTTTAAATAGTAAAGTCAGTGAAACACTCAGCATGGAAATTAGCCTCAGCCACGATAAGGAGGGCAGTACCTTGAGATTTGCTTGTCCTAAGAGTCTGATGAAGCCCTATATAGGTATAGGCCTGAGTCCTCGCACTTGGGAGGCTCAGGTTGGGCTGGGTAATAGGACTCTGTTTCAAAACACACACACACACACACACACACACACACACACACACACACACACATACACACACACACACACACACACACGTGCGCACGCAAGACAAATGAAGAGAACTTTGTGAACTGTTATTCTGACTGATATCAAAAGAAGAAAATAAAGACATGCATATAAGAAAACATGGTCCCCAGACCCACCTATAAGTATGCACACATCTTTAAAGTCAGTTCAACTCTTAGAGTTCCTCTGCCCACGTATAGCTGCCTATTTGTTGCTATAAGTTATGATGCTTCCAAGAAAGGGTTTTGCTAAAGATGCCTGCTGTTCTCAAAGGCAAAGGCTCTTTTTTGGGGGTGGGGTTAAAATCCTGTAACCCTTGGGGAGAAGGAGCTGAAACACTTAGCTAGAAAGGTTGCTTGGTTCTGAGTTCATTTTTTTTCCCATCAGGGTGTGATTACACAGGAAACATGCTCTGGGTACTATAGTCTCTAACACAATTTAGTCAGACATGGCTTGAAGAAGTCAGTATTCCTAGGAAGGTTTGTAACATCCAAGTTGCTGTCCAGCTATAAAGTACTTAACTTATGAATAAAAATAAAGGAAGGGAGGAATAGACCTTTTCAAATGTCAGAAAAACCAAAGACAAAACTCATGGGTGTTTGCGGATGCTTGGTTTTCCTGTTGCAGTGATATACTCAGACAGACCCAATCTTTTAAGCCCCTTTAGATGTTTAGCCTTAAGGTTAATATACCTGGTTCTGGAATTCAATAGTAATTTTTATATGCTAACTTAAGTTTGGGCTAGCAACTTATACAGCTTTCTACTTATGTATTTCAGTTGTGTATAATTTGATCTGGAATTGGTACATATCTCCTTGCTATCTCACAGGTCTGTCCCACTGAAAAGACAAAAATGTCACTTGCATATAAAAATGGGGACAATGGATGCTTACTTTCTCTGTTTTTCTACAAAATGCATAGATTTCATACTCCTGGCCATGGTATAGCACATAGGCTTTTGTGTATAGATTGACTTATCTCCCCAGTAGATTAATTTGTTGAAAGCTTAAGTCTATTTGAGATCTCTGCCTCTGTAAGAAGGCAACAAAAATGAATGAAGGTCCTCAGGGTGAGGGCTTCATCCAGTAGAACTAGAGTCCTCCTCACAAAAGAGGACTAGCCACTAGAAGGGGCACAGAAGGAGGATCACATGAGCACACAGCTAGACATCAGGAAAGGAGGAAGGTGAATCTCCAGAGACCAGAGCAACCAGATTCTTGATAATGGGCTTCTAACCTCCTGTGATGAATGAGTGTCTGTCTTTTAGACAATGTTTCACGATAGAAAGCTCATGTATCCCACGTCTCAAGAGAACGTTGTGGTGCCAGAAACAGGCTTGTGGGCTTCCTGTGTCTGAGCAGCTGAAGAGTCGTGTTTTAGGTCAAAATCAAGCAGGAAGATGGTTTCCTTAGAGGTTAATCTCTCTTTATTGCCTCTCTTATATCTTATAATCTCTCTTATATCTGCCAAACGGGCAGAACATAACATTAGAAACAAAATCGCACTGCACAATGACAGATAATTTGGTTGGTCTAACCATCTCAGAGGTTGCAGCTTTCCAACATTTACACTGGAGAAATTAATTGGAAGTTTGCTCCTTAAAAAATTCATTTGCCTGCTATAAATAATTAGGCTTAAGTGTACATAAAAAGAAATCTCTCATTGTATAATAAATGACAAGTTTAAAAGTGTAGTATACTTTTATGGGAGAGATAACTGGGATAGACGGTTATCATCCAATAGTTAAAAAATATTATGATACCTAAGTCAGGAGAAAAAGAAAGTATAAAAAAAAAAGCCCTCATGTTAAGGGCCCAAGAACTGTCCATTTCTTCTTCTTCTTTTTTTTATTTCCGCTCATACAAACTTAACTGGTACACCGGTCCCCTCCTTCCCTCCACCTCCCCCCAGGAACCCCCTGCTCCTCCCTCCTCTCCTCCCTCCCTCCCCATCCACCAGTGCCTCCCCTCCCCCAATCCCCTAAGCATCATTTAATGTGCATGCCAAACTCTCCTCTGGGTCCTCCTCTCTGATGACGTGCAAGGACTCAGGGGCATTTCCCAGAATGTTTTCCTGTGTTCCCCTTAAGTTTAGGAACACTACTGTGACTGTCAGTCCCTAGCCTCCAAGGATCCTAGTGCCTTTAGTCCATGCTAGACTTTGTGGGGTCAATAATGTGTTGGACATAGTGCAGGTCATGCAAAGTCCTATTATGATTGCTTCGGCCCTAACTTGTGTGAAAGTATCTTGCATATCATTACTCCTCCCATCCTTGTGCTCTTACAATCTTACCGCCCCTTCTTCCACAAATTTCCCTGAGCTTCAGGATGGGGAGAGATTAGGCTGGCCCAGTTCCAGGTGGTTGATATAGAGTCTCTGATGCTCTGAATTATGGTTTGTTGATTTTTTTTTTCAGTTTTGCTGCTCCTGCAATGCCCTTGGCTCCATCCTGATGGGTATTAGATGTCACCCCCTGGCCAGAGATAAAAAACCTGTTAAATTAGACTCTTGTAAGAGTATATTCAAAGGTAGATGGAATAAAAGTAGGAGACTGTGGAGAGAGAGGGGTCAATCACCCATTTGCAAAATTGTTACTTTCTATCTGGCAGCCTATATGCCCTTCTCTTCTGGTGAGATCATACCCCATCAGTTGCAAATGATCAGGAAGGAAAGTCTGTGAACTTAACCAGATGTCTCACTACTTACTTGCAGTCCTTGATGGTGGCCTATTTTCTCTGCTGTAACATGGTCCCCTATCTCCTTGTTTCTGGTAGGGCCCTCCTTTCCCATCCCTCTTGTTTATAATGTTTACAATTACTGTAGGTATTACAGAGATTTGTCTTTGAGTGTCTCTAAGTGGGTTTGGTACTAGGATCCACCTATTAGGGAGTACATACGGCACTTAATTTTCCATGTCTGGGATACTTCACTCAATATAATTGTTTCTAATTCCATCCATTTCCCGGCAAATTCCATTAATTCATCATTTTTGATGGCTGAGTAGTATTCCATTGTATAAATGTACCACATTTTCCTTATCCACTTGTCAACTGTTGGACATTTGGGCTGATTCCATGACTTTCCTATTGTAAACAGTGCTGCTGTGAACATGGTCATGCTTGTGCTATCGAGGTGAATTTTTGCTGTATGAAGGGTTATTCCCAAAAGTGGAATAGCAGGTCATATGGCATTTCAATCTTTAACTTCTTTAAGAATCACCAGACGGCTTGCCAGAGTGATTGTATGAGTCTGCATTCCCACCAGCAATGTAGGAGAGTTCCCCTCTCTCCACATCCTCTCCAGCACTTGGTGTTGTTTGCATCGTGGATTTTTGCCATCCTGACAGGGGTGAGATGATATTTCAGGGAAGTTTTGATTTGCATTTCCCTGATGGCTAAGGAGTGGAGCATTTTTTTAAGATATTTGTTACACATTTTAATTTCATCCTTGGTAAAGTTTCTTTTAAGTTCCAAGGCCCATTTTTTTAACATTTTTTATTATTATTTCCGCTCATACAAACTTAGTAGGTACACCAGTTCCCTCTCTCCCTCCTCCTCCCCCCGACCCTCCTGTTCCCCCTCCTCTCACCCCCTCCCTCGCCATCCCCGAGTGCCTGCCCCCCAATCCCCAGAGAATCCTTTAATGTGCATGCCATTTTTTAATTGGGCCATTTGTTTCCTTGGTGTTTAGTTTTCTAAGTTCTTTGTGCACGGTGAATAATAGAGTTCTATCAGGTATGTAGTTAGTGAAGATTTTTCCATTCTGTGGGTTGCCTTTGAGCTCATGTGACAATCTCTTTATCTGAACAGAAGCTCTTTAATTTCACAAGATCCCAACTGTTGAGAGTTGGTAGCAGTGACTGTGCCATTGGATGTCTGTTTAGGAAATGTTGGCCTAGCCCAATCAGCTCAAGGGAGTTCCCTTCCCTTTCACCTATGGTTTTTATAGTCTCTGGCCTTATATCAAGGTCCTTGATCCATTTGGAATTAAGTCTTATACAGGGTGACAAGTACGGGTCCAATTTTAATCTTCTGCATGTGGATATCCAGTTTTGCCAGCACCATTTGTTGAAGATGCTGTTCTTTTTCCATTGGCTTTTTGGGCCCGTTTGTCAAAGATCAAATGGCTGTAGTTGTGTGGGCTTATATCTGGGTCTTCAACCTTTATCCATTGATCTATTTTGGAGCCAATACCAGGCTATTTTTATAACTATGGATTTGTAGTATAGACTAAAGTTTGGTATAGTGATACCTCCAGCTGTGTTTTGTTACTCAGGATTATTTTTGCTATCCTGGGTCTTTTGTGCCTCCATATGAATTTTGAGATTGTTTGGTCAACTTCTTTAAAGAATTGCTTTGGGATTTTAGTTGGTATAGCATTGAATCTGTATATTGCCTTTGGTAGGATGGTCATTTTTATGATGTTGATTCTGCCAATCCAGGAACATGAGAGGTCTTTCCACATTCTGGTGTCTTCTGCAATTTCTTTCTTTAGGGTTTTAAAGTTTTCAGTGTAAAGGTCTTTTATGTCCTTGGTTAGGTTTATACCTAGATATTTCATTTTTTTAAGGGTTATAGTAAATGGGATTGTTTCTCTCAGGGCTTTTTCACTTCTTTCATTCTGGGCATATAGAAAGGCCACTGATTTTTGCACATTTATTTTGTATCCTGCCACCCTGCTGAACTTCTGTATTAGTTCCAGGAGCTTCCTGGTGGAGTTTCAGAATCATTCAGGTATATGATCATGTCTTCTGCAAATAGAGATAACTTGACTTCTTCCTTGCCAATTTGAATCCCTTTTATGTCCCTTTCTTGTCTTAAGGCTTCAGATAAGACTTCAAGTACAATATTGAATAGAAGTGGTGAGAGTGGACAGCCTTGTCTAGTTCCTGATTGAAGTGGGAATGCTTCACGTTTTTCTCCATTGAGTATAATCCTTGCTGTTGGCTTGTTGTATACATCTTTTATTACATTGATAAAGGTTCCTTCCATTCCAAACTTCTCTAGGGTTTTGATCATAAAGGGCTGTTGGATCTTGTCAAAAGCTTTTTCTGCATCTATCGAGAGTATCATGTGGTCTTGGATTTTGGACTGGTTTATATGGTGAATTACATTTATTGATATGTTGAACAAACCTTGTGTGCCTGGGATAAAGCCTACTTGATCTCCGTGGATGATCTTTTTGATATGTTTTTGAATTTGATTTGGTAAGACTTTGTTGAGAATCTTTGCATCTGTGTTCATCAGAGAGATTGGCCTATAGTTTTGTTTTTTAAGTGTATCTGTATTAGATTTTGAGATTAAGACAATATTAGCTTCATAGAAGGAATTTGGTAGTGTTCCTTCTTTTGCTATTTGATGGAACAGTTTAATGAGTATTGGTGTTATTAGCTCCTTAAATGTCTGGTAGAACTCTTGTGCTGAATTCATCTGGTCCAGGACATTTTTTGGTGGGAAGACGAGATTACTTCTTCGATTTCCTCATAAGTTATAGGACTATTTAAATAATTCACAACTTCCTAATTCAATTTAGGTAAGTTGTGTTTACTTAGAAATTCATCCATCTCTTTTGTGTTGTGAAATTTCAGAGTGTAAGTTTTTGACATATGACATTATAATTCTCTGGATTTCTTGGGTATCAGTAGTGATAACTCTATTTTCATTTCTAATTTTGTTAATTTGGGTTTTCTCTCTCTTGCTTTTAGTTAATTTAGCTAGGGGTGTATGAATATTATTGATTTTTTCAAAAAACCAGCTTTTTGACAGGTTGATTTTCTGTATCATTTTCCTAATCTCGGTTTTGGATATTTCTCTCCTTATTTTGCAAATCTCCTCCCTTCTGCTGCTTTTGGGATCAGATTGCTCTAGTGTCTCTAAAGCTTTTAGGTCCATTGTTAATTTATTTATTTCTGATGTTTCCATTTTTTTGATGTAAGCATTAAGAGCTATGAACTTACCTCTCAGGACAGCTTTCATTGTGTCCCAGAGATTTTGGTAAGTTGTATTTTCATTATTGTTTGCTTTCAGGAATTCTTGAATTTCCTCTGTAATTTCTTCCTGAATCCAATTCTCATTCAGCATCATAGTGTTAAGTTTCCAGGAGTTAGTGTATTTTCTGTTGCTTGTTGTGTTGTGGATGTCAAGCTTTAGGCCATGGTGGTCTGATAAGGTGCAGGCTAGAATTTCAACTTTCCTGTATATGTGGAGATTCGTTTTGTGGCCCAATATATGATCTATTTTGGAGAAAGTTCCATGTGTTGCTGCGAAAAATGTGTATTCTTTTGTGTGTGGATGAAAAGTTTGATAGAGATCTGTAAGATCCCTTTCAGTAAGGGTTTGATTAAGCTCCAAAGTGTCTCTGTAAAGTTTTTTACCTATTGATCTATCCCATGTTGAGAGTGTGGTATAGAAATCCTCAAGAATTATCGTTTTGGGGTTGATTTCTCACTTTAGACGTTGTGGGGTTTGCTTAATGAATGTGGGGGGGCATATTGGGTGCATATATGTTCAGTATTGTGAAGTCTTCCTGGTTTATTGTACCTGTGACTAAAATGTAGTATCCATCATTTTCTTATGATTTTTTTTTGGTTTGAAGTCCACTCTGTCTGATGGCATAATGGCTACCCCTGCCTGTTTTCTGTTCCATTAGCTTGCAGAATTTTGGACCAGCCTTTTATTTTTAGGATGTGCCTATCTTTTGTGGTGAGATGGGTTTCTGGCAGGCAGCAGATTGATGGATTATGATTTTTAATACAAGTTTGTAATCTGTGTCTCTTGATTAGTGAGTTAATTCCATTAACATTTAATGTTATAATGGAGAAGCTATTTTTAATTCTGGACATTTATTATATTTAGTGGCTTTTGTAAGTGTATTGTTTTGTTTTTAGGTTTTGGTGGTATTTTACTTTCCTTCTGTTCTCCTGGATATGCCTGTTTTTTTCTTCAAGCTTGAGTATCATTGCTAGCATTTTTTGAAGGCCTGGTTTGGTGGACATGTATCCCTTCAAGTTGCCTTTGTGCTGGAAAAGTTTTCTTTCTCCTCGATTGTGATGGATAGTTTTGCGGTGTATATCAGCCTGGGTTGACATTTTTGCTCATTCAACACTTTAAGTACGTCTCTCCAAGCTCTTCTTGCTTTTACTGTTTCATTGAGAAGTCATTTGTTATTTTAATAGGTTTACCTTTAAAAGTGACTTTTTTTTTCCCTTGAAGTTCTCAGCACCTTTTCTTTGTTTTGAATGTGGAGTGTTTTGACTGTTATTTGCTGTGGTGAGTTTCTATTTTGGTCATATCTGTTTAGGGTGTGGAATGCCTCTTGTATTTGGATGGGCCTCTCTTTTTTTAGATGAGGAAAGTTTTCCTTGATGATAGTTTGAAAAATTTCCTCAGGTGTGGTATTTTGGGATTCTTGCTCTGGTATTCTGTGAATACGCATGTTAGGCTTCTTCAGAGTGTCCCATAACTCTTGAATATTTATCTCAATTATCTTTTTGGCTTTAACAACGTATTCCACTGAGCTGGTTAATACTCCCACTTTGTCTTCAAGGTCTGAAATTCTATTTTCTGCTTCATAGTTCTGCTGATAAGATTCTCTGTTGAGTTCTGGGTTGAAGATAACTTGTCTTTTGGTTCAGTTTTGAACTCTGCTTGAGTCTGTTTTAACTGCTCTATGCCTGTTTTTGTTTCTTGAACTGTTTTTCTCAACTCCTCCAAGTGTTTGTTGTGTTCCTCTTCAAAGTGATTGATGCGGTTTTTTCATTCCCCCTGGATTTCCTCTTTCATAGTATTGAACATGGTAATGATCATGTTTTGAAAGTCGCTATCCTGGGTCAGGCTTTCTTGGCTATTTTCCATGGATTTGTTCTGGTTGGAATCTATTATTACAGGATTAATTCCTTCAGTGGGAGATTTGTTTTCTTGGGTATTGTTTCTCATAGGATTTGCACTTTGATTTGGGCATTGTTTTAACTCTTAAGACCTTCTTTCAATTTATGTGTGGTTTTCACTGAACTGAATTATTTGGCCTGGAACAGCTACTGCTCCAGCTGGCTGGTGGGAGGAGCTGGGACCAGTGGGCTGCCTGGGGTTTGGGGGGGGGGGGCGGGGGGGCACTTACCTAAGTTGCAGTGAGTCCTGCCTGGACTGCGCGGGTCCCGGGAGGGTGGGGAAAGGGAGGAGGTGGCGGTGGAGGTGCGGTACTTAACCTGGGGAGCTGGGGCGTGGTCCAGGGGGTCTTCCCAGGCTGGCTGGTGGGAGAAGCTGGGTTCCATGGGCTGCCTGGGGTTCGGGGCTGGGCGAGGGGGGCATCCCTAGGTCGCTATTAGTCCCGCCTGGACTCTGTCCACTTATTCTTCTAAGAGATTCAATGCGTTTCCTTCAATATTAACAACAACAACCCCCCCCCAAGATCCACTTTCATTCTGGAGATGATAAAAAAAACAAGGAGTTTGCACACAATTGGGTAGGAATACAATTAAAATATATCATCAACAACTTGGCAGCTTTGCTGCTGACAATGTTATCATGCAAATTATCTGTCACCACGCCTGCAGCTCTCTTCTTTACAATTCTCTGTGTCTTTCCATGCCATATTTCACAGTGCTGCACCTTCCGGAACCCCTGAGGGGTGGTTAGGATCTTTTCTTTCTGCCTTCTGCTCTCCTGACATTTTTACACCAGCCCGGTGCTGCTCCCTTTGGATCCGCCCCATTCCTCAGGTCCTCCTTCTCCCCCCCATCACACAGCCAGTCATGGTGGACAGAAGTTTGTTTGAGAATGACAGCCAATAGAAGGACATGACAACAGGGCCTCACGTGGGCAGCCACAGAAATGTGTCCTCTGTGTCATGGAGCATAGGCTGTCCCTGTCAACAGTGTGTCCCCGAACCTCTACCTTCCCTGCAGCAATGCAAACACATTTGCTTCTACCTTGGACTGTGTTGTTTCTCCTCCAGCTGAAAACCTTGACTGCCTTCCACAAATTGCTCTTCTCTGGGCAAAGTCTATCTGTCCAGCAACAGGCTCAACCTCATGGCTTTAAAAATAGTTGCAATGTTTCTAAGGCAAATAATTAACTTCATTGAATCTCTGTTTTTAATCACACACACACACACACACACACACATACACACACAGAATCATGCACACAGGAAAAGCTAAAATGACACATAAATGCACACGCATATATGCACATAAAGATTGTGACTCTATTTTAATGAAGAAAGACAAAAATCAGAGAAGAAAAAGGGGACAGGAAATTGGAACAGTATCAGTGTAACATGCAGTCAAATTACATACTTAAAACTATTCCTAACACAGCATACTATCTCAGAAGCAGAGAGATGAGAAGTCTCGGTGGGTAAATGCAAGTGCATGCAAACCCAGGGATCTAAGTTTGATACTCTCTCTCTTATAAGTAAATGATAGAGTAAAAAGAGAACACAAAAATCATATCTCACTTGCCCTTTCTGATAAGTTGCATATCAAGAAGTGTATGTCTTTTAAGGTGTTCTCAGGGGTAAGATTTCATGATTTGAAAGTGGGTCTTAATCTTCTAATTTTTTATGAATTATGCAAATCATCTAAAAGGATACTGTCCTATTTACATAATCAAAAGTCTAGCAGCATTTTCACTGTGAAAAACAACTCAGAGTTGTTTCATAATAGAATCATATTTAGATGGAGCCTTCTGTTGTACTGCAGGAGATTAAGTAGGCTGACAGAACGCATGCATGAGCGCTCCCCTCTGCAGAGCAAACCCCAGGACTCATATGTCAGGCTCTGTGTATCTTCCATGCTCTCTTGCTAGACAGGGTACGCAAACACGTCTATGCTAGGGCGCCCACCACAGTGTTGTTCCATGTTCTGGTGAAGCAGCTGCTCGCACACCATCTAAGAACACCTGGCAGACATTTTAGCCACATGCTAGCCCACCAACCACAGGCTCACAGAAACAATAATATCACCGGTGCTTACCTGATGTTGATGTGGCAAGTCACCTTCAGCTAGTGTCCGTGTGTTCTATACTAGAAAGAAAGCTAAACAGTTAAGACATACCCAACAGGGTGTGGAGAGGGTGGTGCCCCCTTGGGGCAAGCCTTGCAGGTGACTGAGGAGGAAAGGGAGCATACGCAGCGGTAATGGAGTCTGTAAGTCCTTCACAGTCACACCTCCCACACGTGTGCTGGGGATACCCCCTTATGCCATCAGTCAGGTCTGGGGCATGTCACCTTGTGTCCTATATTGAAGCAGACTTTACTCATCAACTCAGCACAAGCTTCAAAGCTGTTTTTTTTCTATACTATGTGAAGAAGCAGGTCAGAACTGTAGTGTATTTTTGCCTTTTGACTGGCACGTTATAAGTCTCTTTTACTCTACCTAGAAGAATCCCAAGAAGAATTCCACCCAGAACATTCAAAGATAAATAATAAATCTCACGCTACTGGGAACTAAGGAATATTCACGAGAAGAAAATGCTCTAGAAGGAAAGCCTATCTTGCTCTTTTTGCCCTTAATTGAAGAATAAGATCATTGGAAAAGGAATCAAAAGCAAATGTCACAATAATATTCCAGACTAATCTCTCAACCCCAAGACTCTCACCTTAATCACAGCTATAAATCACACTTGTTACATCGCAGCATGCTCACAGGCTCCTGGGCTGAGGATGTAGATGTCTCTGGGCATTATTCTAGCATTCACTTCATGGACTCTGAGGTGTAAGACATAGGGTACCAAAGTAAGCTGAAATGTTTGCAAAGGTATTTCCAAGTGGGATGGCATTTCATTTCTACTCTTAATGCCTGTGTGCTTTGCTGGAAAAGGTGTTTTGAAAGGAAAAGATCACTAACAAGCAGTAACCACTAGTTGCGCTAACAACCAGTAATCACTAGTTATGAAACCACCACAACCATGAACACTGCAACCAAACTCACCTGCACAATACCTACACAAGACTGGGCCCAACACCATGGATGTGCCTAGAGCTCGAGCCTCCACTTGTCAACTTCACACTTGTATCCATCACAGAAGAAAACGACGAAGCATCCATTGTAATGTTAAATAGCATAAATAGGGCTGGAGAGATGGCTCAGGGGTTAAGATTCTGCCTCACAACGCAATTTTAAGTTCAGATCCCAGGTCTCATGTAAAAATGCCAGGCTGAATTGGGGGTAGCCTGCACTTCCAGTCCAGGAAATCCCAGAGCAAAGCAAAAAGGAGGTAGAAGCAATCCAGGAGGATTCCCGAAGTCATCCTTAGTCCTCCACAGGGTCACACAGTGCATTCTGATACAAAACATACCACACACACACACACACACACACACACACACACACACACACTAAATAAAAAGTTTAAATAACAAATAGCTTTTAAATATAAAGGTCTTTTGAAAAAATGATGCATTATATCATATCATACTGAAGAATAGAAACGTATCTTCAGTGCAGCTATTTGAGAACTCCAGGTCCCCACACTGACTGTCATTGCTGCCTTACCTATGTCATGATGGACCGCTGCCTTACACAGAGATGGTACTGTTCAGGGGTACAGCTATGATGCATCAAAGGCTCAAGGCAGACAGCAAACACAAGCTGCTGGGGAACCAGCTAGTGGGAAGTTGTGCTGAGGGAAGACATTCTGGATAGGTTGGAATCCAGTGAGTCCTGGGTGTTTAGTTTCCTGCCCCATTGGCGAAGCAGCTCTCTTCACTATGCATTCGCATATGAGGCTAATGAATTGTCTCCTTAAACACCGAGTGCTTCATTTTACGGCTTAAAAAATTAGTGTTATTAAAGCATCTTAAATAAGAGGGTTCTGGAAATCCATTGCATTTGGCCAGTGCAAGCAAATTGCATAATTATTACTTTGCCAGCTCAAAACATGGACTCTGATTTTCTGATTTGCTTTCCCCAGAATATTAAATACAAAAGGCAGAGCTGGGAATCATGATTATGTGATACCAGTAAGAAAAGAGACTTTTAAAGGAAGAACAGAGCTTACCCATGGTTATAACTTTGAGTTACTAATAGAATGTTACCCGTAGGCTGGCGTGTTTGGACACCTGGCTCCCACCTGGTGGCCCCCACTTGGGGACCATGGGACCTGGCTGGCGGAGGTGGGTCACTAGGGGCAGTTCTTTGAGACTTATAGCTTGGTTTTGCCTCCAGTCCTGCTCCTAATCCATCAGGATGTGAGGGATCAGAGCCTTAAACTCTTCCACCACATTTTATGTTGCTTAGGTCACTGTGTCTTCCTTCCCATGACAATTTTTGTGCTATATTTTTTTACTTGAATATTTTATTTACTTATCATTCATTTACTTTTTATTTTGGGGTGTATGTGCATGTGAGTAAGTGCAGGTATGTGTGCATGCACATGTAGATAAGCATATGAATGCATATGTAGGTGTGTGTGTTTGTGCATGTGAATGCACAAGTAGGTGTGTGTGTGTACATATAGATAGATGCATGTATGTGCACATATAGGTGTCATAGTTTGATATTGGTGTTAAGTTGACAGTTTAAGACTGGAAGCTCTAGGTACATTTACGAAGAGTTGAGGCTAAGTAAGCCCTGGGAGCAAGCCTGCAGGGAATTGCGACTGGTGAGGAGGCCCAGCCCACGATGGTATGGCTAGTCCCAGGGGGGTTGATAAGATGAGGGAATCTGCGTAAGGAAATTTTGCATCCTTCTGAATACTTGACCAGACATGCTGGTCTGGAAAATAAGGATTGTCCATCTCAGCCGTTATGGACATAGTGTGTGGCCAGTTCCTTATCCCTTCATGTTAGTGTGGGCTCTCCTGCCAAGCTGGACAAGGGACTGTAACCAGACTGCATAAGCCAAATAAATCTTCTTGTTCTCTATAAGCCATTTGGTCATAAATTTATTGGCAACATATAGTGACTGCAATAGTAGGGGTGTGTGTGTGTGTGTGTGTGTGTGTGTGTGTGTGTGTGTTGTTTCATGAACCCTCAAGTCTTCAGTCCTGTGAATCTTTTTTTTGCCAGTGCCATTATCTCCCCATCCCCTTGTGATGTCTTAAAATTTCTAGTCAATTTCTAGAAGTACAGTTAAATATCGAAGTTCCCTTTTCCTCCTTTGTACTGAGACTCTGCTCAAGTCTGTAGGAGAATCCTGCCTCTGTGATCCTGGATGCTCAGGACCAAACATAACATTTCAGAATAACTTCTTACATTTGTCCAGGGATTAGCTCAACAAACCCAGAGCTTGTGTGTGTTCTTTCCTGGCTGGGACTTCAGCAAAGGGTTCAGCAACTTTTTCAGATGATGTTCCCAAGTCTCTTGAAACCAGAAGAAAGGAACCTCCAAGGGCGAGGCTAGAAAGATGCAAAGAGGAACCATGTTTTTGAAAGAAGAGGCAGAGCTCTGATAAAGAAGTTGTTCTTAGCGACTACTGGAATTTCCAAATTAGAGAACTTGGCATTTTTTGAGTTCTGCTATTCACAAGGGGAGCATTCTCAATAGCCCTTCAAGCAATATGCAAATGTATTCTCCTTCCAATGAGTACAGGTGAATTTAAATTGAGAGCCAGGGTATATACTAGGAATCACACAAGTTACCAGTAGTGTTAATATCTTCCCAGTTTTTGCTAAGATCTATAAACAGTGTTGGAAAATGAACTGAGTTTATGTTTTCTTAATTTAGGTAAATCTATAGAACTGGGTTAAACATAATCCCTGGTTCATGATAGAGTATTACTGAATGATCTTATGAAATTTATATTTTATGATGACAAATACAGTATTTTTAGCTAGAACAAAAATATCACCAGTATCTTCCATCAACCCATGTGTTACGTCTATCATAAAATAACGACTCTCAGACATGGTGTTGGTAAAAATCTCCTTTTTGGTGTTTAATGAGATTATACAGATTTGTCTACTAAACTCTGTGCTTTTAACTTCTGTTTTCAACTTGATGAAAGAGCATAATACTTTATGTTGTCTTCTCAGACTTAAATTTTCAGTCAAAATGCTAATCCATTTATCCTGAGGGAAACAGCTACTCCTTAATATTCACCATTCCCACTATTTTATTATGTGACTATGTCATGACTTCTTGGTTTATATTCCATTAAAAGGTGTTTTAGAATGGTTCCTAGGACTCATCTACCATATATTATTTTCTGATGAAGAGTCTTATATATAGATAATAAAGCACACACAGAAAAATAATCTTTTTGGTTTGTTAAGAAATGACACTATAATCAGAAGAAAATGCTTTTAGGGCATCCCAGGTCATAGACACATTTATGTTTACTTTAGCTGTGAAAAGATAGGCAACGCCTAGAATTACCACATTTTTTATGTATGACAATTGAATATGATCCCAATTTTAAGCTTGATGGGCATTTTCTAGATTACTAATATGGTAGAGTATCTTCCAGAGGTTGCCAATGTGAGTGTGTCATGCTGAAAAATATCCACTCATGCTCTTTGTCAGTGTTTTTTTATGGTTTATTTATTTATTTTTGGAATTTTTCCAAGTAATTTTTTTGGGACCATAATTGTAGCTAAAACCATAGAAAGGAAACTAGCTAAGAGGTGAGAATCATTTGGTAAAAAGAATCAAGAAAAATCATACCCTCATGATTCCAAAAAATCCTGGATCCAAGAGTTTAGGAGCCCTTGCCAGCAACTGGAAGAAAAGAACATACAATTTTTTTTCCCAATCATGCTACAAGGCATAAATACAATGCTGAGAACACAGACAGGAATTGCTATAGATTTGCTTTGTGATGGGTCACCAAATGGTCAATCCCATTGCTTCTGGTTGAACCATCTGGGCCCAACAAATGCTTATTATAAAGAGCCTGATCTCCGGTAGGACTGCCTGAAGTCAAGCTGCCGATAGAATCTACAGTTCCAGTTCTGGAGATGATTACATCATTGATCTGAGATCCCTGCTCAATGCTGCAAAAAAAAAAAAAGATGTAGTGTTTGAATTCAGGTTTGATCCTTGTTGAGATTACAATGATGATTTAAGACACTGTCAGCAAAATTTTCCCGAGCAATTGAAACTACCTCGATCTTTTTCTGAGAGTTACAACTGCTGAAGTTCTTACTGTGGTCATCTCCTAGTGTGACTTTGCCAGGGTTTTTAAAGTGAGCTGTTTCATAAGAGATTGAATTCATAAACTTTGTTTTTATGATGGATGTTGTATCATAATTAATCTTTTCCTAATATAAAACCATATTCGTATTCCTTCTAAAATGGCTAAAATCTTTCTGACTTTCATATTCACTGTCAGCTGGAATGGGAGTTTTGCTTATTGCATGATGTACAGATGTTTGACTCTTTCCCCAGGACCAGTGGGAAAAGCACCTGGCAACCTGATAATCTGGATTTAATCCCTGACATGGTGGAAGGAGAGAAATGGCTTCCCAACGTCCTGTGACCTCTACCCTTATGCCATGGCATGCATGTACCGACCTCTCAAAAAAAGAAAGAACTACTCATAGTACTTCTATACTATGTACTTACTATGAGTACCCAGATAACAAGATTTCTGAACTTTTACCTAGTTTTCTCTCTACAAAATGGTCTCTGTTATCTATCAGCACCTTATTTATCCATAGATCTTGCTTTATGATCTGTATTTGACTTGCCAGTTATGTTTCTATGTCTTTCACTATATTGTATCAATGATTACAATTCACTAAACCCTGTATCTGCACATGAGGAAGATTTTTCTCTCATATCCACAAGTACTTTGGCTGTGTCAAATTTTTTCTTATGTAAAAAACTCACAATCCATCAGTCATGAGAGCGCCCCTTGAAATCTGGAGGATCAGGAGTTCAAGATAATCTCTGGCTGCATAGTAAGTTTGGCACCAGCTGGACTACATAAGACAAATAAAGCCACACAAAGATTCAGAATGAGATTATCAAACTTTTTAAAGCAGTTTTGGTCAGTTTTTGTTTGGGTTTACATTGAGGCTACACATCAATATAGAGAGAATCATTACATCTTAGATAATGACCATTGAATCCATGAAGGTGGTTTCATTCTCTTCTTAGTAGAGATAATAGCAGCATTTTTCTCAGTTTTGCTTTTTCATTTAGATCATTTTAAAAGCAATGGTTTCAGCATTGACCACACATGAAAACCATTTGAAAAGTTTGAAAAAGGTAACAAGTCTTATCAGGACAATTAGTGTGTTTTGGGAGGTGGGCCACACCTAGCTCTATTTCTTTTTAAAGTTCCCTGTGGTGATTGGAATTTGTTGTCTATAATGAGAACAATTATTGAAGGTAGTTCTGCTTAGTAAATAATCTGCTTAACTTCATTAAGGCCAGATGTTTGTATGATCCTGAGATGTATATGGAAGGGCCAGAAGAAGTTCTCCTACAGTCTGTTTCTGCCCATGTCTTCCTCTCTCTGAGTCTTCCATCTCTAATTTCCTCTCTGTATGAGGATACTCGCCATGCCTGACACCCCTTACTAGCTTCATTTAACTTGCTTATCTTTTCAAAGATGTTATATCCAAGCACCTCATAGCAGGGGATGCTAAACATTAGGATTTCAGTATATGTATTTGGGGGATACTCTCTGTTTAGCCTACAATATTTGCCTAGTTGTCTTTCCTGATAGGATGTCAGCATTTGACCTGGGCTTCGCTAATCAGATTCAATGGCCCCAAATTTGAATTTACAAATAAATTGGATGCTGAACTCTTCTGTCTGGGAACAAATTAACATATTTTCCCTATATTTAGTAGAACTGAATAAAGGAAAAAATAGGAAAACTATCAAATGTTTTTGTCTTTTTAAATAGTCAATCAATTATGTTAGCAACGAATACTTGAGCCAAATCACCAGCAAGCCTAAATTTTGCCAGCTTTCATTTTGCGTTCCATTCTAATGTGAGAACCCGGCTGAGCTCCAGGACATTGTGAAAAATCAAGGCCAGTTTTGGGGCTGGCATTCTCTCTGTGAGGAAATACAAGGAAGATGTTCTCTTGGAGAATTGTAATTCTACTCAAGCTTAACACGAGATCTGCCTCTAGCTTAAGGCAATGTGTTCACTCAGGCTACAGCCTCTGTCTGGAAGAGGGGCTGCTGGCTGCTTCATGTCAGTGGTAGGCTCTAGCCTGAGATCCTGTGCTCCTCCAACAGCTAGAGATAAGAGACTCATAGACCTGGAAACTAAATAGTGCCTAGCTTGCTCCATCAAAAATGTGTCACACAGGGCTGGAGAGATGGCTAAAGGATTGAGCCTTTCCCTGGAAAGCAGAAGGACCCAAGTTCAGATCCCAGATCCCAGGCAGAAATGGTGGCATCTGCACTTCTGGTCCTGGAAGGCAGAGTCTAGGAAACCCCGGAGCAAAGTAAAGGCAAAGTAAAAAGGAGGTAGAGCAATACAGGATGATTTCTGAAGTAATCCCTGTACTTTCATAGTACATAGTATGCCCTCATATCCTCTTGTACACACACACACACACACACACACATACACACACTCACGCACGCACGCGCACATGCACGCACACACACATACATGAGCAAAAAAGAATGCCTCACAATGGAAAGATCAACTGAACAAAACATTATTTTGAATTATATTCTTTTGAAAGCCAGATAGAAAAAAACCAAAATTCATCACAAGGAGATGTTCTAGACTGTTTTCTTCTGACCTTGTTAAAGTTTAATTACTGTAAATAAGCTTCTGAAATTATCAGTGCTTTCCTTTGTTTGCACAACAACCATCATCGCCCACAGGACAGGGCAGATGTGAAGCTGCAGCATATTGTTCAGGCGCTATGAGCAGGTAGAAAAGAAAAATCTTAAACCAGAGTCAATTCACTTATGGGACCACCATAAGAAGAGCTACACCCAAGAAGGAGGTAGAATCAAGTAGGTAAGTGTCATGAAAGATCAGAACAGAGGGTTCAGTAGAGGAGACATGGGCCTTCAGGACCTGTTGTACTTAGGTGAACACACTCACAGGTAAGTAGACGTGACATCCGGACACAACAGAAGTAGTTTCTGGGATCCACAGTTCAAGATGTGAGGATGTGATTACTGGGTGATTCAGAGCAGAAGTTCTGTAAACAACCCCCCCCCCCCCGAGACCTGCTATGGCTTGGCAGAGAGAGCGTCAATGTGACAATAATACACGGCATCCTAATTATTCTCCACATCAGGCTGAAATCACACACGATGACAGGAGTCAGTTGGACCCTTCCAGGTGGTCTCTATTATGGCAGCCATTGTGTAGATGTTCCCCTCAGTTTGAACCATTCTTTTCAGAAATGAAGCAGGAGCATCAGAAGACTCAAGAAGTCATTAACATTCTACAAATTTCAAGACAGTTTTGAGTTTACCAGATTCTCAAGTGTGCTAGATAGAGACGGGTGTCAACATTTCAATTGAACTGAACCTTTAGACACACCAATGAAGAATTACTTAGCAAGAAAAAGTTTTGAGCACACCTGCAGGAAACTATCTAATTGATGTGGAAGGCCCAGCCTATAGTGGGTGGAACCAGTCTGCTCATAGTGGCTGTGCATTCTGTGGTAGACAGGATGGAGAAAAGACTGGTTGGCTTTGGCAGACTGGCAAGTTAGGAAGCGTGACAAGCTCTCAGCAATTCCAGGGGACACAGTGTGGCCAGTCCTCTTGTCTCCTGATATTGATTTGAGCTCTCTCATAATGGATTTTGTGACCTGCAACTGTGAGCAGGGACAAACCCATTCGTTTCTTTAAATTGTGGTCATGTGGTCACATATTCATGTCAGCATTGGGAAAGATGAAAGAAAGACAGTATAGGTCTCCTTACCAAGGAGATGCGTGATGTAAGCACTGCTTTTGAGAAAATCTCTCTGACCAGCAGTGAATGATGCCTACCAGTCGGCCCAGCTTTTGCAAGTCTTCACCCAAGTTACTGCAAGTAACCCTAACCAACTTAGGCTCACTAACTCACTCACCCAGGTGGGGTGGGATTATTTCTGAGGTCTTTTGTTTATGAGTGAATAGATATTTATGCATGTCTTCCCAGGAGGAAGCCCTTGCTCATATAGATATCTTCAAATGCATTTCCTACTTTCCACCTAATAGTCTCACAGTTACAAGTCTCAAATTATGGTCTTTGATTTTATTTGGAGTTAATTTCTGTGCAGGGTGAAAGATAGGGATCTAGTTTCTTTCTTCTACACCTATGTGTCTTGTTTTTCCAGCATCATTTATTGAAGAAGTTATCCTTTTTCTGATGTGTATTTTTGGCACCTTTGTTAAAAGTCATTTGTAGCTGTGTGGGTTTGCATCTGAATTTTCTATGCTGTTAGTCTGCACATCTGTTTTTACATTAGTACGTCAATATATGTCTCCACCCTTCCTGGTATGGCTTGTAGTACAACTTACAGTGAGGTATGGCAATTCCTCTAGCATTATTTTCTTTGCTGGATAGCTTTGTGGTCCCCAGCGGAGTGCAGGGGACCAGGAATGAAACTACATTTCATTTATTTCATGCATTACAAATAGCTAAGAGAGACGAGAACAGTTGGGAAACAGAAGCATTGGCAGGAGAGAAAGAAAGCTTCAACTTTCATAAAGTGGTCTTGACCATGGCATGCACACATGAACTGGAAGCAGACACGAGACATGAGAAAACCAGGAAGAAAGGTCACATGGGAACGCCAATGTGGGACTAGCAGTGGCCAGGAAGAGAGTGTGTATTATGATCGTTCGGACAAACCCATGGGGCTGAGAAGGAGCAGTTTGCTATTGCCTGGAGAAGTAGCAAGAAGGCCTTCTGCCTATAAGGCTGGGCGCCGGACAGCACAGAGACAACGGAATCTCCATTGTGAACAAGTGGAAGGTTTCTGGAGGCGCATGACATGATGATTAGGTAGAGAATAGTTCTTAAGGTCAGAGCATTGCCCATGTTCCCAATGAGCTTCCCAATCATTGGCTTGTGTCTTGTCTTTCCTTACAGGTAATTATCTTCTTCCACCTCCCTAATTCTTAATATGCCTCTACTTGAGTGGGAAGAAAATGAGTATTAAGCCGGGTACTGGAGGTTGGCCGAGAAGCCCAGCTGAGTGGCTGTGAGAGAAAAAGATCACATGGAGTGCCTAAAACACACACTTTTGGGGGTGTTATTTTTACTTATCATTTTATAGTTCAAATTGTTTCTGAGCAACCATCCCTACAAATGTTTGTTCCCAAATAAAGGTATGGGTTGAGCGTGGACACCAACTCCATTGAAAACATAGAGAATTACTTTAGTGGTGTTATTAATGCACAGAGTGGCAGCTTTTCGCCCCTTCTGACATGAGAATAAACACAAATAACAGTCTCAGAAAAGGGTCAAGTCATTTTTACTCAGCAGAATACGGTGCTTTCTATTTTATGACTTCTCTTAGCCTGCGGGCTATTATTTTGCAAAGTATATTTAAGAATAACGGTGTTTTTCTTTTCTTTCTTTCCATTCTTCCTGGGAAATGCTAAAACTATCCATTAACAAAGACTCCTACCAGTTTAAATAGAATTCTGAAATGGTGACTTTTTCTAGGCCAAGAAGAGGCTAGCAATCTCTGCCTAGAAGTCATTTTATAACCTACTAAAATAACCACAGCATGAGCCAGAATTTAAAGGGAAAAAAATTCTGACATCCCACCTCTAGACATCACTAATTACCATATGTGCATGTTCAAACACACACACATACACACACACACACACACACACACAAAACACATACACGCATCTACACAAACACATTTTGAATAATCTTCAATCTTATTTTCTCTTTAATAGAAATAGAATAAATATGTATATAAGGCAATTTAAAAGTATATATAGAGTAGATGTAGTTTCTAAATACAAATGCCAACTCATTTCATTATCATGATTTGTTTTTAAAAAATGGAAGAATGTTAAAAAGTGCTTTGCATCAATTGCTATTAACAAATGTGATGATTTTAACAAATAAATGAGTTTGGTTTTACAGTTGATGGAACAAAAGAGGAATGTAATTTAAAATTAAATTTGCTTCTGATTGGATCTTGAGTTTTATTGGAAGTGAAGGCTTCCCAAGTATCAAGATCAGACATCCAAGAGACCAAGATATCGCAACAAGGTGCACTCTTACTTCTTCAGAAAGATGCATAGCCTTTTTAAGGTGAGCTTACAAGCACACTCTATGGGCAGTTCATTCTAGCTTTTATCCATTGCACAGCTGAGGGGCAGGGGGACAATTTGTCCTTTAACATCTTTGCTTTCAGTCTCGGCTCTGGCTCGCATTCTGCTCATGGTTAACTAAGAAACTGGAAGATGCTTAGCCAAAGAAACCAAGAAATAATGTTTTTCTACTAGGAGTTAAGGAAATTAGAAGGTCCCTTCCTTTGAATTTTGATATATGAGAAGGGGTATGATTCTCAGGAATTTCTTATGAAATGGAGGCTGGAGCCAAAATGAGAGCATTTTGTTTTTAAAGAAAAAAGTTCTGAAATTGTTAAGATTAAATTGTGCAGAGTTGCAGAGGTCCACCTTGATACCACAAGTGCGACCATGTTCATAGCAGCACTGTTTACAAAGTCATGGAATCAACCCAAATGTCCAACAGTTGACGAGTGGATAAGGAAAATGTGGTATATCTATACAATGGAGTACTACTCAGCCATAAAAAATGATGAAGTACTGGAATTTTCCGGGAAATGGATGTCATTAGAGACAATTATATTGAGTGAAGTATCCCAGACCCAGAAAATTAAGCACCATATGTCCTCCTAACAGGACACCCTAACAGGTGGCTCCTAGTACCAAACCCACCCAGCCCCAGGAGGGCCACGCCAGAAACAAAGAGAGAGGGGACCATGTAACAGCAGAGAAAATAGGCCTCCATCAAGGACTGCGAGTAAGCAATGAGACATCTGGTTAAGTTCACAGACTTTTCGTTCCTGATCATCTACAACTGAGGGGGTGTGATCTCACCAGAAGGGGAGGGCATATAGTCTGGCAGATAATAAGTAACCATTTTGCAAATGGGTGATTGACCCCTCCCTCACTGTGGTTTCCTACTTTTATTGCATCTACCTTTGAATATACTCTTATAACAAGACTCTAGTTTAACAGTTTTTTATCTCTGGCCAGGGGATGACATCCAATACCCATCAGGATGGAGTGAAGGGCATTGCAGGAGCAGCAAAACCTGCAAAAGAAAATCAACAAACCATAATCCAGAACTTTAGAGACTCTATATCAACCACCTAGAACTAGGCCAGCCTAATCTCTCCCCATCCTGAAGCTCAGGGAAATTTGCGGAAGAGGGGGCGGTAAGATTGTTAGAGCACAAGGATGGGAGGAGCAATGATATGCAAGATACTCCACACAAGTTAGGGCAGAAGCAATCATAATTGGACTTTACATGCCCTGCACAATGTCCAATACACTATTGTCCCCACAAAGTCTAGTATTTGCTAAAAGCACCAAGATCCTTGGAGGCAAGGGATTGACAGCCAAAATAGTGTTCCTATGCTTAAGGGGAACACAAGAAAGGGTTCAGGGAAATGCCTCTGGGTCCTTGTATGTCATCGGAGAGGAGGACCCAGAGGACATTCAGGCATGCACATTAAAGGATTCTCCGGGGATTGGGGGAGGGGAGGCACTGGGGGGTGGGGAGGGAGGGGTGAGGGGAGGGTGAGCAGAGGGGTGAGGGGAGGAGGAAGGAGGGAGGGAACCGGTGTACCTATTAAGTTTGTATGAGTGGAGATAATAAAAAATAAGTAAATAAATAAATTGTGTAGAGTTTTCAAGAGTATTCAAGTGTGTGTGTGTGTGTGTGTGTGTATGTGTGTGTGTGTGTGTGTGTGTGACAGAGAGAGCGAGAGAGAGTATTTACTGAAATGGCTTAAATTCCCATAAGCAATAAATGATCCTAAAATACCACAATATAATGAAATTACCACGAGTTGGTTTATTACATTTTACTTCTTGTATATCTGATTTTTTAAAAGCTAGAGAAAAAAAGCTACCAAATGTTTATAGACAGATGGTTTAAACTTAATCAGATTAAATATCAACATGGAAATCAATTCAAGGTCTGAGAATTCCAAGAATGCTTTACACGCTCTCACCAAGGCAACTTCATCAGACAAAGTCAAGCAGAGAACTCGGGCTTCATCTGTCGGATTTGCTCTG
This sequence comes from Typhlomys cinereus, assembly GCA_023101885.1. Classification (NCBI taxonomy): domain Eukaryota; kingdom Metazoa; phylum Chordata; class Mammalia; order Rodentia; family Platacanthomyidae; genus Typhlomys; species Typhlomys cinereus. The sequence continues at coordinate 1,753,171 of JALPQD010000111.1, read as the reverse complement.
CGATTGACTCGTTATATGTCCTTCAATAAGCTGTCTTGGTAAATGGTTGCCAGAGTACATTTCTAAAGTTAGTATACATGTATTGTTTGACAGTTGGAATTTGAAAAACTTAGTTTCTTTTTCTTAAAAAAAAAAATTCTAGCTTTCCAGAGTGAGACTGTGTAGCTTTAAGAGGAGAATAAGTTCTAGTCTGGTGATTCCAACATTGGGCTTAGTCTTTGGGAGGTGATGGGTTAGTCACAGTTGTGATGGTGGCTTATTTCTTGCTATGTGGAATGGTTAATTTAGTATTTATTTTCTAATCTTATAAACATACATATGACTTCTTCCATTTCCTCCTGTGGAAGCTAGCAGAATTTTTTTTGAAATTGCATTTCTTTCCTCATCTGATAAGATATTCACCGCACAGTTGAGAAAAGCAAGCTTATATCCAAATCCATCTCAGTACCCTGGTCTCCTGATTTACAGTATAAAGCTCCAAAACTGGGCAGGGGCAATGGATCAGTGGATAAAGTGCTTGCTGTCCAAGTGGGAGAACTTGAATTTGAATCCTCAGAATCCTCAGAATTCACGTAAAGACAGGCATGGAGGCAAGTGAAATCCCAGAGTTCTCACATTAAGATGGTAAAGAGAGACAGGAAAATCCTCAGAAGTGTGTCACTGGGCCACTAGCCCAGCACAAGCAGCAGCAAAGAGCAAAAAAGAGACCTGCAGGCTGGAGAAAGCTCAGAGGCTAAAGGCTATGCTTCAAGAGCAAAATGACGTGAGTTCAGAACCGGGATCTCTCTCTCTCTCTCTCTCTCTCTCTCTCTCTCTCTCTCTCTCTCACACACACACACACACACACACACACACACACACACACACTTACACCAGACAGAAACGGTCATGCCTTCAATTCTGGTCCTGGAAATTAGAGCCTAGGAAATCCCAGAGCAAAGCGATAAGGAAGTAGATCAATCTCGAATGATTACCAGTGTCACCCTTGGGCCTCGACAAGCATAAAAAGTCAAGTGCTTTCTTGTACACACATACACACACACATACACACACACACACACACACACACACACACACACACACACACACACACACACGTAAGCGTGCTCCAAAACTAGGGAAAACACTATCATCTGATGTTTGCTTAAAACTCTTTCTGCAGATACAATATCTCTATAGATTTGATTCAGTCTACGCACGTCTCTGCTTCTCTTCCCCTACTCACAGAGATCTCAGAATCCACTCACCCACCCAGAGTCAAAACTAGAATCTTTTACAGTAGAGACTCATAGATCGGTTTTGATAGCTGGCTTCCAATAAGTAAATATATTTGTCTTCCTGGAGAAATCTCCAAACTACAATTGTCATCAGATTTACCCAACATTTCATCAAAAACAGGGTGGCTGTAGAATCAGGTCTACTCAGCTGAAAGACAGTCAAACAGTCACCAGAAGAAGTTATATTAAGAATATTTCCAGTTCTGCCACGTTGCTCACTCCCTCTTACTGTCTTGAATTAGCTGCACTGTGCAGAAAATGGTTAGCAGCTTGGTCTCCAGTTTGGTGGCAGGATATGAAAATTTTGTAGGACCATTAGCACCTCTCTCTCTCTCTCTCTCTCTCTCTCTCTCTCTCTCTCTCTCTGTCTTCCCCTCCTCCATCTGAAGTCCTCAAGATATTTCCCCATGGCATGAACAGTGTCTATGTAAGACCCATTTCTTGGAGTAACCACTTTGAGCAACCATGCAGTTCCATGAGTCCAGTTACACTTCTTACACCATATTCTCATTGTCATTTTAAATATGTAGCGTTTCTATATTTATGGTCTGTCCAAAAGTTGAGGGACATGATTACAGAGAATATAATGGTCAAATAGCTCCCATTTCCTTCTTTATCAAAAAGTATATGATTCTGAGACTGCAAAAGGCAAAACTCATTGAGTTATTGACATGTTCTAGAAAGCCCTGTTTTGTGCTTCATGTTTTGTAAACTCAGGATGCCAGCCTGCCACATAATCACCATTGGCCAGCAACAGCAACATGGAAAAGATAGCTCCAACCATAGGAAAAATGCCACACCCACCTATTTAAACCACCAATGCCATAGGTAGTTTTCTTCCAAATATTTGAGTTTCAACCAATCTGTAGCTTGAAAAAATGGAAGGTTCATCTTAAGCAGCAGCTTTAAAATGGCTTTTAATCTCATCTCATTGTTTCTAAAACCACCCTCAAGGCAGCTGAAGCCACATCTGCTTTACTCATGATGAAACTCACTGTGAGGAAGGTTAAGTGAATCCAATGGTTAAGGCCGAGAAGCTAATAAATAGCTGGTCTGGGTTTTCTTTTTTAAAGACATTTGACCATCTTAAATTCAAATGAAGACTCTGAAAGAAGAGAGATTGCAACTTAATGCACTTGCTGTAATGACCTCTTTTTGTAGCCTTTCTATTTAATTCAAGCAAAGTGAGAAACAATTGGTTTAATCATATGAATATATCTGAGCAGATTAAATTCCTCACTAACACAGCACGTACTAAGTGCTGAGTTTCTGTATTAGTCAGCTTGTGGTTACTATCGGGAAGCAGCCAAGGCAAGCTGCCATAATCAGAAGTTGTTTTCGCTTGCAGTGAAATGTGTCACCGGCTGTCTTGTTGGCATCACGTCATGAAGAGAGCACTGTGCATCTCTGGGTGTGATCTTCCTCTTTCCTTACAAAGTCACCAGGATTCCCTTGTGGGGGTCTCAACAGAAAGATCTGATTAAAAAACACTTTGTAAAGCCTCCACCTCTAAATCCCTTTCTCATTTAAGTTTCCACTTTCTCCCTCCCAATGTCCAAAGACTTTGATTTAACTTCTGCATGCATCTGGGGTACGAACCATATTTAAAGTGTTGTTACATGTTCATGTTTGAATCCCCTGTAGATAAGTAGACTTTTGTTTGCAGCATGGTTGTTCTATCAGATCATATTTAGCATAAGAATCATAATCTATTCTCAAGTAACAAATAGTTTCAAAATCCAGAGCCTGTACGTAATCATTCATTTAGACCATGGCTTTAGAGTTAAAGAGGGTTGTCTGGAAGCACTGATTCCAATCTACCTCTTGGACAAGTCGAGCCAGTCAACTGAGCTTTGACGTATTTTTTAATGGGGGAGCTACAAGATAGTCCCAATGTAGCTGGGGTTGTAGAGCCGGCTGCTGAAGGTTAGAAAGCACAAGAATTTTCTCTATAAAACACCACTCTATATTGCCCGAGTTACTTTGCAGCCTAGCAGCTGGGTTCAAAAGGCGGGTCTTCTAAAAGAAAGCAAGCGGTGAAGACATTCTGTCACCTTTTGAAAACCAAGGGTGTCATACCCACTGCATCCTATTCGTTAAGGGTATGTCAGGAAGCGTCCCACGGAAGCTGGATTCTAAGGCAGTAGTTAGATTTGATGTGCTGATGAGAGGAAGGTCCAAGACTCTGAGGATGTGTTGTAAAACTACCACAGTTTGAATCCAAAGCAAGAAAGTGGAGAGAAAATTCTAGATGAATTCTGAAGAGTGAGACAGGCCAATTCCTCTCCCATTGTATTTTTTCAAACTCATTTATTGAATTCTTTTTCATTAATGTTCAATAATTTTGGGCCTATCCTAAGCGGGTGCTTTTCATTTTTGTGGACAACGACTCTTGTCCAAGGCCATGTAGTCAGTTCGTAGTAACACCTAGGAGCTACTTGCCACTACTCAGGTGCTTAACCCAGGGTTTAGCTTCTGGATGCTTTCTTAGTGCGCAGAGAAGCAAGGAATCTTACCTCTTTGGAGGGTAATATAATAATGTATGCAGGAAAGCACTAGATGACTTTCAAAGGACGCTGTGGGCAGAGCCAGAGAAGTTAGACAGACGCTATTGGAAGCCATGTCTGAGGCAGGTGGGGATAAGAACACACGTCTGGTCCCTGAGGACTAAGAAGCCTATGGAAAAAGGTATGGCAATGATTGCTCTAGGCAAGCTGCTTCTAGTGTATTCTGGAGAGGTCCTCAGGGAAGACTTCACAGTATAGAACCAGTTCAGGAATCCTAGAAGAGTCACTGACAGCTTACAAGGAAAATTGCCACTAAGGCCACATGTAGAATTTCTAGAATTATCATGTACGTGGAATTCAGTGCTACCTTTTCTATAGAAATAGTATATGATCTGAATGTGAAAGTAGACAGATGGTTACTGAAAATACCTTTCCATATTCTTTAAAATCTTCTGGCATTGAACTCCCTTGATTTTATCTTTTTCTGACCCAGTGTTTCTGACCCAGGCTCTGTGGCAATTAGGTTGACTTTGAGAAGGCAGAGTTCATACTCCCAAATTCTGGGACTACAGGTATGCGCCCATCAGGCCCAGCTTAATTAATTGATTTATTATTATTTTAAAATATTTTATTTATTTATGTGTGTGTGTGTGTGTGTGTGTGTGTGTGTGTGTGTATCAGAGGGCACTGTGTGCTCCTGTGGAGGACCAAGGGTGACTTCAGGAATCATCTTGGATTGCTTCCACCTCCTTCTTGCTTTGCTTTGGGATTTTCCAGGCTCGAACCACTAGGTTTGGAAGTGCAGGCCTCTGCCATTTCTGCTGAGCATTTTTATGTGGGACCTGAGATCTCAACTCAGGACTTTCTGCTTGTGATTCAGAGTCTTAACCCCTGAGCTTTCTTTCCAGCATTCCCCCTCCCACTTAATTAGAAAAAACCAACCCCCCCCCAAAAAAAATTATCACATGCAAAGCCAATGAGTTTGAAAAACAGTACGAACATCTGGGAATACGTAACCGCCGACTCTGTAGAAGCACGCCCACCCTCCTCATGTCCTCGCACTCTTCCTATGACCATCATATTGATGATGACCACGCTAATACCTGGCAAGGTTTAACTTGGTATTACATTGTGTCGTAGCTTTACAGACTTATTTCCTTACAACTAAAAACGGCTTCTCTTGAACTTTCCAATTTTTAAGGCTTTTATTTTTCTCGGTCCATTTTGAGCTCTGAGCTAGTTTCATTCCTGTCTTCAGAACAACAAACACAGGGCACTTGCTGGGATCCAGGCACAGCACTAAATGCTCTGCAAATATGTGGTTTTAGAAATCCACTGTGGCTACCATTGAGGTAATACTTATGATTACTACAGCATCGCCATCGGTTCCATGGTCCATGTCTGAATTAGAATATTGCCATTTCTTTGGGGAAACACATAAGATTCCCAGAGAACCAGTGTTTAGTTGCAAGGAAATAAGTCTGTGAAGCTACAACACAATGTGATATCAAGTTAAACCCTGTTGGATCTTAGCGTTAAGTGTCATCATCAATATGACAGTTACAGGAAGAGTGCGAGGACATGAGGAGGGTGGGCGTGCTTCTTTCCCAAGTTTCCAAGACTAGCCAATGAAACATCCACAGGGTGAAGTGTGGATGCTGGATGAGGGGAAGAGCTGACAGGAATGGGTGAAGAACTCATGCAGCTCCAGACACAGCTGGCATCTTCCTTCTATCAATGGCATTTCTTTGGATGTGAGGGTTGGAGAGATGGCTCAGGGGTTAAGACTCTGCCTCACAAGCAGAAGGTCCTGAGTTTGGATCTCAGGTTCCATATAAAAACACCAGGCAGAAATGGTGACGGCCTGCACTTCCAGCCCTAGTGGGCTGAGCCTGGAATATCCCAGAGCGAAGCAAGGAGATGGAAGAAATCCAGGATGATTCTTGAAGTCACTCTTGGTCCTCCACAGGGACACACAGTGCCCTCTGACATACACACACACACACACACACACACACACACACCCCTCTGGATAGTTTTCCAATCTTTCCCTCTATTGGCTTAACTGACCAGTGATTAGTGAAATATCAGGAGAAGCCAGTGCACGATCCCAGCACTGTGGACTCCAACATCTAGAGACTCCAAGGATCTCTGTCTTTTTGCCAATGAACATTATTTTATTTTTTTGTGCACCATCCCTACTTCTTTTATTCGGACTTGGATCTTATTCCTTACAACAATCTTTTCCTACAGCTATGCTGTCTCAGTATTGTGTCATTTATGCACCATGTGTACACCTGTGTTTTTACACACATGGAATATGATTTCTTTCTATTTTACAAGAATCTAATGCCAAAGATGTTTCTACTTAAGCTTATATTTGAATTTGCCTCAAAAATCAATGGTATCTCTATTTTTAGCTTCAGATTAGAAGCATAACACTGCAAAAAGAAAGAAATGTCTAAAAGTAAGGGAGAAAGCTGAATAGTATGTTTATTTTTCAAAAGTTTGGAAACATTTGTAGTAATACTTTACCCTTAAGGATTTTGTGAAGGAATTATTTTTATGCCAGACATCTTGTGATATGCGTGTGTATTTTACTGATTGAAGTTTTTACACCATAAAGGGCCATTTTTGTTTAATATAGAAAATAAGCTGTTTTTTTTTAAGAATTTTTTTTAATTTATTTATACAATTGTGCGTGTGTGCGTATGTATGTGCGCGCGTGTGTGTCTGTGTGTGTGTAGAACCACGGACGAATTCGGGAACCACCATGGACACCTCCACCTCCTTCTGCCCCGGGATTCACAGGCTCCGCCCTACCAGGACCAGAAGCGCAGGCCGCCCCCGCTTCCGCCCGGCGTCTATACGTGGGATCTGGGATCCGAACTCAGGACCTTCCGCCTGCAAGGCAGAGGCTTAACCCCTGAGCCACCTCTCCAGCCCTAGAAAATAAGCTGTTTAATCGTCATAGATCAAGCTGCAGTGTAAACAATGTTCTTTACTTCCAAAGGAAGCTGCAGCTATAAATAAAGAATTATGTTTTTAACAGTAGCATATCCCCATGTTAGCAAGCACAATTCATATGACAAGAAGATGCTAGAAAGTTCTTCTGAGAAACAGCCATCCACTCCTGATGAGTCACTCACAAGCATTCACTGAATGCCTACAGTGACATGGAGATAAGTTAAGTAGTTAAGTTCATTCTCGAATGTCCTAGTTGCTCGGCTCAGAGGGGATGGAAGATGCAAGAAACCAGGTGGATGCTTTAATCCCACTCAGCCAGAGTGGTGTGCTGAAGACGAGATTCCAGATAGGGTCATGGTTTGTGAGATGGTGTCATGGTTTGAAATGTGAGTGGTCCCCTTGTATTTTTCCTCCTTTCAATATTTCTTGGTGTCATTTCACACTAGTCTGTATTATAACTAGACCATGGTTCCACATAGAGTGTGTGTATCTGCAGTAATGTGCTGTCTGCTCCTGTGTGCACACAGAGTATGTGCTAATTCCTACTGAGTGGATGGCTTTTCAAAAGTCTTTGTTACTCAGTCACAATAGCTTATATTCAAAGAAAATATTCATGAGTGTGACCTCAGCTCCAAGGCTGATAAGAAGGACTCTAGAACATTTCAGACAATAAAAGATGAAACAGGACCTCTAGGCCTCTGCAGGCATTGGCTGCTAGGAGCACCAAAAGCTTCTATGCCATCCCTGGTCCTCCTGCAGCACCATCTCTCTCAAGATCATTGTTGCACAGATGCACAATCTTCATGGACCAGATCCCTGGTTACAAAGAGTAAATTCAAACCCAGGATTAAAAAAAGGCAAACGTAATAGTAAAGACAAGTAGCAGTTTTCAATGTACTCTGTCAGCCAGCAAGATGGCAGCACTGCTATGAGTCCATGAGTCATGAACCACAAAGAGAAATAAAGGACAGAGTGCAGAATCAGAGACACGGTTGGAGGCATCCAAGCAGGATACTTTGCTGATGTGCTGAGTTACCCATCTCCTCCTGCATGCATGGCAGAAGCCTTCTCACCAGCTCCAGCTTCCCCAACCCTCCTTCTCTCTCCGAAAAGGCAAGAGATGGACAGACATGGAGGGACCAGGTGTTCCTCTGAGACATGTGGAAAGATAATCAGTGATTGTTTTTGTATTTGCTTTTTTAAAAAAATCACAGAGTTTTAAGAACAAATTACCCAGGCAATTGATATTTTAATAGAAATTTAGAATTTATTGAATTTTCCATACAATCCCTTATATATTCATGAATATACTTATATACCTCTGATGCTGTGAGTCTACAAAAGTGTATTTGACCACTCTTATTTGCGAAGATTGTAGCATCTGATGAAGCAAAAACTGACCTGTTCCTGAAGTCCAGGGGCATAACTCAGGCTCCGTCATCCAATTTCAAAGAAGGAGCTTGCAGTTACATCACAGCTGTAAACCTTTTTAGTTGTCTGCTTCTGTTGCAGTGGGAAGGACAGCTACCACTGAGGAGGGATGGAGGAAAGGAAAAAACACCAGGTGAGGCCAACTCATCTGTGTTCTGGAAAAGAAAAGTATTGATTGCCAGTGAGTACAATCACATTGAATCTGAGCATGAACCTTCTCTGAGAGGCACGGGAAACCTAGAATAGGTTCAAAATCAGGCCAATGAACAATGAGGCCTATTTTCATCAAAAGTACAAAGATCGTCTTCAAATTATGTTTCAGTACTGACACTTAACTTGCACACAGACAGTTCGTATCGGGGTGGAAGTTCAGGCCATTAATCCATTGCACACCCATTCACCTACATATATCAGCTGTTTGGGATATCTTGAGACAGGGATGGAAAACTCTTAATTGTCTTTGACAGCCTGATATTTGTACTTCGATTCTGGCCAGTCCAGGATGACGCTTCCCTGTTCGAATGACCAGTCAATCTCCCCGCATGATGGAAAACAGATGTGAAGAGTAGGATGCAAGTAGTTTTCCAGATCCTTGGTCCCAGCATGCTGCAGAGCCGAGCCCTAGAGTTAACTAGCCAAGTGCTGACACATGTCTTACAGCAAAATATCCCTCACAGCCACAGTTCAAAGGCCTCGCTACCCTCCAGGGCAATTAATACAGCATCGCGCTCAATGGTGCTTGAACCAAATCCATCCAATCCCCAGGGGAGAAATAATGAAGCGATTGCAGAGCTCGGACGAGAACAGCGTGCAGCGGCAGTGCTGAGATTTCAGTCCATGATGCTATGGGCAGGGCTGCCGGCCACTTGAAGGCAGCTGGGCTGTTGGTGTAAGCCATCTCCACAACAGAAGATAGCACGGACATGGAAGCAGAGACGTCTGTAAGGAAAGGAGAAAAGGAAAGGAGGGGGAGGGAAGGGGAGATGAGGAGAAGAGAGAGGGGGAAAAGGGAAGGAAAAAAAAGAAGGAACAGGGAGAAGTGGGAAAGAAAGGAGAAAAGGAGATGAAGGAGGAAAGAATGAAAGGACAGTAAAGGAAAAGAAAAAGAAAGCAAAAGAAAGAAAAGAAAAGGAAGGCGCTAAAGGGACAAGGAAAGGGAAGGGGACAGAAAGGGAAAGTGAGAGAAAGGGAGAGGGAGGGAAATCTGCTCGTATGCTCACTCGACTGTTGTTGAGCACTTTCTCAATTGGAGCAAGGACCAAAAGACTCCTATCACTAAGTGAACTGTGAGGCGCTGTTGGTGTGTGACCCCAAGAAAAATGAGCTGTGTTTCTCTCTGACACCTGAAGCAGAGAGCCGAATTCCACCCAGAACAGATGATTCAGCCTGAATCTGCTTATGTTTTAGAGTCAGACTTTCGAATGTCATTTTTGTGTGTATACTCATTGCAAAGATCTTAGCATTTAATACAGAGGTTGTAATGCACTGGCCAGAAAGAGTAATTCCTGCTTCTTTCAAGCTAAGTAAGAACTACTATGCCAGTGGGAACGATCATACGTAGGTTTTCCGGGTGCACCTCACTTGCGGCCCTGACAGCTAACAATGCTAAAGCCACAAAGGTGATTGGAGGTGACACTGCACAGAATATATCTGTAGTCTACACCTTTCTGCCTCTTAAAAGTGGATACGGGCAATTTATCATTCACCAAGGACACATGACTAAACAGAACTTAAAATAAAAGTCTAGTCACTTAAGGATAACCATATGAAGTCTTGATGGATGGCATTCTATATTTCGTTTTCTAGGTGTCTACATACAGAGGGGAATTTATGAGCCAGCCCCCACATGTCTCTACACAAGGACAGGCATTATGTTGGAGAGAGGGAGAATGTAGTCTCTATAGCCAGACGGCCGACATTCGGAGCTCACATTTGTCATTTACTAGCTGTTTTGTTTTTGGCAAATTACTTAAGATTGTTAAACTTGCTTTCTTCATTGATGCACGAGAATTCAGTGAGGGGGAAGTGAGCTGCCATATATAAAATGTGAGAACCTGTGCTTTTCTTGACCTAAGCACTATATAAACAGTGGCTGTGACTGCCTTCCTTAAAATCCCTATTAGAGTGAACATTTTTTCATGTCAATGAATATACATTTATGCCTTCATTTAATCAAATATGGAATTAAAGGCAATCTATAACTATCAGAGTGTTCGTTATCACAAAGACAAAAGGCCTATTTTTCCCCTATAGACTAGATTATAAAAAATAACCTTTAAATACAACTTTGCTCTCAATGCCCTTTGGATGAGTAGCTAGTGTTGGAGTTAACAGATCAACTGTTTCATGTTTTTAAAGACCCTGATTTGTATATTGCCAACGTGTTTTATAGGAGTATCCCCACTGATTCGATTTCAATCAGCAGTCAGACAATCCATTTCTCCATGCTTACACATTATCTTTTGGGAATTCTTTCTTCAATAGAGTATCATTGGAGGTAATAAAGGTAAATGACTTGAAAAGAAAATGACTCAAGATTAGTATATTTAGGACAGAGCTTTTTTCCTCTTAGAAGGTACTATCAATTGTTACAGCTATGCATGTCTTGGTGTATTTGTGCATGCACGCACATGAATGTGTGTGTATATCTACACATATAGTTGTACATATGTGAAGAATTCCATTGATGTTATCTACTCAGGTGTTCAATGACTTTAGAATTTCTTTCATGAAAAAAAGAAAAATAAAATTGCAATATAAAAAGGCCCCCTTGGTAGACATACTAAGTTTCAAAGGGAAAAAATTCTGTTTTAAATTCTCCTTTCTCATTCCTTTGCCAAAATATCCCATTCAAAACATGTAGGTATTCATCTTATGGATAGTTCAGGAATGAGACATAGTAAGTTGGATGGGAGGATCAATTATCCTCATCTATGAATCAATGTAAATATTAGGACATACCCAAATTTCACATGTCCATGAGGGTCCAGATTTAGAATTAATGACCACTTTCTACTTTGCAAGAGTTCATTTCTCCTGAGTCTGGTATTCCACATCTGCTTCTAGAACCTAAGACCCATGATAATAGAAACCATGTGTGCTTTGATTCTTATCATATCTTTGGAAATGAAGAAATCAATTTGGTGGTATCTCCTCTCTCTGTATTGAATTACATTGAGAATGCTTTTCTGCACATTGGCTCTCCGTGCATTCATGATCCAATCCACCCCATTAAGAACCTTGAAGGACTTTTTAAAAATAGTTTCTTGTTATTTCATGGAATGGGACATGAGTTTCAAGATCCAGTGGCTCCACCCAACCATCTCGCAGAGTGAGACTTCAGATCAATAACATTTCTGTTTTCTGTCTTGGATTCTTCTTAATTCCCATCATTCTCTATACTCACAACTATTAGGGCATGGAACTGAAACCAAGAGACTCAGGACCATTACTTTGTTTTTCCCTTCTCTGCACTGTCCTCCAGGATAATTAAAAGTCAGCTACACCTACTTATTTGCAAGAAAGGGAGTCCTGTTTATATTTCCCTAAAACATTCTACTTTTGAAACATCTTGCTTTAGCTTACCATTTAGGGAAAAGAAATATAAAAATCAATTTTTTAAAAAATTTTTTATTATTATTATTTATTCAACTGTGCGCATGTGTGCGTGTATGTGCGTGCGCGTGTGTGTGTCTGTGTGTGTGTGTATCTGCGTATGCGCAGAACCACGGACGAATTCGCGAACCACCATGGACGCCTCCACCTCCTTCTGCCCCGGGATTCACAGGCTCCGCCCTACCAGGACCAGAAGCGCAGGCTGCCCCCGCTTCCGCCTGGCGTCTATACGTGGGATCTGGGATCCGAACTCAGGACCTTCCGCCTGATAGGCGGAAGCTTAACTCCTGAGCCACCTCTCCAGCCCCAAAATCAATTCTTTATGTAAGAATTGAATAACATGGAAATCTCTAAATTTTTGTTTACCAGAATCCGAATAACCATAAATTTAATGTTTCATAACTCTTTGAAGACACTTTGCACATCTGAAGTAGCTCCCAGGAAATATCAAGAAGAATAGACTTTTCCTCAGTCCAGGTGTAGACGGGACTTTAAAGGGTATGAAGGATTTCAACAAAGTGCAGAAAACAATTTTGAGGTGAAAAAATTGGTATCTGCTTAAATAATACACAAAGCTAGAGTATGGTACATATTCAGAAGCACCAGGCTGAGCAGAACAGAAAAAGAATGACACGTGGATAGAGAATAGCAACAGATAACTTGGAAAAGCAGTTACTAAGGTAAAGCTTGAGATTTGTGTTAAGCTTATAGGTGACAGTGACAATCTTTGGAGAAGGAAACGTGGTAATGGAAGGAGCACATGTGGATTTGGTGCCTGCTTCCTAAATCATGGTGCTGAATGGATGGCTGGTGGTGGAGTTGGTGGTCATGGTAATATTGGTGATAGTGATAGTGTTGATGCTGGTGATGCTGGTGATGCTGGTGGTAATGATGGTGGTGATGGTGATGCTGGTGATGCTTGTGATAGTGGTGATGGTGATGCTGATGATGGTGGTGATGATGATGGTTGGTGGTGATGCTGGTTATGGTGATGCTAGTGATAGTGGTGATGGTGATGCTGGTGATGGTAGTGATGGTGATGGTAATGATAGTAATGATGGTAGTGGTGCAGATGGTAATGATGGTGGTGATGCTAGTGATGGTGGTGGTGAAAATGGTGGTGATACTGGTGATTTTGGTGGTGTAGATGGTGGTGATGGTGATGTGATGGTGGTGGTATTGGCAGTGATGGTGGTAGTGGTGATGGTGTTGGTGTTGGTAGTAATGAAGGTGGTGATGCTGTGGTAGTACTGGTGATGGTGATGGTGTTGATGGTAGTGATAATGGTGGTGGTGGTGGTGATGGTGATTCTGGTGGTATTGATGGTGATGGTGATGGTGGTGGTGATGGTGATGGTAGTGGTGGTGATAGTGATGGTGGCTGATGACAGTGGTGATTCTGGTGATGGTGTTATCATGTATGTGCTGGAAGGTTGCCTGGCTATTTGATAGAATCCAATTCTTTGTGCATCTATCAGGAGTGACACAAACAGTGTGCAAAGAGACCAGAGTATGACAGAAGTGTGTTCAGGAATGAGCAGTCATGGGAAATACATGTCATCACATGAAAGTGCCCAATACATCAAAGTAAGGGACTTCAACACATATGAAGTTTACTGGTCACAAGTCATAAGCCATCCTGAAACAGGGCAAAATATGAATTTTTGAAGTAACAAGAAATAGTAAGTTAAAGAAATAGTGAGTTAAAGCAATGGTCTATCCTGTTTTGAGACAACTGCCTTGTTGAAATGTTTATCTATAATCAATGAAATCTACATAAGGAAGAACACTGAAAACTTTATGCAAAACCAGCTTTCCTTCTGTCCTAAGCAATTATCCAAAATAGTCAAATGATGAAGAGGAAAAGTTGGACTCATGGTTTCCGAAGTTGCAGCTTATGATCTGCTGGTCTTGTCAGGCTTGTGTGGTGGTGCAGAGTTGTGTAAGCCGAACCTCTCACCTCAGTACCAGGAAGTAAAAGCTGATGATAGACAAGGCTCAGAAACCCACCATCCCCTTTGAGGACAAGCCCTCCTTGATTATAAAGCCTTCTACTAGAATCCAGAGCTTTCCACCTCCTGAAGCTTCCGCTGTCTTTCTGTAGCATCAGAGACTAAGGATCACACTTTTACTACATGGGACTTGGCAGAACATTCCATATCTAAATTACAACATAAACCTAAAAATTCAATTTTGGGTCTCTCCTTCCTTCTTTCCTGCAATTCCAAAGGTGAGTCAGTTTTTCCACATGACTGGCACTAGCACTTATCAGAGGTCCGAGCGAACAGACTTCAGTGAATAGTGTATATCCATGAGTTCCATCATGAAAGAAGAGTCCATTCATTCCTAGGAACAAAACTTTGCCCATCAAGCAATTAAATTTTTTTTGTCCATTAGCTTATTCTACCCAGGACCTTCCTGTATAGCACATAAAGTAAATGAACAAAAGGTGGTTACCACACATTAGAGAAATGAGGAATTCAAAGGTAAGTTGCATATAAGCATAAACAGATAGTGAGGTTGGCTGTGGGATGGAAGTCAAGAGTCATTTCATAATTAAAGGAAAAAAGGAAGATTTTGGGGGGGGTATAAAATTTATCCCAAAACTATCTTCCTTCAGAAATCACTGAGTCTCATTTCAGTGGGAATTAGTCTCTACAAGGTTGAGCTTTGTGTGCAGGTGGAAATTCAGCTGACATCAAAATCCTTAACGTGATTTGTGGAAAGACTGTGTGAGTCTTTGGCTGTGGTTTCCCTGGACAATGAGTAAGAAAATCTTTCTAAAAAATAAATAAAATGTCGTCTCATATGAATCCGTTTAAAATTCAAATATGCCATCATTCTTGCTGTCCTTCAGAACCAATACTTGGGGGGTGGTGAAGGGGAAGGGTCGAGAACTGTCTGCCATCTTGACTCTTAGCCAGTGGGAGCTCATGCCTCCGGGCTATGCTGTCAGACTGAATCTATTGCTGTTGTCAGATATTTTATTAGATTTTTTTTTCCAGGCTGTATCCTACTTAACAAAAATGTGATTCCGGAGCCAAATTATGATACCATTCATATTTTTAAATCATAGCTCTTTGGGCTATGTCTTATGACAGGTTGTGAGTTTCTGTTCTAAGGGGTGATTTTTCTCCATTTCTACCCCTATAACTGATGAACTCATTCATGAAAGCAAGAGGGAAGCTGGTATGGCAGGAAGATTTCCAGTGGGATGACCAGGAGGGATGGAATTGGGTGATACAGGATGAGAAGGACTTAAGTTCATTGGGTACTTGTTTGAAACTGTCAAAGAATAGTACTAGTGAAAGGAGTCATTGATAAACAAAGCAACTCCAAGTTAAAGAACTTCGTGGTCACCATATACAATGTACCAACATTGTCTTTGTGTAGATGTCTTTGTGAAGCTTTGTGCTGGACATATGGACATCTTTCCTCTAATTTTCCTGGTAGCCTCAAGGTGTGAAAAGATTTATAATGCTCACTTTCCCTTTCCCTCCTCCCTTTCCTCCCAGAAAAAACCTTGCTTAAGTGATTGGACTCTTCGTATTTTTGATAACTCTATTAGTTTGTGATGCTGCTGCTGTGGATCAGCCTCTCAGCTCTTCAGTGGGACTTTGTGATCCTTATGTCAAGAAAGGGGGTGCTTTCTCAAGCTTACAGTTTAAGTGATTGTTCACTTTGGGTTCTTGTGCCGATGAAAGAAATGATGTGCTGAGTTCACTAGCCCCCTGATTCAGAGTAGGGGCAGCGTCTGTTCTCCCTTGTCTCTGTTTGCCTGGGCCTAGCCCCATGACTGACTGGCACAAGGATTAGATAAATAGTCCTAGAATGAAAGAATTCAGGAGTCAGTGAGCTGGAAATACAGTACAAAGCCTACATGCATTCATCTGCTAGACTCATGATCGCTAACCTCAGAACAGATGTGTTCCACGAAGAAACCTTCACCTGTTTCGACAAAATATATTCTAAAATTCTGTTAAACTGGGGCTGGAGAGGTGGCTCAGGGGTTAAGCCTCTGCCTTGCAGGTGGAAGGTCCTGAGTTCAGATCCTAGACCCCACACATAGATGCTGGACGGAAGGGGGCGGCCTGCATTTCTGGTCCTGGTAGGGCGGAGCCTATGAATCCCCAGGCAGAGTAAACAAGGAGGAGGTGGAGGCATCCATGGTGGTTCCTGAATTCGCCCGTGGTTCTACACTCTCTCTCTCTCTCTCTCTCTCTCTCTCTCTCTCACACACACACACACATACACACACACAGTTGAATAAAAAACAATAAAAATGTTTAAAAAAATTCTGTTAAACTTCAGGTTTGTCATGATCACGAAGGTGGTTTTCCCAGGGCGAGGCTTATCCATTGCACTCCGGATGTGCTGACCCCTGCGATTTCCCCAAATGTGGGAAACTCGACTGCATAATTTGTGGTAGTGGGGGACTGCGTTCGCGCTCTCCCCTTAAAAAAAAAAATAAACTTCAGGTTTGTCATGGACTCAAGAGCATTTTAATAAGACTGTGTCTCAAAAAGGGCATGTGTGAGAAAGATTGGAATAGTCAACCATCATGTGTTGTCTGTGTACAAACAGATCTAGGATATTTTCAAAATGCCACTTATAATAAAATTTCTGTCATTCTCCCTCAAAGCAGGTATTGTACTTTATTTTAAGACCATGATAATGAAGCAAAAGAAGTAAAGCAGAATGCTTTAAAAATAAAACAGATGCTTAAAAATGTAGTGGGTGTTTTTAACTCTAAAACAGTTTAAAATTGTGAGGAAGTGTAACAGGATACAGTCTATTTACTTATCCAGGATTTCTAGCCTGTTGTGTTGTTCTAAAAGTGAACGTGTAAGTCTTTATGGTATTGCCTGCTAGATAATATTTTTTGGTAGAAAATTTGCATAGTGTCTACTCAAGAAGTACCTGAAATTGATTTGTGTTGCTTTTTAAGTCTGTATAATAAATGATCTATGTTTTCTATGGAAAAAGATGACAATATTAGTGGACAGCAGATTTTGGTATCAATAACTTTAATAATGTCTAACATGGAAAGTTAGCAAGTTGATATAGGTCCATACAAAAAATTTCCATACTCCCAAGTCCCTAAGCTGAGGTTTCCAGTTTACATTCCTGGCAAATTTCATCTCATGAATCAGCATTAGTGCCCGACGTGGATGTTTTTGTCACTTTGGTATTGACTTCCAGACTCCTGAGGAAATCCTGGGGAAGCTCATTGTTCAGCGCGATTCTCCGCCTTCAGGAGTCATTAGGGCTGTGTTTCCTATACCTAGTCATTACTGAGGACACAGCTAGGGCTGTGAGCTGTCCCGTGCTTCTGCCTAGGTAAAGGCAGCATTTTAGCCCAAGGCTTAGAACACATTCTTACAACAGTGTTGAAGTTTGTCTGTATGGTGGCTGATAAGTGACCATCACACAGCTTAAGGGAACAAGGGTTTATTCTCTCTTACAATTCCTGGTTACAGTTCTCAGTCCAGCATGCACTGACACCAGGACTAAGGGAATTGGCCACATCATCACCACATATCGGCTGAGAGATGGACAATCCTTACTTGCCAGACCAGCGTGTCTGGCCAAGTGAACAGAAGGATGCCGACTCTCTCAACCACCTCTCAGTGATTTATTTCGGGTCCTAATCCCACCCACCATAGGCTGGGCCTTCCCCATCAGCCAGAAAATCTCCTGCAGGTTTGCTCTGGGCTCAACTCAACTACTAATTCTCCACAAATGTGCCCAGAACTCAAATCCACAACTGTTAAGTTGATACCTATGCCCAACTATAACAAATGGTGTGATACAAATGGAAGTGCAGCACTTTTATGTCTATTTATTTCTAATTATTTTTTATATTGTGAGTATATGTATGGCTGTATAATATATGTGGGAATACAGGTGCCACAGAGTGTGTATGGAGGTTAGAGATCAGTTTTATGGATGGAGTCTCTTCTTCCACTTTCAGTAGGTTGTGGGGATTGAACTCAGGTCTCGCAAGATCAGTGTCTTTACCCACTGAGCCATCTATTTTTTAAGTTAGGATTTACCACTCCTAAAACTTGGAGTGTTAGTAGTTAGTAGTAGAATTCATATGCATTTTGGATAAGAAATTAAAGCTTTAGGGTGCACACCTTTGTGTATTTGTGTGTCTGTGCATTCATGTGTGTGTGTGTGTATGTGTGTGTGTTTGCATGCATTTGTGTATCTGTTAATTCATGTATGTGTGCATGTATTTGTGTGTCTGTACATTCATGTGTGTATGTGTGTATATGTGTATTTGTGTATCTGTTCGTTCATGTATGTGAATGTGGATGTGTTCTTGCCATGGAGCATGTGTGGAGGTCAGAGGGCAACCTCAAATGTCCATCCTCTCCTTCTACCTTGGTTGAGCTAGGGTCTCGGCTGCTTTGCCATGAAGTATTCCAGTATAGACGACCTGTCAGTTTCCAGGGGTTCTTCTGTCTCTGCCTCCCATCTCCCTATAGCAGGGTTGGGGGTGACAGATTCTAGTGCTCGTTTTCATGTGCATTTTGGAGATTCAAATTCTGGTTCTCACACTTGTATGACAAGTCTTTTAACCCACTGAGCCACTTCCCCAGATCCTTTCAGGTTTTCTGTACCTCCCCCCACATTATTAGAATACAATGTTAAAAATATTTGGCATATCCTGTTTGACATTCATATGAGTTTTTCAGATGAGAAATCTGCCATTAGTAGAGAATTTTTATTAGGCTTTGGAACTGAAAAGAAAAAGGTAGTTAAATTATGTTTTTCTTTCCAGAGTACAATATCATATTGATCTTCAGCCACGGGAAGAAGAATCACCCACCATCATTTTGGAGTTTAGGTAAATAATGTCACGTACTAAGCATTACATAGTCCCCAAAGACCCCATGAGCATGAGTAATACAAAAAGTAAGCCTTGAGTTTCCAGCATATTAAGAAAGGAAAGGACCTGTGGAGGGAGCCCAGTCAGGACAGTGCTAATCACACGGACTCAAGGATCTGAGTTGGCTCCACAGAATCAACATAACAAAAGTCAGGCCTGGGATGCATGCTTTGTGTTCTCAGTGCTGGGGAGTCAGAGACAGATGGGCACCTGGGGCTCCCTGGCCAGCCAGTCTCACCTAGGTGGCGGTCAGGTCCTGTGATTATGAGAGATTCTGTCTCCATGAAAATAAGTTAGAGGTAGATGGTGCCTGAGTAACGGCACTGAAAGGTATCTTCTGACTTCCACACTCAGATGCTGTAACAATTACTTTGAACTATTGCTGTGAGAGAGCACCCAAAGTCAAGCAACTTAAGGGAGAAAGGGAGATCATTCAGCTTATGGTTCCAGAAGGAGAAACAGTCTTTCATGGCAGAGGCGGCATGGCTGGTTGGCCAAAGCTGGAGTCAGACTAAGTCACACCCATCTGTGAGGCTGAGAGCTGTATGACTGCTTGCTGCAAAGGCAGACTTCTCCTAGAGGTAGGGTGGGACTAATCCACCTCAAGGCCCACCCCTTGTGACCACGTGCTTCCGGCAAGGCTCCACCTCTCCACCAAATACATGAGACCGTGGAGGACACATGTCAAACCATGACAGATGCATACCCACATATGCACACACTCTCACACATTTGCACATCTCTCCCTGCACGCCACATGCATATGCAGGTGCAAATGCACATACATGATAAAGATAAACAATGACCCAAGAGGAGATTTTTTTGTTCCAAGAGATCTGCATAAATAATAGGTAAAGAGGAACATTTTAATGTTTTCTTAAGGAAAAATGTATAGGATGGCGAAGTGAATGCCACGCTTCTAATTATCTTGGAAGAGATACTTCGCTTTTGTGGGTGAAAACAGCAATGAGTAGCTTGCGGACTGAAAGAGCTCAGAGAAGCCACAGTGGTAGGAAAACTAAGTGATTTTCATTCCTTCCTAAACCTCTGCAAAATTATGGCTTCAGTAACCTTTCGTCATTTTTCACGGTATTGTCTTATTAACTCGAAATAATTCTGCACTGAAAATAGTTTATGTGTGACCACAGACCCTCATCTGTAGACAGAACACATCATAAACACTTCTGTGTTCTGGAAATTTCCAAATAGGCAAGACTCGGGATACCCTTATTTGGGTCATGCCTGTGGCAGCTGACAGCGTCCCAGCAATGGCACTTCCAGCTAGGGCTGCTTGACTCGAATCTTAGGATGTGCTTCCCAAAGCCTTTCCTGGCTTCTCTGAATTTTCTGCTGTTCTAGTCCAGCATTTATGGCTCTGTGTTTAC
Source organism: Typhlomys cinereus (assembly GCA_023101885.1). Lineage (NCBI taxonomy): Eukaryota > Metazoa > Chordata > Mammalia > Rodentia > Platacanthomyidae > Typhlomys > Typhlomys cinereus. The sequence goes on along the minus strand of JALPQD010000111.1, from coordinate 1,733,092 downwards.
TTTCTCTCTACCCTCCAGAAGGTATAGAGTGGCATTCCTTACATAGAATTTTCAAGGCTGCCCTGAGCTTACTTTTTGAAGAGAACATTTGAAAAATAGATCGGATTGATTTTTCTCCCTCCATTATTACCTATCCTTTTTGTCTTCTAAGAACTAATTTAAAGTATCTAGACTATATCTGTGACATGGTCATAACATCTTAAAAGTCCTATCTTATGTATTTTTACATTTTATGCAGAGCATGTCCAGGATGAAGCTTTTAGAGTTCTGAAAGATAGAGAAAGCTCAATACTAGTTTGGTTTTTGTGGACTGACTCAAATTGTGCTCTAGAATTCAGAAACTATGCACTTTAATTTTTTTTCTGGGAGGATCATAGAATATTGTGAACAGGAAGTTATTTGATGATGTTGTGGAACTTTTGAGTGGATCTTTTATAAGTAAATAACAGATTTGACTCTAAAGGCATTATAGAAGTCTAGTGTGCCTGGTAAGAGTTGGCAGAAGTACTCCTTTCTTTCTAGACCTGTCATGTCCTGGTGAAATGATGTGCAAACATTTCTCTATCATAGGCAAGGATTCAGTGCCGAACCAGAATAATGATGTCAATGATTAACTTGGTAAGCCTAAGAGTTTATTCGGGCTACTTACAGGAGCGTGGATGAGGGTTCACTAGACACAAGAAAGCCTGGCCCAGCTTGAGTGACACTGGGGAGACAATGGAGTTGTCTGCAGGACTTGATACCTGGTCAGCTTTTCAGAGTCACCTCAGTACTGCTGGGTCCAAGTGTATGAGGGTCTCCCCCACAGTCCTTGTCTGCAGGGAGCATCTCTACCTCCAGAAATTGTCTATTCTTCACTTTGATGAGAGGGCCCCACAAATCTTGTTAGTTTCAAGAATTCTTTGGGACTTACTGAGCCTCCTTCCAAGAAAGAATCCTTTCCTTTCCAACTTTCTGAGCCTTAGTGAGTTTCTCTCCAAGACGAAATGTTTCAAATTGCCATAGAGCAGAGACAGAACCTAACCCCACTTGCAGCTTAGATCAGATTGCAGACAAATTCCAAAGGACACCATGTTTTATAGGGGGCGGGGGTGGAGAGCAACACAGAGCAATCTATTTCTTCCTGATTCCAATCATAAGAGCAGTAAACATTATATACACAAGTGCACATGTGTGCACGCACATGCACACACACAGGTACATACACAGACATGCGCATACACACATTCATATATTTCTCATTATCTTCCATAAAAAACTGCAACATCATTCTCTGTGTGTGTATCACACTGCTTGAGAGTAAATGAGCAAATTCCAGCTTGCTTGGGAATTAATCCTCCATGGTCTTTCCAAGGTCAGAGCATCACTTTTCCTCCAAGCTCACGGGACCCTTTGCCGCATAAAGTGAAAGGAAATTCCACACTCTAGAGCAGCTCCAGTGTGACAGAGATATTCGTTCTCTTTGTTTTGTTTTACATCTTTCATTGGCCTCTGGGGGGGGGGGAATCGGCATTTTTAAATATCCAGAAGATCTGTTGGAGGTTGTTGGTGTCACAATGATTTGTAGTCCTATTAAAGTGACATTTGCTGATGACATGATGGGACGCGTTGTGCGTTTCACCTCAGCGTGAAAGCACGCTGCTCTTTTCATCGCCACGGCACAGGTAATCTAGTCACCCGTGGCTCTAATGTGATCAGCCACACCACCATCACCAGCATTTGCATAAGTGCTTGGCAGAGATGGACCGCTCTTCTAATTCAAAGTCGCGGTGAGGAAAAATAGCGGTTGTGGAATGATTTATCCCTTTATTGACTAAATGAAATTATTCAGATCCTGAAATCTGCTTTCTCTCCGTTGGCATTAGGATTTCAAGTGGATATACCCTGGTTCTATTTCTGTCTTTTAAACACCACACATGGGGCTGGAGAGGTAGCTCAGGGGTTAAGCCTCTGCCTTGCAGGCGGAAGGTCCTGAGTTCGGATCCTAGACCCCACGTATAGATAACAGGCGGAAGCCGGGGCATCCTGCGTTTCTAGTCCTGGTAGGGCAGAGCTTGTGAATCCTGGGGCAGAGTAAACAAGGAGGAGGTGGAGGCGGTCCATGGTGGTTCCCGAATTTGCCCGTGGTTCTATACATACACACACACATGCACAATTGAATAAATAATAAAAAAATTTGTAAACACCACACGTACATACACATATACACACACATGCAGACAAGCACATGCATACACACACATATATGTGTATACTCCACGTGTATGTTCACATGTATACATGCATATATTCACAGAGAGATTAGCATTCCAGGTGCGTATATGCACACATGTAGATGAAATCATCTACATGCACACACACACATACATATATACATACATACAGATGAACACTCACATGAATGCATGCACACACATATATACATATACACACAACAGCACTTTCATATGCACTTGGTTGAACACATTCAAATTAGATCTTCACAAAACAGTTTGTTTTTCCTACATTTTTAATCGGACTCTAGTAATTATTGTCATCAGAAATGGATAATTTGCTAGCATGGAATAATTAAGAAAAGTCAATTGTCATTCTCGGCAAAGCATTGCGAGTATTTGTGTATATTCTGTTTGTACACAGAATCAGCACGAGGCAACTTTCCTTCTGTCCTTTTATACACAGAAGAAAATCAGGAAGCAGCAAAGGAAGAAGGGGTGTGGATTTGTTTGAGACATACCTGAATCATGCTGGCAGGACCTGTCATGGAAAGAGATGTGACCAGAGAGATGGGAGGTTCATCTGAAGAGCGTTTCATAGTTCTAGAGCCCTGTGGTTGGGGAAAAACATTTTAAAAGCAGCAAAGAAAGCAAAAATGCATAAAAAATCACTTTCATGTCAATTTTTTACTTACCAAATTCATTTGGTAAAATTTACTGTTTTCCTTGAAGAAGTGTACTACCTTTACTCAACCGAGTTCTAAATCCAGAAGCTAGAATTTTCAAGATAATCACAAGTTAACATAGCAACAGAGGTGTTTTCATCCTTGATATTTTATTCTAGCGCCTGTAAAAATAGGGATTTGTGGACCTTTTGTAAAAAAAAAAAGTTTGCTTTCTTACCTGATGTCATAGACCTGTGAGATCCATCAGCTCCTGACATTATGTCCTAGCGATGACAGACAGCAAATTAGATGGGAGACTGTAAAACTAAGGCCCACCTGACTCAGCAAAACCCAGCATTCAGCCTCGGACCCTCCACAGGACCCCAGGGATGAGCTAACACCTAGCAGACCGTCCACATTTTAAAGAACAACCTTTTTCTTTTGAAATGTGCTCTCCAAGGGATGAATTTGAAGATGAATTCTCATTCTCTCACTTCTGTGGGGAAATATTGTCAACTTTAGCTTGGGGGACTCAATTGTGTGAAATTTTAGCCTTTACAAATAATTATGCTTGTAACTTCAGAGTTGGATGCTGCTACTCCCACCTGCCATTTCTAGAATTAAATTTGTGTGGATTTGTCAGTACGTGTTCTCATGTTAAGTGTCCATAGTGTGATATGAAGAGAAGAGGCCATTGCAAATCTTAGACCGGTACAAATGGAATTTTGGTGCCTGACTTCAGCTTAGACACTACTCACATCTGGAAATGGCATAGAGCTGCCTGTGCCGCTTATTCAGAAGCATCCTGCTTATTCAAGTAAAGAAAAGGGAAAAAGTACATGAGATAAATCACTCTACAAAACTAATTATTGACCCACTCTTATTGACTGAATTAAGAGTCCCCAACATTATGCAGAATAAGAAGTTAACAAGTGAAGTGGTGTGGAATACAGCCACATTCAATAGAAAAATTCCCTAGTATGGCTTATCATAGAATTAAGGACAAATTTTACTTTGCATCTTTTTTTTTATTATTGGAATTTGGAGCTTTTTCATTCCAAGACCTCAGAAGGTAGCTGGTTTGTTATTGTGCGCATCTTTTTTTTTTTTCTGTAATGCTCTGTGGATTTTATCGCTTTTGAGGATTGAGAGAACTGATCTTGGTCATACTTTATAACAATGACCCAGTTTGATATGCTATTTTATCTCTAAAAAGAGTAAAATAAAATGGCAACTGACTTAAGACAGCTTTTCTTCACTTTCTCCAAGTACCCAAGAGCAATTTGTAAACTATAAGCATGACTTACAAAACTTTACACGTATTATCTTTTCAAGGATTTGTGGATAACTAAGACATTCACGCGCGTCTTCAAGGATTTGAGCAGTCCTTGGATCGGCATTGCTGTCCACTATCTACTACTTAAAAACATCTTGAATTTAAAATTTCTGGACTCAATGTTCTAATTAATTTAAAAGTTTGAAGTTCACCAATGTCCTTATTTCATGTTTGTCAACCTGAACTCTTCTTCTTCTCTCAGTCTTATAAGCTTCTGATTAGCCATTGCCTGCAACATTTATCTTCCAACAAAGGGAAACTGAGGAAGCACTTAATGAGAGTCTCACGGGGTTAGAGTTGCCACTTCATGCAGTTTGTTGGTTTGCAAAGTACCTTCCAAACAAATCAGATGGCTTAGTTCTCAGGCCACCATAGTTTCAGAGTACTACACTGTCTGTTCCGGTTATTCTTTGTGTTGTTGTGAGACACCACTCAAAGCCAAACAGCTTAATGGGAAAAGGGGAGATTATTCAGTTTATGGCTCCAGAGGGGAGATACAGTTTTTCATGGCAAGAGTGGTGTGGTTGGCAACAGAAGCTGGAGATGGGCTAAGTCACATCTTTTATTGAGGCTGAGAGATGCAAGACTACCAACTGCAAGAGCAGACCTGTCCGGGAAGTAGGGTGGGACTAGTTCACCTAAAGAAAGTAAGGTGGGACTAGTTCACCTTCGTGACAACCTTCCTCCAGCAAGGCTCCACCTCCTAAAGGTGCCATGACCTTCCCAAAGAACTAAAGACTCAAACACAGAAGTCCACACATTTCAAATCATGACACTGCCTATCCCACAACCAACCAGCAAGACAAGAGTCTGATTCACAGTCACTCTTCACAGGGCTCATTGACATCTTCTGCTTTCTCATGGCCAGGAATATTTCAGTTAAAATAAATGCACACTATTCCCTGATCTTAATACAGGATCAGTTTTGAGTTACCCACATAATATGCAGTTTTCCACCAAAAATGCAGTTACAGACACATAGAATGGTCCTCAGTGTAAAAATTTCCATTACCTTCCTTAGATTTTTTTAAACACAAACCTCACAGCAGAATTCATATCCAGAATATATAAAGAAATCAAAGAATTTGATGACAAAAAGTAGATGTGCAAGTGAACTGTAAAGGTAGTCCTCTAAATAAAAAGTATGGATGACCATTAAACACAGGAGCCAAGAGGGAAATGCAGCTAGAAATTCACCAGAATTCCATCAATCAAACAGAAGAGCAAATCATGCTGTTTGCAAGAAAATGGATGGAACTGAAATAAACCAAACTCAGAAAGACAAGCAAATGGTGATGTCTCTCATACATGGAATGAAAAAGGGAACTAAAAAGGAAACAAAAGCAAAAGGGGAATATTAGGGACATGGGTACCAGGGGAGGTGAGAGGGGATAAGAAAAAGTCATCATGAGGTGAACATGATCAAAGCAAGCTGCGTGCCCGCATGCTTAGAAATGCCATAAAAATGCCATAATGAGCCCCTTCATTTTGTGCAATTAATATACCCAAACAAAAAGGATGCAAACTACTGACATCTAAAAGATAGGCGCTGGGAACGTGGAATCCTATCTGATTTCAGTGTTTTATTCAAAAGGCAGAATCTGAATTAGGAGAGGTTGAATGTTAACAGGGCAGTGGCCCAGGATTCACTGAGATAAAAGGGAGCGTTATTGAGTTGCCTGGCTCTTGCCCAACCGAGAAAGAGCTTTCTCTAGTGCAAATTGCCTCACACTTCGACACAGTGCCAGCATTGTAAATGGGACATATTTCTTCTCTAACACAAGCCAAAAGTATCGTATTTACTTTTGCTTTTGCTGAATGCGGTAATTAAGCCATTAAGGAGGAGGCTTCTCAATTGGACTGCGTTTGAAGGAAAGCATTAGGAAAGGTCTGGAGAGAGACTTTTGTTTCTGCAACATCCCAACCTGCTCAGTGAATTCCAGCCCCCTGGGCAGTCAGCATCCAACTCTGCTGTGGGAGTAGGATTTGTGAAGGCGGTGAGGAAAGAAGGCCCAAGCTACAACTCTCCACACTGCAGTCTCTACTGTGAGACCTCGTGGATTCTCATAAACTAAACTTCCTGCATATGGAGCTTAAATAGGAAGCAAAGCAGACTTAGAACTGGACTGGGAAAACATACCTATGTTTTCATCACCTATATGCGAAACTGAGCGTTTCCTTCCATTATTCACCAAAATGGCACACCACTGTGGTGTTATTGGTACTTTTGATTTTGGTACCAAAGCCAGTTGGTTGCTCCTCTTATGTCTTGGTTGTTGTGGTTATCTCTCAGGACTGCCTGAATTCACTCATTGCTTCTCTGAGATGGCTGTAGTGGGGGATATCTGCTAGATTTTATTGTTGAATAAGAAATACAATATTATCATGCTGTGCACTTATTTCTACATATTTTGATGACTTTACTCCAATATAATTGAATCCTTTGAAACACTAGACACATCTCATTGTACATTTTTCAAACACTGTTCTGAGAAAGAATGTGTAGACTTTATCACATTGTCAAAGGGACTCACAGCACAAAACAAAATGTTTAATATCTTTGGGAAGGATTCTATTGTTAAGATAAGCATTTATGACTTTATTTATGGTAAGTTTCAGTGTGTGAGTACGTGTGTGTGTTTATTGATAGATTCTGAGAGGCACTAGGGATTGAAAGTAGGAATTGTATTATTATCAACCTAAAAAATGTCTGGCAAACTGTGAGATGATTATCTGCCAACAACAGCGACTGGGCCGATCCTATGCATTTTATGGGCACCATAACTTCTTATCTTCTCTTTATAGATGGCAATGGTATAGAGAAGTAAATGTCTGAACCAACTAATTGGTGACCCTTGCATCTGTATTTAATAAGTGGCACTCTAGTGCAGAGTGACTGGACTCACCCACTGTTCACTTTTGGAGTGGAGAGCCATGCATTTCTACAATTCTCCAGGAGTGGAAAGGACATGGAGCCTATGTCAACAGGCAGACCTCCACTACTGCTGAGCCATCCTTATCCTTGGTATCCTGGTACAAAATGCATGGGACCATTGCTATTGAGCCTACAGTGTTGGTCATGCCATTGTATTGGATGATGCTAAGTTTTTGAGTCCTTGTGTTTCAGCTCCAACCCCAATGTGATGAGATTAGGAGTTGAGATCTTTGAGAAGTGATCAGTTTAGATGAGATTATAGAGGTAAAGTTCCTAGGATATGATCAGAATCCTCATAAGAAGAGTATAGAGTTCCTTCTCTCTCTCTCTCTCTCTCTCTCTCTCTCTCTCTCTCTCTATCTCTGAGAAAACTGAAGTTAGCTAAGCTGTTAATATATTACATTCTATTATGGCAACTCTGGTTGAGCGAGATAATTGCTAACTGCATTCCCTTCTGCTTACAGTGATCATTTATATCATATTACTTAAATCCCCTAACAAGTCCTCCTCATTTTTTTAATGTTAAAATGGGGATATAATGACAGGTAGGTCAAATGGCTATAAAGAGAGAACCTAACAGCTGAATGATGCCTGGGAAAGTATCTCCAAAGATTTTGTCCCTAAGCTATGCCACTTGATTCTTAAGCTTTGGTCTATGACTATCTTGCCTCCAAGTCAACTCTCTGTTTCCATTGGATCAGTTATCTATCTCTTCATGCATGCTCATTTCTGATGATGGTCAGATCATGACTTTCAGTGTCTCCTATGCTTACACTCACTGCCAACAGACCTAGTCAAGTAGCACTTCCCCCTGTGTGTTGTCAGACTTCACCATTCATCACAATTCAACTTAACCAAACAATGGAGTCTCTGATGTGATTTTTCTTCCTCTGCTTTCTTACAGAACTCTGCTTTCATGATGAGGTACATTGCCTCATACTGTAGTTATTTCCCATGTTTACACCTTTTAACTTTGAAATCTCTGGGAGAAAGATAGTCATCTTATGATTCCCATTACACCTTGACTTAGAGCTGGACACACAAGGCAGCTAATAGACTTTTATCTTTGCTTAGTGCTATTCCACAACCTCATAACCCAAGTCAACGTACAAGTAGCCAGTTGACAATATGTTCTGCTAATACTTGATTTGAAAGGTCATTGATATATAAATTTGACTTATATAACTTCTATGCAGAACTTCAGAGTCTGTTCAAGTAGCTTCTATATAAACTTTGACTAAAGGCTTCTGGAGTAAGCAAGATTCTTAAGGAATCCTTCACACACTAAAGTGTTGGAGGCTCTTTGGATCCTCTTCTGTCTTTCACTAAACATTTTTTCATTCTATTGATTCTGTAAGGATTACTTATGTTTTACTCATATCATAATTCCCATCTTACATGTTGAAGATATTGAGTAACTCACCTAAAGCTGTTTAGAGAAAAGGGTGGGCATTCAACCCAATTTGTCTCTGTATAAAATACATATGAACTTCACCCCAATTCTCTTGTCCTTCTCTGAATATTTTAATGACACCCAAATACTTGCACCACTCAATGGCAAAACTGATCTTTATCAAGATGTTTATGATATGACAAATAGCAATCTAAGTACTCTTAAAACTGTGTGTTTCCTTTCATTTGTAAAGGAAAATCATGAATATAGCCGAAGAAGACTAAACATGGCAGTTTAATAATCTGGTGGAAACATATTTCAATTGTAAAATTTGAACAAGTCTTAGGCATCCTCTTATGTAACCTAGAAATTCACTCAGTTCAGAAATCTTCCCATTAACTTGAATTCTTTGTTTTCTTGTCTCTGAAGATCTTATTCAGTTCCTGTCTTTATGCAGAAAAGTGTGGTTTTTTTGGTAAATACCCCCCCAAATGTTCCTGTTACTTTCTCCAAAAAATTAGAACTGTAGGAGAAATAAATCAAAAGGAGGAGAAATTCGTTACTCACAGCCACCTCATTAATGCAGCTTGGGAACCATGTTATTTTAAGTTTATGACTCCTGGTTGCCTTTTCAAAATGTTGCTTGATGAATGTAATCCTCCCTCAGAGATCTACAAACCTATTGATCAATCATCTTAAATTACTCAAGAATCTACCACATAGGCATACCCACAACGATTCACACTGACAGGCAATTGTGCTTTCAGTTTGCAAATTTTCTGAATTCGAAGATGATTTCTAAGACTTGTATGATTTGAATGCCATTTGGATGTCTGAGACAAAGTCCACCAGGACTTTTTTATAACAGTACACTAGAGTACATAGTTCAGGATAAAATAGTTTTGTCTTAGAGCCTGTGTAGTGCAGAATATATAGAATTTTAACTAAGATTATCTGTTCAGTAAAAGAAACATGAAAAGATGTGAGTGTTGGATTATAAAGATACAGCTTTAACTCTTTTATATACGCAAAAACTAATATAAACTTTGTCATAGTAAACTCTTCTTATTTGGGATCGAACTATCTTCTAATTCCTAAGTCATAGTCTTATAATGGTCTCAATAACTTTATAACATACAAACACCTGTTACTTGAATTATAAAGATGTTAAACTGCAGACATCCCACCATTCCCCAAAATATATGATCTTAATTCTCAGCTTGGGAGGCAACATTGTAGGATCAGGCAAAGACACTTCTCTTGGGTCTTGAGTTTGAAAGTTGCTTAGATTAGGAGGCTGCCATTCACCTCCCTAACTGTAGCTCTTCTTTTCTAATTTATAAAGTGGTGCTTCCTTCCATCTCTGACACAACAAGAGTCGTCACTTTAGTGAGTCGAATGCATGACTCTAAAGGAAAAAAAAAAATCTCCACTTGCACCACATAGCAAGTTGACTAGAAATGGACCCATTCTTTGTGGCCTGTGATATTGATTGGGAAGTATATAAGTTGAGTTTTGAAAGAAAAAAATGGCTAGTTTAAACAAAGTCTATATTTTAAAAATTAATTGAAATATAATGATTGGTATCATTAAATAAATAATCACACACATGCTTTTCAAATAATGGCAAGCAGAGTAATTACATTTGGAGCATGACAGCATGTGCCATTCTTTCTAGTAATTCTCCAGCTAAGAAAGCTGTTGTGGGCAGACAGAGACTAAGTACAGAAAGTTGTGCCCAATGAAAGGTGCTTCTGTGGACTGTGTCCTGGATTTGCAGGGACAACCCTTAAGCAGCCAAGCTCAGAGACTACTACTGCTAGGTAAATTTGGAGATAGATTAGTTAGATTTCATCACAGGTCATTAGAAAACTTGAGATAAGGACAGGATTACCCTAAGATAAGGATAAAGATAAGTCCAACAGTCCACAAGGGTGTTGAGGAGATAGGTCAGTAATAGAGTTTGTGCTCAAAGACCCAAGCAGCCAGAATGTCTGATCACTGAGGATGAGCTCACTCAGCTGACCCAACCGCACTGTGTCTTGGTTGAGCTCTGCCAGGTTTTTATCTTCCCATGCTTTCTTTCCTCCTCCTTCACTCTCCTTGGAATGCACTGAATAATTTACTCCTGACCCAAATGTCTGTGCCTTGAGCCCCTTCCAGAACCTACACACCTTATCCGATGTAGCAAAGACACCATGTAGACAGTATTGAGAATCTTGGAATTTGGAAGGTTGTATGTTGTGTGGATCAGTATTTGGAGGTTGCCCTTGATGTTGCTGTCAAAAATGCCTAAGAAAAACCAATTTAAGGAGAGGAAAGCTTGAGTAGTTTCTTCATAAGGTCTACTGCTTGCATTTCTTTGACCTGGGTAAATTTAATACATCTTGGAGGCAAACACTTGAGGTGACTGGACTGCTCACTTTGTGGCAAACGGGAAGCAGAGAGGAGGGGGAGGGAGGGAGAGAGAGAGAGAACCAGTGACAAAGACAGAAAAGAGACACAAGTGATCTATGCTTCTGAGGTATACCTCAGTGTCTATTACCTTCTGTGATGGTTAATCTTTATTGACAATTTGACTTTGTTTAATGTGCTTTGGAAGCACATTTCGGGATTTGTCTGTGTGAGGAAGGTGGTCCCTGAACGTGGTTGGCAATGTGACTACCTGCCTCGTGCTCTCACCATCATGCCCCCCTCATGATGGACTATACCCTCAGAATAAGGCCTTGCTTCCTTAAATTGCCTATAGTAGGTATCTTATTACTGCAACAATTTACTAGGTAATGCACTTTCCACTAGTCCATCCATGGTCCATGGAGGAAGATAATCTTTAATACTGGAAGTGTTAAGAGATGTTTTAGATCTTTATCACTCAGGTGGGCTAGATGTGCTCACAGTGAGCTTTAGGAGGATCATTTGACTCCTGGTCATAGACAGAATTGTGAGAGCCAAAGGAGAGGAAGAGGAGAAGAAATGGAGATGGCCGCAGAGGTTAGAATTATTCTGCAGCTAGAAGGAGACCATGAGTGAGCTTAGAAACAAATTTTGACCCCAGCCTTGAGAAGATGCACGTATCTATGGACCAATATGGGGTTTCTGGAGAAATCTAAGTGACCACATTTTTGGGTTTTTTTTGACAATGTGTTTCAACAAAAGTACACAGTGAACATGCCTGTTGACTGATGAATCCCCTCTTCACTGATACTGATACTTTTTTCTAGTGATAAAATGTAATCAAGGACTTAAATAAAGGATTAAATAAGATACTCATACATAACTAAGGCAAAGGTATTTGTGTAGATTACAAAAACATTTACTTTTCTATACTTTAATAAGTATATATATTTATATACTTTGTACAGTATTTTATACTTTAATAAGATACCTATATTAAAACTTACAATTAAATTATAAAGGGAGCTGAATGCTTGAGAATTATTTAATATAATTCAATAAGCTTTCATATATCTATGATAAGCAACTGGGTGAATGAACTCTGAATGTCTGCGAGCTTATAAATTCAAATTGTCTCCTGATAACTCTCTGTCACTTTCAAGTACCCTGTTAAAGCAAGTATCCACTACCTCATTAGGTATAATCGCCCAAGTGGCAAGATTTCAGGCTTACCTGAAATGCAATGGACCCCCTGTTGTTTTAGGACACACTTAAAGGAACGCCTCCATGAGACCTGTTGGTCCACAACAGGAAATACAGATGACGTCACAGCTTCTTGAGCTCATGCTCCCACATGTTCACCCCCTAGTCACACTCCTTATGAAACCCCCCACTGTTATGATCCAAGGTGACTCCAACGTCCCGGATGCCTTCAAAGCTTCCCGCACTCCAGAGACTCTGATATCACAGTATGTAATGGGGTTGAAAGAGACTTTTGCTCTTCCACACTCTGATAAAAAGCTCCACAGGAGCTCACCTTGTGCCTGGCGCCACAGGAAATCCAGTGAAAAACTCTATCAACTTTGGCCTCTGCTGCTTCCTCTCTGTAGTTGGCCAGAATCATTCAGGGCACAGTGTGTGATAACGCTGAACGCCCGGTCTAATGAGTGCCCCAACACTTCCTTTCTCTGCCATGATACCGAGAAAAAGCTTCTGCGTCTGAATGGGTTAAGAGAAGGGAGGGTGTTTCTCTGGACTGGATCCTTGGAGAAGGAAAGAGAAATACTGTTGCTTAGGAGTAGCTGCCCCTGACTTACACGTCCATATGTGTTCACCTCGTAGCTTGCAGTATCCCTCTTGGCTCGTGTCCTCTTAATTCTGTTGGTACTTGATCCTGCCTCATTAAGAAACAGGAGAAATTTTCCTGTTTAATAATTCACAGCGCACTTGGATGTCATCTGAAAATGTCCTCTAAGTCAAGTGTGCCTCCGATCCAGAACCCTTCTGGTTTTAGTGGAAGAGAAACTCTCTTACCATGCAACTATTTGTTTAGACCAGAGTTTCTGTCCTGTATTTGGCAGTCTGTGCTCTTCCGAAGGAAAACCTGCCTGCTTTTGTATCTGTATCTCCAACGTTCCCAATATGGCATTGAGGATATTAGGAACTAGGAGCCTGATTCTCCGGTAGCCCATCTCGTTTAGACTGCGTATGACATTCAGAATTGGCTTGACTTGCAGTCAATCTTGGCCTGAGACTGCCCCCGTAGTTTAGTGATTTTAATCAAAACAATATCATAAAGTGATGCTTTCCTTAACGTGAAACTCCAGGCCAGAGAGAAGCTTTGCCGCAACAGGAGGCCAATGAGCACTTTGCTCATGGGTCATGCAACAAAGGCCACAGCGTTAGTCAGCAAGGGAAGAAGTTAATGGTGATTTTTGTTTGTTTAAGGCTTTCAATTTTCCTCTCTCCTACTACCATGCTACGTGGAAAAAGATAGATTAGAAAATAAAAGTCAGCACAAAGAAATCAAAAACAAACTTTAGAAAATAGAATTTGCCTTTTGAGACTTGATTTTTTGTTTTTTTGTACCTGATATAAAAATACTCAATATCTTGTCTCAAATATACTTACAGATATTCTATATAAAGAATTTTTTTCTTACAGAAATGGAGCAGACAGGTGATACAACCCAAGGTATTTCCAATTCAATAAATTTGTTGCTTGAACCTATTTAGACCCTTTAAAAATCTTTAAACATTCTATGAAAAGGTATTTGTTAGATTTTCTAAGCCTCCTTGTTGTTTTTGCCCTGAAGAGATGTGAGTCTGTCAGATACATGAGGAGAAGAACCACAGTGTTTTGATCTATATTTACTTGAGTATAAATTAGAAGACAAGACAGATTTGCATGGGCAGTGTGAATGAACAGTACATTTCATGGACTGAAAATAGAAGGTAAGTTGTTTGAGGGCACGGGTCTTGTCTTGTATATCTCACTGGTCTCTGTGCCGCATTGACAATAGTGACACACAAGTCACAGCACTTCTGTAGTCAGTCATGTCACCGTAGATGGATGAACAAGTACATACCCAACCCTGCGGGGGTATAGACACAGGAACACACACACACACACACACACACACACACACACACACACACACACACACACTTAAGCAAACACATGCATCAAACAAATACATAAGCAAATATAATTGTATACACATATAACATAAAACAAATACACATGTATAGACACAGGAACATAAGCACACACACACACACACACACACACACACACACACACACACACAGATTTAGCTCTTCACTATCTTCATGGTACCAGTCACTAAACTGTTTTGGAGGAACTCAATTTCCTTTCCTCTTCCTCCCTGTTTGGGGAAGCACATACCTGTCTTTCCTTCCCCTCTGTACCAACTCCTGACACCATATCTTTGCTATCAACATATTCCAATGAAGCATATCGCATCAGCAAACTGAAAAATCATTTTTGTAGTAATAAAGCACTTGTAGCATCTGTACTTTTTTCATGAAAAATTCTTTCTATTTTCAGTCAAGATAAGTAGTAAAGTAGAAAAGTAGAGATATCCCAAAGAGATCTTGTTCAACAATATGAGGTCCTGTTTTTATAGAAACTATCTTTTCACATGACTACCAGCAGATCTGTTTCCCTGGGAAATGCTACAATACAAGAACTTCTTAGATCATTGTAGATGTCTAATCTTAGTGCTTAATTTTTCTTACTGGAAAGTTTCAGGTCACAGTGTTGTTAAGGTAGTCGAAAAGACCTATCATAGCAGATGTCAAAATTTAAGCACCCCCAATATACATGCTCATATAGCAAACAGAGGAATCAATAATTTGGAACATGGAGGTTGAGTTGTTTATCTTCTCAGGACATGTAAAGGAAGAGTGATAACCATCAGATCCCATAGCTTCCTGGGATATTTTAGAAATAGAAGTGACTTTTTTTCTGTCTTACAGTCTTCCATATGAGGGTTTCAGAGATGGCTGAAGGGTGAAAACCTTTGACTTTCATATCAAAGGACTTGAGTTCAGATCCTCAGATCCCATGTAAAACTCTAGGTAGATATGACAGAAGCCAGCAATTGTGGACCTGAATAGCAGAGCCTGGGAAACTTCACAGCAAAGCAATAAGGAGGTAGAGCAACTCAGGTGATTCTTGATGTTACCCTGAACCCACAGTAAAACACAGCACACAGTCAAGTGACTTCTTGTACACACACATATACTCCTTCTGTATGAAAAGTCCATGACCAAATGTACTGGGAGAAGTCCGTCTGTGAATACCTCAGAGGAAACACAAACATGTCCTTTTCTTCTTGGAAAAATTACTTCTGTGCTCTGTGCTCTCAGCAAATCAGTTATGCTAATGTTTCCCCCATTTTTTCAAGATTCTTTCTTGTCCATTATCTCTACTGACAAGTCTTTTCATAAATTTGCTTAAGCATCTCTACAGAGAGTATCCCTTGCTAGTCATCTTAGTGGATTCTTCCCTCTGGCTCTTAACTCCACAAGAAGCATCCATTCATTTTATTGTAATGCTAGAAAATGCAAAAATGCCCACCCCCCATTAATCCAATCACTTTTATGTGTTTCTTGATCATACTTCAATTTAGCAAGTTAACCTCACCGCAGTGATCCTCCACAGTTAGTCCACAGCTGTCGAAAGAGCTGGCATGGCTAGCCGGCCCCCAGCCTGCTGATGAAACTGATTCCTTGCAATTAGCCCTGTCTTCATGTTAGTGCCTATTTCATTCTATTCTTCATGCCTTTTTATTCTATCCTCTGCTTTCACAGTCTTACCCTTCCCTAAGTCATTTCTTTCTTTCATATATACTTGTAAGGGAAGAATTGTTTTGTTATTTAAGAAAGACATAGTAAGGATATCTTCAGAATGTAACAGCATCATACTTTTTCTCCCTAAGCTTAGGAATGATAACTTCAAATGCTATGTGGAACCTGTAACAATGTGTTAAAAGATACCGGCATTAGAACAGACTTTTACTGTATTTTATGTACAAACAAGGGAATCTGAGAAAGATATGTGAAAAGTAGATACCCGAGAGATGGGGGCAGTGGATTAAGAAGGTACCTAAGAGCGAAGATTGTGCTGTGGTGAAACTTTTTCACCTTTTGGGTGACTTCAGGGGTCAAACCCAGAGCCCTGAGCGTACCAGGAGTGTTCCACCACTGAGCTCCATCCCCAGTCTCTGTAATGGAACCTTAGGTTGTATATATAAAAACTTTATTCAGATTATGTGCTGTATTCAGTAAATAATGTACTGAAGCTCCTGGATCAAAAGTTAAGAATAATTTAGCTTCATGCAAAGGTCACATGTGGTCACTTGTGCTGTCAAAAGCAGACGAGAAACATGGTGCTATCTACATGTGACCATGAAGCTGAACAGTTGGAGTCGATTTGTAGGTTGTTGGAAGTCAAGATTGCACCCCTGTACAAAATCCAGATAATTTTAGGAGTTTGAAAAGTAAGCAAATAATTTTTCAACTATATTAGAGAAGGGAAACAAATCATTAAGACTTCCACAAAGACTGGAAAAATTTATAAACAGACATGATTCTATTTTTTTCAACTATACTAAAGAAGGAAAACAAATTATTATTCTTCCACAAAGACTGGAAAAACTTACAAACAGACATTATTCCTTTGCTAATTGAAATGGATTAATTCTTTTTTCATTTCTTGTCAGAGCATATCAGGTTCACAGCAATCATAAAACTCCTTGTCACAAGTAAGGGAATATGGATTTAAAATGAAGATTTCATTTAACTAGTAAACAGTGATACTGAAAAAAGCAAAAAAAATTTTAAGAGGTTTATAACATGACTGGATAAACTCACAACCATCTGACATAATTAAGGTTTTAAAAGTTGATTGACAGTTATGAATTAGTGTGGG
This sequence comes from Typhlomys cinereus, assembly GCA_023101885.1. Classification (NCBI taxonomy): domain Eukaryota; kingdom Metazoa; phylum Chordata; class Mammalia; order Rodentia; family Platacanthomyidae; genus Typhlomys; species Typhlomys cinereus. The sequence goes on along the minus strand of JALPQD010000111.1, from coordinate 1,716,198 downwards.
CATAGAAAAAATATGAGAGGCACAAGCATGCATATGGTTAAAGATGAATGAGCTAATTTTTCTTGGATTATAGGCCCATGAACCTTCAGCTTTCATAATGAATAAAAGAATCTTCTATGTAAGTCTCAAGATATTTCTCCATATTTTCTCCTGGCATACTTTTTTTTTTCTCCCCGGTTACCTGATTTAATTAAATAGTCTCTAAAACACTGGATGTTAAGAAACATACAAAACCTAAGATTCTGAGATCTCCCATTTTAGCGTTGATTAAAATCGATGAGTATGGAGTTTTCTGCTAAATGAAAAGCTTCTGGCTTTCAGCAGCTCTTTATTTTTGGAGAAACAGCTTTTTCTTTGTGTAACCAAAAAAAAAAAAAAAAAAAAAAAGCTTAGGAAAGCTTCTTTAAAAAAAGAGCTTAAAGCCTTCTGGGTCTTAAAATAGCCTTTAAGAACAGTAGTGGAGCAAGCAGTGAGTTCAAATGCACTGCACACAAAACCAGAGGACTATGGGCTTCCTGGCTCAGTACTTGCCCTTTGCTGGGGTTACAAACTCCGACCCGCTACTCCTGCTGTGCTCCATCTTCTCCAGAACTCATTATGAGAGAAGAGGCCATTTCTTTTTGTTTCTTTTCCATTAATCCCATTCTTTCAACAACGCTTAGCATCTCAGGGCAAATATTTTATGCACAATCTGTCATTAATTGACTACAAGTATAGAAACTCCAAGCTGGTACAAAAATGCACTTCCGATGACTGTGTTCCTTGAACTGCAAGAAGCTTGGCGTTTATTAAGTGCCTCCCCTGCTTGTCTGTATGTGCTAGATGTTCATGGATAGGTGCCATTGGCTCTGGCCTCCTGCAATTCTTCCCATGGAGTGAAGGAAGAAAACGTAGAAGAAAATGTATCCAGTGCAATCCATGTGTATTGGATGCAGACAGTTGTAGGCAATATTTTTGTTTAGGATTGATGAGATAGATAATTGATTGTGGTTACCTTTTATCTCAGTAAAAGCTAAAGGGATAACACAGGGCAAAATGTAAAGATGTACTGAACATTATAGGATGTGAGAAATGCCTGTTTGGTTTAAAACCATTTTTTTCATTTTTTTTTCTTGTTTGTTGAATTTTCTTTTTTTTAACATTTTTTATTATTATTTCCGCTCATACAAACGTAATAGGTAGATCAGTTCCCTCCCCCCCTTCTCCCCTCGAACCCCTTGTTCCCCTTCTCTCCCTCCCCATCTCCCAGTGCCTCCCCCCCCAATTCCCAGAGAGTCCTTTATTGTGTATGCCTAACTCTCCTCTTGGTCCTCCTTTCCGATGACGTATAAAACCATTTTTTTCATGTTAGCAAAATCTTTTATTTGGTCTGTATTGAAATGGAGCATAAAATTTATTTCAGAATATTTGATGAGATCAAGGAGAAACTAAGTCACCAATCAGCATTCAGAAGTAAATCAGAAGTTAGATTTTTTTTTTTATAAACTCCGTCATCCATCTGATAATCTTTTGCTAAAAATGGAGACATATTCAGGCTCAGTTACATGCGGGTTGCTGTTGCTCCTGTAAGCGTTCTTGACCATTAGGTTCTTTAGAAAGCATGGCTCTACTCCTGTGGATGGCTTTCTTGATTTGGCAAAAACAACAACAGGACAGCAGGCGGTCACCATGTAGTTTTCTAAGATAGATCCAGGAATGCCGTATCGGGTTCTGTAGAGCGTCCTCATGGCCACCATTGTCCTGCACAAGCAGCATTCATTCATGTCAGCTGACGCCTGGCACCCAAGATGCATAAAGCAAAATGTGCCATAGATACAGACTCTGACGTCGCTGAAGCAATCACATATGCCTGTCTGCCAGTTGGAGTTTTGGAGTGCTTGAGCAAATCCAGGTTGAGTCATTATGACTGTCCTTGCCTGAGCCTTTTCAATGCAGGGTCTTAAAACTGTGGTAATTAAGAGGTTGGCTCAGAATAAGAAGTGTTTTGTGTCCAGGACAGAATCATCTGAGAAATGGTCTAAGACCATTTTGAGGATGAAGAATGCGAAGAAAGAATGCATAAGTTGAAGGTCCACTTTGACATTGGCTGATCTCACGTTTCTATCACTTCTGTTAAGGGTGTTGCTTTTTTTTTTTTTTTGGTAGAGATAAGTTGTTTATTAGCAATATCCTGGTACAACTGGATAATGTCCTGTCCAAATTATATATAATAAAATACAAATATAATGCAAGTAGAATTGTGGCAAGACAGTAGTTTAATCATGCTTACACAGCAGTGTAGAACTAAGCAGGTTAGAGAGCATTAGAGAGCATTAGAGAGCTATGGATGCCTTAGCTCGTAGTTCTAAGGTCACGCTGAGATCATTTCCTTTCCTGAAGCCCAAGAAGGACAACCTGGAAGGGATAGTGGAAGGTTTTGGTGAGCCACTTCTGAAAGTGACAAACTTTATTTCCGTTCACTTTCCTATGACTAGCCTTTGGTTGATGGCTACTCTTAATGCAAGGTAAAGTGAGAAACATAGTCTAATTCTGTGCTCAGAATGAAGAAGAGAATAACAATTGGAGGGCATTGACGTAAGTCTGCCAATAGGCCACGAATAATGGGACTGGGACAAGTGACTGCCCAGGTTAGTGTGGTGGCCTGCAGTGCCAGCTACGCTTACACAGGCTGGCGTTAGCAGTCTCATGGGTCAGAGTCAAATAAGTGACTGCGATGGGCGATTTATGTATGAATTGGAATCTCATTTTGTTTCAATCATGGACTAGGTTCTGATTTTTATTTTCTTTCTTATGAAAGAGCCACCTTCTAGGAAATTAGGTTTCTCAAATGGAGAAAGAGTTTAACTATAATAAGAGTGGTACTATTATTAATTATTTCTTCTTTATGTCTTTTACTATCTCTGCGAAAGACTCATCTCTATAACATTTTTGGTAATGCATACCAGTAATGGGATATGACTCCAAATCTTTCACATTCTTGCCTTCTTGTGGACATCATTGCTAGAATTTTTGCAAAGCATTGGCAGGTGGAATGCATTTGTAATGAGCAGCCAGGAGAAAAGAAGGCACATACAACATGCAAGTCACATTTCTTTTTTTTTTTTTTTTTTTTTTTTTTTTTGCTGGCATTTGTTTTCCCATTCATTCTGCAAATATTTATCACTTTGATTGTATGTGCCAGGCCTGTGGGATGGGCATGCTCTAATCAATGGGTATTGACAATGTGTCAGACTCCAGGTCTGGGTGGCACACATCTGTTTCCTCTTTTAATCCTCCCCAAATCCTTCAGAGGCAAAAGTTTAAGCCTCTGGAAAAATTGAAAGGCGGCCCAAAATTAAATCACTTAATCTAGGTCACTTGCTAGTCATCCGAGGTAGTAAAACTAGAGTTAGAAACCAAGTCTGTGTGACTCTAAAGCTATTCTGTTTCCAAAATGCTGCCTTGGCTCCTTAGGCAATCTCGACTCAGTCTTGATGATTAACATAATCAACATGTAAGACCTTCATAAATATTCGCATATAAGCTGAAGCTATTGGACAGGAAGGAAGGAAGAGATTCAGTGCGCTGGGATTGTATCCCAACCTCTACTAAGACTAAAATAGTTTGGGAAGAAGCCATGACTTTGGAGTATTAAGCACAGATGTTTTGTCTTGTTTTCATCAATGTAGAGAACTTTCCAGAAGAGGAACACGGTGATGCCTTCCATACCAACTATTTGTCTGTCCCAACTAGGGAAACAAAATACTGAACTTCTCACAGAAAGCCAAGAACCCACGCTGTGACACTGGGGTCTTCATGGACACCAACTCCTTGTTGACCATTTGAGGCCACTTTGTGACCCAAGACCAGGTTAACTAGTGTGACCAGTTAAGTGACAATCCCCACTTAACTGGGCCTGTGACCCCCAGGTACAGAGCAGTCCTCTGAAACCTGTGGCTATAACAAGGGTCAGTATGCTGGTTCCCTGTGTTTATGGGAATAGAGAAGTCTCAAAAGGTGGTTGTGAAGGCAATTGTTAAATTTACAACTCACTGATTAAAAAAAAGTTCATGTCCAATTTCGATGGATATCAAAGTTGCTTTGTTGAGAATGACATCCTTTAATGGGAGAATATTGATGTGGAGGAGCTTTCATATCACTTTGTCATGAATAACTAATTGGGCAAATGACTACTCTGGTTCATTGGTACAAGGTATCCAAATGCTTTTTTTCTAACTATTTTATGATTACATTCATAATCTTTAAATGTTGGTTCATTCAATACAAATTATAAAGTAACTATGTAAGCCTGGTCAGAGAACAGAAGGGCTCAGCCCTCCAACAGAGTCCTGTCCTAACCACACTTCTTGTGGGGAGTCAGGCAGACAAATGAATGCAAACAAAATGATGAAAGGAGGGGAGGGAAGAAGGGAAGGGAAGAAGGGAAGGAGGGAGGTAAGGATAAGTACTGAATATGCTTGTAAAAGTAGGAAAAAATTAAAAATTTAAAAAAGAAATCCAATCTCAGTAATAATGGCAGCTCAAGGATCTAGAGGTTAAGGACTAGCTTGTTCTCTCATGATTAAAATTAAGGAATAAGGATTCTTTGGTGGCAGAGCACTGGTGAAATGGCTCAATGGGTAAAAATGACATAGCACAAACCTGGTGACCGAGTTTGATGCCTGGATCTTGCAAGGTAGGAGAGAACTGACTTCTAAAAGTTGTTCTCTAACGTTCACTCATGTATTGTAGCCTGCATGCACCTGCTCTCTCTCTCTCAAACAAACAAACAAATAAACAAACAAAAAAACAAACAAGTGAAATCTTATAAAATATTTTTGGTACAGAGGGAAAAGAAACTTAACTAAATCAAAAAGTATTGGAGGAAATATTTGAGTAGGATTTATGAATGGAGAAAAACAAAGGGAAAATCAAGTTTCAGGTAACAACAACTCAAAGGAGCCTGACCTAGAAGAGGAGAGGACAGAAGACATACAGACAGAAGACATACCTGAAAGGAAGCCCAGGGCTTCACAAGTCATAGGGAAGACTTTGAGTTCCATATTCCACATCTAAAGGGAAGCCCTTGGGTGTTTAGCATCTGTCAGTGATAGCAGTACTTGAAAATAAACAGTATTAGTGCAGGAATAGAGGTGATGAATCTGTCTGGAAAGACCTAGAACTTTTAAGGACCGAGTTGGTTATTTCAGGGTGGCAATGGAGTGAAACAGTTAAGGAAGTTTTGAGTCTCAGTTAGTTTTGGTGTTGGGGAGATGGCGCAGCAGTTAAGAGTGCTTGTGGCAGAAGCATAAGGACTTAGGTTTGGATCCTGGCGATTTCTGTAGCAAGCCACCAATACTGTGGGAGTTAGGTGGGGGTAGGACAGAGATAGGAAAGTCACCGCGGCCTGCTGCACCCCAGTCTAGCTCCAGGTTTAGTAAGAAATCCTGCCTTAGTAGGATATGGGAATAAGGTAGAAAATGACAGAGCAAAGCATCCTCTTTTGACATCTCTCTGTGTGTGCATGGGTACCCCTTCCCTCACATGTGCACACATCACATGTATAGACCACAATGCACTCACTCACAAAAGAAGTCAATAAAATGCTTTTGAAAATGGACAATTAGCTGTGATTTTTATTAACAATTAGACAAGTGTTTATTTGCAACAAACTTACATTTGAATAGGAAAGGTAAGAAATGCACACAAAGCAGAACTAGCAGAAAGGACTCCACGTGGAATGCAGAGAGGTGAAACAGGAGAGCATGAAAGGGTCTACAGGCCAGAGATGAACTCTGCTTTTACTTTCTATCTTTTGTGGTGGGATTGTTGACATAGCTTATTATGTAGCCCAGGATGGTGTCAAAAGCTCTGTGTAGCTGATGCTACCCTTGAACTCCTGATCCTCCTGCTTCCACCTCCCTTCCATTAAGATTACAAGGGTAAGCCACCATGTCAGATTATTTTGTATCTTTAGAGATCCACAGAAAAGCTTTGGCTATTCACACGAATCTCCATTTTACCATATTTAAATGACAGACACAATAGCCCCTTTGCTTTTAAGCACTTAAATCTTCCAAGTTCTGTAAGAAAGGTTTTTCTCTTGCTTAGAAATCCTATAATTATCAAAATCAGGAAACTAGCCCAATAGAACGCAGTTACATAACTTGCAAAGTGTATTCAATTTCGATAATGTCTTCTTCTTTTTCTTCTTTTTTTGGGGGGAGGGGGATGACGTGTGAGGAACATATGTGACATTCAGTCTGTGGTTTCCTGATCTCCTTTAAATGAGAGCAGCCCTGAGTCTTGATGCCCCTTGACTTTGCTATTTGTGAACGATATGAGCTAATCCTTGAGTGAAAAGTCTTAGTTTCCTTCCAATGAGAGAGAGATCCTGCATTTGTTCTCCTCGTGCTTCTTGTCGCTGTGACCTACCTGCTAGGCTGCAACGCAAGAGAGGAAAGACATCTTTCAGTTCGTGGTTTCGGGAGCTTTGAGTGACTGGAAGACACAGCAGCATCAGGTAGCGGCAACTGTTTACACCACAAGTTCAAGGGTCAGAAACCAAGCCAACATGGTGTGAAATGGAGAATGGTTCCTGAGGTCTGAAAGACCTTGAGAGTGGCAACAGTGTTAAGAGCAAACTGTGTTGCATGTCAAACTGACGTGTCGATTTCAATCCCTGATGTAGAACTTTGAGCTTCACCTACACAGCTCCTTCAAAGGTTCCTCTCAGAGCATCAAGAAACAGGAGACAAGTCAGCCAAGGAAAATCACAGCATTCCAAGCAAGATGCAACGAGACACTCACTCCTGAACTCCAAGAAAAAAATGCCTCATCAGTGATGAAAGAGTTGTTCAGCACCGACTTAAAAAATCAATCAATCAATCAATCAATCTGATTAATCAATCAATCAACAAACCACAGATAGTAAGATGAGCCAGAGTTTGCCACCTTCCAGAGCCATGCAGAGTTAGAAAGCCGGAAACAATGATGGAAGCAAGGTAAGGAGCTGGTCAGAAAAGTCAGGTGACCGCAGAGGGAGGCGGCCACCACCAGCCACCTTCTTGGCCAGTGGAGCCTTGGCTTCTGAAACAGCGCTGGGGACCACAATGACATTTAGTTTAGTCAGAATAAATGTGAATGGCATTTTTTTTCCTAAAACCTCACATGAAAAGAATTGCGTTGGGACCTTGCTCAAGCAGAGACATTAAAGTTTGGATCTCAGGTCCCACAAAAAAATGTCAGGTGGAAGCAGCAGCAGCCTGCACTTCTGGCCCTGGTGGGTGGATCCTGGGAAATCCTGGAGTGAAGCAAAAAGGAGGTAGAAGCAATCCAGGATGATTCCTGAAGTCACCCTTGGGCCTCCACAGTGACACACAGTACCCTCTGATACACACACACACACACACACACACACACATTGTATACAAAATAAATAAAAAAATAAAAAGTTTGAAAAAAGAAGCTAAGGCAGCAGAATGAGATGGCAGAGAAGGAAGATCTTCTTGTACCTCTTTTCAGAGCTATTCTCTCTTTCTGTCTTTTGTTGTTTCCTCCCTCCAGTCCAAACGGAGTCACTCCCTGTTTCTTGATCTTCCCATTCCCTTTACTGATACTAATATTAGTGTGTATGTATCCTTAGAGTTTTATAAAAACTCTGGCTTTATTATTAGTAATAAAAGTGCTGGGCCTTGTTCATAGATTATTAATTTTTTTCAATTTTTACACCTTAAATGAGTTTTGACTCTTATCATTTAACTGTGAACTTCTTCGTGGGGGGCCACACACCATGTCTGGCTCAAAGGCAAAATGGATGTGGGTTGAACAAAGGAGAAAAGGAGCATTTAAGGCCCCAGGGATGCATGAATCAGCAAAATGCCAATCACCTGGGCATCCCTGGATTAGACTCAACGGCCATCAGTTCATGTGAGTTGTAGGGAATGACCGTGTGTGTGTGTGTGTGTGTGTGTGTGTGTGCGTGTGTGCGCGCGCGCGCACCTGGGCAGTGCCAGACTGGGCCCCTTCAGCACCACCTAAACTATTACTTTGCTTTGTGACTATCTCAAAATGAGACAGAGGTGCTAGGAAGGAATTCAGAACACATGCTGTGACTGTTTTCTTCTATTGAAATTAAAAGGTGATAGTGGAATCTCAGGCAGGCCCCTTTTCCTATCTAAGAACTGCTTGATGCAGCCAATAATAGGCTTTTCCTTTGACTGTGGTGATGATCTGCGGGGAGTGTTCAGCGGATTCTTGTGTCTGGGTCTCTAAGGCACCCATTCCCCTGCCATCTTGGAGACTGTCGGGAAGCCAGGCTCTGATGCCTAGTCCCATTCCCTAGTCTTCCCAAGACCAGCAACAAACAGGCATGCAAAAGTTCTCCTGATGCATAAACATGTATGTGTGCATTGTGCATGTGTGTGTATGCCTATATGTAAATGTATACATATACAAACATGATGTGTAAAAAGGCTCAAGGGAGTACAGAAATCAAGGGGAATGATGCATTTTCTTATGGTTTCTTTCCCCAAAGGAAAAAAAAAAATCTAGCATTAACTTGAGAATGAGCATCTTTTTCAAAAATATTTTATTTATTTATTTTTATGTGTGTGTGCATGCACGTGTATCAGAGGGCACTATGTGTCCCTGTGCAGGACCAAGGGTGACTTCAGGAATCATCCTGCACTGCTTCTACCTTCTGGGCTTTCCCAGGCTCAACCCACTAGGATCAGAAATGCAAGCCGCCATCATTTCCACCTGATGTTTTTTTTTTTTTTCAAAAATTTTTATTATTATTTATTCAATTGTGCGTGTGTGTATGTAGAACCATGGGTGAATTCTGGAGCCACCATGGACCGCCTCCACCTCCTCCTTGTTTACTCTGCCCGGGGATTCACAGGCTCTGCTCTACCAGGACCAGAAACGCAGGCCATCCCCGCTTCTGCTGGGCCTCTATACATGGGGTCTAGGATCCGAACTCAGAATCTTCCGCCTGCATGGCAGAGGCTTAACCCCTGAACCACCTCTCCAGCCCCCCACCTTACGTTTTTTTACTTGGGACCTGAAATCCGAACTAAGGACCTTCTGCAGGTGAGACAGAATCTTAACTCCTGAGCCATCTCTCCAGCCTGACAGCTTTAGTTTTTAAATGGACACGCACCATTTATTTGCAATCTGTGTCTCCAAATCACTAAGAATATTCATTCAAAGGTGAACGTCCATGAATAAATAAGAGAGAGAGAGAGAGAGAGAGAAACAGAAAGAAAGATTTTGATAAAAAATAAGTGGGGGCTTTCTTGCATCTTAATAGCACTGCTGGCCTCCAAATCTACTTTAAATATTTAAAAAATGCCCAAACAAAATACAGCAAAACACTCATTACACAGACACAGACACACAGAGAGATGCCTTTTTCACTCTCTGGCCGTCAGGTCTGTGAGTAACCATATTCTTAAGGTACCCTGGGAGGAAGGTAACTTAAGCTAGCTTGGCGAGTCCTGAGGGTGATGGAAATAGGACAACTCTGAATGTGACGTTGCCTGAAGCCGAGGGTGTGCCACTGCCTAGGGGATCCCACTCACCAGCACTGACCCCTTGGGGCAGGCCTCTGCCAGAGGAAAGCATCACCCATCTTACCAGGCTTTCTGCCTGCCTTTGTCACAGGTCAGCGTGATTGTGGGTCTCCCAGTCCTGCGCTAGGCCATCCATATTCCCCTGACTGACTCCCAGGTTGCTCATCTGAAGGCAGGTAGACACACCTGGTGGAGAGCAATGGCCGCTGTGTCCTCCCAGCCGCTGAGCACACAGCAGATGGCCTCGCTCCATTGTGAACCTGTAAAGGCTCAAAACTTTTGCTCCGCTCCCAGGGGACTCCCCATTAAAATGAGTTTGCATTCACCACCTGCCAACAGAACCTGTAAGCAAGCCAAGAGGAGCGGCCAATGAAGCATAGTTATGAATTCTGAGTGGAAGGGAGTAGTTTGAGATTGTTTTTCATGAAAGACCTATTTTTCCCCCTACTAAAATTCCGCATGAGGAAATATTGAATGTTCCGTCGAGACTTTCTATTTAAATGTGCAGGGACTTCTACTTAAGCCTCGCACCAAACATGCAGGGACTCCTCCCAAACTTTAAAGCTGTTCTTAGAAGTGGATTTGGGTTTGCTCAGGATTTGTCTCTCATTTTCTAGAGAAGTGTTTTAACATTGATTAACAAGAACTGGTACCAAATGTAACCCTCCAGACGTTTCCCAGGCTTAGCTGTCAATGAGCAGTTAATCCCCGAGGATTTCCGAGCTAGCACAGCTGGGTAAGATTCAAAGACCTCTTGTAGACGAGGTTCCTAAGTCCTGGACGTGTGGGCATCGGCAATAAGTCAAGTGTACTATTTATACTTTTAGTCTTTCCTTCTTTAAAAAAGAGACGAAAAGAATCCAAGATGTTGAGTGCCCAAATGTTTGCATCTTCTGCAGTCATGGCAACAGGCTGGGCGGTCCCAATTCAATTTGAAATTGGTAGCTCATCTCCCAATCTGTTTCCTCTTCTGGCTGATTTTTTTCTTCTTCCTATTAATTTATTCCTATATAGCTGCAGCATTTAAGATTGCTTGGTGACTGTCCAAATTCTCTGTATACCAGTTATTCATTATCAGCATAGTCTTTAAGAGAGAGGATTAGGATTGCTTGATATCACATATAAATATATTGACCTTTTTAGCAAGCCCAGTAAGACCTTGGAAAACAATCATGATAGTAATAGAACACCACCACCAATGAGATCGGCAATGGGGACTGTGAACATGCCACCATCTCCTCATACCTACTATCTTTTTGAATCTTGGCAAATCTATGGGATAAACACAATTACTATCTTTTTAAAAAATTATTATGATAGTGTATGTATGGCATTTGTATGTGGGTTCATGTATGTTAGGATGCACATGTGGAGGTCAGAAGATAACTTTCTGGAGCTTTACTCTCCTTCCACTTTTAGGTGGGCTCTGAGGAATGAACTCAGATTATCAGGTTTGTGTGGCAAGCACTTTTGCCTGCTGAGCCATCGCACTGGCTTCCATTATTATCTTTATAGAAGAAGCAATTGAAACCTAGAGGATATGAGTCAATTTTCCTAAGACCATGAGACAATTTGGGGGGCTCAGCTGGAATTTGAACCCTGATGTACACATGTTTCACAAATGCTGAAAATACTCTCTAAAATCTTTCATGTAATGCCTTTCAGAGGAGCTTACAGAACATGCAAGAAAACTTAGCTGCATGTCTTTTTGTCTTTTGAGAAGACCCTCCTGTTTCCCATATTCTTCAAAATTATTTAAATATATTCATTGTATGTGGTTTAAAAAGCAACTAATGCATTTAGCTGAGAGAAAATCCAGATGTTTATTTAAAGCTGCAGAGTTCCCAAATCCCAGTTGAATTAGTTTTTCACTTTTTATCCAATTGTGTTCTTAGATTAAAAAAAAAAACTATTTTTAACATTAAAGCAGTATACAATACATTAAGTTTTAATAAGACTTGGTTTATTTTCTTCATTTTCATAAAATTAGTTTCCAACATGTATATCGTTAATTTTATCAGAAGACTTAAGAACTTAATGACAAGCAAATATCAGACATGACTGAAACTTCAAAAAACATGTGTGCCCTAACATAATCTATCACCCTTCAGAATTGAGTAATGCGTGTAATTAATGATTTGTGCTTTAATCATATTTAATAAAACTTCTCTTTTGTAAAGTAGATAATGTTGCTTCCTTGCTTGTTGATACTTAGTTCTTTAAATGGCCCTTCACAGAATTCAATGTCTGTGCATCTATTTAATATAAGATACCGTGCTAGTCTGAATTTTGTTTTTATTTCTGACTTAACACATGCTGCATATTGTGTAGTCAGAGAGCTTTGATGTGCCCATGCAGTGTTTGATTGGCTCTAATATCTGTAAATGGTCACTGTAGGTCCAGTACTGTGTGAGTGTTTGCCTAGAGGAACAGGGTTGATAGAGTGGATGCATAGATTTAACAAACAAATTTATTAGATTAACTTACAAGATAAAATCAGAGTAGTCTGACAGAAGCTGCTGTCGCTGCTCAGTTCTTGAGCTGAATACTCAGCCATCCCAGGCTGGTGCTGAAGAGTGAAGGATTCCTAGAAACTCTCTCAGTAGGACCAATGAGTTGCCAAAGACCCTGAAAACAAAGGATTCCAGAACCTCAATCACACTGCACGGCCGAAGCGCACAGACTCCCAAAGTAGGCTGAGGGTGACTTCTCTCTCTGTATTGCTCTTGGTATACAGTGGACATCTCACACCCTGGAAGAAGGAGACCTCTATGGGGCAGCACAAGGGACCTCACTCAATCACTTATCATTTGAACAGATTCAGATCAGTTAATCTCATTGAAAAAACACTCTTATTGACATCCCCAAAATAATTTAGCCAAGGGGGCTGGAAAGATGGCTCAGAGGTTAGTATTCTTCCTCCAAAGCAGAAAGTCAGATCTCTGGAAATCGGAACCTGGGAAGTCCCAAAATGAATCAAAAAGGAGGCAGAATAATCCAGGATGATTCTCAAGTCACCCTTGGGCTTCCACAACCACACACAGTGTCTTCTGATGTGCACCCACACCCACACACACCTGCACACACAAACACACCTGCACACATGCACACACGTGCACACACGCATACACGCACACACGCACACATGCATGCATGCAAAAATAAAATAAAAAAATTTAACTGAACTGTCGCAGAGCACAAAGTATAGAGAGGGGAGAGGGAGGTGAGGCCTTTCCAGATGAGTGGTCCTTGGATATGGTTCATGACCACCCGGAGCCTGGGTTTCCTCAACCCATGAAATGTAGCTGACAACTCCTTCCACAGAAAGCATGTAGAATGATTAAATGAGATGCTGTGCATGTTAGACATTGACATCCTCAAATTTCCCCCCTTCAGTTTCTTTCTGTTGCAGGTAATTTTTCTTCCAGAATTAAAGACACATGTGGTCCCTTGAGAATATGAGTCGGTGGAAATTTAAAATGATTACTTATCTTTTAAAAAACTGATATATTCAAAAATTGATTCAATTGATTGGTCTGATCATGTGGCCATTCAGACTCATTTTATGAAGACAGTCAGAAATACCAGATTCATTATTTTTCAATAGGATTTGCTTTTTTTATTTATAATATAGTCAGTCTGAAAGACCCGGCACTATGAATCTTAAAGTTCCAAGGGAACTAATTTTAAAATTAAGCCCACCAGGATGAATTATAAGCTAGTGAATGATTGGCAATGTAGAAAAATAAAACCAGGCCAGCTGGGCGCCTGTGTGCATGGTGACTTGTGCTGGGTGGCAGACACTTCAGCGTCTGGGTCAGACAGAAAGAAATAGATGGGACTTCCTTGCCTTTATATTTTGATTTTAGCTGTCATGTAGCTCATGCTTGAGAAACAGAAGCTAGAACTACGAGCTGCAGGAATTCACGCCAAGAAGACTAGAGGAACTATCATTTTTGTACCCCAAAATGCAAAGATTAGAAAAGATGGTCAACAGTGGAGTGGGTGGAGGTTTCAAGGACTCACCAAGTTCTAACCATGCTCACTCGTTCTCATTCGGGCATTCATTCTGCTTCTCTTTCCCTCAAGAGCTACCTACTTCTGTGACTTCAAAGTCTGGCATTCATTGTTTTTTCCTCCTGCTGATGTGGCTTGTTTGCCTCTCCCATGCAGAGTACTGCATATGGAAGACCAGTGTTCCTGTGGCTCTTTCCCACAGGCATCCCAAGACTCTGGCCCAAGAAGCCCACCTTATTTTGCATGCAAGGGATGCACGGAACTAGAGCAGCATGGAACCTAGCCATCATCTCCCTCCTCCCCCCAAGAAAGCTCTCTTCTAAAAAGGGCTTCCCCAGAGTAAACCTTAGCCTGAAGCTGAGAATACTCAAGAGGAATTATAGTTGTTCTTTCTCTTCTGTTCCATTCCGCTCAAGCTGATAGCTGGACTTTAGGAAATGTATACTTAGATTTGATAATAAGACAGTTACACATAGCGTTTTCCTGCCATACTCAATATTTCTGGATTGTTCCCTTGGTAAAATTTACTGTTTTGGAGGGGAAGGGGTCTCTTGACCTTTCCCAGTGATATAGATTGATTCTGATGGGTCACTTCCACCAGGAGTCAGAGCAACTATCTGCAAGTTTGTCAGCGTGGCGCCCAGTGTCTCAGGCCCCCTGACCACTGGGCTGACTCGGCAAACCCCGCTGCTGACTCTGTTTCCAGAGGAAGTGGTCAGAACTAGACCTACTGACTGCCAGCGCAGGAGCTAGTCAGTGGAGACGCGCATTGCTGATGGTGGAGGAAAACAAGGACCTGCATGTCTATGTATTCATCTAGGTGTACTTTGTATATATGACTATACATTTGCATGCATGCATTTATCTAACTTGTATCTAGGTGCATTTGTATGTATGCATGCCATGTATATATGCATCTATCTATTATCTATCATCTGCCTACCTGTCATCTATCAATCATCTATTTATCTATGTACCTATAGTCTATTTATCTATCATCTAGCTTGCTAGCTATCATTTATATATCTATATATCATCAATTCTATCATCCATGTATCTATATATCACCTAACCATCTGTCAATCATTTATCTATCATCCCTCTATCATCTGTCCCTCTATCTATGCTTCCATTTATGGATCTATTTATTTATTATCTGTTGGTCTGTTATCTATCTATCTGTCTGTCTGTCTATCTCATATCTCTCCATCTATCATCTACCTACCAATCTATCATTTGTCTTTTACATATTCATCTATCTGCATACCTATCATCTACCTATCTCTCTCTGTCTCTGTCTCTCTCTTTCTCTCTCTCACCCCTCTATCATCTACACATGTCTACTTCACCTTGGAGAAGACAGAGAACAACATAAGAAGCCAGAGCTATTTTCAATATAGAATCTCATGATGATTCTGGGTTGCATCAGTGGAACAAGGTCTCTGTTCATTTCTTTTAGACCCTTAATGCTTTTCTCTGTTAGCAGATATCTGGATACCTACATCTCATCAGTGTTCTCCATTTTGAGGAGCACAGTCAAATTGTACATGCTATTTAAGGAGAGAAGAGGTCCTGTGTTCATTAAGAAAGGAACAAAAACACCTTTCATATTCTGTCCCATGACTGATTTCTCCTATCTCGTATGAAAGTCTGTGGAGCTTGTCAGAGGAAGCAATCTGTGCTGGTCCTGGGAGGGGGTGACTATGAATTGGACATAACTCCTTATTTTCCACCAACACTTCCTTACTGGTTTGCGTGGAGCTAGAATGTGGAATTCAGGCATTATCTGCAAAAATCTTTGCTAAAGTGCATCTACATAGCAACACATGGAGTGTTTCCACTTGGCTCCTGATGAGACTTGAAGCTTAGGGTTGTGGCAGGTCCCTGCTATAGGATGCTACGCAGCTTGACCCTCTAGTTTTTGCTCTGTCCCGTCTGCCATCTGTTGGCCTTGTGATGCCCTGAGATTCATTCACCTTCCAGACCATTACCTGCTGGAACACAATGATGATGAAGGGTCCTTTGCCCATGGCTTTAAATGAAATCAGATGGGTTGATACAGACAGAGGGCTTAATGCTTTATCAAGAGCACATCTGTGTTAGTTATTCCCAGTATTTATCACATTTAGCAAACTGAAAGACTGGGATGGAGGAAAAAAACAAGATTTGATGAGAAGAAAGGGAAGGAATTATTGCATGAAATGAGGGAATGTGGCTGTTGTAGCTACTTTTCTATTTGCTGCTCGAGGCAACACTCATACTCAGGCAGTCAAGGAGAAAGGGAGATCTATATGGCTTACGCTTCTAGAGGAGAGGCATAGTCCATTAGGATGGGTATGTCCATAGCAGAGGGTATGGCTTGAAGGCAGAAGCTTCAGATGGTTTGGGTCATATCTGTCACCATGGAGATGGAGAGAGCAAGTGTCACCTGCTAGATGAAGCAGGATAGGACTACTAAACCTCATGGCCTACCTACCCCCTGTGGAGCGCCTTCCTCCAGTAAGTCTCCACCTCTTACAAGTGCTCCAACCTTCCCAAACATTAACATCAGCTAAGGATGCAAACACAGGAGTCTGTGGGGGGACAGCTCACAATCAAGCCAAGACAGGAATGAGCTTGAACTTGCCCTTGGGAATTCAAGATGGCAGAAAGGACACTGTAACCATCTGGAGGGTTTGGTCATTAAATGGAACGAATGGCCAGAAGCATGGGAACTCTTGTTAACGACCATTTACTCTGAATTAAGCATAACTATAGTTATGCTATAGACATCTACATATAGGAATTCAGTACACATCATTCTAAACTTAGGAAGTAAATATCAGTCCATTTGTTCAATTATCCAACGACTAACCAGGCCCAGCCCTACTTAGCTCCTGAGATCTGAGAAAACTGGGTGTGTTCAGAGTGACTGACTAGTGCCCAGACTCTGCTCATGACTTTCTTTCTTTCTTTCTTTCTTTCTTTCTTTCTTTCTTTCTTTCTTTCTTTCTTTCTTTCTTTCTTTCTTTCTTTCTTTCTTTCTTTCTTTCTTTCTTTCTTTCTTTCTTCTTTCTTTCTTTCTTCTTTCTTTCTTTCTTTTCTTCTTTCTTTCTTTCTTTCTGTCTTTATTTCTTTCTTTCTTTCTTCTTTCTTTCTTCTTTCTTTCTCTCTCTTTCTCTTCGTTCGTACTCTCGTTTCTTTTATTCTTTCTTTCTTTTTCCTTCTTATTTTTCCTTCCTTACTTTCCTTCCTTCCTTCCTTCCTTCTTCCTTCCCTTTCCTTCCTTCCTTCCTTCTTCCCTCCCTCCCTCCCTCACTCCTCCCTTCCTCCCTCCCTCCCTCTTCCCTCCCTCCTTCTTTTTTCTCCCTCTCTTTCTTTCTTTCTTTTTTTGTTGAGATGGTTTCTGGTCTTAAACACGCTATCTAACCAAGGATGACCTAAGACCTCTGACCCCTCAGCCTCCATGTCCCCAAGCAATGATTGGCTTCCAGGCCTGTGCCACCACCCTTTCCACTCAGTGCTGGAGGTGGTGCCTGGGACTTCCTGCATGCCAGGCAGCTAGTTGTCATATCTTCCCATTTTGGGTATTCATTCGCTGAGAATGTGGGAGAGAAACAACTAACATTTCATTACTCTTCTATATTTATCAGAATCAGCACACGTTATTTCTCAAATGGAGCATACTTTCTGTTTTGATGAGTAGTGTGGACTATACCATTTGTTAGGTTAGCAAAAGTGACTGGAACAGCAATTCATTTGCACAAATGGTTTTCTTGTATCATAACTTCTCATGGTAATCCATGATTTACAAAGTGATGATAATTCAACCGGCCTGAGAACTGTTAAGAAACAGGTATGTTTCTTTTCCTGCCTTCTTTTGTGCACATGCTATGAAACTTTTTTTTTCCCACAGATGCTGCTGAATTTGCTACCTGCTGGGTACTTGGACATTCAAAATTACAATGTAGTTTGTTTATCGCCTTAGTAACATTGTTGGCTTTGATGTTACACATCTATTAAGAGACACTGAAAACCACAAAACCATCGTTTTAAGTCTTTGATAGAGAAGTTCCAACTTGTTTTTGCTAGGCTGCATGAAGCTGAAAAGAAAAATAATTTCTATTTAGCTCCATATATCTGCTCATATTTGCTTATGTACATATTTTATGTGTGTGAGCCCATAGTGTCAGAAGCCAACACCTCCCCTTTCTCTTCTGAATAAAAGAGGATAAGCATTCAGGCTGCCACATGGATGAGTCACCCCTGAACTTCAGACATCAGCATTAAGACAGTCATTGCATCCAGAGGACTTTTGCATCTCTGGATGTGCCTTTGAGAAGCTGGCCATTCCATTCACAGGAAAGAAAGCAGAACATTTACGTACAAGAAAAGTTGCAAGTTCATCTGATATTTCCCTGGTTCTTTCTTGCTGGGGCACAAATCTGATAGTTTTGAGTCACAGAAACTGGGGCTTTATAGGGGTGTCCTGGAGACCCACTTATCTGATGACAGGCATCCCCCTAACATTCCATCTCCCTAGCGTTCCATAAATTTCTATCAGTCACATCGTGGCTCAAGGACCTCTTATCCCCAATGTGTCTACTACTCAGACATTTTAATATATCACATTTAGCATCTAAGTAAGGGTGCTTAGTCTTATAATAGATGGTGAACACTATCATACATCCATTTCATTTAGAAAATTCAGCAACTTGTTATTTTCAGGCTGCTTTTGAATTAAAATCTTCCACATGTTTAAATATGGAAATACCAAAAGATGAGCAATTTTTCACAACTCATGAGAGTGATAGGAAGTTCATATTTGTGTCCACAAATAAAGTTTGATTGGAACATTGTCACACCCACTTGTTTATGTCTGTTCTGTGGCTGTTTTCCCACAGAGATGGCAGACTTGGGTAGTTCCTCAGAGAATGAACGACAAGTACTGCTTAATCAAACAGAATTTTTAGGCTGGGGAAAAAGCTCAGCTGGTAAATTCCACTATGTGAGCATGAGGACCTGAGGTCAGGTATCGAGAATCTGTGTACATGGCTCTCAGGTGCACATCTGTAATTCAAGGATTGAGAAGACACAGATAGGTGAATCCTTGGAGATTGCTGGCCACCCAGCCTAGCGAAATTGGTGTGCTCCAGATTCGGTGAGAGACCCTGTCTTAAAACTGATTAATTATAGTTAATTAACTATAAATAAGATGGAAATTGGTAGAGACAGGTAGTTGTCATTGGCCTTTGGCCTCTACATGCATGCTTACAAGTATGTATACTCCAGACATGTACACACATCAGAGAGAGAGACAGAAGAAACAAAGGAAGTGAGAAAGAAAGAGAGAGAGAGAGAAGAAGAAGGAAGGGAGGGAGGGAGGAAGGAAGGAAGGAAGGAAGGAAGGAAGGAAGGAAGGAAGGAAGGAAGGAAGGAAGGGAGGGAGGGAGGGAGGGAGGAGAAAAGAAATAAGTTCAAAGTATCAAGGTTTACCAAAAGAAGATAGTGATTTCAAAACATTCTTCTGTAATGCTTTCTGATAAAGGAAAAGTGTGAAAAGGAGAAATTGGGGACTATTATTTAATATTTTTATGATCAAACAACCTTAGAAAGAATGATGAAACAAGATTCTTTAGTGCCTTGTATTTCTTCAAATGTTTAGGTCAACTGTTTTATGGCTCCTTAAGAAAGCATTATATAGAAATGTCAGGTGCTTGATTTACTCAGAGCTTGGTAGTTTCTGGAAGCTATGGTATTAGTATTCTTGTTCTGAGAAGTTACCCTGGCTAGCTCAGCTTAGCTGGACAGATTCTGTCCAAAGAAGGTGCTGGGAAGGCGTGGTAACCATGGTTCCTTCTTCTTGTGGTGCATCACACCAAGAGCCTCGTGCAATGTTGGTTTGAGGAGGAGCTCAATTGGTTACATTAAGCTCTTGGTAAGCCCAATGGCTCTTAACCCTTCCCACTCCGGAAAACCTTACTGACTCATTTCTGAGTGTTACAAGCAACTCGAACCCCAGCCATTTTCCTGCCCGTTGGTTGTTGATGCTTTTCAAGTATTAACATGTTACCCCTTAGTCATCACCCTGGCAAGCTGTTTTTGTGGATGCATCAATCTTACCACATAAGTCATGTCTTCCAATTCCTTTATCACTCTCCACACTTGCCTTCAAACTCCTCCAGTTTATCTCTGGGACTGTCGTAATGCCCCAACTTGACTGTGGTATTCTCAAGCCGATTCTACCAAGTCACAATTCCATGCCTTTTGTAAGTCATAATTCAAGACAGAACTAGTCCTCCTTGTTTTACTCCACAGCATAGTATTAAATGCAAAGTCAGATATAAATTTTCTCCCTGCTTCCTATGTGCACTGCTGATCTTCACATATAGCTAGTGTTGCAGAGTAGGAAAGGGACTTGAAGACTATTTTCATATGTGAAAATTTAAAGGCAAATAATCTTAGACTGATCTACTCTTCAGTAAAACTTAAAACAATGTGAGTGGTACTTTTAACTTAAAAGTTTTCTAATAGCAAAACTTTTCTACAGCATGAGTCTTTCCTACTGACCTCCATTTTTCTTCCGTCTTTATTCGAACAGTTGGATATGATCTTTAGTCCAAAATTTTAAACTCACTATAATTAAGGTGGTATGATCTGGAGAGATGTCTGAAGCACTCTCCTTTCATGGGAAAGTGCCTGGAGAGGTGTTAGGTAGTGGAACCAGACTATACTATCATTTCTGATTGTACAAGAGAATCACATTAGTCTAATGAAGGGAGTGGAAAAAATATCCCTGCATGTAATAATTTGAGCCTCAAAATTATCCGAAGAAGTTAGAGATCTTGATAAATGGGGCCAAGTAATTGACAGAGTGTTATAATTAGGGCAAGACATCTGCCAACTAATTACCTTTTCCCAAATAAATAATTACAATTGCTACAGGTTCCCATAGCATATAATTCTAGCTGTGGCTACCGTCTGCTTCTAAGTGCTGAGAAACTTACATTGGAGGAAGAATCATCTAGTGATCCTTTGCGAAGAAAACTAGACATGTTAAAGGAAAAGCTGCTGGACCAGGTAGGCTCTAGATCTGATAGGAAGAATCAGAAAGGTAACTTGTGGCTGCGAGTTGCTCTTCTATGTGAATCTGACAAGTCTGCATGCATTTATTTTCTCAGTTGACCATTTATTTTAAAAGCTTCTAGTATGTAGCACTGGGCAATCCAACAGGATACAAAGACCTTTAAAGGAATACGTGCTCCATGGACTAGACTTACATATGTGAAAGGTCTTGGGAACACAGATGATACCCACCAATCCTGTCCCAGGAGCAGTAATGACCAAGGAAGGATTTTAAGGGAATGAAGAAATGAACAAGGGGGGCTGGAGAGGTGGCTCAGGGGTTAAGCCTCTGCCTTGCAGGAGGAAGGTCCTGAGTTCGTATCCTAGACCCCACGTATAGACGCCGGGCAGAAGTGGGGGTGGCCTGCGTTTCTGGTTCTAGTAGGGCGGAGCCTGTGAATCCCAGGGCAGAGTAAACAAGGAGGAGGTGGAGGTGGTCCGAGGTGGTTCCTGAATTCGCCCATGGTTCTATACACACGCACGCATGCACGCACGCACGCACAATCGAATAAAAAAAAATTTAAAAAAAAAGAAATGAACAAGGACAGCTTGGGACCCTGGAGCAGTGACTTTTCTCCTTTCAATTTCACACCTTTTCAGGAATAACATTGGGAGCATGGTTAGATATTTCTAAGTTTATTTCAATTTTTGAATGAAAATTCATCGGAACAGAAAGTCTTCTTTTTTTCTAGCATCCTAATAAATTTGTGTGTGTCCTTGAGCTATGCTCAGTATACCTTGAAGTTTTATTGCTGGAGCTCCTCTGGCACAATCAAAGAGCGGTACTTCTATGAAATAATATTGCTTTAAAAAACTGGATTGCAAGTGTAGATTCCAGTGGGTTTCAAGTTCAGGCTGTGTGGGAAGCAAAAGCATGAAATGAAAGGCAAGCAATGTCTAGACATTAATGGTGGATGGCCTATGGACCAGTGTTCCCCAAGGAGGACTCCACTGCATTGATAAAGATGTCTTGGAAACAAAAACAAAGATCTTTGCTGTCAAGTAAGTCTAGATAATTTAAGCTTGTAGTACGGAACTCTTTTCCCAGAGTGTTAATAATATGAGATTCTACATGGCCTCGTGGATATGTTTTCTCATCAGTCCTTTAAGGACAATGTTTCACTTTTTATTCAATAATCATAACTATAGAAGAAGTCAACAAATAATTAGATTTGCACAAAATGGCCCAGGATTTGGAATTAAATTCTGGCATTTAAAGATAGGGACCACATGATTCCATTAGATTTCTTTTCCAGAGACATTTCTTTTTTTGGTTATGTTATTTTCACCTAACTTTAACTACATGAATTGCTTGATTATTTTTTGACAAAGTTTTAGCCACCTGAAACCATGTTTTGTAGACTAGCTACATGTGGAAAGACATTTAGTAGCTATTCACTGCTTGTCAATTAAGGGTTTTCTCAAGGATTTACATCCGTGAAGCCTCTACCACCTTAAAACATGCTGGTATTTCATCTAATAATGGGCAAAATATCTGCATGAACAAAATGAGGCTCTCCGTGCCTAAGTGTCTTTGAATTTTAGATTCATAGAGAGGCATTTCTGAAATGCTACACGCTGCCTTGTCACAAAGACAACATAATGGATGCAAGTCGACCTTTATGCAAAGACATAGAGTTGTAATGATTGTCATTAATCACTGCACTGTGATTGATGAAACCACATGTACTTGGGAGTTCTTGTGGCATAAGGTTGCTGTTCCTCCTGTATTACCTTATCCTACAATACCATTCTAAAGTATTCGTCTCTGCTTTGTGTAATAGTCAAACCATTAACACATTAGTTCCCCAGGGTTTGGCCACAATTTACTACCATTTCAATGGTCCAGAGCAACATAAGCTATTGTCAATACGGAGTACAAAACCAAGGTGCTGGCCAGTCTGTTCTTTCTCTGAAGACCAAAGAGGAAGATTTTCCTGCACCTCTTCCTCCCTCCTGGATAGTTACTACCAATCTTTACTATTGGTTTGTATAAAAGAACCCCAGTCACTGCCTCGGTTTCACATGTGTATCTGTATCTAAGGTGCATCAGTCATTCAGTTAGGGCCTGTTGAATGCAGTGTGACTTCATCTCCATTTGATTAGACCTGTGCATGAGTCACCTTTCCATTATGATAACAGACACTTGAGCTGAATCAACTCGTAAAAAGAAAAACAGGTTGATTTTGGCTCACAGTTTGGGAAGTTTCAGCAGATGATTGATCGGATTGGCTGACTGTCTTCATTACTTCTGGCCTGAGATTGAGCAGCATGATGTGCTAGAGAAACTCAGAGGGTGGGGGGAGTCAGCCCTTCACCTCATCTCCAGAAATGAACAAGACAGGGAAAAAGCAGTTGAGGGTCCCAGGATTCCCCTTCAAAGTCACAGCTTGTGAAGTCAAACAGTGAACAAGAGACTACTGTGAGCCTCTGCCTTCTCAAACTTCTATTGCCTCCTAAGATTACTACCCTGGGGACTAGGCTCTTCATGCATGTCCCTTGGGAAACATTTCAGATCCAGCCACCACAGTCTATAAAGACAATTATTTTCAATGAAACTGAACTTAGAAGTATTGGTTATTAGGATTTAAAAATGATTTCTAGGCAACACAACATATATATAAAAGATTAATCATTGATGCAGATGAAGACAAGAAAAATTTTAGCGACCTGTAAAACTTGGGAGGCGCCATGGGACCTTTAGGTGTGAGTCAGGTTGTGACACTCTGAACACAGGGCTCTGTAGCTGAAGCAACTTGGAGTCTGGGGACAGTACATAAGCTACCCAATGAAGACCTCTAGGATTCTCAGGATCAGATGACCCTCAAGTCTGCTTATAGCCATGCCAGGAGATCACCCTTAGTTACAGATGAAGATGTGAAGACAAAGATGCCCAGAGATGAGCATAAAGTTGTGACACTAATATGTGAAGTCCTTGATCTATAAACTCATATATTCTGACCCAGAAATCCAGGTTCTTAGTTTTCTATGTTGAGATGGCGATCTATAAAAGACAGTCACCTCCTGCCGGTCTTGTTCCCTTGCTGGTTTAAGTAGAAGAGAAATCCTCAAACTTGAGTGAGCACCAGTCATCTGGAGGACTTGAAGCATGGGGTGTGTGTGTGTGTGTGTGTGTGTGTGTGTGTGTGTGTGTGTGTGTGTAGTGGATGGTGATGGGGAGACGGGAGGGGACTAGAATTTCAGGTTCCTCAGGTTTGGAGGATTCCAGCCAAAGGACACTAGCCGGAAAACCACAGAGAAAGCTGGGATCAGAGCAGCGAGTGGTCCCCCAATTGAACAGTAACTTGGAATGTGGAAATGATGACTTGAGCCAACCTCAGCCCCCCTTACAAAACAGTAACATGAAATACTGAATGCATGTGCACATCACAAGCTCTCACATCAGCCACTAACAGAATCACAGAATTTGCCATGGGTTTATGACAGCCTGAAGGCAGACTAAGGCTTTTAGACCTTTCAAACTAAAGACTTGGATTCCAGTTCAGGCTTGACCCTGACTCAGTCTGGTAGTTCTCGTCTCGGTGTCACGCTGCCCTGCTCCTTTCTAAAAATCTGGGAAGTGAGATAAGGAAATAATTGAAAACCTGGTGGCATCTAGCCATGAGTTGCCAGTTTGGGGAAGAATAATGGCATGAAAACATAATTCCTGATACGTTTTCTCTTTTCGATGATTTATGCAAATGTAGTGCTCATTGTAAAGGCGTTAACATCAGACAGAGCTGTAATCACACAGACTCATTAAGGCCAATTCACGGGTAAACATGATTAATATCAGGCTACTCTCTCAAAGATAGTCCACTGTGGTAGATGTGCATGAATATATCCTATAATATATGCTAATATATGCTTTGTCCCTTTTTGGTATTTTTGTCACCAAGGGTGACTTCAGAACTCATCCTGAATTGCTTCTATCTCCTTCTTTCTTTGCTCTGCGATTTCCCACATTCTGCCCACCAGAGTTGGAAGTATAGGCCTCCTGGCATTTATGCGTAGGACCTGGGATTCAAATATAGGACTTTCTGCTTTTGAGGCAAAGTCTTAACCCTGAGCCATCTCACCAGCCCCATGGCTAAAAGCTTTTTTCAATGGTTTTCATTGAGGCACCTTCATATCTATGTGACATGATACTTACTTTCATTTTTTCCTCTCACCCACCTCCCTTCTCCTCATCCCCTGGCTGGCTGTCTTTCTCCCCCAAGGTATACCTCCCTTCTGGTCAACTATCACATGTATCCCATTATCTCCTGCATTTCTCACCTCTTATGATTCCTTCCTCATTTCATGACTATATACGTACACACACACATATACATGCACACACATACACTTTTTAAATCTTTGCTCCCAATATAAGAGAAAACATAAGCTACTTGACTTTCTTAGACTTCCTTAATTCACTTACCTTAATCGTGTTCATCTAGGACTACATAACAGTTTTTAATGTCTTAGAATATTACATGGTGTGCTCATTCTACATCTTATGTATGTAGCCCATTGCTTATTGTTGGGAGTCTAGGTCTCTACCTTACCTATGATATTAGTGGTGATGAAGACCCTTGCGTGTGCTTAGGTGATCTTACCCACTCTAGACCTGGAAGTTCTAGACCAAAGAGTAATCCTGACTTGAAGATCTATGATATTAAGTTGGAGCAACTGTGAGGTGTGTCAAGTGATGAGACTGTGATACATGCACAGAGGGAAAAGTTGTGCACGTGTGGTCACTCTTTGTGTGTGCATTCACAATAGAGAACTGTAAAGAACTGTGAGATGGTCAGGGGGTGAGGGAACCTCTGCATAAACTGGGCGACCCGGAGTCCACATGGTGGAAGGAGAGAACTGACTTCTGAAAGTTGTACTCTGTCTCTCTCTAAAGAAACAACTTTTTAAATAAGAAAACTGCAAGTAAGTATAGGATGTGCAAGTAGGTGTTCTCTGCTCTTGCTTTGTACATTAGAATGATGTGTTTGTAAATTTCTCATTCACTTCCTGTTATCTCCTAGTTAGTCTATACTCAGGAGTTAGTTGAGATTGGCTACAGGAAGCAACATTCATCTCGCTGTGCAGCTACCTGGACTCAGAATCATTAAAAGGAAATATCTGTGTCAAGACAGACAGCAAGAAAGGAATTCTTTTATTTCTGGAAAGCAGGGGAAGAATCTGGCTTGAAAGGGAAAACTCTAAAACGGCTAGTGGGGTTGAAGTGAAACACAGACATCCGTTCCCTCAGTCCTGGAGCTGCTCACACTCTCACAGAAAGAGCAGGCTGAGAAGCTAGGCCAGAAGAGCCCAAGAGCAGGCCGAGAAGCTAGGCCAGAAGAGCCCAAGAGCAGGCCGAGAAGCTAGGCCGGAATAACCCTCAGGCCCCAGTAGCATCTGCCCCAGGACTCTGAGGCATCTGTGAAAAGACATCCGTGAACTGAGTTTCTCTTTGTGGACCAAGAACCACAAAGCTGATCTGGCATCTTTCATCCACAAGGCTGCAAGGGGTGAGTTGCTGGAAGCTCAGTCTTCAGGGAGACCTTCCTGCCTGGGGAGAGAGTGGTGGGGGGACATAAAGGAGACTTGGTTCGGTCAGTGTTGACATGACTGTGTCCACGACTCAGAGCAGACCCTCTGCCATGGCTCTGTGTACGTGGAGTGACAGGAAGGGGCCGAGTCTGGGCATGCAGAGAATGTCAGAGGCAGCGGCCTGCTGGGAAGGCCAGAGCCGCTCCGCTCTGCGTGGGAAGGCAGCTTCTGATTGATTCCTGGTAGAGAGCCGGTGACTTAGTCAGTCAGCACAGGATCTGCGTGGGGAGTGGGGAGCGCGAGAAGGGAGTGGGAGGGAAGAGAGGAAAACATGCCAAAGAACTGGTGGTACCTTCCAGAACTGGGGCACTCTAGGCTGAGGAAAAACACGCAGTGCTAGCCCACAGGAGAGGAGGGTGGGATGTCTCTGCAGGCAGCCTGAGCCACTGGCTGCAGGTGACTCTTTGGCCCAAGTTGACCCTTGTGGGATGGGAGACTTACCTCTAAGGGGAAGCCTTGCTCCCAGAAGCATCGGCTCCCCTACCCAGCCGGAAGAAGGTCTTGTCCCATTGATGGCCGTCCTGTGAGTGCATTTACAAACCTGCAGTGTCCTGTCACAGCTCTTGCATCTGACCCATGCTCTCCCTTTCCCATGGGAGCATCAGCAAGACCAGTTAAGCACAGGAAGCCCCGTGGAAAGCACACAGGAGAAGGCAGGGAGGCAGAGTGTGGGCAGCCTTCCTCTAATTTTCCCAATTAAGAGAAAGGGGATCTGACTCATGAAAAGACTCTTGGCAAGGAAAACAACAATTCTAAACGGATAAGTAAAGAGAGAGCCACAGAGGAAGCTGTCACGGGACGTCACGTGTGTGCAATTCATCCTTGAGAAGGCCAGCACGGGCACAGTGGAGTCCAAGCTAGAAGTGAATCTTATGGCGTTCCCTACTCATATTTCTGAAGTTCCACTGGATAGCTACTCTGGGTCCCTCCTGCTTGAAGCTACCTCATCCTTAAGCAGCTTTCTTTCATTTAACGGCTCCTCCCTGAAAGGATCCTCCTGAAATGACCAGTCCCTTAATTCTGCCACCTGGACAGCTGGCTGAGCCAGCCTTCTAGCAGTCTCTGCTCCAAACACGCCAAGCGCGCAGGCTTTACTCTTCCCTGTCTTTTCCTCAGGGGCAAGGTTTCCGGGAAGGGAAAGCATCAAGTCCCAGCCCCCCATTACATCCCAGGGGAAGGCTTGGCTCTTGCTAAATATGTCCTAAATAACTGCTCTGGATAAGGGCATGTAGCTGGGACCCAGGGCAGAGACAGAGGCTTTGAGAAGCAGATAAAGAAACAAACACAAGTGAAATGTTGGAGCCGGGGGTAGGTGAGACTGGCCCCTTCTTGGGAGCACACTGGTCTACCCACATCACCCCAAGGATATTTAGGTAATCTGAGATGTGACGGGCAGGGAATAAAATCTCTCTAGGAGATTCCAAACCACTGACCAAGAAGAAAAGAATATCCTAGAATACTCACAATCTCGAGATTACATACACCTCTCCCTCATCCCCCCTCCACCTCCCAGGAGTTGCCAGAGCAGTAACTTGAGGGGAGAGGGCAGTGGCAAGGATTCTGAAGGGCTTGCTTTGTGCCAGGCTCACTTAAGCAGTTTACACCCAGGATTGTTCCCACAGGCAGATATGTGAATTGGGCGTTAGTGGCATTCCTCTAGGCAGAGCTAACAGATGTCACCAGATTTGCTTACGGGGACCTTGCTTCAAGGGCAGAGCCAGGGTATTAACCTAGTTTTATTTCTGACTGCTGTGTCCTTTTTTTTTTTTTCCTAGACAATCTCCTTCATGCAGTTCTTCTAGGGCAGCAACTGATTTTCAATAGCTTTCCGTACATTTTTCAGCAGCCTGAGCTTTTCTTTGAAATACTTAAGCTGCTCCAGGGTAGTGTGTGTGTGTGTGTGTGTGTGTGTGTGTGTGTGTGTGTGTGTGTGTGTATGCACACATCCCTGCATGTATATATGCAGGAACATGTATGTTCATTTATATGTGTGCAGACGCATGAGAATGTGCATGGGTATGTGTATGGTGTGCATGTGTGTCCATACATGTTTGTCTATTGAAAGCATTGCTAAGTGAGTAACTGTTTCAGGCCTTTGAAATAACCTTCTCATCTCAACTGTAGCACCTTACAATGAAGAGAAAGAGATGGAATTTAGTGTTTAGTGGCATCAGTAATCAACGGACATTTGCTTGGCTTGGATTGGCCGCAGAGCATACATTTGTGTGAGCACACATGGACTAGCAAGTGTGAGAGCTGACATGCCTGCCTAGGTGTGTGCGTTTGGATTCTGAACGAATAGAGGAAGTTTTGCCATTATTGCTTCCTCTTCAGAATTCTTGGGATTCATCTGCATAACACTGAGCTTCATGATCCAAGGGTAGATTATTTTGATGATTCTAGTTTGGGTTAATCCAAGGAGAAATATCTTCCAACTCAATTGACAATGCCTATCCTTCACGTAAGACTCTGGTGACATTGGATCCTTCTGTGTCACCTTCGAGACCTAACACTGGCCAGTGGGGGTGAATGGGGCTGGCGGCATCTGACAGGGATCTGCTGGATTATCCATGCACAATTATTTCCCCAGATGCCTGGAACAGGAGGGCAGAAGGGGGGGGGGGGACGGACTCATTGTTAGCCTCTCTGTCTTCTTCCCTTCCTTCGGCAGAAATGGGCTTCTGACTGTATTTGACATGACTGCATCTTCATGAGACAGACATGTCATTCCCATCTAAGAACAAAATCAACTGAAGAGCCAGGCTTGATTGGTCAGGCTTGTTTGGACTATGCACAGTTCTCCTCATCTCCAGGAGAAAGAACAGTCGTGCTCGGACTGACTGGCCCTTTGTCCTGAGGGCCACAGGATCAAAATCTCCTGCGTGTTGACTGGCTTCTATGAAGGTCACTTTCTGCAAAGCACAGCTTTGGTGCCGAGGCGTGCGGCAGATCGCACAGCGTGGTCAGGCCTTGCTGCTTGAAGGATGCAGAAAGGTCTTGTTGCTCAGGGTTTCGTCCCTCAAAGACAGCAACCCCTCAGCTGCCTCTGGATGGCAGGCCAGACAAGCCACTAGGAGGAGCTAACGACTGACCAAGCATGTGCTCGCCACTGTGTAAAGCAAATTGCTTCACAGAGCGTCCAACCACAGCTGGCAGCGGGCTCAGGATGTTTAATTATTTATGTGGTAATGGATGGACCAGGGAATCGTCTGCCCTTCAAACAGCTCACTGAAGAGAGCAACTGTGTCTCCTTGTTTCATTTGCGGGTTTGTTGCTGTGTGCAGGAAGGCATTTCAGCCTTCCTGCTGACAGAAGGCTGGAGAAAGGGCTGTGTAGGCAGACTTCACAAATAACACACACACACACACACACACACACACACCATATACAAACACATACACGTATATAACACATACAAACGTGCATATGCAGCATGCAAACACAAGTGCCATATAGACACATCCAATCACACACATATATTCACACAAACACTCACATGTTACCCCCCTCTTGGAACACACATACCACTGACTGATGGGTTTCTGATGATCTCTATAAGCTCCCAGGATTCAAAACCACAATGAATACATTTTGAAGAATCCAGAAAGGTTCCATCTTTTCTGTGTAGCAGAACCTGGGCATGTTAAGAGGTTAAGAAGAGATTCTGAACTTCAATGTCCAGGTTTCAGTGCCAGCTCTGTCGTTTAATACTTGCAAACTTTCCTGGAAACGTTCTCTAATCTCTGCATCCCCTTTTTCTCTTTTTGTATGGTCCTAAGGTCATGGTGAGGATTGGGTGAGTCAAGATGTGTAGGAACCTGCAGCCGAGGGAGGACCCAGCTCTGCTGGCTGGGTTTTCTGTTTCTCACGGCTGGGAAAGCACATTCCAAATTGACTCGGAAGTTGAAATGCAGTAACAATGTTCTCTTCTGTCTTCTCGCTGAGCACTTCAGCAGTTGCTTTTGGGCAGGTTCCTCCCATTGAAAATGAAGGTGGAGGTGAGAGCATTCAAGCAAGTGAACTCTCTGAGAAGTCTGGTTATATCATGTGCTTGCTTGACTCAAGTCATAATCATGTTTTCTTTGCCTTCGGCAGGAATTCTTATTGGTCATTCCAGTTTGCTCACAGAAGCATGGACCTTGAAGATTTATGTCTCTGAGTGTGTGTGTGTGTGTGTGTGTGTGTGTGTGTGTGTGTGTGTGTGTATGTGTCTGTCTGTCTGTCCACACACATGCATGGATGGATATTAGTATATGTGTATTAAAGAGGACACTTGAGTATGTGTTCTTATGGAGGCCCAAGGATGACATCAGGAATCATCCCAAACTCTTCTACCTCTTTATTGCTTTGCTCTGAGATTTCTCAGGCTCTGCCTTCCAGGATCAGAATTTCAGGCCACCACCATATCTGTCCAATATTTTTATATGAGGTCTGGGATCTGAACTCAGGTTCTTCTGCTTGTGAGGCAAGGGGTTTTACCTCGAAGTCATTTTCCCAACCTATCTCTTGAGTATTTTATAAGTGATTAAAAATATCTAAAGGCATACTATTTAAAGTAATCGAGATCTTTCAAGCTTTGGTAGTTACCATGGGAAAGACATTTGCTTGGTAAGAAAATGTTAGAAATTCTTTCTGTCTCTAATCATCCCTAATATATATTTCAAGTTATTTATGATTCTCTTCTCTTTTCTCTTTTCTTCTTTTCTTCCCTCTTCTTCTTTTTTCTTACTCTTTTTATTTCAAGACAGGGCCTTGCTATTTGCCTGGGTTAGTCTTGAATATGCTATCCTATTGTTTCACCCCTCTAAGGGATGAGTTCCTAAGTATGTACCACCAGGCCTAGTCTCAATTCTTTTCCTGTACATGTATCCTCTAATCATTTAATTAGCAGACTTGAAATAAAAGTTGAACATTTTAAAATGATCATGTCTGGTTTCAAAGCAAATATATAATAGAAGAAAAAGGATGTTATGAAAATGAAAATCATGCATTAAATGGATTATTTTTATGAAATAACCTTTATTGACTTTTAGAACTATTGTCTCCAGTAATTTTTGTTTGCATGTATGTGTGTGAACGTGCATGGAATCATACAAGTAAATATGGTCTAGTCATTTTTCAGTTACCCTTGTCACAAATATTATTTCATATCATTATGAGTTTAGAAAATATTAGGACTTGTGATTACCTAATTGAATTTTACCTACCACAGTTATGTGGTTGGATGGTCATATGATTTCTGGTTGACTTGCTCTTTGTAAAGGTGGCGAAGAGCATGAACTTTGCAAAGTCTTGAGTTTAGCCTCCTAGCTGTATGATCATGACTAATCATCTATTTATCAATGCCTCAGCTTCCTTGTCTAAAAAATGGGAACAGAGTGATAGCATATACCTTTGGATTTCTTAAAGCTTGAGGTGGTTAATTTGGATAAGGCAGTCACAAAATGGCCGACAACATGCAATCAATCAATCTCAGCTGCTGTGAAGGTTATTATAAGCAATACAGGGAGGTTCGTGTGTCATTTGAGGGAAAATGATGATTATCTCCTGAAGTAGTGGTAGTGATGTGATAGTGTTAGGCATATTTCTAATTTGGACATCTTTCTTCAATGCAGACAAAGCTTTGGAAGGAGTCAGGAACATTCTGCTCAGAAATCATTGTGAACAGTACTGCTTTCAAGAGAAAAGAGGAGTCACTAGAAGGTGTCAAACAGAAAAGAAATGTGTTCTGGTGTGTGCTTTCAGAAGACCACTACAGCTGCTGAAATTGAGAGTCAATGATAGTATGAGAAAAACAAAGATGAGCCCCTCTATGTGTGATTAAAGTGGATGAAGCTAGAGATGGGTGCATGGGGTTGGAAGAATGTGGATTCTGAGTGTCTTATAATGTATAGTGAAAGCATCTGTTGTTTAGATGGCGTGGGTTATCAAAGAAAGAACAGAGCCAACCACGGTGTTGATTGAGCTGGTTTAGAAGTAACGATATGGTGCTTAAATTTGGATGTGTTGAGCTGAACATGGTTAGGAAACCCTTAATATAGATTTCTATTTTATAGAATATAAATAGCTGAGTCTGTTTGGGAGCTTGATTATATAAGTGAGGATTCTTCAAGTAAAGTCCCATATGGAATATATAAATAAATACATCGTGAAAAGACCTATAAAAATGTGTTAATTTGAACCTTACACATCCATTACCAAAATTCAATAGTTATTGTTGCCATCGCTTTGAACTTAGATGACTGAAGGCTTTTGTTGTTGTTTTGGAAGGAAGGGATATTTTAATCATTGACTTTGTTTAGTGTTATTGGGTCACGGAAGTAATTATCTTTTTTTCATCTTTTACTCAATTTTACTCTTTCTTTAAGAGTCTCTACACAGAGTATATCTCTTCCATCACTCCCAGCCTAACCCTTCTTCTCCAATGGCCCATGTGTGCTGAGATCACAGTTTGAAGTGATTTACTTTGGAGGTTTAATCTGGAGCTGAATTTAGAGTGAAGTGAACTGGCTTTTAGAGCTTCAAGATCTAGGCTGGGTCCTAGCAATGTGTTCAAAAAGAAAAATAGCATTAAAAATGCTCCCTGATCTCTGAAATCATCAAGATATCATAAGCAATGTTGGCTTCTAGCTCAGAAATTAATTTGGAGAATATTGGCGTCGTACTGGTGGAAATACTTAAGAGTTTACATTTTTGCATAGTTAAGTTTTTACCACTGTCCCGCCTCATCATGGTTAGAAGTAACAATACAATAAGCATGGGTATTGTGGTGCCAAGGCATAAGAACAGGAAATTTTTATTCTGTGCCTCTCAGTTTTGATGGCAAAGGAAACATCATGTGTAAAAGCACAGGACAGAAGC
Source organism: Typhlomys cinereus (assembly GCA_023101885.1). Lineage (NCBI taxonomy): Eukaryota > Metazoa > Chordata > Mammalia > Rodentia > Platacanthomyidae > Typhlomys > Typhlomys cinereus. The sequence goes on along the minus strand of JALPQD010000111.1, from coordinate 1,683,073 downwards.
TAGTCTGTAAAATTATATTTCCTATTGTCATTTACATAAAATTCTAGCTGAGGGTTTAATTTTCACCAATGATGTCTCAAAATTGAAATTATTTTCTGCCAAGAATTAGCATTGCAAGCAGTCTGAAGAATCGTAAGTGGGCTGTACAATGAAGTTATGGTCACATATTTCTAGGAATCTGTTAAAAATATTACATCACCAAAAGTAGAGTTGTAATATGTAATTTTATATCAAGTCATGTTAGAGGAAGAGACAAATTCCCTACTGAAATAATGAGTCAGCTTCTGGGTTGTTAAGTAACTTAAAGAGGAATGAATCACATAGGAACACATTGGAGAGAGATTTAAATTTCTTGCTAATGGGATGCAAAAATGCTCACATGAATAATGGTTTGAAGCTCAAATGTGTTACTACTCCATAGAAATAAGCAACAGATTCGTTGGTTAGTGTTACTAATTCAAGAGTATAGACAGATAATTGGAAATACCATCTTACAACAGCCCTAAACTTCTATGGCAACCTCACAAGTTCTGAACAGGAAATCTACTTTTGTAACTCCTGATACTGCTACCAAATGTCGATTGCTATAGTTTATTAAAATGAAATTTATTTAGTTTTTTTCCCCCTGTGGAAGCTAATACAAATAAATCACTGCCACAAAAGGAGGGAAGGAAAATTATATAACTCCAAATTGGAGAAAAATGGGTCAAGTAGTAATGTAAAAGGCATTGCAATATGTTTCTTAGTTTTTAGAAATAGTATTTGTGGGCTGAGGAGATGGCTCAAGAGTTAATGTCTTTACCTGCAAGCAGAAGAATCTAAGTTCAGATTCATAGATTTCTACATAAAAAATTCCATCCCTGAAAGACAGAACCTGGTAAACCCCAAAGCAAAGCAGTAAGGAGGTAGAACACTACAGGATGATTCTTGATACCATCCTTGGGCCTCTACGGGCACACAAAGCACCCTCTAGTACACATGCCTATGCAAACTCACATACTCACTCATATGGCACACACAAGTATTTCTGCAATTTTCAGATTTTTACAATTTTCTATTTCAAATTATCTCACCACTCTTTTTAAGTTTTGTATTTAACTTGTAGGCATCCAATTGTGTTCTTCCTGCTCCCCCCTTTATTTCTTGGAAGGATCTCCTCTGCTGCAGCGTGGAGATATGTCTGCTGCCACCTTGCCCTGGGTCAACCTCAGCAGCGTCCACATGGTCAGGATGCGGACGGTTGTATTTTAAGAAGCTTCTCTGGCTTTAGCGATGGGGGGAAGGTGTCCAGCAGATCCTTTGTGGCTGTATGATGAATGACGGGCTTGCAGAGAAGGTGTTTGTGATGAGAAATGGCAGAGGCCCGCCTCACAGAACAACTGGCCAGGGACTTCATAGGACTCACCTTGGAGGTCATGGTATGCGTTGATACAGAAGAGGGACCCAGTCATTGTACTTAGGTGCCGGATGCACCTCAGAGCCTGGAGGCAGCAGAGCAAATGACAGATGTTTCTGCTTGCTCACATCATCAGACCCTGGTCTACAAAGTCATAAACACCTCCCTCCCTAGACTTACACACCCTCTCTTGGAGAAGATAGAGAACAGGAAAAAAAGATCAGTTTCCTCATTTCTAGAGACAAAGCTTCATTTGCTGATTTGCATTCTAAGAGGTTCTTCTGCATGCCTCTGAAAGTGTGTGGGTGGTTTTGTGACATACAAAGAAACGAACACATTTCCTTTGTGTTTCTGAGCAAAGTGCTGGCAACCCTGCTTAGCTATCCAAGAATAACCTGGTCGCTCCTGTGAAGCTTAGTAAGGAATGAATTAGTGGAATGGCTGCATGGGGAATGTGGATTATCTGAGATTTTCACCTACTCCTAGTGGGCCACCTTGTCCTAGCAGGGAACACTCTGGCTCCCAACAGCAAAGGAGAGAGTGAGGCCAGATCCTGTATATGTTCGTCCTAAAATGCTCTGCTTGTTTCTAAGAAGGATAATGTGATTTGCCTGGCAGAGGATCTCAGCGGTAGTTGGCTCGTCCAGATGTAAGGTTACAGTTACTTAGGAAGCCACGTGAGCCAGTGGGCCTGAGCAGATGGACGGAACAGACTTGGAAGGTTGTCATTGAGAGTCAACTCCAAGGCCACAGGAACTGGCCTGTCATTCATTGCCTTTCTAGGATGGATTTCTGGGGTGACACAAGCGCCAAGGAAAATATGCATAATGAAGGTCTTTCTGGGCTTCCAGTCTGGATAGCACATTCTCTTCCCAACACTCCTCGACCTTCTTCCTCACATGCATGGCAGCCAAGAGATTTCACACAGTATGACAGAAACAGATACCAAGGCAGACTGAGACTTTGTATCTGAGCTACATAAACGTACCACCACGGGATGCAAGGCAGGAGAGACTCTCAAAGTCCAAGCGTAGTATCAGAGAGATGATGAGAAACTATTGTTTGATTTCAGCAAGATATATATTTATATACATCATGTTTCAATTAAACATGCAAAACCGCCCAGAGTCTGTCCACTAGGTAAGTGAAGTTGCGATAATGAAGTTTTAAGATATATTAGCAAAATTCAACATGTTCATGCTAACCAAAATCAGTTGTTCCCATTGGAAGAACTCATGCTTCTGCAGATTCTGAATCAGAGCGCAGGGCTTGCTCAAGGGTGTGAGTGAGTCACATCAAATGCAAGTCCAGACATTCCGGAACTTTATGTGCATGTGGCCAATGTTATTGAAGGAGCTCTCAGAAAACACAAGGATGATTGTGAAACCCGCCTACTTTTCGGAAGAAGATTTATGGAGCAATTAATCAATCCAGAGCAATGTATTTAATTTACCGAGGGCGATATCCAAACAGCATTAATGACGGGGGGAGAGTGATCTCTGGTCATTTGCACTCAGCTGACTTAAAGAGCTGAGATTGCATCTCAGATCAACAACAGGGTCTCACTGGGACAGAAAGCTATATTTCACCCCAAGGGATGCCACGCCACCTTGTTTGGCTTTGCCTCTTTTGAGATAAACTTTTAGAACTGTTTAGCCTCCAAGTTAACCTCAGGGTGACTCTCCTTCAGAAATAAAATTCTTACTGGTTATTGAGTTGTTCAGAGCCCTCTCTACTCTCCCGGGTTGGAAAAACAGTTAAGCTTTCAGAAAAAAAAAAAAAGTGTAAAGAAAGATAAAGAAACTCCTTCAGAGAGTTTATGGGAGTTTTGTGCTAAAGGTAAATATGGGCAAAGTGCTAAAGAAGAAATTGGAGGTAAGCCGAGTTCCCCAAACTCTGGCCATCCTAAGCTAAAGTGTGTTCTTTCATTATGAACCCATTAAGAGCAACCTTGGGGGTTGCTTGAGATGTTCAGTTGGTAAAGAACTTGTCTAGCATGCATGAAGCACTGCGTTCCACCCCTATCACCACACAAAACAAGGCGTGGTGATGTAAGACTTTGATCCCAACACTTGCACAGTGGAGGCAGGAGAACCAGAAGTTCAAAGTCATCCTCAACGACATAGCAAGTTCCAGGCCAGCCTGGGCTACATAAGACTTGTCCAAAATGCATTCTTAATAACAACTTTGCACTCGTTTTCTTTGCATGTTTCTGTGAAATTGAAAATCCATGACTTCTGAATGTTGATTTAAAAATAGCCTCTGTGTTGAAGAGTCTGTCTTTGCGTAGGCGAGACTCGCTGCAGCAGAGGATGGTCAGTGTGGGGAGAATGCAGGTCAGCTGGCTTCCTTCTGCTCTGTTCTCCTAGAGAAGGCAAAACAGGAAGGTAGGCAACATAGTCCTGATCTCCTCTCAGGCAGCTGGAACTTTCTAGGCTTTTCTTCCTCCTGCCTTGAAGGAAACTCCCTCAGGGTCAGATGTGGGAAGGGATACTGAGGGCTGGACTTAAAGAGGGAGGGAGTGTAGACACGCCAAACTGCCAGTGACTCCCTCAGCCTTTCATTCTTTCTGCTTACGTCATGGCTTCTTGCTCCAGAGAGCCTGCCAGAAACTTTTGGTAGGGCTGAAAGACTTGAACATAGCACTTGTCCTGAGTGAATGAGCACTTACACGTTAAAGGAAGTCAAGAGTGAGCAAGGGCAAATTCTGCAACTGTGGCTGCACTGAATGATGAGAATTTGGCTCAGGCTGGAAGCTACGGTGTGTACCAGGGTCGGGAAGGGGTTGGTATCCTTACTGCATTCTTCAGGGCTTACATACTTACTACAGTGCCGTTATCCCTCACCCCCTAGTAATCTCTTCAACAAAATGGGGATCAGAAAGCGAAAAGGAAACTTCCACAATGCAAACTGGCCCCTGAGAGCCAGAGCTGACTAATGGACGATTTTATGGCTCATTTGCCAAAAAGGAAATTCTAACAGAGCTCCTACCATTCATGTCAAAGGAGACAGAAACCAGGAATGTGGGAGGGTGGGGCATTTGGAGCACAGTTAAACAGAACATATGGACTAGTGGTATCTGAGTAGTCAAGACTCCAAGTTTCCTGGGAATTCATTGCAAGGAAAGACAAAATGTTGGTTCCGTTTTCCTTTACCTCCTTTACTGGTGCACACTCAAGTTCAGATGGAACAGTGGAAGCTTCTGGAGAGGTTCCAATTCTTCCTTCCGCTCCCACGGGGAGCCCCTGTTGACACAATGATGGCCGGTAGACATCATGGCCGGTATGCTTTTCAATGCAAGTTCTGTGTGTGAGCCTGCATGGAGTGGAAGCGAGCATGCTTGAATCAGTGAGGTCTTTGTTGTACTTTCCAGCACCTTCTTCTGCTCTTGAGAGAGCAAGCTCTGCTCAACCCAATCCACAGATAAATGATGTTCGGTTGGTTCTGGGGCCTTCCAACTCAAATCACAAAGAAGAGTAGTTTTAGATCCCAGAGATGGGTAACTCTTCACTCGATAGTGTAGAGTTGTTTGAACTGTATTTGAATTGATGCTTCTGGCTTGGCAGTGCAACTTTTATAAACAGTGGTTCTTAATTCTCTGAAAAAAATTAACACCAAGAGAAGACAAAACTACTTAAGGTAATTGCCAGTAGGTCTTTGTTTACTTGGATGAGCAGATGCTGACCGGCTTCTTTTGGAGGGTTCATGAGGCCTCACTGATTGGATCTGCACATACTCCCTGTGCCCAGCATACATGGTGGTCTGCAGATACACAAGGCCCAGCCTAAGGTTGTCCTTGCATTTTGCCGTAAGTTCTCAAGTCACTGCTAAGTAACTGTGATTATTCACAGGGGAATCTTCCTGGATGCTTCTCTTTTCCCTCTAAGGTTGCTTCTAGCCGCACCTGTTTGCTGCTTACTATTTGTTACATCCCAGAAGTCTACTCCTCAGTATTGAGGTCAATTTTACTTCAATTATAGGTGACAGGCCATAGTTCCAGCTACTTATCTTTTTCCAAGTAACATGATTTAAATTTTTTCATGTATGTACTTATGGTGTGTGTATGTGTGTATGCACACGTGCATATATAGGTGCATGTAGAAGAGGCATTCGAGAGTATGTGCCTGTAGAGGCCCAAGGGTGACATAGGGAATCATCCTGGGTTGCTCTACCTCTTTACTGCTTTGCTCTAGCGTTTTCTAGGCCCCTCTTTCCAGGGCCAGAATTGCAGGTCAGTGTCACACCCACCTGGCATTTTTTACACGGGATCTAGGGGTTCAAACTCAGGTCCTTTTGTTTATGAAGCAAAGACTTTAACCACTTTGCCATCTCTCTAACCCTCAAGTAACATGATTTTTCAGTAAACCTAGTCACTTGATAACACTACAAGTTTGTGGGTTCAAATAATGTCCCTGGAGGTTCTCTCGTATTTCCTGCTTCTGCTTCTTATGAATTGGCTTGGTTCCCTCCAGGGTGGTCAGCTGTATCAGCTCCACAGCACGTCAGTGAACATTGTCAGCCACAAGATATTTCAATGTCCCGGGCTGGAGAGGTGGCTCAGGGGTTAAGCCTCCACCTTGCAGACGGAAGGTCCTGAGTTAGGATCCCAGATCCCACGTATAGACGCCAGGGGGAAGCGGGGGCGGCCTGCGCTTCTGGTCCTGGTAGGGCGGAGCCTGTGAATCCCAGGGCAGAAGGAGATGGAGGCGTCCATGGTGGTTCGCGAATTCGTCCGTGGTTCTACACATACACAGACACACACACACAGAAACACACGCACACGCGCACATACACACGCATATGCACACAGTTGAATAAATAATAATAAAAATATTAAAAAAAAAAGATATTTCAATGTCCCAGCTGCTGTGGAGGACCTTGGCTGTCCTCTGAGTCTTGTGCCCATGTCAACCTCAAGGCTGGAGGGGGAGGAGGGGCACATGATGGGAGTTCAGCCTTTGTCCTGGGACCTTCCTTTGCCTCCTCTACGAAATAAAAGAACTGTGGTGGAAAGAAACTGTAGCTGTAGCCACTCATTCCCTTTTGGTTCCTCCCCAGCCAGAGCTTCACTGTTGATTCAACTAATGCTGCAAACTGAACCTTTGAAAAGGAATTGAACACTGGGGAGCTGATAAGGCACCTGCTCACAAAAGTGGCAACCTGAGTTCAATTCCTAGAGCTCACATGGTAGAAAGAGACAACTGACTTCTGTGCACCGTGACACACATGCCCGAAGCTGTCCCCAGTAAATAAATATAATATTTTAAAAATGAGTGGAAGCTATCCCAAGTTGTTTACCACAAAGCTTCATGAAAGTTATTTCTGGCATGGTGAGCCAGGATATTGGCTTGAGTCTAGAGAGACCACTCGTGGGGAAGACACTGACATTTCAACCGCATTTCTGTCATCGACTGCCTGCCTATCTTCTTGTACACTTGCATTTCTTTTTTTATATTCCAAAAGAACACTTTCCAGAATGGCCTGCTAAGGAATCTCACTTGCAGAAATAGACTCCACTCTTTGATATAAAGAAAATTAACTACAGGAATTTTGATCTCAGCCTATTTATAGCAAGAAGAGGAAGGGGAAGCAGGACCCACATAACCTGCTTGTTAAACTAATTAAACAAGCAGGTTGATTAAAAGAATGTTTTCACAAATTATTTAATAAGATGTAATAAAGCACACCTATTAAGTGTTTAAAAAAAGAAGATTGCAGAACTGGCTACATACTGAAATTTAATTATTTAACACCTAAATCTCTGTGGAGAAAAACAAGTTGAAAAATGAAAAATATTAACCTTGATAATCTTTAGGTAGTATAATTTAAGAACGAAGTTGTTTTTCTCTTGTAGAGTTCAATTCCTTTCCAGTGAGTATTAGTTCATAAACAGAAAGGGACTGCCTTAAAATACGTTTAATTTCATTTAGTGGTAATTCAGCTTTCTATTTAAACAAATACATCACCATTCTCTTTTGTAACAGTGTTTCTGCCTTCCAACTATTCATCATAAATGATAGCATGCCATGGTTTCACCACGTGTACATTTTGGATATTATAACATCATTGCATTCATTCTTGTGGTTAAAAAGTCAGAGGCAAAATGAAGACTTTAGTAAAATTCTGTTTTCACTCAGCTCCCAACTATACTCCGGATCTGATTAATCATGAAAGAGGGTTTTCTAAATGCTATTTAAAGCAATTAAAAAACTAATCATTTCTAAGAAAATACTGAAATATTCAATGCACACTGGGGTCTTTTCCTTGGAAAGCATTGACGGTGAATGGTCGTATTGAGTCTTCGCTACCTAATGAACACGAGCTTTGAAAATGTCTCACCATTATGAGGCCACGTGGGCTTATAAGAGAATTTCATTACCTCTGCAGTTGTTGCATGGAGCCCAGTCTCCCGTCAACCTCTGACTGTGGCTTCCATTCATTTTAGAGGCAGCCAGGCATCCGCATCTAGGGAAGAATAAACCTCTAAGTATATAATTAGTGATTGCACACTTGATTCCAGGTCCAGACTTGTAGAGATCAATTTGGTTTGCTCTTGTTAAATACGACAACTTCTCTGAAAAAATAACTGTTTTTCTGTGGTTGACCAGTTAGATTGGTTTGCATTCTGGTGGCAAAGGTTTGTTTTGTTTTGTTGTGATGTCTGTTTTTATCATGATAATAGTACTACACCTTGGACATTTAGAGTATGATGTTGATTTTGTTCTGAATGACACTGAAGGTTGGGGAAAAGGGTAGTCACCAGTATCACAGTATGATCATTGACATAAGAGCAGATTGTAAAACGGTGTGTTTGGGAAGAATTCTCAGCACTATGGTACATTTCTGCTCATATTTTAAGACAGGACTGTTTTCTTCTTTACTCTTCTTAAAAATGTTTGATCCTATTTTGGTGGAAGGACTATGGATGTGGCTATCAGGAATTCAAGTCCCAAAAGAATTCCTTAGGTACCTGGGAGCAATCCATTCTACCCAGATGTCCCAAGGCAACACACAGAATTGAAAACATAACCATTTTCTTGGGGTTGGAGAGGTGGCTCAGGGGTTAAGCCTCTGCCTTGCAGGCGGAAGGTCCTGAGTTCGGATCCCAGATCCCACGTATAGACGCCAGGCGGAAGCAGAGGCGGCCTGCGTTTCTGGCCCTGGTAGGGCGGAGCCTGTGAATCCTCGGGCAGAGTAAACAAGGAGGAGGTGCCTGTCCATGGTGGTCCGGAATTCGTCCGTGGTTCTACACGCGCGCGCACACACACACATACACACGCACAATTGAATAAATAATAAAAATTTTTTTTAAAAAAGTTAAAAAAAATAACTATTTTCTCTAGCTCCTATCCAGGATCGGAGGGGAACAAATCTTCCCCCAAGAAGTCAGAATCTCCTTTTTCATGTTCTCATTCAATACCCCGAGGATTTCTCTAACAAGGCTTCTGGGCAGGTCTTCGCCCTCTGTGATGTTGGGGGGAATGAGGATGTGTCCGGGGAAAAATGGGGAGTGGGGAGGGAGGATGGGGGGTGGTATTCACGGCTGCAAAAGATGCCTTCGACTCCCAGGGAGGTGGTAACGTTTCTCATTAGGACAACTCATCATTAAATATCATTCATCTGCACTTCAGCCTGGTGGGGATTCAGTTTGAATGGACTTGGGAGAAAGTGCGCATACACTTGAGCATGCTGGTTTAGTTCCATTCATTCATTTCCTGTTTTCTCGAGCTCGCTAGACAGCCAATGACTAGCTGTCTGCATAGGTTTTACCCTGACCAAAACTACCCTTGATCTTATTGAGTGTAGAAGACTCTTTGGGAAGAGGGGCGCCCCATCCAGAAGTTCATCGGGTGAGGAGGTAAGTTGTGCAGTGAAGTCAGGCTTCTCTGTCCATGAGATCCCAGTCTCAGCTGTAGCAAGTGGTAGGGATCTTGCCAAATGAAGTTCTATGAGTTCTGGTTTAAAGGCCTCACGCCAGCATTTCAGTCAACTCAATCTCACTCCTCCTGGTGGCCCCTCCCTCTTGGCCAGTTAGTCTTCTGGAGTCTAAGGTCATGTGGGTCCCCTTGAGAGGAAAGGAGCCCTGCGGCACCTCAGTCTTGTGTTACCGTACTATCTTCTCCTCCTGAGACGCCAGTTTGATCCTGTCTCTGGACTTTCAGATCTTTCTGTGACCCTCCAGGGGACAGTTAGCATCTGCCTGCCTTTCCTTGATCCCACTATGCAGAATTCAAGGGCTTCTCGCAGGCCTTTCTTTCTTCACACAGATCCCGGGGGCCTTTTCTCCTTTCAGAAGGGCTTGACTTTTCTAAGAATGTTGTGGCTTTCTAGGAAAGTTTCTCTTCTGCTGGTTAAGTGTGTCTTTTGCAATCTGCAGAATACATCTGGGGATTCTCTTATCTCACAATAGTGATACAACCTCAGAGAGCTGAAATTGTACCCATGAATTCAAAAATACATTTTCTTTCTGTTTTCTCTCTCCTTCCTTCTTTATTTCTCAAGAAGGTTCCAAGCCTGTCTTGAGCACTTGCATCATTCTGAATACTTCCTCTCCCTTATATTTATGACATCATTGTTTTGCTCTGAGTTTTCCTGTATTTGCTCTTAATATTTAAACTAAGCTTTTGAAACAGTTTTCTATGTTTGTGGTGGATACTTTGCTCTAATAGTAGCTGCTACGTATAAAAATAAAGCCTACTTTTAACTAAATGATTATTTGCAAAAGCAAGTAAATGCACACATATTATACTTGTGTATACATGTATGAAGAAACTATGTATCCAAGCAGACTTGTACATGCAGTAAAGAGCATGTATTCATGTAGGCAGATACATTTACGAATTTTAGAAAACATGGTCAGACATTATGCACACACATGTAATATATAACATGTTCAAACAGGCATGCACACACATGAATACACATAGAACATATGCTGAATCAGGCATACTCATATACACATGTATACATGTGTACACAGACAAGCATGTACACATGTATACACAGAGAACATACTTGAACAATCATGACAAACCCACATGCATATAACATATACACACATGTATGATCATGTCTACACACCTATATTCATGTAACACACCTGCACATACAGACAGCATTCTTAAGAAGGTATGCATACACATGTCCACACAGAGCACATGCTTGAGCAGGTATACATACACACTTATATGCAAATATCATGTGAACATCATTTTCCACTCTCCATTGTTTTATGTTTCTGAAATCCTCAAGGTGCCTTTGAAAACATTGCTGTGAGTTTTTAAGATGCTGTTTAAAGTCATCCCAGAGAAATTTCCTCTGAGGAATTGTCCCTAAACTAACTCATTTCCTGTTTTAAATTATGTTTGCTCATTGTGTGTGTGTGTGTGTGTGTGTGTGTGTGTGTGTGTGTGTGTGTTTCGCTGGAATAGAAACTAATTTAAGTGGATGTGGCAGGTGTGATGTTTTTATGTTGCGAGCTATGGACAAGGATGACACTGGGCTTTGCTTCTCTGTTTCTCATAAGCTACTGATGTCCTGTCTCTTGATCGGGATGCCAACACCTTCTGGAAATACCAGAAACAGACGTCAAAAACATTCCAATCTAGGGAAGTGGGAGATTTGCTTGGAACCCGAGTGTAGATATAGAGCGTGGGACAGATAGTAAGTCCTTGTAGCTGACCTCTCGTGTGTGCCCACGCACTTCCCTTCTACTTTTCCTACATGGACTATCTCAGTTCCAACTGCATGAGTAAACTGTCTTGAACACACTCAGCATTGTTTTCTGTCTCTGTTTCTTCGGTCTGAAATGCCTTTTATCTGCAGTGGGTTTTCGTCAGTCTCTCAAAGTCACCTCAATGAAACTTTCAGCTCAGAAAAGCTAAAGTCTAAAGTCACTCACGGGTGCTTGTTCCCCAGTCTCCTGATGCAGCGCCCACTGGGGATTTAAATGGGCCAGGCTCCTTTGTACTCTCCTATCACTCACCAGATGGTGGGCCCTTTGAAGCAGGAGCCGAGGCTTCATTATTGAAGCTCCCACAATACATTGCAGCGTCTGGCACATGGTAATGCCCAACATTTGAGGAATGAATGACTTACTATCAATGGAAGAGACCCAAGAAAAATAAAAAGAAATCAAACAAAAAGGGCAAATCTAAAAGACGACTTTGTTCGTCTGTTTTTCCTACAAATAATCCCAAAGTTAATAATCAGTGAACCAGAATCTACTGGTGTGAAGGGAATAAGCTGTTCACATTGCTGCAGACATATTAATTCTTTGGGGCTATTAAGATCCATTTAGATTTTGATTACACAATTCCAAAATTGCCTGCTAACATTGTGAGCAAATCAGTTAAAGCTGCTAGAGTAAATCCTTAGATTTGGAGAGACGCCAGCTCTAAATTACTGAAGTGCAAGGTATTTTTTGTACAGGTTTATAATTTTAAGATCACTGAAATGTCAGGTAAGCTTTAGTGAATAACTAATATTTATTCATAATTATTTGAGGACATTTTGATGTGTAAATGGATACTTCACAAGTTCAATAAAAATCAGAAAAACAGTTTCTCTTTAGAAACAAAGGCATAACCCTCCTGTCTGCAAAGTATTATCTTCTTTCAATGCACCTTTCTTTTTTTGGTTTTGCAAAGGTAAATTTTAGTTCAACCTGGGTTCAATTGCACCAGTGCTCTTAATAGTGAGGCATTCATTGATGAGGTCACATTCTGTCTGTTGGAGATTGTCTTTCTTTCCTTGTACCCATTCTTCCTACATCACTGTTGTGTGCATATTTCCCATTAATATCAGTTAGCTCTCCAATCCTGCAATATATTATTTGAAAATGTAAAATAAAATGCTGCTTGTCTTCTTTAGACTTTTAGTGACTTTCCAGTGCTCTCAAGAGGAAGTTCAAAGTTTGCAGCTTCTCTCAAGCCTCAGTTTCCCCATTCTGCCCTGCCCCTCTCCATCTCTTCCTTCAATCCTTTGCATCAGTTGCTGTTTCTTTCCTAACTACTGGCTGCCTCTTTGCTGACTGGACACTAAACCATCAACTATCTCTTGGTGACCTACTCTGTTTTGCTTATAGATCTGGGGTAGGTGATTCCCCTAGGCTCAAATCAACTCCAATGGTGTTGCTCCTTCCTGTGGCTGACTTTCCTCTCTGCGTTTGACACATTTGAAGGCGCCAGAACTTTAGGTTACTTACCTTTCTGTCTCCAGAATCTTCAGGTATACCCAAATATAATGGGTGCCAAGCATGAGCTAAACAGACCCATAAATGGACTCCAGAGACTTCATAGAGATACAGAAAGAGAGAGAGAGAGAGAGAGAGAGAGAGAGAGAGACCGAGAGAAATAGTAATCATGCTGTAAGTCCTCAGATAAAATTAGATCTCTCTGCACTTTACTTTTAAAGACTTTTTATAAAATGAAAAAAATGCTATTATTACTTTTCTTTGTATTTATAGTCATAATTTATCACTTATTTTATAGTTAAGTCAGTGGTTAGGTTAATGTTCTTCCCTTCTTCAGGTGAGGAAAGGAGTCATTTGCAGTTAAAGGATTAGAAAACAGTGAAGACTGTCAGCCCACAGCAGACTTTGAGAAGTTGCTGACTTGCACCTGGCCTCTGTAGTTTATTTGGTCCTATAAGCTATGTGGCTTTTGCAGAGAAATATGGTGAGCTACAGAATGGGTTGAGAGCCATGTAAAGATGAGTGATGAAGGGAGGTAAGATGGTTCACATTCATTGTCAGCTCGAGTGGATTTAGAGTCACTTAGGATACAGCTTAGGGTATATTGGCAAAGGCATTTCCAAAAAGGGTTAAGTAAGGAGGGAAAACGGATATGAAAGTGGATAGTAGCAGTCCATGGACTTGGGTTGCAGCCTAATAAAGAGGAAAAAGAGAGACAACAAGTTGAATACCAGCGTTCATCTATCTCTACTTTTAGACTGTGAATATAGTGTAAGAGCCTCCTTACATTCACTACTGCTGTTGCTACAACTATTGCTAAATCTTATTGCTACAATAGACAACACCCTCAAACTCCTTTTTGTTACTTTTGTGGAGTACTTTGTCATAGCAATGAGAACAGAAACCAATACAGGAGGAGATTTTCAGCACATAATTCTTCAATAAGTGGCATTACAGGAAATAACATAAAAAGAAATATTTTATCTTTTGAAAAAGCATAGGTACCTGCCTCTTTTAGAGTTAGGTACATGTCTCTGATCTTCAAGAAATTACATGATTTGTGAAAGTCTCATTTCATTGATACCATGGCAGTCAGTTTGAATCCTGTATCTTTTCTGTGGCAAAGAGTAAGAGATAACATGTAGGATGTCTGGGCAGATTTGGGGGTTTATTGGTGAGAAGGTATTCAAAGTGTGTTTGCATTCCTCATATCAGGCTGTGAAAGATGAAGACGACATGTCAATGGTAGGCCTGAAGCCTGGCACGTGTTTGAGTGCCACGCATGTCTGGTGCATGTACTAGGCCTGCAATCTCCCCAGCATAGCTCCAGCTAAGTGCTAACATTCCAGTTTTATGAGTGAGAAGATTAGATCTCAAAGAGATTTAACATTTTCTCCAGGTCATGTGACTATTTGTTAGGAGTCAATTTTCAAACTCAGGTCCCCCAATTTTTAAACCATCATTTCAAATACTGCCAAGGATCTGGAAGAGAAAAACATCATTACTAGAAAGACAAATTTCACATGTGATTCTGAGTGACTGAAAAGGATAGCAAAATTATACCCCCTCGTGCTGGAAGTTTATAAAGTAAACAGTGGGCACAAGTTTTGATAAACACCTATAAAGTAGACTGACACCATTCTGATATAGAAGCAATTCAGCTTGTATCTGAACTTGTTCTTCTAGTGAAGGGTTTTATGGGCCATACCAGTTACTCTCTGTGCTGCTGAGAGACGCTACTCAAAGTCAAGCAGCTTAAGGGAGAAAGGGAGATTTATTCAATTTATGGTTCCGAGGGAGAGATATAGTCCTTCTTGGTAGAAATGGCATAGCTGGCTGGCAGAAGCTGCGGAAAGGCTAAGTCACGTCTTTCATGGAGACAGAGAGCTGCTGCATGCAAGCTCAAAAGCAGGCTAATTTACTCAAGCAGGGTGAGGCTAACCAATCGCAAGGCCCACCCCCTGTGACCACCTTCTTCCAACAAGGCTCCACCTCCTAAAGATGCCATGATCTTCACAGCCACATGAGTCTGTGGGGGACACATTTCAACCATGACATGGGCCAAAGCAAACTATTTTTAAATTATTCTTGACACACACACACACACACACACACACACACACACACACACAATAGAAAAGATAATAAAGACCAGGAATTGGTGCCATTTCTTTTTCATACAACTAACATATAACAATTTTAAGTATGTGGAAAAATAAAATAAAAATCACAAGCTATAGGAAAGATTTCTTAAGTGTTTTCAGCAAAGTTAATATCATGTTTATATTTGAGCAGTTCTTTCAACTATTTTTACCTTGCTATAAATTTGACATCCTTACCTTCCCTTAGCAATTTCTTTTGGTAAATAATTTTAATGGCGTCTTTATTTTCCATGTGACTGTATCATAATTTAATTAGCCTTTCTCTATTTTTAAAGTGTTGGCTGTTTCTACTTCTTTTCTCGCTTTTATAAATAGCCCAGCAAAGAACTTACTTTGTGATTCTTTGTTTTCATGTATTTTTAAACTTAGAGAAAAAAAGTTGCAAGATAATTGCAAGGAACACCCATACAGCTTTTACCTAGATTCGCTGTTTACATTTCACCCATTTTACCCATTTATTCTCTCTCTCACACACATACACGCATCCACACACACATAAGTATGCACCACACACACGAAATTTCTTTCAAAATCATGAGATCAAACTGTCCCTTTATCTCTTAACATTTCAAATACTTCAATGCCTGTTTCCTACAAATGAGAATATTCTTCTACATAACCATAAGTTTACAAAAATTGGAAATTCAATATTGATTTAATACCTTCAATGATTAGTATTAACTTTAAGTTTGACAGTAGGAAAACAAGCCTATGAGCAAACCTGTAAGAAATAATACTGATTGCTTTGAGGTAGAAAGACACTGCTACTGGGGGCAGAACTGTTGGGAGCTCTTGGAAAAGCTCCCCATCTTGGATTGATTGGGGATGCAAAGTCACACCAAATCCAGCACATAGTGTATAAGGAGATTATTAGCAAGCAAGCAGGAGGACAAGTAGAATGGCAAGCTGCATGGCTGTCTCTGAAGCAGAGGCAGCCTCAAAATCTAGATCTAGGGGTCTTTTATGGGGCAAGGGCATGTGCTGGGATGAGAAGGGGAGCTTGTCTCAGGGTGGGTGAGAAAGTTCTTTGATGAACTTGATGCCAGTTTATCTTAGTTGCAGATGGACTGGGGGCTGTGGAGAAGTTGCAGGCAGGCTGGGGGCTTGAGGGTATCCTTGGTAGAGTGGAGCTGTCTTATCTAGGCAGGCTGGGAACTGTGAAGTGTCTTTTGTCTGGGCACATAGGCTAGGGGTGGGGTGGGGTTCAGTTTGCCGTTTGGTGTTCAACATGTTTAACATCTAACAAGCCATTTCCTGGGCAAGAGACCCAAGACCGTATAAAGATGGAAACTTTAGCTAAACACAAGCAAGCAAGCAAGCCAGCATTCATTCCTTCTGTTTCCTGACTGTGAATATGATGTGACTAGCTGTTTCAAGTTTCACCTAATGGTGGCAAGATCTATGAGCTGGAGTAAACTCCCTTTACCCTTCTATTTTACTTGGCTCAAGTATTTTGTTGTAGTGAGGAGTAATGAAACCAAAATTGTACCATTATCTAATCTAAGGATTATCTCTGAATACTTCTTTCCTAGTTATCGTAAGATCAGTGACAATTAAAAACATTTGTATGTATGAAATTCTCTTTGAATTTATGATGCTATTTTTAGGCTGGATTTCAAAAGGAAGAATATTGGTTGATCAAACAATGTCTTGCTCCATAACAAGGGTACCTAAGATGAGATGTTATGTAATGAACAGAAACTTATTGAAACCTGGGGAATCCAAAATTTAGGGACTATATCGGGGCACCTGAGGGCCTTCTTGTAGTAGGCATGAAGATAAGGGCAGGCAAGAAGGGATGCACATGCCTCCTTGAAATAGCACCCTTCTAGCTGATGATGAGGGTACTTCAGAGCTTTTTCTGCTTGAGATTTTCACTTCTTACCAAGATTCCATGACAATTACACTCCAGCATGAGTTATGGAGGTGACAAATATCAAAAGCACAGTTAACACCGATGTTTTTATAGCAACTCTGAAAGTTGCTGAATGTAGTAGCCATTCGATATGTCCTAATATCAGATCTGTGTCTTGGTATGGTAGAACAAGTGATCATTTGCCACATAGCAGGGGACTCCAAGTTCTTTCAATGTTAATATGATGGCAATCCCTAGCTCACAGTGTTAATGGTTCTAAGGTATAAATTGATAGGCAGTTGTTGCATACATTACCATGCTTAAGAAAATAGGAAACCTCTGGTTTAATTTCATAAAGTGCAGGGTAGATGAAGCCATTCCCTAGGCTAGTGAAACATGGCAGAACAAACAAACAACTCGAAAGTTTAAGTTTGTTGAACATTGGGTAGAAAAAGATTTGGGCCAGTAGCAGAGACCAGAGGCCATGGATTCAAAGAAGACTTCAAGGAAACTCGCCAGAGGCAAATGAGGAAAAGAAATAAGCACAGAGGCACTATAAAAATTATGGACTGATTCATCTCCAAGCAACAAAACTAACACTGTGCCTTTAAACATCAGTCACCCCCTTGCTGTGATAAATACAATGAGGAGGAAGATAAATACCATCACTGTTCTTATAGACTGATGTTCTAAGTAGGGGAGGAAGACAGGGAATATTACTAATATATGATATGCATCGTCATTTAGAGAACTGTACCAGAGCTGAAGAGGAGCTCATGAGTACCTCATACATTCTCAAAGAAGAGTATTTCTAATCTGGGTATGGGGAGATCTGGAAGAAGATATAGAGTAAAAAAAAGGATTCCTGGCAGGGGAAATAGCAATGTTTTGAAAATATGTGCTTCGGGTTATGCGACATGTTAAAGAAAGAAATTCAAAATGCAGAATTATGCACATTACATTCCTTTATGCATGATAAAAACTAGCAAATGTCTATTATGCACTAATATTGGGGAGAAACAGAATATATTATTTAGAATTCAAGGGGTTCTCTGAGTTCTTGGTCCCCAGAGAAACCAGCACTCCACTTCCCAGAGCACAAGAAATTTGTTTCTTGTGGGTTACAGGGAGAGAAGACTTCTGCCTTGTCCAAATGTGGAATTGCAAAAGGGCTGGAAAACAGGTGTTGGGGTCAAGGAGTCAGGGAGTGGAAGCATGCTCCTAAAGGGGAGAGCAGATTCAGTCTAGAGAAAGGTATGATCAGCACCAAGAAATCCATATGGAAAATGAGGAGGGGAATCTGGGCAAGAATTTGAGCTCCAACTGTGCTCAATCTGCAGCCTGTATACAAAGCCAGCCATGATCCTGCCTTACCAAAGGCTTAGTTCAAATAATTGCAGGAGTTTTAGTCCAAATAATCACAGGCTTTTATTGTTTTTCTATCAAAGTCAAGGAACAGGTCAAGGAATATGAAAACAGAGTTCAACTTTTTGACACCGACCCTGTCTTTCCTGATGACTTCTGTAGCTCTTGGGGCTGAAAGTTTCCAAGAGGCAGATGGGTCCACAAGGACGCTCAGGTACCTGCAGGCTGAAAGTCACATGGGAATCTTGGCAATTAAGGGAACAAGAAAGGTGGGGTTCCAGAGGGAGCAACAAGATCCTGAGTTTTGTGACCCAAGTTCAAGGAACTAGAAAGGAGATGGTTAAAGAGGGACTCATTTTAAACATAAATAAAATACTATATACACTAAGTGTTTTATGAGCAAAATGCAGTTCCGAAAAGCAGATTTGCTGCAGCACTAAATGTTTTAATTTTTTTTATATGCTGCACATTAGAGCTTGCATTTTCTCATACCTCCAAGGCATAGTCTTTTATGGCTTTGGAGATAAAAGATTTACATTTAAATCATGCCTTCCCTGTGCCACATTTTAACAATAGCTTTTTAAATTCTTCTGTTCACCCAAAGGTCAGAACACTTTTATTTATTTATTTTTAAGTCGACATATGCTGCCTCCTTAGGCTAGGGAGAGAATCCTTCCCACTTTGAAAGTCTAAATATTTTTTATCATTGATGTAAAATGGAGTCCCAGGGCCAAATGTTTCCAAACGAAATGGAAACAGGGAATGTGCCAACTTGGGATTTTTGGGAAAAACAAAGACGTGGTTTGGGTGAGGACTTGCATTCCTGACAGTGGGCTCTTCCTCTCAAAAGACTGGCTTTGTTTTGAAACAAGCAAAGCACCAGGTTTCTATGTCATAAGTTAAGAGGTCATGAGAGACCAAGAATGTAGCTGCTCAATAGACCCCCTTTTCTCAGTATTATCTTTAAATTGTTGCCTGGGCATTGAAGATTTCTTTCTTGAATCCCTTTCCTGCCCTCCAAAAAAGATGATTTAAGCAGGAGGGGAACTGTTTTGCCCTCAGATTGCCCTCAAAGGGACAGTTTTTTTCTTTTTTCATAAAATTAATTTTTATCAATCAAACATAAAATATTTACTTTGTAAATCTAGGATCCACTATACACAATGAAAATTCTATGAATTGATTGATAACCATCATTTCATGCAAGTATAATAAAATATATTTTTCTTTGCTTTTTAAAAATTTTTTCCCTAGCTCTCTACCAAGTTGAAACATTTCATCTTAGAAGGAGACTCATTAAGGATCAGGAGATTCCTGAAACTCTAAGATTCAAAGAAGCTTTTCCTGGGGCAAAAGAAAGCAACAAACAACTGCTAGATTGAGAAGACTCCACCGGCCAAGCAGCGTAAAGGAGATTCCGAGCAGTTGGAGGAGACTTTGCTTAGGCCCAAGTCTTATAGCAAAGAGCTCTGGGGTTTCAGCTTCTATGAGTCTTACCCGCCTTAGGTAAGGTAATGGGTTTTCTGTTGATGTAACTATCTTTGAGCCATCCAGGTTTCTGTAGGTAATCCTCATCCCTACTCTTATAAATTAACCCCAATAAATTCATTGGTTCATACATGGACCTTGGTATAATTATTACTTTGGGTTGTCATTGAATTTCTATCTAGATTGGACAGATAGCGGTGTGGCATTTCCCCAGGAAAAGTGCAATGCAACAAAAACCCTTGAAGAATCATCTTCTAATGGTTATTTGGAAAGGGGGTTTTGGATGTCTTTTCTTTCTAGAGCTCATGAGAAATATAGATTGGTCAAGAGCCTCCATCTTTTTATTCAGAACTTTGCGAGGGGGGTAAATCTAGAGATTAATGTACTTTCTGCTTTAAATCCTGTACCATCCAGGATGGAAGACGGCTTGCTGCTTATTCTAAAGCAACAATAAACTGTCTATTATGGGTATATGCCATTTAAAGAACAAAGAAATTAGCTACACATAAGTTTTCTCTTAATTTGATGTTAGTGATTGGACCTAGAAAGGAGGGTATTTCTAAGAGCTAAAAACACTTAAGAATCTAAACACTTCTCTAGTTGCTCATTGTACTTTGGAATGAATGGTGTGATCAGGACTCAAATTGGAGAGTGCAAACAAAGACAAGTCATAATTAGGCAGTTCTTTTTTAGAGCAGCCATACAGGGATGGTCTCTGAAGATCATCTCGCAGGACTGGGATTACTTTGGAGAAACACACTCTTCTCCAGTTTCCCCAATCCTCTGTTACGGAGATGAGTTCTCCATTACAGATAAGCCCTTTGAAGGCCCCACAAAACCAACTGGGTTGGGCTCCAATAGGAAGAGACCAATGAGATGAAGAGACCAATGAGATCTAGAGCATCAAAAAGCTCTAATCGGGTTTGCAGAGCTGGAGCTAATCAATGAGGAAAAGCCATTTGTCCCCTCTCCCCCTCAAGTCTGCCTAGCCCTATAAATAATCCTGACCTGGCAACCATCTTTGGCTCCCTTGCCCTTCATGGATTCCATGCCTGGAGACTGAGTTCTTGGCTGCTCTTTTGTCCCTCGTGGACATTTTTTTCTCTCTTCTAATAAACTCTGCCTTAATCCTCTATAATTATTCTGGTTTCAATCTTCAACTCCTGAACACAGGAACCTGGACACATACAGACCTCAAAGGGACCCTGTATCAATAGCAAATGAAAAGGGAGGGATCAGTTCAAGTTTTTTATCATTTGTCCTTGTTACAGCATAGGCCCTGTAGTTGTGCTTCACAGAAACCAGACCTCAACACTCCCCTTGAGGCTTCTAGAAGTTTCTCTTCCTCAACTCTGCACTCATAGCCCTCTTTCCTCTCAAAAGATTGCTCAGGTCAGTATTACCTGACCTCAGGCTTGTATTGGTGTCACCTTATGTGAAAGGCTATAAGTTTAGATTTCCCTTTGTCCCCATGGGCTTTCTGCAGAAATTCTTCCCCTCTTTGCTCCAGCCTGCTGCCTATGAGCATATACTTTAAGCTGTCACTCCTGCCTGTGCTCTCCCATCTTTAGGCCAAACTAAAGAGATAGATTTCTCTAAGGCAGTGAGAACAGAGACGGAGACTGGAAGAAATGAAGCAAGGTCACAAGACTATGTGAAAAGCAGCATGCACGCTGGGAAAGCTGACTTGAAGCATACACTGAATCCAGCTCCTAGGCACCTTACAGAGAGTCCGCCACAAAGCCCACCAGTGGAACTTTCAAACCTGGCCCCACCAGGGACCACCAATCAAACCTGGCCCCACCAGGGACCACCAATCAAAGGTCAGAGAGGAAACCAATAGAAAGTTTCCAGTGTTGATTCCTCAAAAGTTCATAAAAGGGGCACCTAGGTTTAGAGTTTAGGAACAAGACCAGCCAAAGACTACTTCTTGCTCCCCCTGATTCTCTCAACCAATCAGGTATCTTCTGCTTTTCAATACATTTTACTTAAACCATTCTATTGTGTCCTAGCTTTAACCTTCAAATTTGGAATACAAGAACCTAAGCAGAAATCCTGTAATAAAACCGAGATCTCCACTGCTGTCTATTCTAATGAATGCAGTTATTACTGTGGACCTCTGCCTTCTCTCTTGTCTTTTTCTGACAGCGCTTTCTTGGGCACTGCCTGTATTATTTAGCAATAAAAGAAAATTACTGATTCTTAGCCTTGTGAGAAGTTTGCAGCTTCCATCCACATGGATGTATCAAGTTCCTCTATCCCAGGGTGTTCTTAGGGTAATAATCAATTGCAAATTAGATAGAGTTAATTCCTTTGGCTACAGAAAACAGCACCAGAGGGAGTTCATTCCAATGTGTAACTGTTATTCCAACTTCTCTTTCCCTCTAACATCTTCCAGTTATACCGAAACTTACAAAAATCTGCTAAGTTAGGAAAGGAACTTGCTTTGTGTACTCTGGGCCATCAGGAAACTTCAGACTTCATCGCTAAGGAATGTGGAGGGAATGTGTGCACGCAGTGTTTCCAAGGGCAAGAACTTGCCAAGGACACACAGGTCACGTCTACATTGATGCCGCTTTTCTCAGAGTCCTAACGGCAGGAAAGTCCAGTGAAAAATTCCTTAATACACTGCTTCTGGTTGGACATCACTTCACAGTCCTGAATATCAAAAGCACTCTCCTTCCAGATGAGAAGAATGTTATTTATTCAGAGTTGCAGAACACTACCAGGGGACAGCCCCGGGCAAACTATGGAGCAGAGGCATTTTGCCTTCAGTACTGTTTGACCTTCAGGTCTTCTGTCCCCTTCCCCACCCCCTCACTCCCCCTTTCCGTCTATTCTTCCCTGCCCTAATACTCTTACCAAAAGTCTGGGTTTTCTGAGAATTCTTCATTAATTCCGGCCCACAGCATGGTACTCTTAAGAAGACTTTGAATGCGTCATCTGGGCCTGTGTGTAGAATGGATAGATTCTCTTTTCTCCCTTTTTGTTAGCTCGGTTCTTGTTCATTTATCTTGTTTTGAGCAAAAAGGGGGGAAACTGAACCCAGGTTTTCCTGAAGTTTACCCAAGGGTCATACCTCTGAACTACACTTAAAAGTACTATTCCTTATTTATTTGTTTGTTTATTTATTATAGATAAACGTAACTATTATAAATAAATATTGATTTTTGAAATGCTTCATTATACATGCCTAAGGAATATAGCCCAAAGTCCTGTTTATTTCCACTGTTGCTTTGCTTAGTTTTCCAGTTTTCTTTATTGATGAATTTTACTTTCTGACAATTTCATGTATGTCTATAGCACATTCTGATCACTTTTCCCTCATATTTTTTCACATTTCCATCCCAAATCCCCTCCCCTGCAAGTCTTCTTTCCAAATTCAGGTTCCTTTGTTTCCTATTTTGTCTCATCGGGTTTAACCTGGATTTTTGGTTTGAGTACAGATTTGGGATTATCTCTTAGAGCTGAGCACCCCCGTAGATTTACACCTGGCCACCCCCAATCTGTTATTTGCTTATCATTCTTCAGTACTGTGTAAAGTCCCATAGGTTTGTCCTCAGTTCTGCACTGAACCTAGAAGGCCCATCTTAGACTCTGTCAGTGACCACCTGTACTGTGGATTCACGGTTGCCATGAACATGTAGTTTACAGAGGATGGCATTTCACAGTCCTTTAGGGTTATGAAGTGGAACAGAAAGCTTTCAAAAGAAAAAGGGCAAATGTCTAAGACAGATCTGAAAGATGTTTATCCATCAGGAAGATGCAACTTAAAATTAATTTGATGTTTTGTAGTTTAGGCTCCTTGATTTAACCCTTTCTAAAGATATAGCCAGGAGTTACAGAAAATGATTTAAGTTATCCCAAACCAGAGCCATGCTGGCAGGAGGAAGCCATACTGTCTGGACCCCTGAAGCGTAAATCCCCTCAAAGCAGCTGGACCCCTGAAGCTTAAATTCCACAGAGCAGCAAGCATTTACATTCCTTATTAGTGCAAGAGCCAGAGAGAACTAGCCATGTTAAATACTCCTGCTCTTGGATTGCTAAAAGCCGTCACTTACTTGCTATTGACATGTATGCTTCAGATGAACACTGGCAGAGTTCTGAGTTCTGAGCCTGTAGGTACATTTCACTATCCTTATCAGACCTGTGGTACAGTAGGTACTGCCTGACATCCTCTTGGTTCACTGATCTCCTTCCATGTTCAGTATATGAGGACTTCTAAGGAAGGTAGAGGAGTCAGGGCTGGGAATTTAGTTTAGTCCCTCCCCCTGTTTCTAGAGGGTCATTCCCTTGACCCCGGAATCTGGTGGTCTCTCTCAAAAAGATACTGTATTTCACAAAAAATTGAAAAGTATGCTGATTATGAAAACATAGATTATCTGCAGCTATCTTACCAGGAAGCTAACACACAGCAACGCAGAAATGAGCACGAGGGGGCACATGTCCTCCTGATGATTTGGCTTTTGGACAAAGTAGAGCTTGAATCCAGTCACACCTCTGGGCTTTTTATACTATTCTAATCTTAAACTAGTGTGAGTTGGTATTTTATCATTGGTGACCACATGGTCACCAACTTCTAAGCCAGAGATATCATCTGGGAACTTATCCATGAAGATGCCAGATCCTGGGTTCCAACTAGGAGCACAGAGCAGGCAGGACTGCTGAAGCCAGCCCAAGGCGACACTGATGCTCTCCTTTGCTGAATGTCCTCCTGACAGAGGATCACAGTGTTACAGATACGTGCCCTCTTCTGCCCCACCGCCGGCTTTACACCGATAGGTGATTCCTGATTGACAGCAGGAACACATTCTAAGAGTGGACAGAAAAATGGAAGAGACGCCAGGCTATTTTATTTTTCTTCTCAGAAATTTCCTCCTGCTTATTGGAGCTGGTTCCTCTTTGTCAAGTGTCATTCAAAAAAAAAAAATCACCCAATTGTTGGTCCATCCTTGCTCCCTCGTTGATGAGAACACCACATGGGCTGGAATCAAAGCCTTGCTGAAATTTCCCTTTTTTACATCTGTTCCTGGCTGGGATCTTAATGACATGCACGGCGTAATGAGATGTGTGTCTGGAGAGTGTAATGAGATTCTTGATTCAAGTATCTAATGAAGCCTAATGAAAGCTATAGCATAATGAAATGCATGGTTTGAATGTATGGGACACATCTGAAAGTCCTTTAAAAAATATCATTAGATACAAAAATAGTTTCTCCTGTTTGCATATGGTCCACCCACATTTCTTTGGGATTTTTTTTTTAGCTTGTAGCTTTCTAATTCTATTGTCTTTGCAATGAAAATTTCTCCTGTCAGGAACTACATGTCCAAGCATTGACCTTTACCAGAACATAGCATAGACATTGTGCCTCTTGAAAAGAGAAAAACTGTGTCTGTGTTTATTTCTATTCATGTACCGATGGTTAATAGAGTCTATGAGATCAATGCATTGTAGTACATAAATATGTATGGCTTATAGTGGTGAACATAGATCATCATTCATGAATCTCTAAGGCAGCTGAAATTCTTCTAGATACTATTAGAACAACCATGTGTATGTGCTGAGCCAAGGTCTGTAGACCTTGTAGGTAGCTGTCAGCTGCCTACAGACCTGTCTAGGATGGCATTCCTTGGGATTTTTAACCTCTATGTTCTAGACCATATGACTGAATCACATGGTACAGTCAGGTAATGAGGACAGAGAGAGGAAGCTGCAGAGCCCACAATAGGGATGGAATTAGGGGAGTCAGGCCACACGGTGGCAAAGGATTAGAACCCAAGACAGAGATTATAAAGTATAATCTCCACTTTTTATTTTCATCCCCCATTCCATCCCTAGGAATATCTGTGATAGGAATATCTGTGCAAAGCCACTATTATGCAAATATAAGTGTAGAAATTTGCTCAAAGGGTAATGCTATCCCTCGAGTGCTCACAGTTTCTTTGGTGTATTCTACAACTCCATGAAGCTCTTGTACTCTGTGGTGGACAATTGTACCTTTACCAACTGAAACAGATAGAAGATAAACTTCACGGAAGCAAACAAACAAAAATGTGAATGAGTTGCCTTCTAACTTTCTTTCTCACACCTGGATAATATCATATAGGAGACAAGATTAAGAATCCATTTCATATTCGAAGTAAAGTCCTATGGAGATATTTTCCCACTTTCTCATGGGTTTGCTTTAAGTATATTACAGATTGGATTCTGCCAAGAACTACCGGTGATTGACCCCAGGCATGAGGTATCTATTACTTGAACTTGCCCTAAAATTTCTAAAGGATTGGGGGAGAGTTTTCGCAGCGTGTATCTCATCTGTAACAGCCTCCTGGATGAAACCCAGGGCACTCTTTGAAAATTTATAGGGACTAGTGTATCCAGCAATTTAACAGGCAGTCTGAGTTTTTTTTTTAACATACCCTAGCCAAGGCTTTATCAGCCTCCCATCTCCCAGATTGAATATCCATTATCTCTCAAGATGCCATTACCCTCAGATGCCTCAGATTTATTTGTCTAGGTATTTTATAGGACGAAAGCCTGATCGAGTCCTCTTTCAATACACATCCGAACCACATTTTAGAAAACCAGCAGTTGGTCCCACCATTTCTCTACCTTAAGACGACGCGCTGCCCGGCGCGAGGATCATAAATTTGCCTCCCCTGCGTATTTAACAATTATGGAAAGGAATGATTCAAACACAGCGCCCAAAGTTCAGACCTTTTTTCCCCCTGATTTATTTTCCAGCTGTGGTTTTTCTATCCATGGGATAGTTCACTTTGAGACACACATAGGCGACCCCTGTGTGAAGAATCTTACTACAAGGCTGTAGGTACATTGACTAAATGCTTTACCAATTAATACTTTAGAATCTGGCATCCACCTCATTATCCTAATTAGTCTGTTCTGTGCCCCAGCTTCATTAGTTGAGCGTTTTTAAAATCTTTTTTCTTGTATCATGTAACATTTGGCATGATTGTTTTTGAACAAATAGAATTTAGATTATTTTATTGTCTAGATGATATATATCATTGCAGACTAGTGGTTCCAAATTTTAAAAGAGCTGTTCCTTTATGTGAAAAATGACTATACAAAATGACAGAAAACCAAGGTACTTTATTTCTATCAGTTTCGATTTAAGTTCAAAAATCTCTCTGAAGAATTTTGGGACCCATCTTCTTGATGAACTGCTGTTCAGACTCATTGATTGCTCACACTGTGACTGGAGGATTCACATGCTAGGCTGCATGCATTCTCCAAGGTTCTGTGATGTTTCATCTCCATGCACAGTCTTTTCATTGATTGCATACAGAAGTCACCAATAGATCAAAGGAAGGATTCCATCCATGCCCTGTTTTGTGAAGTAGTGGGTTTATAGGAACATGGGTGACTCAAAGGCGGATGCACCAACTGGGAAATTCTACCTCCAGCATATCTGACTCACTCCCAGCTGAACCATTGACAATCCCCAGTGGTGGCTTGGAGGACTCATATAAAGCTGCCGTGTTATAGAGAGCCCTATGACCTGCTTACAGTCACATCACAGGGAGACCCATTCTGTCCCATTATCTGCCTGCTTTGCAATATCAAAGAGGAGAGATGTTTTCTGGGGCTCTCATGAGCCCCATGCCTTCTCCCTCCCAACACGAGGACTTGTTAGTAGGACCAAGCTCATGCAGGTCTCCTGGGGACGATTGCAGCTGTTCTGCTTGGAGTCAGAAAAGTCACGTCCAGCCTGGAAGAGATGACTCCACTCCAGGCGAAGCTCAGAACCAGCCCCTGGCTGTCACTAGGCAGATAAAGATGGGTGGGAGGGGTAGGCTCCATCAGAAAGGAATGGAAACTGCCACAACATGGATATCCACGGACTTCATTAAGGAGAAATGTATAGCTAGGCACAGTTATCAGAAGGGGATATTCTAATTACTTGCATAAGTCACTGGAAATTCTGATAACATTAGAATTTGTTAGATTCTAATGTTCACCTAATCAATATCTCTAGGTCCAGATCCGGAAATGCGCATCACATCGATCTCTTGGGTAGTCCAAATTTGCAAGTTTGCGTTCTAGGCTGTGCATTTCCAGGGCATAGACAGCAGTGTATCCTCCCTGTCTGGCAGCTGGCAAGATGATGATTGAAGGAACAGAGGGATCCTTGAACAAACTTGTACCAAGGCCCAAACTGTGCAATCTGTTAGTGAGCCAGCCCAAAGTTAAGAATGCCTGCGCCTGCAGTGGCAGACCCATGAGGGCCGCCGTCAGTTGGCGGAAGCTGGCTACCAAGCCAAATGCTAGGGAAACAGTGCTTGCTGACAGGTACTTTACCCCACATTTAGACCATTACGAAGATGGGCGCAGGATTGGGATGGAGGCCCTATCCTCTCTTCTGTGCCAGAACCAGGTTCAGCTTACATATCCAAAAATCCTGCTGGGGCATTTTCCAAAACAGAGAGCTATCTCCTCGAAAACATCTATCATGCAAAACGAATTGAAGTAAATATTTATTTTAAAGGCAAATATGTCCTCCATATGTATATATAAATATTTCTTCATTTCATGCATTAACAGCTGCTCTGCTTTGGAGGGTATTCTGATCTTAATGATGCTGATATTCTTGGTATTGAATATCTATCAATGCCTATCGTACCAAACCAAGTCTTTGTCAAAGCAGGCTGCCACTACCCACCACACCAATGTGTTAACAATCAAGATCACAGATGGTTTATGGCTATGAGCTCATACCGAACGACTCCATTGTCTTCGGGAGAAAACTCAGGCCCAGGCAGATTAAATTCTCTTCCAAAATCCACCTGGAATCATCATTGGTCTTTGATCATACTGCAGTAGCCACTCTGTTGACTCAACAGTTAGAAGAATAAATTCTATATTAAAAATGAGTAACTTTAAGAAAACAACTTTCTTCTTTCAAAAATATTTAAATTATTTATTTGAGAAACAGAGGGAAGAATGGAGAGGGAAAGAGAGAGAGAAAGAGAGAAAGAAAGAGAAAGGTAAGTAGATAGATAGATAGATAGATAGATAGATAGATAGATAGATAGATAGATAGATAGGTAGATAGACACAAGACAGTGAGACAGAGAGACAGAGAGACAGAGCGACAGACAAGAGGTGCATCATGACATCATGGTGCACTAGTGGAAGACAGAGGACAACTTCCAAAAGTCAGTCCTTCTTTTTGTTGTCTGGGCTTCTGGGGGTCAACTTTAGGTCCCCAAGTGTGTGATCAGGCACTTTGCACATTGAACAGTCTTATCTGCCACCATTTCTTTCTCTAAATCCCCTTGACGTATCCTATTGCAGCTATAGAAATATGATAAACACTGTATGTGATTGTGACCATACCCAAGAAACTCAGATTTCCAACATCACTTTGGATGGGATAAAAGAATCAGATTGGATATGTGTAACTCCTGTGATTTTTCTTACTGAAAGTGTTCTTGCCAATCAGCTTGGGAGAAATGGGTAGCTTCTAATGTTAGGTCAAAAACCAAATGTAATTTGAGGTGAGAACACAGGTGTTATCGACAGACTTTGTCTAGTTTAGGAATCTCAGCGTCCAGCAAGAATTTAGGATTTCTCAGAGAAGGTTATCTACCTAAAAGTCAGGGAATTTGTTAACTCTGTCTCTCACTGTTGGCAAACATGTGGATTGTATTCTCCTTATCCACGGGACTGCGTGATTGTATATTTTAATTCATCTGAAGTTTTACCACAGGCTCTATAAATATGACATAACAAATCCAAGCATTACGACTTCCTTGTGCATTCAGGATACATCTCTGTGATCACTATAATCAACCTAATTGGGCAAGACTCTCTAAGTGAAGGCAATAACATTTGTTTACTTCATTGCAGGAATGCGCTTGCAGCCTGGTCCCACCACATTTAAATGAGGTTTTATCCAAAGCAAGAGAAATGCACCCTTCAGTCGACACAGTCTGTTAATTTGAACGTGTTTAAATTAACTGTGTGTGCCCCGTAGGAATATCTGCTCTTTGTCTCCTGACATTTAGACAATTTTTTTTTTCTCTTTCATATTGTGCAGAGATCCAGGGGTGGTTGGTGACCCCTTTCTGTTTTCAGAGGTGGCCGGGCACATGTTCAGAGCTGCCCCCCCCAGGAGCAAAAATTCTCAGAACATCAATAAACCAATGATTCTACTGCATGTTTAGCAGTACATCATGGACAGTTTGAGAAAGAGAGACAGAGACAGAGAGAAAATAACCATACAGGAGAGAGAGAGAGAGAGAGAGAGAGAGAGAGAGAGAGAGAGAGAGAGAGAGAGAGAGAGCCCACACCGGTCCAGTCCAGATGAGGATGGCTGTGCATGTGTCTTCAGGAGGCTGCATGCACTTTCACATGTGCCAGCTCATCTCATTGGTTGGGCTACTTTCTCATCGTGAGAGCCCCTTGGAATTTAGGCGTCCCTCACCGTGGAGGATGGAATCCCTGCATCTTTCCCATCCCACTTCGTTCTTCTTGGATTGCCTTCTGCTTTGTAAACTTGGGCCAGGCGCACTCCCCACACCACATTCACATTCCAGCAATGGCTCTCTGGGAAGAACCTGGGGCAGGGAACAAGCTAAACTAAAGCAACATCCATCCCTGATCTCCTTCCTGACTCACCATACACTCCCTGAGTTTTCTTCATGTACTTATTTAAACCTAAAATCATGCCATGTGTGTGGTTACTGACTTGTCATTCATAGTATAAGCAGGAGGATGGCAGCCATTTTCTCACCCCGGTTATTCTCTGCTTCCTCTTTTGTGCCTGGAATTCTAGCTGGCTCATGCTAGGCATGCAGGAGCTATTTATCTGGTGTATTGAGAAACAGATGAATGAGCAAACAAAATTATAATAGGTACAGATCTGAAGCCATAATTCTGGGACCCTTATTATACACAAACTTAAACATATGTTCAGTTAAAAAAATCCAACTGGCAATCATTTGAGGGCATGAATAAACATGTTTTTAACAGGCCTTAGACCATGCCCTGAATTTTGGTTTCATGTTACTAGACTTGCATCTCATCTCAATTTCCTTCTGCTTCAAATATTGGCTTGCATTTTTTGGCCCAGAATGGTGACTAAGCTCACAAGATTACCTAGAGAAACAAAATAGTATATTTTACTGTGTTTTTTTCTTTGTCAAGAGAAGCCAAATAAAAAACATAAATGAAAATGTGTAGAACATAGAGATTAATCAGAAGTTCGTAGACAATCTGAAAACGAAAAAGTGTGATACCCTCTCTTTTGCTCTCTCATACATTTATTCGTTCTGTTCTCTTTAAAAACACCATCAGGCATTCAGTTTTCTGTCTTTAAGAAGGGTTAAATCTTAGGCTTGATTTCTTTGTTGTAATATAGTATGAGTTCACGACATCATCCACAAACAAGGACAAATTAAAAGTGAAGACATTGATTTCCTAGTTTCACCCTTCACCAAATGGATCTGACTCTTTTGTTTTGGGGACGCCTGGAGACTGCAGGCAGGCCGGAGCCAAGCAGAACCAGTAGCCTGCCTGTTCTGAGGTTCTGTTACCCCTCAAGTGTAGTGGGAATTCCTTTCTGCCTGACTAAAATGTCTAGTCTATAAAACTGGTTAGTAAAACATACTGTAATTTGGGATTTGGTAATACGGACTTCATTTTGACAGAACCCAGGCTGACCCGCAGCATTATGTCATGAACAGATGTGAATTGTGGAGGGGTGAGATGATTAAAAACTTGTTCAGAGAGAAGAAGGAGACTTAGTCACAGGAAGTCTTCATGCTTCTGCAGTCCAGGCAGTTAAGCTTGGTTAACTCTGTTAGGTCCAAGAAGCAGGTGACTCCAAGGGGCAGTAACCTTGGGAAGGTGAGACTCACCTTTATGACTCCTGATATGCAGAGCATCTAAGGATGGGCACAGACTGATGTTTCAAAGGGACTCTAATGCATGATATTTTAAATGTGCAGGAATTCCAGTCCACTAATAGTCACGCAAATCAATCAAGATGTCTAATCCTCAGCTTCTTCATAGAAGAGCAGAAAGAATAATATCCTAAGTGTGGGTATTTGTTTAACACAACCAATATGTTAAGTGTGGTGCTTAATGAACATTGAAATGACAATGACTGATTGTGCAAAAATACTTTCCAAATCTCTCTCTTTCTATATAACACACACACACACACACACACACACACACACACACACACATTTAATGCACTATTTTTCCCATTTATCATTAACGGCTATGAATGAACAAAACAAAACAATACCAGTGACTTTGTTTAATTGCTATAGTGTTTTTGAAACTGCTAGACTGTGTTTTGGAATTTTGATAATTCCTCAAATTGCATTCATATCTGAGCTCTACTTTAGATCTACATTAATTATTCAGTCACTTTAAAAACTAATTAATATTTAATTATAGGAATGTAGGTTGAAGGGTAGAGGGTTTAAAAATTTATACACATATTCATATATTCATATGTATATTTATATATATATGAAGGTATATGTAAGTATATATTTCATGGTACAATTTGAGGCACATGCTGCATATTAACTGATAGGTTAGCTTATTAAATTTAAAATGTGCTTCAGCAGATTTCTGTCAAAACAAAATTCTTGCTTTCCTTAAAAATAAGTTAAACCATACCAGAGAAGATTAAAGAAAAATCACTGAATTGATGACATCAACTCGCTCAGCTGTAAGGTGTATCTAAACAGAAGCTTTCCTTATTTAAGTAATATCATGTAGGGTGATTTCTGCCATCAATTTTGGAAATCATGATAAATGAATAAATTAAAGTTTATTCATCCTCCTTGAGAACTTGCAGTTATCGTTAATGAGAAGGGCTCTTTAAACTGAGAACATTAGTTAAACTGGACTGATCAGCACATAGTTGATCAACAAACATGTCAGACATCTTTTATGATGCTGCAGAATGTAGAAGACATTGGTCCTAGCCCCACAGATCTTGTATTCTGATCAAGGAGGGAAATAATAAACACTGAAGCTTCCCATGGTCCAGTTGCCATGCCATGAACTCAACAATGGGGATGATATTGTTGCAATGGAAAGTTAACCCGGGGCAACAAAGACTTCAAGATACAGCATGAGGCTTAGTGATCTAGGTTCTTTTGAGACAGTGGTTTTTAGTATGACTGTGATCCCAGCCCATTTGTCAGTTCCTTTTTTAAGTTCTATGAACTAAACATCCTGCAACTGCCTAGTGTAGACATCACACCAGGGAAATCTGGGACCACCTACCAAGATATTGTTCCTGTGGCATCGACATGTATGCTCTGCTTGAAGCTGAACCTTCTTTGGTCGCTGTCCGTGTTCTGTGCCCTCTTTTGTCTCATAACTATATCCAAAAACTACTGTGCCTCAGAGTTATAGTAGTCAGTGCCATCTAGGTTACTTCCTGTTGCTTCCACTAAAAATGCCAGTGATAATATTTCTCCTGGGGTGCTCACATGTCCCAGAATTCTGAGCTTGCGTCTCAGATAATACAGCTCAGATCCTGACATAATGGAGGGAATTCTAAGTCTGCCTGTTTGGAATGTGACTCACAGTTCAATGAGTGTAATGAGATATCCATCCAGCCCATTCTGCTGCTGAAAGTTTCGCAGTGCAGTAATTGCATGATTCTGCCTCCTAAGGTTTTGGCTGTCACATATTTTAAGAACACTGTCCTCCTTCTTTATTATATATGCAGGTAAATCCATGCATTTAATTGGATTCCCTGTGACTATATTGTGTGAATCTTAGAATCTTGAAAACTTTTTAAGAAAAGTTGTGAAGCAGGTAAGAGCTACTAATTAGTTAGGTACTGCCTACAGATTACGACATCTGCATTCCAATCCTTAATATTTATCCCTTTCTTACCTTACCATGGAAAACCAAAAATATGAACTACATTATTTTTATTACACATTGTTGTAACAAAATAGCTAATCCAAGAAATGTAGAGGATTAAGAGTTTAATTGGCTCAAGATTCCAGGTTCCAATCCATTATAGCAGAGAAGCCACGATAGCAGGAGCTTGAGAGAACTGATTACGTGACATCCACAGTCAAGAGCAAAAAGCCACACATGAATGAATGCTTACTAGCTAGTTTATGCTCAGTTTATTCAATCCCTTGCTACCTAGCCCCAGGCCACCTGCTTAATGAATGTTTCCACCCACAAGGAGCTGATTTTTTTTTACATCAATTAATGCAATGAAGATAATCCTTTATAGGCACACCCAAAAACCATCCTTACTTAAGCATCCTCAAGTGCACCTGAAGTGTCAGATTGACAATTAAATGCTCACCAGCACATAAACGAAAACAGAGACATTTATGTGAACAATCCTATCTCTTAGCTACAGCAATTGCCATAGTAGTTTTGTTTAAACCTGTAATGTTTTCTTATACTTTCAGATTTTGAAAATTGATATGAGGTTTCCAAGTACCACAGAACATGGACATTGTCATGATTTGAATTTGAGTTGTCCCACACAGGCTCATGTGTTTGCATCCTTAGCTGATGTTAATGTTTGGGAAGATGGGGCAACTTTAGGAGATGGGACCTTGCTGGGGGAAGGAGGTGGGTGGTGTGGATGGATGGATAGCCCCACCCTGCTTCCTCTAGCAGACTGCTCTTGCAGTCTGCTGTTTGCTCTCTCTGCTTTCCTGATGGCTGCAGTCACATAAGCCACCTTCAGCTCTGTTGACTGCCATGCCTTCTGCTATGGGATTCCCACCTTAATGGACTGTGTCTCTCCTCTAGAACCATCAGCTAACTGTATCTCCCTTTCTCCCTTAAATTGCTTGAGGTTAAGTGTCTCTCAGCAACAGGAAGAATAAATGCAACAATAGTCTCTAGATTAGCTCTGCAGAAAAGGAAAGAATGAAAAGAAAGAGAAGAGGAAAAGGAGTCTCTTAGACTAAGTGCTCACAAGGAGAATAATCTTCCAAAATGGGGGGGGGGGACAAAACAGGGAAAAAAAGACAATTTACTCCCCTTCCTAGACTTCATTGGCTTAAGTTCTAATCCACAGAATGCAGTCAAAGGGCTGATGGACCAGCCTTAGTTTCAACTCAACAGCATTAGAACCTTCCATTTTGCCCCTTTTCGTCTCACTCACTTTTGAGACGCTTCCTCTTGGGACACTTCAGTTCCGTGCATGACCATCTGCATGGAGGCAGGTGTCCCAGCAGACAATCCTGACCAACCCATACCCCTGCCAACTGTAAGACAGGCCACTGTGGAGTTTTCAGTCCTAGACATTCCCAGAAGAGAGTAACTGGAAGAGAAGAACCACCCCACACTCTGTAGCTATTCTTCCGCAATAAATAATAGAAACAGAATAGGTCCCAGATGTATGGTGCCCAAGTGACAAATCACCCATACAGCATAAAGCAAGGCAGAAGCCAGAAATCCCTTGAGGGACTTGGAAAAGCTGAGAAAGACAATGAGATGTCTGGTTTGGGAGGCTGGAGCAAGAGGAAGCAGCTGAGTAGACATGGGGTAATGAGAAAAATTGTCACCACAAGGAAACCGAGGCCGTTAATACACTTAGGGGATCAGGCTGAGAGAAATAAAATGTGGAAACCAGTTTGTGCTACAGGTCAAGCAAGGTGCAGGGCCAGGCCAGATTCTAGAACAGATGAATAAGCCTCACTTTCTATGAGAGAAGAAGCAAAGAATGTGTAGCTGATATTTGAAGGGCATTCTGAACCCTGGTCTTGAGCAAGAGTTCAGACATAACTCTGAATTCTGACTTCAGACCCAACTAGGAAAGAACAGGTAGCCACATCACATCCTTAATGCCTTGGGGAGGATAATGACTGGATTCCACCTTCAATGGCCAGGGAGGTAGGGTGGGGGCTCAGCAGATTTGCCAGACTTGTCTTCACCTCCTCTCCTGTCCCTGAAAGCCAAAGTGACCAGCTGAAACAGTCACAGATATAAACTCAGGGATGCTACTGCCACTAAGCAAAAATCAGCCAGCTTCATTTTTGTTGTTATTGTGTTTCTGTTGTTGAATTAGGCAGCTAGTTAGCTTTTTCATTTGAACAGAACCCAAACACGCAGCCGAGTGAATTACTTGCTCTGCCTTAACACAAAAGATGATCATTGTCACGATGCGGACTCTTTCATTTCTGTCACAGGAAGAAATGTGAACGTAGGTTAATGTCTTCACAAATTATTTATTCCTGAAAATCTCTAGTGCATTACACTGAAGGAGTCTGGGAATTAGGAGACATTAATCTGAAAGAAAAGGCGAGTGCTATCTTCCTCTGTATCAATATAACATGACGCCATGTTTATAACCAAACTCACAAATACCTAAATACTTAGGTCTTTTCTGTCTCAACAGACTCTCAGTGTTAGCAGCTGTGCTCCATTATAGCACTTTGTGCACATGACCTGAAGAAGGCGATGGCATCTGAGCACACAGATTTTTTTTTTTCGTTCATGATCATTTGAAGATGCCCAAGGAGAGCCTGGGAAATATCCAGGAGTCAATGAAACTTGCAATGAAACTTCCTCATTCCCTCTGTTCCCTGGATTCACAATAGCTTTATCCACAGAGGACCAGGCAAGGTCTGAGACGCTATTGCAGTTAGCCAGATTCAAACAGGTCAGGAAAGAGGAGAGAAGGGGTGACAAGGTGAGAGAATGAGAATAAGGGGTGACTTCTGGTTGAACACACAGATGCGTGCTTCTGCATTCATTGAATGGGGAGAAGAACAGGGGTCCTCACTTGACTTCTCTCAGATCCATTTCAAGGTCCGTGATAGACACTCCAAGAGCTTCCAGCTGAATTGCGCAGAGCAAATAGAGGCCTTGGGTAGCCCAGGTGTTCAGAAAAGCAAGGTGATCAAGAACAGCAATGGCTGCACAAGTTGGTGGCAAAATCACGCCATTGCTTATCTGCTTTTTGTAACTCAAGCCCTGCTTTGGGTGATGATCTATTTTCTGAAGGGTCTGACGGGGCTCCTTGGCCCCACACGGTGCTGACGTGCCACAGGTGGGCCTTCGCTGATGTCACCTTCGGGTCTCATTCATATCTAAGTTTGAGTTCAAGGAATGGCTGCTCCTGTGTTTACATCTTCCCATGGAATGAGCTCTCTCTTCTTCGTGCCTGCCCTCCATGTTATCCCCTCCCTTGCATGCTTGCTTGTTTTCTGTATTGACTCTCAGCGTTCCAGAGACCCCGGGATCTGGGTCTTGGGGCTCGCTTTCCTTCAGCGCACCAAGCAGCAAAGCGTCCTAACGCTTGCCTCATCCTTCCATCCCATTTCCACATGTAAAGTGTGGGTTCAAAGCCTCGTCGCTGGTTCTGACACCCTTCCCTGTTGGAACACAGACTCTGAGTTTTGCCGATGTCCTCAATTGTCCCCGGCCACGGAACGACTGTGACGGCTTTTCTCTCTCTTCCGCAATGTGCTCTTTTGTTTGGATAAACACAAAAATAATTAGTCCAGATGAACAAAGGAGCTCGGTCTGTGGAGAAAAATGAACTTGAGTGTCTTACACAGGGAGCCAGCTGGTATTTCTACAATATGCGTTCTATTCTCAGCCAAGATACTAACAATAGCACACAGCAAGCACAATTGGAAGTAAAAGGACCAGGGTCACCGTGTGTGCATTTCCCCCCAATATGTTACAGCCACAGAAGCATCTGCTCCCAAGAACAGGTGTGATCTCTAGCCAGAGTTACTTGATTGGCTTCACAACGACTCACTTGTTACTTTGGGTTTCCGACCCTCATGGACAGCTTGGAGTTGTGCTAGGAAGGAGTGTGAATGGATTCGTTATTTTATTTAGACACTGACCAGCTCCCCATAGCGAGGAGATGTACTCGCTGATGACCGTTCTTATGGGAAATGGTCTCAGAGGAGAAGAACCAACAATGGCCACGATGAAATAATAACAAAATGGCCAGTGACCAATGAAGCCCTGTGATAGTTAAATACGAGTGTCAGCTTGACACTTGAAATGTGCTCTGGGCACATTTGTAAAGAATTAGCAGTTGAGTTAAGCCTTAAGCAAGCGAAGGAGATGTCTAATGGATGGGGATGGTCTAGCCCATGGTGGGTAGAACTAGTCCCTGGGTAGGTGGGTTAGATGGAGGGGGCAGGTTAAGGAAGTTGGCATTCTTTGGTATACTTGGACAGACACGCTGTCTGGCAAAGGAAGTCTGTCCCTCTCTCCTCGGTCCTATGGATGTAGTATGCCCAGTTCCCCCAGCCACTGATGTTGGTGTGAGCTCTTCTGCCAAGCTGGACTTAGAAGTGTCCTCTGACAATCATAAGCCAGAATAAAATTTCCTGTTCTCCTAAGGTGTTTGTTTGTGAATACATACTTATACACAGAGACACTTGCCTGTATATACACATAAACACAGAGACTTACATACCCATATGCACCTATATTCATACAAGTAAACAGAGATTTCATGATCTTCAGTTTATTTTCATCTGCCTTCATGCGCTCAAATGGTTTTTCCTGGGAAAGTAGCATGTACAAACACACATAAAACACATGCAGAATCATTCTTAGTCACAGACACACACAGGAAAGAAATCATTTATTTCATCAGAGATATTTTAAAAAATGATTAAAGCAGAGGAAAAACCTCCAAATTTCTCAGTCAGAACATTTACCATAAACTGGGGAAGCAGACACTTCCACAGACTCCAGAGCGAGCCTGTGGCTGTGACTTGTCCTACCTGGGCCCAACATCAGGCGTCCCTGAGAGCAGGACTTTTCTGTTTGATATTCTCAGCTTTCGGTCATTCTAAAACACATTTCAGGGATATGGTTACAAGCAAACTCCAGTATGTTATCAAACCACCTGCTTAACCATGGGACACTTTATGAACGGATGAGAGGTGGGGGGAAGAAATGCTAATATAATTTATTAGTTGTCAACATAGTTCTCTTTGGGAAGAAAAATGATCACCCTGTCCTGTCCAATTGTTCTTCAGAAAATTAACTTTGCAAGTTCTCTTTAGAAGATTGCATGAAACACAATAGATTATTTCCTTGTATGTCACTGTTTTGAACAAAACAGGAAGATAGGCTTGATTCGCTCATTTCTCTAAGTCATTCCCTGCATTTTAGCCTTGGAAACATATTCCAAAGCCACCTGAAGACTCGGCCCATGTCAAAGACACTCAGCAGATACAGGTTGTACTGACAAGATACGAAGGAATCCAAACCTGCTTTCTTGTTTACCTGAATCCATCTGTGCCATCCATATTGATTGTCAAAAGACACAATGAAATGCGAGGCTGAAGCTGGGGTGGGGGTGGGGCTGCCTTGGCCATTCTTTCCTGTGCGGATTGGGTTCATTAATAGGCGGTGATCAACAGAATCCGTTGCAGATCTAAGGTTTTTAAAATACAGAGTCTCTACCTCAGAAGGATTTTTCCAGAGAGGGTGAGAGATGATTCAGAAAGTTGAAAAGGGAGATGTGTGGAGGAAAGCAAGGGAGACAGGGACTACTTAACAATATAACTCTTCCTCTGCCTTAAAGAAAGTCAGTGGACTGAACCATTCTAGTGACACATTCTTTCCACATTTCTGCTTCCTTGTCTTTTCTTTTTCTTTGTAATTTTTGCATACGCTCATGTATGTGAGCACAGAGAGTACACAGGCGGAGGTCAAAGGACAAGCTTAGGTACTGAGCTTGTCCTTCTACTTTGTTTCAGGCAGCTTCTCTCATTCACTACTATGCATGCCAGGCTAGGTGGTCTGCACAAGGATTCTCTAGTCTCCATGTCCCATCTCTATACGTGCATGATCCGAATCCAGGTGCATGATACTTCACTTGTTTTCTGAGCTTGGGTCCTCCAGCTTTCCAGCAAGCATGCTACCCACTAAGTCATCTCCCTCACCATTTTTCTGTGTCTTTACAGGGCTGTGTTTGCTTTATAAGACTTGAGCTTATGTTTAAGAAGTCGATAAGACTTTGGATTGAAGAAATCACAGCACTATGAATTGAGATGGAACCCAAATGAAGTGGTGGTATGATGAAATTAGAGACCAGAATATACCTGGGGTCTTTGATTAGAGAGACAAGGAGGTCAGGTCAGACTTGAGAATTCTCAGCAGCAGACTAACAACATGCAAAGGAATTTTCATCTTGGGAAAAGAAGACTGTTGTCTTCCTAGCACAGTGAAATCTGAGGACGCAGGAAGATTATAAAGAACAGGAGGGAAGTGAACAGAAAGGATGGGCAATGTGACTGAATGCAATTTTCACACTGTTAATTTTCAAGGGCTCACTTTTTATGTATATATACTGAATATTGACTATGCACTGTCTTGTCTCAGCTTTGGAGATAAAGTGGTCAATGACAGGTAAAATCTCAAATCTCTGCCTCTTTGGAACCTATATACCAGTGGATAAAAAAACAAGTAAATATTTATGTGTATTTAAATGAAGTATGAGGAAGTATGGCAGGTAGAATGTGAAATGTCCCCCCACACCACTCCTGGTTAGGCTCATGTGTTTGAGTGCTTGTCCCCAGCAGGGAGCACTGGTTGGGAAGGCTGCCCCAACCTTTAAGAGGTGAGGCTTCCCAGGAGGAAATGGGTCACTGGGGGCAGGTCTTGAAACTTATGGCCTGTCTCCACTTCTTGTTCATTACTTCCTGGCCACTGATACAATGCAGCCATTCAACTTCCTACTCCTGCTGCTGTCCTTTCTCCACCATGATGGGATGTGCAACCCAGCACTAACTGTAAGCCAGAATGAACCCTTCCTTCAAAAAGTGCTTCTTCTCAGTTAGTTTATCACAGCCATGAGAAATATCACTAATACAGACTGTCTTAATGATGATAAAGAAAAATAAAACTAAACAAGGAGAGAAGTACTGTCTTAGGCAGACTAGCAAGCTCTCTGGGAGATGAAGGTGGCTGGCTCTCATTTGCAGCACTTACTGATTCACTGTGGCTGGTTTTTGTTACCAATGTGATATCGTTGAACAGAGATGGGACTAGAAGTCTCTGTGCACTGCTATGGCCTGGCTCAGAAATACCTCTGAGGGACAGAAATGCCTCCCTGAGATGCTGAGGGGAGATCTGAAAAGAGATTTGAACAAAGACAAGAAGTAAGAAATGGAGCTCTGTGATAGTAGAACATTCTAGAAGCAGGAAACAGCCAGTTTGGCCTCTTGGTAGAGGGTTGTGAGTGTCTGCAACGTTATAGAATCCAAGGCAGTGGGAGGATTGTCCCAATATAGCAGGGGAACAGGGAGTAAAGGCAGAAATGTGGCATGGTGAAGGCATGGAATGCTTGTAGACTATCATAAGGATACTGGATGCTATTCCAAAACCTATGCGATGTGACTGAGATTTCAGCCAGGAATGATGTGACTTATGATCTGAAAGGATTAAATCACTCAAGTTGTAGGTAGCACATAGAATACAGGGCTGGAATGGACAAGAAAGGAATTGCAGTGACAAATTTGCTAATTATCCAGATCAAAGAAGGTGGTGGAGGTGGTAAGAAATGAAAGGTAGGACTTATCTATATATCCTATGCACACGCATGCACATGTAAGTATATATGCAAACCTACATGCACGTATGTGCAGATATACATATACAAATACATGTAATCGAACTTCAAAGATTATGGAACCTGCCTTTGGTCAAACTCCCAAGATGTAGCCAATCCTAGACTAATAAAGTTTAATTTCTATCTCTCAGAATGAGGTACTATTACTTGGTGAATGGAACTGGTGTTAACCATACGAAGACTAGAGGATGAATTGAACATCATTTGAAATTGGAGTGGACAGTGTATCCTGCTGGAATAAATCTTCAGAGCAAGAGAGTTGGGAGCCAATGATGCTTCTCAGATTGCACCTGCTTGATTCAGTCATAAACTAAGTAGGACAGTGCTGAAAGGAACAATTGCTGGGTGGGTCCAACCTTTGGCACTGAATACATTCGTTTTGAGATTCTTCCTAAGTAAGCACAAGACCACTGGGAGATAGTTAAAGAAGGAGCCTAGAGTTCAGGGAAGCGGCAGGACCTGCAGAGTCAAATGAGGGCATCATCAAGATGGAAGATGACTTGTAGATATTGTGGTTTCAATGTGAGTTGCTCCCCATGCGCTTTTAAGCTGAATTCTTGGACTCCAATTGGTAGCACTGTTTAAAGAGGTGGTAGAAACAGATGGGCTTAGCTAAAGGAAGCGGACCACTGAGGACAAGCCTTTGACGATTACACCTGGTCCCTGGTTTCTTTCCCTTTCTCTGCTTCCTGTTTGCATAGAGGTGAACGGACACCTCTTCCAGCTGCCTCTGCTCCCATGATGCTCTGTTCAAGCACATGGGATTGAACTGCTCCACACTCAAGCCTCTGAAACCAAGAGCTTCAGAGATTCCTTTCTTCCTAAGTTATCATTTCATGCATTTTGGCCGTCGTTACGGGAAGCTAACTAATGCAGAGGCCCCATGGCAACAGATGGACGTCTTAGTGAACGTGCAGTTCCGAAGAGAAGTGAGGAGGCTTGAACCCCAGGACCCTCCAAATTTAGATATCAGAAGACGAGAGAATCGAGCAAAGAACAGAAATAAAGAGAACAGTGAAGACGAGATAATTTTTTTTTACTAGATGGAGATATAATGCACCAAGCAACGGATGGCTAGCTTTGCTAAATGCCGCTCAGAAGCCAAAGATGCAGGAGAACTTGAGCACTGGATTTGCCAATGCAAGCGTGCTTGGGGACACAGACAGTAATACTGGACAACTGGGATGGTGTCGGACAGAGTAATTTAGAGATCATCAGTGAATGGCGATGAGGAGAACGATAACGCAGACAAAGCTTATAAATTTGCTTTCCAGCAACGACAAGAAGTAACGCAGAATCCAAGGATGATTTGTGATAGAAGGAGGTTTACAAATAAAAATGGTTATCATGATCCACCAGGGAACACAAAACTAATGATTGGAAAGGGAAGGGAGAAGATGACAAATGCCAAGGATGGGAAGAGATTCAGGGAGCAGGCAGAGGCACTGCCCCGGAGAAGCCTGGCCCCAACTCTGGCACAACAGGAAGACAGGCAGATGTCAAGGGTCCAGGTGCGGGCTCGATGGCCACAGTGGAGAGCTCCCTTCTGATTGCTTCTATTGCTACAGTAAAACGAGGCACCAGGACATCAGTTGGGAGGGCAGAGCAGAGGAGGGATGCCTGAGCTCTCAGGGGTGATGAGACCATGCCCTGCGGGAGATTGAGGAGCAATGCCAGGAGGGAGGGCTGACCAGCTGCTGGGCAGGAGGAGGAGCCACTAGAGATTCGCCATCCTCAGCACCCCGTGAGGCTTGCCACCAGCCCGCGTGGCAGGTGTCTCTTCCTAAAATTCAGCAGGGTTGGGCAGAGTTAGTTAAGAGCACAGTGGAATTGGATTCTGCCAGAATTGGGGATTGATTTGGTCCGGAGGAAGGAAGAAGGGAGGAGCCAAGGGCATGTCTGAATGTCATGAGGCATTGCTAATAACAAACCTGTCATAGCTCGGCTAGACGGAGTAAAGCAAGGAGTCATGAGAAAAGGGACAGAGGCAAAGAGCAGGCATGATGACAGCTGGCAGTGAGCCTAGGTCTTGGGAGACAGGTTAGATTGCTGGACTATGGAGTTCTAGTGAAAGCGAGGTGGAGATAGAGGAAGATGGGGTCAGCAGAGAATGGGGTCACCGATTTGAGAAGTGCTGGTGGGAAAATGCAGAGGTGGAAAGAAAATGCCATGTGGGGAGGTTTTCAAAACCCCATACTAGGGCGACAGTCCTGAAAATTAAACGGAGGTCTCCAAGCAGTGGGCTTCCAATGACTGTGATGCACACCCACCTGTGAGGACCACTGGTCAAGGGAGGGTTTGTCAACTGGAACTGAGCAAGGCCAGGATGGAATGAAGACTCAGGACAGGTAAAGGAAGAAGGAGGGGAAAGAGAAGGGGAGAAAGCGGAAGTGATGGTACTGGCGAAGCAGAAGGAAGAGGAATGAGGAGGAAGGGAGGGAAGGAGGGAGGGGGGAGGGCAGGGGAGAGAGGAGGAGGAGGAGGTCACTGTCACATCTGCAGCTACCACAGGCTCTGCTGCTCTCAGCTCTGTGCCGCATTGTGGAGAAATGCTTACCACCAACCCTTTACTAATCTGACTAGGAAAATTCAAGTCATATTTACTTACTAAAGCTTCTGAGAGCATTAGATGCAGTAACTTCGTTCAGTATTTAGTCCAGCTTTCTGACAGGTAAAAAGGGCTCGTTGGGTATTAGCTAGTATCCTGACTATGCAAGGAATAAGTGGGGTTCTCTGTTTACAGCTTGTACTAGCAGTGGCTTATTTTCTTTCTAGACCTTTATGCAAACCATATCTCTTTTGGTGACCTCATTGTCTTTTCGTGACAAATGAGGGGAGAATTCAGAGTTGAGTGCTAAAATTTCACTGAGTACTAGAATATATTGGAGTTCCTGATGCTGTCGGTCTAAATTAAATGTTGACATATTAGTTTTTTCCCTCCTCTTCCTCTTCCATCCTCCTCCTCTTTCCTCTTTCTTTTCCTCTCCCCTCCTCCTTCTTCTCCTCCTCTCTCTTCCTTTTCCTTCTCCTCCTCCTTCTCTTCCCTTCCTCTTTTCCTCCTCCTCTTCTTTACTCCTCTTTCCCCTCTCCACTCCTCCTCATCCTTCTTTTTCCTTCTCCTTTTTATCCTCCTCCCCTTTTTGTCCCTCCTCTTCCTCCTCCTCTCTCTCCTTTTCATGGAACTTCAGAGAATTCCAGGGTCTGCTCACACTAGGTAAGTGTCATGGTTGTAAACAGGTGTCAACTTGATGGTTGAGGGTTTGAGCTCTGGGCACATTTGTAGAAAATTAGTAGTTAAGTTAAGCCCAGAGCAAACCTGAAGGAGATTGTCTAGTTGATGGGGCAGATCCAGCCCATGATGGGTGGGACTAGACCCTGAACAGGTGGATAAAATACACAGGGCTGGTTGAGGAAGATGGCATCCTTGTGTACACTTGGCCAGACATGCTGGTCTGACAAGTAAGGATCATCCCTCTCTCAGCCATTATATGGTGTGGCTAGTTCCCTTGGTGTT
Source organism: Typhlomys cinereus (assembly GCA_023101885.1). Lineage (NCBI taxonomy): Eukaryota > Metazoa > Chordata > Mammalia > Rodentia > Platacanthomyidae > Typhlomys > Typhlomys cinereus. The sequence continues at coordinate 1,638,501 of JALPQD010000111.1, read as the reverse complement.
GGTGTGTGCTCTACCATCAAGCTGGACTAAGAACTGTAACCAGTAATCATAAGAGAAAATAAACCCCTTGTTCCCTTCAGCCGTTTGATGGTGATTTATCAGCAACCATGCAGCCGAACTGCTACAGTAAATTAAGTGCTCTCTACTACTGAGCTATAACCTTGACCCATGAAGTTTTACATTTCTAAGGAGCTCTTGCTATCTTCAACTGAAATGAAGCAGAGGGTCAGGAGCCATGAATAATCGATTAGATTCAAGATTTACTGGAATGAAAGAATATGAAAAGTATGTAGTTAAAGAATTTTATGGCTTCAAGAAGCCCTGGTCAGTACCATACTCCAAAAGTCATTAGAAGTCATACAGGACTCAGAGAATACCAGCTGCTATGCACATTTGTAGAGAACTGGATCTCAGAGCCAGCTCTGGAAGCCCCTGAATCATTCCTGGTACCCTGGTGGCACTCCCCGCTCATGTAGGTGGCAGAGGTTCTGATGAACACAGTAGCTGTGGCAGTGTTTGGTGAGATATCGCCAGCCAGAAAACAGGGCATCCACGTAGGATCAAAATAAAAATAATATCTCACATTTATTGGGTCTCTGTCACATGCCAAGAGCACAGAAATAAACCACATTGAATCCATAGACAAGAGCCCAGCATTATCAGCCAAGCAAATATTTCCCAAAGGTTTTTCCAATCACTTCTTAAAATTTAGGAATGTAGTACCCACGAGAAGGCTCAGTGGGCACTCCATGTGAACCCCACAACCACATGGTAAAGGAGAGAAATGACTTTCCAAAAGTTTTCCTCTGGCATCCATACGTGTGCATTCATTTGTTCACTCATTTTCGTTCCTAAATATGTAAATGAAGCATTTTAAAATTTTTGGATGCCTCAGCTGTGATTCTAGACATGTTGGTGGCTTTGTCAAGTTTTCTCTGCCTTGCTTCGGTCCCCCAAGGAAGTGATCCTCCTAAGAGGTCTCTTCCAAGCTTTGCTAGATGCAAGATCTGCAAGGCTTCTCTCCACCGCGGCTGGTCGCTGCGAGCTCCGTGTGCCAGGCCAACTCAATGAATGCTGCTTAGCGGCAGTGAGGGATGCATGCGCAGTCACGGAGACAAGGTCTCTGGGGCCTTGGCCGAGCAAAACTCTTACTGTGTTTCACTGTGCTTTAGGCAGACCTTGGAGGCTACCGAGAGCTGCTACCTAAACTGAACAGGCCTTCTGTCTCAGATAGTCCCAGTGCTGACAGGGAGAAAGAGACAAAGAAACAGAGAGAGAGAGAGACAGACAGAGAGAGACAGACAGAGACAGAGACACAGAGACATAGAGCACTTACACACACACACACACACACACACACACACACACACACACACACAGAGGTTTTCTGGTTCATATAGACCCTGGGTTTGAAGCCAGGTGCAGAGATTGGGAGACATAACAAACAAATTACCCCCCTCCCCTACCTTCTTCTCCTCAGGGCTGTTGAATAGCTTTGCCAAAGGTTAAGCTGTTTGTTGGCTTGCAACTGGGCTTCTAGCTTTGGAAACTAGAAACCACCAGTCCCATGTAGAGGGGATTCCTTGAAGAATTTGACAAGGAAATTTGAAAGAGGGTTTGGCAATTTCCTGACTGTCTTTGTAACTTATATATGTGTTAGGGCTCCTGAGCATTTTGAAACAAAGTTATAACCTGAAGAATTTTAGAACTGAAAATGAGCTGCAAGGACCAATCTATGCAGCTGCCCCTTTGTGAGCATCCTTACACAGGGCTGTGCAGTGGCCAAACTCAGGAGCATCATCTTGGCTGAGATTGTGGATTAAGTGCTCTTTGTTTGAGCTTCATCATTTCTCCCATTTTAATGCTCATTCAACCTCACCCCTCTCTTAACCCTGGGATTATTTTTCCCCCATGCCTTTTTCCTGTTTGTAAGTTCATATTCTTTCCTAGCCTTCCCTGGCTTCAACCTTTCTATTTGATTATTATGCATTATGTGTTTATTTATTTGTGCATGTTTTGCATGTGGGTGGGTGTATGTGTGTAGGGGTTGGTGACTTCTGGAATCATCCTGAAATGCTCTACGCCCTTACTGCTTTGCTCTGTGGTCAAGCATTGGATTCTGAGGCCACCATCATTTTCACCTGGCATGTTCACAGTGGGGTGTGGGGATCTAAACTCAGGTCCTTTTGTTTGTGAAGCCTAACCTTTAACCCCTGAGCCAGCTCCTAACCCAGTGTCGACACTTTTGGGAAGCACTGTCCCCCATGTCTGGATCTATCTAGGCGTTCACATGCAGTGGTGAAGTGATAATTTTGGGGAAGTACGTCTCAGAAACAACGCTGCACTCTCTCAGGTGTCTCTTAGCAAGGGTTCACTTGACACTTTATTTTCTGGTGATGTTAGCTTTCTTTTCATGATGAAGGTGGCTATGACCTTCTTTTGCAATTAATAAATATCTTGGGAAAGATTTGTCGAGACTAGGCAACATCCTCACTCCTAATTTGATGTCTATCAATTTGGTTTCCACTAGTTCATCACACTTGTGGCAAGGACTGTATGTCCAGTGATGATTCTAGTGATGATCTCTGTCTCTGTCTCTGTCGCTCTCTTTCTCTATCTCCTCCTATATATTATCTGGAATTCTTTTGTACGGACACATATATTCTGTTCTTGAAATTTTTCATTATACATATTCATGCTTTATCCCCTAGGTTAAAATCCAAGTCACCATTATTTATATTGTGGCTCTAATTGTTCCACTTTGGCCTTTGACAGCTTTTACAGATTTGGCTCCTATATCCAGAGGCAACTTTAACTGGGAATTTGCATAAATATTATTCCTTTTTAATGGTACGGCACACCTCTCTCGAGCAACAATGGTCACCTCGGAAAACTTGTTAACATCTGCCACGTGTCTGCATGCCCACGGATCTGACTCATTTGGATTCCACAATCTGCATTTTAACAAAATCTTTGATGGATTGCTTTGCTAGTGGGCCCGAGGACACAGGCTGAGAGACACTGATTTAGAGACAGTTCCACTGCATGTTCCTGATGTTTGTGCCTAACTATTTGTTTCTATATCTTCTGCTCTACCCACCTCATCATGCCAATGTATGCCTGGGCATGCATCTCCCCCACACAGTTTTACTAGATATTGTTTTACAACTTGATTTGTTACATAATTTGCTTTGTTTACAGCAAATCATACATTGATTTTTTATTTCCCATTTTTAAGTTAACCAATCTATTTATTTTGCAGCACAGGAGAATGATAATCTAGATTTCTGCATGTGAAGTCTTTGCTCTACCATTAAGCTATAGCCCCGGCCCTTTGAGTATTTTTGTTTTGAGATACAGTCTCTCCAACTTGACCATGCTGGCCTTGAGTTTTCTTTGTATACTAGAAAGGCCTCAAACACAATTCTCCTAACTTTGCTTCCCAAGTAGCTGGAATGGTAGGCCTGTACCACCAAGCCTGACTTCAGAAAGGGTTTTCTGAATATGAACATGCTTCTACCATACTATTTTCAGTGGTTCTTGTACTGTGTGTACCATTTGCTAAATGTCTGTAACTATAAATATTACTGAATATTCACGTAAATATCATATTTAAATGAATCTTTCTTTTCTTTTATTTGTGTATGTATACCAGAAGGCATTTGTGTGTGCCTGCCTATACAAGCTCAAAGATGATTTTTGGGAATCATCCTGGATTACTCCTTTATTGCTTTGCCAGTCTCCCCCTCCCAGGGCTGGAATTGCAGGTTGCCACAATTTTTGCCTGGCATTTTAAGTGGGATCTGGGAATCTGAATTCAGGTCCTTATGCTTCCAAGGCAAAGGCTCTAGTCCCTGAGCCATTTTCACATCTTTCTTTTTCATATTCTTGAAGCAAGGTAGCTGTGTAGCTCAGACAGGTCATGAGCTTCCTGCTTTCTCCACGATGATCTCAAACTTTTGATCTTTTTGCTGCAGTCTTCTGAGGGCCGGGATTACAGATACATGCCACATACCCAGCTCAGATCATTTTGGGAGGATAAATTTAAAGAAGGGAAATTTTTGCACGAGAAATTATTTGCATGAATAAGATCTTGGAAATATGTTGAAAATTTGCTCCTTATCAATGGTATATATTAAATACATTCCTTTGGTAAAACGAGTAAGGAGGAAAATAATCTACTTTGTACTTGAAATTCTTTTATGAAGTTGAAGCATTTAAGCATTTTTCTAAGCCATTTATATTTCTTCCTGTAGTTTTCTATGTTGAAGTCTCCTTGACAGAGTGTACTAAATGGAGGAATGAAAACTGTAGGAAGGCAGACTACTCAACAAAATGAAATACGAGTTGTACGGTTGAGAGCTGGAGATGGGTCTATATATCTACTGAGCTACTGAGAAAATATCTCATATAAAAGCCAAATCCTGTTTGTCTTCCCCACACAGTCTCTGTCAATGCCATTCTATACTACGCAGTGGTCACTTGTGCCCTTCATTGTGGATGGCCCATCTCAGGTGGTCATGGCTTGATTTGTTCCTCTCTACACCCATCTGGTAAAGTCTTTGGCACGGAGATGCATTCTGCATATCCACTAGTGAGAAGAGTATACTGGAGAATCCCATGATGGAAAAATGCTTAACTCCATCCTCATCCTGAGAGGAGCAAGCCAGTCAGTCTACTGAGTTAATATTGGAAGTTAAAGAAGTTTTTTTCTTCCTTCTATGCAAAATCTGTCATTTATTGGTCTCATTATTTATGATGCCCCAGAAGATTTTTCCATGGGTTAAAATAGTGAAAAATAGTAAAATAAACTCAAAATTGAAGGAAAATTTCCAGGAACTTAGAATAAATTGGTTACTATGATGAGCAATAAAATTTAGCTATGGGATTTCTGTGTGCCAAGAAGAAAGGTACACATACCAAATTGTATTATTTTTATTGCCTCTGAGATGGTCAGCAGGAAGAAGGGAGAGTAAAAATATTTCTACGTAGAAGCATAGGCTGGGTAACATGAAGTTCAATGTCTTCTGCAGGATAAAGGAAAGAGCGCACATGCACATTCACAGACATTTCACACATATGTGCAGCTTCTGTTTTCCTTGTGAGGTTAGAGTAACATATCTTAAACTGAGTCAGCAGTTTAATCTACTGCATGTCTCAGTTTATGTAATAGCAGAACTCAAGACACCCCCATTTTCAACAGAGAAGAGTTCTGGCACATAGGTAATATTATAAGGGTATTTTTGTTCGTGTGTGTGTTGTGTATATGTGTGTGTGTGTGTTTTGCATGTGGGTGAGTATACATGTATGTATGGACTGATGTACTTAGTGTGTACCTGTGGAGGCACAAGGGTAACATCCTAGATTGCTATATTTCCTTAGTGCTTTGCTCTGGAGTTTCCTAGGCTCTGCCTGCCAGAATTATAAACTACGACCATATCTGCCCAGCATTTTTACATGGAGTCTGGGGATCTAAATTCAGGTCCTTTTGCTTGTGAGGCAAAGGTTTTTTACCCACTGAGCCACATCTCCAACCCTTTATAAAGGTGCTTGCCAGGTAATCCTAAATCCCAGAATGGGCTTTGAGAAAGCTGTGCATTCCAAAGATGCCTGTAGCATGTGAAGTCTCTGTGGAAGTCTGTCCTTCCTGACTTTTTAAAGTGGCCCTCTATCAGTCAGTGCGCAAACTGCCTGTTCTGGGAGCAGGTTATCCCAGTCCTTTCCTGCTACGGAGGTGATGCTCTGTGGATGCTCACTGAAGTTCTCATGCTTAGAGGAAGCGTCTGGGAGGAGGGGAAGAGCCAGGGAGGGTGCAGGTGACCCATCCTCTGGGTTCACCTAACCTAAGGGTCTGAGGACGTTAGGTCTTCGGAACAGGGCCCAGCTTCCTGAATAACCCTAGCCCATAAACCACGATCACTTCCCTCCTTTTCTAATTTCAAGATCTCTCATTAAAAATTTATAGTGGGCAGTCATCCAGCTATTTATGACTATGTCTAGACAACTGAAAAACAGCAGACGGTGGCAGGTCGATTGGAGAGTTTCGCTGGGCTTGGTGACCTGCTCAGATCAGTGCAGAGCTGGGCAGATCAATAAAGCAGAGACCGGATGTTGTGGTCACTGAAGAAATGGACCTAGGGGAAAACTGATTGTCTACTGGGGGTGGGAGAGGCAACTGGATCACAGATGAACACACACACACACATACATACAAACACACACACACACACTTGGAAGTGTTGGTCAGGTCAGGATGCCACTAGTGGCTTAGTGGTCAAGAGAACAGAAATCGGCCCCCTGGTTTTGGAAACTGCATTAGGATCCATGTGCACCAGGATGGGTAATGAGGGGTCTCCTAGGATTGCACGTGATCTCCACTGACTGCCATTCACCTGGCCTTCCTTTTGTGTACATCTTCCTCTGGCATGTCTTGCTTTGCTTGCAAGAACACCAGCATTATTGGATTAGAAGTCTTATTTCTTTTGCATTATCCTCACTGAAGGTTGTATCTCCACACATAGTTGCCTTGGAGATTAGGGCTTCAGTATACATACTGGCTGGGCGGTCAGTCCAATGCAAAACCTATGGCCAAATCTTTTGCAAGTGTCTTGTGCAAGAGAGGTTCTACCCCACTGTAACTTCATTGATATTACTAACTTGGCAACAAGCTACTCAGTCAGCTATCTCGGGGAGGAATCATTCATTAAAATTCATGGGCCGTCCTGAAACCAACTAGGCTTTATTGACAGTGTAACTGACAAAATGCCTGGAGACAAATGGAGAACACCCAGGCTCCCTGAGGGCAAGGACGGGCATTGATGAATCTCTCTGCCCCTGGATGCTTCCGATTTCCTCTTTCTGAGGAAACAACAGCTTGCAATCCATGCCAGCAGAGCAAGGTTGAGGCGAGGAGCAACTGCATGGTTCAGTGCCCAGACTCTTCCATTACAGAGTGTGCGTTTGTTTGTTGGTGGGGTAATGGGCTATGTGTGATTCTTAATGAGGTGGCAAATTGGAAGATTGTGGGAGTGCTGGACATTCACATCCTGCATGTGAAAAGTTCACGGGAGCACGGAACATTCTCAGCAGTAACTTTCAGAATGGAGGGAGAGCAATCCCTGTGTATCCACAGCCTCTGCGCCAAGGGGGAGGGGCACTTCTGCAACATTGCTTGGCTGAGCTTGAAACCTACCAGGCGAGAACACCTGGGCACAGGTGCCCAGGCCTCAGTCTCCCTGCTAGGAATTTGGCACTAGGACTGGAAGCTACCCATTCATCTTGTTTGATGTCTGGAACTAAAGGCATAGAAACCCAGGAGCAGTGAGAGCAATCTACAGCGTTCCATCTAAATGGAGCCAGTAAAAAGCTATTTGGCTGAGAGGGAAATAGATATGCAGACAGTGGCAGAGATGCATTCTGGGAAGTGTGTGAGAGAGGGAGGGAGGGAGGAGTTTTTGAGCTAAAGATAGGGAGGACTAAAGCTGAGTAAGTACTGGCTCCATTCCTCAGGGATACCAAGAAGAGTTCTGGCCAGCCTAGCCACCGCAGAGGGTGATGGGTAAGTGTGCCTGGCAGAAGAGCAGAAGTGGCATCACCATGAACTCAGGAAACTTCCAAATACGTTTTACTTGTTTAATAACTTAGACTCTAGTGTCACATGAAGTTCACTAAGTAATCCTGCTTTCTAGAAGACTTAGCGCAGCTCTAAATTCTGTAACTTAAATCCTGGAGCTCTATCTCCATGCACGAAAGAAAAAGTCCCCACGATGAAACTCTTTCCAAGTAACTCTCTAAATAGATCTCAGAAACAGTTCTTCAGCATCTTCATGGCTTCGCGCCCATCGCCTGCTTTCCAACGATGCGCTGCTCTCCAGATGTGCCTTGTTCCAATGGCCCCTTTCCAGAACATAATATTCTTTTGTTTGTGCTTCTCAGCCCCCTGGGGTCTCTCTGGGCCCTTATTTTTTAGTTACAGATTCAAGACTCTTATGGCAAGATAAGGCATCAAAAGGACTGAGTGAAAATTCTATTAGCATGCGGAGAGGAAGCCAAGACTGCACATGCTTCATGATTTGTGTTCCACTGCATTTGCAATAGGCTGGGAAAAGACCACAGAAGCCTGATATTTACAGAGCTGAGAAGGGCTAGGAGAAAATGATTAAATCGAGACAGCGATCCCATAGATGAGAGCAGTTGTCCCCTCAGTTCGAGAAGCCCCCTAATAATAAAGATTAAGCCTTCATGCGATCACTGTCTGACCAGATGAGTGTATTTCAAGGGTAAATGTCTTCACTTTCCTTGTTGCAGATTGCTGAAATAAGGAGGAGCTTACAAGACTAAGGAGATAGTTCAGTGGCTAAGGAGTTTGCTGTACAAGCAAAAAGGACCCAGTTTTATTTTCCCAAATCCTGTATAAAATGCCAAGTGGTTTGGTGGCCTGCCTATAATTCTGACATAGAAAGGTAGGGGCTGGGACTCCCCAGAGCAGGCTGGCTAGCCAGAATGGCTATCTTTTTTTTTTCTTTTTTTTTTTATTGTTATTATTTATTCAACTGTGTGCATGTGCGTGTGTGTCTGTATGTGTGTGTGTGTGTGTAGAACCACGGACGAATTCGTGAACCACCATGGACGCCTCCACCTCCTCCTGCCCCGGGATTCACAGGCTCCGCCCTACCAGGACCAGAAGCGCAGGCCGCCCCCGCTTCCGCCCGGCGTCTATATGTGGGATCTGGGATCCGAACTCAGGACCTTCCGCCTGCAAGGCGGAGGCTTAACCCCTGAGCCACCTCTCCAGCCCCAGAATGGCTATCTGTGAGCTCTGAGTTTGATTACAGACCCTGTCTCAAAAAAGACTAAGATAGAGGAGTGATAGAGGACTCCCAACATCAACTTCAGGCCTCAGGGCAAATAAGAAGGAACTTTGTACATGGTACATGCTCAGACACTTCCCCTGCCCCCTGTCATGTATGCCAAACACAGGCAAATATATATGTGAAAATGGAAAAAAGCACAAGGAATTTAGACATGGTACTTATAGATTCTTTGCTTTGTAAATGAGGTTTTTTTTTTTTTTTTTCAGATGATAGAATCAAATTACTTACCTAAAAAGTCTCAGACTTCATTCATACCAGATGAAAATTTCAGCCAGGTTGTCCCAGTGCATTGGTCCTGTCATTATCTACCGAGAAGTGTCCTTCCCAAATACATACTATTTCCATTTATTTATTTTTTTATATTTTATTTATTTTGTGTGTGTGTGTGTGTGTGTGTGTGTGTGTGTGTGTGTGTGTTTGTATCAAAGGGTACTGTGTGACTTTGGGAATCATCTTGGATCGCTTCTACCTCCTTCTTGCTTTGCTCTGGGATTTCCCAGGTACTGCCCACCAGGGCCGGAAGCGTACACCACTGCCATTTCTGCCTGGTGTTTTTCCGTGGGATCTGGAATCTGAACTCAGGACTTTCTGCTTGGGAGATGGAGTCTTAACCCCTGAGCCATCTCTCCAGCCCACAGTATTTCCATTTAAAGAATTAAAACACTGTTTAAATACATGAGCACATGAAATCTTAATCTATAGCACTTTAGTACCCCCAGTAATGTGAGCTTGACGTGGCCTTTTTTCCCCACTCTTTCCAGACACAGAGTCCTCCTGTTTGCTGACCCTACTTCTGTGGTCTCTGGGAGAATGCTGAGAAACATGAACATTCTGTACAGCGGCTCGCACCACGCTTCCTTCATTCTTCACGAGTGGCCTTGGAGAACCCAGGCTTCAGCAGGAGGGCGTGTCAGGGGACATGCATTTGCTTTGAAAGATTACATGCTAACTTACATATTTCTTCCAAGCTGCACTAAACAGGGTGGGATGAAGGGAAAGAAAGAGAAGGCAGAAACTAATTTGATATCCGGCCTAGGGTAACACTAAAAATCATTACTCATCCGTCTTCTGAAGAGGCACGAGTCTCTGTATGGACTTGTCTGTGTCTCTTAGATCAAGGATCCATCACTGAGCAATAGATGTTTGGATGAGAAAACTGGTTGTCATTACTGTCCAACTTGCAAGTCAGACACAAATCATTTTACTCATTTCCAGCATGCTGACCGATCCTCTGAGCATGTCTGTGGACTGAGGGACTCCTCCATGTTCATTTGGAAATGAGAATCTCTTCTCAGCAAGCATGTGTTCTCACCGCAGCATGCCAGCCACCTGGAAAGGGATTTCTGGCATGTTCTCAGAGACAATTAACTAAAGAAATGGAACTTTCTAGTCCAAAGGAAGGCCAAGTGTGAAAGACCCGTATCTGCATCTGCATATCATAGCAACATCCAATTTCCCTGGTACTGAAACTGCGTTAGTTTCATTTTGTTGCTGTAATGAATAATTAACCCAGACAATCTGGAGGAACAATGGGATTTTTTTTTTTAAATTCCAGCTTCTGCTCTCAGGCCACAGTCCTCTAATGATGGAGACTTATTAGCAGGGGCCAAGGGAACTGGCCACACCATTATGCACAGGAAGAGGAAAAAGGCAAAGGCAGAAGCATCCTTTGCAACTTGCCAAAACCTACTTTCTCTCATCTTACCCACCTGCCACAGGCCAGGTCTTCCCATGTCAATTAAGTAATCTCTTACTGGTTTTCTCGAAAGCTTGCCTTAACTAAAAAATTCTTCATGGATATACCTAAAGGGTCACTTCTTGATTGTCAAGTTGACACCTGCAAATCATTGCCACAAGCAGAGTTAAGGGATGAACAGGGGAGGGTTTTTTTTTTTTTCTGACTAGTTAACAGAACTGTTCCAAAACAGCCTTTACCTCATTCATCAACATCTGTCAAAAAATTATAGCAAAGGCTTCATCTAATCATGTTCTTATGCTGTTCTGGATTTGAAATGTCACTGAAACAGGAAAGAAAAACTTTACCAGCATGTTGTGTTCAAGTGTGTTCTTATATGCTGGAAGTAACTGCAAGCTTAAATTACAGGCTTTTTATTGAAAATGTTCTAAATGCAGTCAAATATTTTTGGCTTGAATAGAAAGATGATCTTTTTGGTAGAAGAAATATAACACAATATTAGAAGGCATAATAATATTATATAGGGTAGAGGAATGACTCAGGGGTTAAGCCTTTGCCTCACAAAGAAAAGGACCTGAGTTCAGATCCCTAGATCTTATGTAAAAATGTTGGGTGGAAATGGCTGCAGCCTGCACTTCCAGCCCTATAAGGCAGAGTCTGGGAAACTCCAGACCAAAGCAATAAGGTAGTAGAACAATCCAGGATGGTTCTTAATGACACCCTTGGTCCTCTTTCCACAGGCACAGACACGCAAGTGCCCTCTGGTACACAAGCACACATAGGCATACGAATGCACAAAAACAAAGTCATAGGAAAGGGAAAAGGACTCTAAAGAGTCCTTTTTAAATTTAAAACTGGAAGGACATGTCCTTGGTATAAGGCTTTAAAAGGCATAAAATAGATCTTTCAGCAGACATTTGAAGGTAATAGTTCAAGATTTTCCTGACAGTCAATGGAAGCTGGCATACCTACAGCTCAAATTTTATTAATAAAATAATAAAGCCCTGCTGCATAATTATAATTCTGGTTCTAATATGCTCTCATTTTATCTACATTGCAATATTCTTCTAGAGAAAAGAAAGCTATTATTGTGTTAATCTCAGCCTCCATTCACACTCTAAAGTTCTCTGTTATAGGAGCTGTAGAAATCTATGAGCAAATAGATTTCCATGTAAGAAAATTCAGAAGCAAGTGATAAAACCGTATTACCATCTTGAATGATGTAATTAAAACTAATACGCGGTATCAGAATAACCTCAAAAGGATCTGGATTTCAAGTATCTGCTTTTATAATTTCAAATATTTGCAAGCCAAAGTCATAAATGTATTCCCATGGAAGTGCATTGTGTGGGACTCAGTACCTGAAAAGAAAACAAGAAGGGGTTATGCATAAATGGGAGTTATCTTCCCTCCGGGTTGGATTGGCAGCTCTCAGGTGCTCTGAGACTGGTTGCTTGTGGAGTCAGAAAGGGTAAAGATGGTGTGCCAGTTAGATTCAGATTACCAACTCGACAATGAAGAGCTGAGCCTTTAGGTACCTCTAAGAAGAATTGTTTAGGTGAGGCCAATCCTGAGCAAGCCTGTGGAAGATTATCTAACTGTCGTGGGAAGACATAGCCCAGTGAATGTTACCACCAACTATGTCAGTCAATTTAATCATTTCCCCAACTTTTAAACATGGACTTAGGGGAAACATGTAGGATCCAAACAATGAAAATGACTTCTAGAAATCGTTTAGGACACACGACCTGTAGTAGTCGGGGTTCTCCAGAGGAACAGAACCCATAGGACGTATAGATACAAATAGAGAATTTAGACTGGCTTATGAGATAAAATCTAGATAGTCCAGCACTGGCTGCTTGCAACTAACCGCTCAGCTCAGGAGCTGCATATCTCAGCAGTCCCAAGTCTGGTGCCGAAGGCTGGAGGGTCTGGACTGCAGTCCAGTTGAAGGGTCGAATAACAGCAGTGAAAAGAGAGAGAGAGAGAGAGAAAACTCTTCTTTTTTGGACTTCTGGTCTGCCACCAGAAGGTCCCACCCACAATTAGGGTTGGCCCTTTTAATTTCAAATATCTCAATTCAGATGATCTCCTCAGGTGGTCTGACAGCTAACCTGTTATTTGATCTCAGGTGTAGTCAAGGAGACAACCAAGATTAACACAGCCCAGACAGGGCAGTGTCATGAAGAAAGGCTTGAATGTCGGGGTCCTGCAGGATGGCCGCGACCCCCATCTAGAAATCTGTCTCTTCATTGGCAAAATGCATGAGAGTTTCATTAGGCCCTGTGTGGAAAGTTCCGCATGCCAGTGGACGCTAGTGGTTTTCTATCCATGGTCGCTGGTGGCCCTTGTTTCCCAGTGACCAGCTCTGGGGCTGCTCTTGCATAAGAATTCTCTCCTGATAACACCCAAGTCACTTGATATTAACAAGCCCAAACCCCATTTGCAAACCTTGGTGCTTTCAGTAATTAATATTTTCTCTTGTTTATCACAACATGAAGGAGTAGCCTGGGAACATCTTTCCTATTAATTACTAGTTAATGCTCAAAGTAACTACTAGAATTATGTCTAGTTACATGAAAGAAATCATTCCAACTATACACATGTATAAAGCATAGTCATTCTGAGTATAAACAGATTAAATGAATGTGAGATTGTTTCTTGTCTCAGTGTTATTCTCTATTCAACAGGTGATTTGATACTATGTCAGTGCTTTGTCTTTCTACCTTTATTCTTACTGTTTTCAGATAATACAATGGGACCTGTGTGTGAGCAAGTCTATGTGTATCTGTGTATGTGCATCTGTGCATATGGTATGTGTATACATGGTGTTGTAGTTTGCCTACATGGTTACTGATAAATGACCGTCAAATGGCTTAAGGAAACAAGGGGTTTATTTTCTTACTGATAGTGCAATTACAGTCTGTAGTCCAGCTTGACAGGAGAGCATGCACCAACACCAGGGCTGGGGGAACCGGCCACACCATCTCTACATAATGACTGAGAGAGGGATGATCCTTACTTGCCAGACCAGCATATCTAGCCAAGTGTACACAAAGATGCCAACTCTCTCAACCAGCTCTCCGTGATTTATTTCAGGGCCTTACCCCACCCACTATAGGCTGGACCTTCCCCATCAGCTAGACAATCCCCTTCAAGTCAGATGGATCTAGGCTTAACTAAACTACTAATTCTCCACAAATGTGCCCAGAGCTCAAACCCTCAACTATCAAGTTGACACCTGTGCTTAACCATGACATGTGGTGTCTATATGTGTGTATGCATGTAGTGTACACATATGCATGCATGGATGAATCTGTGTACTTGTTCCTATGTATGTGTGCACATGTATTTGTATGTGAATGTGTGCATGTGTTGTATATATGCATTTGTGTGTGTATTTGTTTGGTTCCATTTCATTGCCTTACATATTTGCTATACCATAAACACCAGAATTCTGAACAGATTTTATTTAAAAAATTTTTAATCAATTATTCTTTTAACATATGCATTCTTGGCAGTGCATGTCATGGCATATGTATGGGCATGCTTGTGTATTTTTATGTGTGAGTTGAGTGTGCATGTGCTGTGGTGCACGTGTGTCAGTCCAAGAGTGACCTCTGTGTCAGTTCCTTCTTCCCCAATGTCTGAGGGTCTTTAGTCAGCACTGCGCGCATGTGTAGCCAGCACACGAACTTTTCTCTATCTCCACCACATCTTCTTATAGGAACGATGGGCTTACAGATATGTGTGTGCCACCTCATCCTGCTTTACTTGGGTCCTGAGGATCAGAAAACCCTAGTTCTCCTGTTGGGGAGGTGAGTGGTTTATCTACTGAGTCATCTCCCTAGCCCTATGCAATTACCTTTGCTAATGTTATTAGCAGAAAGTGTTTAGTAATATACATGTGTGTGCGGGGGGAGGTGGGTGGGTGTGTATTAATCATCATGCCAATCCAGCTATCCATAAAGAACAATTAGTATACTCCTCATTTTGAGGAAGATAAAGAAATTTAGGTAGATTCAAAAAATATCACTTTTCCAGAACTGGTTCTCGATCGTATCTTTATCCAACCTCTGCACAAGGTCTTCATTCCTTTGCTGTGGTTCCTATGGAATGAACGCCTCCCTCTTACTTGGACATAAATCTGTCCAATCTTTTCCTCTTCGCATAGTCCGGGCGTTGTTGGGGCCTGCCCGAGAGAATGGCATCAACTAGTTCTGATTCCGAGACCCAGGGCGATGGTGAGAGAGGCTTCTCTTCCCAGAGGCCTTCAACTATCTCTGCCGAAGACGAAGGGGAGCAATGCTGGGAATGCTGTACTTTCTGATCTCTGACCGCTCTTTCGCTGCTATTGTAAGCTTTTAAAAGAAACTGACCTTAGAAGCCCGGTCCCTCTGTGGTCCCGCTTCAAGTTTAAAGCCTTACCCTGTCTGTTCTTTGCTTCACCCCAAGCCTACCCTAGTGCTGGCCCTGCACTGTTGGCCCTGCTGTGCCCGGGTCCTTCGAGACCCCAGCTGGGGCTCCAGGATGGGCTGGAGCTCTGGGCTGTGAGACAAGTGAACCCTGGCATCCAGGGCATAGAGCTGAGCGTGTTCTCCACCAGGAGAACTCTGAGCAAGGCTCACTTGACAAGTGTGTTCGTTTGCGTGCTTAACCATTGTGAAGTTCTTTGCATTGTTCATTTTCTGTTGATCCATGATATCTATACCAGTGTGTGGGGTATAATGTGAGAATTCAGCACATAGGGAGAACGTATACTGCTCAGGCTAAGGTAATTCATATCTCTATCTCCTCAGACATTTGTTTGTGTGTGTGTGTGTGTGTGTGTGTGTGTGTGTGTGTGTGTATGTGTGTGTGTGTGTTAGAGGGCACTGTGTGTGACCTCAGGAATCATCAGGATTGTTCTACTTTCTTTTTGCTTTGCTCCACACTCCTCCTTCCAGGACCAGAATTGCAGATCGCTGTCAATTTCTACCCAGGAATTTTATGTGGAATCTGGAATCTGAATTCAGGTTCTTCTGTTTGTGAAGCAGAGGCTTAACTTCTGAGCCTTGTCTCTAGCCCCGGAATTTATTCTTTCTGTGTGTTGAGAACCTTAAGCTCTTCCGATGACTGTCTGCCATAATAAACTGTGACTGCGATTGACCCGCTGTGCTCCGGAACATGGGACCGACTTCCCCAACCTAATGGCATCCAACTTCCCCAGGCCCTCCTCCTCCCCTTGTCCTTCTCCTCTTCCTTCCCACTGTTCTCTCTGCTTTTGTGAGATCAAAGGGGAGCTGGAAGCCCCATGTCTGTTTGCTGAGTAGAAATAATCACAGCTCTCGAAAAATGCTCTGTTCTTTACTCAGTCCTTCTGAGAAATGATTCTTCTCTAAAAACTACTCTTATTACATACATAACAGCCCTGACCCACTTAGTTGTTAGAAAGATTCAAGTTTCCAAGTTTTGGGAACTCAGGTAGCCCAAGGATGTCATTATTACTTGGCCTTCTAAGATGTAATTATGGGCATCCTGTTGCTTACTCGGTGACATTGCCAAGTCTGACCATGGCTTTCAGTTAGAAAATCAAAATGCCTTCCCGCATTTCCCTTCTTTTGTATATGTATCCATATATGGTATATTGTATGCTCGTGTGCATGAATATACGTGTGTGTGTGTGTGTTCATTTGTCTCTCAACGTGTGTTTTTATGCCCATATATGTCTGGTATACATATGTATTTATACATATATATAAAATTATAAATAGCGTAAGAAATATTTCTCTCAAAGTACTTCCTTTGTGGGGTTTTTCAATTTTCTCAAGTTTGATCGGTAGTTCACACTTCAAAGATTTCTTTTACTGTATGTGTGTGTACATGTTCCTTTGTATGTACGTGCATGTGTTTGTGAGGTCAGAGATGACAGTGGGAATCATTTTCCTT
The DNA here is from genome assembly GCA_023101885.1 of Typhlomys cinereus. NCBI lineage: Eukaryota > Metazoa > Chordata > Mammalia > Rodentia > Platacanthomyidae > Typhlomys > Typhlomys cinereus. Next base: position 1,622,004 of record JALPQD010000111.1, on the reverse strand, counting down.
CACTTTTCCATCTTCTTGTTTGGAGGCAGAGTCTCTAGTAAACCAAGGCTCAGCGATAAAGTTAGTCTGGTTAGCCAGCTTGCTCCAGGTATTTCCAGTCTCCACCTTCTGAAGGTGGAAGGACAGGTGACCCTCCATGCCCACCCACATGGTACCTGGTATCTGGAGACCTGATTTCTGGTCATCTCCTCGTCCAGCAGGCCCTGTTGCTGTTGAGCATCTCCCTAGCTCCAAAAGTTTCAGGATGGCTGAACATCACTCAATTCTCTTGTGCTTTATTACCTGCAGTGCCTGATCTTTAAATCCAGAGACTGTCACTGGGGCCATGGGAGCAGTTTGAATTAAAGATGAGGTCTCCCCATTACTTCAAAGATGACTGGTCCCTCTGCTCCCTATGATGCAGGGCCTTCTATTTCAAGACATGATTTGGTTGTAAAGACTATTTTGAATGCCGAGGGTGCTTCACTTAGTATATGAAGCAAAGTCTTTATACAGACTGTCTATGACTTACACTGCTAACAATTGCACTACAGTGTATTGCCAGTCAGTCGACTTGCCTGTGTGATGACTATAAAACATAAATCCTCGTTCAGCTTTCATTGTGCTTCTTGCTGCAGCTTTGAAATGACATTTAAAGGACCCTCAGTGCCACCATGCATTCTAGTTCTAGAGCTTCAGTAACACAGCAAGTTTACTTTCCCTCTTTTTTTTAATGCTATTATTTCCTTTCAACAACAGATTGACTGTTCAGGAATACGTTTCCCCAGTGGGACCTCACCAGGGATGCAAGATGGACCCGTTCCTCCCAGGCTTCAGAGACAGGTCACATCACACTCTGACACGAGCATGTTTCCCCTTGCAAAGCTGAGTGTCCCCAAACTTTCTGGCTAATGTCAGGTGCGTATTCCATACTATAGCCTCATCTAATTTTCTAGAACTGTGGGTGTTTTTCTGATGTCTGCTGTGGGGACCTGCACACATCTTTCAAGCTTTCTCACTAGCATTTGGCCTGGTGTTCCAAGACACAAGAGATCAGAGAGTCACATGGAGAAAGTCACATGGGACTTCTTGGTTTGAGCCCACGAACATCTATAAACTAGTTAGCCCTCACATCAGATCAGAGTAAATGTGTGTGTGAGCCCGCGCTCGCGTGTGTGTGTGTGCTTAAGTTTGTAAGTGTGGCATTTGCATGTGCAAGTGTTTATGTGCACGCATGTAAGTATGCACGCATGGGCATATGTATATGCACATTAGATTAAGGTAAACCAATGGAATGGATCATGTTAGTTCATTTAGCAGCTTGTTTGCATCTTTTATTCTTGCAGTGAAAAAAAAGCACCTATTTTGAGAAGACACATCACTGTTAAGACTGGCTATCATACATTTCTAGATTTAAGATGATAACAAATGTACATTCAAGATTTCATAAGGAGAGTTGAATAAGTCACATGAAAGATTCATGAACTGGGAAAAACCAGGGCATGTTTAACACCATGGTGGATAATTTTACCTGTTAAATTGGCTATATCTAAGGTTATCCAGATAGCTCGCAAAACGTGATTCCTTCTTGAGGTGTTCATAAGGGTGTGTCTGGAAGAAACTACTATTTGCATTGATGAACTAAGAGTGGGTATCATGAAATGTGTGGAGAGCCTGTGAAGAGTATGCAGGTAAAGGAAAGGGAGATGGAGCTTATACCCTTTCTGTCTGAGCAGCAGCAGGCAGCCATCTTCTGTGTTCGAGGCTTAGAGCTCCTGGCCTTTGGACATGTGAACTCTGGCAAATCCAAAGCCTTTCTCACCCGTCAGCTCTTTGAGCACTTTGGCTTCTCGGGTTCTCCAGTGTGAAAAGGGCAGATCACAGGACTTTTGGTCTCCAGAACCGACTGAGCCAATCCTCATAATAAATCTCCCATATATATTCCTACCATAAATCTCCACCTATTATAAATCTCCTATTGGCCCTCTTTCTTTGTAGAATCCCGACTAATGCAAACACACATGCATTTCATTTGCCCAGTGCAATTTGGAGATAAACTTTCAGTCCCTTTAAATTTTATAATAAAAAGGTATTTAAAAATTGATGTTTAGTTTTTTTTCTCCTTAGATAAACATTTCTAGCATAATTGCTGAGCTCCTTAGACTTCATTCCATTTATTTTTTCTGCATGACTTTTATTGAAGTTCTGTTTAAATTCAGTCCCCAGCCCCCCTGAAAGGATCGAGTATGTAGCCATTAGCAGATTCTTCGAGACATTCACTCAGATGGCCATTTTTCGCTTTAAGTTGCTTTTCTTCTCCTTAACCTTTGCATTTGAAACCACAAATCTGGATTTGTGGAGGGACTGATGGAAGTATCCTGGTTCCTTGACAAAAGCAGGTCTCAAAATCATTCGTGGATTCAGGACCACTCAAGCAACTGGTAGCGTTGTACCAGTAATTAAAACTAGAGCCTTGGGTTTTTTCCTCTCTAGGGTTATGCTAAAGCACCAACCAGATATAATGTGAATGGAATGGGTGTGATTTTCTCCTGACCAGTATGAGTTACTAAAGAAAGAACAAAAAGAAGAAGAAGAAGTAAGAGAAGGAGGAGGAAAAGGAGGAGGAGGAGGAGAAGAAGAAGAACAACAACAACAATACAACAACAAAACATGGCTTCCTGAAGCCAACAAATTTATGATGAATATTTTTGTGAAAGTTTGAAGCACTCTAATTAACTTATAGTCTGGGGGGAAGGTGGTCAAGAGATAAGGAAGGTTGAAGGATGAGTCTCAAGTCTTGACATTAGGTGGGGTCTTTTTCAGATCGGGAAATCAAGCCTTCTGGTTTCTGTGAAAAATGGTGGATTATTTTAAATTTTGAATATGCTGATGAGGAGGCTCCTGATGCCTTCCGTTAACCATGTAACTGGCAGTGCATACATTTGTCTCAGGCAAGTGGTCAGGCCATGGAGTTGGCAGGAAATGAAAAGATTTGAAGTAATGAGCTAACTTGAACATGAACATTTACAGATTGATTGGTTGCTATTCTTAGCAAAGAACACTCCAAAGTATAAAAGCTGTATACAAGAAGACTGCTTTGGACACCAGTATTTTTCCCAAAGGTTCATGTCCATGAGCTTAATAGCATATGGAGTAATCCTTTGAAAATATTTATTTAGGTCTTACGTAAAGATTCATCATACTACTGCAAGATCATCCAGATGCTGGGAAGCAGCTTGCTATCTCCAGGTGTAGTTAATTAGTCATGAACATGGAATAGTTCCTATCTCAGAATTCATCTTTATGCTTCTCTCTTGAGGCAAATATTAATAAGAATCTGGAATGTTTTAGTTGATAAACTAAATTCAAAAGCATGCATATAACAGATATTTTGGGGGGATTTTTTTCAGTTTCTAACACTATTCTGATTACTTATTTCTATGTATATATTGTACATAGGTGTGTAATATGGAACAGTTACCTATTGTCAGAAAGATGTGATGTAATGAACAACCACAAGTACATCAATGGCATACATTCCATTAGTGTTCGTGTTTGGAGAAAGCTGAAATGTGGGTAGATGGCTATGTTGATCTCACTTGTAGTTTACACACATCTGGATGTCAACTTCTGTCAACATGGGCAAATAGCACTTCCCTGAATATCCATTTTTTACAATCAACAAGCTTGTTGTGACAGGTCTCCATGGAACTTCTAGAGGTACAAAAGAGTAAGTCTGAATGTATTCACATCTTTCTTTGTATCTTATCTGTTAATATCCGTTGACTTTCAAAGTAAGTCAGGCAATTATCCCATATAAAAGAGGGGTTAACCCATATCTCTGGCAAGAAGACACTGCAAAGTTGTGAGGTGCCTAAATATTGATATAAACGTATAAGAAAGAACTTGGACTAGAATTATGGTTTGTCAGAGTTCCTATCTATGAGTACTTTCTAGAAGGCAAAATTTAGTTATCTCCTATCTGCTATCTGTGGGTAACTGGATAAGGAACAATCCCTATCCAGAGGTCAGAATGTATCAGTCTAGAGATGTAAGAAAGACTTTCTATTTGAAACTAGACATCATAGTACTCAGATGCACAGTTCTCTTAAAAATTCAGATTTGCAGTGTACTTTAAGAATTATTATTCTTCATACTATGTAAAGAACATCTTATTTTCTTCAATTCTAGAAATTAAATTAAGGCTTGTGAGGTGCAGCAAGCTTTACACTACCAAGCTCCACCCCATCTCTAAGAACATCCTTCTGGCATTTTCTCTTAAGTCATGCATTGCAGGAGAGGCAAAACTGCAAAAGAAAATCAACAAACTATAATCCAGAACTTCAGAGACTCTATATCAACCACCTAGAACTAGGCCGGACTAATCTCTCCCCATCCTGAAGCTCAGGGACATTTGCAGAAGAGGGGGCAGTAAGAGTGTAAGAGCACAAGGATGGGAGGAGCAATGATATGCAAGATACTCCACACAAGTTAGGGCCAAAGCAATCATAATTGGACTTTGCATGCCCTGAGCAATGTTCAACACACTATTGACCCCTCAAAGTCTAGCATTTGCTAAAAGCACCAAGATCCTTGGAGACAAGGGATTGACAGCCAAAATAGTGTTCCTATGCTTAAGGGGTACAAAGGAAAGGGTTCAGGGAAATGCCGCTGGGTCCTTATATGTCATCGGAGAGGAGGACCCAGAGGAGAGTTTGGCATGCACATTAAAGGATTCTCTGGGGATTGGGGGAGGGGAGGCACTGGGGAATGGTGAGGGAAGGGTGAGGGGAGGGGGAGCAGAGGGGTCGGGGGGAAGAGGAGGGAGGGAGGGAACCGGTGTACCTATTAAGTTTGTATGAGCGGAGATAATAAAAAATGTTAAAAAAATAAAAAAGGACAAAAAAGAAACTTATAGCTGTATCCATAAGGGTGAGAGATTTTAAATTCTGTGGGCACTAAAGCTGTGTATTATTCAACCTCATGTACTTATTGAGTTTCTAAAAGTGTACCTCAAATATGGAAATGACCCATTAAATGCTAATCGTCTGAAAAATATATAATGAAGAATGGAACGTTTTAAGAAGATATTCAACGCCATATCTTTCTTATGTATAGAATTCTGCTTCAGTTGCTAGTTCATATTAAGATAGAAGCAGGATCATTATGTCTTTCATATTTTGCTCCTGGAATGAAAGTCTTCCAAATATCAATAATAGACTCTATGGTCTACCCTAGGGGGTAATTTATTTGGTATCACAGACCATTTCAGTTAATGAAGAACTATGGGCATTGGGTCCTCCACATAGACTTTACCAGTGATTTAGAAATGGGCTTCTTGAATCTGTACAGCCAAGACATACATTAAAAAAAGTGACTGTACTTGCCCAAAAAATGTATGAAGAAAAAAATTCTCTTGAATGTATAATTTAATGTATTAATTATTAAACATGGTCATTAGCTCATTATTAGTATAGTTATTAAAAATTAACATCTGATAGCTATTAGAACTCTTGAATATGTAGGAATCATATCAGATATTTTTTGCTGTAAGAATGTTTTTGAGTAAGGAATGCATAAATGAATGGAAGTGGCATATTTTAATATGCATTGTAAAGGGCTCTGCTTTCATTTTTTAGCTATTAAATTGCTTTAAATTTTTCATTTTTCTAAATCTAGACCAAAAGAAAATAGAAAAGCTGCCAAGAAAATTCTCAAATCCCTTTTACATCAGACACATAAGTAGACTGCAGATACTAGACTTCCCCTTTGACAGCATTGTAATTAGAGATTTCTTGAAGAGAATTATAGCAACAGGAATGAACAGACTCTCAATTCTGCTTCAAGACACACGTGGTAAATATCATAAAGATGATAAATATCAAGATAATATGATTAATATAAGGAGTATTTAATACTTTTCTATTTGGAAGCTATTGTCTCTACAGCCAGACAGCAGAATTAATTAGCATAGGAATTTGCTTTTTGCATGTGAATATGTATATGTGTGTGTATAAAAGGGCACTGTGTATACCTGTAGAAGCCCATGGGTAACTTCAGGAATCATCCTGGATTGCTCTACCATCCTATTGCTTTGTTCCTGGGTTTCCCAGACTCTGCCTTCCAAGACCAGAAGTTCAGGTTGCCTCCATTTCTATTTTTATATGGGATCTGGGATCAGAACTCAGGCTCTTTGGCTTGAGAGGCAAAGACTTAACCCCTGAACCATCTCTCCAGTGCCGTTAACACAGGACTGTAAGTTAGCAAAATCATGTTCTGCACTTTTGTGCTTCTACTAATACTGGCTGCGTATTTAAACAACCTGAGGCCAATATAACACAGTTCTGTTATCAAGATCCCTTTTAAAGGTGTCAAATTCATCAACATGGCCTGGAGTGGTTCTCAAAGCAACTTTAGGAGGCAATTTAAGCTCAGCTAATTTCTAAACACAGCTCTTGCTAGGTCCAATTGCTGAATCTTCATCCCTATCTGTGGTGATTACTATCTAGCCAATTCTTAGGATGTTTAGAAGGCTCACCTGAGATACATATGTGGGTTGTGTTGGCTTTCAATGTTACCTTAGTGAAAGAAGTGATATCCTATAATTCCGGTGTGTGTGTGTGTGTGTGTGTGTGTGTGTATGTGTGTGTGTGTGTGAAGGAGAGAGACAGAAAAAAAGAGAACAAAAGATTTATGAATTTGGATGTAATTTTCTTCCTGCCGACTTGCCGTATTTTTCATGCAGAACAAAATTTTATACTGGATTTTTTAAAGTCATATTGATAGACTTAATATTTGATTGTGTTTCTCTAGCTTTATAAGTGAATTAATTTCATCTCTATGTTAGTCCCTGTGGATCTCTATTTGTAAACCCATTTGTATTTCTACTCTCTTAAAAATAGCATCTATTAAAGATTTTTTCAGCATATAGAAACAAAACATGCTAGCAGCAAATAGACTAAGAAATGCAAAAATTACAGGAAAATTACTGTTGACATGTTGATTTGTTCATTTCTTCATTTAGTACTTTAATGATTGTGTGAGTACATTCCATTAAGAAATGGCAATATTATACTCTCTGTATACTTTACAGTTGTCTCTGATTTTTTGCCCGCTTTTCTCCCTCAATTATTCCCTCCCTTTTCTCCTCCTCTGTATCCCTCTTTTTTCCACTGTCTTTTGCTTTTTCCTCTTTCTTTCTTTTTTCTTTCTTTCTTTCTTTCTTTCTTTCTTTCTTTCTTTCTTTCTTTCTTCTTTTTTCTTCTTTCTTTTGCTTCTTTCTTCTCTCCACGCTCTGTTCTTTCTCTCTTGTCTCTTTCTTTTCTTTCTTTTTCTCTTTCTTTCTTTTCTTTCTTTTTCTCTTTCCCATGTCTTTCTTCTTTATTTCCGTTTTTCTTTCTTCTACTCCCTCCATCCTTCCCTCACTACCTCCCCAGTTCTGCCTTCCTCCTGCCTCCCGTATTCATTCATGAAAGTCAAGTCCTTCCTTTCATTCCTTTCCTTCCTTCCTCTTTTTCTTTCTTTCTTCTTTCTTTCTTTCTTTCTTTCTTTCTTTCTTTCTTTCTTTCTTTCTCTTTTCTTTCTTTCTTTCTTTTCTTTCTTTCTTTCTTTCTTCTTTCTTTCTTTTCCATGTTTTTCATGCACACAAGTATGTGGGATGTTTGTATGTGTTCACATGTGTATATTTGCATGTGTATGGGTGCATGTGTGTGCACATGTATGCAGAGACCTAACTTTGATCGTGGGAATCATCCTCAATTGCTCTTTTACCTTACTGTTGTGAGACTGGGATTCTAATTAAACCCAGAGAATGCCATTAGGGCTAGTCTTTCTAGCCACATTGTTCTGAGGATTTCCAGGTTCTGCTTTCAATGGCTGGAATTACAAGCAGGACAGCACATTCATCAGACATTTACCTGGGATTAATGGGGATCCAGCCCCTCCTCCCCATCTTTTGTTTGTGCAGCAAATGTTTTAACTGTGACTGTATCTACCTCCTCAGCCCCTCCTTTCATTTTGGGGCATATATATTTTTAAAAGAATTTTTGTAATCAAACAAATGAATGGAATATTTCTTTGTATTTTCTTTTATTGTTTTCCAGTCATTAAAGTTCTTGCTTCACTTAGAAGGAAGTTTGACATTCACACTAAAGGATGCTCCAGGGAATGGGGAGGGAGGGGGACACAAGGATAAAGGGAGGGGAAGGAGGGTGAAAGGAAGGGGAAAAAGGGGGAGAGTACAAGAGGGAGTGGAGGGGGTGGAGGGAGGGAAGGGACCTGGGTACCTATTAAGCTTGTATGATTGGGAAAAAATAAATAAATATAATTTAAAAAACCCAAAAAAATAAAGTTCTTTCTTCATTAAATGTTACACAGATATTTATCATACTCTCTGTTCTGCTTGTGGTATTTTAAGTTAGTTTATTGATTAATTATTACAAAAAACATGGGGAAAACATGCACAAAAAAGAGTATAGCAACATAAATAAAGAAAATAAGGGTTGCATGGGCAGAATTGTTAAGCCGACACACAGTGGTCAGCCCCCCAGCAGCTTCCAGGCAAATGCCCCAGGTATGTTGTTTCTGACCTTGGGGTCAGTTGGGGACAGTGGCTGTACCTGCCACTTAAACTGGTTGTGAAAATTGAGTTTTATTTTTGTAAAACGTTTGCAAATGTGCTCAGTAAATAAGATGAGGAATTCTCACCCCTGTCAATCCTCCTGCACCTGATTTTTGAGTTTGTTTAGGTTAGCAATCTAAATGTGGGTATTTCAGAATCATGTAAAAAGTAAACCAAGAAGCCACAGGTCTGACTCTGTGAGACCAGATCTTGGGGTTGGTGTGTCCAACAAGTTCTTCAAGTAATTCCAAAGCTCAACAAAGCTTGAGGAGTTCTAGATCCCATCAGAGAACTATTGACGAGTATTAGGAACTCTTCCTGTGTGTTTGGCTAGTTAAACTCTCTTCCAAGGCTACTGCCCATATATGCTATCTGGTTCAGTCTGAAGAACACAGAGTGAGACTAATAAATATTTGCTGAGTGAGGGAATGAAAACAAGACAAAATTAGTCACTTAAAAAAATAAACAAATTAAAGTCCCAGAAGCCAAAGAGATCAAGATTATAGATTTTGTCAGATTTTCCAAGTGCTCACAGAGGCAAAGCTAATTTCAAACATATCTGTGAATATAATTGAGAATGTGCTTTGTAAGGAATCCATTATAAAATACATGCACCCAGATAAGAAACGTCCCTTATGGCATTTGATACAATTTTGAGAATGTAATGGGGAAGAGGGTCTCCCTGAATTCTCAATGTCATCAAAATCAAGCAAAATAAAATTTAAAGTGAAAGTAGGGAGTATCATCATATTAAGTGCAGTGAATCAGAAACAGAAAGGGAAATAGTGTGCTCTCTCATGCATGGACTTTGTTTTCCAAGTTGTATCCCTTTTATCTTTCTCTCTTGCCTTATAACTCTAGCTAAAACTTCAAGTACAATGTTGAATAGAAGTGGTGAGAGTAGGCAGCCTTTAAGAAAAGGAATACTGTTAATAATGTTTATTATCAGAGTGGGAATGCATCCAGCTTTTCACCATTAGACTATATAATATATTATAAAGCAATTATAACTTAAGTAGGAGTAAGTTCAGAATTGTGGAAGTGGTGAATTGGGGAATAAAGTACATGGGGAAAAACAGTATACCCACCTAGTATAATTTACAGAAAAATCTAAAAATATGATAAACATGAATTTCAAATATGAAATCCATGATCTTCATTTATTTAAGTAACTTAAAATAAGTAGCTCTGTAACTGTCATTCAATTCAATTCAAATCTATTTAAAGAAAAAAATTTAAAAAATAAAATAAAGAGAAAAATTAAATGAGAAATATTTATGTCATACACACAGATCTACTCCAGGTGAATTAGCATTTCATGTTCACTACAAAAATACAAACATAAGGAAAACTGTGAATGAATATTTATATAAGATTATGAATAGAAAACAAATAAGTAGATGCAAAGTTAAGACACATATAAGCTCGGGGAAAATATAATCACAGTGACTCATATTATATCAATAGCAAAGATACCATGATGAAGCATCAAATTTAAAATAGATGAATTTTGAAAATGTTGGCAAAGTGACAGGGAGTAGGAAGTCTTGGGCATTGTTTTCTACAGTACAAATCTTCACTGATTTCTGAGCAGCAAACATATTTCGTTTTTTCAAAATGTTAAAACTGTACAAACACTCATGCCAATAATTTTGTAGGATTATAATACAATAAAGTTATTTAAACTATATAAAGATTTTTGATAACAGAAATTTGTCTCTCTGCCAAAGGGGAAGATAAAGGAAAAGAAAATGAAAGCAACTGAAAAGACTAACAAAAGAAAATGGACTAAGAATATTGCAGAACACTTTAAAAATGAAATAAATCATAAAATACTTATGATTACCAAATATATGTCAGTATAGTATATATTGCCAAAAGAAAGTTTACAATATATCTCCTAAGTGAAGACAAATGTATGTTTTGTAAAATGCAAAATGACATAACATTTAAAGAGCACACTAAAATCTAAGCAGTGGTTAATTTTGATTTTCATGAGTGTTAACAAACCATAAACCATTTTACTATAAATATTGTTAAGAAATTGGGGCTTATATAATTTACTGACCTCAGTCTTCATTCTTCTGTAAGAGACACAAGCTGGAAGAACTTAGACTTGCTTTTACTTGGCTCTTTTAATTGAGCGTCATAAATTAGAGGAAACTAATCTTTTAATCCAGAGTCTAAAGCTTGTAAGGAAACTTTAAGATATGATCGACTGATCTCTACTGGAGTGTGGGGAGAGAAAGTTTATCCATCTGGGAAGCATACAACTATAGATTGGCTGTGGAGATAGCTTTTAAATGGAAACTAACATTGAATTCTAGCATTATCTTATACAGAGAACATGATTTCTGTGAACTAAAATTTCTTTGCTATATGAAATGTGGAAAATGTTTAACAACTTGTATGAATATTGAAGTAACCTAAGGAAGTTGTAGATGTGTATGTGTATGTGTGTGTAAGCATTTAAAAATACAAAGTCATATGTCAAAGTTAGAAAACTTACCTTGGAAATCACCTTAAGACTATTTAATACTCTCCACCAATCAAGATGCTACTATTAAGAAAAGGAATACTGTTAATAATGTCTATTAAGATAATGCATACCCTGATGGAGGTCTGCATGTTGGCATCTATACAAACATGATCGGCAAGCTCAATTGTAAGGAAAACTGACCCACCATGAAGTCCATGTGCCAGCTGACAATTAAAGCATTGTAGAAAGATAAATCAAGGAGTCATGTTTCTTCTCAAAGAAGCACATGGTATAAAAGGAATAATAAAACCTAATGATTTAAATCCCTATAAAATTAATGCACTGTATATGAAGAATTAGCATGAAACATACTGACGTTTATAGAATTGTTTCCAAAACAGACCAGAAGGAAGTCCTTGTTTGAGAAAACAGGGGTTCAAAATCATTTCCTTGTGTGAGCCATAAAGTATCATCTACTTTAGTACTTTGATTTAGTTACCTTGAAACCTAACTCGAGCTTAATTCTCAGATATTTTTAATCTTTGGTTCTACTGTGGAACAGCTACTAAATCCAAAGTTCTATGAGAAAACGCCTGTATAAAGTTTGGATCAGAGAAAATGGATAGAGATAGTTCTCTTCAAGTTTGAAATATGCTTTAAAACTTTTTTTATCAAGGTTGGGGAAAAAAGTGCAAATACACAAACCCAATGAAGAGGATGGTTGCTGGGTGTATGTCCATTTGATGTGCCCTGAGTCAATTGGATAAACTTATTTCCCTTGAAACATATCGTTATAGTTTTCCATTTTCAAGACAAATGCCAAATGTCATTGGTTCTTACATTTGAGATAAGACTCAACTTTTTTTCAAGTTGTACCATAGAGATCACTTCTTTGTAGTAAATACTAATAAAACATTATGCCAATGCTTTTAAAGCATCACTTCAGTGGTACTGGATATATTCTAAGTATTGTGCAGCCCACATTGTTCTCTAGTTCCAGAAGTTCTTATTATTTCAGAAAAAACTGAGTCCATTAAGTACTCAGTGTCTACAACCCTTGCCTGGACTCATGGCATTTGTAACCTGCTTTCTCGACCTATACCTTTCTTATTGTGGATAAGATAGTTTGATTTTCTTTTTGTGTGTGCAGTGTGAACATATGTTTGTAAACATGTGGGCACATGTGTGTATAGGTGCCTATGCATGTGTATGTGTACAGTGTACATTCACATGCGTTTGTAAGCATGTGGGTAAAATGCATGTATAGGTGGCAAGCATGTGTGTGCATGTGTGTGTGTGTGTGTGTGTGTGTGTGTGTGTGTGTGTGTGTGTACGTGTGTGTGTGTGTGTCTATAAAGGTATACAGTTCTTCATCAGTATCTTTTCACCTTATAGTTGCAGTAGCATATGTCATGGAACGTAGAGCTCACCAATTCAGCTAGTTTTGCCAGCCAGTTTGCTCCAGAGATTCCCTATCTCTACATCCTGAGTGTTGGGGTTGCAGACACACTATCACACCCGTCAAGACGTGGATGCTGGGGATCAGAACATTTACTTGACAAGCATGTCACCCAGTGAGTTATCTCCTTGCTGTAGATTTGCATGCTTAATCTGTGCTGATAATCTTTGCCCTCCCCACTCTTCTCCAGTGCAATCCACTCTTCTCCAGATTGTACTAACAGAACCTTGGCCTCTGGCTGCCAGCTGGAATCGGTGAGCAGGTTGTGCTAAGGAATAGGAAAGGATGGTTTCCATGCTGCTTGGCCAGGGCCTGTCTGACAACGACTGTGTCCTCTGTCAAGGCCAAGACTGTGACAAGGTCTCTGGGTCTCAGAGGGTCTCTGGGTCTCAGTGGTCCTGCCCCTCCCTGTGCTTTGAGTCCTTCCTCGCATGTCTCCTGGGTTGGTATCTGGGAATCAGCCCACGCTTTCGCCAGAATTCCTTCATTGAGCTTCTTGCCCTCTGTGGAGTGCTGACTGAACCATTGCCTTCATTTGATATTCAGTCTTGGTAAACCTTATTCTGAAGGTAAGGACTTGAGAATGTTCCGGTTTTCTAACAGAACTGTTCAGAGGGAAGGTGAGCAATGGCAGCTTCCACTTAGAATATGTTGCTAGATTGGAAAGGTTCTTATTTCCTTTTCTAATTTTATTTTGATCTTTCGAATCTTGGAGAAAAAAATAAGGATGCCAAACACTTTACGTATTAGGCAATGAATAGAAAAATCTCGTAAGAGAATTCTGTGTAAGGCATAACACCCTATAATCACCCCATAAAAATAAGAAATATTTACAAATGCCAGGTTTTCAGCGGTGCGGCAAACGTGGCATTGACTGAGGTAATTATTCAGCACAACCTCTACAGCAGTGCACATGTAAGGACATTGAGACACTTTGCCCTCGGTTCTGATCTGAATGTGAGCTTTGAAGAATTATGGGAAGGGAGGTGAGTTTCACACTAGGTCAGAGTAACCAACCGCTTGTCACTTGATACTCAGTACTCCGCCTTCCGCTTCTCAAACACTGGGCAATGAGCTGATTCACAAGTCTCTTCGAAGGACAGTGGCTGACCCTCTCCCAACTGAGAGGGGAAACAGAAAGGCCACAGTCTGTGGGAGAGAAGCAGAAGGGAACCCTGAGGGATTGAAGAAAGAGAAAGCCCCTCCATAGTGTTGCCAAGCTTCTAAATATAACCTGAACCCTGTAAGAACCAAAGCACTGAAAAGAGTAAATAAAAAGCCTAGTTTGTGATGACGTCATTAGTCGGCTCATAGGGAGGAAGGACCTCAGGAGCTTCCTGCCCCATGGACCCAGTGCAAAAATAAAGTCAAGTCTTAGGACTTAAACTTGTCTTAACTTCTCAGGAATGGAAGCTTGCTGTTTTTATGATTTGTTTTTCACCCTTAGAAAGGAAGGATTCGTCCCATGGAGGCCCTACCCCTAAGAAAAAGGTTCTAGAAGAGATCTGACTGGTGGATTACATAAAGGTTTTGTTAAGAATGAAATGCAAGGATATTGGAATTATTTATCTTACTTTGATTCTTTCCCTACATTGGATACCTCAAAGATGTCAAAAATATCAGAAACTGGAAGACCCGCTATGCTCCAATAAAAACGAAAATGAATTGGAAATGATACTAAGGCAAATAGCTCCTGTTAGTAGTGAATTAAAAAGTTATACATATCATAGATCACTCTGTCTCTAAATCATCAGTGGACTCAAGCGGGGAAAATATGTCAATACATACTAAGACTGAGCAAGTAGAAACTCTAGTACCCACAAATGTGAAGGACAAAAGATTTGTATAAAGCACAAACAAGCATGGCAGCAATCTTCAGAAATGTTTCATATTGTCTGCACGTGTTCTGTTAATAAATCCACCATACAGAAAAATGGTACTGAGGTCTAGTGATATGGCTCAGCAGGGAAAGAGGTGCTTGCTACAAAAGTTTGATGGTTCACATTCAATCCTGTACCCCACAGAAAGGGGAAAGAGAGAACTGACTCTAGGAAGTTAACATCTGACCTCCACACATGCATACTGTAGCACATGCACACTTTCAACCACATAAAGATATCACCACACACACACACACACACACACACACACACACACATACACACAAATATAGTAAAAAAAAATTAAAATGTGATACTGGCCCTACTTATCAACAATATCCTACAACTATAATCACAAAGCACAATGTATTTTTAAGAATCCAGGATAACATAATTAATTGAAAAGATTTGGTTCTACTCAATCTGTTGATCGTCACCTTTATCTAAATCTCTTCTGAATGTCATTGCAATATATGTCTTTATGATGGAACTTCTGGGAAGGTTCCAGAAAATCTCAGTCATGTTCCATCTTGCCACTCCCTCAAGGAAAGAGACGATGGGAATATATCTTAATTTGGATAATGGAGTAAATGAGTCAGGAGAGAAGAAAGGAACTAGGCATAATCAAATTAGGGGACCATGTGAGAACTGATTTGAGGGACAGAGCAGAGAAGGCTATAATAGGAAAGGGCTTACATGAGCACCATGCTTAAGTAGCCTTAGTGTGACTATTAACTCTGTAATAAAAGACACTATTCTGTACTGCTTTGGAGCCCAATGTTGGCATGCAATTTTTATGTTACTATAATATTTATTTAAGAGAGAGGGGTATGTGCACACATGCCATGGCTAACTGGTAGCAGTCAGTTGGCAACTTCGCTCCTTTCCACCCTGTGGGTTCAACTCAGGGGATCTAACTCAGGCTGATCTGGCTCTACTTTTCCAAGGCCAGAATTATAGGCTACCTACACATTTGTCTGCCATTTTTTATGTGGGTCTGGGGATCTGAACCCAGAACACTTTGCTTATGAAGCAAAGGCTTTTCTTAAGCATTCATGGAGCCCCCTTAAAACATGAGACAGGGTCTTACTATGAACCTTGTTTAGCCTGGAACTTGCTGTAATCCTGCTGCCTCTGTTGGAGGATTTCAGGCATGCAGTACTATGGTTACCACTTTACATGGGTGCTGGAATTGAACTTAGGTCCCTGGGCTTGCATAAGAACACTTTTTACCCACTCAACCCACTCTCCAGAGGTCACATGCTTTATGTAAGAGTCTGTGACAGTTCTTTGAGAGATTCAGAGATGGAGAGAATGGATCTCCTGATCTCCTGACTTCACGAAACATCTAAAGAAAGACACAGACCTGTACATGCCAACTCTAATTACAACTGCTATGAGAGGTTGATCTCCTCTGACTTAATCAGAACATTATGGAATCTGGGTGTGAATATGATCTTGGTTTAGGATCATGAACTTCATGGTATCATTTGGAAGATGAACTCCTGTCCCATGCTCCCATTTCTTAATGCATAAAGCCATATTTATCACCAGTACTTTGCAGTTCCAAAGCTTCCCATCACTACTTTTACCCTTTGCTCGGTAGATGCCAAGTATCAGGTCAATTTGGCATCTTCACCAGCCAGATGCATTTTGATTTTGAAAACTCTGGTTGGTTGTTCAGAATGAAGAAATTCAATGAGCACCTAAGAATGTATTTACAGTATGAGTGGTGGGAAAAGTAATCATTATTATACAGTATCTCTCAAATGCAGAAGTTAGCCTTTGGAGTGGCCAAAGGGAATAGAAATGGATTGCATTTTAGAAATCGACAAGCCTTCAAATGTTGACCTTTTTTCCCTTTTTGCTCTTTGGCCCTGTCTGGCAAAGGCAAAGTTGAAGAGGGGGCATGGGGAGGGGCCTTTGGGGTTAGATGTCTCCATTAATTTACAAAGGAGAAAGAAAGTTTAAGTAAATGGCACTTGAAATCTGTGAGAATGTGCACTATGTCCTTCACCTTCTGTAAGAAAATTCTAAAGCTTGTCAATGATGATAAGTGGATGTGGATGACTAGATGGTAATGTACCTATATCATTCAGGAACTCTTGGAAGATTCTTTGTTCCTGAGCAGACTGATCATCCCTCACTTTTAGCACCAATTTTAAACAACAATTTGGGAATCTGGTCTACAGCTCTGTGATTGGTGGGGGAATGTGGAACTGTAACAATCATGAGAGCAACTTGACCCTGAATCTAGTAGGCTGGACCTCTGCAAGTGTCCAAGCGTGGTGGTGACCATGACAGATATGGTGTCTCAGGGACCTTGCCAGGCCTCTCAAGTTAGAATCTGCAATTGAACAAATCCCCAGGTGATCTGCTTGCCCTAGAGTTTGCCTTAAAGACAAAATAATTAAGAAAAATGCCACGTCTTACAGAAATGGAAGGCTGGCATTGAGAAAAAGCAGTACCCCGGATGATTAAGGAGCCCCCGAGGAGTTTTTTTGCATCTGTGCTGATTTGCCCTGATATTTAAACCGGGTGATCTGATCAACAATCACTTGCATAAGGAGAAGAAGCGCCGTTTTGTTCCCTTCCACTGAGTTCTTTACGGTTCTATGTCACTGCTTGGGATAGGCTGGGGCCTGCAGTTTGTCTCTAAGACAGGAACAATGAGGAATGGCTTGGTGCTAACACAAGCAAGAGGGACAGACTCGATAATTCAGCTGCCACCTGCCAATGTATCATTCTTTTAAATTCAAGTTTGGACAGTCTTCAGTGCCTGGGAGTGTCCCACCTGGCTGAGTCTGGGCATTCCTAGGAGTGACCTGAGATCAAAGTTGCTGATAGCAGCCAGTCAGGACAGTGGTGTGCGTCTCGGGGGCAAGGTCTCCTGGCAATTCCCTCTGCTTAGCATTAAGGATTCTTCTGATCTGTCAATACTTCCTTTTGAACTTTGGCTCCCAGAATGACTCCATGCCAGACTAGTTAGGATCTCCGGATCTCAGGGTTCTATCTTACTTTGAGCCATGGGCTTGACTTGTGAGCTCGTTCACTTTTAATGGAGAGAAATAGCAGACTTACAGATGTGAGAAGAGAAGAAGAAAGAGACTTGCCCACGGCCCGTGATTCTCCCATGCCTTCATTAACTCCAGGGAAAGAAAATGAGAAGCTGGTGGTGTCCACTTGAAGACACTCAGGGAAGCCAGCCAGTGAGCCAGATGTGGGGGTGATATTTATTAAAGTCAGAGTCTACCCATATGAGTTGAGTCTTTTATCTTCCACTGCACTCATCTTAAGCGGTGAGCCCAGCCATGTGTCTCTGTGTGTGACTGGATGGGGTGTTACTGAAAGGCTCATGTTTCCACAGTGCCCAGCGTGATTGATGTGGCCTGTCACCTGGAGGGGACCCACATAAAACCCTCACTCCTGAGACCAAAGCAAAAAGATGGGTCCATCATAATACATGACTCTACCCGTGGAAAGGTAGTTTGTGCATTGGTCCTTTTTTTGAACTTGTCCAGCAAAGATGTGCCACAGCTCAGAGGCTGAGGTTCCAGTGTGGTCCCCCTGGGGGACTCTGAGGTTGACACTTCATTTCTCTGAATTTTGTTCCATTATTTCCATTATTCTTCAAGCAATGAGTTTTAAATTAGTGTCTCACAGAACACTGTTCCAAGGAAATTAAGTGTTAATATAAGTCAGTGATGTGTGGGTTCATAATGAACAAAGCTTTTCCTATCCAATTAAATTCAGGGGACCCTAGATTCAACACACGTGAGTGCAATGCTTTCTTAGAAACATTTCGGCTCTCTCTGCTGCTTGGCGTTACTGTAGAGAAAGGGTGCCTAAGAAAAGAGGCAGTATATCAGAATTCTCCATTGATTTCTCCCAGGGGTGATCACTAAGCCATGTGACCAAGGGCATAGTTTCCAGTCCTGTGATCTTGCGGATCTCCCTAATTTCTCTTTTTCTTCTGTTTTGACTGCGTGCTGTGTTCTGATACTTCCCAAAGGGTATTTAGGTGGAAATAACAAACGTACAGTTAAGAACTGACTTGGGATACACAACAACCTGGGAAATAAGTTGACACCATGCAGGAAATTGCATTTGCATTCTTATTTACTGAACAGATTCTCATCCAATTTGCACAAGTATTTCAAGATTCAACTGTTGGTTGTGAGGGAACAAAATCTACTCATTCTATTTCAGATAGTTTAAAATATTTCAAGGGCTTCTATGGCTCTGTCTTATTCCCTTCTTTTTCCTTAAAAAACTGCTGCAGCCACATTTGATTTTGTAGGGCAAGAGAGACATAGCATTTGTGCATATAAAAGTACATCTTGGGGCTACAGAGATAGCTCAGGTGTTTGCCTTCCAAGCAAAAGAACCTGAATCACATTCCCCAGGTACCATGTAAAATACATACCAGGTAGATACGGCAGAGGTCTGCAATTAAGGAACATCACACTTCACTGAAAATAGTAAAACTAGGAAGCTGCTTGTTTACCCTGCATGCACTGAGGTCTCACAGTTAAGTTTCACACACAGAGAATATGTGCTACTGGTCCTCAAAAGCATTCAGCTACAAAGAGCAATTATGGGGTCACATTTTAAATTTTGAAAATTTCCAAAATCTGAAGCGTTGAACTCTCCTAGAAAGAGAACAGAGATTCTGATTTCTTATGACTTCTGAAAACGTGTCAAGAATTGCCAAGAAAATCATTCCTTCTTGGTTGTCCCTTAACAGACAAATTCTCCTTTGTAGACAGCTTGTTCAAACTGCGAATTTATTATAGTTTTTTTTATTTCTCTCCTTTTCAAAAGTTATCAGTAAACTTTTCTGTCTAAGATGACACAGCTAGTTCATGTCTGCTTTGGGAAAAGCTGTTCCATTACTGAACTTCAAAATGAGCTGGATCGCAGCCTTCATAAAGGCGGTTCCGGGTGGAAGTCTAATTTTGAGTAGTCATTCCTGGCTGGGGCTTATTATTCCTAGAAGAATGCACGTTGACAGGCAGAGACAAAATGGTCAGAGGGAAGGTCACTTTTAAGAAGAAATGTGATTTATATGCCATAAAGCCCTCGATTATTACTGGATAGGAATGGAAGTTCAAGGAATGAATATGGAACAAGACAAGTCTCTTATTTTTGAGAGTTCAGACAGATTTGAAGAGGAAGTTGCTGCTCGCCAAGCATGGGAAAGCGTGGTAAGCAGGCAGGTCAAAGCACAGACAGACAGATGTGCCAATATGGCTTTAACTCTGCTTTAGGTTAAGCAAGCTGAAACATTTGATTTTGTAGGGCAAGAGAGACATAGCATTTGTGCATATAAAAGTACATCTTGGGGCTACAGAGACAGCTCAGGTGTTTGCCTTCCAAGCAAAAGAACCTGAATCACATTCCCCAGGTACCACGTAAAATACATACCAGGTAGATACGGCAGAGGTCTGCAGTTCTGGCCCTTGAAGGCAGAACTTGGGAAACCCTACAGCAAAACAATAAGGAGGTTGAGTAACCCAGAATGCTTCCTGATACCACCCTAGGTCCTCCATAGGTACACACACTCAAGTGCCCTTTTGCACATGCATGTACACACACAGGTCCTCACACATACAACACGCTCAACAAAAAAGTAAATGTTTTCCTTCAGTTTCTAACTGCTGACTTTGAAATGCGAGATCCATTAAAAATGTGTCTCATGCCACGGCTGCAGTCACGGTATTGTGTGTTTCTGTATTGTTTCAATTGCCTGTGTTTGGTGGGAGAGAGGGAGGAGGAGGGCTTGAGGGAACAAGTACACAGCAGAAAATCTTTATAGTTTAAAGAGAGTGTCAGAATATAGTTAATTTTCACGAGTCAAAACCAGCTTTAGACTAATATACCAAACACTAAATCACAAATGAAGGTCAATAAATTAAGATGACATTTCAACTCCCCTTCCCGATGGGCACTGCTTCGTCTGAAAGGTGAAGATGCTGACCAGGTTGGCACAGGGCTTTCTTGCCCGAAGCAGCACCCCAGGATCTTGGATTCATCCATCTGCAGCTCCTGACTGCGGCTACGTTGGTGATGAATTACACTCAGTTTCCTCGGTCTAATCCTTTTCATTTATTTATACTTGACGGAGGAAACATAAAAGGCTCCTTACAAAAATCCAACTGTTTTTGATAAACCTTGTCATGCGCAACTAAGGGATCTTTGTCAGGGCCAAGGTTTTCGGGAAATTTATACTTTCTAATAATAATTAAAAGGCAGGCAGGGTAGTAAGAAGAAAATCAAAAACAAATAAGAAATAGATTGAGTTTGAGCCCAGCATGTTTGTGGCTTCGAGTCAGTGACAAGAAAGCACTTTCTACCCACCCCCCCCAAAAAAAATGTTTGAGTAAGGCACAGTAATAAGAATCCCTGTTCATCTTGAATTTTGGATTTTTTTTCTCAAATAACAGAACCAAGATTTTAGGTTTTAAGGCTTAGGGATGAAAAAACGCAGTTAGTTCTCACTGAAGCATGATATGAACGATCGGGCAAGGGGCAATGAGTATGTCTGTGTAGATAGATTGGCTCTAGCTTGAGAAGAGACTTAAACATCAGCTACAACAGGAGCTTCAGGAAGAGGGCTTGAGTTATCTATGGAAGTGAAATTGATAGGAACAAAGACAAACAATGCCAATTCACCAGACATACATGCATTGGAATCTTGATTTTTTTAAGGATTTTTTTCTAATATTCCACTAGTTTGTATTCAAATGAACATTTAAAACTACATGAACATTTAAAACTATATGAATGAACAGTAACTGTGAACATAAATGATTGGCAATATCTACAGATTTAATACATGAGAAATGATCAAGTCTGTGGAATGTGCAGACATTCAGATGAAATTCAATGGGCCACATATGTAAAAAGATAAGAAATTAGGAAGAAGACTAGTTGAGAAGGTTTGCAGTAGGATAAGGAAATGACATGAATTTATTGTATTCACATATGAAACTCTAGTAGAATAAAAGTAAATTTCAAAAAGTCTGTGTTGGCTTCTGTCTTTTCCTTCCTGATATGTTCCTATTCAATTAGTAGACACTCTTAAGCTAATTATTAATGGTTCCATTGAAAAGAATTCATGTGCTTTGAAATCCTGATGAAACACTGCACCTACCCTCACTTTTCTATTTCCCCAACAGTGCGAGGCCTTCTTTCATGCTGCTACTTTTTCTAACCTGACAGGAGAGTTGAATTTTCTAGGGACTTCTAAAAATACTGATGCCTACATTCAAACTCAGACCAACTCAAACCTAAGTCTTTGTGAGTGTGATCCTGAAGTGGGGAGAACCTGTATTTTAACAATTCTTCGAGTGAACAGAGAAAAGTTGGATATCTTCTGCTTGAATCTATGAGATTAGATATACAGTACCATGACCATTCACATGGGTCCAAAAAACCTGGTCATTGAACCTTACAGGGTGAGATGGTTAGTATTAATAGTTAGGTGACACCTAGGAAGGCTGGCTTCCCTCACCTGAGAGAGTCTCTAGATTCAAATGGCTTCTTGGATATGGCTATGAGGGATTTTTTTGAGTTAATTAATTGTTGTGGGAACACCTAGCCTGTGGGTGGGGGCCATGCCTTAAATAGGTGGTTTGGGACTTTCCACACACCTTGCTTCTTGCCCTCTGCTTTTCACTGTGGTTGTGATATGCTCAGCTTCCCAGTCTCCTGCTGCTGAAATATCTCCTCTCTGATGGACTATAGCCTGGGATTGTGAGTTGGTTAAATCCCTTTCCTTCTGCTCGGTTGGGTATTTTGCTGTAGAAATGTGTAATGAAATTAGAACATAGAGAGTAGAGTCAGAGAATGTAGAGTCCTGCTTTTAAATCTAGACTCTGATACTTTAAATATGCACTTAATCTTATTTATAAAAGATTACTTTCTGAGAGGGCTGTAGGGAAAATCAATAATGTGTGGGGTCATAAGATAGGACCAGAATGTATTTCTACTCTGGAAAATTTCTCAGGAGGGTACTGAACCCTGGAGGGGTCAGATGATCATGTCTATTTCTTCTCCCGAAATTGCCTTTGGGCGTAAATGGAGGGATGGCTCTGTGGACAAAAGGGGATGTTATTATCAGTTCATAATTGGAATAGAAAGTACTTCTTAGCCACACTCAGTTTATCAAAAATTATGGGCAATTCTCAAAGTTCCTTAGAAGAAACAGTGAAGTGCTCCAATCATTTCTAAGCTATGTTTATTCTTTGTGTTTCACACATGAATACAATGAATTCATGTCAGTTTCACCCCTTATCACCCTATTCCATCTCCTCTTAATTCCAACATTCTTCTTTGCAACAGTTCCCACCCTCTTACTTTCATATCTCTATGTGTGTGTGGCCACTGGGTTTCATCAGGGTTGACTCTATTGACATGTGCTTGAGCACTTGTCAGTGCATGGATAATCTGTTCTGTCCTTATAGCTATATATTAGTAGTTGGTTCTTCCCTAGGGCCTATGGACGCCTCTTTCCCAGGTTCTTGGCCTTTTTACATACCATGCATACATTCTCTACTGAAAATAAAAAAAATGGACATCAAAGATTTTTTCCATCTTGGGACCTGTGGAGACAAATAGATCTGAGTATCTCCCTTCTTATACCAGCTCTTCCTTCCTCATCACAAAACAGGGAACTTGACAACGATTGTTGTCTTCTGGGATGACTAAGAACAGTCATCAGCCTGCAGCTCCTACCAGGCTTCCCTGGCTGGCATTCCTTCTAAGACCTTGCAGAAAGTTCCTACCTGCAAGGTGCCAGAACATGGCTGTCTTTCCCATCCTCACCATCTCCCCTTCCCCTTCACTACCTTGTTTCCATATGTCAGTGGAGGGTACTGCCATCTCTAAACTCCTCCTGCTCTTCTTTTACAGTTTACAGACATGAGTTTACATTTGTTCATGTCTCAGTATTATTGTCTCATGGATGCTAATTTACCAGTAGTTCCCTACCAAAGTACCAGCAGAGGTTTGAATAACAGAAATTTGTTTTTCCATTGTTTGGTTTTCTGGAAGATGTCAGCATATGGATTGCTTCTAAGAGATGAGGGAAGAATATATTCCAGAGTTTTCTCCTGGATGGTAAATGACCATCTCCCCTCTGTGTCTCAATTTCTTCTTGTCATGAGGGCAGTAGTCACATCCATCCTAATGATGTCATGCTGGCTTAGTTCTGTCTAAGATTCTAGCCTCAAATACCATCATGGTCTAAGTCAGTGAGGTTTCAAAATATGAATTTAGGGGTCTCAAACCTCAGCCAGTAACATTAACTAAAGAAATGATGACTCTCCTTCAAGTCTTTTATATAAAGGCCCCTTCTTTATATAAAGGCTTCTATATTGTTAGATAGGAGACGATCTCAACATCTTGTGCAATGCAAGAATAACAAAATGGACCTGAATACAGAACAGTGACAACCCTACAATGTTCACCTGGAAGCAAGCCAGCCCAAATCTTTCCCCATCCACATGCTCAGGGAACTTTATGGAAGAGGGGGCAGTAAAACTACAGGATGAAGACTTCCGTTACTAGACAGGTCAATCCACTCAAAATAAGGCAGCCCCTAGGGCAGCTGCAGCCAGGAACTCACAGCAATGGAACTTGAAATCATCAGGCCTGCACAGCGGTGAACGTGTCATCATGCGCCCATGGACTAGCATGGATCTCAGGAGAAACAATTTCAGGTAGTAGCATCCTTAGGGGCGAGGGTCAGACAGAGGTAGGGCAGCACCCATATCATATCAGCAGGCCGCACAAAGAAGGACCTCTTGGTCTGCTACAGAGGCCTGAATCCCCATGAGACCAGGTGATACCGAGGGCACCCCAGGACTCACAGAGCCAGAGACAAGAGAATAGGAGGGAGTAGAATGGACCCACATAGGGATGGAAGGGAGGGTGGGATGGGATAAGAGTGGGAGGGAAGGTAGGGAGGAGGGGAAGGGGGAATAAAGGAGGCAAGGAACATGTACATAAAAATGTAAATTTAATAAATTTATTAAAAAAGAAATGATGGATGTTTGGATACATTTGAAAGATTAAAAAAAAGAGAGTTTATTTCATGTGGAAAAAAAAGTATTTTGTATGGTCAACAAAAAGCCAAAAGTTTGAAAACATTATTATCTGAAAACAAAAATCTATATTGATAAAGAACTAAAATACATAAATTAAAACTTTTGTTTTAGAAGAAACAAGTCTCCTTTTGAACCTTAAGTACACTTGAGACAAACATACTCAGAAACATTAATTTTTAATCAAGGATATTCAAAAAATCGAATTCTTTTTCCTCAGAGAATGGTTAAAAACAGCATTACAGAACCCAAACCAAACACTCTGCTCTATTTTCCTCTTTACTTAAAAAATTACCAGTTCCAAATATCAATAGCAATGAACATGTTTTAGGAGAAAGAGAATGCCTGCACCTCTCACGGTCCTTACATTCTCCCTTTCACAACGCATCGAATTATTTATTTATAGTGGGGGGAGCATGCACATACCAGGATGCACGTGTGCAGGTCAGAAGACAGCTTCTGAGTGTGGGTCCTTGTGTTTCCATCTTCTTAAGGCAGGGTCTCCTCTCCTCTGAGTAAACCAGTCCAGCTGGCTCCAAAGCTGTGTCTCCACCTCCCATTTCCTCTGGACAAACAGGGATGACAGAGGTTCCGACTGGCAGATTTTTCAATGGACTCTGAAGATCCCATCTCAGGACACAGTGCTTGGGGAACAGTCACTTGCTCCTCTGAGCATCTCCTCAGATGCAGCCTGTTCTGTGGAGACAGTGATTCCTAGGCTAGACTCAAACTCATGATGTAGCCCTGACTAGCCCCTCTCATATTCCTTCTGCATCTAACCTGAGATGCTGGTAAACACCACTGTAACCATCTACCTTTTCCAAATATCTCCTCCCTCCCTTTCTTAGTCTCTTGCTTCAAGTGACTTCAAATTTAAAGAAGTTTGGGAAGGGTGGAGTGAATCCCTGGGTGAGCACTATGATGTCTATGAAAATTCTCTTTTGAATGAGAGTCTATGGGTAACTTGCATTTATAAGCGATTTAGTAGAGAGGAGGTTAAATCCACATTCCCTTGAGGAGCATCACACATTCCGAAAGATCAGTGCTTGGAAACGTGGTGAGTATGAAACTGAAGAATGCTTTTCAAAGTGCTGGAGGAAAGAATTGCGTTGCTTTGTGGTTAGTAAGAGCATGGAATCCACTGTCCATCTACCTGAGCCCAGTAAGGTCAGATACATGAGAAGTCCTGGGATATCAGCTTGCATTTTTCCCATAGCTTTGTAATTACCATCAAAGATGGTGGCTTCATGTAGTGTGGCCTGTTTGGATAACAGTAAGTTTTATGTGTAAGTTTTATCTGTGTGAGTGTTGTAAGCCAAACATTTCTAAGCTTCATAGATGCCACGGTTTGAATGTGTATTGCCCCCTCCTTCCTAGGTTCATGTGTTTGCGTCCCTAGTTAATGTTTAGGGAGCTAGGGGCACCTTTAGGAGGTGGAGCTTTGCTGGGGGAAGGCAAGTCACGGGAGGCATGTTCTGAGGATTGCAAGCCCCTCCTTGCTCTTGCCCTCTCTGCCTCTGGATTTTGGAGGCAATCTAAGCTTCCACAGCTTCGGCTGCCCATCATGCCTTATCCACTACAATAGACTATGTCCCCTCAGGTACTGCAATCTCATAAATCTCTCTTTCTGCCCTTAAGTTCTACCTGAGTGTCATCTCACAGCAGCAGAGAAGAGTAACAGCGACAGTGGAAAAGATAAAAATTAACCAAATCATCAAACCTCTAATGGGTACTTCCTGTCAAACTTGTCTGGGAATTTACAAGAACATACTGATAAAATCCTAATAATGTGTATATATGCCACTATGTTCCCTTAGTGCACTCAATAAACAGTTTCAATGCACCAGGAAAAATAAGTAAAATAATCTATTCTCTATCCACTTCATTAACTTGCTTCTAATTTTATTCTGATCTCATTTATTCATGTAATTATACTCATTAACAGGCGAAGGCTAAGCAGCAGAAACCCTGTTGATGTGCTTAGTGGAACCATCCAAATGGGGTGCTAGTGGAGAACCGTCTCAATCATCTTGGAGAATATGCTCTACCCTTTTTACATTTTAGTCATGAGTATAACTCTTGTTCTAGATAATCAGTGGCTGATCACAGGTATTAAAAGCCAAGAACAGGCTTAAAAATAATGATGCCTGTCTCCAAGCAGTACTTAAATGTTTCCTTAAACATGTGGGTTTAAGAACATTTAGTAAGGTTTCCCTGGGGATGGACGTGGGGACAAAATGAAATTAACTACCATTCCTAAAATTTATTTTTAAAGACTCTTTGTAAATTGTATTAAATATTCTGAAATTATAGAATGCTATTTTTTTTCCTGTGACATGCTACCATGTGGGAAATTGTCTCTTAACTTCACTCAGAAATGTCTTCCATTTCTCCCTTTCTCTATTGTTACACATGCCATATACTCTTCATCCTCTCTAACGTATTTGTATATCCCACTGCCTGCATATACAGTTCTGATTTTGAAATCAGCACATTTCAAGTTCATTCGTACTTGTGAGATCTTAATCCATGTCAGAGTCAATTGGAAATCGCCTCAACAACTTCCACTTGGGAGGGAGTTTGCTTTGGGAATGTTTTCACTATTCATTTGTGAAAGAGGCATCAAGAGGTAGTTGGAAACTTGGAGACCTTTCTTCCTCTTTGAAATAACTTCACTATTCTTTTATTTCAATTTTTTAAAAATAAAAAGCAGTCTTTAAGAGTAGACATGAGTAACACACTTCCACAGGAGAGACTCTCTGGCCAGCAAAGTTGTCACCTGGCAATTTGGAAATTAGGATCTAGTCAGGCTAAATAATCAAATAGATCTGCCCAACCTCTTGGTGAACCCGAGCCAATGCTTAGATGGGTTTTCAGCAAACCTGGGCTGAGTTTGGAGAAATTCAAAGCAATTTCATGGCTGCAGATGGAAACCAGGCCCAGCTCAGCTGGTCAAATGAACCTGAAACTCTTGGGCCATCATCTCTAGGGGTCTGAAGCCAAGCAAACCAAAACAGCACCCCACTTCCCAGTGAACAATGGAAGCTCCCTCACACATCAGCCTTGGCAGAAACTGAGCACAGATTTGGCTCGTGTTGCTCCAAAGTGGTAAGTGGAGAAATTCAGTTTCCAAGATGGTTCTTCAGGAAGAAGTGTAGTGTCCAGAGGCAAAGTCAGTGGACTGTAAGACATTGCCCCTGGTGCAGAAATAAATTTCATATCCAATAACTGAGGATGTCTCAACTGTAACACTTAAATCAAGATATTGATAACTGGAGCTGGAATTGTTTTTTCTAGAGGATTACAGATTAAAGCTTGATGGCAGAGGTTTTCTGAACCTGCCTTTGTGTTAAAGAGTATTCTGACTGTAGTATTTGACATGGATTGCAATTTCATCCGAGTGTTCTGGTTGACAACCAGGGGCTAGGCGATAGCCAGCCAAATGTATTGCATGCTTGGTGTAGCTAGACAGCGTTAGATTCACCCTTAGAATACCTGCTCTCCTCTATCAAGAGAGAAATTTTTTGACTTCTGAAAGATGGTACTGATCTTGAATAATTAAGAATCGATGTCAAAATCTCACAGGAGGAATTCTCTCTCTCTCTCTCTCTCTCTCTCTCTCTCTCTAACTTCAATCCTCTCTGTTCTCTCTGTGTCTCTCTCTCTGCCTCTCTTCACACCCCATCTCTCTCTTCAGTGTTTCTTGGGTCATTAAATAACCAAAGTTTAGACTTTTTATAATTGCCCTAGCTTAAATAAGTCAATTCATTTACATCTTGACTAGTCCTGACTTCCAAAGCTGTTAGAGACCAAAGTAACCCAGTTTGTTTGCAGAAAAAATTAAGCCATGACTTCTTTGTACTGCAAACTACGTTCTTTTTTCATATCTAGTTGCTGGAATTTTCTGAGAATTAAATGAGGAAAGCAAAGTCTTGTTCCTACTTTGCGACTGGTTGGTTATAAATTTCCTTTTTAGATCCACTGCTTTTGCTGTCGGTATCATCTCTTTATTCTCGTCTGTCTGTAGCTGGCACACACTATCATGTTTCCATTGTTACCAACACTGACCCACACAACTGTCTCCACAGGGGCCAAAATGAGATACAAGCAAAGCTTTCTTATGTCTGTCTTCTGCTCATCACCCTTGGCTTTGCTTCTAGGAGCATCACTCCAATCTAGCATCCAAGTATACATTTAAGTATCTTCATTTTCTTTCTGTCAGCTTTCCCATTAAAATTCTCCCAATAATCTCTAATCCATGCATACTGAGGAAATAGTTGCTGGCCTTCAGTGATCTTGCAAAATGTCTCCTGAACAAGGCATTTAATATATTTACAATGTGGTCTATACCTTCAGAGGAGACTCTCAAACTTCGCTGCATATTGGAAACATTTGGGAAATTTAAGAGCAAAGCTAACAAAACCCCTAAATCTTGGGCTCTAACCAGACGGATAGAATCAGACTGTCTGAGGCTGGGACGCTTGGATTACTTTCTACAGCTTCCTCCAAGATTCTCAAATAGAGATAGTGTTCAAGACCACTGCTTTATACAAATCTGCAAGTTTGCAACACAGACAACCTTCCCTTTATGACTTAGTATTGACACATCATTGAAAGGCTGCTTTGCATTGGGACATTTTTGTGGCAGTGGAAGGTCTGGTCAGGCATGAAGGCTGATATTTAACATCAAGTTTCTATAGGCTCCAGATCTGATACTCTGTGAAACCCATTGAGCCCCACTACAGCATAAATCAGCTTTAGCCTTCTCAATAACTAGAGGTCCTTAGATCACAGTACATGAGCCCTCAGCCTAAGAATTTTAGTTCTGCTGTTGTATAAACCAAATTGCTTAGCAAATTTGTCTCCCATTACCCAAATTTCCAAAAGAAATATGTGTAAAGAAACCGTTTCTGTAAGAATTTATCATGCTTTTATATCCATCAAGACTTTATGTGGAGTACTAGAAATGGCAAGGAATAAGCATTATTCCTCTTCTTATGTTCTCAGCAGAAGGAAACTCGAAATGATCAGATCCTTAATCTTATTCAAAGCAGCCTCTGGCTTAGAAATCAGAAAGATAAGTTCTCCAGAAGAGAAATATATTTTAATGGTGATTACTATGACCCTTCACCCGCCATCAAATTACAAAATCTAGGAAACACGATCTTTTCTATAGAGTCCAGCGGTGACTCAAAACATGATCGTTCCCTGTGATACAGAGATTTTCTTAACCTGAGTTCCCTGAGGCAAAACTTACTTTCAACCTAAAGCAGCTGGAGACACTAGAAAAGAATGAAGTAGAAAAAGACAAGCATAAGGTAGTGTGTTATTGAAATAGTCACAACGGTCAGATCAAAACCAGTTTCTAGATGTTCTGTGTGGAGCCACTGCTCTTTTGAGCAATTTCTTGGGGGAGCAGGGAAGGCAGAAGAATTCAACTGAAATCTACTTCTTAGCTCCTATCTCCCAAGAATGTCTAATTCTTGAAGGGTCTGGATTCTCTTTCTTGGGGCTGTCTTAATAGGCACAAGGGATGCTAAACCCTACAGTCTTCTGAACAGGGCAATTTCTAGGCAGACAAAGAGTGGAAAGCTCTAGAATTTACAAAGACCAAAATGGAGGATAGTATTGTTAAGCTTTTCACCCCTCCCACCGGGTGTGATGGGAACAGGACCGCAGCTTGAGCAGAGACAAACAGCATGGTTCCCGTTCATATTTTCTTGCTTTCTTTTTTGCATTTATTTACTTAATGTGTGCGTGTGTGCATGTGTGTGCATGTGTGTGCGTGTGTGTGCGTGCGCATGCTTGTGGATGTATTCTGGGGATTAAATATAAGTAATCAGGTTTGAATCCAAGTGCTCAAATGTAATGAGCCATGTTTCGGTGCCCCAAGCCCATATTTTCTAAAGTTATAGAAGCAACTCAGGACAAACTCATAAATCTCATGAAAGGTAAGTTTCCTTGAAACAGACATGCAACTTCTTTCCTAGTACATGACCATTGGCTCTTTGTTCTTCCTCTTAGATTCCATAAATGAACTGTGCTATCTTCAGGATGAATATTAATAAATACAGGCAGATTTGTGATGGCTGACACTTAGACTTTTCAGGTTTTCAGGAATGGGTATGCGGGATCTAGCCATGCTCCGTGGAGCAGAACTCACAGTGATTGCTCAGATCTAAAATGTCCTGCAGTCTGCTCATACCCTGGTGGCCTCCCAGTTCACAAGTCTATTGTCTGTGCCATTTGTGGATCTCAAAGGCTATTCCTGGTGTGCAGAAAAAGTAAAGTAACTGAAACATGACCAAAAGTATGGCCAAAACTACTTCTTTCAGCTAGTCCTGTGAAAGGCTGAATGAGCTTGATTTAGATGCAGTGTCCCTGGTCAATATAGAAAGGAGGTAAGAGAATCAACACCCAGAGCTATTCTTGTCATTGGATTTTCCAGTCACTCTCCCAAGCCAGTTCAACTTGACTCAGTCTGCATGCTACAGGTAAATGAAATGTCTGTTTCCACCTGACATCTCCAGTTGTGGAGAAGTTCACATGAGCCCTCTCCCCTCCTTCATTTCCTGAACAGTAACAACCCTTTCCATTGCTGGACTACATGATTTTGATCATTTGCTTTTAAAAAAATTGTTAAAATTTTAAG
Source organism: Typhlomys cinereus (assembly GCA_023101885.1). Taxonomy (NCBI): domain Eukaryota; kingdom Metazoa; phylum Chordata; class Mammalia; order Rodentia; family Platacanthomyidae; genus Typhlomys; species Typhlomys cinereus. The sequence goes on along the minus strand of JALPQD010000111.1, from coordinate 1,590,826 downwards.
TGTTCAAGAGGGATAGAGAGAGTGGAAGAAAGAGGGAGAGAAGAGGAAAAGAAGAAGAAGAAAGACAGAGAGAGAGAAAGAGAGAAAGAGAGAGAGAGAGAGAGAGAGAGAGAGAGAGAGAGAGAGAGAGAGAGAAGTCAGTTCTTTCTTTCTACTATATTGGGCTTCCAAAGGTTGGATTCATGAACAGGCATCTTATCCACTGACCTATCCTATTTGCCAGCCCTACAAGTAACTTCTTAACTGAGTTTTCAATCTCCAATATCTTTTCCAACTTTCTAAAAATTTTTAATGTTTTTTATTTTTGTACATGTGTATGTATGATGGTTAGTCTTTAGTGTCAACTTGACATACCTGGGATTAACTAAGATCAGCTGAGACCACCTGAAGAGATTATCTGGATAATACAAAGATCAGCCCCAGATCCCATAGGAACCTCCCTAGATCTCATTGGAACCTCCCAGTAGTGGGCCAGATAAAAGGAGCCACAAAACAGAAGACAGAAGAGAAGAGAGATTCTCTAGGAATACTCCAGCCACATGAATGTCTGCTGTGACTTACCTGCCTACAGCTTCTGCCACCAGCCATGTCACTTCCACTGTGAAAGACTGTATCTCCCCTTTGGAACCCTAAGGTGAATAAATCTCCTTTTCTCCCTTAGGTTATTTGACTTTGGGTGTTCTCTCACAGCAATAGTTAAGAGTAGCCATTACAGTATGTGTGTATCAGAAGGTACAGTGTGTCCCTGTGAAGGACCAAGGATGACTTTGAAAGTCATAATGGATTGTTTCTATCTCCTTTTTTGCTTCATTCTCAGATTTCCCAGGCTCTGCCTTCCAGAGCCTAGAAGTGCAGACTACCACCATTTCAACCTGTCATTTTTTATGTGGGACCTGGGATATGAACTCACATCCTTCTGCTTTAACCCCTGTCTTAACCCCTGAGCCATTCTTCAGCCCCCTTTCCAACTGTTTTACTTCGACAGCTCTGCTAATGTTTCTTGCAATTTGAAATAGTTCAGGGAATTTGTTTAAAAATCAAAAATGCAAAATTTCCAGCATTATTTTCAATTGATATTGATTAGGTTGATCTGGAGAACCTACAATCCCAATGATTGTATCTTACCTAGTTGCCAATCCGCAGTGGGTCTGCAAGTGGCTTTTGCTAAGACAACTTGCTCCAGGTTGTTGCCTGAGATACAGTGGGTGAGAACGCATGAAGTGTCTTCACAGAAAGAAGTCTCATTCTCTTTGCAGGCAAAAGTAGGTGTGCATGTGATACAGAGGCAGGAGGGTTTCTAGTCTGTCAAAGACAGAGATCAGAAAGAATATGTGTCCATAACAAAGTTGCTCTGATATACTTTTTTGATAGACTTTGGGAAATGATTGAACAGGAAAATTATCTTAAAGCATTGAATTCTGAAGTCTCAGGCTAAGCATTGTGCAAAGCTCCCTGTCGAAGAAAATGCTAGAAAGGACTGCTTTCTCTGTCTTCATTGCTTCAAAATATTGTAGAGTAAGCTTATGGTCCTTGCAGCAGCCAATGGGAAAACATCCAGTTCACAGGAGGTATGTTTCAGCAGCATGAGAGAGAGGTAGAGAGAGCAGAAAACATGTCTCATTTTTTAACCTCTTCACAACTGCCTAGATGTGTGCTGCTTCTTTTGGGACTGAATGACACCTTACAATTTTTAGACTACGAAAGACACAAGGGGGAAGGCCCTGAGAAGATCTACACAAGGGGGAAGGCCCTGAGAAGATCTTGGAGTCCCTAAAAATCAGCAAAATAAAGACTCAACATCATTAATCTCAATGATAAAAAGAATATGGCAAGATACATTCTCTCTGGTGGAGCAAAATGACATAACCGCTTACAAAATGCATGCCTGAGAACCGAGACATTAAGTTGTAAGGAAATGGAAAAAGTATCTGGGAATGCTTTCAGTCAGTTGGGGCTATAGTCATAGATATTCTTGGTCAAATGTGGTCCCAAATTAGACATGCCTACAAGTGATAAAATAAGTCATACAGTTCAGGCTGCCATTTTCCTACTTACACATAATCACTGTACTTCTATTGCTACTCAGGATAGTTCTGATGACCCCAAATGACTGAAAGAGTGTTTGCAGGCAGTGACTACAAATGGCTCCCACTGTGCCAGCTCCCTCTTGATTGCCTGCAGTCTGGGAGGATTTAAATTGCTCAGCATCTTTAGCTTTCATTTGCTCCTTCCCTTTTCCCTGAAAATTCTAACAGTCATAATAAAAGAAAATAATAAAATGAAATGAAACAAAACTTCCTTGTTGGATAAATGAAGTTTTCGGATGAACCCATGATCTTAGAATAATGCAGTCTTTCTCCTAAAGCCATGGAGTTAGTTGTGCTACAGAAGCAGCTAGAATCCCAGTCTCCTGATCCTCACTCAATCCCATGTGACATTCTTTCATTTCTTCATGGGAGCCATTTGCTTGAACCTTAGTGACCTGTCCCAACTCAGGTCTCACCAGATGGCTTCCTCTGTTGCTTTGAGACACCTGTCTGTCATTGACCAGTCTACCTTGCCTAGTCCTGTAAAATCCCTGGCTACAGCTGAAGTATTGTTAGTGCGTTACAGAACAGTTAGAACCAGTCATTTTCCTAATCACGTTGTAGACACATATATACCAAAATGAGATTGGATACTTCAGTTATTCTCCATATCAGGACTACTGCATTTTCTCCTCCTGTCTCCTACTCTGGAGCACAGGAGCCCTGGCAGGATGCCCCCGAGAAGGATGAAGAGCTCAGAAGAGGTGTAAGGGAAGGACAATGGGATAGATTTCCCCAAAAGTCTTATTTTTAATCTCCTAAGTTACATTTTCAATTTTAGAAAGCCTGTGTTCGGTTCTATTTTTGTCAGAGCAGAAGTACGACTCTATCTTGACGGATTCCTGGGTTCCTCAAGCATAGGAATGTGATTTCAGAATTTAGTATATGCAGGTTCTTACTTCAGGGAATGTCACTTTATTTGCACCCATGCCTAGTCCAACTGTGGCTTCTGGGTATTCCTTGCCTGGTTTAGTACCAGTGGAGCAGTCGGGAGAAAGAAAAGTGAGATGCAGTTTGGTTTACTTTCACGCCAGTCAGCATTTCCTCTTGAAGCCCACGGGAGACCTCTGGCTGCATGCACAATGATCATGACAGAAGTTTAAATAAATGCGGTGGGTCCCCCAGGTTTGCAGTGCAGTGTATCCGAATGTCTGAACGGAGAGTTCTTGGATAAGCTCTTTTTCATGCATACAAAATACAGGCACTATGCCCGTGCTATTTTTTTCTTTAGCTTTGTGGTGGGAGCAGGGCAGAGGTAGGAAGCTACAGGCAAAAAAGCAGAACTTCTCTTGCTAGAACTTTCCATCCCTGTAGAAGCAGAGGAATACAGATTCCTCACACACAGCCTGGTACTGTCTTCCCTGCTTTATGTGGAAGAGGGGCAGCTAGTCAAAAACGAAACAAAAAATGTCTCTTCAAATCACACAAGTAGATAGATGGTGGTATTTTTCAGTTTGAAATCCTGGTCTCTTGACCCCTGACCCCAGCGCTTTTCCACTCTACTTCAAGAACTTTATATTTCATCAGTGTGATTCTTTCCTGGAGTGTGGGAAGGGGAGCTGGAAGGTCAAAGGGTCAAGATGATGACTAGAAAAAAATGCACAACACAAGCACCATGTAACCATGGAATATTTGGTGATTGTGTTGTATCCACAATTGAATTTAGTCTCGAGAAGGAGGTGTCGAATCAACATCAGGAGTGAGAAAGGGTTTTAGATTCTAAGGAAATGTTCTTTGTCTCCAGTCTGTCCTGAGAAGGGTTTAAGAAGCCAGGTGGATCTGGAAGCAAAACTAATCAACATCAGGAGTGAGAAAGGGTTTTAGATTCTAAGGAAATGTTCTTTGTCTCCAGTCTGTCTTGAGAAGGGTTTAAGAAACCAGGTGGATCTGGAAGCAAAACTGAAGTCACCAAATTGACAAAGCAAGACTGCATATTACTGATCTGAAGTAAGGCAGGGTTGGGGATTCCAGACAGAGACCAAGAGTCAGAAACTCTGAGAGTGTTAGTTGTCCACGGAGGTCAAACCCCCCAGAAAGGAAAGAATGGTTGCATTTTTAAAAAATTTTTAATCTTGCTCCCCAACCATAAGCTTGGACAGAGAAACACGCGCTCTACAATATAAGTCCGGGAAAACTATGGAGAGATTTCTCTCTCTCTCTCTCTCTCTCTCTCTCTCTCTCTCTCTCTCTCTCAGGTCAGTTCTCCATTCCCTCCTGCTAGCCCCTCCCCCTAGGTCTCCAAAAGGAGAAGATTATAGTCACGGCATCACAAGATCTGCAGCACAACTCAGCCTTGTCAAGTGAGTGTCTATGAATCATGCCAGGTTATTTTTCTCTTCTTTCTGATCTGGTTTTCTCTTTTAAAAGTGGCGTGAAACAGATTGAGATGTCCTATTTTGCTGATTCTGTCGATTTGGTTCAGTCGTTCACCTTTTTAACCTAGCAAGAAACATCATGAATTAATTGTCCAAAACTTACATCTTATTGAGATCTCGTCATTTTAAGGTTCTGGCTTCCACATTACAAATGTCAATCTGTGTTTTCTTTTGTGAACCTGATTCTTTTAATTCCTTTCCTGAGCTGTTATTGTTCTGAGATAGCTTCTTCTACTGCCAGTTCATGTGCTTATTGCTTTACCTGTTTTCTAAATAAGTGAAGGGGTTGGGACATCTCTAATCAAATGGTTGATTTACAGCTGTAATGAAGTCAGTTCTATGACATTCTAATTTCTCCTCTCTTCTGGGTCTGTACAACCACACCTGTGACCTTGGAGATGATTACTTTACACTCACCTGCATTGTGAGCACTAAAATACCATGTGTCTGCTGGTAATGAACCAAATCTTTTAGGGATGGGACAGAAGGATTCCTTATTCTATGACGATACTCGTACATCTTGAGAATAAACAGTGCGTATTAAGAGAAGGATGAGGCAGATGATATGGAGATACAAGTCTCTGGGCTTCACTATTATAAGAAAAATGATTAAAACATCTAGGGTTTTAATCAGTGGTTCAGAAAGAATGCATCTGAAAACAAAACCAAAATCTTGAACAGGATTCTGAGTAGCTCTGGTTCCACATTAACTCATTGCTCGGTGATTTCCATTTCTTGTTTATGTTCATTTTCTTTATTGCTCTATTGTACTCAATTTCACCCCTTATTTCCCACATTGTTATTGCTAATGTAGTAATTGATGAAGTATGCTGTGTTGAAGTGATGTGCATTTTTCTAGCACTGTCTTCTCTGGGCATAGCAAAAACCTTAAACAGCCTTGAAATTAAATGTAATATATTTGCATCTGTATAGTTTTTATTTGAGCATCTGGAAGTCATTTAGTCAGTTATTTATTTGAAAACTGGTCGTAGAGCAAGTAAAAGGCCACAAGCTGAAGCTGTGTCTATACTGAGCTACTGAATCAAGCCCAGGCTAGAAGCTATGATTAAATCCAGCCACAGAGGCTGACCCAATAGAAAGAGATTGTTCTAACAGGCATCAAAACCTTGGCTGGTACCTGAAAGACAAGAGTTACATTCTTTATCACCTGCCATTTAGTTTTGAATCTAGCTAGCTTCAGGCTGTGGCCAGCAAGGAAGGACGGTCCTTGCTGGGTTTCCTGATTTCACAGGGATCCTGGGAGGAGCAAAACAATGCAGGTTAATGCCCTATCAAAGACATAGGGAAAATATTTACAATATTAAACTCAAGGAATAGGGGAAAAGATTTGGAGAACAATTGAACATTTGGAGGAAAATGCAAAAAACACACTGGCCTGGATCCAACTCAGAAAAGGCAAGAAATCTATCTGACACAGACCAAAGAACTTCTGTAAAAGTAACATAATGAAATCTTCATGCAGGCATTACTGCACCTCCTGCCTGGTACATAGTGGTGCTCAATAAATGTCAGTTTGTGGCTCCACTTTCCCTTTTCCTTCTCCTTTTTACTTAAATTTTCTGTTTATTTATAAAAGGTTTATTTTGTGATAAATTCATGGTAAATTATTTGGTATGTAAAAGTGTAGCTTATGGTTTTTTTTTCCCCAAGAACACTTTGGCTGATGTGCTGCATATATTTTGTGTGATACAGTGATGTTTTTACAACTCCTCTCTACTCTGGCAAATCCTTCTTAAAATAGTGACAATGTTAGGTTCATAATCTAGAAGGAAGCTGGAAAGCTGGGATAGGTTTCAATGATGTGTTCGTGGATCCGTGAAGAGCTGAAAAAGGAAAATTAAAGTGTTTCATGAACAGACTTCTTGTCCTCTTGTAGTTACAAAAAATGAGGTGATGAAGGTGAGAGAGAATTTTATTCCTTCTTGTATTTTATTCCTGTGACTGAATGTCTCACTGGAGCACAAAGTTTAAGAGATGAAGCTCTATCTGTCCACAGTATTGTGCCTTTCCACACTGGCCACTCATTAAAATACAAGCTCCCTGTGGTGGTCAGACTGTAAGATGAATGCCAATGAGAATCCTTTCCTGCCATTCTGGACCCATGCAATCCAATTCCCCTGGAGTAGGGGTGGGACTTAAGGTCGTTTCTAAATAACAGAGCTCAGAAGAAGTAGTGTGATTCACGTTCTTTGAGAGATTCTAGAACTTGACTTGCATCATGCTGGCAGACACTCTTCCTTAGTTTCTGAGGAAGAAAGTGGATCTATGGGAAACCATAAATGATAAAGGACTGTCCTCTGTCAACAGCTGAAGGACCAGAATTATCAGTCCAATAGTCTTGTAGGCAACGAATGCTGCAGTTGCTAGAACATAGCTTGACTAGAACTCCTAGTTCTTGATCCACATACAGAACACTGGTGATGTCATCTTTCTTGTTCACTTCAGATTAATTCCACATTTCTGAGCCCTGTCTCTGTGAAATCATGTGTTGATAATGATTATAATCCTGCATGTGCAGACTTTAACAAGTCCTTTTTGGATGTATCTAAACTCCTAATTCAACTCATACCATTACACCATTGGTCAAAAGCATCTTCAACCTGTCTGTGATATCATAGAATCAAAGAACAGAGGCAAAGCAAGACCAGATTTCCAGCTTTTATGTGCCAGCATTAGCATTTTTTTTGCAAGATTTAGCTGCTTATCTCAAAGGATAAAGTAGACCACAGACTGTCTGGCCCAGACAAAATAACGATGATCAATGATAGTTTTTAAGTACATTCACAAAGATTTCTGGTTTGTTTCGTTAATTTCCAGTAGTGCTGGAAGAAAAGAGGAATACTTAAAATGGTCTCAGCCGTACTGAAAATATTTTATTATGTTAACGTATTCTTACAATTCCTCTTAGAGCAAATATTCTTCTGGCAAGGCTCGGTCAGTAGTGTTATATCTGAAGCTACAGAATGGACAGCAAGCGTTCCTCTAGCTCACTGCCTTTCCTCTAGTACAAACTGAACATTTCAAGAAAAGTGGGTTATAAAATAAACAATGCATTAAAAGAAGCGGAAACTACACAAGCAAACCCAAGAGATAGTGCAATTGGATCTTGTGTATCTGTGTCATGGCTTGAATGTAATTTGTCCCCCACAGGCTCCTGTGATTGAGTCCTTAGCTGAAGTTGATGCTGGGAAGGCCATGACACCTTTGGGAGGTGGAGCCGTGCTGGATGGAGCTACGTCACAGGGGTCGGGCCTTGAGGTTTGCTCCGCCTTTCTTCTATTAGCAGTCTGCTGTCTCTCAGTCTCCATAATGGCCTGAGTCTCCTCCAGCCTCTCCTAGCCTCCTGCCACACCTTTCCCTCTGGAACCATACACCAAATAAATCTCCCCGTCTTCTATTAAGTTGCTTAAGACTGAATGGCGTCTCATAACAGAAGAAAGAGTAACTATGACGATCTGTAATGTTGGAGAATAATGTTTGAGGTTCTACTTTAAACTCTTACTCAAGTGGCTTGTGTTGTTTCATCTTCCTAATTCAAAATGCAGTGTTAACTTCCTCACATCAGCCAAACATCTGAAAACACAATGTTAGGAAATGAACATAGCAGACTGGGTCATGCTGCATCTACCTTCACTGCAAAGTAGCTGTGATAAGATTACTTCAAACGACATCATGACCAACTTATTTACCTGAGGTTTCACATCCAAACATTACGTGGCCTACCTTAGATGGTGAGCAATCTAGATCGCCATTTTTCAGTGTTATTGATAATCAGCAGGCTTTTCATACAGAAGTGAATACATACCAGGGTCAGGTATAGTGATCACATTTAACTTTTCTAACAACACGGTTACATGGAAACCATGTAAAAGATGGGAGAACCAAAATTCAGAGAGGCAAAGAAGCTTGTTGCCTAGACTAGGCATTGAGTAAGGCTCAGAGCTAGAGGTCAATGGAAGCAGTACGATAAGGGTAGAAGAGCTCCCTGCCACCTCAGTGCTTCCCTTCACAGTTGCTCTGACCGCAGCTCCCAGCAAAGTCACTCATTGATTACAGAGTCACCTGCCACGTGCTTGCTGAATACTGGCTATGGCCAGGCTTTGGAGGGTACCACAGTGATTGAAGATGGATCGCAAAGGATTGACAGGTTATATTTTCGCTTGCTGCCAACATACATGAAATTACAGGAACAAATACAAATCCCACAATTCTTTGAGAATTGAAATTCCTCTTCTAAATGAATCATTACGTGGTTCATGTAGCAGACATTGGCAGTGCCTGTATGCTTCTCTGTGTCACTCAATACCCCAGCACATGCCAAAGGTGTGCTACTTCAAGGGCATGGTGCAGTCTTCACATTTACAAAAGGCAAGAAGGATATCCCAGGGGTTTGTGGGCCTATGAGAAGCATTTGTGGTTCCATGAGAAGCTAACGACTCCTGGAATTAAAGGAAGAATATTCCAGTTTCATTGTGCCTGAGATGGAACAGCTCTGAGGTGCAATTTAAAATGTCCTCTGCTGATTGCCAATGAGACTGAGCCTCAGTTGCCCATGTGTATTTGTGTGTGTGTGTGTGTGTGTGCGTGTGTGTGTGTGTGTGTGCGTGTGCGTGTGTGTGTGTGTGTGTGTGGTGGGTAGGGATGTATAGAAGAGGACACTTGAGAGTGTGTGCTTCTGGAGACTCAAGGGTAGCTTCAGGAATTAGCCTGTATTGCTTTAGCTCCTTTTTCTTTGCTCTGGGCTTCCCAGTCTCCTCCTTCCGGCACCAGAATTGCAGGCCACCACCACTACTGCCTGGTGTGGGATCTGATGATCCAAGCTCAGGTCCATTTGCTTATGAGACCTCTTTCTATGTGTATTTTAATTTGTGATTGAGACTCTACTAGAAGAATCCACCTACTGTTGTTTGAAATGTGACTTGTTCCTCATAGGTTCATGTGTGTCTGGATCTTAGTTGATATTTAGGAAGTTGTGACGATTTGGGGAAGTGAAGCCTTGATGAAGGAAGGTATGCTACAGGGACCAGGGCCTGGAGGTTGGTTAACCCCACTCTTCTTTCATTAGTGGTCTGCTTTGGTAGTTGAAGCTAGCTCTCCCAGACTTCGGCATGGGCAACCTCCAGCTTCTGCCAGTTAGCCGTGCCTACCCCCCCATGATGGACTATGTATCCCCTATGGAACTGTAAGCCAAAGAAACCTTCCTTTCTCTCAAGTTGCTTGAGTTTGAATGCTGTCTCACAGCAGGAGAAAGAGAAACTACAATGTCGCTAAAGGACAATTTGTAAATTAATATGGTCTCAGAAGTAGAGAAATTCAATATCTTGTCCTACTTCCTCATGACTGCCTTGAGGAAAGGAAGGCTTTGTTCTAACACAGGCAAATTTGGAAATTTCAGGTTTGCTTAGTTTGCTGAATTATTTTACAATTAAAAAAAATGAACTGCAACAAGTTCTTGCGAGAACCTCTGTGTGTTTCTCAAGCCTAATAGAGCTGTTCAGAGGCATCCTCTGGAGCTGTCAGAGCTGCAGACCTTGTGTGTTCACATATCCAGCAGTGACTTCAACGTGCAGGCAAGACATTCTTCCTCAAATGCTGTCAGGAGAAGAGCCGAGTGAGAAAGGAATGAGATTAAACCACTGCTTCCAGGAGCGAGGCAGCCTGGGGTAGGAAACTGTTTCTCCAATGGACTCATACAATTGGGTTTTGAGCCTTCTTTGGTCTGTGACAAGCTAGCTGTTCTATAAAAGATAGCTCATTTCTCTCAGTTGTTTGTTTTTCTTTAAAGAGAGAATATGTGTTTCCTGTGTCAATTTGTTGTAAGTTATTTTATTTCGGAAGGAAATCATTTACTCATTATTAGTGGCTGCCTGCAAATGATGGGAAGGAGACGTGGATTACAGAGACAGATAAGGAAATGTCTCGAGTCCTTTGGTTATAGTTATGGTTTCATTGACCACTGCCTATTGTCCAGACTCAGCAGAGTGTTCATTTTCATCAGTTGACCTCGAGGCTGTAAAAATGAAAAGCATATGTCCACTGAACATTTTGAAATAGTTTATGAAAGTATACTCTTGGGCATGGAGAGATATTTCAGTGGGCAGGAAAGCGTGCTGCCCAAGATGAGGACCTGAATCCTATCCCAGTACCATATAAAAAGCTGGATGTGGGCATGTGCACCTCTAACCCAGTGCTGTCAGTTTTCAAAACAGGTGGATTGTTGGGGCTTGCTGGCTGCTGCCCTAGATTCAGGATCCATGGCAGATTCTCAAAGGAATAAAAGTGAAGAGAATGACAGAATAGGACATCTGACACCCTCTCTTTCCTCTGCATGTGTGCAGACATGTATACCTGGACACCAATGTGCATTCAGCATATACACATATATCAGCTACACACCTATATCACATACATACACTTAAAAATAAATTAATCTTTAAAAAATAAGTTCTTTTTATTTCCACTCTTACAGACTTAACAGGTACACCCGTCCCCTCCCTCCCTCCGACCTCCCACCGCCCTGTGCTCCCCTCCCCTCCCTCTCCCTCCCCATCCCCCAGTGCCTCCCCCTCCCATCCCCAGAGCATCCTTAAATGTGCATGCCCAACTCTCCTCTAGGTCCTACTCTCCGATGAGGTGCAAGGACCCAGTGGCATTTCCCAGAACCCGTCCTGTGTCCCACTTAAGCATAGGAATACTACTGTGGCGGTCAATCCCTTGCCTCCAAGGATCCTAGTACGTTTAGCCCATGCTAGACTTTGTGGGGTCAATAGTGTGTTGGACATTGCGCAGGGCATGCAAAGTCCAATTATGATTGCTTCGGCCCTAACTTGTGTGGAGTATCTTGCATATCATGACTCCTCCCATCCTTGTGCTCTTCCAATCTTACTGCCCTCTCTTCTGCAAATTTCCCTGAGCTTTAGGATGGGGAGACATTAGGCAGGCCTGATTCCAGGTGGTTGATATAGAGTCCTGATGTTCTGAATTATGGTTTGTTGATGATTTTTTTTCAGTTTTGCTGCTCCTGCAATGCCCTTGGTTCCATCCTGATGGGTATCGGATGTCACCCCCTGGCCAGAGATAAAAACCTGTTAAATCAGAGTCTTGTTGTAAGAGTAGATTCAAAGGTAGATGGAATAGAAGTAGGTGAACTGTTCAAAATACTTTGGAGTTGTTCAGGATTCATTTTGTTCCTTCATTTCCTTCCTATGTAATATCTTGTTACCTTAGTTTTGAAGTCGTCTGTAGATAACTTTTTCCTAACTATATAAACCCACTTCTGAGCTCTAGACTTCTGAATTTGTTCCTGTGGAAGCCTTTTCATGTAACTGTTTCAGGGGCAATTCATGGGTAATATGGCTCTAACTACCTTCTGCCATTGCTCATGTGACTCCTTTGACAGATTCTCCTGCTTTTCTATAAAAGACCTCATCAAACACATCTTCTATGGTGTAACCATTTGGCCAACTTTTAGCTCAAAGGAAATCATCACACATCTCCTTAGCCAAAATACCACTAAAAGTTTACTGATTGTAATTGAAATAAAATCCAACTTCCCTATAGTTTATAAGATCCTGTCAGCAATTCTTAAAGAATGACCCAAAAGGGTCAGCTTGATCAAGGCTATTTTTATGCTACTAAAGGTTAATAGTGTTATTATTTTGTTAACATTTTCATCAATACTATAAAGCAGCGCCGAGTAGATCTTTTGACACCTTCTGTGTCTCAAGGTTCTGGTGTCAACATATACTGGGAAATGACATTTTTCTCTGCCCTGATTGGCAGTTAAAAAAGGAGGATGTAAATTTCACAAAGGAATTTGTTAGATGAAATACCTAAAGAGATTAATTTTTAACCTTCTAACTCTCAGATGCATGGCTTTTTAATATTACATGTGATAAGAGTGAGAGTGTACATAAAACACTCAGGCAGTTGTTTGAGTTGTGAATTCATCCTGCCATCATTTTTGAACTTGGTTTTCTGATTTTTACCAAGGAAACTTGCAAGGATCAAACTCAGGTCACCAGGTTTGCATTCAGGTGATTGACCCACTGAGTATTTTTTTTAAATAAATATGTTTCTCTTTGATAATACACAATGAACTGTGCCAACATTTGGAAATCTGCATTATGCAGCCAACTATTGAAATACAATGTTCAAAATTATGCTGAGTAAAGGTTGTGTTCATCTTTCAAGCTGTACAAATATACCTGAAAAATAAGAGTATACAACTCATTGCTATGATCTCAGACTTTTATTCAGTTTTTAAGAAAGTACCTTCCATTAGTTACTGTTCTCATTGCTATGCCAAATACCTGACAAAAGCAACTTAAACATTTACTTTGGCTCACAGCTTGAAGGTGTGCTCTACCATGGGAGGGAAGTATGGTGACAGGAATATGAGACAATTGATCACATTGAACCAAAAAACAGAGAGGTAGATGATCAAACTCAGTTAGTTTTCTCTTTTTTTATGTAGTCTGAGACATGGGTGAGTGTTCCCATATCCATTAACCTAACCCAGGGCCTCTTTCACTGATATGGTAAGAGACTTTTCCAGCTGATTCTAGATCTTCACTACTTGATAAACAATACTGACCAGCACAGTCACTTTTCAGGTTTTGGTGTGGCACCATGAACTATTAGCCACTATGTCATGAAACTGTTATAAAGGCACTCCATTTTCCAAAACATATCTGTGTGACTTTGAATTTTATCACATATTTCTCCCAAATATCATGCCAACATGTCTTAACAGTTTGAATGCAGTAGCACAGGTAAGAGTGTCATTGTTTTCTATTAGCCAGACATTAGCTAGATTTGTAAAATATAGCCCAATATAATTCTTCTTCATCCATTCTCTCATTCCCTCATTATCTTTCTTTCTCCATCTCTCTTCTCTCTCTCTCTACACACATCACACACACACACACACACACACACACACACACACACACACACACAAGGATTAGTCTATTTCTTATGTTAGTATATGCATTGTTTCCTAGGATTACTGTCACAAATAGTAATAAACTCAGTAATTTAAAACAGGAGAAATTTGTTTTCCACTATTTTGAAGGTCTAAAATAAATCCAAAGTATTGTTGGTGCTCCTGGAGTTCAATGCTTCCTCTAGACATACTTCTTGCAGGCTGTCTTGTGTTCTTGACTTGTACATACACCACTTTAATTCTTACTCTTGGCTGTCACTTGGCTTCTTCCTCTGCTTCTCTGTTTATGTTTACTTCCCTTTCTCTATTATTATAACTTGTTGAGCTTAATGGGCTTTTCCCATTTTAGTTTCCTCACAGGTTGCTGCAGCAAAATACATAAATCAAATGATTTAGGGGAGAAAGGATATGATTGTGTTACAATTCTAGGCCTCAATTCATTATCATAAAGAAATCACAGAAGCAAGAATTTGAGGGGCTGAGGCTATATCACATCCATAGTCACGAATGGAAAGCCAAGGATGAATGTGTGTTTGCTCACTAGTTATTTTGTACTCCTCTCTCTCTCTCTTTCTGTCTTTTTTTCTCTCTCTCTCCATTTTAAAGTACTCTCAGGTTACCTAAGAATTCTCCCACTCACCTTTAAGTTGTCTTCTAATATCAAGTAATGCAATCCAGAAATTTCCTAATATAGAGACCTTCCTCCTAAGTGTCAGGTCTATAAGTGATACTACTATCAGATGTCTTCAGATCCAGGACAATTTTATAATTTTATGTCAGTGGCCTTAATTATATCAAATCTTGTTACTTAGGACTACTGTTTTCACTATTTTGAAGGCCTAGATTAAATCCAAATTATTCTCAGTGCTCCTTAGCATCAGTGATTTCCCTTAGAACAGTCCTTTCTCAGACCTGGACACAGACCTCGTTTGGGGGGATCATCATTTAGCTTACTATATCATCCAATGGGCGTGTTACTAGTTTACATAAAATAATACATACATATTTTAAAAATTCTTAGTAGCACATGTCATAAACATTAATACATATAATTCATCGTATTGGAAATGCTCAATAATTCTTAGGTTAAAGAATTGAAAATCAGAAGCCCTATTCCAGTGAAGGACGTTCTTTCTTCAGACCTTTTACATGTTCCTTTTCCTTTGTCTCATATAGCCTTTGTAGTCTTGAATGACAGTATGCTTACGTATCTTGAGTCCTTCCAAAGTAGATGGGCAAGGCCATCAGAGAGGATTAAGTCTGTCTTCGAATCTCTTGCAGGCCGGTGACACTACTCTGAACATTCATTCCTATCGAAAAGGATTTTATTTTTTTTATTTTTATTTATCCTGCAAGTCTTTGAATGAACAGTTGTGGACCGGTGAGACATGCTGATACAGCCTCAGGCCTAAGGATATTGAGTTCATGTCCATTCTGAATTCTGAACTAATCTAAGCTACACAACAAGACTCTATTTAACAAATTCAAGGGTTGAGGCTATACTTCTGTGGTTTACTTCTTGCTTCGTAGGCACAAAATCCTCCTGGATATGATAACCAGGAGAAGAAAAAGAACTGTCAGTTGAAAGATCATCTTTTCTACTAGGATTTACAGACTACCTGCATATAGAAGAGCCCCTTTATCCTCCTTCATGCTCATGATGTTAATTTTTACAAGGTTTCCTAATTTTTGAAACTTAGTCTGTTTTTACCTTGAAAAGTTTATTGTTTTATGTCCCTTGGTATACTGTGGGCTTCCTGAAGGCTTTCACCACAGCTGTATGAGTTAACATTACACACACTTGGCCAGCTCAGAGTACTCAGAGTATAAATATTGTTTCAAAAAATCAATACATAAGTAGACTCTCAGTTAATTACATTATTTTTCTCTGCATAAGGGTATATATGGCTATAAAATTAAGGTTTTTATTAACACAACGTGTATCATAATTTAAACTAATCAACAGCTTACTGTTATTTTTCTTCTCTGAATACACACTGGACCACTTTCCATCTTACCATAAAAGAACATGATCCCATTTTAATGGCCTCATATTATTTCATGGTATGTGTGTGACATCTCATAAATTAGCTAGTCCCTGACTAATCGACATTTGGGTCCCTTAAAAGATGTATTGTTTTTATAAATGGCATCCCTTTCATGTATCTCTGTGCAGATGTTTTTAACTGAAGGTGATACGATTGAACTGGACACTTGTGCTTTTAAATCTTTGATGCCTAATGCCAACCTGACCTCCAAAGGAGCTGAACAGATTTACATTGCCATGAATGGTTTAGGTCACCCTGCAGCTGTCCAGACTGTCCTCAAATTCTCTCTCCATTAGTTGACCATATCACTGAGATTGCTTCTTAATGACTTGAAGACAGGAGTTGGGGCAATGACTCAGGGGTGAAGCCTTATCTTTGGACCTGAAAGATAGAGTCTGGGAGACCCCAGAGCACAGCAGTACCTTCTTGTATATGTATCATGCTCTCACACACTTGTATACCTACCCATGTGCAACACACACACACACACACACACACACACACACACACACAAGACTTAAAAAAAAGCTTTTTAAATGTATTTTAAATGTATAGCACTTTGAAGGAGTGATAAATTACTGCTTTTCACCAAGTCAACTGATGGGTATTTAGAAGTACAAATGGCATTAAAAAATTAATATTTTAATCAAAAGACAGGAAAGACCAGTGTCCCTGAAGTGCCATGAACAGAGTTCATGTTCTTCTGCAGGCGGTAGGACAACACTGGAAGGCCCACACAAAGACTCTCAGATGTCAGAATGCTAGAATAAAGGCTAATGAAGACAAGTATGTGACTACCAAGTTATATCACATTGTTCTAATCCTTGCTTGCCAAAGGCCACCTCATAATTCTGAAAAAGGCACTAATCCTTGTGAGTCATAATACCGGCGGGGATGGCTGATAACTTAGTTCTTGAAGCCAATTCCAATTCAGAACTATGTGAGTTCTTGCTGAAGGCTGGTCAAGATCCCAGAATCAATTCAAGAAAGGGGCGAGGCTGTTACTTTATTTAGCAACAGAGATAAGTCCAGTCATTTTAGTTTTCTGTTCTAACAAAATTTCCCCAAATATCATGGTTTAAAATCTCACCAATTCATCAAGTTTTATCTCTGGAAGAAAGAAGTGAAGAACTGGTCTCATATGGATAAATTCAAAGGCTTCTGTCCCTCTGGAGACTCCAGAAAGGAAGTGTTTCCTTACTTTTCCAGCTCCTAATAGATTCAGATGATCTTATCCTCTGCTTACCAAAGCAAGAGCACAGATTCTCATCTTCAGAGTCTGTCCTTCCTGTCTGTCTTATGATTGACTTTGTTAGTTACTCAAGATTCATTTCTGTCCTTTTCAAATTATTTTCCATAGTTACTTGAAGCAAGATGGATCCACATTCATAATCAGTTGAAGTTACTATTTCTCATATATGGAAGAACAAGCAAATGGCCACCAACTCTTATTTTCATCCCACAGATGGTTGGGTTGAGCCAAGTAACTGGGTTTTCTGTGAGATATCTTCAAGTTTTATATCCATTGTCTCCAGCATCTGTCTTCATCTTCCTTCTTTCTTTCATAAATTGGAGGCATAGCACCAGCATAGGAATTGGGGAGACATGCCTCACCCTGTAATAACTTGTAATCCAGTGTGAATTCTGGGCTCAGGAACAGTGGGAGGTGACTGTGAAGCTCTTGCCAGCTAAGAAGAGCACTGGAGTACAGGCTGCCCCATGGCCCTCAGAAGATACCTGCCCTCTTGGCACGTCTCGGAGCCATCAGAAAGGGACATGAAGCATTGCTGTCTCCAAGCCTTTCCATTCCTGATGGGCTCTTCCTGACCCTAGCAAACCTGCACATATTCATCTTCACTGAAGTCACTTTGCATGTTGCTGATAAAATCACCATCAAATGGTTTAAAGGAACAGGGGATTTATTTTCTTAGGACAATAGTCTGGTTACAGTTCTCAGTCCAGCTGGCAGGAGAGTATGCCCCCTCATCAAAGGGCTGGGGGAACTGGCCACAGCATCTCCACATAACAGCTGAGAGCGGACCGATCAGACTTGCCAGATCAGCGTATCTGGCCAAGTATGCACACAGGATACCCACTTCCTCAACCAGCTCTCTGTATCTTATTCACAGGTCCAGGGCCTAGTCCCACACACCATAGGCTGGGTCTGCCCCAACAATCAGATAATCTCCTGCAAGTTTGTTCTGGGCTTAACTTTACCAGTTATCTAAAAATGTTTCCAGAGCTTGAACCCTCAACCACCAGGTTGACACCTTTGACACCTGTACCTAACTATGTTTCCAAGCCATCCTGCTAGAGGTACTGCTCCTCTCGACCCTGATAAACCTAAAACATGTTCATCTTGGACAATTCTGACTCTCCCATGCAATGTGTGCTTTGTTTTTTGAGATATCTCACTAGGAATCCCAAGCTAGTTCCAAACTCATCGCCTTGCCTTGGCTCTCAAGGGCTGGGCTGACAGGTGTCTAGCATTGAACCCAGCTCTATTTAACCCTTTTATTGTGTCTATTTTTATCTCCCGAGGAAAGATGGGGTATGCATGTTGGTACCTATCTTTAGGGCTATTTTGAGAATTCAGTGTGATGATAGATTCAGACTCCTAAGGTTAGCACATGACACAGAGGGGTGGTAAGCAAATCCAGCATTGTTTCAATAACCCTTCTTTCCCCTTTATTTGTGTGAGAGTGAGCCATACAAAGTTGTGCACCTGGTACCATCTTCTTTCATTTCCTTTATCCAAAAGAAGTTCAAACATTTCTCCCCCCAAATAAAGCAGCATAACCGAGCAGCAGGTTCTCCACGCTGGAGACTCCTCCAGTGATGGCTGTGTGCCGCTGTCTGTGATCATCATTAGTAAGACGGACACTGATTCTCTCAGTGTGGGAACTGACTGTGGAGATAAGAATGAAGAGCTTCTCCCTGGGAGGCCTTTGATGACAGCAGGGAGGTTGAAGGGTTGAAAGAAAGGTCCTGGACCCTTACTGCAGGCATCATCCTTACAGTCTGTGCAGGAGGTGGCTTTCTGCCCCAGTAGTCACCTGCCCCTGTTTGGTCTCCAGAATCCCCAGGTGTGGATCAGGTGGTCACTAACAGGTTGCCCGTTTTTCTGCAACTGCACCTGGGCTTCTCCTGCTCCTCCTGTCTCAGCGCCCCTCCCCCCCCGGCCCCACTCATTGTGGTGCATGGGTATATAGACAACGCAGCAATATTCTCGCCAAAATTGAGAAAAACATTGTCGACTTCAAGTCAAGTCTAGCTCAGCAAATAGCAGGCTTTTAGATTCCATTTAAGCGCAAGGACCCATGACCTTGGAATTTGTTTTTGACTCATAAGTGTTCAGTGAACGATGGGACTATGTGAGCTCATGCACCCACAGGGGTATGCACGTAAGCAGTTATATTCCCATGAACCAGTTTAAAAAGGCAGGCAAATCTAGGACCATTTGAACATAAAAATAAGTAATGATGCTCATGGATTGCAGCCATTGATTAAAATAGGAATCCATGGGTCCATACTGAAGTAACTGAATTAATTAATTAGCTGCAAATTAATGGGAGAGACGTAAAACTGTTTTCTGCAACAGAACACCAGAGGATGATGGTAAAACATCTCTGACTGGTAAAAGTAACAAAGGTTTGAGGAGATGTTTGACTGACGTCTGAGCCACATGAGGACCTTCTAAACATCAGGGCCAACAGTGGGTGCCCTCTGCTGCCATGCATGCAGGACAGGCAGCCCTTCTGTGCTGTCTGTCCCTACGGGTCTGGCGCATGGCTGGCTCTACCCATGGAAAATCATTAGATATCCAAGTAGAAGGACATTCTGCAAGCACTCTTAGCATCAAGGCTAAGATGGAAGAAGGGCTGATGCACTTTGCTGATCAAAGGAGAACAGAGAGACCTGGCACATAAATGGAATAGGATCATCTTGGAAGAGAGCCTAGATCATGGTTTGAAATGTGTCCCCCACAGTCTCATGTGTTTGGCAAGGTCATGGCACTTCAAAAGGTGGAGCCTTGCTGGAGGAAGGCAGTCACAAGGGGTGGGTCTTGAGGTGGATGAGTCCCACCCTACCTTCAGGAGAAGTCTGCCTTTGCAGCAAGCAGTTTGCAGCTCTCAGCTTCCAAGATGTCTGCAGTGACCTAGCCTCCTCCAGCTTCGGCCAGCCAGCCATGCCACCTCCTCTATGAGAAACTGTGCTTAGACCGTAAGCTAAATAAATCTCCCTTTCTCCTTTAAGTTGCTTGACTTTGGGTGTTCTTTCTACAGCAATAGTTAAGAGGAACTGTTACAGCCTGTATTAGTGAAAAATGGAAGAGCTGGTGCAATTGGAAATGGATGGTGGATTGGATCACAGGACAGGATCGAGGTTCAGTCTTGATAACTGAATTGTGCTTGAGTAAAAAAAATACTTGCTTTTATGAAATATTGAAGTATTTAGGGGTGAAGCAACATAATATTTTGTGTTTATTCATAATTAAAATGTGTGTGCACATGAGGTTGTTAATATATGTTTAAGATATATATATTGTGTATATATATATATATATATACACACACTGTGAATGTGTGTGTATATATATATATATTGTGAAACAAGAGAAGTTTATTGTAAAGAAAAGACAAGTGAGCAAATATATATGGTAAAAATCCCTTGTGCTATTTTTGGGAATTTTGTCAGCATAAAATTATATAAATACATATTTTTCCCTAAAAGTTCTAGATAAGAAAAAAGACACACAAATAGAGATATACAACTTATCAAAACATCTGATTTCTGGTTTTGACTTAGAAATGTTTTTTCTAAGTGAATAAACCATTAAGTTCCTTCTCTGGCTGCAAAAATATTGGAATTCTTATACACATTAGTCCACAACAAAACTACCCACAAGTTCCTTTTAGCAAACATGCTGACATTTCTAAACTCAAGAATTTGTATTTTTGGGGAAAAATCAACTTCATATATAATTTATTTTACTTATGAGACTTTTTCAAGTATCAATAATCCTTCATGCTACACTGCTTTTATGAGTAAACACTAGCATCGTGTAATTTTAGCCAAGGTCTTTCTGACTTCTAAAGTCTTTTTCAAATATCCCCTTTGGAAAATTAATATTGTACAAGGAAGGCCTCATTATATTGATATCTAAGCACGGAATAACATCGGGAGCTTTTGGCTGTGGAAAAATTACTTGCGGCTGTCAAAACATTGAGATGAGCCTTGTAAGGCAGCCACATTCTGTAAGTCCTATAGATAGCAGATTTGTAATAGATCAGTTCAAATTAGAATTTGATACATTCAAAATGTAAGTGACAGAATTGAGAGACATATATCAGAGAAAAGCAATGAAAACATACACAGCTTTGCATGTGAACAGCAGAGATAAAAAAAAAACCCTGTGAAATGTCAGGCATATCAAAATCCTTTGGAAATTTATAAAAATAAAACACACCTTTTTCAGGCTGACAAGATAGCTCGCCGACCTGTTCACAAACCCGTTAACCTTAGGCTGATGTCCAGAGCCCACGTGGCGAAAATAGAGAACTGACTTCCAAAAGTTGCCCTCTGACCTCCACCCATGTGCTATGGCATGGCATTCTCTCTCTCTCTCTCTCTCTCTCTCTCTGTCAAATAAATGAGTTAAACTAAAAACAAAACAATTTGCAATGATGGGAAAATGTCCTATTACTGCTAAGTTTATCTCCAAGTTAAAATATCTTTGTTTTCCTCCTTCACTATTTTATTTTTTCCTACTTTTACAAGCATATTGAGTATTAATCCCAACATCCCTCTCTCCCCCTCCCTCCCATGCCCTTCTTTCCCTTCACCACTCCCCCCGCTAGATTTTACATTTTCATTGCTTTTCTCTGATATATGTCTCTCTGTGTCTTTACTTTACCTTGAAGAATTGGCTCCGTGACTTTGGGGACTTACTTATTTCTTGACCTGTCAAGGGACTTGCAGATGGAGACTCCGGCTGCCATGATTCAAGGCCCTTCCAGGACGGAAGACTATGGACTGGGCTGAGAAGATAGCCTAGGGATGAAAGCTTTTGCCTCACAAGCAAAGGGATAGAGTTCACATCCCCAGGACCCATATTAAAGATGCTATGATTTTATTAAATTATTATTAAAGATGCCTATAATTCTAGTCCTGGGAGGCAAAATCTGGAAATTCCAAAGTGAAGCGATAAGGAGGCAGAGTAATCAAGGGTGATTCTGGAAGAAATTCTATACATACACTTAAGTGCTCTTTGGTTTCTTGTATCCATATGCAAAAAGAGAGAGAGAGAGAGAGAGAGAGAGGAGAGAAGACCGAGGGCCCAGCGCAAGCAGATAAATGCAAGCAAGCTCAAGCAAGAACAGATGCCTCCTTCTCTTGCCTGAGATTTACCTTTGTCCTACATAGAATCTAATATTTGGCCCAGCTGAGTTGACATATAGAATTAACCATCACAATGGCTTAGTTCATTCTCCTTCCAGTGAATGTAGTACCGTTGGCATATTATTCTTCTGGGATAGATACTTGAACTGTTTCTAGTCATGCTATTTGCTAAACAGATGAATGCTTCCGGGTGTTACAGTTTGAGTGTGAAATAACTCTGCAAGGCCTTGTGTTTGAACACTTGCTACAACACTGTTTTGGGGGGTCATAGCATCTTTAGGAGGTAACGCCTAACTGGAAAAAGTGGGTGAATTGGGGGAGGGAATGGATATCAGGTTTACAGTCTCTAGTTCTTCTTCCAAAAAACCTCTCTCTCTTTCTTGGTCCCCAGAGATGTGAGAAATCAGCTACTGTACACTCCTACGACCATGCATCCCCCCAACCAAGTGTTCCTTGCCATGGAGGGACTGTATTCCTTCAAATTATGAATATGTACCCATCCTTTCTCAAAGCGTACTCCTTTTCCTTCTTTGTGTGTGTGTATTTGCATGTAGTATCTATCTATCTATCATCCATCTATCCATCCATCCATACATACACACATTTATAGATACACATATTGTCTGTCTATTTCAGTGTGAGCACACACGTGCCACAGCATGCACGAGGAGGTCAGAGGACAAATCTCCACATGCTGTTCTCTCCTTCCACTTTGTTTAAGGCAAAGCATCTCATCTCTCATTTCCACGACTGTGCTATATCCTCCAGGTCAGCTGGCCAGCGCGTGTCTGGATAACAATCCCGCCTCGGCCTCCCGTATTGCTGTGGGAGTGCAGGGTTTACAGGGGTGAGCCAACATATCCGGCTTTTTGCCTGGGTTCTGGGGATTGAGCTCAGTTCTTTGGGTGTACACAGGAAGTACTTTTTCCTCACTGAGCCAACTGGCCCTTAAGTTACTTCTTGTCACAGTGATAAGCAAAGTAACTAATATGCTCTAGAATGCTTATTATGGTCAGTTTTCCAAATAGCATTACCAAAAGATGCTGCACTGAAAAATCAGGTTACATCACAGTCCAGCCAAGCACAGCAATAGTCTAATTATGCAGAAAAATGTATCTTGAGACAGACAAAACCACTTGGTGGGAATCAACTGGAAACTTACCTAAAATAAAGTGTTTTTTTCTTTTTTAAAAGCCATCAGAATGCTACCAAAACAATAAGAACCAGAAAGACTAAGAATCAAGGGAGGAGAGACAGAAATAAATGTGAGCTTTTCCATTTACAACTGTTTTCCCCTCCCCAAAAAGATCCATGCATGCATGTTCAGGGTGGGCACTAGGCCAAGAATCCAGGATGCACTTAAGGGGAAAGGCTGAGAAATGGCAAATGAGAGGCTTTTCACAGTTCTTTAAAGCCAGAAAAACAAAGGCAAGGACTTACTCACCCTCCAGCACATCCTGTGTTTTTCACAACACATTTTCCAAATTCTGAAACTCTATTGGAGGGACAGCAGAAAAACTGCCGAGAACATCTGGACTGGAATGGTCCTCGATTGCACACGGTTGGACTGTGATCAAGGGCGACACTCATTAGGTGAGCACATAGTCTCAGTCCCAAGGGATATGTTCCCAGAACAGGGGAGGGCCAGAGGCAGACAGAGCCTTCCTTTGCCAAAGGCACCTCGACCCCATGCCATGGTAGGAAAGCAGTCAGCTCCCACTTATCCCGCCTAGCCAAATGTGAGCCCACTCTGAAGAAGCCTTGAGAAAGGCATGCTAGCTTTTGATAAAGTCCTTGTGTTCCAACTCCAACATCATTGTCAACTGTACCTATTTCTATTGCTATTACCTATTTTCATCACATGATTTCACGTCGGCATTTTTGACTGAATACTAGACATCAACACTGGTTTCTTGAAATTTACACTTGTCATTTTTAAAAACGTACGTGTGTGTGTGTGTGTGTATGTGTGTTTGTGTGTATATGCATTTGTGCATGTGGAAGTGAGGACATTTCATGTCCAGCATTTTTGACTGAATACTAGATATCAACCTCTGAATTCTTGGAATTTACACTTGTCCTTTTTAAAAATGTGTGTGTGTGTGTGTGTGTGTGTGTGTGTGTGTGTGTGTGTGCATGTGGAGATCAGAGGACAACCTCTTGGAAGGAGTACTCACTATTGACTTTACATTAATTCTGGGGATTGAACTCAGCTTGCCAAGATTGTGTGGCAAACTTTTTCCTCAACAAGCCATGTCACTGAGCCTGCATTTGTTTATGCTACTGGTGTTTTTCAATTCGTTAATTTGAGTTTATTCCAAGTTTGTGCCTGTACTCAAAATGAGTGCCACTTCACTCATGACCGTGTCAGATATCTTTTGACTTAGACTCTGCAGAGTAAGTCTGGTTGAATGACAGGTAGGCTCTTGGACCAGCATGGTAGAATTTAGATGGTGTTTTCTGCTGGCAAACTTACTCTATTCTATGGTAAGTAGTAGTTCACCTTGGTCCCCCTGCTTGCTTGCTGTCTGTTTAATTCTTAGTCTCCTTCTGTTTTACCCCATTCTCTACCATGAGACTTTGCCAAAGGTCCACTCACACTAAAATCCTGGAGCATTTCCAAAGATCTCTTCTCCTTGGCAATCCTGAATTCCAGTTTTTATTTACCCAGTGGTGTTGTGAGATTGCCAAGTTTCACTTCTCTTTTCAGTTGCTTTTGGCTTAACTTCTTAACCTCTGACCCTGCTCAATGAGGAGCTGGCCCAGGCCTGACAGGGAGTGTTAAAAAAAAAACAAACCCACCAACAACAACTCCAGGCTGGCTTCTCTGTGCTTCTCTGGTTCCAATGTTCTTGGTCTCTTAAAGCCTCAATTTTTCCTTGGCCTGAACTCAGCCCTTCTCTTCTGGGTCCCAGGATAGTTCTGAGAGCTGCTGACTCTCTGGTCCCTCTGGTAGCCACTTTGTATCTGGCTTTGCAAACTCTCACTCAGACAAAAACAAACAAGTGCCCAAAGGGAAAAAGGAGCCTAGAGAAGTCAAGCTAATCCCCATGGCCATTTTTCACAAGGCTCTCAGCCCTAGAACATGATGGGCCTGTGCAATTCTCCAGGTTCTTCATGCAAATTATATCTGTTTCCATTCTTTTTGACTTCTCCAGTTACTCTTGATGCTGTATTTTTCTCATGCATGCATGCCAATCGAAGCCAAATATTTAAGTCCCTTCCCATTTGTGCTATGATAGTGTTGAGTTAATGGTCATATTATAAATGAGGCCAACGATTTAATGAAGTTGAATGACTTATACAAAACATCATGGCTAACAAACAGTAGGTATTGAGCTATAAGTTCTGATTCCTAATTCTGGTGTTTATTTCAAATTAATGTGATCCAAATTTTTCATGTACTATTCTTTGATGTTACCTCAGAAGCTCCTAACAGAAAATGTTTTTTTTATATATACTTCTGAAAAAACACATATACATATATCTAAATGCATATGTAAGCAGTATATTTTATTGCTGAGCCATATTTCATCTGATTTCAAGCTGCAGTAAGTCATCAGAGAATTGCATATTCCCTGCAATTTTTTCCCATTAATTTGGCCTTTGTATTTATTTCAACATGTTTGAAATAGCCCAACTATTTTCATAATAATCCAACATTTGAAAATATATGTATTCTTTGGAAATTGACTATTACTAATGGATTTTTGTGTTTTTATTTTTAAACATCATAGAAGTAATGTTTATTGCAGCTACTTAGGTACCATATTCCTAGTTCACAGTAGGTGAACTAAGATTATGAAGATGGGAACTGAAGGTTAGGAATATCTTAAAATCACATAAAAATGTACACAATGTAACTAAGTGTGAATCCATGTAATTAAAAATTAGGTGGTGCCCTTTCCTTTATCCATAGAATAAAATCATCATATGCTTATTTCTTTAATTTGTATGTTTATTGATTTCCTATTTTTATTAATGGAGAAGTGACATGCTTATGCTGCCAAAGCAACTAAATGTGTACCTACTATGGTGGCTGATATAGATACACAAAAGTCACAGAAACATCCAATTCAGTTGGTAAGAAAGAATACTGACATGAGAGATAACCTATTGCAAAATACTATTATGTGTTGAGTGACAGAGATAAAAGACTTGGGAATTTAGAAGATGGTAGAAGAGCTGTTTGTCTGCTTTGGATGTTGACTTGCATTGGCAATGACTCGTGTGTGTGTGTATAAGGAAAGAATCTAGGCTTGGGATGAGAAAAGAGAGGAACCCAGACACAAGACAGAGGTGAGATGGTACATAGAGTGTACAATTAACAAAGATCTGTTTTTTTCTAGTCTTCTTCAAATTGTCTTATTATTGTTAAAAATTGTGACCCTTTTAAAAGAAATGTTATACAAGGATGTTTCTACAGTGTGATTTAAACAAGATAAATCATGGACTACTCTACCTTGCCCATAAAAACTCTCTTTATTGGCCTTTATTATTTCTTATCTTGTGTTTTGGTCAATCTTTCTCCTTTCTCACAAATGCCAATCATCTTAAAATCAGTATGCGCTGATATATTTTCACATAGTAACAAATTCTAATAAACTAATTCATATATTCCCTCTTTACATTTTTTGCAGAATAACTTATGATTTAGGTATAGGAAGAAAGAGGAAAATGCTCTGTGGGAGACAGACACATAAACAGACAATGACTAGATCTCACAGGGGTAATAAACATGTCACCAACAGCATCCTCAGTCATCAGCCTGGAGCATCTGCACTTGGCTGGGGACTTCTAACCTCCTACCTTTTGCTTTGCTTCTCACTCATGTTCAACCACAGAAGGCCAATATATTTCCCAACCAATCATACAAGATGCTCCTTCTCCAGAGAGCTCCCATGTGGCTTCCCATGAGAGCACTCTTCGACAATACTGTTCTTTCTTCTGTTAGTCAGCTCTGTGTTGCTGAGACAAAGTACCAAAGATAGAAAGGAAGGAAGGTTTACTTGGGGCTCATGATTTTATACGTTTCAGGTAATGCCACTTGGCTTAGCTGAATGCCACCAGACTTGTCTGGGCCTGTGGTGGATTGGGGATGTCACAGTGGGGATATATTGATCTCATGAGACCAGAACAACAAAGCAAGAAAGGAAGGGTCTCAGGCCTCAGTTTACCCTTTGAGGGATGGGCATGATGGCTTAACATCTTTCTACTGGGCTTCACTCCTTAAAGGTTCTACCACTTGCCAACTATGTCACAGACTAAACACCAATGTGTGAGCTATAGAGGGATATCCAAGATCTGTTTTTCCCACCTCCCCAACATCCCTGGAATCTGCATGAAACACAAAGGGCGGCAATTGACTCTTCAGTTATTGAGTCTATAGCACTATCTAAATAAATTGACTCTTGGATCTCATTTTGGTATATAACACTGTGAAGGGCAAGCAAAATTTTTGATGAGTGCATCCTGGCTCTGGGGGCTTTGTGATGTACTAGGGATGTAACAAGGAAAGAGTTGGGCAAAGTCCCATAGTAGGTAAGCCAAAATCTGTAAAATAAACCTACAAAATTTTGTGAATGAAACCACATGAAATAATTCCAAGGAGAATGCTTCAAAGAGGGGGGAAGTACCTCCTTAGACTAGCTAGGAAAGGTCTTCTTCCTAGGGCCAATGTAAAGCTAAGACTTGAAGAGTAAGGGAAAGTGAGCCCACAGAAGATGTACCCTACTCACCATAGCCAAGATGCATGGCAGCTATCAGCTGATGATGGATAAAGGAAATGTCAATATAAAATGGGATCTTACACGGTCATGAAGTAATGAAATTCTGTCATTTGTAGAAAAGGGTCCACTGGAGGGCTTAAGCATCAAATGATCTCTCTAATAGATGGATGACAAAACGGTTGACACCATCAAAGGAAAGAATCAGATAATGATCATCAGAGGCTAGGAAGGGCGGGACAGAGCAGAGAGAGAAAGTGAGGAAAGTGGGCAAGTACCAAAGTACAAGTTGCCTGTGAGCAGCAAGTTCCCATGCTCATTGGCACAGATGGGCTCCTACATACAGTTTACACAGATATATTGCATATGTGATGAAGAAAAGTGGCATGTGAAGCTTCCTGGTACAGAGACATAAGAAATGTCATCATAATTTCTTTTCTGTGTTCGTGTTACAATACCTGGACAGAAGCCAACTACAGGAGAAAGGGCTTCTTTCTGTTCATGGCTCAAGGGTATAATCCATCAGAATGGTGAAGTCACAGCTACAAAAGCCTGGTGCACTGGTCTTACTGTATCTACCACCAAGAAATAAACTTTCCTAAAGGCTTGTGTTAAGCCTATGTTCTCCTTTTTGCATGCTCCGGGTCCCAGCTTGGGGAATGGTATGGCTCAAGGTGGGCAAGTCTGCTTAAGTCAATGAACCTAATCAAAATAGTCCCTTACAGAGACCTGTCTTCTGGTTTATTTGAGATTTGATCAAGTTTACAACTGAAATCAACTATCACAATTGTTAAAGGTATAGATAATACTGACTTGCAAATGTTAAAGGTATAGGATATACTGAATCACAAATGTTAAAGGTATAGGAAATACTGATTATCTAAGATTTGACCTTTAGATAAGGTATGACTTATTAATAGATACCTCTCATACATGTGTATGATAATCACTTGCCATTTATTCATATACTTTAAAAAGTGAAAGAGTTTATATGGCAAAGGGGTAAGACCCAGCTGTAAGGCAAGCTCCAGGTGTGAGAGGGTTGCTGAAACCAGTATCATTCTGCTTCACAGTCAGGGACAGTGAGGTCAGAGTGACTTCGTTTTCTGGAATTTCATAGCTGGTGACTATCAGTGAAAGGCGCTTGCTCTAAGTTTACCCTTCCTGTAGCTGCCAACCAGCCTTTTGGGAATGCTGCCCCTATTAGAGATATCTGGGGATACTAAAGTGCTGACAGGATCCATTAAGGGGAGAACAGAGGGGTTCTTGGGACATCAGTAGATGTGCCGGAAAGCACAGGCTCAGAGACTCTTTGCTGTCAAGGCTGGCAGTTGTTGGCAGCTTCCTTCTTTAAAACATTCATTACCTTGGGGACATGCCGTAGTACCTGTGGAAATGAAAGAACAACTTGTAGGAGTTGCTCTCCCTTTCCTTCATGTACTTCTAGGACCAAACTCTGGTCATGTGACTTGGCAACAAACGTCCTTACACCCTGAGTTATCTGGCAGACCACATTTTTATTTGTTTTAGGTGGTTACTGAAATTTGAATCCATATCATTTATTTACCTTTCCTCCTCTTCCTCCTCTTTCCCTCCCGCCTCAAAGTGATGCACTATAAAATCTGTCTCTCTCTCTCTTTCTGTCTCTATTTCTCTCTCTCCACAAATGTATGTATACTCTATCTATCTGTCTATCTATATCTATCTATCTATCTATCTATCTATCTATCTATCTATCTATCTATCTGTTTATTTTCTATGGGCAGGGGAAGTGCTTGCCATGCAAGCAAAAGATACAAAGCTCTGATCTCCAGAGGCAATATCAAAAACACAGTGTGGGTGATTGTGACAGCCCACCTGTAATACCAGCACTGGAGATAGGAATCTGGGAATCCCCAGAGCAAAGTGATTAATGGTACCAATTCTAATGATCTTCTCTGGGCTTTATTAGAGATTCAGAATCACAATGATAAGATGGAAGAGTGATCAAGGATGACTGCTGATATCACCCTTAGGCTTCCACAGACAAGATCACTGAGGTCCACAAGAATCTGCATGCACATGTGCACCCACCCACATACAAACACATACACATGCATGCATCCTATACACATCTATAAATGAAAAAAACACAAAGGTTTGGAGAGATAACTCAGGGCTTAAGTTTTTGCCTCACAAGCAAAAGGAACTGAGTTCAGATCCCAGATCCTACAGATATGGTGGCAGAAATTCTCTCCCAGAAGTTAAAGGTGGGGAAAAACTTCAGAGCAAAGCAAGATGGAGCAATCCAAAAGGATTTCCAAAGTCATTCATGGGCTCCACAAGCACATACAGTCAAGGGACCTCTTCTACAAACAGACACACACACACACACACACACACACACACACACACACACACACACGAACAAATAAATTCATTAAAATGTCATTGTATACTTAAAAAAATCTCATGTTCTGAGACACCATCCAGCATGACCAGAACATTCAGACTATGAGGGAGTAGCCAGCAGTTACAGCCCAACTGTGAGGCTGGCAAGCTTTCCTCATGCTGGGTCCATGGACCTATCTTTCTCAGGAACTGAGAGATTCAGTGATGCTGGGATTTTGGTGACTGGTGATTGACATGCCACAGGACCCACCCTTTCAACAGGCTGCCAAAACATCCCTGCAAAGCAGCAGCAGGACACACGTTTCTGCCTTTTCTTTGCTTGGGTAAGCATCATCTGTCACCACGGCCGGCCCTTACTGATATGAGTGTCTCCTGACACAGCTGAGGAATTTTCGAGACAAGCAAGAGGGGCCATCAACTCACAGGTAAAAAAATGCACACAAGAGAGACATTTTGCCGGCATGCTGTCATTTGGGGCAGAGTGTGCTGTCAAATGCCTAGCCAGTGGGTATGGAAGATGGGATGATGGGTGTGGAAGATGGAGGACACATCCTCTCTTTGCCAAGAACTGTGGGCTCCCCATATTGCTGAGCCTTGTCTCCCATGAAGGAAGACATAAATGACTGTGACAGCTCCAGCTCTCCTCAACCTTGTGTGCAAGGCCATGTGTCAGTTGTTTATCTGTCCTCAGATTCTATAGCATCATGTAGAATTACTATTGCCTTTCTTCAAAGGGAAATGCGGATGATAAAGCTCAAGAAAAGAATCTCACAGGAGCTAACAAAAATCAGATATGATGAGTATCAAATTTTGCCATGCCTTCGAATGTGGAAAATCCAGAGATGCTTTACCCTCTAGGCATCCTGATTCCTGCTCTTGATGAATTCTTATGCAAGACAAGTAAATGTCTCAGTTCATGGACTGGGATCTCTGAGCTCTAAAGGTTAAATGTGTTGACCAAGTTCTAAATGTCAATAATGCCTTCACCCAGGTTCATGTAAGTCGTGTTAAATTCATTGGCTCACTAAGGAAAGACAAGAAGATAGAAGGGGACAGTTGGGAAGAGGAAGGACACAGTAGGAGAAAAAGCAAGACAGGGGTGAGTGAACATGATCAAAATCCATTATATATGCCAGCATCTGAAAATGTCCCAGCAAAGCCAATTGTTATGCATGACAAAAAGAACAGAAGCATTCACCATTGCTGTATTTAGGGAACACAACTGGACAGGGGCCTTTCTGCCCCAGGCCTGGACCAGGGCAGACCCCTTGCTCCTCAAATAAGCCCCCTAGATCACATTCCAGGCCCCAGGTCATCTGTGTGCCCCACTAGTAGCCTGCCTTTCTGGTCTTGGAGAAGGCACCTGGGCCACGCCCCAGGTCCCAGGTCACTTGTATGCCCCACTAGCCACTCTGCCTTTCTGGCTTGTACCTGGACCAGGGCAGATACCCTGCTCCTCAGAATTCAAAAGAGTCCATAGAAAACCCAAGTAAAGTCCTAGGGGACAAACACCATTCATCTGAGACCCTCTAAAATCACCTTATCATATGGGAGAGAATCTTTTCATCCAGCTCTAAGATAAGTAAACCCATTTTGCCATCTTGTTCCTCATAATTAGTAGTCACTGCAGTTTAACATTTCCAAATAGCCACCCCAAAACTTATACAACTTCAGGGACTATACCATTTACCCTCACATATCACCAAGGAAGTAAACCTAAAAAGTGCACTACCATACTAATCTTCAATCCCTGTCTACTAAACCAGGCTTAATTGATGTACTAATGGTCCAATAGCCTCATCTAGGAAATAACACCAATACCAGACAAGCATACCCAACTCCAAGGCAAACACTAACAATAACTCTTCAAATGTAGTAATACTGCCTAATTCAGTTCAGTCCAAAACACACAGATACAAAAAGAAATAAAACAAAAATGCTCAGGTCACAGCGCAAATCCATGAGAAACAAAAACCAAGACAAGAAATCTTATACCGAAAAAATTAACCTCATAATGATGGAATCCAATGAGACCAAACTCACAGAAAATAGCCAAGAAAGCCATACTCAAGATAATGATTTTCAAAGCCTGATTTTTACTATGATTAAAACAATGAAAGAGGAAATCCAAGAGGAGATAAATAACCACATCAACCACTTCGAATAAGAATACAACATTTGGAGGAAATGAGAAAAGCAGTTGAAGAAACAAAAATAGGCATAGAGAAGTTAAAACAATCTCAAGCAGAGTTTAAATTCGAACTAAAAGACAAGGTATCTTAAAACAGAAAATGAAATATCAGATCTTGAAGACAAAGTAGAAGAACTAACGAGCTCAATGGAAGAGGTTGTTAAAGCCAAAAAGATACTCAAGAGGAATATTCAAGAATCATGGGACACCTCGAAGAAGCCTAACATGCAAATTCATGGAATACCAGAACAAGAATCCTAAAATACCAAACCGGAGGAAAAATTTTCAAATTATCATAAAGAAAAACTTTCCACATCTAAAGAAAGAGAGGCCCATCCAAATGCAAGAGGCATTCTGCACCCCAAGCAGATATGATCAAAATAGAAACTTGCCACTGCAAATAATAATTACAACACTACACATACAAGAAAGACAAAGAGAATGCTCTGAGAACTTCAAGAGAAAAAAACAAGTCACTTTTAAAGGTAAACCTATCAAAATAACAGTGGAAACAGTTAAAGCCAGAAAAGCTTAGAAAGACACTTAAAGTATTGAATGGGTACAATGTCAACCCAGGCTGATATATCCAGCAAAACTATCAGTCATGATTGAGGGTGAAAGAAAAGTTTTTCACCATAAAGACAACTTGAAGGCTTATGTGACCACCAAATCAAGCCTTCAAAAAATGTTAGAAAAGATACTCAAGCTTGAAGAAAAGAGCAAGCATATCCAGGAAGTTAAAACAACCAAAGAAGGGAAGTATAAAACCACCAAAACCTATAAGCTAAATAATAAACTTATGAAAGCTACTAAATACAAAAAATGTCAGGAATTAAAAGTAATTTCTCCATTATAACACTAAATGTCAACAGAAGTAACTCAGCAATCAAAAGACACAGGTTACAGACGTGGATTAGAAGTCACGTGGATTAGAAACCCATCCATTTGCTACTTTCAGGAAACATATCTCACCATAAAAGAGGCACATTCTAAAAGTAAAAAGCTAATCAAAAATTCTTCAAGCTAATGGCACCAGGAAACAAGTAGGGGTAGCAATTAAGCTATCTGACAAAGTGAACTTCAAGCAAAAAAAGTCATAAGAGATGATGAGAGATACAGAAAGATACTACATTTTAGTCACAGGTACAATTCACCAGGAAGAGTTTACAATACTGCACATATATATGCACCTAATATGGGCTTCTCCACATTCATTAAGAAAACACTACAACATCCAAAATAAAAATTCAGTCACAAAATGATAATACTCAGGGATTTCAACACTGCACTCTCAACATGGGGTAGATCAACAGGCAAAAAACTTAACAGAGACACATTAGAACTAAATCAAACCCTTACTGAAATGGACTTTACAGATCTCTATCAAACCTTCCATCCATGCACCAAGGAATACACATTTTTCTCAGCAGCCCATGGAACTTTCTCCAAAATAGACCATATGTTAGGCCATAAAATGAATTTCCACATATACAGGAAGGTTGATATTATAACCTGTATCTTATCAGACCCCCGTGGTCTAAAGTTTGACATCTCAACAAAATAAACAGCAGAAAATACACTAACTCTTGGTACTAAACACTATGATGCTGAATGAGAATTGGGTTCAGGAAGAGATCAAAAAGGAAATTCAAGATTTCCTAAAGTGAACAATAATGAAAATACAACATATCAAAATCTTTGGGACACAATGAAAGCTGTCCTAAGAAGTAAGTTTATAGTCTTAATGCCTATATCAAAAAATAAGAAACACCATAAGTAAATAACTTAACAATGCAGCTTAAAGCTTTAAAGACACAAGAGCAATGCAATCTCAAAAGCAGTAAAAGAGAGGAAATTAGTAAAATAAGGGGAGAAATATCCAAAATCGAGATAAGGAAATAAATACAAAGAATCAACCAGTCGAAAAGCTGGTTATTTGAAAAAATCAATAAGATTGAAAGAAATCTAGCTAAATCAACTAAACTTAATAGAGAAAAAACCCAAATTAACAAAATTAGAAAAGAAAGTGGAGTTATCACAACTGATATCCAGAAATTCAGAGTTATAAGGTCATATTTCAAAAACTTATACTTCATGATAACACAAAAAATGGATGAATTCCTGAGTAAGCACAACTTACCTAAATTGAATCAGGAAGTTTGAATTATTTAAATAGTCCTATAACATATGAGGAAATTGATGAAGTAATCTCGAATCTTCCCACCAAAAAATGTCCTGGACCAGCTGGATTCAGCGTGGAATTCTACCAGACATTTAAAGAACAACTAACACCAAAATTCCTTAAATTGTTCCATGAAATTGCAAAGAAAGGAACATTTCCAAATTTTTTCCATGAATCTAATATCCTACTAATTCCAAAACCTAATAAATATGTACTTAAAAAAGAACACGGATGCAAAGATTCTCAACAAAATCTTAGCAAATCAAGTTCAAAAACATATCAAAAAGATCATACATTGTTATCAAGCAGGCTTTTTTTTCTTTTTATTTATTTATTTATTTTATTTTTTTATTAAAAATGTAATTATACATTTTAAAATTTTTTTACCAGTTCCCTCCCTCCCCCCTCCTCCTCCCGAACCCCCTCCTCCCCCTCCTCTCCCTCCCCATCCCCCAGTGCCTCCCCCCCAATTCCCAGAGAGTCCTTTATTGTGTACACCTGACTCTCCACTGGGTCCTCCTCTCCGATGACATATAAGGAGCCACTGGCATTTCCATAAGCCCTTTCTCTTGTTCCCCTTAAGCATAGGAGCACTACTATGGCTGTCAATCCCTTGCCTCCAGGGATCTCGATGCCCTTAACAGATGCTAGACTTTATGAGGGCAACAGTGCGCTGGACATTGCGCAGGGCATGCAAAGTCCCATTATGACTGCCTTGGCCCCAACTATTGTTGAGAATCTTGCAAATCGTTGTTCCTCCCATCCTTTTGCTCTTACAATCTTACTGCCCCCTCTTCCGCAAATGTCCCTGAGCTCCAGGATGGGGAGAGATTAGGCTGGCCTAGTTCTATGTGATTGATATAGAGTCTCTGAAGTTCTGGATTGTGGTTTGTTGATTTTCTTTGCAGTTTTGCTGCTCCTGCAATGTCCTTCACTCCATCCTGCTGGGCACTGTATGTCACCCCCTGGCCAGAGACAAAAAGCTGTTAAACCGGAGTCTTGTTATAATAGCACATTCAAGGGTAGATGTAATAAAAGTAGGAAACCTCACTGAGGGAGGGGTCCATCACCCAATTGCAAAATGATTACTTTTTATCTGCTAGATTATATGCCCTCCCCTTCTGGTGAGATCAGGAAAGAACATCTGTGAACTTAACCAGGTTTCTCATTACTTACTTGCAGACCTTGATGGAGGCCTATTTTCTCTGCTGTAACATGGTCCACTCTCTCCTTGTTTCTGGTGTGGCCCTCCTACCCCATCTCTCTTGTTCATAATCCTTGCAATTACTGTGTTACATAGGTTTACTTTTGAGTTTCTCGATGAGGACTGGGTGAGTTTGGTACTAGGAGCCACCTATTAGGGAGTACATATGGCGCTTAATTTTCTGGGTTTGGGATACTTCACTTAATATAATTGTTTCTAATGCATCCATTTCCCCGCAAATTCCAATAATTCATCATTTTTGATGGCTGAGTAGTACTCCATTGTATAGATATACCACAGTTTCCTTATCCACTCGTCAACTGTTGGACATTTAGGTTGATTCCATGACTTTGCTATTGTAAACAGTGTTGCTATGAACATGGTCGAGCTTGTGCTATCAAGGCGAACCTCTGCTGCAATGGGGGGGTTATTCCCAAAAGTGGGATAGCAGGGTCATATGGCATTTCAATCTTTAATTTCTTTAAGAATCTCCAGACGGCTCGCCAGAGTGGCTGTATGAGCCTGCATTCCCATCAGCTATGTAGGAGAGTTCCCCTCTCTCCACATCCTCTCCAGCATTTGTTGTTGTTTGTATTGTGGATTTTTGCCATCCTGACCGGGGTGAGATGATATCTCAGGGAAGTTTTGATTTGCATTTCCCTGATGGCTAAGGAAGTGGAGCATTTTTTAAGATATTTGTTAGACATTTTAATTTCATCCCCGGTAAAGTTTCTTTTAAGTTCCAGGGCCCATTTTTTAATTGGGCCATTGTTTTCCTTGGAGTTTAGTTTTCTAAGTTCTTTGTGCACTCTGGACAGTAGAGCTCTATCAGATGTGTGGTTAGTGAAGATTTTCTCCCATTCTGTGGGTTGCCTTTGAGCTCGTGTTACAATCTATCTGAACAGAAGCTCTTTAATTTCACAAGATCCCAACTGTTGAGAGTTGATAGCAGTGACTGTGCCATTGGATGTCTGTTTAGGAAGTGTTGGCCTAGCCCAACCAGCTCGAGGGAGTTCCCTATCCTTTCAACTATGGTTTTTAAAGTCTCTGGCCTTAAATCAAGGTCCTTGATCCATTTGGAATTAAGTCTTGTACATGGCCACAAGTATGGGTCCAGCTTTAATCTTCTGCATGTGGAGATCCAGTTTTGCCAGCACCATTTGTTGAAGATGCTGTTCTTTTTCCATTGGATTCTTTGGGCCCCTTTGTCAAAGACCAAATGGCTGTAATTTTGTGGGCTTATATCTAGGTCCTCAACCCTTATCCATTGATCTGTGTGTCTATTTTGGAGCCAGTACCAGGCAGTTTTTATAACTATGGATTTGTAGTATACACTAAGGTTTGGTATGGTAATACCTCCAGCAGTGTTTTTGTTACTCAGGATTGTCTTTGCTATCCTGGGTCTTTTGTGCCGACATATGAATTTTGAGATTATTTGGTCAACTTCTTTAAAGAATTGCTTTGGGATTTTAATTGGTATAGCATTGAATTTGTATATTGCCTTTGGTAGGATGGTCATTTTTACAATGTTGATTCTACCAATCCAGGAACATGGGAGGTCTTTCCGCCTTCTGGTGTCTTCTGCTATTTCTTTCTTTAGAGTTTTAAAGTTTTCATTGTAAAGGTCTTTTACCTCTTTGGTTAGGTTTATACCAAGGTATTTCATTTTTTTAGGGGCTATAGTAAATGGGATGGTTTCTCTCAAGGCTTTTTCACTTCTTTCATTCTGGGCATATAGGAAGGCCTCTGATTTTTGCACATTTATTTTGTATCCTGCCACCCTGCTGAACTTCTCAATTCGTTCCAGGGGCTTCCTGGTGGAGTTTTTGGGATCACTCAGGTATAAGATCATGTCATCTGCAAATAGGGATAGCTTGACTTCTTCCTTGCCGATTTGAATCCCTCTTATGTCCCTTTCTTGTCTTATGGCTTCAGCTAAGACTTCAAGTACAATATTGAATAGAAGTGGTGAGAGTGGACAGCCTTGTCTAGTTCCTGATCGAAGTGGGAATGCTTCCAATTGTTCCCCATTGAGCATAATCCTTGCTGTTGGCTTGTTGTATACAGCTTTTATTATATTGATAAAGGTTCCTTTCATTCCTACAGTCTCTAGCGTTTTGATCCTAAAAGGCTGTTGGATTTTGTCAAAGGCTTTTTCTGCATCTATCGAGAGTATCATGTGGTCTTGGACTTTGGACTGGTTTACATGATGAATTACATTTATTGATTTGCGTATGTTGAACCAACTTTGTGTGCCGGAGATGAAGCCTACTTGGTCCCCGTGAATGATTTTTTTTATATGTTTTTGAATCCGATTTTCTAAGACTTTGTTGAGAATCTTTGCATCTGTGTTCATCAGAGAGATCGGCCTATAGTTTTCTTTTTTAAGTGAGTCTTTATTAGGTTTTGGGATTAAGACGATATTAGCTTCATAGAAGGAATTTGGTAGTGTTCCTTCCCTTGCTATTTGATGGAACAGTTTAAGGAGTATTGGTGTTATTAACTCCTTAAATGTCTGGTAGAACTCTGTGCTGAATCCATCTGGCCCAGGACGTTTTTTGGTGGGAAGATTTGAGATTACTTCTTCAATTTCCTTGTATTTTATAGGACTATTTAAATAATTCACAACTTCCTGATTCAATTTAGGTAGGTTGTGTTTACTTAGAAATTCATCCATCTCTTTTGTGTTGTCAAACTTCACAGAGTACAAGTTTTTGAAATATGATGTTATAATTCTCTGGATTTCTTGGGTATCCGTAGTGATAACTCCATGTTCATTTCTAATTTTGTTAATTTGGGTTTTCTCTCTCTTGCTTTGGTTAATTTAGCTAGGGGTGTATCAATCTTATTGATTTTTTCAAAGAACCAGCTTTTTGACTGGTTGATTTTTTCTATCGTTTTTTCTTAATCTCGATTTCAGATATTTCTCCCCTTATTTTGTTAATCTCCTCTCTTCTACTTTTGGGATCAGATTGCTCTAGTTTTTCTAAAGCTTTAAGGTGCATTGTTAAGTTGTTTATTTCTGATGTTTCCATTTTTTTGATGTAGGCATTAAGAGCTATGAACTTACCTCTTAGAACAGCTTTCATTGTGTCCCAGAGACTTTGGTAAGTTGTATTTTTGTTATCATTCACTTTCAGGAAATCTTGAGTTTCCTTTTTAATTTCTTCCTGAATCCAGTTCTCATTCAGCATCATATTGTTAAGTTTCTGGGAGTTAGTGTATTTTCTCTTGTTTGTTGTGTTGTGGATGTCCAGCTTTAGGCCGTGGTGGTCTGATAGGGCACAAGTTAGAATTTCAACTTTTTTGTATATGTGTAGATTGGTTTTGTGGCCCAATATGTGATCTATTTTGGAGAAAGTTCCGTGTGCTGCTGAGAAAAATGTGTATTCTTTGGTGCGTGGGTGAAAAGTTCGATAGAGATCTGTAAGGTCCATTTCTTTCAGGGTTTGTTTAAGTTCCAAAGTGTCTCTGCTAAGCTTTTGACCTGTTGATCTATCCCATGTTGAGAGGGCGGTGTTGAAGTCCCCAAGAATTATCGTTTGGGGGTTGATTTCTTGCTTTAGATGCTGTAGGGTTTTCTTAATGAATGTGGAGGGGCCCGTATTGGGTGCATATATGTTCAGTATTGTGAAGTCTTCCTGGTGAATTGTACCTGAGACTAAAATGTAGTATCCATCTGTGTCTCTTATAATTTTCTTTGGTTTGAAGTCCACTTTGTCTGATAACATAATGGCTACCCCTGCCTGTTTTCTGCTTCCATTAGCTTGTAGAATTGTTGACCAGTCTTTTATTTTTAGAGCGTGCCTATCTTTTGTGGTGAGATGGGTTTCCTGCAGGCAGCAGATTGATGGATTGTGATATTTAATCCAAGTTTGTAATCTGTGTCTCTTGATCGGTGAATTAATTCCATTAACATTTAGTGTTATAATGGAGAAACTATTTTTAATTCTAGACATTTATTATGTTCAGTAGTTTTTATAAGTATATTGCTTCGCTTTTAATGGTGTTATATTTGCCTTTTGTTCTCCTGGATATGCCTGTTTTTTTCTTCATGCTTGAGTATCATTTCTAGCATTTTTTGAAGGCCTGGTTTGGTGGACATGTATCCCTTCAAGTTGTCTTTGTGCTGGAAAGTTTTTCTTTCTCCCTCGATCATGACTGATAGTTTTGCAGGGTAAATCAGCCTGGGTTGACATTTTTGCTCATTCAATACTTGAAGTATGTCTCTCCAATCTCTTCTTGCTTTTACTGTTTCGACTGAGAAGTCATTTGTTATTTTAATAGGTTTACCTTTAAAAGTGACTTGTTTTTTCTCCCTTGAAGCTCTCAGCACCAGTTCTTTATCTTGAATGTGGAGTGTTTTAACTATTATTTGCTGTGGGGTGCTTCTGTTTTGGTCGTATCTGTTTGGGGTGTGGAATGCCTCTTGTATATGGATGGGCCTCTCTTTTTTTAGATGAGGAAAGTTTTCCTTGATGATCATTTGAAAAATTTCCTCAGGTGTGGTATTTTGAGATTCTTGCTCTGGTATTCCATGAATACGCATGTTAGGCTTCTTCAGGGTGTCCCATATCTCTTGGATATTTCTCTCAAGTATCTTTTTGGCTTTAACAACCTCTTCTATTGAGCTGGTTAGTATTCCCACTTTATCTTCAAGGTCTGAAATTCTGTTTTCTGCTTCGTTAGTTCTGTTGATAAGACTCTCTGTAGAGTTCTGGGTTGAAGATAACTTGTCTTTTAGCAGTTTTAAACTCTGCTTGAGTCTGTTCTAACTGCTCTATGCCACTTTTTGTTTCTTGCACTGTTTTTCTCAAAGCGATTGATTCGATTATGTAATTCCTCCCTGATTTCCTCTTTCATAGTATTGAACATGGTAATGATCATATTTTGACAGTCGTTATCCTG
This sequence comes from Typhlomys cinereus, assembly GCA_023101885.1. Taxonomy (NCBI): domain Eukaryota; kingdom Metazoa; phylum Chordata; class Mammalia; order Rodentia; family Platacanthomyidae; genus Typhlomys; species Typhlomys cinereus. The sequence continues at coordinate 1,550,344 of JALPQD010000111.1, read as the reverse complement.
GGTCAAGCTTTCTTGGCCTTTTTCCGCGGGTTTGTTCTTGTTGGAGTCTAACATTATGGGATTAGTTTCTTCAGTGGGAAATTTGTTTACTTGAGTGTTGCTTCTCATGGATTTGCACTTTGACTTTGGCATTGTCGTTTTAACTCTTAAGATCTTTCAATTTCACTAAACTGAATTATTTGGCCTGGGGTTCTGGGGGTGGGCAGGGACAGAGCTTACCTAGGTCAAGGGTGAGGCCCGGCTGGACCTCGCGCGTGCGTCCTGACTGGCGGAGCGGGGTGGGGAATGGGAGGATGGGGGCGTCGGCATGGAGCTATTTAACCCGAGGGCCGCTGGGGCGGGGCCCGGGCACAGGGGGAGTTCCTCCTGGTCCCTTGGCTCTGCGCGGCTCCGGCTGGATGGTGGGAGTCGGAGCCGGGTCCCTTTGGGCTGACCTGGGGTCCTGGTGGGTGGGCACGGCTGGGGCGTACCTAGAGTCGCGGGGTGAGGCCCGGCTGGACCCGCGTCCTGACCGGCGGAGTGGGGTGGGGTGAAAGGGATCAAGCAGGCTTTATCCCAGGTACACAAGTTTGGTTCAACAAATACACAAATCAACAAATGTAATCCATCATATAAACCAATCCAAAGTCCAAGCTCACACTGTTGATAGATGCAGAAAAAGCTTTTGACAAGATCCAACATTCTTTTATAATCAAACTCTAAAGACAGTTGGAATGGAAGGAACTTTTATCAACATTATAAAAGTTGTATACAACAAGCCAACAGCAAGAATTATACTCAGTGGGGAAAAATTTGAAGCATTCCTGCTTCAATCAGGAACTAGACAAGGCTATTACTCTGGCCACATCTATTCAATATTGTACCTGAAGTATTAGAGCTATAAGACAAGAGAGAGAGATAAGAGAGATTCAAATTGGCAAGAAAGAAGTGAAGATATCTCTATTTGCAGATGACATGATAATGAGTGATCCTAAAAACTCCATCAGAAAACTCCTAGAACTAATACAGAAGTTCAGCAGGGTGGCAGGTTACAAAAAAAATGTGCAAAAATCAGCAACCTTCCTATACACCAAGGATGAAAAAAGTGAAAAAGTCCTAAGAGAAAAGATCCCATTTACTATAGCTCCTAAAAAAATGAAATACCTTGGTATAAATCTAACCAAAGAAGTGAGAGACCTTTATAATGAAAACTTTAAAACCCTAAAGAAAGAAATTACAGAAGACTCCAGAAGGTGGAAAGACCTCCCATGCTCCTGGATTGGCAGAATCAACATCATAAAAATGACCATTCTACTGAAAGCAATATACAATCTCAAAACACTCTCAAACAATCTCAAAATTCATATGGAAGCACAAAAGACCCAGGATAGCAAAAACAATCCTGAGTAATAAAAATACTACTGGAGGTATCAGCATACCTTAGTCTATACTACAAATCCATAGTAATAGAACAGCCTGGTACTGGCTCCAAAATAGACTGTAGATCAATGGGTTGAAGACCCAGATATAAGCCCACACAATTATAGCCATTTGATCTTTGACAAAGGGGCCTCAAAAATTCAATGGAAAGGGCTGGAGAGGTGGCTCAGGGGTTAAGCCTCTGCCTTGCAGGCGGAAGGTCCTGAGTTCGGATCCCAGATCCCACGTATAGACGCCAGGCGGAAGCAGGGGCGGCCTGCGCTTCTGGTCCTGGTGGGGCGGAGCCTGTGAATCCCGGGGCAGAAGGAGGTGGAGGCGTCCATGGTGGTTCGCGAATTCGTCCGTGGTTCTACACTTACTCAGACACACACACAGACACACACGCATGCGCGCACATACACACGCATATGCACACAGTTGAATAAATAATAATAAAAAAAATTTAAAAAAAATTCAATGGAGAAAGAGAAGTATCTTCAACAAATGTTGCTGGCAAAACTGGATATCCACATGCAGAAGGTTAAAACTGGACTCGTAGTTGTCACCATGCACAAAAATTAATTCCAAATGGATAAAGGACTTCAATATTAGACAAGAGACTCTAAAATCCCTAGTTGAAAGGGTAGGGGACTCCCTCAAGCTGATTGGGCTAGGCCAACAGTTCCTAAACAGAAATCCAATAGCATAGTCACTAGAACCAACACTCAACAAATGGGATCTTATGAAATTAAAGAGCTTTTGTTCAGATAAAGAGTTGTAAACTGAGCAAAAGGCAACCCACAGAATGGGAGAAAATCTTCACTAACCACATATCCGATAGAGCTCTATTATCCAGGGTGCACAAAGAACTTAAAAAACTAAACACGGGCTGGAGAGGTGACTCAGGGGTTAAGCCTCTGCCTTGCAGGCAGAATGTCCTGAGTTCAGATCCTAGACCCCACTATAGATACCAGGCGGAAGCAGGGACAGCCTGCGTTTCTGGCCCTGGTAGGGCGGAACCTGTGAATCCTGGGGCAGAGTAAACAAGAAGGAGGTGGAGGTGGTCCTTGGTGGTTCCCAAATTCGTCCGTGGTTCTACACACATACACACACATACATGCACACACGCGCATACATGCACAATTGAATAAATAATAAAAATAATAATAAAAAAGATTAAAAAAACTAAACAGCAAGGAGATAGATGGCTCAATTAAAAAATGGGTCTGGGAACTCAAAAGATACTTTTCCAGGGAGAAAATTGGAATGTCTAACAAATATCTTAAAAAATGTTCCACATCCTTAGCCATCAGGGAAATGCAAATCAAAACTTCCCTGAGATATCACCTCACCCTGGTCAGGATGGCAAAAATCTACAATGTAAACAACACCAAATGCTTAGAGAGGGTGTGAAGAAAGGGGAACTCTGACACATTGCTGGTAGGAATGCAGGCTTATACAACCACTCTGGCAATCAGTTTGGTGATATCTAAAAAAGTTTAAAAAATTGAAATGCCATAGACCCTGTCATAACACTTCTGGGAATAATCCTCCATAATGCAAAAATTCACTACAGTGACACAAGCACGACCATGTTCATAGCAGTACTATTTACAATAGAAAAGTCATGGAGAGGAACCAACAAAGGCCCAACAGTTGACAAATGGATAAGGAAAATGTGGTACATTTATATAATGGAATATTACTCAGCCATCAAAAGAGATGAATTAATGAAATTTGCCTGGAAACGGATGGAATTAGAAAAAACTATATTGAGTGAAGTATCTCAGACACAGAAAATTAGGCACTGAATGCACTCCATAATAGGTGGGTCCTAGTACCAAACCCACTTAATGACATATTCAAAGATAAATCTCTGTAATATCTACTATAATCACAAAGATTGTGAACATGAGGGAAAGGGGAAAAAACGGAAAGAGGGCATCATGCTTTAGTCGGGAAAATAGGTCACCATCAAGTTTTGCATGTAAGTAGCAAGACATCTGGTGAAGCTCACTCTCACTTCCCTTCCTGGTTACCTGAGACTGAAGAGGTTTAATCTCATCAATCAGGGAGACTATAGGGATAGTAACCATCCTACAAATGGTACACTGACCCCCTCCCCTCTGCTGTATCCTACTCCTGTTCCATCTATCTTTGAGTCTCCTCTTATATTAAAATCTTCATTTAAACAATCTTTTATCTTTGGTTAGGAGGTGACCTTCAATACCAATCAGGATGGAGCCAAGGGCAGTGCAGGAACAGCAAAACTGAAAACAACAACAAACCATAATTCAGAAAACCAAAGACCGTACATTCATCATCTGGAACCAGACCAGCCAAATCTCTCCCCATCCTAAAGCTCAGGGAACATTGCGGAAGAGGGGATGGCAAGATCATAAGAGCATAAAGATGGGGAGGACCAATGATACACAATTTAGTCCACAAAAGTTAGGGTTGCAGCAGCCAGAATTGGATTTTGCATGACCTGCACAATGGCTGAAATGTCAATGACCCCCAAAGTCTAGCATGGATCACAGGCAGTAAGTAGGATCCTTAGAGGCAAGGGATTAACAGTCATAATAAAGTTCCCATACTAACAGGGATCCCAAGAAAAGACTCCAGGCTATGCCACTGAGTCCTTACCCCTTGCTAGGGTGGAGGATTCAGAGGGAGGTTTGGCATTCACACAAAAGGATGCTCCAGGGGATGGGAGGAGGGAAGGGGGAAACACTGGAAGAAAAGGAGGGAAAGGAGGGGGGTGAAAAAAAGGGAAAAGGGGAAGAGAGTGCAAGGGGCTACTGGGGAGGGGAGGAGGGAGGGAGAGCACAGGGGTACCTATTGAGCTTGTATGACTGGAAAAAATGTGGGAGAAAAAAACACAACTGGACAGAAATGATAACCTAATTATTTTCAACTGAAGAATCGTCAGCATCTTCTCTGACAGCCAAGGATCTAGGAGATATGCACACTTCATGCTGAGTTTTGAGGCTTAGAATGACTAGTTCTTCTCCACACAATGGTTTGCCAAACCTTGTAGACAGCAGTTACACTTGACTGTCCTTGCGGAGGGAAGATGATCAATGTTTTGTCTGCCCAGCATCACTCCTTCCTTCTTGGATAACCAAACCTTTTCTGATTAGCTCATGAAAGGATCCCAGGCGTTAAGACAGCTATTTCTTCAAAGTAGTCACATGTCCCAAGAAAACCATGTGGCAGCTTTTGCTGAAAATCTTTTAGATGCTAAAACGAGTGACAGGTGTTTTTTTTCCCTACAGGTGGCTGGAAGGAATTTGAGGAAATTGGCATAACCACAGACAGGAAACTTGCTTCTACAGTAAAGTCATTCATAGGAAATATGAAAATAAAGAATTCAGGGCAGAAAAGGAAGGGGAGGGGAAGAAGAGAAAGAAGAAGAGAAAGCAGGTTCTCATAGCATATTTTATACTACTGAATCTTAACAAGCTTGAAGGTTAACAGCTGTCTGTCTGTCTCTTGCTGTTTGCCTACCTAGCCATTTAACTATCAATCATCTATCATCTAGCATCTTACCTACCTATCATCTACCTATCACCCATCTGTCTTATTATCTGCCTATCTTCAGATCAATCATCTATCTATCTTCCTTCCTATTTACATATCAATTGTCTACCTATCTATCATCCATCCATTTATCAGCCTACCATCTATCTGTCATCTACCCATCTAATTTTTTAGGAGTTTAAGTTGGAGTTTTCCAATGCAATCAAAACAGTCAGGACTTGCATATATACTCAACACAACAAACAAATGCATACTTTATTCTGTGAATGTATTTGTATTTCATTTAAATGCTGATATTAAATGCAATAGCACTCAATAAAGATGTGTTGAGTGAATGCAAATAACCAGTCAGTGAAGATATGAATGGTATAGTTCAGGGATCAAACTGAAAAAGACAAACCCTTAAAGGGATTTCTGAGAGCCAGCCTATTATGTATAAGGTGTTCTGTATGCTAAACATGTTTTTACAGTGGAGTCGAGGAGTTCATCCACTGAATCCAGTTAAGGAGATGGGGTGTCTTGCAAAAAGTGTTAGCAGCTCAGCTGGATGATAATACGATGAAGAGCACCACTACCTCACTGTGACAGAAAAGCCATGAGCTATTGAACACACAGTGAGCGTGTGAATGTGTTTCTTCACTCACAATCCACAATCCACTGGAAAGAATAAGGGAGCCAGCCAGCATTCTCTCTTTACTTAGCAACCCTTGAGAGATATGTGAGTTTAATTATGGACAGCTGCAGGAGCATTTGACCATGCAATCTTTCAAACCCCCATGCTTAGTAGGGATTCATTTAATACTCTGCAGTAACTGTCTTGAAATTCTTAATGATTTTGAATAAGAAGAGGCATATTTTTTGCATGCTTGTGTGTGTGCATGTGTGTGTGTGTGTGTGTGTGTGTGTGTGTGTGTGTGTGTGTGTGTGTTCAAAAGGGCACTTGAATATGTACATCTGTGGAGACACAAGGGTGACACTGAGAATCACCCTAGTTTGCTGGACCTCCCTATAGTTTTGTTCTGGGGTATCCCAGACTCCACTCTCCAGACCAAAATTGCCGGGGTGGGGAGTTACGTGGTATCTGGGATCCAAACTCAGGTTCTTTTATTTTCAAAGTAGGAAAGCAAAAGCTTTAAGCCCTGAGCCATCCCCCCAGCTTAATACATACACACACACATATATATATATATGTATGTGTGTATATATGTATAATTTTGCAGTGGAGTATGCCAATTACATAGTTGATTAGTCTAATGTGTGATGATATTTCTTCTCAAAAAATTAAGACACAAGGATTTTGCTTTATCAGTCAGGCCTCAGTGAGTCCGCCTAATGCAAGACAGTTTAGCACCAAGCATAAACAGTCAAGGCAGGATCACACAGTCAAGTTTCTATGCATTCAGATCTGGGTCTTAAATTCCAAAATGTAGCAGCATTCTGGGCTAAAATTATTATTTAGAAAATTCTGCAGAAAAGAAGCAAAACCTTTAATACCTATTTACCCTGAAGCTAAAGTATAAATACATGTACCATAGGTTTAGGATGAACAGAAAGATAAAAAGGATCCCTTCTAAAGGCACAACTATAAAATATAGATAAACTTCCTTTCCGGATCTTTATCAGTCAGTAATTTTAAGTTTTGTAAATACAACCTATTTCTTAGATCTTTTGATTATTTTTAGATGACTTTCAGTCACATAAATGCTCTTCTAGGAAGATGTCTCATGCAACTTAACCTCTGCACAAAACCCCATGGTGCTTTCTTCTTATAAAATGAACTTACTTGCAAAGAAGCTACATCACAGGAATATTTTGACTCAAAACCAATCAGGGTCTTAATGGTTATTTTTCCCATAGTTTTGTTTTGTACAAAAAGAAAATCGTTAGTTTTTTTTTGTTCAAGATGAGACCCTGACAGCCAACTATAACCTCAACGATTGAAATGCATTTTTAAAGATGTTTATGTATTATTCAGTAAACTACCTTGAATCAAACATAGAAAAACCCACAAAACAAAAAATATAATAAACAACCAATATTATCACCAGATGGTAGTCTTTATTTGTTATCCTAATTCCATTTTACATTTAGAAAATAAACATCAGCATGAATTTTTAATACATGATCTAACACAGGCAAAAGGCCAATATTATTATTGTAAGAGTGTGAGGCTCAGAACTACTTATCTTTAACGGTGGTGGTGTTTTTATATCATACGCTACCTTTTCCTTTGGAATGGTCTAAAATGTTAGTAGTCAGCTGCCAAATGATTCTAAGCAACCATGTGTCTTTTCTAAAACCCTCTTCTTCCAGTTAGTACATTTATCAAAAAAGTGGGTCATCCTGCATGCTATGCATTGCATAGACCGAACAAAGTCATATATGGAAATCCTGTAACTTAAGCCTTAGAAAGTAGAACATAAGCTTATGAAAGAATAAACACTATAAGGTTTACCTTACTTCATCTTTGAGTGGTCTGCTTATTTGAACTTATCCTTTCTTTTTTTACAATAATGATGAAACTTTACTTATTCAGAATATCTTTAAAAAGGTGGCAATGTATTCAGAGTTTTGCTAATGTGCGATCCTTTGAAGAAGGGGGCCACTCAAGGTATTCTTATTTGTCTGTATATTTACTAGCATGCTAAATGAAAACCTGCTAGTGTTATGTATTCAGGGTGTTTGTTGTTGTGCATTTTGCTATTCTTGCACTGTCAGTTAGACTGTAAGAACCTAAAGATGGAGAGTTCTGTTGCTGGACAGGTCACTCTACTCAAAATAGGGCAGCTGCAGCCAGAAACTCACAGCAATGGGACTTGAACTCATCAAACCTACACAGTGGTCTGTGAACATGTGGATATGTCAGCATGCCCCTATGGACTGGTGTCGGTCTTGGGAGAAATAGTTTCAGGCAGTAGGATTCTTAAGGTCAAGGGGTCAGAAAGAGGTAAGGAAGCACCCACATCATTAGGCTGCCCAAGGAAGGGCTCTCTGTTTGCCACAGAGTCCTTGAAACTCTCATGACCCCCCCATGAGAACAGATGATACAGAGGGAACCCCAGGACCCATAGAACCAAAGGACAGGAGAATAGGAGAGAATAGACTGGGCCCATGTAGGGAAGGGAGGGAGGGAGGGTGGGATGAGATGAAAGTGGGAGGGAAGTGAGGGAAGAAGGGAAGGGGGAACAAGGGAGACAAAGAATTTGTATGTAAAAATGTAAATTTAATAAATTTATTTTTTAAGAAAAGAAAACCCACTAAAAAAAGCCCTGCAGTGTGTTGAGGTGCTCCTTAGAAAAAGATGGCTTTGGTAAGCGACAAAGTAGTTCCAAGTCTAAGCCCATCCGAGGTACAGACAGGGATTTTGCTGACTGGGGAATTGAAATGAAACTTTGACCTGGCTCAAATTTCCCACTTTGTTTTATTGGCTCTAATTGGAGGATTTACAGGGCATGTTTTGTAATGCGCTTCTGTTTAAGAAAACATTGCTCTCCATTAATTCCTTCAGTGTATGTTCATTGAGTTCTTGACCCACCAATGGCCTGTACTAAGGGGGAAAAGAGCAGCTGTTCGGGCTCCAGCAGCTTTCTGAAATGCAGGCTGAACAGCAGCATGGACGCTATTATTGTGCTCCCAATATCTGAGGAAAACAAGTATTTTTACCAGTATTAGTGTGAGAATTTGGATCCAGAGGTCTTAAAAAAAGATATGAAAGCACATTTAAAAGACAGAATAGACACATCAGTCTAATAAATTTATGATTACTTTATTTGAAAAAGTATGTTTGCACACACCAGATAGCAATAAGGAAAAGATTCAGAGCATTCCAAAGAGCAGTGTACTATATAGGCTTGCACGCCTTTCTCAAATTCCCATAATCAAAGTGCTCCAGACTCTTTAATCCTGCCACGCTGATGTACAATGTTGAGAATTCAGGGACCACAGAAGCACATTAACTTCCAAGACAGAGAGAACTTCAGGATTCTGTTCAAATTGAATCTTAGATCCATCCCTCATTTGACTTCATACACAGAAGAAAATTTTCAGTATGGTAAATCCCTTGGGCACACCCAGGAAGTGAAGAGTCCTGGTTAATCACCTAGATCCGACTTTAACTCAGGCTTGTTCCAGAAGCACTCTCAACCCAAAGCAAACCATAATATTAGCAGATGTAAACCACCTAAGCTATAGAGGTTGAGTTCATGTTTAATGAATAACAGACTAATTCCATATCTAGGAAGGATGAATCTAGGCTGAACCAATTGCTTCCATCACTGAGGAGATTTAATTTTATTGCAGTTGTCATGGTTGGATACCTTTGTCAACTTGGCACTTGAAGGTGGTAACTCTGGGTATGTTTGTAGCAGATTCTCTGATTGATGGATAAAGCCCAGCCCGTGCTGGGTGGGACTAGGCCCTGGGCAGGTAAATAAGACAGAGGGAACTGGTTAAAGAAGTTGGCATCCTTCCATATACTTGGCTAGATATGCTGGTCTAGCGAGTAAGGATTATTCCTCTCTCAGCTGTTATGTGGATATGGTATGGCCATTTCCCTTGGCTCTTCTGGTATGATCTCTTCTGTCAAACTGGACAAGGAACTATAGCTAAGAATAATAAACTAAAATAAAACCTCTGTGTTCCCCTATAAGTCATTTGCTTATGAATTATTGGCAACATTGCGTGTAACTGCAACAATAGTTCAGGCATTATCAAGTATGTCAGTTCTTTCTCCCAATCTGTCTGTTATAATATGAATCAAATTCAAAATCTATTCCCACCTATGAGTAGGTTTAACCTGCCTATTCAGTTGTTGGATGGGCTGTAAAGTACAAACACCATTGTTAGTATAGCTTGTATTTTGGAGGCAGAATTTGGTAGGAGTATTTTGTTCCCTGTAGCCATAATCTCAAAAGAGCATCTTAAGGGATGAAAGGTTTATTTTGGATCCCACTTTTCTGCTGTGAGTCCTCATGGTAGAACAGGCATAGATGCAGGAGTGTGGCAGCTGGTCATATTGCATTTGTAGTCAGAAGGCAGTGAGAGATGAATGCTGGTATTCAGCTCTCTTTTCCTTATTATTTGGTCCTGGACCCCAGTCCATGGAATGGTGAGACTCACATTTAGTGTGAGTCTCTTTAGCTCAGTTAATTCAGTCTGGAAACTTGCATAAAAATATGCCCAGAGGTGTGTCTTCTGAGTAATTCCTATCACGTTGAAAAATCAATATTAACCATCACAGTAAATTAGCTAAAAAACATCTCTATCTCCTGATTAAACCACATTTATAACTCTTTGCTAGTTGAATTTTATAAGGTCTGCCTTTGCCTTAAATTATAAAACTAACCAACTAAATTGTGCCAGATTTGTCCTTGCAGAACGGGACCAGTGGAGATACCCAAAGGCTGATATTGATCAAGTTTTGAAATGATTATATTTTGACAAACAGAATGATCTTGAGATCAGAGATAGGCAGCAAGCAGACTGTACAAGAAAACCAAGTGAATATGCTTGCTGTTGTCCAGCGTCCTAGACTACAGAAGAAATGAATTCTTCAGTAACTTCTTCCTAGATTCTAAAGATTGGAACACAGCAAACTGGATTAAGGAAGAAATGAGTGAAAGGTAAGTAATCTCTTACTTAGGACCTTCACTGTCCTTCTATTTTTTTCTTCTATTTCCTTCTGTTACTCTTCTTCATTTCATCAGTCACACACACTCAATGAGTGGTCCTGCAGTTCTTGAATAAATATTGTGTTATAACCTTATCATTTTTGAGCTGTTTAAAATGCTTTTGAGATGGAAACTATTAGGAAACACTAGATTTATGAAAACAAGATGATCATAGACAATCAAATAGGGCAATTTGGGTACACAATTTTTTTTCAGTCTGGTAAGAAATTAAATATTTGTTTACATGAGAATGGTAAAATTGGTTCTATTTTCTTGTAAAGCAAAATTTTGGATACTATGGCTGAAACAGATAAAGCAACTCCAAAGTTAATTGATCCTCTATTGCTAGAGATGATGGAGATGGTAAAGATGAAGCACCTGCTTCAGTAGTTTATCATCATTATTTGGAGTTCATCATTTGCTTGAAGAAGCTAAAATACTTGTAATCAATAACTGCTTTGTACTAAGTAGACAAATGACACATCAGGGGAAGGTTTGAACAAGGAATTAATCATGCTATAAATGATTGCTTTTAGAAGAGAATCCTATTGGGCACTTTATGAGAGAAAACCAATTCATTGTTTTTTTTTTCCTATGGAAGAATCTAGGGGAAACATATATGTTATCTTCTGGGTGATCCTGACTCATTAAATAATTGGATTTCATGTCATAATGAAAAACATTAGCTCCTCTGGAGCAGCAGTGCACTTAAACAAAATAGGTCAGAGATAAGAATAATAAGACAGGCAGTTAGGAAAATTCGCAGTCAGCTTAGAGACTGTTTCAGAACAATTTCTATCTCAGGAGAGAGTTTTGTTTTCATTAATAGTCAAATATTCCCAAACAAATGAAGAAAGAATGAAGGCAGATCAATGTGTGAGAAGTTAGTTAGGGTCCTGGAATCTTGTCTCTAGCCTGACCACATAAAGGAACCAATGGAAGAATGCAATCGGCAGAAGAGGCTGGTTAATGGCTCATTTGTGTTCTCTGCTTTAAGAATTCATTTTTCTTCTGCAAGCCAGCTTTGCACTTGGCATAACTGTAGAGCAACTGTAGCTGTACTGTTGACCCTATTTTGGGTATAAAGAATTCCTCTCTTCTCTTGCCTGAATCTCGGAAGCTACTCGAGCTGGTAGTCCATATCATGTCTACCACGTCAGCACTAAGACACAACAACTTTGTGGTGCAAATGTTGCCCAGATGCAAACATTAAAGCTGTTCTTTCATTCATGTCTTCCTGCGGTTATGTCCACTATTGTCTCTTGTATACAGGTTATTACATATGGACAATACTCTATTTACTAATACTTCCTGATTTTTGACACTTCCGGGGTTTCCTGTAGGAACAAGTAGAATATCTGAATTCATCAGGATAGTCCATCATATCAAAATGCTTCAGCCGAAGATGATTCATTTTCTTATTGATAGTTCTTATTTACATTGCCTCCTTCAGTTAAGTGGGCACATCCTATTTGGTTTTATTCCATATGGACTATAATGTAAATGAGAATGCTAATATGAAAATACAGATAACGAAAACCTCAATTAGTCTTGGCATCATTTTGGGAATGACGGAGGCAAAGTTACTTTATGAACATGGAGCTCTGATAGGCAAGTTCTGGCAATGTACCAGGCCTGGGTTGCTTCCTGCCCCCTCCACACAAATGCCTTATAAAACTGATTCATTATTAAAAGGTCTTTAGAGCTACTTAGGTGGTAATGTCCTTCACTAAACAGTGCTGACTGGCGCGATTGCAAAATTATCCTAAATAATGTGTGGCTGAATTTAATGTTTGGGTTGAAATATCAATAGCACAAAATTATGTCATCTGTAGTGACCAGTGTGGACAACCCAACTTGTGCTTTGGCTGTCAGTGAATCCTGCTTATTACCTACTATTATTGTTTCATTCACTGACTGTGTTGTTGGGTTCAATTAATCACTGATATGTAAACAATGGAGGCAAAAAAGAGGCCCAAGTCCTCTTTGTAGCACTAAGCTACAAATGCTTAGATAAATATTGAGCACTATTGAAGTCTACCCTTTGGGGTAGAAAGTTTTAGGATACTAACAAGTAAGGGTGGGTTTATATTCATTTATGCAAAAAAAATCAACAGGAGAATTAGTTGACTATGAACTTAGTATAAGTCAAACAATATTCATGTTGAAATAATATGAAGAGGGTGATAGAGCTTTGAATGGGAAATGGGGTGCATGAATTTATATCTAGGCTCTGTCTCGCCCTGGTGATCACTTGGCCCTGAAGAGGTCTGGGATGCTTAGTTTTCTCATTACTAGGCTGTGGGAGGTGGATGAAGTATTTCTAACACATAGTATCTCACAGAATGGAAAGACTGTGCTGATTCACTGGTATACAAGTGGGTATTGAAGGGTCTAGAACTCTTCAGGAAATAGCATGAATAGAGCTCCTGAAAACAAATATTTCATTTCCTACCCAGGCACAGATTTAAACTAAGAAGAGAAGGAACTTTTTTTATACTAAGTAGACAAATGATACATCAGGGGAGGGTCTCAACAAGGAATTAGTCATGCTATAAATGATTGCTGTTAGAAGACAATCCTATTGGTCCCTTTAAGAGAAGGGTTTTTTTAGTAACTCAGCTGTGACATTTTGTTCTCTTACAGTGGCAATATTAGCTATAAACACACCTTAATTGCTGACGTGTGGCTGGCTTGTTGCTGTTAAGCTCTGTAAGTGGGTTAGCTCCTTCAGATGGGGGAAGTAACTCAATGGAGAAAGCAGAATTCACTGTATGATACAAAAGCTAAGGTAAATGTACTCAAAACTGATATAAAGTTTTCATTCTTAGAACACCAGACAGATGATACTGATAAGATATGAGACCTGGTCAGTCAGCTGGGGAGAAATATGTGGCCATAACGTTTGGCCATGTTGAGTCTGAGAGGATTTTCTTATGGAAAAGGCCGGGAGGGTGCTTCAGAGAGTTCTGCCTTCATTCTCTGAAAGATGAAATAGCCAAAGGAGAAAAAGAACCCCAAAGGCATCGAAACCCATGGAAAGGCGTGGGCTTGGGGAGGGGATGACCAGGGGATGGCACTGGGAAAACAGAATGGCGGCAAATGGCTCTCAGAAGCAAGAGGGGGAAATGTCAGGAAGGCAACGAGGAGAAATGGGTGGAGAAAGGGACTAGTGGCGAAAGCTCTCGAGGTCAAGGAGACATGTCTGAGATCTAAAGCAAACCAATGGGAATCATTCGGAAGGATCAAGTCTACACTCTACTCTTCTGTGAAGGGATAGTCCTTGTTCTTACTTCTTTTAAGCTAAGGTGGTTTCTTTTTTGACATATTCATCTTACAGAGGTTCCTATCTAGCTGCATTCCACATTTTAATTATTACCTCAGCCCCTTGGACAAGCTACTCCCTATTCTCCCTAAGTATTTTCTCACACTATTCCCTCCCTCATCCAGCCATCCAGGGTGTCTTATATTTCCTCTTCCCAAGCCTTCGCCCTTCCCTTTCCTCCTGCTTCTTGCTCCCTTTAAGTTTTCTAATGGTTACAGGAATTCCAAGCTAAGTATTATTCAGTCAGTTTAATACATCCACACATCAGAGAGAACATGTGGTATTTGTCTTTCTGTGTCTGAGATACCTCCCTTAATATTATATTTTCCAATTCCATCCAATTAACAGAGAATTCCATAATCTCATCAGAGAATTTTATGGCTCAAAATCTCTCAAAGGAGAATTGAAAATTGTCTCTGAGGCTAGGAACACCCAAACCCCTATCTCTTGAATGCAGAGCACTAAACTTGCTTGTTTCACTCCTGCCCCATCAGGAATGGATGTGTGGGGACAAATCAGCTACAAATGAGTTGGAGGAAACCTGCCATAGAACTTCCAAGAAAAGTGCTTTCAACTCCTAAAATGGGAGAATTTCAGGAGAATCTCTCTTTGTCCTTCTCTGACATTGATGGCATGCCAGGAATTTCACAACTGCCTCATAGTTACAAGGAAAACAGTTCCTTTAGGTATATGGCAAAAAACAGAGGGAAGGATTTGGGGTCCATGACATCATTATTGAGCCATTTGCTGCCATATCTGCTTCATCCTTGAGCTTTTCCTTTTTTATAAAAACCATCGGAAAATTTTTTTTACTATTTGTAGCTGAATCCAGTCTCTAAAGATGCAAAGATTATTTCTTGGCATTTTCCCTTTACTCTTAATTTTCTATTATTATCTTTTATTCAGCTTTTTATATTTTATTCCAGGAGAGTTTCTTTTTGCAGAAACTGTGACTATTCTATGCAAGTCTAAATTTTCATTTGTACTTTTGCAATTATTGCTACAATTGAATTCTCAGCTGATTAGGTGGGGGGCAAGGGGAGGGGCAGTAAGAAGTGGGTGTTGAATGAAAAGACTGGTCTATTATTTCTCAATTTTCCTAGTTGCAGTCAGGGAAGATTTAAGAGGCATGGTGTATACCACTATTTCAGGGGAATTACACAAAATCCTAAATCTTTCCATAAATTTCTCTAGCCTTTTGTTTGCATTCTTATATTTTATAGCCTTTTCTTCCAGGCATGGCGCTTTGACGAACATGCACAAGCAAAGCCCCATTGTTCCGCATGGCCCTCTAATGAGAAAGAATAAGACCATATATTGGGAATGAAAATTGTACATTTTTATGTGGGGGTTTATAGACTATTACTTTTAATTGAAATGAAGGTGAAAGCAAACTCACACACCACGTCCTTCTGGCCTGACAAGACTTGTGTGGAGAATCAGACTTTGAAACACGGGTAGTACCTGCTTGTCCAAACACACCAAGAGTTGACCTTGTCCTCCAAGGTTGAGTCTGGGTGAAGAAAGACCTAGGTCTACCCCAGTCCTCTGCAGCAGATATGGGCACAGGATGCTCAGCAAGTTTCAGAAGAGCTAACAATAGAAACTGAGAGGAAATGCACTAGGAGCTTGCAGGTGAGGGAGGCGGCTCCTTTTGGAGGAATTCCTTTGCTAATTGTTTTTCCCCAGCTCAAGAACCCTGCTGGGCTACCCAGGGCTGTGCTGTAGAATGAACAAGCAGTGCTTATTTCAGTCATTTTAACAATTACGGTGGATAAATTTTATAGTAATTGAGCTGTATAAAGCAACATTATGCTTAAGAGTATGTTAAAACCTGTGGCTTGTGTGACATTCCTTTACTCCCACTCACTCTTGGTGGGGTAATATTGTCCTCAGGGGGGTGAAAATCACTTCTTTGGATGGGGGTAGAAAAATTAGACTATCATATTAAAAGTCACACAATCTATTTGTGATAGTTTTTAAGGGGAAAGGAGTTACAGGCAAAATTCTAAACAGTTCAGGAGGTGAGAGTGAGATAATAATGAATTTTCGCATTGACTCCATCAAAGAGATTGATTGTTATATCACAACAATAAGAAGCAGAACAACCCTTTACCCCTACTCTGCTGCCCGGGAATCGGGTGCGCACGCAGGGTCCAGCGGGGATTCACCGCCCCCTAGGTAAGCTCCGCCCCCGCCCACCCCCAGAACCCAAGGCAGTTACCAGCTCCTCCCACCAGCCAGCCAGAGCATGGAGCCATGCAGGGCCTGGGAGGTGGATCGGCCTGCCCCAGCTCCCTCAGGTTAAATAGCACCTTGCTCACTGCCCCATCCTCTCTTTACCCCTACTCTGCCTCCAGGGACCTGCAGTCCAGCTGGGACTCACCACCACCTAGGTTAAGCTCCGTCCCCGCTCACCCCCAGAACCCCAGGCCAAATAATTCAGTTCAGTGAAAAACGCACAGAAATTGAAAGATGATCTTAAGAGTTAAAATGACAATGCCCAAGTCAAAGTGCAAATCCATGAGAAACAACACTCAAGTAAACAAATCTCCCACTGAAGGAATTAATCCCATAATGTTAGACTCCAACCAGAACAAACCCACGGAAAATGACCAAGAAAGCCTTACCCAAGATAACGACTTTCAAAACATGATCATTACCATGTTCAATACTATGAAAGAGGAAATCCGGGAGGAATTAAATAACCGAATCAATCGCTTTGAAGAGGAACACAACAGACACTTGGAGGAGTTGAGGAAAACAGTGCAAGAAACGAAAGCAGGCATAGAGCAGTTAAAACAGACACAAAAAGAGTTTAAAACTGAGCTAAAAGACAAGTTATCTTCAACCCAGAACTCCACAGAGTCTTATCAGCAGAACTAAGGAAGCAGAAAACAGAATTTCAGACCTTGAAGATAAAGTAGGAGTATTAACCAGCTCAATGGAAGAGGTTGTTAAAGCCAAAAAGATACTTGAGAGAAATATTCAAGAGATATGGGACACCCTGAAGAAGCCTAACATGCGTATTCATGGAATACCAGAGCAAGAATCTCAAAATACCACACCTGAGGAAATTTTTCAAACGATTATCAAGGAAAACTTTCCTCATCTAAAAAAAGAGAGGCTTGTACATATACAAGAGGCATTCTGCACCCCAAACAGATATGACCAAAATAGAAGCTCGCCAGGGCAAATAATGTTAAAACACTCCACATTCAAGATAAAGAAACGGTGCTGAGAGCTTCAAGGGAGAAAAAACAAGTCACTTTTAAAGGTAAACCTATTAAAATAACAAATGACTTCTCAGTCGAAACAGTAAAAGCAAGAAGAACTTGGAGAGACATACTTCAAGTATTGAATGAGCAAAAATGTCAACCCATGCTGATATACCTTGCAAAACTATCTGTCATGATTGAGGGAGAAAGAAAAATCTTCCAGCACAAAGACAACTTGAAGGGACATGTCCACCAAACCAGGCCTTCAAAAAATGCTAGAAATGATACTCAAGCTTGAAGAAAAAAACAGGCATATCCGGGAGAACAGAAGGGAGGTATAACACCATTAAAAGTGAAGCAATATACTTACAAAAACTACTAAACATAATAAATGTCTGGAATTAAAAATAGTTTCTCTATTATAACACCAAATGTTAATGGAATTAACTCACTGATCAAGAGACACAGATTACAAATTTGGATTAAAAAGCACAATCCATCAATCTGCTGCCTGCAGGAAACCCATCTCACCAAAAAAGATAGGCACGCCCTAAAAATAAAAGGCTGGTCAACAATTCTACAAGCTAATAGAAGCAGAAAACAGGCAGGTGTAGTAGCCATTATGCTATCGGACAAAGTGGACTTCAAACCAAAGAAAATCATAAGAGACACGGATGGATACTACATTTTAGTCACAGGTACAATTCACCAGGAAGACTTCCCAATACTGAACATATATGCACCTAATACGGCCCCTCCCACATTCATTAAGCAAAGCCTACAACGTCTAAAGTGAGAAATCAATCCCAAAATGATAATTCTTGGGGACTTCAATACCACCCTCTCAACATGGGATAGATCTACAGGTAAAAAAATTAACAGGGACACTTTGTAGCTTAACCAAACACTTACTGAAATGGACCTTACAGATCTCTATCGTACTTTTCATCCACGCACCAAAGAATACACATTTTTCTCAGCAGCACACGGAACTTTCTCCAAAATAGATCACATATTGGGCCACAAAACGAATCTCCACATATACAGGAATGTTGAAATTCTAGCCTGCACCTTATCAGACCACCACGGCTTAAAGCTTGACATCAACAACACAACAAGCAACAAAAAATGCACTAACTCCTGGAAACTTAACTCTATGATGCTGAATGAGAATTGGATTCAGGAGAAATTACAAAGGAAATTCAAGATTTCCCGAAAGTGAATGATAATGAAAATACAACTTACCAAAATCTCTGGGACACAATGAAAGCTGTCCTAAAAGGTAAGTTCATAGCTCTTAATGCCTACATGAAAAAATGGAAACATTACACATAAATAAATTAACAATGCAGCTAAAAGCGTTAGAGACACTAGAGCAATCTGACTACAAAAGCAGTAGAAGGGAGGAGATTAGCAAAATAAGGGGATAAATATCTGACATCGAGATTAGGAAAACGATAGAGAAAATCAACCAGTCAAAAAGTTGGTTTTTTGAAAAAATCAATAAGATTGATACAGCCCTAGTTAAATTAACTAAGAGCAAGAGAGAGAAAACCCAGATTAACAAAATTAGAAATGAAAATGGAGTTATCACTACTGATACCAAAGGAATCCAGAGAATTATAATGTCATATTTCAAAATCAAAAAATTATACTCTGTGAAATTTGACAACACAAAAGAGATGGATGAATTCCTAAGTAAATACAACTTATCTAAATTGAGTCAGGAAGTTTTGAATTATTTAAATAGTCCTATAACATATGAGGAAATTGAGAAAGCAATCTCAAATCTTCCCACCAAAAAATATCCTGGACCAGATGGATTCAGCACAGAGTTCTACCAGACTTTTAAGGAGCTAATAACACCAATACTCCTTAAACTGTTCCACCAAATAGCAAAGGAAGGAACACTACCAAATTCCTTCTATGAAGCTAATATCATCTAAATCCCAAAACCTACTAAAGATGCACTTAAAAAGGAAAACTACAGGCCAATCTCTCTGATGAACACAGATGCAAAGATTCTCAATAAAGTCTTAGCAAATCGGATTCAAAAACATATCAAAAAGATCATTCACAGGGATCAAGTAGGTTTTATCTCAGGCACACAAGTTTGGTTCAACATATACAAATCAATAAATGTAATTCATCATGTAAACCAGTCCAAAGTCCAAGACCACATGATACTCTCAATAGATACAGAAAAAGCTTTTGACAAGATCCAACAGCCCTTTATGATCAAAACCCTAGACAAGGTCGGAATGGAAGGAACCTTTATCAATATAATAAAAGCTATATACAACAAGCCAACAGCAAGGATTATACTCAATGGGGAAAAACTTGAAGCATTCCCACTTCAATCAGGAACTAGACAAGGCTGTCTACTGTCACCACTTGTATTCAATATTGTACTTAAAGTCTCAGCTGAAGCCATAAGACAAGAAAGGGACATAAGAGGGATTCAAATTGGCAAGGAAGAAGTCAAGTTATCTCTATTTGCAGATGACATGATCTTATACCTGAGTGATCCCAAAAACTCCACCAGGAAGCTCCTGGAACTAATACAGGAATTCAGCAGGGTGGCAGGATACAAAATAAATGTACAAAAATCAGTGGCCTTTCTATATGCCCAGAATAAAAGAAGTGAAAAAACCCTGAGAGAGTCAATCCCATTTACTATAGCTCCTAAAAAAATGAAATACCTTGGTATAAACCTAACCATGGAAATAAAAGACCTTTACAATGAAAACTGTAAAACCCTAAAGAAAGAAACAGCAGAAGACACCAGAAGGTGGAAAGACGTCCCATGTTCCTGGATTGCCAGAATCAACATCGTAAAAATGACCATCCTACCAAAGGCAATATACAGATTCAATGCTATACCAATTAAAATCCCAAAGCAATTCTTTAAAGAAGTTGACCAAACAATCTCAAAATTCATATGGAGGCACAAAAGACCTAGGATAACAAAGACAATCCTGAGTAACAAAAACACTGCTGGAGGTATCACCATACCAAACCTTAGTCTATACTACAAATCCATAGTTATTAAAACAGCCTGGTACTGGCTTCAAAATAGATGCATAGATCAATGAATAAGGGTTGAAGATCCAGATATAAGCCCACAAAATTACAGCCATTTGATCTTTGATAAAGGGGCCCAAAAAATCCAATGGAAAAAGAACAGTAGCTTCAACAATTGGTGCAGGCAAAACTGGATCTCCACATGCAGAAGATTAAAACTGGACCCGTACTTGTCACCATGTACAAGAATTAATTCCAAATGGATTAAGGACCTTGATATAAGGCCAGAGACTATAAAAAGCATAGTTGAAAGGGTAGGGAACTCCCTCGAGCTGATTGGGCTAGGCCAACAATTTCTAAACAGACATCCAACGGTACAGACACTGCTACCAATTCTCAACAGTTGGGTTTTGTTGAAATTAAAGAGCTTCTGTTCAGATAAAGAGATTGTAACATGAGCTCAAAGGCAACCCACAGAATGGGAAAAAATCTGCACTAACCACATATCTGATAGAGGTCTATTATCCAGCGTGCACAAAGAATTTAGAAAACTAAACACCAAGAAAACTAATGGCCCAATTAAAAAATGGGCTCTGGAGCTTAAAAGAAACTTTTCCAGGGATGAAATTAAAATGTCCAACAAATATCTTAAAAAATGCTCCACTTCCTTAGCCATCAGGGAAATGCAAATCAAAACTTCCCTGAGATATCACCTCACCCCAGTCAGGATGGCAAAAATCCACAATACAAACAACAACAAATGCTGGAGACGATGTGGAGAGAGGGGAACTCTCCTACATTGCTGGTGGAAATGCAGGCTCATACAACCACTCTGGCGAGCCATCTGGAGATTCTTAAAGAAATTAAAGATTGAAATGCCATTTGACCCTGCTATTCCACTTTCGGGAATAATCCCAAATGCAGCAAAAATTTACCTCGATAGCAGAAGCACAACCATGTTCATAGCAGCACTGTTTACAATAGCAAAGTCATGGAATCAACCCAAATGTCCAACAGTTGACGAGTGGATAAGGAAACTGTGGTACATCAATACAATGGAGTACTACTCAGCCATCAAAAAAGATGAATTACTGGAATTTGCCGGGAAATGGATGTCTTTAGAAACAATTATATTAAGTGAAGTATCCCAGACCCAGAAAATTAAGCTCCATATGTACTCTTTAATAGGTGGCTTCTAGTACCAAACCCACCCAGCCTACCTAGAGACATTCAAAGATAAATCTCTGTAATACCTACAGTAATTGCTAGGATTATGAACAGGAGGGATGGGGTAGGAGGGCCACACCAGAAACAAGGAGAGAAGGGACCATGTTACAGCAGAGAAAATAAGCCTCCATCAAGGGCTGCAAGTAAGTAATGAGACATCTAGTTAAGTTCACAGACTTTCATTCCTGATCATTTACAACTGAGGGGGTATGATCTCACCAGAAGGGGAGGGCATATATAGTCTTGCAGATAAGAAGTAACCATTTTGCTAATGGGTGATTGGCCCCTCCCTCACTGTGGTTTCCTACTTTTATTACATCTACCTTTGAATATACTCTTATAACAAGACTCTAGTTTAACAGCTTTTTATCTCTGGCCAGGGGTAAAATACAATACCCATCAGGATGGAGTGAAGGGCATTGCAGGAGCAGCAAAACTGCAAAAGAAAATCAACGAACCATAATCCAGAACTTCAGAGACTCTATATCACCCACCTAGAACTAGGCCAGACTAATCTCTCCTGAAGCTCAGGAAAATTTGCAGAAGAGGGGGCGGTAAGAGTGTAAGAGCAAAAGAATGGGAGGAGCAATGATATGCAAGATACTCCACATAAGTTAGGGGTGAAGCAATCATAATTGGACTTTGCATGCCGTGCGCAATGTTCCACACACTATTGACCCCACAAAGTCTAGCATTTGCTAAAGGCACCAAGATCCTTGGAGGCAAGGAATTGACAGCATAGTAGTGTTCCTATGCTTAAGGGGAACACAGGAAAGGGTTCAGGGAAATGCCACTGGGTCCTTGTACGTCATCGGAGAGGAGGGCCCAGAGGAGAGTCTGTCATGCACATTAAAGGATTCTCCAGGGATGGGGGGGGGAGGCAGTGGGGGATGGGGAGGGAGGGGTGAGCAGAAGGGGAGCAGGGGGGAAGAGGAGGGAGGGAGGGAACCAGTGTACCTATTAAGTTTGTATGAGTGGAAATAATAATAAAAAATGTTAAAGGATTTAAAAAAAATAAAAATGAAACAAGAAAAAAAAGAAGCTGAACAAACAAACAAAAGCATGGGGGGGGGGGTTATGAGAAGCTTCCAGAAGCCATAGAGTGCCATGTTATGTCAAGAGTATAAGTCTTTATTAAAGAATTTGAAAAGGGATATTCTCCAATATTCCTGCAAATGGAAGCTAAAGTTTAGAGGTCACAATGACACTTCTTGCAGCTTCACAAAGTTGACCTTAATCGTGGTACATGCTATAGCACAAGTAGCAGGATCTCATATCTATAGAAGCATCACCAAGCTATTCACCATATCCATGTCACCCTTAACCATTCCTTTTTTAAACCATTGGCATTAACTTTTATTACTTGTAGCTCAATATAATCCACCTCCCAATGTCCAGTAATCAGAGCTGCTGGAAGAAAGGGAATCCCAAGCCAGCTTAAAGAGTCCTGGCCTAGTGGGAAAGAACCCAGGTCAGACAGGAGAAGAAGTTGCCTCAGGGCCGTTCATGGGCATAAGGAATGCCTTCAGTGAACAGAGGCCAGCTGGACGGCAGTTTTGATGATGTGTCTCTTGTTAAATCAGAAGGAAGTGAGTAAAGGAAGGAGAAAAAATTATGAGAGGGGAAGTGAAGAGAGTCAAGATGGGAGAAGAAAGGAATAGAGGGGAAAGGGAAGGAAGGAAGGAAGAGAGAGGAGAGAAGAAAAAAAGAGAGGAGAGGAAAGGGGAAAGGAGGGGAGGGGAGGGAAGGGAGGGAGAGGAGGGGAAGGGAGAATATTTGGCCTGTGTTGATTGCTTCCTGACATTCTTTAGGATTCTGTGAAAATGGATGGGGCTCAATATATGCCTTAAGGAAGAGGAAGCTAAGGAATTTCAAAAGTTTTTCAGAGACAATCTCTAGCAGAACACTGTGGAGTGGAGATATCTCCCAGCATGCCTCACAGAATTCCCTTGGGTCCCCACACAATGGGGATTTGAGCTCTCATCCCATAGAGGGACATTGGTGACCACAGGGGAGAAATACCATTTCTACCTTATGAAAAGTAGGTCTTGTTTTAAATGTATTTGTTAGTGTGTGTTTTGGATGTGTGTGTACAAAGAACGTGGGATGAAGTTGATCACTCTCTACTTTCTTAGAGCAAGTTCTGTCACTGAACGTGGAGCTCATCGATTGGTTAGGCTGGTTGGACCCACTTCCTCTGCCTCTCCAGTGCTGAGATGACAGACATGCACCGGTGCCTGGCTTTTATGTGGGTGCTAGGTATCTAAACTCACCCCTTCATGTGTGCAAGGCAGGCACTATACTAACTGAGCCATCTCTCCAGCTTGGTCTGTCCCTTTCATCCTCTCTCTTCACTCCCTTCCTTAGGCTGAGGAACTAGAAAACAAAAGGAAAGAATGTTATGCATGACAAGGCACCCTGAAGACCTCCCTCCAGGTCCAGAGGTGGAGTAAAGATAGGTCTTAAATGGAGCTATACCTGATGTCACTGTTCTGCCAGAGATGTTGACATTGACCAGAGATCTCAATATTGTAATCTTCAGACAGCTCTGAGCCACAGACACCAGCAATGTGAGAGTTCCTAGGACATAGCCACAGGCAAGGAGCCAAGAACATCCTAGAACACGCTTGTTCACTTGCCCTTACCCTAGAAACCCTGTTTTAGTAATTCAGTTAGGACTGGAGAACCACTTTGATTTTCTGTAGAAAATTTTAAATAAAAAAGCCTTAGTTAGAATTTGGCAACTTTCCGTCATGCATTTATAGATCCTCTTTCAACACCTTTGAAACCTTACTTCATTGTCAATATCCTTTTTTTTTTTTTAAAGAAAAAAAAAAGGATTTTTATCCCAAGTTCTCAGACTCACTCAACCAGTAAAACAATGGGGCCCTTTCCCGTGTAGCCCAAAGGAATTGGGTCTATCATTAAGTGTTGCTTCCCACACTTCAGCAGCTAAAAATACTCCCTGGGAACTTTGGGTATTGCCATAAATTTAATTTCTGGGGCATTATGTACTGAAATGGGTCTTCCTAAATTTAATGTACTAAAAGTTTCCCCTCTATACGTGACTCTATTTGTCATGTGACCTTCAAGGAGGATATAGTGGCAAGAAGCTAATCTTGGAAGAGTGGAATCCTAATAGGAAGAGGAGACACTGTGCTCTGTCCAGTGCCGCACTCAGACAGGAAACACTCATATGCAGGCAGGTACCAAGTGTTTTTCAGAAACTGAGGCTGGGAGTTTCAGCATCCTGACAGGGGCTTCCAGCTTGTCAAGCTGTAAGGAACAGGTCTCCAAGGTCTGAGGATAGAGTTCAGTGGCCTCCATCCTCAACAGGGCAATGAAAAGCAAACTAATAACTGCTGTTTAGGTTTCTCAGTCTGTGATGTTTCAGTGTGGCAGCAAGAACTGGCTAAGATGACCTTCCTCTGTCTGGAATTGCTAAATACTGCTTGCTACTTCTGAGACAGACACCCAAAATCTATGATTTTTTTTTTCATTTTATGAAATAAGCAGAATGATTTTAATGATGCAGAAAATTTGCAAGCATGTATCTACAGGATTATTCTTTGGGATCTTTCTGATTGTACAGATCAACTTCAGAGTTCTTTCCCTCACACTCCTGGCTGCTTCTCTAGTTCAGCAAAGATTTCTCAGTGAACTTCTCTTTTAGGTGATCAGAATATAGTAGCAAATACAAATGGGCAGACTCTTCCTTCCACAGCATGTCATTGGAATGCCAATAAAGGCAATGTTGAGTAAACAAATACTCCTCACAGGTGTTATAGTAATAGATGCATATAGCATACAGGACTGACAGGTGCTGTTAACCAGCAAGACAGAGGAAGGTGGGTGGTAAGGTGCTCTGTCTATGATTTCAAATAAGACTCCCCCAAGGATGTTGATGTTTCACTGAAGTTTGAAGGAAGTAAAGAAGTCCTGTAAAAATAAACAAGGAGGATCAACATGGGCTCAGTTAGGAACATCACAGCACTGCGGGGCTGGGCCCCGACACTGAGGGAAAGGGTTGCATGATGATTTGGAAAAGAAGCCAGAAACCAGATGGGGCTCTAGAAACAGAGGTGCAGAGGCTGGATGGTGGGACACAACAGCGGGGTCTGATCTCATGGCTTCCATGCAAAAATGTTCCAGGAGAGCTAGAAACAATAGTAGGAAGCCAGGTATGGTGTATCCCAGCTGATAATCGGACAGAGCCTTGACCACAACTTCAGTGAATTTAACTATGCTATCTTCATATGATTGGGAAGAGAGGCCAGTTCAAAGAAATCCACAACAGATTCAGCCCTATCTGCTTTTACTGAGAGGGCCTTAGACTTCCTTTACTTAGCCAAACATACCATCCTTTCAATCTTTGTTCTATACTAATGACCCTAGATCTCCAGTGGCTTCTATACAAATGTCTTATACAGGCTTTGGGTCTCTCAGTCCCCTCCTGATTCTGCCTTGTGACATGTGGACTAATGCTTTGCTCTGCATGGCATATTTCTGTAATGAGGAAAGAGGGGCATGTAGCAT
Organism: Typhlomys cinereus; assembly: GCA_023101885.1. Lineage (NCBI taxonomy): Eukaryota > Metazoa > Chordata > Mammalia > Rodentia > Platacanthomyidae > Typhlomys > Typhlomys cinereus. The sequence continues at coordinate 1,524,404 of JALPQD010000111.1, read as the reverse complement.
CTTCCCCCCAGCACATTGGAGTGGTGCACTTGAGCAGAGTGGGCAATAGCTTCATTTGCATACAACGCATGTGCCCCTTAGATTCCGCCACTGTTTTTATCACAGCTTCTAAACAGCTCTTTTTTAAATGTTTTTATCCCTTTCATAGAATGAGATAATGTTGTTGGGTTCCAGGATAGAGTAATTTAATTATAGTCATAGAGTGTTGGGTTCTGTATATCTTATTGACAAATCTAAACCATACTTCTAAGTTTAGTGCCCTCTAAGGAGACACTGAGGGTATACTGACTGTCCTTTTTTATCTTTTGGCAAAAGCTTGATACTAGGTACAAATGCCTCCGGTGGTATTTTTGGACCATTCTATTTTTGACTCTAATCCTTTTCTTTGCTGTGGTTATGGCCTTGAGTTCCTAAATTACAGGCTCTCCTGCAGTTTTGAAAGCTAATTCTCCCCGCCACGTGCATTAGGAAGGTGGTGTATATAATATTCCACTAAGGGAGACTAGAAGAACATTAAACCCCCGCTAGTCCGCGGTCACGAGTCAGGGCCAGAATTGACGCGAGTCATTTTTCTTCACTGACAAGTTTTCATTATGTGGCTTTCCCAGAACAATTTAGAAATTGATCCGAAGCTGATGGAAACTGGGAGGGAATTGGGCACAGACATGAACCCAGAGCATCAGCGCAAGGTTAGAGCCCAGCTCTGAGGAGGATCCAGCATCTCTCTCTCTCTCTCTCTCTCTCTCTTTCACTCTCTCTCTCTCTCTCTCTCCCATCCTTCCCCCACCTCTTTTCCACAAGCAGCAGATGCAGATTTTAGTCTCTTCAAAACAGACTTCTCACTCTGGGGGTATCTCCCAGGTCTGAAGCAGTCATGTACATTTTTCTTTCCCCTTTTGTTTACATATCCCTTGTATAAATAGATAAAGGTTCACCCCCCCAAGAAACTATTCCCTAATTCCCCTGTATGAGTCTACTGATGTAAAAGAAAGAACCATTTGTTCTCTACAAAACTATACATCTTGAAAAACCCAAGGTGTAGATTTAATTCTGCTCTGTGTAGGTGTAAGTCTAGCATGTCTAGGGTCTGTGGCTTTAAGGTCTGGTAGATTGAGTATACACAGGTGTCACTGGAAAACCCCTGGGAACTGGTGGGGAGCATGACATTCTAGAATGTTCTGGAGGACCGAAGGAGCCAGGGATTCTTCAAGGTGATCATTGACTCACAACACGTTTGCTGAGTTTAGCCAATTACAGTTTGGACATAGAATGTCCCCCAGAAGTTTGTTTCCCAGCTCATGGTGGTGTTAAGAAGCGATGGAACTGTTAGAGGCAGGATCTACTGGGAGGAAGGGATGTCTCTCGAGTTATTCCTTTAAGGTTCGCAGTGGGCTCCAAGCCTTCTACTTCCCCTTTCTTGGCTTCCTGTCATGGTGCACAACTGCTCTGGCAGACTCACCTCCCCTTGCTGTACCCCCAATCATGTCCTCACTGGGAGGCAAAGTAAACATCTTCAACTATTTAGTTATTTATCTCTAGGGCTTCATCACTGAGACACAAAAGTAACCAACAAGATTGGATTGTTTCATGTTTGTGGTTGGCAATAACTGCTATGACAATGTGTGTGTTTTCTGGAAAAGAAACAGGATAAAGGACAAAGGAGTAAATATTTGGACCTCAAAGAGATGCTTGAAACTGCTATAAAAATAGGGATTTATTCAATCCAGAGCAGATTTTATATCAATTCTGCCCACTTTTGTGAGTCAACCCCTATTGGGTTCTTTGGAACTGATTTAAGACATCTCACGGCGTGTCTCCTCTGGTGGTAAGAATTGTAGTTGCAGCTGCTGCTAAAGAGCAGGACAAAGTTCCAGAAACGTCTCTAACACTTGGATCTGACAGAGTCACACTTATATTGCAAGACCAACTGAATTAATTAAGAGGGGAATCTCACCCACTCTTTTCCTTGGTTGAGAGGAGTCATTGTCACACACCCCAGAAGTGTCTGGGGTGACTAGATCACAATGGCATATCAGCAGTCCAGTCTCCAGATCCTAACCCCACGGGTTGATGCAGCTCTGCTGTCAGGGAGCTGTTTAATTAATGCCAACCAGGTTCCCTGGTGAAGGAATCTTCATTTACATACATCGCAAGCTCTGTGCTCAAGACCCAAAGGTCTGGGTGGCTGTGTGAGAGAGCACTGAGGTCAGTCTGAGAAGTGAAACAATGCGCTGTGATTGGAAAGAATCCTTCCTGTGTCGTAAACTCCAGTTGTAAGACTTCAGACTTAACTAACTCTATATTTTCAATAGCCATTTTTAGTTGATGCCATAGTTAGGCACAGGTGTCAACTTGACAGTTGAGGGTTTGAGTTCTGGGCACATTTGTAGAGAATTAATGGTTGAGTTAAGCCCAGAACAAACCTGTGGGAGATTGTCTAGCTGATGGGAAGGCCCAGCCTATGGTGGGTGAGACTAGGCTCTGGAATAAAATATAGAGAGCTGGTTCAGAGAGCTGGCATCCTTGTGTACACTTGGCCAGACATGATAGTCTGACAAGTAAGGATCGACCCTCTCTCAGCCATTATATAGAGATGGTGTGGCCAGTTCCCTCAGCCCTGGTGTTGGTGTGAGCTCTCCCGTCAAGCTGAACTATGAACTGTAACTGGACTATTGTAAGAAAATAAGCTCCTCGTTCCCTTAAGCTGTCTGATGGTGATTTATCAGTAACCATGCAGGCTAACTGCAGCAGTTGACTAATCACTGTATCTAATTTCTATCATACAGTCCAGAAACAAATTTTGCCACCTGGCTGAAGCAGAGTGTGGGGGGTGCAAACTAGTCAGCCACTCCAACACTCACTTTGTCTTAGTTACTTTTCTTATCGCTGTGATAAAATTCTTGACAAAAGCAAAACAATTTAAGAACAGAATGGTTTGTTTTGGATCATGGTCTGAGGGTCCATTTTATGGGTAGAAACATGATTCATCTGGTCACATTACAGCTACTACCAGAAAGCAGAGAGTAAATGATGGTGCTTACTACACTCCCCTTTATTTAGTCCATCACCTCAGCTTTTGGAATGATGCCATCCACATTATTTTTTCAGATGGTACCTTCCACTTTGGAGACACTCTCATAGCCATACCTAGAGGGGTGTTTCCATGGTATCTTATTATCTTTTCCTGTTGCTTTGACAAAATATCCTGACCCAAAATAACTTGAGGGTTAAGGGGCTTTTTATTGATTTATAGTTCTAAAATCTAAAGTGATGGGGAAGGCAGGAAAGGCATGATGACAAGAGGATGGCAGCTCACAGGATATATACACTGAGGAAGAAGAAAAAGAGCAGGAAGTGGGACTAGGCTCTAAAACTTCAAGACTAGCCCCAGGGACATGACTTCCTCTGGCAACTCTCCACCTGCTAAAGGTTCCACAAGCTCCCCAAACAAAGCCACCAGTTAGAGAACAAGTGCTCAAATACATATGTGTGTGAAGGACATTTCATATTAAGTTTCTACATACAGTGACCCTAAATCCTGTCAAATTGACAATGAGTGCTAACCATGACTTTCCTAACAATTGTGCTAGGAAGTTTCAAGTGACAAGCAGAATTTTGTTTTCTTGGCCAGTAGAAAATAGAGTAGGCCAAGAGAATTAATTGTTAAAAATTGGTTGAAAATCTCTTAATTGAGTTTTTAGCATACTAATCACTAAATTTTTTTATGCTTACTTTTAAAAGTTAAAACATCTGAAATTTGAGGTTCTTAAAAGATTTCTCCTTCCAGGGCTGGATAGATGGCTCAGGGGTTAAGACTTTGTCTCGTAAGCAGAAGGTCCTGAGTTCCAATCCTAGGTCCCATGTAAAATAATTCACTCTCTTCCAGTCCTTGTGAGCAGAGCCTGGGAAATCTCAGAGTGAAACAAGAAGGAGGTAGAAGCAATCCAGGATGATTCCTGAAGTTACCCTTGGTCCTGCACAGGGACATATTTGCCATCTGATACACACACACACACACACACACACACAAAATGAATGAGTGAAGGGTTTTTTTTAAAGATATCACTACAGAGAAAGGTTTTTTAAAAAAATTCTTCTTCCACCTCTATACTGTACCAATGGTTGAATAAATAGAAGACAAAATGACTATTAAGGGCATTTTCAGTGTCATAGTAAGAACTAACCCAGAATCTTCTTTGAGGGATGATTAACAAGAGGCTAAAAACATGTTGGAAGGAGTGAGGATGAAGTAGCATAAACTGAAAGCTTACCTAGCAAGTTCTACCTTACACAAATTATTTCAGCTAAACCCTTGCCTTTGTCTAAGGCTAGTGTGCTGATGTGGTCACTCATGATGCCTGCAGAACAGACATCTCCCAATGGACCCAACTCTCTGAGGAGCACCAGTCTTAGCTGAAGGAAGAATAAGTGACTTATTTTACTTTTTTCTGTGCCTGCTATAAAATTTTCTGATCAAAACAACTTAAGAGAGAATGGGTTTATTCTGATGCATGGGACAAGGTACAGTCTGTCATGGTGGGGAAGTCAAGAAGTCAGAAGCCTGAAGCGGATGATCCCAACGCCTACACAATCTGGAAGCAGAGAGTAATGAATGAACACCTTGCTCATCTTGCTTCCTCTGTTATATGTAGTATAGGACCCCATCCAGGAACTGGGTGGCCCCACCTACTTTTAGGATGGGTCTTCCCACCTTAATTGACCTAATTGACATAATCCCTGATGGGCTTAATTTAATAGATGAACTCAACTCAGCTAATCCCTTACAGGCGTGTCTGGAAACCTGTCACTTAGATCTCATCAACTGACACTGAAGATCAATCAGCACAATAAGTGATGGTTGATAACTTTATAATATATAAATGAATTCAATTAATTAATTAATATAATGATGCTTGCCCTTCAAAGAATAATCCTGTATAAATAGAGGAGCTAATTCAATCTATGGAAATCAGCTGCTCATATAATAGAGATAAATGAGATAGTTTAATCCCTTTCTGATAATCAGGTATAGGTAAGCCATTTGGAAAATTAGAAGACATAAAATGAAATACAATTATTGGTCAGACTTACAGACTAATATTAGTCATGCTGATGCCAAATCCTTGGTGACATCCAGTACTGAAAACCCCTGTAAGCTGTCTTTTTAGAGTTCTTGACGCCTCTCATCTAATTAGCCTTTGGGGACTCTAGCCATGACCAAAAGACAACAAAAGAAACAATAACAAAAACACAATCCAAAAACTTTTGAGGTCAGACCTGGGATGAATAATTCTTTCTGTTTTGTTTTGAGAAACTCCTGACAAATTCTACATAATGGAAATGTAAATGATTCCTTCTTGAAACACATGGTTTTGTTTAGCAGGACACTGTTATTTCTCTACAGGACACTGTTATTTCTCTATATCTCTAGCTAGCTTTTCTATTTAGGCACCAATGCTAGTTTCATAGTTAAAAAAAGGATGACAGGTTATTTGTATCTGAGATAAACAATACTATTATTGTTTGTGGTAGTTGTGATGAATATTGCCAACAAGTTCATAATCAAATGTCTTATGGGGGAATAAAGAGTTTTATTTTGGCATATGATTGTCCAGTTGCCTTTCTCAATCTTAGAAGAATCCACACCAAGAGCAGAGGGAAATGGCTATACACTATCTGCAGGTCTGCTGAGAGGGACAATCCTCACATATCAGACCAGCATGTCTGGCAAGTATACAGAAGGGTGCCAACTTTCTTAACCAGCTTTTTGCCTGCCCAGAGACTGACACTACCTACATGGGTAGGGCCTCCCCATCATTCAGACAATCTCCTGAGGAGTTGCCCAGGGCTCAACATAACCACCAATTCTTCACAACTGTGCCTAGAGCTTGGGCCCTCAGTTGTCAGGTTGACATCAATATTTACTTATCACATTGTTGAAACTACTTCAGTTCCTGAAATACACCCATGCGATCAAAACACAAACATTTAGAAAACTAAAAACTACCTATGCGAATTGAGAGGCAGACAGATGATTCAGCGGGTAGTCATTTGCCCTTTAAACCTGGTAACCTGAGTTTGATCTCAGAGCCCACATAGTTTAAGGAAAGACAAAACTTCTGGAGATTGCTTTCTGACTTCTACCTGCATGTACACATATATGTAAATGTGCAAATCCATTTACATGAAACAAATATATAGACATTAGGAAAACCCACTAAACTATATATAGATTGCTCTAAGAAAATGTCTCTGCATCTGACTTTGGAAAACATCGCTTTTTCATTGTTGAAAAGGCAAACAAGTCAGTTTGTTAAACAACATTGTTCAAATTAGACATCACATGAAGCAGCTACTGTTAGGGCATTTCAAAACAATACATGATTTTCAAAAGATAATATAATATTATAACTATTCATAGGTTTCTACTTGATTTTGTGTACTTGGGATTGCTTTGATTATGTTCTATATAAGATCAGATATCCTGCTGGGTTATATTTCCAAATGATGATTATCCATTTTATACTTAGAGTTAATGTGATTACATGTGCAGTAATGTAAATGTCTAGATATCCATTCTGTGTCTGTATGCAACATTTGGAAAGAGAACTACGGAGGCGATTGTGATTAGATACATCAGGATCTCGGCATAAAATATAGGTGCTTGTGTTTAACCTTTATCTTCACCTTTGTACAGCAAGGCAAAACTTCTTGAGCTGAAAACAAGTCTCTATAGGTGGTCTAACATTTAATGTCTTTCTCTTTGCTTTTCAACTGCATTTTTTCTAAAATCGTATATCAGAACCTTTCATATTTGCCTTAGTCTACAAAGATTAAAGATCTCAAAAATCATTATTAATTCATTCACTTGTTTTTTTCTACTAAAGGATTAAGCACAAACTTTATTAGGAATCGATTAAGAGAGAATGGACTGAAACCAGCTGCTCAGTACAACTAAAAGCAAATCCTAGAATCTGAACTCACCTTCCTGGAGTCGCTCTTCTAAAACGTCACAATAGATCCTCCATCAATGAGCATAAAATCTGGAAGAACAACAAAAAAAAAAACTCAAAATCTGGAAGAACAAAAAACAAACAAACAAACAAAAAACAAAAAAGAAGAAATACTTTCTGTCTATGTTAATTAATACACCTTTATGGTGCCCAAAATTTTAAAGCAATCTTAATGCTAATTCCTATAGCTAGAAGATAAAATCTTGTCTCAATTTACTCTTTTGTTTCAAATAATTATCTTAATATCTAAAAGACTGAGGGTAAAATGAAATTATAACTAAAATATATACTATCTAAGTATAGTTTAATAAAATGTGGATAAAATCCTATCCCAACTACTTTTAGCATTTACTTCTAGGCTATTTTTAAATAATCAAAATTCAAGGATAATGAACAGCTTAAAATTAACTTGTAAATAATTTTAAATGAAAGCATGTCATTGAAGTTAATTTTAACTTTTTGAGATATTTTTTAAAAATATTTTCATATAGTGAAATGATTATTTTGGCATTCTAGGGTCCAAGCCACCACTATCCTATTCGTATCATGTGTTAATCTTTATTTGATCTCAATCTCAATATGTATAAATTTAAGAATAATTAGATTGTGTAATATTGCCAAGTATTTCTCAGTCAATATGTCCAACTACTGGAATTAATTCATGCATTCTTCCAGAACTTAGGATTAGACTGCAAAGAGAAACTAGAAAGAGATCACCCAGCACCACCCAAGAAGAATACCTCTTTATGGGAGGAGCTGAGTGCTTTCTGGGTAGATTGACAGGTTAATGAGCTTTTCTGTTCTATTATTTAGTGTTTACTTAGCCCTGATTCAGGATCAGGGCTAAGTGCTGAAACAGTTGTGGCCTCAGTGGGCCGGACTATAGCAAATGGTGGCACTTCACAACATTATCCAGGTGGGGCTGGTTTGAGTCCCTGTCCAAAAAAGCACCAACCTGCCATGCCAGCTGCCTGACAATTCACTTCCCTCATCAGACACCAGGGTTAATTGCTTTGGTACAGCAGAAAGCAATGGCTCCCCAGGGGCTCCAGAAGTTGCACTGTGCCAAAGCTAAGTTCAAAATTGCCAGTGACTTTACCCCCGTCTATAGTAAATCTAGGCTTCTTGTCCTGTGGTCCGAGGGGCTGGAAGACCACCGGCATGTTATGCCAGGCGCTCAGCTGCAACCTTGCCCCAGGTGCAAACCCTGCTACTACTGTGAGTCTGGAGCCCTGACCGTTGCTGTGTGAGGAGATGAATTCAATGCACTGGAAGGCAGAAGGAATTAGGGCAAGTAGATGACTCTTGTTAATACATAAATCCTGTTGCCCGTGAGGCCAGCTATACTTTTGGGACTTTAATTCCATGAGATACAGCCTAAGTTTGCTCTTCCACTGTTTTTGTTGATTCTCTCATTTGTGAAAGGAAGAGTCACTACCTTCAGAAAGAACCACTGTTCTTCTGCCAGAGTTCTGAGCCTCAGGAACGTCTTGCTGCTTTTGACCTCATTCAGAACGTGGATAGGAACGAACTAGAGACGAAGCTATGACCTTGCCCCGTAGTCTCATGGTTGTTGCTGGTCTCAGAGGCTGATTTCTCTTCTTGCCAAAGCTACCTAGTGACTCTGTCCCTACCTTTGCCTTCCACATCCATCAGCCCTTGACTCAATATACAAGTCACTATGGACATTTAGTCACAGCTCTAACAAGAGAATTATGAGGTCTGGTCATGCCAAGTAGCCTTGGAAAATTCTTCCAGAAATCACCATAGCTGCACATTGACATGTCCGTTCATTACATGTGGAATTTGTTAAAAGGAATAAATACTTAATTCTGCAGCCCACTGTAGAAGACAGTATTGCATTTCTTAAATCTAAACAACTACCCATTAATGCTCAATTCTCATGATTTGAAAATCTTTTCTAATCTCATTTTTCTTTCCGCCTCCAGTGGAGTGATTTTTTTTCTATATTTAATCATTAACATAGCATCAGTGTTGTTTGTAAGGTAATCCTACCAAGAAGTTGGCCTGTACACTAATAGCTTAGTTGGAGGCCACACATTCCTAACGATTATACGTTCTTTTATAGTTTTCATTGCACAGTAGCAAAGTCAACTTAAAGTAAATCATAAACTTCGTTTTTGCTAGTGTATCACATATCAAGATTTTTATACAAATACATGCTGACTTTTTGGTAATGGCCCAACTTCTTAATCTTCTTTCCAAAAAAGAAAGCTAAAGAAATGAAAGAAAGAAAGAAAGAAAGAAAGAAAGAAAGAAAGAAAGAAAGAAAGAAAGAAAGAAGGAAAGAAAGAAGGAAAGAAAGAAAGAAAGAAAGAAAGAAAAGCAAAAACTCACAAAAATACAGTGGATAGAATCATGCCCTATACTGATAATCCATTTCAAAGTATACCTTCTTTCAGACTACACAAAATTATAGAGTTTACACTTTGATAGACCATAGTTTGTACAAAAATTATTTCATGTTTAGATATTACTCACTGGTACCTGGTATTGGGCCAGCCCCAGAGCTGCAAAATTTCATACATAACTTAGTCTGTTTTAAGGTGCTTAGCTACTTGCAAGTCCACATGCAGTTCAAGGTCTAGCCTCATCCTGATAGCTTCTTGTTCTTACCACAATTTTTTTTTTTTTTTTTGGCCAAGAAAAGTAGCAGGGGAATCAGGGGAAAAAATTTAACACAAAAGAAATCAAATCATACATGTGCACTTTTGTAAACTAGGAATTCCTGTTCTGGAAATCGCTGCCAGATGTCAAATAATAAAATGTTCATTACTCCCTTCAATAATAGAGTTGATTAATGAGTCGCATTTACTTTGTGGAATCTTGGTCTCTGTCATAACTAGAAAAAGCTTAAGAAGCTTTTTTTTTAATCATGTGGATGGGGAAATAACTTTAACTATCATGCTTCAAAGGCAAAGTAAATATTAGGCATCTTGGGGCAAAATTTGGTCATCGAAAGGGTAATAACTTCCAAATGAAAGTAGTCTTTCTTCTCACAGTAAAAATATGGTAGCTGTGTCCAAGACACAAAGATAGATATATTTCTATACAGTCAATCACTTATAACTTCCTTGGGTAGGGAATGAGGTCCAGGGGAATTTTTTGAGCTGTATATACACTGTGAATGCCACGTTGCTATGCTGTCATTACTCAAGAGCTCAACTGATAGGATGATAGTATTATTTAGAAATATTGTTTAAAGCATACCCACATTCTCTCCTGAATAGACAGCATTCACTTAAAAAAATCTGGTTTGGCAAATTCATCAAATTGAAGATGAAATGGGTTGTCTAATGCAAGCAATTGTCACATGGACCAGTAGCTCTTAAGTGTCCTGCTTCCTCTGTCATTGTACAATGTTTCCTGGCTCTTTTTAAATGATAGAAATCCTCAAATGCACTATGCATATTTCTTCCCTTTGAATTTGTATGTTTTTCAACCAAGGCTGAAGGTGTTAAAAATTGCGCAGGAAGGTGCGCTGGCGCTGGCAGCCAATCAGAAAACTTGCTAGTGAAGCTGCATTAGAATGATGCCTTAGCAGCTAGAGGTGAAGCCAATGTTTCTAAAGCTTTGTTCGGATGTGTTAGAACCAATGTGGAACATTGTCACCCACGGGAACTTTGCTCCCCGGACGCATGTGTCATCTGTTCCTTTCTGAAATGCTTGTTTATTTTGGGTAGAAGCATTTTGTGCAAAATTGTGTGTGTGTGTGTGTGTGTGTGTGTGTGTGTGTGTGTGTGTGTGTGTGTTCAAATTCATGTTTTAGCATTTCATTTACTTGGAGAAAGGCAAAGAGAGAAAGCACAGAGTCTGTCTGCATGTCTACCGTGGTACACAAGTGGAGGTCAGAGGACAATTCTTGGAAGTTAGTTCTCTCTTTCTACCACATGGCTTCTAGGGGTCCCAGTCAGAACTGAGGTTTACAAGTTAGTGTCTTACCTGATGAATGATCTGCAGACCCCACCATTCAATACCTTAATAGGCAATGCTACTAGGTGATCATTGACTTAACGGGGACATTGACTTGATGGTTCACATGTGAAATCCCAGCATGCCAGACATGATGGTTCACATGTGAAATCCCAGCATGCAGGAGTCGGAGCTAAAAGGATCATCAGTTTGAAGTCATGCTAGACTATACAATGAGATCTTTTCTCAAAAAACAAACAGAAACAGCAATAAATCCCACAGGCATGTAAGTCACACAAAAGTTTGAGCCCTAAATCAATCACTCCTTAGTAGTCTAATATTTATCTAAATTGACCGAAGTTCACTTTCTTCATTTATACAAGGAGAAAATGACAAGTCTGCCAACTACCTACATAACTAAGACATAATTAAGCCCTTTATGTTATGTCTTTTATAGATTTAAATCCTAATACCTTCCCTCCAATTAATGAGTAAGATTTTTTCCAATGACAACAAAAACTCTTATTGGCACACCCAGCTTAAACACCTAGTTTTTTGGTTTTAGTGTCCCAGATGAAATTACACAGCACAGAACTACAGTTTGGAACAAAGCAAGGACTTAGCTTCATGAGAAATCATTACTATTTAGCATTAATTTAAAGGGTGAAATCATCAGTAAGCTATCTGAAAACCTAATATATAGAACATAAGTGATTTTCTGCTGTGTAACTGCAAAGAATTTGGAGCTTAAGGAGAATCTGGAATCCCATGTGACTGTGCACACAAATATATATGCACACCACACACACACATATGCAAAATATGCAACTATATCATGCCTTTTACTTGATAAACAATCATTTGCATCCTGGTCAAAAGAGTGGACAGCAATTTCATAAGACTTTGTAGAAAGTAATGGAAGACATTAATTCCAAATTCTTAAGAACAGATGTGTTCAAATTTGGAGGAAATATACTTTTCCCCCAAATTTCCCAAGAAGTAGCACTAGGACTAGAATCTTAGAGTCACTCACAGATTGCAGCATCAATTTCATTCTGACTGTAAGTTCAGTTCTGTTGCAAGTCTTTCAGTCAGAAAGATCTAAACATTTTTTTTTTGCAAATATTAATCTAAGAAAAATATGTTAAGTAGAACTAAAGTCAAAGATATTAAGTATTTACCCTTATTTGATTCACTAGAATTTTATGTTGGTTAGAATAAAAATGAGAGAATATTTATGAAAGTAGGTTCTAAATTTTATGTCATAATTAGGATTTACATTATGCTTTACTTGGGACCCAGAGAGGTAGCTCAGTGGGTAACACTTGTTGCATAAGTGTCTGACCAGATTTTAGATCTTCAGAACCCATGTAAAAACTCGAAAGGCGTGGTGATCCTCCTGTAATCCCATCCCTTAGCAGTCAGAGAAGGGATTTATTTTGTAGCTAGCTAGACCACTCAAATCACTGAGACCTGGGTTCCATGTGAGACACTACCTCAGTAATAAAAACTGATAACCCTGACTTCAACCTCTGATCTCCAAATACAAGCACATACATGTGCATGTTCATAATATATATGCATATCACTCACATACATATGTAAAATAAGTCAGTATATCATGCCTTTAACTTGATGTATGTTGCAGTTCCTCTGCATGGCTGCTGATAAAATCATGACAAAACATCTTAAGGCAACAAGGAGTTTATTCTCTCTTATGATAGTCTGGTTACAGTTCCTTGTCCAGCTTGGCAGGAGAGTCCACATTAACACCAAGGGCTGAGAGAACAGGCTGCATCATATTCACATAATAGCTGAGAGAGGGATGATCCTTACTTGCCAGACCGGCATATCTGGCCAAGTACACAGAAGGATGCCAACTTTCTCAATCAGTTCCCTCCCATCCAACTCGCCATGGATCAGATCTTCCCCATCAATTAGACAGGTTGCAGGTTTGCTCCAACCTTAACTCAGCTAATTGTGTCCAGAGCTCAAACCTTCAACTGTCAAGTTGACACTTGCATATAACTCTGACAATATGCAATCAATTGCATCATGGTCTAAAGAGATGGATGGCAATTTCATGAGACTTAATGGAAAGCAATGGAAGAAACAGATGCTTTTGGGGTAAAGAGAAAAGAGGGAGGTAAAGAACCATATCTGAGTAGGCTTGAGACAAAATGGATTTCAGTTTCCTACCTTATATGTAATTTCTTACGAAAGGTCTCCCGTCTGTTCTAAGGCTAAGCTTAACCTTTAGAAACCAGATGTTAAAATGATGGCTTTAGAATACATGCTAAATCCAGGTAAAACCCAGACTTGATGTTAATGAGACACCTGCATCAGTGAGGTAAAAATATATTAACAAGTAAATGCTGGAAACTGAAGGCAATTCAAAGAAAGGAAGCAACCTTGGCGCTGCTAACTAAACATAATTTTTTAATTCCTTAGAATGCAATTCTAAGATTTAATTCAAAGTTATGCCTCACTCCCATCCATGTGTGGATGTGCGTGTGCGTGTGTGTGTGTGTGTGTGTGTGTGTGTGTGTGTGTATACGTCCATGCATGCATGTGAAGAAGACAGATGAGGATGCAGGGTGTCCCCTTCTGTCACCCTCTGCCTTACACACATGACTCAGTCTCTCACTAAGCCAGAAGCTTGCTGTTTCAGAAGGGCTGACTCTCCAGCAAGCTTATGAGATGCTCCAGTGTCCAGCCCTCATTCGCTCATACTGAGTCATGTCCCCAACCCTGGTTTTTAAAGATTTTTAATTACAATACTTATGTAAAGTGACTTGTCTTTTATTATATCTGTGCCTCATATCATCCATTCATTTTTTTTCCATTCACCTTGCATCTAAAACTCATCTGTTAGGCGTGAACACAAATAGAGAGTGGAATTCACCCACTAGACACAGAAGAACTGGAATTATAAAGCAAAGAAAATAATCAACAACCTAACTGTAGATGTACTTATCATAAAAACAGAAGCAACATGGAAATCCATATATTTCCTACTGAAATCTCTAATCGCATAGCATCAGTTTCCACTGAGGATTGGAGGAGCCCTAGGTGCTTGGCCTAGAAGCTTCCTTTCTGCACTGGAAAGTGCTTATTACAGAAAATCACAACTGAACAAAGTGCAGAAAATAAGTGCAGACTGCTCAATGCTAAATTAAACATCTATGTTACTGAACCCCACCTCAAGGCTCAGAAAACATTGTAGAAGAGAGGGTGGAAAGATTGTAAGTGACTAAAGAGGTACACAAATGCACCCAGAATCACTGATTAAGGATTAATGCTAATGGTGGGGAAGGGTAGGTGCTTTACTCAATGGTATACCCACTCATATGCAGTTCATGCACCAGCAGCATGAAAGGCAAACCAGGTGAAACTCAGTGGGTCACACATGTGAAAAGACATGAAAATAGGAGAGAGATTGGTAGAGAAGAAGAGCTGTGAACAGAAAAAGATGTGGGAATGGAATTGGGAATTATGAAAATATCATAAATTCATTATACTCAGACATGAATGAGAAACTCTACCAAAAAATCATTTGCGAGAAATCTACCCTTTCGTTCAATAGATCCAAGACTCATTAAATAACAGAGAAGGACTCGTGTTCTAAAGTGTCTACTGGTCCTTTCAAAGGTATAGTAAGTATACACTTATGTTTCCTTGCCTTTAGCAGAGGTGCCAAGGAAGAGTCCTTCTCTTTCATGAGCAAAGATGTTTGAAATCTCAGAGTGATCTGGCATTGCTCTCAGCAGGCTCTCAGCAGGCTTTCAGATAGATGGCCTCTCACCACCCTGTAGTGCCAAGGAGGCCTGGAACAACCCCTTGCAACTTTTCTTTCTTGGGTAAGTTCAAGGAGCTTAATGATTCCTTTATGATGCACCTTTATGCATCGAATGCAGTGTGCGTTAGTCTATTGGCATTTTGTCCTCTCTCCATCCATCACTCCTCCATCCACTCCTCCATCCTTAAACTATCCCTTGGACTGGTGGAAATGTTCAGTTGGGAGAAGGGCTTGTCCAGCATGTTTTCCCAGCCATTGGATGCAGTCATTCTGCGGTGGGAGAGTTAGAAGCCAGGTGTTGCCTGTTGAATGAATGATTACACAGACAGAAGGCCAGGTCCACATGTGTGAAATGAAAAAGACAAAGGGTTGTCCCTGTCCATTTTTGCCATCTTCATCATGAATATTGATCACCGCACTTCGGGACAGCTGGAGCAATTCCTGACTATAGTGGAAACGGTCAAGTGAATGGATTGCTCCATCATCCAGTTTCCCAGCTGTGTGACCAGCTGCATAGGCAAGGCCCAAGATAAATCCAGTTTATGGGGTTCTAAAGCTTTTTGATCACAAGAACACTGTGGAAGCTTGCTAAAAGTGCATGCGAGGATGCTGTGGCAGTCAGAGCACCTTCAAGGATGCAGACATCCTCGTGGAGGAAGTAGCCATTCATCTTCCAGGATTCTCATCTAACAATTGGCCCTCACTGAGCATAGAAAAAAAGTCAAGGCCAACTTAACATAATTCCCAATCAAATCAATCTTCAGAACACTAATAATGCTGGCCCCACCCTCTTCACATCCAGATGGAATTTAAAATAAATAAACACAAATAATAATTTTAAAAGGTATATTTGAATTCATTTACTTACAGGATATTTGTAAGTTGTTAGCTACTAAATGGATTCAAGGCAGAAAGACAGACAGACAGACAGACAGACACACACACACACACACACACTTATTAAGATAAAACCTGATGTCATTTGCAACAAGTGAGTGGCTGAACAGGGTTTGATCACCTGCCCTGTGGGATAAAACTCTTACCAGTGAAGTTTTGCTGTGGATAAGGCAGTCTTTCTGCAGGAAGAATGAGTATGTGTTTTCCAAATCATCTTTTACACTTGTAAGTAAATAGGACAACTTTTGCCCAGAGGCAGCAGGCTATGACCTCTCTTCTGCTTTCCATCTGCACTACATTCATCAAACCATAGGGCTTGGAATCTGCAGCCTCTTATGCAATTTAAACAAGAGAACAGAGAGAGCGACTCACTAATAAGCCTCCCCTTGGGGACCCAAATAGCTTCTAACACTATCCTAGGGATTTGGGTCAGTGAAAGACCAAAGCCTGACAAGTTAGCTTGGGACAAGGGCAAACATTGGACTGAAAGTGAGTCTGTGACTGCTTGTCTTAAACCTGTGGAATTTGGAGTCTGAGGCTGCTGTAGCTTGAAAGAGATGTCTCTTATTTCACCGACAATGGACTGGAATGTTTAGATTGTCCCTCAGCCATGTCCCTGGGGAAGCATCAGACCTTGGAACTGACTGACTTGAGTGGACTTCCAAGAGGGGAAGAGACAATGATGATCTATTATCAAAACAGCTTAGATGGGATCTTGGGAAAGTTCTGCAAAATTCATGGAATGTATGGTCTAATAAGAATACAGGATATATGGGAAATCAGGTCTGCCCTGGAAACCAGAATTCCCTTTGAAAAACCTGAGGCACATGACTCTATTAGTAATAATTTAAATTGACCCCCCAATACAGCCATAGTAATTATAAAATAATATCAATTATAATATCTTGAAGGGGATGAAATGAGAATGCTTGTTTGGGGAAAAAATCATTTCCATCACTATATTCATAACTGATTGTTTCATGAACATTTATGTTTGCCTTCTTTTAGATGTAGAGAAGCAAAGTCTGAGTATCTAGCATTCCTTTTTCAGATGCAATGTGACTGTGGCTGTCTGTAATTCCTGCTTTTCAATGAGTTAGCATTTGAGTGTGGTCCTAGTTGCAAAAGATGGAAAGAATTTATGAGACCATGTGATGTTCTCCCTTCAGCTAATTCCACCATCCATCCTTGATCATTAGTGTTAATGAGAAGAAGCCATCTGAGAATAATCCAAAAACAGTAGGTAATCCCAGAGGCATGTATACTAAACTTTAAAATGTTTTTGGATAGGGATATGTCTAATATTATTGGCATGCTCATTAGTTCAGGTAATATAATTAAGTGATATTACAAAGAAGTCAGGATGAGAAAGGTAATGTCTTAGAACTGGTTTTATTTGAATGCATCATTATGGTAGGCAATATTTACAATCAGCTCATCTCCTCCACTTCAGGTTTAATCTTCCCATTCCATCACCTCATACCTTTGTTGTTTACTTAACTTCTAACTTTCTAATGGTTACAGTTCACTCAACTCTGCACTGACTTGCTAAATATGCCCAGCCAATTAATAAATATTTATCCAGTGTCAAACTTCCAGCTTGATTTGAATCAGGGTGAAGACTGAAAATAATTAGAATACAAAGGTTCAAACTCCAACGTCTCACACTCAAATGATCCAAGATTTGGTATGAAGATTTCCAAGTCAAAGTAAATATTTTCCTAGTAATGGCCTGTGTGATGTTTCACTAATCCACTTCTTTTTTATTATTTATTATTTATTCAATTGTGCGTGAATGCGTGTGTGTGCGTGTGTGTATAGTGTGTGTAGAATCACGGACGAATTCAGGAACCACCACGGACCACCTCCACCTCCTCCTTGCGCTGCCCGGGGATTCACAGGCTCCGCCCTACCAGGACCAGAAACGCAGGCTGTCCCCGCTTCCATCCAGCATCTATACGTGGGGTCTAGGATCCAAACTCAGGAACTTCCGCCTGCTAGGCAGAGGCTTAACCCCTGAGCCACCTCTCCAGCCCCCAGTAATCCACTTCTTTAGAGATTAGATGCCTGATTATCAAAATGAGTGAGTTTCAGTTAGTTAGATACTTTGCTAAGAGATCTTAAGTCTCCATAGAGTTGCCATGAGTACAAGACATTTTTTGCTTGTTTTGTTTTGTTTTGTTTTGTGTGTGTGTGTGTGTGTGTGTGTGTGTGTGTGTGTGTGTGTGTGTGTGTGTGTGTATCAGAGGGCTTTGGTAATCATCCAGGATTGCTTTGACTTCTTTTGTTTAACTCTGGGATTTCCCAAGCTCTGCCTACCAAGGGCCAGAAATAGACTGCTACATTCGTTTGTGCCTGACATTTTTACATGGGACCTAGGATCTAAACTCATGTCCTTATGTTTCCAAGCAGAGTCTTAACCCCTGGTTTCATCTCTCCAGACCAAGACAGTTCTTGAGAAAAGATAAACAGGCAGGATTCCAGGTCCCTCTTTCCTGGTATAGCAACACAATTAAATGTTTATCTGTTGATGCATGACTTACACTGTTATTCCATAGAACGTTTGGTTTAGGAGCAAAAAAGCAGGAAACTGAAGGTTAGATTATCAACTCTATAGACATGTTCTAGTTGATTGGAACATCCACAAAACTCTTGAGAATGTTTACAGAGTAGCCCAGATGCTTCATAATAACGATGATTGCAGATCTGAAGTTCAACAAGGTCAGACTTTATGGATAAATTAAGATGATGAGAACTTGGCTAAACTGGAAGTTTTGAAAGCTCCTACACATAGATGATAACTGGAGATAAAAGATGTCAAAAGAATTTTTAATAAGAAAAAATTTTAAAACTAAAGAATCATTATGATAAGTCTTTGTCATTTTTCACACTTTAACTGCATTACCCTGAGGCAGTGTGACTCTCAGTGGTGACATGGAATGAAGGCAAGGCAGGGAGACTGTCGCACAAAGCGAGAGACACCCAGGTTTTTCCTCTTCCAGCCTGTGGGGCCACCCAAGTTTGGTCATTAAAAATTGTATGCCTATTAAAAACTAAATAAAAGAACCTATGAGATAGTTCAGCAGATAAGGAATCTTTCCTAAAAATTGGACAACTGAGTTTGATCCTTGGGCCCATATGGTAGAAGAAGAGTATAGACTTTTGAGAGTTATCTTCTGACCTCCACCCAGGCACTATGGCACACAGGTGTTTCTCTCTCTCTCGCTTTCTCTCTCCCTCCCTCTTTCTTTCTCCCTCTCATTCACTGAAGCTCTATTTCTCATTTTCTTTCAAATAATGTCTAAATAAAATACACATTAAATAAACTTTAATTTTTAATCCATGTAAGTTAAATGAGTGTGACAGATATTCTAGCATGCAGCCTTAAACTAAAAAATAACAAAGCAGAAGCATATGTATTCATTGGAAAAATACTCAGCCCATACTGTTAAAATTTAAAAAGCTACAATGTATTGCTATATTAACTTTATACTTGTATGTGAAATTCTGAAAATGTACATATAATGAATATAGTGTGTGCGTGTGTGTGTGTGTGTGTGTGTGTGTATGTGTGTGTGTGTGTGTGCGTTTAATTTCTTAAAAAGATATTCCAGATGGGATTCTCTAGAAGAAGCCAAAAATGGGCTGGAAAGGACTTGGGAGCTTTCTTTCACTGCTTTGAAATAAACTATTTTAAAAATATGTGCTTATTAGCCATGTTTGAATCATCCATTCCCTTTGGATGGAGACTTTTCTATCCTTTTGAAAACAGCATAAAGCTTGACTGTCTATTTCCACCTTCTTAAGCATTGCTGGAAGCCACTGGGGCCATTCTGAAGGAATTCCATGCAGCTCTTTGCCATCCTGTTTCAAAGCTGAGTTTGAATGAATGACTTGGGGATTTCAAGATTGCCTTATTTAGGGACCCGAGACCCGCTGTTTCTCTTCATCATCAAAGACTATCCCAAGGTCTTCTGATTGAATGTGAGAGTGAGAATCAATCTTCTGGCAATCACTTGACTCCATGTGCCTGAATCTCCTGGTGATCAAATTAATGTATTACGGATGCTTTATCTGAAGCATGTACCAGTGGCTGCTGGGAGGGACAGTCAAGAAACATGGCAAAACAAGTCAGGGCTGTAAGATGCTTCACTGGGGAATACAACTTGCGCTTCCTGTTCTCCACCAAAGCATTCCTTTACTGAAGAGCCTTTCTTCAGGTCTATTTTTGGCAAAGGGCATTCCAAATTGAAGCTGCTTCTTGTCTTGTGTGCAAATCACTGTTTGAGCATGGATGAGGATTTAAACAACAACAACAACAACAACAAAAAAACCCAGCAACAAAATCAGGGTTGTGTTCTGACTCCTGTATATCTAAGTATCACACACATCGTCCATACAATCATGTTTCCAATGTGATTTTGTATTTCTACTTTTGGAGGGGGAGAAAAAAAGAGAAGATAAATGACTAAACTGTCATTGGGAAGATGTGCCGGTTAACCCCAGAAATGTTTAATGTCATGACTTAGTGAATCCTTGGCTTAAAAACCTCTAAAGACTCTTTCATGGTATACCACTGAAGTCCCAGTTCCTAGATATGCCTGTTCAGTTTCTGTGAGGTTTGATTTCTTCTGACACATTCAATTTAGCTCCTCACTCCCCTCCTTCAGATACCAGCTCTGACTCTTCCAGTTGTGGTCATGGGTGTGGGAGGAGACTGTCAATCACATTCTCACTTCTTGGCCTAAATAAAGCCATTTCCTTCTTCCAGGTCATCTGTCCATGTCTTACCTCCCTTGTCTTGTTAATTTTAATGAAGGAGTGAGAATTTGCACATGGACCACCTACTTCGCCCCCAACTGACATTTCCTAGTCTGGTATGGTTAGATATAGAGTAGCTATATTCTTTCTTACACATTTTGATAAATCTAGTTAAAAACAAATCTCTGTGACTCACTTTAATTTCCACCACATGTCCCCATTTCCACCTAAGAACACCTAAGAAAAGACGTTCTCCAGTTATAGGTAAAGTAGATGAAAGTAATAGTTATTTTGTCAATCAGTATTATAATCTCAGCTAGTCATCTACTCAGTTCAAGTCCATGTCCCTCCTCAGCCCTAGGGATTCTTCTATATTTACAGGAGAATTTGCAGTAATAGCCAATTAGAATAGCTAGTGCTTAACAACACTGTTAAAAGTTTTACCTATTCGTTCAGTCTTTGCAATAACCATATGAAAGGACTGCTATTTGCACAGTTAATAAGAGACTCAGCTTCCATTGGAACCTGGACATTTTGGATCCATTTCACATATCTGAAAATAACTGAAGAGGGATCTCTTTCTGCTTACATAATGGGCGATCAGTCACTATCAAATGAATAGAGCAGAAAGAGTAAGATTTCAAAAAAGTGCATATTAAAAATAAAAGAGCCAGACCCTTACTTGTCCATTAATTCCAAATGGATCAAGGACCACAATATTAGGCCAGAGACTATAAAAACCCTAGTTGAAAGGGTAGGGAACTCCCTTGAGCTGATTGAACTAGGCCAAAGGTTCCTAAACAGAAATCCAATAGCACAGTCACTAGAACCAACACTCAACAAGTGGGATCTTATGAAATTAAAGAGCTTCTGTTCAGATAAAGAGATTATAAACCGAGCGAAAAAGCAACCCACAGAATGGGAGAAAATCTTCACTAACCACATATCTGATAGAGCTCTATTATCCAGAGTGCACAAAGATCTTAGAAAACTAAACATCAAGGAGATAAATGGCCCAATTAAAAAATGGGCCTTGGAACTCAAAAGAAAATTTATCAGGGAAGGAATTGAAATGTCTAACAAATATCTTTAAAAATGACCCACATCCTTAGCCATCGGGGAAATGCAAATCAAAACCTCCCCGAGATATTATCTCACCCCAGTCAGCATGGCAAAAATTCACAATACAAACAACAATAAATGCTGGAGAGGATATGGAGAGAAGGGAATTCTCATACATTCCTGGTGGGAATGCAGGTTTATACAACCACTCTGGCGAGCCGTCTGATGATTCTTAAAAAAGTTAAAGATTGAAATGCCATATGACCCTGCTTTCCACTTCTGGGAATAATCCCCCATTAAGCAAAAATTCACCTCAATGGCACAAGCACAACCATGTTCATAGCATAGCAAAGTCATGGCATCAACTCAAATGCACAACAGTTGATGAGTGGATAAGGAAAATGTGGTACATTTATACAACGGAATACTACTCAGCCATCAAAAAAGATGAATTAATGAAATTTGCCAGGAAATCGATGGAATTAGAAAAAATTATATTGAGTGAAGTATTCCAGACACAGAAAATTAAGCGCCGGGGCTGGAGAGGTGGCTCAGGGGTTAAGCCTCTGCCTTGCAGGCGGAGGGTCCTGAGTTCGGATCCTAGACCCCACGTATAGACGCCGGGCGGACGCGGGGGCGGCCTGCACTTTTGGTCCTGGTAGGGCGGAGCCTGTGAATCCCGTGGCAGAAGGAGGTGGAGGCGGTCCATGGTGGTTCGCGAAGGAGGTGGTTCTACATACATACACATACATACACGCACATACATACACACGCGCGTGCACACATGCACAATTGAATAAATAATTTAAAAAAATTTAAAAAATTATAAAAAAAAAAGAAAATTAAGCACCTATCTACTCCCTAATAGGTGGATCCTAGTACCAAACTCACTTAGTGACATATTCAAAGATAAATCTCTGTAATACCTACAGTAATTGCAAAGATTATAAACAGGAGGGAAGGGGAAGGAGGGCCCTCCCAGAAATAAGGAGATAGGGAATACAGTAGGGAAAATAGGTCATCATCAAATAAGTAGTGCAAATAAGTAGTGAGACATCTGGTTAAGTTCACTCACTTTCCTTCCTGGTCACTTGCAACTAAGGGGGTTTGATGTCACCAGTCAGGGAGGGTCTAGGGTCTGGCAGACCATCCTGCAAATGGGAGATTGACTCCCCTCCCCCTCACTGCTGTCTCCTACTCCTATTCCATCTATCTTGAATCTACTGTTAGTAAGATTCCATTTAATCAGCCTTCTATCTCTGGCTAGGAGGTGACCTCCAATACCAACCAGGATGGAGCCAAGGGCAGTACAGGAACAACAAAACTGAAAAAAACAACAAACCATAATTCAGAACATCAGAGACCTTCCCTATATTAATCACCTAGAACTAGACCAGCCAAATCTCTCCCCATCCTAAAGCTAGGGGAAATTTGTGGAAGAGGGAGTGGTAAGATTATAAGAGCCAAAGGTTGGGGAGGACCAAAGATACACATGATACTCCACACAAGTTAGGGCTGCAGCAGCCATAATCAGACTTTGCATGACCTGCTGCACAATGACTGACATGTCAATGACCCCCCCCCCCCAAAGTCTAACATGGATCATAGCCACTAGAATCCTTAGAGGCAAGGGACTAACAGTTATAATAGTGTTCCCATACTTAAGGGGAGCCCAACAAAGGGCTCTGGGCAATGCCACTGAGTCCTTACACCTCACTAGAGTGGAAGACACAGAGGGAGGTTTGACATTCAAACTAAAGAATGCTCCAGGGAATGGGAGGGGGAAATGGGGGAGGCACTGAGAGAAAGGGAGGGAGAGGGTGAAAGGAAGGAGAAAAGGGGGGGAGAGTGCAAGGGGGACTGGCGAGGGGTGGAGGGAGGAGGGAGGGGAACAGGGTACCTATTAAGCTGGTATGATTGGGAAATAAACACATAAATATAATAATAATAATAATAAAATAAAAAAATAAAATAGCCAGACTGGGGCTGGAGAGATGGATCAGGGTTAAGAATTTGTCTCGCAAGTTGTCATAGTTTGAAATCATCCCCCATGGGATCATCTGTTTGAGAAGGTTATAGCACTTTTAGGAGGTAGAGCCTTGCTAGAGGAAGACAGTCACAGGGTGGGCCTTGAAGTGATGAGCTCCACCCTACTTCCGGGAGAGGTCTACTCTAGCAGTTGGCAGTCTTGGAACTCTCAGCTTTCTGGATGTATGTGACTTAGCCTATCTCTAGTTTCTGATGCCAACCACGCCGCTTCCACATGAAAGACTGTATTTCCCCTCTGAAACCATGAGCTGAATAAATCTCCTTTCTCCCTTAAGTTGCTTGACTTTGGATATTTCTCATAGTAACAGAAAAGAGTAAGCAGTACACAAGTAGAAAGACTTGAGTTCAGATTCCAGACCCCACCTAAAAATGGTAGATGGAAATGGTGGTGGCTTATACTTCTAGTCCTGGAAGGCTGAGCTAAGCAATTCCTCTACCAAAATGGAAAGTAATCCAAGGTGATTCCTGAAGTCATCCTTGAACCTCCACAGACACACACACAGTGCCACTTCTACACACACACACACACACACACACACACACACACACACACACCCCTACATGTACCTCTCTCCACAGAAACACCTAAAATACCCATTCAAGACCATATTTAAAACACCGCATTTCCAAGTCTCATAGATAGCTACTGAAACGATTTGATTTGTGGATTCAGAGAAGACTGGCTGACTAATCTACTCATTCCTACCTCTAAGATACATGGATTTCAGTGTCTGAAATGTGTGTGTGTGTCTGTAGCATGTGTGTGCAACATGTGTGTATGTCTATAGCATGTGTGTGCAGCATGTGTGTGTGTGTATGTCTGTAGCATATGTGCATCCTGTGTGTGTCTGTAGCATGTGTGCAGCATACATGTGTGTGTCTGGAGCGTGTGTGCAGCATGTGTGTGAGTCTTAGCATGTGTGTGCAAATGATCATGTACAGTTTTCATATGTGGGTGCAGAGCAGATTACATTGGGAGATTTTGTTTCTCAGGAGCTGTCTTTTGTGTGATTTGGGCCTGTAACTTGCCAGTTAGTCTAGGCTAGATGCCCAGAGAGCAGGACAATCACCTGTCTCTACCTTCCATCTCTGAACACATCAGGTTTCTGGGGTTAAACTCAGCTCCTGGTGCTTGCAAGGCCAACACTTCAGCAACTGTGCTAGCTCTCTGGCCTCGAGTTCTGTGTTTCTTAAGGACTTATTTTGTCATCAGGTATGAACTTTCTTACAGTGAAGAGGGAGCGATGCAGAGGCTGTCCCTGCAGATCTGACTCAGACCTGGGGGCCGGAGCAGCAGCCAGGTGGAGGCAGTTGGAGAATTCAGAGTATCTGAACACTGTAGTGTGCATGTTTGGAAAGCAAAGGACTTTACATTTGCCTGGGTGACTTTGACACGAACATGCTTGTGGCCTTTAGTAACTTTTGAGATCCCTCTCTCTCTCTTTCCTTTCTGTCTCCTCTCTCGCTCCCCCCCTCTCTTTCTAAAAGGAAGGTTATGTTCTGAATCATCCTCGCTCTGCGCTAGGTGTGTTCTGAATGCTGTCGCCATTTGCTGCATACCATTCCCTTGCAGGTGTTAGCCAAAGCTGTCACAAAGTATTTTCTACATGACTTCCCAGGAAAATGTACCATGGGTCAGAACTCTCCATAAGTCTTATGTTTGATAACACTGCAATATGGCTAATTCAGTAACACATAGCTAGCAGCCGTGCATCCACTTTTCACTGAGTGCATTTTAATGCAAGTCTGAGAAGAAGGCAGGAATGAGCTGGTGAGGGGAGCCAGGCTGTGTGTGGCTGGAGGAGCAGCCTCCATGCGTGCTCCAGTAATTACAATCTAGAAGAATAAATAAGACAGACGCTTAAATAACCATGAAATAAAATGTGCCAGAGGAGGCTGCACATGACAGAAATTATGCTGCCAGTGGATACACGGGCCTTGAAAAATTCATTTTATTTTTGGAAGAATAAAAATTGAGGTTTAAGGGGATTTCCAAAGGCAGAAACACTCGAATATAAAACATAAGCTTACTTTTTAAACAAAAGTTGATGCAAAAGGTTTGGGGTTGCACGTTACTGTCAGTACCAGGTAAGGAAGCGCTGTGATGCAATGATCTTTGAAAGCATGTATGTCTAATCAGCTGTATGTAGAGGTGACTTTCCTTTCACTCACCTTAATTAGATTTTTGGCAAGGGCAGAGGGCATTGCAGTTGAATTTTCACTGGAGATTGAAGTTCATTATTTTAAAATAAAAACATAATACACTGGACAAACAAAAGGGAAGTGCATTGGAAAGGCTGTGAGTTTTCTATAATGTGAGACAGTAGAAATAGAGCTCTTAGAAAACATTGGTGAATATTCGAAGCTGGGAGAAGTTAATATAATCTGCTTTTGAATTTTGAAAGAGCAAACATCCTGAGACTCTGTTAATATCTTCTGACTGACTTTAGAGTCCTTGTATGTATGACTAGTAAAATTCAGTAATCTCAATGTACAGCAACAATAACAACAACAAAAATCTAAGACTCTAATACTGTTTACCATATTAAATGAAGACCATATATATATTATATGAAATTATAGCATTCATTTTATTATTTATTCATTTATTTATTATTTTCATATATATGCATATAGGATATGTGTGTATGTTATGCATGTGTGTGTGTTTTGCATATGGGTATACATGTATGTGTGGGTGTGTGTATAAGAGAGCACTAGAATGTATATGGAGGCCCAAGGGTGACACTGGGAATCATCCTAATTTTTTTAATTCCCAATTGTTGTGCTCTGGGATTACTAAGGCTCTGTATTCCAGGGCCAGAATTACAGTCCACTACCATATCCAACTGCATTTTACATGGGATCTATGGATCTGGACTCAATTTCTTTTGCTTGCAATGCAAAGATTTTTAACTACTGAGCACATATACTTTAATTTTAAGCATGCTACACATATGAAGCTGGAGAAAATGAATCTGGGGAAGAGGTATATCACAATATATATGCATGACATATGTGTCTATCTCAAGACCAACATAATTACATATATATATATCATGAAATATGATTAGATTCAGACTTCACATGACAAAACAAAGTAGATTGTATCATAAGGATAAGTATTGTTAGGATTAGTCCACTTAAAAGTAGATATTTGATATGAGGTTCATTTCATAATGAAAGGTAAATTCCAGCAATAATGATGAAATACTAAAAGAATAAGTATAGAAAACACCCTGATCAAAATACACATGGCAAGAAAGATCATCTGTTATGCTATTTTCTGGGATATTGCAGCACTGGTTAACATTAAAATATTGATTTTTAAGCAAATTATACTTTATTGTATGCCAAGTATTTGAGATGAGTATTAGTAATCAAATCTAAGTACTTTTGATTTATTTTTATGGAAGGCTATTATAAAGGCAAATTATTAAAATGAATACAATTATGCATGCTTGATTTGTCTTATGCAGGGCACGGTTTTATTAATCTTTATTTTCTAAGGGTATTAGGCAAATTCTTAAATTCAAATTAAAACAAAACAAATTCAGGACTTCTGTGGAATCTATAAACACGCATCAGGAGAAGAGAGAGCCTTTGTAATGACCTCAAATACTAGTCAGCTAATGACCTCAGACCTAGGATGCTCGGAGCCGAATTCAGCTGCAACCAGCTTTCCATTATGCACTCAAATGAAGAAGAGCAAACTGGATAACACAGCACACACCCATTTGTTGCCTCTGAGTCACATTCTGTTGCATACCTGACGATCAATGTTGTGCTGTCAAACACAGAGATTTGGTGGCAAGAAGATGTTCTTCCCCTTCACAGACATTGAGTTCTTCCGCTTGGGACAAAAATGAAAGCAAAATCAACAGCAAAATGTTACTAAGAAGTAACATTTTATGCCCATTTACACAGTAAACCCTTTTCCTGAGATATGGCATCAGGAGACCTAACTGTGTTTTAGACATATTAAGACCCATGTAATGTGTTATTTAGCAAAATAAACATTTTATTTGGATTCAAATATCTATTTCTTCGCCTGCTGTTTTTTTTTCTTTTTAATGTTTAAGAAAAAGAAAAATAAATTGTGAACTTTGAAACGCATTCTTTCCTATTTGAAAAATTTCCCAGCATGAAGCCAGCAGTATGAGATTCCAGGTGTTTATTCTGAAACTCTGGACAAGGCTTATAGAGAATTCTATGTCCGTTTCTGAAGTAATGATGCCCTTTGGGGGTTGAATTTTGCCCTTTTGCAGAATGGAATAGTTTTAAATGTTTTTCTCATTGTTTCTTCATGCCTTGTCTATGTACATGTGCTCCTGTAAGTCCTTGGGGACCATTAAACTTATAAACATTTTCATAAGCCAAGAGGTTGCACCAGTTTGCTTTTCATTTTTGCTAGTCCAGAGAAGTTCTGGTCAGAGATCTGAGGTCAGATAAGAAGGCCGACGTGTCCATATAGATGTTCCTCTGAAGCTTCTATTTATACATAAAAGCCCCCAAAGAAACTGGGTTCTATAATGTGATATTATACTTAGCACATGGAGGTAGCTTTGCAGCAGAGCTTTGAAAAAATTATATTCTCATCTCCTCACCTTTTCTTTCATCTTCTTTTAAGAGACGTTCCTTGTGACCTTCCCCACAAAAGAGAAGCCAGTCCAATGTCTCTGGGAAATTAGGATAGGGTCATCCAGGATGCTCCAAAGGCTTGTTGTAGACAAAGCTCTTTTTATAGCTGCCTAAAAACCATGGGCCATTAGAAATGTACTGAGAAAAGGACTAGTCAAATGCACAGGGCTTACGGGGGTATTCAAGGTGACCTTTGCCCTTCCTTTCCTGACAGGCACTTTGAGGACTGGAAGATCATTGTTCAGGTATATCACCTATAAATACACTTTTCCATGCTCAATTTTGTCTCTTCTCTCTTCAGAACTTATGCAAATGATCAATAATTATGCTAAATATTATTATTGAAGCGCTTATCCAATGTCCCAGTTTCTGTAACATAGTGCCTGTAATTAGCAAACAACTCCTCAGACAGTTAAGACACAAAAAGATCAATGATATTTTTTTAAAATTCTATTTATTTATTTTGCATGTGTGTGTATCAGAGGGCACATGTATCCCCGTGGAGAACCAAGGATGACTTCAGGAATCATCCTGGATTGCTTCTAGTTCCTTCTTGCTGAGCTCTGGGATTTCTCAGGCTCTGCCCACCAGAGCTGAAAGTGCAAGCCACCTCCATTTCCGCCTGTTGTTTTTACATGGGACATGAGATCTGAACTCAGGACCTTTGCTTGTGAGACAGAATCTTAAGCCCTGAGCCATCTCTCCAGCCCCCAATGCTATTTTTTATCTTTTCTTTCCCAAATAACAAGATCTTTGGATTTTGGAGCTCTTAAACAGTGTGGATCAATTGTCTAGAGTATTTTATCTAGATAGCAGAGTAGGAGATACTGCTAGTTCATATTCATTTCTATGCAGCACAAGTCCTCCATAAAGTCTCAAAGCTGATCACGTTAGCATGGTTATGTTTTTTCTCAAACCATCTTCCTGAGATCCCAGGATTCTAGAGTTAACTACCTAAACTATCAGTATTAGCTCCAGTAATAAAGACTATAAACAGATGGGCAGGGCTGGTCACTAGATCCATATGCTGGGTGTGACTTTGGATATTTCCTGAGACTCTATTTATCTTGATTTCCTGATCTCTACAATGGAGATACAAATAGGATCTGTCTGGTGGAATTTGGTGGGGAAGGGAGTAAGTTCATGCATGTGTCTGCAGTGAATGTCAGTGTTTAACCATCACTTTCTCCAAACTTCTCTTGCCAGTCAGGCACACATCTGGTCTTCTTGCATATTCTTCCTCCTTTGAAATTCATTTTTGAACTGGAAGTGCACGAAGCTCTTTCATTTAATTGAGATTTAAATTATTTATAACATGCATAAATTAGTTCTTCTTCCAAAGATATTTACATTTAAACATACATTTAAACCTAAGTTTGCATATATTAACAACTTGAAGTCTGGAATTGTGATTTGATAAACATGTGATCACAGGCAAGTAAGTTCACTTACTTTTCTCCTCTGAGTTTTAAATATTTAGAATCTGATGAATGAAGATAATATCCACCTCTCAGACTATATTGTGAGACTATCAACAGGAACCCACTGCACAAAGATGTCTTAATCAGTGCACTTTAACTTGCAAAAGTGGGAACCAGGCATAACACACCGTCTCAGGCAGTGAAAGGATTTAACACTTGGAAGTGAAGCCTCCAAGGAGGCAGCCGCTTCAGGCACACGTGGAGCCTGGAGCCGGCAGCTCCGATGGCCCTGGAGCAGACCAGCTTCTCTCCGTGATTTAATATTTCCCTGAGTCAGCTCCATCTTTGTGTGATCTGGCTCTGAATGTGCCCCTATTAGTAACAGATATGGACATGAACTGCTTTAAGTTTAATGAACCAAACATCATGTTTTCCAAAAAAAAAAAACATTTCCCTTGGGCTTTTTATTATCATTATTATTATTATTTCCGCTCATACAAACTTAACAGGTACACCGGTCCCCTCCCTCCCTCCACCTCTCCGCGACCCCCCTGCTCTCCCCCTCTCCTCTCCCTCCCTATTCCCCAGTGCCTCCCCCGCAGTACCTCCCCCCCCAATCCCCGGAGCATCCTTTAATGTGCATGCCACTCTCCTCTGGGTCCTCCTCTCCGATGAGACGCAAGGACCCAGGGGCATTTCCCAGAACCCTTTCCTGTGTTCCCCTTAAGCTTAGGAACACTACTGTGACTGTCAGTCCCTAGCCTCTAAGGATCCTAGTGCCTTTAATCCATGCTAGACTTTGTGGGGTCAATAATGTGTTGGACATTGCGCAGGTCATGCAAAGTCCTATTATGATTGCTTCGGCCCTAACTTATGTGGAGTATCTTGCATATCATTACTCCTCCCATCCTTGTGCTCTTACAATCGTACTGCCCCCTCTTCTGCAAATTTCCCTTAGCTTCAGGATGGGGAGAGATTAGGCTGGCTTAGTTCCTGGTGGTTTATATAGTCTCTGATGTTCTGAATTATGGTTTGTGATTTTTTTTTTTTTAGTTTTGCTGCTCCTGCAATGCCATTGGCTCCATCCTGATGGGTATTGGATGTCATCCCCTGGCCAGAGATAAAAAGCTGTTAAATTAGAGTCTTGTTATAAGAGTATATTCAAAGGTAGATAGAATAAAAGTAGGAGACCGTGGTGAGAGAGGGGTCAATCACTCATATGTTTTCCAAAAAATTTTAACTCCCTCCTTTTTCTTCTTCCTCCCTCTCTCCCTCTCTCCCATTTTCCCTCTCTCCCTCTCCCTTCTTTCCTTCCTTTCCTTCCTTTCCTTCCTTTCCTTCCTTCCTTCCTTCCTTCCGTCCTTCCTTCCTTCCTTCCTTCCTTCCTTTCTTCCTTTCTCTCTCTTTTTTTTCTCTCTCTCTCTTTCTTTCTTTCTTTCTTTCTTTCTTTCTTTCTTTCTTTCTTTCTTTCTTTCTTTCTTCTCCCCTCCCTCCCTCCCTCCATCCTTCCTTCCCTCTCTCCCTACCATCCTTCTTCTCTCCCTTCCTACCTCCTTCTTTCTTCTTGGAGCCCAGGCTAGACCTGCTTGCAAGATCTTCCTTCCCCTACTGCTTTGCAAGAGCTAAGATTACAGGAGCCTTCCTCCACATCCAGCTGTGCAGAGGTTTTAATCAAACCTTGCACCACAGCTTAGAGTCCTGATTTAGTTCACATGCCGTCCTGGACAGAATGGTTTCAGCCATTGGGTAACAAGTGACCTACATACTCAGGCCTAGCTTTGGTGTCTATTCTTACTAAAGGTCATTCTGACTGGATCCACAAGTGTGGTCCCCAGAGAAATACCAGATGCTTCTGCTGGAATAATGGGTAAAGTGTACTACTGGCTGGATAAACATCACAGAGCTGCCTTTTCAAGAGTAACATTGTGCAACACACCAGGGAAACATAGGGCTTTCAAAATTCTTTTAATTTTTGACGTATGTCAAATTGGAAATGGAAGTTTCATTCAATTTCCTCAATAATTGGAATTATTGTAACTTATGTATATACACATATTCACATATATACATGAACATTATATATGGATTATTATGCTTTGTGAGATACATATGTGTTAATATATATGGTATGTAGTGAATGCACGTGTACCTTATATAGTATGCCTTGTACAATATTTTAATTCAGTTTTAAAGAAAGATGCCACCTTTGTTCGTTGGTATTTGAGACCAGTAACAGTAAATGGTGAAGTGGAGGAACGTTTTACAGGCTAATTTTACATCTGGCCCTCCTGGTTTATTGGAGCAAATATTCAACTCCTATGCATGTGGTTAATACAGGGCATTGCACGGGGTAAAGCATTTTCTTTTTTTTATGCCCTCTTTAAAGTGCCTATCTGTGCCTGTCACTTTCAAACTTGCACCATGGGCTTTATAAACATTACAGTACCACTGTACAAAGCTGCCAAATGAGTATTTTGAAATTTAACTACAGTACAGCTGGCCACAGATCTGGGAGTGGTTAAAAAAAAGGGAAGGAAAAAGAAAGAAAAAAGAAATAACAGGTCTGGCATCTTTATTAGGGGGCCAGGTAGAAACGTTTGCTCACAGTCCCCATGTCCCCTTTTTGTCTTCCCCAGGCATGCAAGTAAACTTACAGCCCCTCTCTGCAGCATGCTGAGGAAACTTGAGATGCCCACGTTTTGTGTCCAATGAAGACCAGAAGGTACTCATTAGAATCTTATTCTGAAACTACCTTCAAAGAAAACAAAGATCCCCTATCTGCCCACAGAGGGCATTTCATGTGGCCCACGCTGTCAGTACCTAGTAGAAATTGTCAAGAATTTAACAAGACCTCTGAGACTGGAGTGAGTTTTTGTTATGAAAACACAATGCAGACTGGGATGGTTGCAAGAAATCGACCAGCGAAATGACTGTTGGAGCCATTCTTCACACTTGGAACAATACTATCTCTGTTCTAAGTCTTTCAAGAAAACTATTCTTTCCCTTTCTGAAATTTGACACTGCAAAGAGGTTGTTGTCTTTAGGCTGTGGGTACCTTGTCTTAGGGTTTTCTCTCTCTCTATATATATATCCATATTTCTTAAACAGAGAAAAACCACTAGCAGGTGCCGTATCGTCAGAACAGAGGAATCGTTCTCGGCCTTTTTGGGCACAGCAGCTCATCCTGGTAATGAACCAGCTGAGCACTGTTTGCTCTTGAAGCATCAGATCTCCGGGGGAAATGGCAGCGCACCCTGACTGATTTCTTTCTGCGTCACCCCTAGCGTGTGGACCCTTTTGATGGTCTAGCTCCCTGATTCCAAAGGAAGGAGACAGCTGGGGAAGACATGCAGTTCAGAGAGAGCAGCAGGCTTTATGGAAGGCAGAGAGCAGAGCGGGGTGGGTCCCAACTTCAGTGAAAGCAGCCTCCGGGCCTGGCCAGAGATGACCCCGATACCTGACTCAAACTTCTCTACAATGTGAATTTTCTCAGGATCGGACTTTGAGGCGAAGTTGAAGCTTTAACTTACTTCCCCCAACAGATGCGCCTTTCATTATGGAGAGCAAGTTTGACGAGTTTAAGATTTATATGGGGACCATGAAGTTTACTGGAAAGTTCAAAGGCGTCATCCATTACTCTAGGCAGATGCAAGTGGAAAGAGGTTTAGCTGCATTTGCACATAAATGATGGAAATACTTAAGAAGCCAGGACTTTTCCAAGGAAAATCCTGGGGGTAGTTGTTGTGTTTTAAGCAGGATTAATAAAGGGTACAAAAATAAGGGAAAATAAGGGAAAGCTTATTCAATGCTTTGAATATATATCATCTATATTTCTCTTACTTTGATACATTTTTACTGTGAGACTTAGAAACCTAGATTCATTCTTACATAAAAAAACATTGTTTTGCATGTCCATGTGTGCACATACTTCAGAAAGCTGTCATGTTCCCTCCCACTATATTGACATATTCTGCCTCTTCCTTTTCCAATGAAAGGATAAGATATATTAGTTACCTATATATTACAAAAATATATCAGGGCTGATGTGATGGCTCAGGGGTAAAATCTTTGCCTTGAGGTAAAAAGACTTGAGTTTGGATCCCAGATCCCATATAAAAAGGCCAGGTAGAAATGGCAAAGACCTGTAATTCCAGCCCTGGAGAGAGAGCCAAGAAATAAGGAGATAGACCCATGGAGTGTGATTCCTGAAGTCACTCTTGGACCTCCAAAGTCACAGACAATTGCCCTCTTTATACACACCCACATTCACATACACACATCTGCATACTCACACATGCAAAAGAAAAACCATATTAATATCTTTTTTTCCCTCTTTTTCCTGCTGTGCTGGCCACACTTGACTTTTTGGCTACGCTGGCCGCACATGGCATATGTGGGACCTGGCATCCGAACTCAGTACCTTTTCCTTGTGAGTCAGGGTCTTAATCCCTGAGCCATCTCTCCAGCCCATGTCATTATCTTATATATTCAATTATATTGTTTCATATCAAACTTTAAAAGAGTCTGAAGAAGTGTGTTTCATAAGGTTTATGGTGTGTTGCAGTTCACCTGTATGGTTGCTGATAAATCGCCATCAAACAACTTAAGGGAACAAAGGGTTTATTTTCTCTTACCATTTCTAATCCAGCTTGACAGGAAACCTCACACAACACCAGGGCCGAGAGAACTGGCCACACCATCACCACATAATGTCTGAGAGAGGGATGATCCTTACTTGCCAGACCAGCATGTTTGGCCAAGTGTACACAAGTATGCCATCTTTCCCAACCAGCTCTCTGTATTTTATTCTAGGACCTAGTCTCACCCATCATGGGCTGGGTCTTCCCCATCAGCTAGACAATCTTCTGCAGGTTTGCTCTAGGTTTAACTCAACCTTAATTCTCTACAAATGTGCCCTCAACTGTCAAGTTGACTCCTGTGCCTAACTATGACACGGTGTAACAGGGAAGACTGATGGAAGCATGTAAAAATGGGCACCTTGGGTAGAAATGGTAGCTGATCTAGGATGAATTGTGGCCTAGGTCCCTTTGCTTTGCAAAATGAAGAAATAAGTAACAAGACCCATCATACACTGCAAGTGACATGATAACAAACACTTTTCCTGATGTGTTTAATAGGAAGGGACCCAAGAGGTCATGAGAAGCACTCGACTTTGGAATTGGAATCTTATTCTTGTGTTGCAATATAAAGTCAATAGCATTGTCTGTTAATATGAATGCCGGCAGTCTCTATTTTATGTCCATTTTCTATCACAGAAAATTGAGCTATACTTAAATCTTGCACAGTGATCCATCCTTCCCCATGGGGGAAAGAAGAGAGGCATACCAGGTGCAGCTTCATACATGTGATCCAGCGTGAGAAGCAGTGGATAGCTCTTGAGTTTCCCTGAGGACTCCTGGGTATGTGATGCTTAGTGACAGGTGTTTAAATTGTCATAGTCAATTGCCAGAATTGCTGTTACCATGTGGCAGTCAGATACAGACATAATGTGACTCAGTTTCTATATCTTTAATCTAAAGACACAAGGATTTTGCAAGACTCTTGCTACTCATAATGTTTATGCCAGAATATTGTTTGTTTAAGGATACAGAGTACAAGAAAGACTGTTGTTACTGACTCAGTGGCCAGACTGGATGTCCACAAATGTCCAATTT
The DNA here is from genome assembly GCA_023101885.1 of Typhlomys cinereus. Lineage (NCBI taxonomy): Eukaryota > Metazoa > Chordata > Mammalia > Rodentia > Platacanthomyidae > Typhlomys > Typhlomys cinereus. Next base: position 1,489,153 of record JALPQD010000111.1, on the reverse strand, counting down.
TTGCCTTTAAAAACTCTGTATCTCTGTCCCTTACCATCTCCACCTCTGACTGGGATCCTGACTCCCTGGTGGGCAGACATTTATCAGCTTAATTAAAGCCTCTCTGTTTGATAGAATTTCTGGTGTTGGTGTAGTGAAATTCCTGAGTGACCCCCAGACCCATGGACAGCTCTTCATCCAGACTGCTCTCGGGTTCATATAACAAACTGATTTATTCTTCACATATCATAGTTACATGTTCAAGAGGCAGAAAAATCTCCCCCTAAAAAAAACAAAAGTTTTCCATTTTTTTTTCTTCTTAAATGAGATCCTGCTGCACAATGGGTGCTTGGCTAACACTTTGCTTACATTGATTCGTCTTCTGTTTTTGAGACACAAAAAGCCTTATTCCCCGGGGAATGTTCTCTCACACCCTTGTTAGCTCTGGCCACTACTGCACAGGCCACCATGTGATGTCCTGAGTCTCTGTGTTCCCATCCTTACTCTGTGGAACATACAACTCACCTCCAATGACAGCCACAATGGTTTTCCCAGTGATCAGTTCTGGAGAGACACAAGAAAGCAGTAAATAACAGCCTTACACCAAGACAAGGGCGCAATTAGGGAAGATTAGGTTTCAAATACATGGGTTCTGGACTTTTTGCTCAGTGGAGAAATCTAAACTTAAGCTGATGCAGTTTCAAGATGCTGGGATGTTTACCCAACTCTAAGACAACTGGGAATGCAGAGCAAAGATGTTTGGTCCTTGCAATTTCTATTTCACGAGACCATCCAACTTAGTTTAATGCCCTCACAGTGCGAGGAGAGCCACGGAGAAGCTCCGCATGTGTTCAACATGTTATTGATTCACTAGGGATAAATATATCCACATATATTCTGTGGATAAGATTTTAAAAATTCACTTATGTGTACTTACTAAAATGCAGACTCTTGGACTGGATCTTTTGCCAAGTATATTTCTGAGAAGCTTTGGGCTTGATATGTTTTGATCATTTCTCCAGGTGATTTCTTCAACTCTGCATTTTATAAATGATTTCATTAGGAAGCAAAAAGTTTCTGGTTTTGTTAAAAATAGTTTTTCTTGGTGAATTTCTTCAGAAGGATAGTAGTTATATGTCTTCCCAGATGGATACTAAGTCAGGCACTCATCAAAAGATAGGTTTAGTAGGATTACAATAGAATGGTGTTGGACCACATGAAATGGATATTTGAATGTTACTTGTCTAATGGTTTCCAAAGCAGCCCAGGAAAGCAATTTTAACTTACAAATGAATGCTCATGAAAATCAGCTTAATGTAATGATTCAAAAGTCGAAGAAACAGAATGTGCTCTGGGAAACTGCAAGCTGGTTACATGTCAAATTAACCAGCTAATTGCTGCATCCTGAGCTCCTACATACAAGACTGCACTCCTTGCTTCAGATGGTTTAGTGCAGTATTTAATTGACCTTCTTTAATTAGGCAGGCTTGCTTGGTGATTCTTTCATTAAGAAAATCCCAATATTGTAATTGTTTCTTTTCTTTTTTTGAAAAACAGGGAAACCTTAATCATAAGCTACCTATAAATAGAGTAGACTTAGAATCAACAAATAAGAAATGAACAAACCCAGTCAAAAGGGGGGGTTGCTGTTAGTGTCTCTAATATGGTGATGTAAAAGAACATTTCAGAAATGGAAAAGAAAGCAAATGTGAATGACAGACAGCATCAGGGAACCTCATTGTGTTCCCAGCCCGGAGTTACCTTTTCCGTGACAAGCCACATATCATTTCCATGTATCAGTTCTTACATGTATCATGCAAAGGAGTATGTCTGTGACAGGGTTGACCTTCAGGTGTTTGATGGCCAAGACCCATTTAGGAAACTACAGAAATTAGCTGAGAGGCTAAGTGCTTACAGAAGCCATCTTATGTTAAGAGAGGGAGCTTGCCAAGGGTTGTGCAGGAATTGCTTAAGAGTGTGCATGCAATGATGACCTGAGACACTAGGAACTGGGATGGCTTCCGGATTTAGAGACCTAACACCCACACAGGCTTTTTCCCACACTTAAACTTGAAGATTACCTGAATCATATCACCTATATTCTACAGCTAGACCAGCCATCCTCTTAACCACAGTCTCTCTTGAGATTCTATCAGAAGTCTTTTCCCTATAACTTAATGCTATTAAGCTCTAGCTTTCCTCACCAACTTTCATCTTTGGGACTGAGTTTGTCAGGTGCAACGGTGCTTTGGTACTGCTCTAAATGCCAAATGATTGATTATATATGCTCATTGTTAGCTAATGTTTGCTAGCATCTACTTCCTCCATGATCTGTGTATGGCCATATAGGCACTAAATCCTACTCTAGGAATCTCTTTAGCCTAAATGTGGATCTGGTCTGCAAAGGATATCCAAAGACTTCTGTTGCTGAGATCCTGACTACACAGTCAGTTGAAGACCAGGTCATGGACAGAATGCTTAGAAGCATACACCTTTCAGTTAAGGGCCATCTTATTCTGAGGCATGTGCTCATTCTTTGCTTAATTAATTTGTCCTGCTGTTGTAGCAACAAACCAAATCAACAGAGAGACTGGGTTTGGGGAAGGGGCAAGAATTTGAACAAAGTTGCAAGCCACTGGTCATTTTTCCCACATATGTGGCAGTCATACCTGAGCAGTTCAGTTGAATTTACTTCCTTGAAAGGCCAATGTATTAGGTCCTAGAATCTCAGTCAATTCCAGAGCAAACAGAAGAGAACTGTTTACAAAAGTAAGTGTCAATGCTGGGGAAATGGCTCAGGGGTTAAAACCTTTGCTTCGAAAGCAAAAAGGCCCAAGTTTGGATCCCAGATCTCATGTTGAAACTCTGGGATCCTGTACTTCCTGCCCTAGAAGGCAAAGCCTGAAAAACTCCAGAGCTAAACAATATGGAGGTAGAGAAACACAGGATGGTTCCTGAATTCATCCTAGGGGACCCCCACAGGCACACACAGTGCACTCTTTTACCACGCATCCTCCCCAACAATCAAAAACAACAGCAAAAAAGGCAGCGCTAAAATGTTGCAAAGATCTTACAATAAATTTAGTATATATGAGTAAGCCACATAGAAATCACTGGCATATAGATATAATGGATGTATATGGTGTGGTGTCTGTCTAAAGGAAGAATGACGTCTATACCCAAGACCCACATTCTAGATCATGTTTCTGGATCACCACGGGCCTTTTTGTGAAGAAAAATTTATGATCATGAAGATGTCTTCATTTGTATTTCACCTAAAAGGTGGGTATCAGATAAGGTTCATGTTTAGCAAAATGAGCTTCTGGATCTACGTCTTCTGCCATCAATACTTAGTAATGGTTACCCTTCATGAGTCTTGAAATAATAACTATGCTTGATTGATTGCTTTTAATGCATTTATTCCATCCACAAATAATGGGCATCTGTAGTCATTTCCAACTTTTTATGCCATGAATATATATAAATATATATATATATAGGTAATAAAAAGAATTTATAATCTCATCAAGAGGAATCTAGATAAAAGTGCTAATTTTAGAAAGAATGAAAAGACTACCATCATTAATGTGCGTATTCCTTGTAATGGGACTTCAGAAGTGGAGATAATTATGGCGTGCTCTTAAAGAACTTTGGACCTCAGAAAAGCCGTTGTCTTTCAGTTTAGGACAACAGTGATGTGAGGTCTTGGCAAGTTCTCCACGGTAATATTGATGATCACTTAGAATCTCAAAACATGACCTAAGTTGGACAGAGCAGTTGTAGTGGAAAGGGCTACTCTGTGCTGGCTTTACTTTGGCATTCCAGTCTGAACCTGTGAGGAGTTCACAGCAATGAGTGAGAGGTCACAAATAAACAAATGAGACTCTTTACTATGGAAACATTAGTGCTCTTTATTCCTCCTCATAGGACAGTGTAAATTTCCTTCTCTGACTAAGCCCACAAGGCCAGAATCAATTGAACAACAATAACAATAACAAAAAAATAGGGCATAGTTTAGGTTTGCAGGTCCCAATGTCCCCGAATTATTCACTGGCACATTCACAGGTGTCTCCTCTCTACAGAGAAAGCCCAAACATAATTGTTGCCTAGCCTACTAATCAGTAGGTCTTAAATATGTCTTCCCAGGAACTGATCATAAATTCCACCCAGGTTAAGTATGCAAATAGCCAAGACTCTGCCCTTCTGCAGTACTTTAGAAGAGGCATTGTCATGTCCTTCAGGGCAGGAGAAAGAAATTAGGTGGAGCCCAGTTCTGAGAAACCAGTTCTGCAAGAGCTATAGCAGTGTTATTTACTAAAGAGTTGCCAGACAACAGGATATATCTCTGATACTGATTGAAGATGTGGGTTTGGCAGAAGCCATGATTAGAGAGACCCAGGTAGGTTACCAAGATCCTACATCAACTCAAGCATTCATGCTGACCTTCTTCTCAGATTTACAACAAGCTCGCTCACCTTGGGAAAGAACACGGGGCCAATCGAGCAAGGTAGATCTGATTAATGGAAACTCCTTTTTCTTTGGGAAGACAGGGGCTGATATGTAACACAGGCACTTTAAACATGAGATCTTCTTGCCTACACTGCTCCAGTGCGGGTCTTATGGGTACTGTACCAACATGCCTGACTATTGGAACCTCCTGCTGGAGTCTGTTTGTAGCATGGGTTGTTACCTAGAAAATCTTCAGGGTTAATGGCCTCTGAACCTTATTTGGATTCAATTTTCTTTCCTTCTTTTATGATGCCTTTTCCAGAAGTCTCTTCAATACAGTAAATTGTAGAATAATAAAAAAAAAAACTGACTCATCTCTGTTTTTCTTGAAAGGTGGCAAAACAGCATTACAAACAAGCCAGTAACTTTCAATGGGTGGAAAGAAAATAATTGAATAGTTTAAGCACACTGAAGAAATGTACTAAATGGATTTAAATAAGAAGCTTAACAAAGTTAAGTTTATGCAGGTACTGTTTAATATTTTTACCTATTTTGGAAGCTTCTAGCAAAATGAGAACCAATTTATAGAGTATACCTGATATGCATGGCATTAATACCAGACAGATTCATTTCCCAAGAAATTATGAATATACATAAAGAGAAAGGAAATTTTTGAAAGTACATCCCTTTTCCAAAAGTGCAGCCCATAAATAGCTCAATTTCAGCCTAGGAAACTTAGGTGTAAGCTCATTGTTTTTTTAAGCTTGCTCAGTGAAGTAAGTGGAATTTGCATGAGTATTTTAACTTGTAATGTTTCGATTAGGTTTCTTTCATAAGAAATAACTCTCCAGGAAGAGATAATTTTTGGCACGTGTATGGAGTGGGCAAGACCTTTCTTCTGTGTCTGACTGTTATCTTACCACAGTCAGTCATTAACAGATAATGCTCCTTCAAGCCTGAAGGACAGCCGTAGATCTACATCCATGTCTTGATATATTCTTCTGCTATGCTGAAGGTTCTAGATGCAGCATATACCTCAAGAAGGGTAGACATGCTGCCTGAGTTTCATGGGGGCTGCTGGGTTTCAATGTGACTGGGAAAGATATGAAGATGTGGGTTGTGCAGTGGTCCTGCATTTGTGTGAGAAAACATACCTGCTGTACATTGGGATGTCCCAGTCTTCGCATTTGATGGTTTCGCTTGTTGTCCCTCTCCAGGAGTACCACTGGTTTTACTATATGTGACTATCCTGGGTGTGGCAGAACACTGAGCTATTAGCAGGTGTCCCTCCTCCTGTCACTGTCCCCTGCTTGGCCCTTGTGACATCCAAACACATAACCACACAACTGCAAATGGCTCCTGAGAGGAAGAACCCTCTCTTGGTTAACAAGTCTGAGGCTTATGTGATCTCAGCCCAACCTAGTCCTGATGTCCCCTCACCTTCATCAGGACATTGTTCAAAAGACTAAACCCTCTGAGGTTCATTGTGCCACAAACACAGAGTCTGATTCTGCACTCAGTTTTTCCAGTATTCCTGCTTTATTTTTCTTTATAGTCCTCATTACCATCTGGCATAGAATTTTTGCTTGTTTATTTTCTGTCCTGTGCTCTACCACCACAATAGATGCTTCATCAAAAAGCTAAATAGACCAGGATAAATTGGCCTCCTCTGCCCTTCATCTGCCTTCTGAATTTAGGCATAAATCAAGCCAACACAACACCATAAGGGGACAAATATTTTTGCACAATATCCCACAGGCTTATTAACTTGAGTAATGCCAGGAGTCGATCATCTTGAACAAGTCTGTGCCCTGAGGCAGACCACTGTGAAGTCTTCCCTTGTCATCTTCCTCCCTTCATCTCGGGGGTCCTGGACATTCAGCAGGGTTCCAGGATGAGAATAATTAACTGGCAAGCAAAGGAAACAAATAGCACACTCAAAACAAGGATGATGTATGGGCAGTTTGACAAGGAGTAGCTATGGAGCTTCTATCTGAAGGGTCACAGAAGGAGATAGTTACTGAGCCTAGAGGAAAATGGAGGGCAGAAGGTGGTGAGAGGAAGGCTGCTTTGAATGAGGACTAACCACAGGGAGGCCTTTCAGGAGAGCCAGTGAGAGACAGTCTGCCCTCACTGTTCTCCTTTCCTCCATCTCTGACTTCAGCTCTGCATTGACTGTGCCACACACAAGAGACAGATGCAGTATCCATGGATTCAGGGGTGGCAACAGTAGGTGGGAGCCATACAAACCTGGAAAGAAAACCAGGAGAGCAGAAAATGCCCACTCCCAACCCGCAATCTACTCAAGAGACGCTAATGGCTGCAGTATCCAGCTAGCATCCCAAAAGAGGATAGGTTTCTATAGATGGTTTTCCAATGAGGGCATGTTCCCTACGGGTTATACAGTGAGTGCTTCCAAGCTAGAAGTGTAGTGCAAGGCATGCTTCCATCTGTTTTCAACTGCTCTTACATCATGAGGGCTACTTCCTGATGAAGAAGTGACGTTTTTCAAGAAATAGCATTATTCTCTATTAAGGCAGAGTCAAAAGATAATCTCCTTTTCATTTGAAGGAACAGGAACATCGATGTCACGTACTCTTAAAATGATGTATAAGGAAAAATACTTTGGTGTGCTAAAAGGCAAGTCTCATGGTCCCTTCTATGAAATAGCCAGCCACCTTCCTGGTGTTTATAGATCGAGAGAACCTTTTGATATCCTAAAGCATTGGGAAGACCAGAAATCACAGCAGGGTCATGTGCAGAAATGAGTTAGAAGGAAGCTTATAGATAGAAAAAGCAACTAAAGGGGATCATTCTCTGGACAGCCAAACACATCGAAGGAGAATATTTAAGTCTTGTGAAATAATCCTAACTTAGCTTAACAAACTGCTAAGCATGCCAAAAATTCTTGGGTCTTCTGTGGCAGTATGTGACAGCCTGCCATTTATGTCTGACTGTGGTTGGGGACATTTTAACTCCTCTTGTTAAACAGCTCCTGTATGCCTGACAGACCAGCTGGGTACAGACTGTCATCCCTCTCTTGGAGGAGACCAAGAGCTTTGTACCAGCAAGCAGCCCCCAGCAGGGCTAAAGGTCTTGTTTACAATCAACTTTGAGAGTCCCATAATCAAATATAGATTTGTTTGCTAGTGTGGTGTTTCACAGACTCACACTTTTTTATATTAGCAAGATATGAGAACATGACAAAACAATAATTAAAGCAGGAACCTACAAGCAAGATTTTGCACCATCATTTTGAGGACCAGGATCCACCTGGGGAAGATTCTGAAGACAACAGAAGGAGAAATGTCCTCTAGAGAGATTCAGAATGGGTCTTTTCCTCCATGTCTCCATCCCTGGCACCTCAGACATGACGGGGTCCATCTGAGACTTAGCAAAGATCTTTCAGTTGCACCTGCGTTTAGAAGCAGCACATTTACCTGTCCTCAGACCTGGACAAGGAACATACACATGTGTGCCACTCTGCTTGCCTGGGGTTAGCTGTCACAATTCCAGGACATCAATGGATGCGCAGTCAAGTCAGACAGAGGAGCAAAGGAAAGAATGTGTAAAGCTGTGGATCCCATATACTGTCAAGGACCGAAGTTTAGTATTTTTTACACTCTACAGAAAGACAGTGCATATTTCCCGCATCCATGTTTTCATGGACTCGGGCTTTTGACTAGTCAATGTAATTGTTCTGAAATGACTCACGCTGTCAGCAAAGCTGAGCAGATGGTACTGCTCTTTTCCGCTTTAAATTGCGGCTCTGATGAAAGCTCACACGCAGACACTTAAAAGGGGTGATGCTCCCTTGTTGGGTACCCATCCAACAGCATAAATGGAGAGTGATCTCAGAGGAGAAAGCAGAGAATGGATCATGAAAATAGACACAGGGTGAGGAATGAATAGAGAGATGTTAATGACACCAAGATTCCTGAGAAGATTCTGGAAAGCGACCAATAAATTCTGCATGATGTGAGGAATGGGGATTAAAGGAGTAGCAATTCAGCAACCCCGTGTCTATCTATCACTCCATAAGGCTTCAGACAGGCCTTTGGGGCAAGAAACTTGTGCCATCCATTCCTCTGTGCAGGTGGGTTCCAACCATATATTCTGGCAGGGTCTTTTTCGTAAGCCACATCTCCATCTCCTGTCTCTCAGCCTGCATTATAAAGGAGGTACCAAGGATCTGGGTGACATTCTGGTTCTGGGTCAGTTGGACCTTTCCTTTGGCCCCAGAAGTCAACCACTCCTGGATCTACATCATTTCTTTCCACCTTCTGAAGTCCTAAGGTCGGTCTTTCCAACCCCCCCTTCCATGTCTGTGGCACCTTCCATGTCTCATGTGCACCCACAGACCTGCTCGCCTTCCTCCCTTCCTCAGTCATTGATCCCTGACATTTAAGATTGTCTCGGATCCTGGCTGCAAAGAGGCTAACCTTCAGACGAACATCCCTGATGAAGTAACCGGAAAAAGGGACAGAAGAAAATGCCGACACTGTATAGAATGAATGGTGACTCAAGGGGTTTCCGACCAAGAAAAAAAACACACCTATTCATCCCAACATAGGTTCTCTTCTACTTAAAGTTTTGAAGATCTTGAACATGATGTATGTGTATGTCATCCACTTCTCCAGTGTGTGTGGATGTCTCTCTGTCTGCCTCCATCTCTCACGTCTCTGTGAATCTGTCTCTTGTGTGTATCTCTCCCTGTGTATCTCTCTCTCTCTCCCTTTTCCTTTTTCTTTCTGTAATGTGTGGATGAATTGTTTATTTTTCATTTCTACTTGCCACTTGCCATATTTTTTGAGGAAAATGTTTCTCGTTCTCACTTTTTTTGAATTATACTTTCAATTTCAATTTCACATAGTCCTATTTAAATACTTTCAGCGGAATTGAGCATGCTTTGCTTAATTAATCCAGGTATATTCTTGATTGTGAAATCTGCCTCTGGAAGTGTGCTGGCTATGTTGTTAGCATCCACAAGCAAGAGTTCACAAGAACTCATTTCATTAGCTGTACAGATTTAAAAAGAAGTTGCATTTATTCTATCAGAGGCCAAAGTGAGTTTTCAGCTGATTACGAGAATTAAATATCCTCTTGTACGAATGGTCCAAACACTCTTTTTTTTAATGCTGGTAGCAAGAACTGATAAAATGTCTATCATCCACGCTGACAGCATCCTGGTTGATTCATGTACTTCATGATCTGAGAGTCAATATGTCTCAGAGTGCACACGTTGCTGGAACCGTCCATAAGAGAGCATGGTGACATTAATAACCCCTTAAAGGGGTTACAAAATGTCAACAGTCAGTTACAATCCTCTAGAGATGGTTCAAAGGACTTAATAAACCATGTCTAAATAAGTGTGCTCCTTTAAAGGTGGTGTTTGGTAAGGTCTCGTTGAGATAGTGCACATAGGTTGATTAGATTTCTTTTTTATATTTGTTTGCACAGGGAAAAGGAATGCTTCATAATTCATCTCTGAAGCTATCAGAATCTATATACTTCAATCAGTCACCATATTGAATAAGCATGAAGGACCTGCTGAGTTCCAGGCATAGTGTAAGCTCCAAAGATGAATTAACGGCAAAGGAAATCCAATCACTGATTTCCTAAAGTCCTTTCTCCAGGGAAATAGATTACAACATATGCAAAACATTTCCTTAGAGTAATGACACAAAGAGAGCAAAGGAATAGAAAGTAACTGAGGGTATGTGAAGTGGCTTAGTGGGTAAGGATGCTTGCTACCAAGACTGCAGTTTCTAGTTCAATCCTTGGAACCTACCTGATAGGAGGAGAAAACCGACTCCCACAAGTTGTCTTCTGACATAGCATGTGTATGCAGCCATTAATAAGTGAAAAAAGAAATAAGAGTATTTAAACAGAGAAAGTGACTGGGAAGATTCTCTCTATAGTGTGGTTTGAGAAAACATTTCTAAGAAGGACACTTTGGAAGTCAAACCTGCTTGAGAAGGAGTCACTAGTCTTGCAAGAAGTTTGAGTAACAGTCTAGCAAAGCAAATCTTATGATGGAACTCACATGGGAGGAAGTTTGGATGTCTGAAGAAGAGGAAATAGGCTGAAAGAACAAATGATGAATGGAAGGAGAAAGAGAATACTGAAGTTAGTGAGATCCAGAAATGGTGAGGACTGGTTCTAATGCTGCAAGCTTCCTTGAAACATGTGATCTGAGGAGTTCTATTTCTAATATGATGGTCTGCTACTATAGGAGGAATGGACTCTGGAAATGCAAGATAGAGGTCTGGAGTCACAATTAGGAAGGCCTGAAGGGAGATTTTTGGTACAGGTGGAAGGAAATGATTAGGACTGAGATATTGGTTGGAAGTTGAACTGGGCAGGTTGGATTGACAGATAAAACACAGGAAGAGCAGAAAGCTAATTCTTTGGGCTGTGCTTCTAGTTATTTCCATAATCATAAGCAAAGACTATTGGAACAGAACTACCTGTGTCTTGTCCAATCAGCAAATGCATGATGTGAAATTCACTGACCGAAACAGTCAGTGTATCATTGAATCACTGACTCTGTAGTCATGAGAAAACTGATGCTTGTAGCATCTATGGGAATGTGTAACACCTGTGTTCTAATGATGATTCATACATTGACTAGAAATGGTAAGGAAGAAGCAGCCTCCATCTGCAGAAAGAATCTTGGGTGAAGATAATAGACTGAACCATTTGCCCAAGATGTGTGAGAGGATTTTTTCTAGAATGTTTCTGTGTTTCAAAAGGCCAAGAAAAAGGCTTCACATAACATAGAACTTCTGCCAACAGCTGATTCTTATCTAAAGTTAGCATATCTCAAGTTCCATTCAGCAAATTGATTTCTCCTTGAGATTTCACTTTTTTTTTTAAAAAAAGAACAATTTTATTGCATAACGAAGTAAATGGATGTCCTGAAAATGTAATGTGCCTGGGTGATATACAGAGCATTTTAGTTTTTATTCACTTAGCCAAGCATTTATCCTATTATCACATAATCATGTCCAATCTAAATAAAGAGCCCAGTGCTTAATGTACAATGAATCCTATCTTTTAGCAGCTTTATTGTTATATCTGTTATTAATTTAAATTTGTGTCATTTTTACTTAACAAGAAAGATAGCTTAAAGATTTGTTTGCGTAGATTATATTGAAAATCCAGTATGTTACAGTATTTAACATTTCAAGGGTAAGATATGATACTTTTATTGCCATCCAGATATTCTTACAGTGCAGCTAAATCTCAAGGATCCAAGAGAGCTTCAAAAAGCATAAATAAAAGAAGAAAGCTGTCTAGGAGATAGGTGTCTGAGCCACAGATGTGGAAGTCCCCCTAGTTCTTTCTGATCCGATAGCTTGCACTACTTAGCCCGTGATACGCCTATGAATGAGGCCACGATGAAGGAGAGTATACTTAAGGATCTATGTCTCCAAGATGAAGACCCTGAACACAAACTTAACAGGTTCACTTCTCTTTTTGTTTCTGAACATCTATTTCATGAAAGTAGGAGACTGTCATCCTGCCTCCCTAATTTTATTTTCCCTCAGCTGCCGTGTACAAGTGTTTGTGACAAGCACCAGTCTCCTATCACCTGTGACACGCCAGAACCCTAGCCTTTTCCTATGGAATCCTCACATGGTCCTGACATGTTTAGGTGTAGTGTTTAATTCATTTTCCAGGTAGAGGAGAGTCCCCAGGCTCCAGTAAGATTGTCCGTGGATGTGATTCTAGAATAATTTCATGGGGGCAGTGACACAGAACACAGATTACAACATCCAGAGACTATAACTTTAAAACTGCACATGTGGCCAGAAATCTTGAGATACTACTCTTTGGGTGATTTATCAGATTTCTTTTTTTAAATTCTAATCTCAGAAAAAGTACCAGAGCACTAAAAAGGAAGGCTAGATTGGCACTGGGTAAGGTAAGACTCATAGATGAAGACCACATGTGTGAGTATTCTTTCATGAGATAGGAAGAATTTAGATAGACAGAGTAATTGTAGATCTGCTGGCCTAGATGAGAACTCATCATTTTTATAATCCCCTTTGTCCCTTTCTGTTTTTGAGTGTGTTAATCCATAGCCAAGCTGTGGTAGAGATGGGTCAATGCTTCATCACAGATAGCCTGAGAATTCTGGATTGGGTGATAGTCACATAAGAAATGGTCAGACATCTGTGAGCTCATTTCCTAGGTCCTTGTGGCTTTGAAAATCATAGAGACAAGTAAACCCTTACAAAGTGATGCTATCACAGCAAACTTATCAGAACTCTGGTCCAGCTAACAAAATGATCTGTGTCCAAGTAAGTCATGGAAATGCCCAAAGTGAGGCCCAGGAAAAACTGAGAAAGTTGATTGAGAATGAAAAGCTGGCTAGTTGAAATGACAAGAGAATGAAAGTCAGTTCAATAGACACCTTTGTGGAACTGCAGAACACTACTGAATGTCAGTGGCCACCCGGAAAGATTAATTGAAGTCCAGTCATAGCTGTCTCGTGTGTGTGTGTGTGTGTGTGTGTGTGTGTGTGTGTGTGTGTGTGTGTTGTCCTTTAATCCTGAATTTAGAGGCAATCCTGGTGAAAAAACTATAGCTTAGAAATTTGGGCTCAAGGCAGCTCAAAAGTCAAAGTTTATTTGAGATACAAGTGTATAGGCCTTAACTTGGAAGTCAGTGATACATGACTGCAAGCAGACACACATGATTGATGATCAGGATTAAGTCATTGTATTTGTCCAGTGAAGAACTCATCATAAGAACTAAGGGCCCCAGCTTCCCATGAAGGGTGTGGTAGCATTTATACAGGGAATCTAACCCAGCCCAAGAGATGGCATCATAGATCACAATAGGAAATTTATCATTGTCTTCATCCACAACTCTTCCTGGTCAGTTACTACCTCCTCCCACACAACACACACACTTTTTTGTTATATTTCTCACATATGTCCTTACATTTACATTTCTATATGAATCCAATGAGTTCTTCTAATTTCTTCAAAGTTTAATTAGTTAAAATGCCTGCTCTCCCAGACTCTCTTGCTTGTCTTATCCAACATGTTCACAAATGGACACTAAAGTGTTCTGTGGATCACAGCAAGACTCTGCCTGGGGTCTATGAGCTCTGATTGCTAGCAAGATAAATCTAGAGTCCTGAGCCTGACCTCAGTCAGGCCTTCCCCTACCCCCTTTTCCCACTGTCTTATGCACATATCGGGCCTCCGCCAGCCTTACTTTCTCCTTTTTGGTGAGCTTGCTGCTCAGTGTGGCATGGCATCCCACCACTTTCCTGCCCGAGCTGACCATTCCCACGTTTAAAGTCTTGTAGTTCTTTCTGCTCAGGAGGATTCCCAGCATGACTTTGTATCACATGTGTCTGTACCATGTGTCCGCTCTTCATTCACTACTCTCTCTTGCTCCCTGCCTGACACTCAAAACTAGCTCATTCCTGACAACCTGAGACTTTCCTACTTTTAGCACCAAGAACTTCCTCGATTCTTCCATCATATTTTGGGGTTCTCTGACCTGGCTTCCAAACCAAGCTCAAATTGTAAATAAAGGTAGGGACTGTACAAATCCTACTGTCGCTTCGAGATCGACTCATAGGAAAGAATTTCTACCCAGCTAAATAAAATCTATTCTCTGTGACCCAGAGAATGTCTTAAAGTTTGTTTATGAGAATGTTGGATAGGACAGACTGGAATCTGGGAAATCAGAAATTTTGCTAATTAAATCTTGAGGAAAATAGAAAAGTGTATTGGACCATAGTGTCTTTATTTCTGTTAAATTAATGCTCAAGTGCCCTTGATTTCAATTCCCATCACAAGGGAGTAAAAGATAGCCCCACCTCTGAGCAGTCTTTCCATACAATTCAGGGAGATATTTATCACAACAGGAAACATATCACAGTGAGATCCTTGGCTGCAAATTTCTAAGGCTATTCTCAGCATGGATGGATTTCATTTTCCAAGAATGCTATATATTAGAAATATATTTATTCAAAATTTCACGGACTAGAGATCATATTTGAAAGGATCACTACCTATGTTCTCTGTGGAGATAAAGGAGCAGTGTAGAATGCGTATTAGCTCTTTACAAAGCGTTTGTGAAAACGCTCCTCAGTTTGGATAGAGGAGTTTTTTCAGTATATTTCTACATGTAACTGCTTACATAAGGTTCTTAAGAAGCAGCTGTAGCCCCCTGCCTTACCTATAATAGTTAAGTTTGATTGTCAAATGTATTGGATATGGAATGAAGAAAGAGATATGTGCAAACCTCTGAAGGCATTTCCAAGAAGGATTAAGGGGAAGAAAATGCTCCTCCACAGGGGGGTGGCAGTTTGTAGCAGACACCCAGATATAAAGACATCTAAAGGGAAAGCAGTGCTATTTGCCTGCCTGCCTCTTCTTGTGCTGATCATTCTGTCTTTTCCATTGCCATAGCAACCTCAAGGCCCAGCTTCTGCTGCCTTCCAACATGGCAATGAAGACCAGCGGCTCTCCAAGAATATTGTCAATCCTCAGCACTTGAGTGCTGCTACTGAGCCTCCAGACTCATGAACTTAGTAACCTCTGAGTTTTCAGCCTCTCCAGCATATGGACAGCCGTTGTTGACACATCTATTGTGATCCTATTATTTCTGCTCCACCAGAGAACTCCCAACTAATGCATTTCCTTCCACCTCATGCCTTCAGCTACCAAAGGACCAATATTACTTGTCTTTTTGGAGGAACAGAACAGATGGAGAGGAGAAGACTCTCTGACCAAGAGCAGAGACTACTGCTACCTGAAGGCACCATCCACATTTATTTTTGAACTAAAGAATGTTGGTGTTTGGCTTGATAAGGCATTTTGATTTTAGAAACGAGTTCCTTAATAAAAAGTCTAGCAGAGCTAGAGAAATAGAGCAACAGAAAGCCCAGGACAGCCATACATGTCTCATGCAGATATGACAGAGAAGGAGAGACGGAGAGAGGGATAGCAAAGGAAGAAAGTGAGCATGATTCAGTGAGTAGCCCATGCTCTCACTGGATCCACGAATCCAGGATCTGCAAGGGGAAGCCAGAAATTCCTGCAAGCTGATGTTAAACCCTGAAGGGGAAAGGTCAGAAAACCCCAGCAGAAGCAAAAGATGTCTTCTTTGTCAGGTGGGGTCATCAGTCATTTAAGGACTTCATCTAATTAAAAATAGTCCACTCACATTATGTAGCAAAATCTGCATCACTTAGATTCTACTAATAGAAATGTTAATCACACCTAAAAGTAATAGCTTCCTTGGTGATATTTAGACTGGTATTTGACCAAACACCTGGGCCCTGTAGCCTAGCCAGGCTGATACATAAAATTACCCATCACAGAGCAACATGATGCTATTTTATGTTAGAGAGTAAACTTTTATTAAGTATAAGCAAGATATAAATCCAAGGTGAGAGTTATATTTGAAAGCCCGAGGCAATTCACAGATGCCAAAATCTCTACAATTTCTTAGGTGCACTTTCTCAAAGATAAGTCAGGTTTGAGCATGAGGAAGATTAATTGAATTTTATTCTCTTTTGTTTCCCGCCCCCACCAGAAAGTGAATGTGAGAAATCCTTCTGCCTTGTTGAACACAATAGGCCACGAGCCATCAAGATCCGCAACATGTCTAAAGCTAACAGAAAAACACGCCAGGGGAAGGTCTCAGAGCCAGGAGTAAGGAAAATACTAGGTTGTAATCTAATTAGCAAATGATAATAGAAGCCAATAGAAACCAGGCCACAGGTCCATGAACTACAATTCCCTGGGGAAATAAAATGATTGATGGCTCTGAGACAGGAAATGGACAGAGGAGAATGTGTTCTTGCCTTTGACCTGAAACACAGATCACAGCTCCCGAACCAAGTACAAAGTGTTTGTAAGAGGCCACATGCCTGACATTCCGATAGTTTGTCATTGACAGAGGACTGATGAAATTCTTCAGTGGGACACCAGTCACTCAGACCATTCAGTTCTTAGGAAGTGTGACTTCCTGTGGAGCTGCATTAGCACAATGACTTGGTTCTTATTTTCAAAACACCAGTTCTTGCTGCTTATGCTCCTGCCTTCTTGCTCTATTTCTACTCAGACAAATAAAAAAAGCCAGAAGTCACTGCACTAGTTAATTCTGGGTATCAACTTGACACACCTGGCATTAACTAAGATCAGCTGAGACCACCTGAAGAGATTATCTGGATCAATACAAATATCAGCCATAGATCTGATTGGAACCTCCCTAGATCTCATTGGAACCTCCCAGTAGTGGACCAGATAAAAGGAATCCTAAAGAAGAGGAGACTGGGAAGAAGAAAGACTCTCCAGGAATCCTCCAGCCTTCAACCATGTGGACAGGAGTGACTTAGCCTGCCAGCTTCAGCCACCAGCTATGTCTCCCCACCATGAAACAGACCATGAAAGTCTGTTTCTCCTCTCTGGAACCATAAGTTGAATAAATTTTCCTTTCTCCCTTAAGTTGTTTGACTTTGAGTGTTCTCCACAGCAACAATTAAGAGTAACCATTACAGTCACAAAGCTAGACATGCTCATGTCCCCTGGTCCCCATGCTGACCCTTTGGAATGTGAGAGCTGTTCAGATCTGTAGCTGCAATCTGCCATGGGTGATGGGGCATTAGCTGACGGACTCACCCCTGTCTCAGGACCAGAGAAAACTAGTGACGAATATTTGAACAGGGGTTGAAAGGAAAGTTATTCACAGACCCTAGTGTGGCTGAAGTCACGACTCTTCAAGCAACAAGTGTCATTCAGAAGTGGCATTCCTTCGAGCAAAGGAATCGGGAAAATTTAAGCAGGTAAAAAAGGAACCTAGAAGACAGAATAGATTTGGAAGTAAAACACTGTTTACAAAGCAGAAGAATACCTTTTTAAAAATTCAGATAAAAGGGAGCTAAGGAGTGAAAAGAGAATGTTCAAGAAAACACACTGAGCCCAGACTCAGGGATATTTGCATCAGGGCAAAAGAGAGAAAGAGCAGAAACCTGCTCCCCAAGTAAAGGAAAAAACAGCCCAAAGGATACCTATAGCAAAACTTGAGATCCTTTCTGAAGCCAAGCTGGAGGGGCTGACTTGTTCTTGGTCATCCAAAACAGCCAAATTAAAATTCATAAACAATTTAATCAAGGGCAAGAATCACTCCTTCAAGTAGAAGTTTCAAGGAAATTATATCCCCTATTAAATTTCCTTTCAATTATTTTCATTAGCTTTAGTTAACAATTCTCGTAAATAAATATTGACTATTCAGAGTCACAATGTTCTTGAGCTGAAGCAAACCATCAGGCTTGGAAATGGGCAGGAGTCCTAGATGTCTAGAGCCACAAAAAAAAAAAATGTTCTCTGATTCATGGGGTCTATGTCAGCAATTCTGCCCTGAGAAAACAAACCATTTGAAAATATAAACAAATGTTTCCTTGTGTTCATCTTTCAGATGCATGCTATCCAGACCTAAGGAAAAATTCTAAATGTCCCCAGTGAGGAAAATGTTCAAATAAATTACGCAATTGTCATTGAAAAAATTAGCATGAAACCATTAAAATGATATTTACTGGGTTCTTGATTAAATGAAAGAGTCTTCCAATAGAATGCTGAGAAAAATTAAGAATGGTTTTATACAACGTAATTACACGGCCTGTGGAGGCAGCTCAGTTGGTAAAGTGCTTGCTTATCATGTAGGATGCCCAGATTTAATCCCCAGAACAGCATGAATTAGATCTGGTGGCATATGCCTGTGATATCAGCACTCAGGAGATAGAGCCAGAGGGACCCGAAGTTCAAGGTCATCTTCGGTTTGCTGTATAGACAGAAGGAAGCCTTTGAATAATGATTGATAATATTGAAATTCATTCTTCTCAGTAGAATTTTCTGTTTCCAAATGTTGCAGTTAAGAAGAGCAAAACCAACCAACTAGTAAATGAAGATACAAAAAGAATGCAAATTATTAAGAAACCAGATTTTCTCACCAGGAATAGGGATGTTGAACAGAGTAAAATAATGTATCAACAAATACTAATAATGGGTCCATCATTGCCTGTTAATCAACTTAGAACTCCTTTTCTTCCTACATTTGACATGTAATTACATGGAAACATAATGAGTTTAGGAATGACTAAAAGCTAGCTCCATTATTATAAGCATATGATTTTTAACTAAAACGTGTTTTATACTAAGTCACCAGCAGTTTTCCACTTTCCTAAGACTTTACAAACAACTTACATGTTTGTTGCAAATACATTTCACATTGTAGACAAAATATTTTCACTTTAGAGGCAGAATTGCTGAAGCTGATTTACCTCTGAAGTGCAAACATTTAGTTGTAAAGATAAATTGAAACAATCGAGATGGAAATACAAGCAGAAATGTCTAGGACTATGAAAAAATCAGGTCTTAGACAATTGCATCCTTGGGTTGATATGTATTTACTTGGACGAAACTGTTTCCCAAGCCCATAAAGATTTGGTAGCTTTGCGTGAAACTATTTGCTAACATTATTTCAGTCAGGATGAAGGCAGCTAAGCACAGGGAAAGGAGGAAGTTATGACACAGTCCTGGGAACACTGAAATTGGTGACATTGAGTACTGGACATCTGTTGATGTGATAGAGGTAAGAGCTGTGGCTGATAGCTCGGGTCATGAACAATGGCTGAGGTATCCTGCATTTGAATGGAAGATTTTCTTCTATCACTAACAGCTTTAAATCTGTCCACCTCTATGTCTCTTGTATAGTCCAGTGGTCCTCAAACCTACCACACATCACAGTCCTTTTATTCTGAGAACTAAGCTTTTGTTTAAATGATTCACAAAAATGTATGTATTTATGAGTCCTCCAGATGCTTGAATCTTGTACAAGTCATAAAATATTAAAAATCAGGATTGATTGTGAGTCTCAGCTGCCAACTTTACACAATCGAGAATCACCTTGGCAGAAAGGCTTTAGTTATATTTGGGAGGGGATTATCCTTATTACTTTGATGGTGATGAAAAGACCCATCTTAACTGTGGGCTGGATCTTTGCCTCATCAGGGGATCCAGGACTGTAGTTAGATGGGGAGAGCAAGTTAATAGCTACCAGGAATACAGACTCTTAACTGTAAATGCAATGGGCCAGTTCTTCCAAGTACCTGATGCTGTGATTTCCCTGCCATGATTACTGTAGCTTGGAACTGTGAGGTGAACAGATCCTCTAAACTTAAGTTGCTTTTCTAAGGGTAGCTGATCATGGTAACAGGGAAGGAAACTGAGATACCAGAGTAAATACACCTTTCTCCTGAATCATTTATTATTTCTTCCTAATGAAAATACCAGGATGCCTTTCTCAGTTTTTTTGTTGTTGTTGTTCATAATATTGAATCTGAATGACCCATCCTAGAATTCTGTTTTTGAAGGAATAATAGACTAATATCCTGAATGTCAGCATTGTTTTAACAACTACTATATGGTTATATTGAGAAAGAAGTAGAGAACATAAGAGGAGAATGCATTGGGCTTGTTTACACAGGCAACCTCCAATACATGCTGTTACTGTAAACCTTCCTTCCTTTCTCCCTTTCTCCTTACTTTTTCTCTCCCGATGAGTGAAGAAAAGTCATAGAGACAGAAAAAAAAAATAAATGATCCCAAATCCAGGACTCAGAGAACCTGGAACCAAGGAGGAACACATATCTCAGAAAAGACAGAGAGAGCGAGGAGACCAAGATATAAATGGTGAGGTTGGATGAGGAGACTGAGGCCAATCATAAAAGTTACAAAAAAGAAGCCTGGTGTGTGTGTAGGTGATGTGAGTGGTAATGGAGTCCACACCTCTAAATATGTAGCAATGGCAGGGAAGCAGAAGGGTAATGATAAACTGTTGGAATGATGATTTAATATCCTGTAGATCAACAATGACTTTCTGTGAATCTGGTATGGGGAAAAGAAAAACAAACAATATTTTGGGATCATTGAGGCAGCAGGTATATATTCATCTATTATTTATTTATTCCTTTACTACTTTCATTCATTTATTTACCTACCTGTATTGGTCAGATACTTGTCTAGAAACTGGAAACATTGTCTCTACCCTCATGGATTGCACAAGAACACTTGCTTAATAAGTTCTCACGTGTCCCTCCATATCCCCTGCTAATTCTCATACATTCCAATAACAGTTAGTTCTTTTCAAATATCTCATATATGGATGGGATTGATTTAAAGCAAGCAAGAAATATTTAGAAAGGAATTTCAAGCATTGAAAATAGAAGAAAACCAATGGAAGAATTATGGAAGACCAAGGTGTTTCAGAAGTAGGGATGAAAGGGAAGGGAAAGAAACTGAAACATGGTTTAGTGCTTGTTTCATTTTGGTGTCAACTTGACAGTTGCAGATTGTTTGGGGGTGCAGCTATGGAAGGTTAATGGTTGGAATGGCCCCTGAACAAATCTGCAGGTACTTGATTGATTGCTGTGGAAAACCCAGGCCA
Source organism: Typhlomys cinereus (assembly GCA_023101885.1). Lineage (NCBI taxonomy): Eukaryota > Metazoa > Chordata > Mammalia > Rodentia > Platacanthomyidae > Typhlomys > Typhlomys cinereus. The sequence goes on along the minus strand of JALPQD010000111.1, from coordinate 1,468,243 downwards.
TAGTGGGTGGTACTTTCCAGTGGTGGACCAGATAATAGGAGGTGCAAGGAGGAGATTTGCGCTTCCCTTATCCTGTGTCAGTTTGCTGTCAAGTCCACTCTGCACATTGTTGTGGCCTTTTTTGTTGTTGCTGCTGCTGCCTCTATCTTTGGCTGACTTGGAGCTTCAGCTTTTCCACCACATTGCTGCTGTTCCCACTGCCTTTGGAGTCTGGTCTCTAAGCTTTGCTGCTGTTCACTGTTCATTGCCAGACATCAGAGCCCAGTTGTTCTTCACCAAGGTAGCAACCCAAAGTCTTCAGCCCTCCGGATCTTTAGCCTTTGTGGAACATTCCTGTCAAGAATGAGGCAGCTGTGGGCAGCTACTTTGAAGGACACTATTTTTATTGTGAGTTATTTTAATAAACTTATATATATATATATATATATATATATATATATATATTACATTCTATAGATTCTGCTTCTTCAGAGAACCCTGAGTAATACAGTGCTGTAAACATCTCTGCTTCTTCTCTGTAAAACAAAAAGAACATGTTTCAGGAGCAGAGATAAAGAAGAGATAAACTATTGCTCTACTGACTTCAAAGAGCCCACTGTTGATAAACACAATCTTAAGGCATTCCTGAAAGCATAAGTCTTTTTAATGATAATGATCATATTTACATGTTTCCCAACCAAAGCCCATAATGCTTGGCCCAAATTCTCTTTATGTTGCTGATAAATCCATGATTGAACAACTTAGGAGAACATGAGGTTTATTTCAGCTTATGAATCTGATTACATGTCATAGTCCAACTTGGCAGCAAAGTTCATGCCATTATCAGGAGCAGAGGGAACTGGCCACTTCATGTCCACAGGGAGAGCTGGTAGAGGGGCAGAATATGCCAACTTATTGAACCAGCTCTCTCCATCTTATCCACCTACCCAGGGGATGGCCCTGTTCACCACAGCTTGGGTATCCTTTCATCAACCAGAATCACACATAGACCTCCTCAGCATTCCCCTTAACTATCAAATCTTCATAGATGTGCCCAGAGCTCCATTGACACTCAAATATAAGTAGCACAGTGCTTGAACAAACCCATACTTAATTACTTTCTGAATAGCAAATAAGCATTTGACTGATTCTTTAACTTTTATATATTGCTTAATATTTACTAAATTCATTATTACCATCCTCATTGGTGGGATTTCTATCAAAATATAGTTTGATGAACCCTTGTACTTTGAGGAGTTTCCGTTCATCTGTATTGTTATAAGAAAATTCTATAGACTGGGTAATTTTGGAAGCACATAAATTTATTTTTCATAATCCTAGTGGCTGAACCAGAAAATATCAAAGCTCCAGCAGTTTTTGTTTTTATTTTTGTTTTTCTAGAGAAATGCATTCTCTTCTTTCAGCATGTTGCCTTGACATTGCATCTTCTGGAGGGGTGGGCCATTGTGTCTTTATAGTGCAAATTCTAAAGTCTAAAAGGATGACAGCTATGTGGAGCTTTAATTTTGAAGGGCTTTAATTTCATTTAAGAGAGAGGTGTCCTTATAACCTAGTATCTCTGATAGGCCAGATTCTTGGGTACCAGCACAGAGCTGGAAGATAGCTCAGCAATTAAAGTGCTTTCTATGCAAGCAAGAAGAAAAGATTTGGGTCCCAAGATTGCATGTAAAATGCTGAGTGGGTTTGGCAGCCCACTTGTAATTCCAGCCCTGGAAGGCAGAGACTGGGGCTTCCCAGAGCAAGCTGGCTAGTAGGAATACTCCTGGTATCTATCAGGTTTTCAAGGAAGGACAGACAAATGAATGATTCCACAGTAGCAGGGAAAAAAAAAAAAAAAACATCTGTGGAGGAGTGTCTAGTGAAGAACTTAAGCCCCAGGTTCCATTACAGACTGGATATTACAGAATAGGAAAGAGGAAAGTGGCTGTTGAGAAGCTATTATTGTAGTGGAGAGACTGAAGTTCAGGCCCATGTGTCAGAGTGTGGGGAGGTCCCTTTGTGTAGCTTATAGAGGAAGGGAGACAGGAGGAAAGAGGAGCAGGTCCAAAGTTCCTTTTTTAGCTGGTAGTCAATCATGAAACAAATAAGGTGTGGGAAATGAAAGAATGTTTAGTGTCCAAAAATCATATTCAGCCAAGATCCAGAGAGTGGGGGGGTGTAAGAACCTAGGAAGACCTATTTACTTTTATTCCTGAAAATTGCCACTGCTTAACCAAAATGGAGGACTTTTCCAAAATGGCTGACTGTGACTCATATCAGCCAGCTCTGCGCTTGATTACAGACTCTGTCTCATAAAGAAGGTAGGAGAACATACAAAGATGATTCCAAATATCAACCTCAGGTATCCATATGCCATACATATGTGCATATTCAACTACTCACACACACATACTTGCAAACACACATACACACACACCACATAAAAATATAAAAGTACAAAAAAAGTAAATACCAGTATGCTTGCCATCTTATAGGCAACACTGAAGCCAGAGCACAGAAAAAACTTAATGCCTGAAGGCTTTGTTTGGAGCCTCTGTGTGGATTGCTTCCGTCATCGGAGACTGAGATCTGCCAGTACATTTCCACTAATAATTTAGAATGGTACTTTGTGATTCTTTGGTAATTCATTATCCAGGGAGCCATCTAATTTCCATAGGTCCAAAGACCCAGCCTAAGTCTGAATCACCAGGTGTGATTCAGTGGCTTTCATCCCCATTTGCAGACCATCCCTCAAGACATACCTGTCAATCCAAGCTGGTTCTCTAAGTTTCTGAAATAATCAATGTGTCCAAGAAGCAATCAGTTCGGTCTACCCCAGTCCATTTGGACATCATGAATCTCTTAAACCTCATCCTATGCCCCCAGAAAAATAGCTTTCATTTCAGGAGCCACAGCTGGTCTGCGTCTTCGTAACTCTCTCTGGCTTGCAGCAAGACAGCCATACTGTAGCTGCAAGCTATTACAACAACACACTGACTTCCAGATTTACAACTGTGTGCTTGTCATTTCCAGATGTAGTTTTATGAAGACAGTTGTTCAGGAAACATTGTGAGAAGCAGCAGATCTCTAGTAAAACATGCCTATAAACACTATGGTTTCTGGCAAAGGGGGAGAGGAGGTTGACACCCAGATGCCTTCGAAAAATATAGTCTCTGCTTTGTTCACATCTACCCTGAAGCTTCAGGTGTGATGTGCACGGTTCCGTTCTGTTTTGTTTGTTCCCTCTGAGCACTCTACCTAGACTCCCAGGCTTTATCAATCAATTGTTCATGGAGAGCATATTTTCTGCCTATTGTTCTGCTAATCATTTAGGAATCTTCTAATAGGATCCTAACTGCAAAAGCCACTCTTGTGGGTATTGTGAATTGTTCACCATAATCAGACAGCCAGTGAGCAGCTCCTGGACAGGTTCATTTGAAAGCCAAAGCCAAAACTTCCTGTGGGAAGTCACAGACCCATGAGCTCATGAATATGTTTCTGCATTCCACTGTGAACACACGGCCTGAGCTTTCTCCCTGAGCACAAGCCTCCATGATTCAAAAGACATGTTTTGGCAGGAAACAAATGAGCACATATGGGTGTGGGTGGCCGTGTCTTAATGCCCAAAATGGATACACCCTCATTTTCAGCAGAGACAACGCTATATGATACCCAGTTAGGGAGTGAAACAAAACTGGGAAGTGGATGAGCGTTTCTATTATGTTGACCTTTCTCTCTCAATCTTTTTTTGTCTTCCTTTTTTCCTTCCTTCCTTCCTTCCTTCCTTCCTTCCTTCCTTCCTTCCTTCCTTCCTTCCTTCCTTCCTTCCTTCCTTCCTTCCTTCCTTCTCACTTTTCTCCCTCTTATTTTTCTCTGATGATATATATATATATATATATATATATATATATATATGCATGCATGTGGTATATGTATAGATGTGTGTGCATGTACTTGTGCACATATTTGGTATATGTGAGCATGTATGTGTGCATGCTTGCGTGCGTGCATGTGTGTGTGTATGTGTGCACATGCACAATGCACGTTTACTCACCTGTGTGTGGGCATGTGGAGGCTAAGTGTGACACTGATATAAACTATCATGCTCCACATACTTTCAGAGACAGCATCTGCCACTGAACCTAGAGGACATCATCTCTACTAGGCTGACTGGCCAACAAGCAGTCTCTGGGATTCCTCTGTCTCCACTTCCCAAGGACTGTAGTTGTGAACTCATGCCACTCCTTTCAACTTTAAGGTGGGTGTCTGGGATCCAAGCTGAGCTCCACATGCTTGCACAGACAAGCATTGGATAAGACTGAGCGATCTCTCCAGACCCTTAATCTCTTTCCTTAAGAGAATCACTGTCCCGGTGCTATTTAGCATGCCATTGTTTCTTTTAACTGCAACTTACCTACCATTCCTCTGCTCAGTCGTCCAGACTGCTGTCAGATATCAACTCACCCACATGTTTATTTACATATATGCACATTTACATAGTCACATCAACAGACTTCCATAATATATGCGATACTGAGGACATGCAAATACAGCAAGAAATGATTTAGCTTGAAGAGATGGCTCACACACATTGAATAATTCAGTTTCATAATATTTTCAAGCCTTTTGTTCTTCCACAGGTACTTATGTTCCTATAGAATAAGCTTTATACATATTTAGAGTACAGGAGATTAGGAAAGGAGGATGTCAAGAACCCCCAAAAATGAAAAGAAAGAAAGACCATTAAAGTTTACTTATAAACCAAGTTTATTTGTAAGATATTTTCTTCAATTCAGATGAGATTTGGAGCTTTACAGGGGCTATAAAAGAAAAAATGTCACTACCTTAATCCAAAGAAATAAATCAGTTTAAGACTATGCCACATTGATAGTGAGGAAAGAGTGGAATGTTCTATAAAATGCTCTGGAGCAGCACATTTGTGGACAGGCGTTGTTCCCAATTGTCTGTGAACACCTCGGCCTCATGATTCAAAGCTAGGTGCCTAGAGTACAATTCAGCTGCTGCTAGTCCTTGGCAACAAACATTCATGTGGAACTGTGCTCTGTGGAGTCAGAAACAAGTGAGAAGCCAGCAGGCTCATAAGCGATAGTCTCCCTTCTGGGCCAGGTCTTGGATCATGGTTTTAGGCTCCCATCACTCCCTGCCAGGCAACTTGCATCCCTAACTGTACTCAGGAAAAGGAAATATTCTAAGCAGCCAGACTTGTGCCGCTTTTTTATCATATGGAGAAGCAGAATTGCAAAAGCGATTAGAAGCAGAATTAGGAGGAAGTGCAAGGGTAGGATGGCACACATCTGTGATTCTAGCACGTGGTGGCACACATCGGCAATTCCAGCAGTTGGGAGGTTGAGATGAAGGGTCACAAATTCAAGGCCAGCTCCACTACACAGTGAGATCCTATCTCAATACAGTCCCAAACAAACAACCAACAAACAAGCAAACAGAAAAGGTACAGAAAGAAATTAGTCTAGAACTTTTGATCTGAAGAGGGAGGATATGCACCAGGAATAATTAATTTTACAAAAAGCAGTATTGGTAGGGTTTTCTTTTGCATTTCATAAGAAATGAGGCAGCCGTAAGAAATGGACCAGAGCTGGCAGGGACTGGAGGAAGGTGGGGAATTGCTGCAAGGAGATTGACAGTGCCTTGTGATATTCAGCATTCAGGTGTCACAGCTCACAGTCACATTCTCTTCCAGAAAAACTGAAGGACAAGGACACTTGTTTGTGATCCTAAACTTACTTTTCCTCTATTTATCTTTCCTTAAACCACCTTCCATCCTGTGACTTAATCTCCAGAGACTGGGACTATTTCCTTCTCACTGTCTTAGTTCAGAAACAAAATACATTCTTCTAAAAAGAAAAGATGATCAGCTCTAAGTGATCCAGTTGAGGTGAATAATGCGAAACTCTTGATACCAAGTGAACAACAAAAACAAGTCTAACTCAGAATGGCCATGAGGCCTCTAACTAGCAAGACTGCTTGCAGATCATAAAAGGGAAAGGCTCCTTAGAAGAATTCTTGATGGACTGAGAGCTAGGATGAAGGGAAGAATGAAAGAGAGGAAGAAAGCAAGGGGGAAAAGCGAAGGGTCTCTGTGTTTGAGATTAGCAGTGGACTAATCATAGGATCCGCACATATTCTGTTCGTGAGTTCAAGCTCTCCTGCTGCTCTGGAGGGGTATAACAAAGGGTCTTGGCGACCGATTAGGTCACCCTAATGAATACAAATAAAATATCTCTTTCTCCTAAAGAGGTGGAACGTTTTATTAACTGGCATTTGGAGAGTGTTATTATTTTTTATGTCTAAGATTTTATGGGTCCTATTTTCCTGGGAGGCTGTGAAAGCCGAGAAAACGTTGCAGAGACTAGAAATTCCTGTTTGGGGTTTCTAAGACAACGCAAAGGAAGACACAGAGGAGAAAAACAAAACAGCCTGGCCTTTGCCTGGGAAGTTCTTGTTAACATGCTTCAGGTGGCTTCAGCCCCCACCTCCACTGCCCCGGTTGTGGTTGAAGTTACATCAGCCAACCCTGCCAAGTGTTTAATTCTAAAGCGGGAGGTAGGCAGCCCAGGTGTGTGGAATTATTAGTTAACTGGGTGCTGTGAAGAAGTTGAGGAAAAGAAAGAAGGGAAATAAGGAAGGGATGGAGGAGAGGAAGGGAGAAGAAAAGAAGAAGGAGAATGGACAGGGAAGAAGAGAACAGAGAAATGGAGGGAAGAAAGGAGGGAGAGGAAGGAGAAAAGAAGGACTAAGGGACCTAAGGAATGCATACTAGCTCTTCAGATAAGATACTACAGAGCTGGAGTTAGTACTGTTGAAAAGCTCAACATTAATCAGAGATGAACTTCCTAAAGGATTGGATTTTTAGGAAAAAAAACCCAAAATCTGATATTCTAACAATTATATTGAAAAAATTAATTTTTTCAATTTAGTGATAAAAGATAAAGCAGCATACTTTATGAAACTTTTTAAAACCATTTAATTGTACTTATAAAATTTAGGTAGAATTTTTAAAGTTTGTAAGTGAAAACTTATTGAGTAAATAATATATGTTTGCATGTATTTATATATGTATACATTTTCATAATTTGTTTATTTATAGAGAGAAACAGAGACAAATGGAGACAGAGAACACACATAAGTGTCTTGGTACATGGCTGAAAGTCAGAGGACAATAATTGAAAGTCTTTCCTTCTACCATGTGAGCTTTGGGGCTCTTAACTGAGGTCTCCAGTTTTGTGATCAGGTGCCTTCCCCACTGAGCTATCACATCGTTCCCAATAAATACTACACATAACTTTTTAAGTTTTCATTGTTCATTGTGCTGAAAATCTCTAGATCCCATGAAGTGAAATACAAATAATGACCATTTTTACCAATACAATTCTATAGTATATTTGGTACAAATCTCAAAAGATGTCAAATCTGCAACAATTCTAACAGCAAAAACAGATGTCCCAGCAGAATGAAATTGCATGAAACGGAATCACAACATTTTAGATTGAACCATATCTGCTAGTCCTGCAGGTAAAGAAAAAACCAAGTGCATTTCCTTACGTACTATATTATTCAAAAACCCCTATTTTGAAACAAACAGAGCTGGTCTTGTTAGCTTCAGATGACAGAGAATCCTCACACTGAGTTCTGCCCCCCAGCATCCTACCTTGTAAGTTACCTCATTGCTTTTGGCTGGTGACGGGGTTATTTCAATTCTCCACACCTCCTTCGTGAAGCTACCTGTGGACCCGTGTAGGTCACGGGGAAGGAAAATCAAGGGTCGTCGTTAAGTTTACACTGTACGGTGTTTTCATTTTGAATCCAGCTACAAGCATCCAGGCTCCCTGTGGGACATGCCTTTTCTTACCCTCGTGTGTAATTTTCAGAGAAAAGACCTGAGTATGACAGTCTCGGAATCTTACCAACCCCGAGTCCAGATGGGAAAGATTACAGCTCTCTGGGCACTGACCTTTAGCTTTCTTCTGAGTTTCTTCTCTTCTGACAGTTACACTGGCTTTTTCTCAGTTGATTTCATTATTAAAAAAAAATAGTTATGTCTGGTGGTTTTGCTCTGAGGATGCCCAGAGCAAGTTTGGTGACAATCTCAGCAGATTTCAGTCCTGCACATGACACGTGGTCCCCATGCACGAACCCAGAGGCCGTGGATAATACATATATTGTCTCGAAGCTTTCTGTTTTCCACCAGTACCGAGCTAATGAATTGCAACTGGTTGCCAGAGATGAGCAATGCGTAGGGGTCCTGGGAGAAAGAGGTCAGGGGCAGCAAGGAGGAGGCCCACCATAAATCACAGGACATGGGACATTCATGAGCGGCATGGACTTTGATCATAAATAAAGAAGGAAGCTGAAACAATATAAACCAAGGTGCCTAAATTAAATGGAGAGTACAATCTTACCTTTCATACAGCCAGGTCTTCCATGCAAGAGAGATAGGTGGAAAATTTGGAAGAGAGGTTAGAGTGCAAATATTTACTTTATGGAAATAATACCATTGGCCTGGTGAACTCAAACACACTAGCTTTTTACAGTCCCCCAAATGTCACAGTGGGTACTACTTTACATCATAAAACAAGGCAGATGTGAGAAGGAATACTTTTCTCTTTGTGGAGAAGTTACAAAATGTTTTTTTTTTCTGATGGAAAACTTAAACCTATTAAATTTTCAAGTTAAGAATCTGCTTCCTAGTGTACATCAAACACTGATAAAATCACTATAGTAATATCTCAGTTCTGTGAGACGTGCTGAAATATAGCACTAAACCATTATCTGCATTATTTTATTTTGCTCAGATAAATTAAAGCTCCACCATTGATCCAAGATAAAAATTGCCATTTTAATATGCACTTAAAATTTGGTATAACTTTGTCAGGCTATAGTACAGTTATACTTTTGATCTCAAATGAGCAGGCGATAAAAGTGTCATGTAAGATTTGCTTATATTTTACAATTTCATTAAAAGAGGATTAACTTTTCAGAGAAAATATGAGGGAAAAACTAATTAAAATTGAGAGCTTCAATAAATTTACCAGGGTGGTGTCACATAGCATTTTGCAAGTGTGAAGTAGTATTGCTAGCAAAGTGAATCAGTTCAGGAAGTTTTAAAACAAACCTAAGAAAATCTATTGTTCTACAAACCAGACAAAGTGCTCTGATTTATCAATCACCCAGGGAACTACTACGCAAAAAAAGCCAGAAGTATCTTTGTGACTGAAGTTTAAAGGGACCAGAGGTTCCTATGTTAGTAAAGGAAAGTGGAAATATTCTTCCAATTTCCTTTAGCGATTTCACCCATCATCATAAATCAGTTCTGTTCCTTTCAATGATTTTCAAAAAATAAGGTTGCAAACCAAATAGTTCAGGCATGAGATATTTTAGAGATCTGAATGAAGTTCAAGATTTCAGAGTTTGAAAGCAATTTTCAAAGTCAGATCATTCTCTGAAATTCACTCTTCTTCTTTTCCTAATTTATTTTTCTACTTTTACAAGAATATTGAGTATTCATCCCAGCTTCCGGCTCTCCCTTCCCCTCCAGCCCCTCCCTTCCCTTCGACATTCCATCCACTCCCTCCCACCCTTCTGCCTGTGTGAGTCTGTGGATCCCAGGGCCCACTCTGGCCCGTCTGCTCCTGTGGCTCAGGCTCACGCACACTCTTCTTAATGATGACTTGCTTCACCAAGGATATGCGAGTCCTTTCAGAACCTAAATTGGCAGACAACTATAGTGGCTCCCTGCTAGAAGTTTCTATGATACCTGTCTTTGCTACCTATCCCACTATCAGATTGTTCTTTCTCTCCCTTCCTTCTTCACAATCTCCTCTCCTTTCTTTTTGCAATAGACCTTATACACACACACACACACACACACACACACACACACACACACATACAGCATATGCTTCTATAAAGGATCATTCCTCCTCCCAATTCATGGAAGTATCATGTTGACCAATTCATTCCATTCTGTTCTACCCACTTTAGTGACAGGTTCAAAGATAATGTCTGACCAAATGTGGGACCCTAGATTTTAGGAGCTGTTTAGGAGGTAAGTGTAGAGAGGCAAATATAAGTAGACCCTTCCTGTAAGAGCTGGCTCTTCCCAGCTGGGAAGATGGTTCAAGGTGTCAAAGGTCCTGAGTTTAAATCTATAGATACCATGCAAAAATGCCCAGCAGAACTGGTGGTGGTCTGCAATTCTAGCCTTGGAAGGTTGAGCCCAGGAAACTCCAAAGGAAAGCAATAAGGAGGTAGGTCAAACCAGTATGATTCTCAGTGTTATCCTTGGATCTCTACAAACACACATACTCAAGCACTCTCTTGTATACACATACACACACACACACACACACACAATGAAAAAAGAGCATATCGTATGCAGAAGGTAAGATTTCCTTAATGTTCACTCTATTGCCTGGGCCATGATTTCACCATTGCCCTAGATAGATGGTCTCCATCCTTGGCAGCCATTTGCATCACGTGAAGTCCTTTCAACCGATGCTTAGGCTCGACTGAGAGAAAATTAAACAGAATCTCTAGAAAGGGAGCTTAGACATTAAATCTCCCCAGGTGATTATGTTGCCAAGCTAGATAGAGAAATAGTGATCCAGATCACCCAACAGCTCCAACTTCTGGAAGGTGGAGAGAGCACTGAAGGTCCATGATCAGTAAAGGTGGATGAAGAAGAACAAATCTGTCTGGAGTCTGAGTGGAAGGCCTCTGACTACTTCCTTAGCTCCTCTCTTGCAACAATGTGAAAATCCAGCGGGTCCACATTCTGGCACTGAGTAAGAGAAATGGCAATACACACTACTTAAACCTATTTCTGGAGAACTTAACAGCAAAGTGATCCAGGTTAAACGTCCAGGTTGTACTCTTAGTCTTTGGCAATTGTAATGTCCATTTGTGCTTTGCTTGGATTCCAAACCAAGAAAGACTTAATTCTTTTTAATACTTACTAAATCCAATGCTGTATTCTTTGAACTTGCTGACTACATGTTATCCACAGTTGCATGAATGGTGACATCTCAGCCTTTCTTTTTGCGCATGAACCAATTGCTATGGAAGAAGACACTGATAGAAGGGGTCTATCTTAGAAAGAAATCCTGTGGCACATTTTCTAGTAATGGATGCTACCCCGTTGTGTTAATTAGATATAGAATTATCAACTTTAACATTGAAATCTGAGCTCTGGACACATTTGTGAAAAATTAGTAGTTAAGATAAGCCCTGAGCAAGTCTATAGGAAATTGTCTAATTGATATGGGATGAGTCGGCCATGATGGATGGGACCATTCCCTGGTGATTTGGATAAGATGTGTAGCTCATTCAGTAAGTAGGCACTCTTCAGCGTATTTTAGTCTGGCATGCAAGGTTTGTCTCTCTCTCAGCAATCCCTATGACTATGGTCTAGACAGTTTCCTAGGCTCCTGGTATTGGTATGCACTCACCTGACAAGATGGACTAAGAACTGCAGCTAAACAACCATAAACCAGAATGAAAGCCCTTATTCTCTAAGCTCTCTAGTCCTGCATTTGATGACAACATTCAGGTAAACAATAATGCCTACGTTTTCAGAATCTTTTCTCTGAGGGATCTAGCATGAGGTCAAGAACAACCTGTGGACCCCTGGCCTTGACATTCATCATCATCCCCCCTCTTATCCTCCATGGACTGCTTCCCTTCTTGATATATAACCCAGCTTGTTCTTCCTGAAGACATGGGCTGTCTTTGGTGCCAGCCTTTCTCTTCATTCACCTGTTTGTCTCCCCTCCACACACCAGCTTCAGCTCTCAACAGCTTTGGATAATTTCCATAGGTGCTCTTCCCTTCCAATAACAAGCAGCACAGAAAACCCTGGTTCACTCATATTTACATTTTTCACTCATGACCTGCAGAATGATCTGTTACTTATTTTCCATAATCGCTAATAAGTTCTGCATATTAAAATTCTAGACCATCCAGCATTGCCATCATCTTGAAATACATCTCTATACGTCAATAGAGTCAGCTGAGTAAACATTAAAGCATAATTGAATTTTTCAGCAATGACATTTTAATTAAGAAATGTTCTTGGGCTTTTAAGGGTTCAATACATTCATAAGAATTTGCCTTCTCAGAATGTTCTGGAGGAGTACAAATTGCTCTGCTACTGAAATAACTTGCTATTGTTTTGTTCCTGTTGGATGGGTGAAACTCATCACTTGGGGTCAATGAAGTATCCATCATTTTTTCCGGCCAATACCAATGAGCCCCAAGTTGCAAGCACAAAAGTGGATGGCTTTAGCTAGAATATTTTTATAAATTAAATCTATACATATATATGACAGCAAGTGGATCTGGAACCAGCTTTGGGAAAAATAGCATCTACAATGTTTGCTTTTGAGGAACATATAGTATTATTAAGATCATCATATGTGATATTATTATGAATATACATTGTTACAATTACATTCAATATATTTTTGAAGATATTACCTAGGTTGAAACCTTGTTGGTTATGATTTTCATCTAATTTTTCTTTGGATTTATTTTTCTTAATTTTTTTATTCTTTGACACTTTTATACATAAATACAATAAATCCATGTACCTTCACCCATTACTACCCAGTTCCATCCCTGCTTTTGTTTCACTTTGTATGTTCTCCTTTCCCAGTCTTCCTCCTTCATGTACATCTTTTTTCCTGTGTGTCCTATTGGATTTTATCTGGAAAGTGTCTAAGCACTTATAGGGGCATGGATTCTTATGAGTGGGTAAATCATTGAGGAAAGAAATTGCCTTTTCCTTGGATTTTGAAGAAAGGAATCTCTGAGACCTTTTCATACCTACGGGATCTAGTCTTTGAACTTGCCATGAGACACCCACAGTTTTCTTCACAGCTGTGGGTGATTTCTCACGTCTCAGCCTTTCTTTTTGTTCATGAATCAATCTGTACTAAAGAAGATATTGACAGAAAACATCAATAAAGCAATAGTTACTTATCAGGGACATATTCTTTCTAGCATGTTCTCTTTGGGCAGGTGGAGGATGCTAGATATATAAGGCAAATTGCAGTGCTGTTGGATTGACTGGTTCCAGGAAAACCCAAAGTACCAGCAACTAAATAAATGAACAGAAGCCTCATCAGTGAAAGAAGAATGTGTCTTTTCCAGGGCTCCTTGACAAAAGCCTGAAAGATCTCCATTCCCTGGGATCTACATATTCATTTGGTGCATAATGAGGCTTCTGTTTCTCCTCCTGACATACACTCTTGTGGTGGGACTGAGGGATGACTCAGTGGTTGAACCTTCATCTAACAAGCAAAAGGACATGAGTTTAGATTCCAAGATCCCACATGAAATTATCAGGCAGATATGGTGGACACCAGCAATTCTAGCTCTGGAAGGGAGAGCCTGGGAAACCCAAGAACAAAGGAAAAGGAAGGTAGAGCGATCCGATATGATTCCTGATGTCAGCCACTTTGGTATGTGTGTGCGTGCACACACACACACACACACACACACACACACACACACACACTTCTTATAGTGCAGCAGAAATTTGCCTTTTTCTTTTTTTCTGGTATTTGTGGAATTTTCCTTTTTTCTTCTACCTTTCCCAATTTAATGACATGTGGAACTCAAACAGTTTGCTGGATGTAGGGGTTCCCACCCAGAACTTGGAGCTTCGTCGGAGAGAGACACCATGTGGGGACATCATAACCAACTCACCCTCTATGCAGTGGCTTGGTGGCAGCACAGCTAGCCGAGCTGCCCGCTGCTGAGCTTTGGTGGAGCAGTGGCAACCAGAGCATTAGTGTGGACCCCACTGCAGACCAGGTCTGGCACATTTTAATTAGGTTGATATTTCATAAGGGCTTGTCAGCATTTCCATCCGCCTTTGGTTTCTGCACCCTTTTAGAGCCAGGTTCCCTTGATTTCTTGCTAATTCTGTCATCTCCCCAGTGTACTTCCAAAATAGCCCTTCCCTGATTCAGTTACTCAAGAGTTGTTTGCAATTATGACTCCTATTGGTAGAGCAATAAAATCTGGCAGTGGATAGTAAACCACAAAACCAAATAGCAAAGAGGTGGAAGAACTCTGGGGATGGTTGTCTGGTCTGGTAAAAACTGTGGGCACTGAAAATCTTGTTATTTAAGATTCAGATGCACATAGCATATGACTGGGAAACTGAAACTATTGCCTTGGTCATCTGGAACGAAGGTTTCAATGAAATCAAGTTTCTGGAAAAAATCAGCTCCTGCCTCACATGCAAATAAGAGTTTAAGAATGTGAGTGCTCGTGTCATAATTGAGTGCTGTTATGAGTTTGATTTGTATTGTCCCTGGCAGACTCATATGTTTAAAGATTTTGCCATAGCTGATGGCCTTGGTCTGGAAGGTCATGGGACTTGCACAAATTGAATGTAACTGGTGGACATAGGCAGACAGAAAATATTATAGCATACTAGCATATGTCCAGTGCTGGGGATCCAAGATAACTTCCTCACTGCTTCTCATGTGCAACATCACCAGATGCAAACTGCTTTCTCTGCACATAGATCAAGCCGCTTCTTCCCTTGCCATGAGTCATACGCACCTCTCCTCCCTTGGATTGTTTCCGTTAGGTATTTGGAGAAAGCAGTGGGAAAAGCAACTAGTATAATTTGTTTTATTTTCAACAGCAGTAATGACATAAGAGGTTCTTGTGAGCCTCTAACTTTTTCATTTTGATGTTGTTTGGACATGAGAAAGCATTAATGATATACACTCAGTCTCATGTTCAACAAATCCAAGCTGCCCTTCCGGAAAGATGTAACTAGACATAGCCATACATGAAATGGACCAGATACCTGAGATCTAGAAACATGCCGAGGTCATCTTAGCATCACATTGGAAAGGAATATTTTGGTGACTCTAACTAGTTCTTTAAGACTGAGGCACAGCTTCCATGGGGTTCACAGTTCTCAATATGAACTGATCTTAGTTACCAATTGAATGTCCAATCCCAGTGGACATCTAGCTACTAGGCTCACTAAATTTGCACAGATATAAGTAGTTTTAAGTACCTGTGAACTACAATCACATCAGAACACACAACTGCATTCTGAGCTCTTTGGCTCAAGTCCAAGATAATAACAATGTTCTTCTGTTTTTCCCTTTTTTCTCTCACGTTTTCTTATTTCTCAAGCCATTTTCCTATTGACAGTCAACATAGTAGAAAATGGTTCTGTGTTCAAACGTGTGGAATAGTCTCTCCACTGTCAAGTGTTTAGGTGTTTATAATGTAGTTCAGTTCTGGTACCATGTACCTACAGTGAGTATCATAGTTGACAAGTTAAGTACACTGTCCCAATATAGACCCTGCTTAAGAAATTACTTATGAGATTCAGGTTATGATTTCTTCTTCTGACTTATTGCTTATGTCTATAAATGAAGGTTCACAGGAACCCCTCCTAATGTGACTCACTGGAATCAAGGAATCACTTAAATGGTTTATTATGAAGGATATTATAAAAAATACATATGCGCAACTGTATGAAGGGCATAGAAAAATCTGGAAGCTCCTGAGAACATGGCTGAGATGAGTCAACTTCATGGCCTGTGAATGCGTCCAGTAACCTGGAGCATGTTGCTTGCATTTATTTTATTGACCTAAAGCTATGTTCATTTATTGCCTGCAACACTAGCATTACTGGTTTGTACAAAATTTTACCTTGGTAAGGATTTCCACATGTCAACTACATTTTTGATAATCTATCCCTGGATACTGGAAATATACATTAGTCAATTAAAATAGTTCCAGGTAACAGGATCACCCCCTGTCATTTACTGGCCATCAAAGATGGCGTCTGGGCAATTACAAAAATATCCCATTTCATCTGACAAAGCAATTCAGGAAGTAGAACAATCAATGAATTGATTAAGATTAAAAGGTCACCTGTTTGCATAAGGTCAGTCAAAGTGATCCTTGGGACGATTATTCTGGTTAATTCTATGCAAGAGAAAAGGCAGGAAACAGAATCATTCCTAAATGCTGCCCATTGTGCCTTGCATGCTGTTTGCCTTTTTCTGATGTTTGATTTGGGCACTTAAGATATTGCATGGTCATTATCCTTAACATACAATTTACAACATGTCTGAGTCCAGGCATGTTGGCATGTTGTAATTCCTGCACAAGAAAGATTGGTGCAGAAGGATCACTGCAGATGAGACTGGCCAGGACTACATAGTGAGCTCCATACTAACCTGGATTACAGGCTACAGGGCAAGATCCTGTCTCAAAAACTCAAAACAATCTAACTAAAAACCTAAGCCAAACCAATAAAAATAAAAAACTAGAGAAATGGATGACTTGGGAGGGGGGTGTTAATGGCTCAGCAGTGGCGTGTTTGCTTAGTATGCATGAGGCTCTGGATTCATCTCTAGCACCAGAGCAAGCAACCAAACAACAGTCAGAAGTGAAGGTGGACGTCTTCTTGGTTACCTGAGCTTCCTTGGAAGCTGAGGTTGACCAAAATAGGATCTCAAGAATCACGAGAGATGCCACAGATGTAGCTGAAGATGGCAAAGCATGGAGGTCTTGCTCTTCTTTTCCTGTAACTCTTCCCATTTGATATCTGAACTGGTTTCTCATATCTTTGGGTCTCAAACTCCAAAGGATAGTTGATATAATTGGTTTCTCACTGATATAATTCTTCAGGAGCTATGTAACATGGATTTTTTTTTGAGACAGGTTCCCCCATTAGCCAAGAGGTTACTGATTATACTAGGCTGGGTGGTCATTGAACCCCAGATATCCACTTATCTCTGCATACCCAGTACTGGAATTATAAGCACATGTCACTATGCCCAGATTTTTTTGAATATGGATTCTAGGCTCAAACTCAGGTTCATGTATGTGCAAGGCAAGCATTTTGCTGACTGAGCTAGTCTCATTCTCCTGAACATTTTTATGACCCTTTGTCATAAGAGGAATCAAGCCCTGTACAGTTAAGCATCTTGCCTAAGTTTAGCCAGACACAAATACTCTTGTCTCCAAAGCATGGAATTTTTGTTTATTTTTTAAACGTAAGTACTCTACATCCACAAAAATGTAATACATTTTGAGAAACATGACATTATCGGCATCCAGAATTAATTCTTCTTTTCCCTTTCAAGTCTTCCACTCCTAAGGTTGAAAGACTATACTAATGTATATAACTTATTGAGACTTCTACCAGCATATATTACCTTTGCCTGTTCTGTAGTTTTTGAATAAAGTAGAAGGAAAACAGTTGGTCCTCACACAGAATGAAAGCATGCACTAGGTATCCTTCATATTAGATATGCATTGGTTATTCTTTCTGTTTTTGCTCCAAGAGAATATGACAATTTCATCTTCCGTTTTCACTTGTTGGGCATCTAGATAGTTTCTGCTTTGGGTCGGGTGAGGTTGTCGACAGTTTTTTCTTTGCATATGTAAATAGGGATGGAATTGCATTATTTTAAGTTCTGCATGGGCTCATGAAAGCAAAGAAGTTACAGACGCTTCCAGAAAGACCTACAGGAGTTCCATCACTCCACATCTTTGTCAACCCTTGGCACTGAATGACTGTTTTTGTTTTGTTTTGTTTTTGATATTCTGGCATTGTACAGTTTAATCCCATGGTGGATTTAAAAAGGAATTTCTCAGACAAGTAGTACATATGTAAGCCTTTTTCACATATTTATTAGTCATTTAATATCCTCTGTTGTTAAGCATCCATTCAAGTCTTCTGCATTTTTCTTAGTTAATGATGTTTCAAAATTATTTATCTGTTGGAGTATTTTGCATATTCTGGATATGATTCATTGGCAGACATATGCATTATGGATAGCTTTGCCCTATTTTGATGGGTATTTACTCTTTTAAGGCTGCCTTTTGATGAATACAATGTCTTTGTTTTCAAATAAATTTCCATCTTCCCTCTTAAGTCCTTTGTTCTGCTTATGAATTTTTTGCCAATGCCAAAGGTCGAAGGAATGTGTCCCTGTTATCCTCTACAAGCTGGATTGTCTCTCTTCCACATGTGGGACACATCTGGAACTACTTTTCATGTATGGGGGAATGGGAGTCCAGACACACTTTTGAATTCCATATGGAGAACAAATTGACCAAACGATGTTTACCAAAAACACCATTTAGTCTCCTTATTCTATTATCATGCTTGCTGATTTGTCAGTTCTATTCTGAGCCACCATCCAATGTCTTTTTTCCTTATACCAACACAGATCTGCCTTAACTGTAGTCTGATTCAACATCATTATTGCTTCTCAAAAACAATTAGTTTTCCAACTTTGTCATTATCCTCGGTTCTTGCCAATTCCATGTGCATTTCAGAGCTTATCACTTTTTAATTTCTTACCAAATCTGTAGTTTCATTTGGAAACTAATAAAATCACTGCATGGTTGAGTTCTTCAATACCTAGTGTCTAAATCTTGTAATTATCTTCTCAATAATGTTTTGAAATTTGGTAGAAATGTCTTGAACACATGTTCATTTCTGTATATAGAGTATTTTTTTTCCTTAGGAACATGTTTGGAAGGATTATGCAGAAGAGGGAAATAGACCTGGAACTTTTAATGTGAGAAGGTTTTTAAAAACAGCCTCAATTTTTCCAATAATTATTCTGTCACTTCAGTAAGACTTTTCTTAAAAAAGAATATTTAAATTTTAATCCATATTCTTAAATTACCAGCATACCTAACATGTTCTTAACCACTTCTCCATATATATAATATTTTCAGTAAGAATTCCTTTTAACATTACTGACAATTTCAGATTTTTTAATCAGTCTTGGTAGAGGTTGATTGTTTTTTCAGCAGACTGTTGTTTTCTTAACTTTTCCATGGTGTAGTTTTCCATTTTAAAATGAAATTATTTCCTCTTTTCACCCATTGTACTTCATTTTCTTTGGCTACAATTTTTCCATTTTTCTTGTAGAGACTTGAAACTGGACCTGAATGATATCTTTTACTCTTTGTTGGTTGTCAGGTATATTTCTAACCACACCTTTAGCTGGTTTTTGAAGTAGCATTGGCTTACAAATCTTTCTCTATTTGCATTTTACTTCTCCTTTAGTCAATGTGATTGCTACAGTTTCTGCATGGTAGGACATTTTACTTACTGTCTAACTCAGGTAGGATTTCATATTACTTACATCTATCCTACTTCCAATATTTTAGTAAACAGACTCTGAATTGCATTACAAACCATACGGCTTTATTTCACAGTTCCTCTGTGGATGCCTCTTACAAATTTTCCATGTGCACAGGAAAAAATATGAACATAATCATGTATACAAGAATTAGGCCAGTTGTATTAATTTCCAGATCTTTGTAAATTGTTCATCTTTTCTGAGTCCCTATGTATGTCATACTTGCCTATTCTGTCAACTAGTCAAAGACTGGTAGGCTGAAGTCTTTCTCAAGTTGATAGATGTGTCTACTTATCTTTTGGCTTTTATCAATTCTGTAAATCCAGTTCATGAATTTTGATTCTTACCCATCAAGTATGTGAATGCAAATTCTGACCTTGAGATCTACCCTTTTACCTCTAATGATGAACAGTGAGGGAGAGAGAAAGAACAAAAAGGAGATTTAATTACGTGAGAATTGGTTTATATTAGGGATTAATGTAGAGCCCCACAAATTCAAAATCCACAGCCTAGAGTCCAGAGAAACAAAGCAGCTTGAGCCTGGAGTCCACCTGGGAGAGAATGCTCTGCTCCTCCAGAGAGGACAGTTTTGATTCCTTAAGACCTTCCACTCACCCATGAAGCTCAGTCATGCTAGAGAGAACAATGGGTGTCACTCTGTCTACTTGTTTAATATTCATGACACCTAAAAATGTGTCCCTGCAGAAATATCAAAAATGATTTTGACTAACGACCTGACCTAACGACCAAGTGGACACATCATAACCATCACAAATCTGTTGAAGACTATTAGATGGTTACAGGGTCTGAGATTTTAGTCACCTTGGGGTCAAATGGTAACAAGGCCCTGACAGAGGAAGTAGAAGTCAAAAAATCTTTCATGTTCCTTAAAAAACTACTCAGGTAAGAAGTCATTTGCACCCTTGAGGTCTCACCCAAAAATACATGTTTTACTCACCAAAGTTCATTCAAGGATAGCATTAGAAAAGAGAAAGAGTGGTTCCATGCTTAATTTCAGCACTGGAGAGGCTGAGTAGGGTGATTATGTGAAAGGCATGGGCCCGGCCTGGGCTACATGGCAAATCCTGTTCTGAAGGCTGCATGCCTAGGCTTTCCCACAGGTATCTGAGTTGTCATGTTAACGGGGACTGACGGCACAGTTAGGGATGTCCAATCCTGTGGGAACCATGCCCACTACCCCTCCTATCTTTACCTCACTTCATTAGCAATACCAGACTATGAAAGATTGTGGTTCCACTTATCACCTCTCTCTTTTCCTGCCCTCTCACCACCATGTGGCCACTCCACGGTGGCTGGTGGTGTCCTCTCCTAGTCATGTGCTTATAGCGGCTCTTCCTACTCTTTGTGACCTTAAGCCATCTCCTCTGCTCTAATGCTCTCCCAACTTAAGGCTATGGCTTCCTCCTTGCTTCCCCTAGACCTTGGATGGAGGATTCAAGAGTTTCTTCCCTTTTCTGTCATTTTCAATAAAATCCCAGCTTTAACCTCTCAACGTGTTCTGGTTTCAATCTTTGGTTCTGGAACATAAGAACACCAAGGAAGAGAAATTTCCCAACAATGCCATCTGTCTGTCCGTCATTCTCTCCACCTACAAAAAAGTACATTGCTGAGGAAAAGAGTTAAAAATCAAGGCTTTTGTTTCCCCTTCTGACATGCTGGTAGACAACAAAACTAGAAGTCATCCCCGCTGTGCCCCAAGTCCCAGGAATAAGGGGCTTTCAGACTTGTCAACGCTTTCTAATGAGAAGATTTAAGTCAACTTCTCCTCCCTCCCAAGGTATCAGTGACCTAAATGTGTGATATGTAAAATATCACATTTTTCTTCACTTTTTAAAACCAAATTTATCGTAATCGGTCTTACTTTAGATACCCAGAACATGCTCAATATTATAACAAAAAATCTATATTTATCAAAAGAGGTATGAATTAAACATTTTTTTCTCAGTAGATGTTAATCTCTTTCTTCAGTAGCTGTTTGTTGAAAACACTGAGGAAATTGAATTAGCAATTAGCCACTCTCTGTTTTACATTAACAAAGGTTACTGCATTGCTAGAAGGTTCTCTGTACTAATCTTGGATTTTATTTTTCTTTAAAGCGTAGATCAAGTTTCACTTCTGATCATTTGTAATGATTTCCCTCCCTTGAACACATACACATACCTAACTTAGATTATTTTGTCTCCTCTAAATATATATATATATATAATACATGTATTTATTTATGTATATAGTCCTTTTTAAAGTACATTTGGGATCATATCACATGTAAGTTTCTTAATATTCACTTGTAAATTAGAAATTTTGGAAAGTTCTGTTAACTTTTTAAATACCTCAAGTCTATGTTTAATCCACCAAAGCAGTAACATTCAGAATTGCTCCCTGTGGCTTCAAGCAGTTAAGCCCGTGTCATAGAATCCCAATTTATTGTCAAGGAGTACCTTAGACACAGGGGAAATGCACTATGTCCAAATTTTTCATGACCATAAATCAAAATCTCGGAGTGCCTTTAGTTTGACGTTTTCTCAAATGTCATATCTTTATCCTTTTATAATAACATTCTTCACTATGGCTCCATAGACATTACAGACTGGTAATTCCTTATGGTGAGGGAGTGGACAGTCTCAAGCATTATAACAGGTTAAGCATCCTTTTATCACCTCCACTCCTCCATGCAAGTTGAACACTTGTTCACAAAGGTATGACCAAACATCCATGCAGATATTGCCTCAATGTCATTTGGAGTCAGGAGAAAAACTGACTTTCACTGTGAAGCACTCTTATGTGCCTTACATCCATCTTAAAAAAATAATCACTAACTTATTTAACAGGAAAATCTTCATTCATGATCCATGTCATTAGCATGAATTAAGTATTATTTCTTGGCACTTAGGAATTACCCACTCTTGGTCTCTAGATTATTCAAGGACACCAATTTGAGTAATCCATGTACTGACTGGTTTAATATCCCAATATGGCCAAAGCGGCAGCTTCAGACTAATCCAGGGTCTCTCAGGCAGGGCTCTATGTCAGCTTAAATAGAGGTGGCTGAAGACAGCTTGGCAGTGTGCTTGTGAGGCTTGAGATAAGAGTTATCTACTTCTCCTGGATTCCAGGAGTGCTCTCTGACCTCTGTGGATAAAGACTGCTCAGCCTATGGTCAATGGATGTTTCATGGGAGAATTGGAATCTTAATTTTTACTGGAACTGTTTTTAAAGGCTAACTTTATCAAGAATTCCTGGAATGACTCCGATCATTAATGGCTCACACTTTACTCATAATTGGTTCCTCATTAAATACCTGCAAGGATGTGTGTGTGTGTGTGTGTGTGTGTGTGTGTGTGTGTGTGTACCATTTTTCTCCATTAAGAATTTTTACCTGAAAATTACTTACATATGGTGGCAACTCATTTTAATATCTACTTAGTTCATTTAGCAATCACTTATGTAAACTTTTCTCCACGCACTATGATAACTTCCATTGTAAGCACTTGATAAAATCCTTTTCGTCATTTTGGTCATTTTGTATCCACAAAATGTGCCTTAGAAGCTAAATCAGCTCAGAGAAATAATATGAAAACCACTTTCTGCATTTTTTCCAGAAGTGCCATCCCTAAAGAAGCTACTATAGTGGGCTGACGTAGGCAAAGGCTGTAATTCCAGAGACTGCTTTTGCCTTAATCATTTTATTGTAACAGGTGTCTGCATTACACATCCAGAGTTAGCAAATATTTTCCTCATTTTTCCAACTTGACTTTAGCTTATTTATTTGCAGTTCTTTCTTTCTTTTCTAGAAAGTGCTTTAGTTAGGGTTATGGTGACACTAAAAATAGAATCAGGGAAGGTGGTCATGTATCCTTCATGGTGGAAAATCCTGGAGGTCAGAAGAAGAATGAACTGTGCTTCTAAATATTATTTTTATAGATCTTTTGAAAGATCTCAATGGGTCCACTTTCTTTCTTCCTTTGAGGATGTCATTTATCTCTGTCGCTCTTTGTCTCCCCATCTAGTCTGTGTTAAGTTTGTGGCCACTATCACTCAACAAAGCTTATCCAATGCTTGGCTTTTTCTACATAGCAGGCACTTGCCATCAAGACTGCCTGCAGGTGCATCACTTCTACTAGTCGCAGGACCCCCACAGAACCTTCAGCCTCTTTGCCTCCACTCAAACTTGCCTCTATCTATCCCACTCCCAGTGTACTAGTTGGATATATATGTGTCAACCTAAGGGTTGAAGACTAAGTTTGGGGCACATGTGTGAATCTAGTAATTCAGACAATTCCTTGAGCAAACCTGTAGAGATTGTCTGATTGATGAAGACCCAGCCCATAGTGGGTGGGTCCATTCTAAGGTAGATAAGGTGGATGGTTCAGTAAAGTTTGGTATTCTTCAGGCTTCTTTGGACAGATCTGTTGTCTGGTAAGTGGGGTTAGTTTGCTGTTTCTCAGAAATACTTATGGATATGGTGTGGACAGGTCCCTTGACTATTGATGTTGGTATGAACTTTCCTGACATCCTGGACTAAGAACCATTACCAAGAATTGTGAGAAAAAATAGCTTCCCTAAGCTCTTTGGCTGTGGGTTTATCTACACCATGCAGGCAATCTGCAACACTCAGTATCTTCTTTCTAAGAACTATTTTTTATTCCAACTCCATTGGTGATGTTCAGTTTCCTGTATACTAAGACTCCATGTCTATGGATCATTGGTTAATTCACCTCTAAGTCAACCTTATTTGCAGAGGTTTAGACAACTCTTTGTGACTAAAATAGGAAGGGCATGTGAAGGGCAGAGATAACCAAGTTTGGTTCCATGGAGTTCCTCAGCCCACACCCATGATTCCAAGTCTGGAACTGACCTGAGATCTGCCTCATATTTGGCAGGCTCAGTCTTGAGTGGAGTGAAGTTCGTGCCCTGCAATCACAGTGCGAGATAAGGGGATTAGAGGATTCATGCAAAGAGAAGGAAGTTTAGCTCCTGCCAAACCTACCCCTGCAACCTGTTAGAGATCATAGCTGCTTCTTCTACTGTCTTTTTCAACTTTTGATCCAGTCCCCTGTCCCGTTCTGAATATTTCCACCAACTGAGCTAAAAGAGTCAACCCAAGCGAGCAAATGATGCTTCTTAATTTTCTTAAGGATTTTCCCTTAAGAATCTTGTTTTCCATGAAAGGCAGAGACATTCTCTTTTAAACATTCCTGGGGAGTATTATATGGCTTCCTCTTCCTGTTAGATCCATTTCTTCACCCATTAGAGTAGGTAACCAGATGTGCCTGTCACATGTGGACAGGGACAATTTGTAACCAAGAGAGAGAAAGAAAAAAAGGGGAAAACAGCACCCCTATTTATTTGCACACATGCAAGCCTTGTCTGGATACCTTCAAAGTAAGAGTCTCTCCTCCTGAAGCCTGCAAGGCTATGGGGGCTGACCACGAGGTCAGCAGAAGGGCTAATTACAAGAGCAGCTGTCGTCAACCCACCCAGAGTCAGCTGACAGTCAAGTACGGAGGTCTTCTGATTCTCCAAATGCTCCTCCCGGCACTCAGGCACTCAGGGGGCCTCGCAACTCAGCACAAAGCAGAGTAGAGATGCTGGAACCATGAACGGTTCAGGTATGACTTTCCATCCTAAAGTTAAACTATGAGGTTAAGGCTAAGTTAGCTGATGAATTACCAGACTCCATGTGGACACATCCAACAGTAATACTGCCTTTCAGAAAATTAGCTAAATGCCACAGTTGCTTCACAAAACAAAACCCATGTCCAATCAAGAATGCAGCTTTGGTGGCAGCGGATTCTACCGATGAGCTCTGTCATTGCAGACAGATGCAGTTATAGCTAGCCAAGCTGTGTTACAGCAGTGTATAGTCTCTGTAGGTGCATAAGCACTGTTAGTGCTTTGTCTTAAATCAGATAGTGGGACATTGTTAGTTCTAAATATTAGTTATTCTTAAGATTAAAAGTCTGAAGACTGGACAGAAGACATGGGAAAAGTTGCTATATAACATAGTAAAAATAATGGGAGATAGAATTCTTATTGGTAACAACAAAGAAAATTTATTTTTTTGGAAAATTTTTTATTAAGAATGTTTCATATACAAGCAAAATGAGTTTCTGTCCCTGCCCCATGTGCCTCCCCTCTGACTCCCGCCCTCCCCGCCCTTCATCAGCCCAGCCATGTCCCTCCCACCTTTACGCCCCTCTACGTGTGGCTCACAGGACTCCCTTCATGGCTCCTGTACTAGCGAAGGACCAGACCTCTGTGGCAATTAATCTATGTTGCCCTTTAGTGGGCAAACTCAGAAACAGAGAAGCTCCATTTCTTTTATCCAGCACCTTCTCTAGAGATTCTCTCTGAGTGTGGTTCCTCCTGAAATCCTGGCTGGTCCACAGAGGAAATGTTGATGTATCAACCTCTGTATAGATCTGGTGGGAGTCCGTCTCACTGCAGAGAACTCCTGGATGAAGCAGGCCTGTCATGACTGGAATGTTCCAGGCCAGCAGTGTACCTTCTCACCTTTAAGCTCCTTGTTAAAAAAAAAAAACAAACATTTTCAAGTCCAGAGTCCTGATTTAAACTTAAATGGTTACTTTCAGCAATGTTGGTATGTTCAGGGTTGGGATCGTAGCTCAGTGGCAAGAGTGCTGGCTTAACATGGCAGAGGCTCTGGACAGAGTGAAAGAAGAGCTAAAAGGCTGGAGTTCGTATTGATCCCTACCTCTGGAGAGAGCCGAGAGACATCGCCAAGGGTAATAGAGTCAGTAGAATGTTTCCTTCTTCCGTTCATTCCCAAAGATGCGCGTATTCCTACATTGTAGAACAGCACTCGCAAAGGCGCTGCATGCTCATCAATCCAGTTGTTCTCACCCTACCTCTTTTGGGAGATGTCTGTAGAATAGACAGTGTGAATGTGTGTGCGCATGCAGACGCACATGTGTGCCCACACAGATGCACATGTGTGTGCATAGTGTTCTGGTTGTTTATACCTTTCTCAGGGAATAAGGCAGGGACTAAAATAAAGTCAGTCAAATCCTTCCAGCTACAAGATCCTGGCTGACATATACCACTTAGCATTTCCAGTTAGCAAGAACCTGAACTTTCCCACTGGCCACAGAGTGCAACCGGACACAAGTATTTCCAGAGGGAAGAGGGCTGTTTGTTCCACAACATTTTCTTATTGCTGCTTTCCAGCCCGTGTGTCGTGTTTGACTTTAATCGTGTTAACAAATGTTAACTCGCACTTAATCTGTGAATTAAAACCAGGCATCGATTCCCAGCGCATATGGCTTAAAGAGGATTTATATAATTAAGGCCAGGTGGGAAAAAGAATCACCTCCAGTTGATTATTATTACTAACAATAGTCTCAATGCCAATAAATGCTACTCCCGCCTCATGAACGCTGGTTCTGGTTCTCTCCAATTTGACTTTTGCTCTGAGCCCTCAGGCTAGTGACCTTGTTTGGGTTGTTTAACAGTACAGGTTTCTATTTTGGGAAAAATGGGGGCTTCACTCTCTGTTCCCCAAGTGGGGCCTCCTCACTTCCAATCTTGGGCCTCCAGATTGTGGCCTGACAGTTGTACAGCACCCATCCTAAGGGGAAATACCAGGAAATAACAGTTCTGTGAAGAACGGAGCTTTTATAGGAACCTAGCACCAGACACGCAGCACCCTGTCACCTGCCATTGTCAAACCCACCCACTTGATTTAGCTTAACCCCCTTCTCCATTTCCAGCCTTGAAAAGTCTCTTACTATGTATGCATTATCACCCAATATGTTACATAACATTCTAATAACGGGCTCTTTCCCTATCCTTTCTGTCTTTTTTTCTTTTTGCTGACAGACAGTATCTAGACTCAAGTAACTTAGGGGAAATAGGCATTTATTTGACTCAGGGTTTATGGTGGAAATCTCATAGCAGAAGGCATGGCTGGAGGGGAAACAGGAGGCTGGTTCAAGGCACCACAGCCATCAGGAGACGGAGAGAGCAAAAGTTTAAAAAGAAGCAGCGTCAGGTCTACTCAAACTTCAAGATCTGTGACTTGCCTCCCTCCTCCAACGTGCTTTTACCACTTGAAAGTACCACAGTCTTCCCAAACATTAACACCAACCAGCTAAAGATTCAAATAGGTGAGCCTGTAGGGGGCGATTCACATTTAAACCATAACATTTTGACAGGCAGCTCAGAAGTAACCAGGAGAGGGGGTCAGCTATGATCAGAGCGTCCAAGTCCTGCACCTCAAGTGCATTAATTGACCAGGGACCTGACAAGACATGAGCACTTGCAGAGTGGATGAGAGATGACCGAGAGAATACCTAGGACTTTAACAAGGATCCCACTTGCTACAAAGCAGCCTTCAACATCAGATCAGCACACTGCACAGAGTGTCGAGATGCCCCAAATCAAGCGCAGTTTCCTGAGAGTTGCAAGAAAAATGATGACTAACTCCCTAGGGTATCATCTCAGGTTACCACCACTTCCTTTCTTTTACATAACAGGGGTTTCCTTCTATTATGGCTATGAGATATCAATTCTCTAGTCTTTTCTCTAAACTGCTGCTTTTTATAATTTTCTCATCATCAGTCAGTATTTTTAGCTCCGTATGTGTGCTATGTGCATTTACATGTATGCATATGTCAGTGCTCCTGTTTGTGTTTGTGCTTGGATGTAGATTCATGGGTGTGCAGGTACATATGTGTGACAAATCAGGTGTCATCTTTATGTGCTAACCACTTGTTTCGTGTGGCAGGGTCTCTTCTTGGCTTAGAACAGGGCAATTATAAGCTAGACTGAGTGGCTGGTAATACCCAGTCACTTTCGTGACTCCACCTCCCTGCACATGACTCCCTGCACCATCACATATGTTACTTTCAGATGGTTCTGGGGATCACACTCAGGTTCTCTTGTGTGCAAGACAATCAGTTTAGCAACTGAGCCATCTCCCATGCTGTGTTTAGTTATTATTAAGTAAATGACAATATGTTGATGTAGCATGCTAAAGCATTAGCTGCCATTACTTTGCATTCGAACTGCCTTCTTTTCTGTCACTCACTAGCTCTTTAGCCATTGGGCATTGGTCTCAGCCAGAAGCAGCAGAGATCACAACACCAAGGTAGTGCTAAGCATTTCAATCTTCTGTGAAAGTATTTCAATAATCATTAGGTAAAGTGGACAATGTCATTTCCAGTTTCATGCTTTCCTATCACCCTCTGTACCCACTGAAACTGTACTTCCCAAGATAGTGACACTATATGTGCAGTCAACGAATTTCACATTTTGTAGATTATTGTATTCCTTTATCGTTACCTTTCAGTTTGAACATTCTAGAGTTTAGCATCTTTCATTTTCTTACTCAGCAGATATTAGCATAAGACATTTCATGAAGAATTCAACCAGCGCATGAGAATCACTTTGTATAGAGCAAATTAACGTGGCTCTCAAACACTTAGACACCATAAGTTATTACAGCTCATGATGTTTAGTATAACTTAATGCATGGTTATTTACATAGTAGGCTACTCAGTTAGCATTAAATATTTATTTTACATTTAATGACCTCAAAATGCCCAAAATAGAACCAACTCATCACAGCTCATTGATGTGATGTTATATTTACAAAACGTTTAAATATTTACAGTAGATCACTGAAATAGGGAAAATTTTGATAAACATGCTCATGTAGGCCATTGAAAAATTCCTTAGAGTCTAAAATGACCTACACATTTTTTAATCTTAAAAATGTGCAGTGGGGGCTGGAGAGATGTCTCGGGGGTCAAAGGCTTTGTCTTGCAAGCAAATGGACCTGAATTTGGACCCTCAGATCCTACATAATAATGCCCAGCAGATATGGAGGTGGCCAACCCTTCTGGCCCTGGAAATCACAGTCTGGGAAACCCCAGAGCAAAGCAATAAAGAGATGGAATAATCCAGGATGATCTTGATGTCATGTTTGGGCCTCCAGAGGCACTCAGGTGTTCAAGTGTACAATGACACACACATGTGCACCCACCCACTGAGAAACATACATAAGCACACACACACACACACACACACACAAACATGCACACACATACACATGTATACTCACCTACATGCAAAACACACACACACACACACACACACACACACATACAAAGCCACATGTAATGGTCAGTTTTATTCAGGTTAAAGATGTAGCTTTTCCTGTGGGAAGAGTTTCATTTCCTTTTCCAGACATATCTTTGCAATAGCATCCATGTCAGAGCTGTGGTGAGGGTAAATATTAGTGCTTAGCACTCACCCACGAATATCTTCCACGCTGCTGTCCATGTGCTGGCGAGCATGATCGCAGACATTGCTCTACTTGGATCTCTTTTCACTAAGATGAGCCTGGTCATCCATAAGCCCCAGGTGCATAAGTACAGTCGTTAACAGCACCATCCGGTCTCTGTTCTCATTGTCAGACACCACATACTTGGGCTGCTAGAGTAATTCAGATTATTAGAGAAATTTCTTAACTACTGTTATTCAATAGATCACTGACTTCTCCCTTAAAAATATTCAAATAGCCCTAACATGTTGGGCAGTGTGTGCATGCACACACACAGACGCACATAAACCTTGTACGTGGTTAAGGCATGACTGTTTCAAAGACCAACATTTTTATTCCCCAAAGAAAGACACAGGGTCTTTGTCCTTGGCTCTCCTCCCCCACCCCTTCTCAGGGCCTCCCCAGCACCCACATCTGATCAGTCAGCTTCTGTGATTGCATCTCAGCAGCCACCGACTCTCGAAATCTATATTTACCATCTTGGTCTGTCTCCTGGGTTTTGAGATTGAATTTCTAACTCCTGTTGAAGTTAGATTATCTGAATCGTGATCACCAAAGCATTATCTGGGGCCCCAGATCATTCGCTTCCCCCATGGAAAGCTTTTGCCTGACTTCCAAATTCAATTCGCAGTGCCAGCCACCAGTCTTTCCGAGACAATACACCTCAAATTCTTGGTGTCTTCACCCGTTTCTTTTGTGTAGAACCATAAAGCAAGTTTCCCCCCTGTTCTCTCTAAGTAAAGCTGCAATAATGGAACTGAGGAGATGATTCAGTGGATAAAGGTGCTTGTGTGCAAGCTGGGTGACCCGAGTTCAAACCCTGGAGCCCACGTAGAAGGAGAAGCAAAATGACTTTTTTGTTAAAATCACTTTTATTTATTCTGTGTGTGCGTGTGTGTGTGTGTGTATGTGTGTGTGTGTGTGTGTGTGTGTGTGTGTGTGTGTGTGTGTGTGTGTACAGTATATCAAAGGGCATTGTGTGTCCCTGTGGAGAACCATGGATGACTTCAGAAATCATTCTGGATTGTTTCTGCATCCTTTTTGCAGGCTGCTTCCATTTCTGCCTGGCAATTTTACATGGGACCTGGGATTCAAACTCAGGACCGTCTACTTGTGAGGCAGAGTCCTCACCCCTGCGGCATCTCTCCAGCCTTCTGAGCCAGTTCTGACTGCGGTGAGGAAAGCTGTCTGAGGACATTCTGTTACCCCTAAGACTTGTAATGAGAACATTCAATGTTATCACATGTGGTTCTTTACCTTAGAGAGTTCTAGAGCTCTGTAAGTCAAGAAATCATTTATGCTGTCTTAGGACATCCCAGACATGCTTGAAAGTATCAAAATATTCTCAAACTTCATTTTCAATATTCCTTCTTTTCAGATGCAGCCAAACTCCTGCACTTAAAGATTCATACCTCCCCTCCCTACTTCCCAAATAGCAATCCCATAGAATTTGGAACTATGGAATTAGAGAATCTGCTTTCTGTTTATTTTGGATCACAGCCTGGGATTATTCCTTCACTAAGCCACAGAAAAATGGGCTAAAGCCCCTGTGTGTCTCAGTGCCCTGCTAAATTCAGTGTTCTTATCAGTAGACCAGCCACCATGCAAGGAAGAACACATCAGAACACCAAAGCCGTGTCTCCATTGCAGTGTAGGAATTATGCAAATCCCTCTGTCATAAGACTGCCTCTAGCCTTCAGGGACCCTCCTCTTTCCCAAACCTGTGACGCGTCTGCAAGGCACAATGAGCTTACTGGGCAGAAAGGCAGGAGGGGAGGAGCAGTTATTGCTGAGTGCTGATGAGTAATAAAGTTGATGGGGTGAGTCCAGCAGCTTATGCAAATCTGCATCCCCACTGGGCTAAGACTCAGGCCTGTCCACCCCTTCCTCCTCCCTCCCTAGGGTGTCCATCATCATCGATGCCCTAAGACCCTGTGGTTCGTGGGAGTTATTTCACCCTTCCTGGGAGAAGCAGATACATCGCTGAGCTATTTGATGTTGTTTTTGCCTCCTAATGAATACCACACACATGACTTTTGAATGTGCGTGGTAATGCAGTGAGTGATTAAGTCTTGTGGGAAGCAGAGCTTGGGGGAGGTGGAGTGAACAGTGCTGGCACTGTAACAACCTGTCTGGTTTCAGGAGAGTTTGCTTCTGAATGGTAGTGTGCTTGGTGGCCCGCAGCCCGGGTTCCTCCCCCTAACCAGTTTTGTTACTCACCTACCGGCGAATCTGGCAAATGCCACTCTTTGTGCCCTGAATGGTTGTCTTAACCTGCTAGAGAGAGAGAGAGAGAGAGAGAGAGAGAGAGAGAGAGAGCTTTCCCTGCTCATCTGGCAGAAGGGTGGGAAGTGGTCACAGTGAAATAAATGTAAGGCATTGCTAGACTTTCAAACCCTTCCACATTTCTTCCTTGCCACTTTTTGGTTCAAGGTCCCCTGACTCAACACCTGGAATAAATAAGCCACACAGGGAGCACCTGAACTTGAACCTGTGCCCTCCTCGCAGATGTTTTCCTTGGAACCAATCCACTGGTAAAGACTGAGTTCCTTTCAACGGGCCTTTATTGAGCAACTACAATGTGTGGAGTACCTAGTCAGGGATTAAAACGCGGGCCATCCAAGACAGCGTCTCACTTCCTCCGTGGGAATTCCAGAAAAGCTGCACGAGGTTCCCAGCATTGGCAGCCATCATGAAAGCCTCTGTGTGAAGAGACTTCTTTTCCTAGTCATAGTCATCACAAGGCACTTGGGGTCTTTTAGCCGTTTCCTACCGAACTTATTCACTGCTGGGAGACAGGCTATTCACCTACCCCACAAGGAAGTGCCAAGACGGCGTCTACAAAACACACCTCCCCAGAATCACCAATTTTGCTGTCCCCCTTAGAATAAGTGCTTGGGTATTGGATGCTTCATGTACCCGAATTTTAGAACCATCACGGAAGGATTCGAAGGGAGGGGAGAACAAAAATACTTCATCTACCTGGGCACAAAGCACAGGGTGATGACAGTAGTGGCTGACACATTGGAAAGTGTCAGGAAATTAGGGTCAATTTTATTTGGGAATATGGATCTGTGTACTACAAGGACCCCTGAAGCCATCCTGTATAAGCTAACCTTGGAGTCAGTGACTCTATCTGCACATCTGGGTCTCATTTCTTTTCTGTGACTGTGATCCAAAAACAGCTTAAGGGGGAAAAGGTTTATTTCAGAGCAGGTAAAGATGTCAGTCTAGCAGGTAGGGGACGTCACAGCTGCAGAGGCTGAGGTAGCTGGTCATGCTTCGTGCATGGCGAAGAAGCAAGGAGCACTGGGTGAATGCTTGCACGCCTGCATGCTCGGCCCTGTACTTTCATTTGCTTCAGTCCAGGACTCCCGCTCAGGGAGTGGCACCTCCCATACTGGCCACTTCTTCCCACTTCAATCAACCTGATCAAGAGACTGAGTCACAGGGATACACACAGGCTCCTGTTATTGAAGTTGACACCTGAAATCATCCATCACAACATCCATCAGGTCAAAGATAATGGCTATGGATGTGGATGAGGGCCGTGGAATGAGCCCTCCTACATTAAACATAGGGATCAAGCACCGACTGGACAAAGCATGTGAGTGCTTCACTCTGTGAATCTCTGTCTACATAATGTGGGATGATGTTAGCCAGTTTATAGCTTATAGAGCACTACATGATTGAAAGAAGGCAATGCACATGAAGAACTTAAAATCAGCCTACGGTGAGTGTCCAGTAAATGCTAACGACTGTCATTCTATACAAATGTGTGAAAAAAATAATTGGAGTAACGAGCTTAGCCATATGAGAAGTGGCTAGCATTTAGAAGACTTGATATCATGTAATTCAAATACTCCTTTAATTCACACTCCACACCATAGGCCTGCACCCACACATTTAAATACTCCCAACTGCAACACACACAATCACAGACATACATGCAAAAGAGACATGAGTTCGCATGTATGCACATTATCGAAGGATCTGGAATTAAATAGCTGAATGGCTCAGAAACAAAATCCAAATGCAGACAGTCATAAGATTTCTGTACAGGCTGCCTTTGATTTAAAAAAAATAACCTTCAGAGACTTTTCACATGTGCAAATGAGTACAAATCCAAATCCCACTTGTAACATTTGGCATGGCAAAGGCTGACGCTTTGCTTTGCAGAACGAGGCTAAAAGAAACATCCCAACTTGGGGAGCGCAAGCATCATTTGCAAACTGCGAAATGCAAATGGCCAGAGATGGCTTCCCTTTGGGCTTGGCTGAGCTGAAAGAAGGATTTCAAGCTTCCTCCTGCCCTGCTCCCACCCCTTGCTCTCTAACTTTAATAGCACCCACTCCCCAATTTCTTTCTCTCACCTTTCTTGAAATGACTTAATAGAGTTTAAGACTCTAGGCATCTAGGTTTCCAGAGTCAGAGCTGACTTGACCTAGGCCTGGGGGCTGGGATCTTTTCACATCCCTTGAGAGTCCAAGAGAGATTACCTCCTGCTTTGAGGTTTCATCCACACTGCCCTAGAGGCCTTTGTTAACCTACCTCAAAAATTCCAGGTCTGATAAAATGATTCACAGAGACACCTGACCACAGGCAGTCTTTCTAACAATATTTTCTCATAGATGTATAAGATGAAAATAGACTTCAAAGGAGACAAGAGGTTAGAAGTCCCTGAAAAGTAAAAAAATAAAAAAATAAAAAAAAAGGAAATCCACTTACTACTCTAGGCATTCTGGGAGAATTTGATTAGGCCAGCTTGCCTGCTGGGGAAAGTATCTTTGACCTGACACTTGATTTCTAGAGATTGACTCGGTGGGAGTTATAAATGCTGGCCTGCCTTGATCAATGAGCATTTGATAACCGGCTATTCTCTACAAAGAACAAGCTAGATTGTGGGAGAAAAGCAGATGTGAACTCTTAGAAGTGCCTTCCAGAGTTTCACTGGTGAAAGAAGGACAATTGCACATGGTTTGCTCTTCCTCCTTTGCTATAGCCGGTCCTGCTATCCAACCAGAGATCCACTAGAACAAGATGTATCTGGAAGGAGCAATTGCATGGGTATAAGAATGCTTGACATAAAAGAAAGAAAGTCAATGCTTATGGAAGTTAAAATGAGGAGATAATTTTTGATGGGCCAGGAAGTCAGCAGAATAGATCCCGTGACTATGGAAATTCTAAGGTAAATGTTAAAGAAAGGTCCCAGCAGGAAGAATCTGGGTACTATTTGATGGCGATAGACCCACGTGAGACCAAGCAGGAATCAAGTGAGACATGATATCATAATCCAAGGTAAAAAAGCGAGGCTCTTGAAATAAGGACAAAGATTTGATGCTTGGTATAATCGTCAATGTAAGCTGTGTGAATAGAAATTATGAAAATGGAAAGAAACTTAGGCAATTAAACACCATGCTAACAATACAATAAATACACACGTGATTGAGTTTTTTATACATATGAACCATCAGTTACTTGGGAGAAATCACTATAAGCACTTTCTTTAGATGGCAATTTAAATAATCTAGGAGACTTAGCAAACCTTTCTAAAATGTATGTCTGGCAAAATTTAGAAATTATATGCCAATTGTGCTTGACTAGAGATCTTTTGAGGTTTACTCCTTGGGAGATGATGGTAGAGGATGAACGTCAGGATAAAGAAAAAAGTATGTGTGTGTGTGGGAGTAGTCATGGGGTTGACATTTTGTATATAGAAGGCAGAGTGATGGCTTAGGGATTAAGACTCAGCCTTGCAAGAAGAAGATCCTGACTTTGGATGGCAAGTCCCACATAAAACACCAGGTGGAAATACTGGTGACCTGCATTTCCAGCCCTGTTGAGCAGAGCCTAGAAACAATCCAGGATGAATCCTCGAGTCACCCTTGGTTCTCCACAGGGACACAGTGCCCTCTGATACACAGACCACACACACACACACACACACACACACACACACAAAGTTTTAAAAAAGCATGAAAGTACTGCACTGAGTAGTAGTGTGTGTGTGTGTGTGTGTGTGGTGTGTGTGTGTGTGTGTGTGTGTAGAAGAGGGAACTTGAGTGTGTGTGCTTGTGGTGGACCAAGGGTAATTTTGAGAATCATCCTGGATGTTCTCTTTCCCTATTGTTTTGCATTGGGTTTTCCCAGACTCTGTCTTGCAGGACCAGAAATTCAAGCCATCATTTCCAACCTGCATTTCTATGTGAGATTTCAGGATCCAAACTCAAGTCCTTTTGTCTGTTCCTCACAGGCTTTAACTCCTGACCCAACTCTGAGGACTTTAAAGGATCTAGAGAAAGGCTTGGAATTCAGCTCACTGGGTAGATCACATGTCACTATATGTGTGAGGTACTGAGCTTGGATTCCTAGGATGCAAGCACA
Organism: Typhlomys cinereus; assembly: GCA_023101885.1. NCBI lineage: Eukaryota > Metazoa > Chordata > Mammalia > Rodentia > Platacanthomyidae > Typhlomys > Typhlomys cinereus. Next base: position 1,432,360 of record JALPQD010000111.1, on the reverse strand, counting down.
TGATTATAAACCTAGGGATTCTATGGCAAACTAGGAGATGGAAAAAGGAGACTTCCCAGAAGCTAAAATCCCAAACTCTCAGATCACCATCATTCTGTGCCTTTTATTTGATTATGGTTTGATTTCCCCCTCTCTTAAACCAGATTTTGATACTTAGTGACAGCATTTTTGCACAGGAAAGAGATACACTTTCAGGTTCCCAACTAGTCATTTTGAAAGGTGATGGTATTCTTGACCTGAGGGTTGCAAAGAGTGTGTGCAGACAGGTTCCTGGACTATTTTTTTTTGAATCATTGAGTATGATAGAAATAATACTAACTGTTTTAGAATTTATTAAATTCTAACTATGAATCACGCAACAAGATTATTTATATGATTTTTTATATAGGATACTTTATGTGCTGGGAATGCGTATTGACATTTTATAGTCCAAGAAAAATCTAAACTAGAGAATTTAAGCAACTCACACAAAGCTGTAGACCCAAAAAGCTAAGTCTTGAATTGTAGTTGAGCTCTAATCTTTTAGTCCCTGTCCTTTACACTGTGTAGCCAAAATAGGAATGTGCAGTCTGAGATTCCCAAGGAGAGAGGGTGGGCTCACACAGACAGAAGTCGATTTGTTCCCTTTCTTCACTAGCATACCCATCACTGAAGCCCAGAGAAACACATGCCTCCAGCACACTTGATAGTCTATCTGTCTTTCAGGATCACTTCCTGGTGTCCCCTTTGACATCTCTTATCCTCCAAGAGAGCAGTGTATGGCACTCACAGCAAACATCAAGGAAGAAGGACCTTGTAAAGACTTGTAGGAGGTACATTAACTGTTATGTGTTCTCTGTAGGAAAGTACACTCTGAGCCCCGTGGAGATCAAACGAATACATGGAAGACTGGTTCAAGAATTAGACGAGTAGGGAGAGAGACTTGTAAACAAGCAGGAACACACGCGTGGTCCCAGAATGCAATTAAACATGAACAGCTCCTTTGGAACTGACACATGGACTGAGGTCCTAAACAGTAGAATGCCAGGTTGGTATGATATTTCTGGATACTGATGACGGCACCCGATCAGTACCTTGACAAAATTATGGCAAAGGAATGTTCTCTAAATGCAAAACTCTATTAGCGCCTCAGCCATTTTAAGTACCATTCTGGGAAACCATTAAGGCTTTATTGTGTTCTTCTGTTTTCTTTAGCTAAAACCAAATTCTGAAAGTAAAAAATAATAATAATAGTAAAAATAAAAGACCCCGAAAATTTATATCAGGGAATTGCAAGATTTTATAATACATTATGTCTGTAAAGTTTTCAAGTTGTCTAATAAAATTATATGTACTAAGAAGTTTACCAGATGCCTCCACATAGCTGACACAGTTAATCTAAGAGGCTAGAGAGAAGAACTGATTCTTTCTAAAACTTTTACACTGAGCTAAAGCATCAGAAGCAATTAGACATGGATGGCATTTGCATTTTAAAGACTTTTCAAAGGTTAGAGACAGTGAGTCTCACAAGTATATCAAAATGACAGCCCTATCCCAACTAAAACCATCTTCCCCATCTGCAATAAAATCTCCATCTTCTCAGGCCAAGTGAACGTGTTGAGCTCACAGACTAAACACTCAACAGTTGTAAGCACTCAGCAGCTTTATGACTTTGGTAGGGGGGCTTTCAAGAATCATCCTAAAATCAATTTATCTTTATACTTCAAAGAATTCTAATTCAGAAGTACTCCAAATGTTTGGGACTATTTTAAGATTACTTTTCTCCTGGACAGTTAAATGTAAACTCAAACAAATGCTTTCTTGATGATTTTGTTCTAACTTAACTAACTGTTAAAGTTCACCGTCTGCTCAAACTATAGCGTTCATGCTTAAATGCATTTTGACTTCTACAATTATTCTATTTTTGGAAAGTCGCCCTCCTAATAATACTTATCTTAAATTTCTTTCTCAACATTATATAATAGGTATGCTTAAGCAAAGTCAAATAAAAAAATTAAAAATTGAAGTTCCCCCACTGTACACACTTGGAAATAATCATCCATAGTTTGTGAGGAGCATCAAAATAGAGTACTAAACAGCAAAATAATGGAGGGGAATTCTAGAAAAGGATGAAAGCTAAGTGTTCTTTAAGGCTCAGAGGGAAGAACAGCCTGATTCTAAGAGCAAAGCTGCACTAATGGTGACTGTACTCTATTTCTTTGTTGCAGATAACCACCACCTCTTGTTGGTATTTGGAACAATGAATAAAGACAGAAATTCAGTACAGGTTAGTGAGAGAGATGGGAAAAGACAACAGAAAGATTTCTTTTGCATTTAACCATGCACAATAATCTTTATCCATTTCTGGGACCCAGCTTAAATTAAGAAGCTACACTACGAGTGAAAGTTGTAATGTCTAGATTGATGTAGCACATAATTTTCAAAGATACACAAATATGCATATGTATACAGATATGATATAAAGCACATAAAGAGTTACTGAACAATATATTTTGATATCAACAAACAGTATTGTAGGAAAAAAAATGCAACCATGTTACTCCTCCAGGTTTGAAGAAGTCTCTGTGTGTATTTCCATAAACAATCATTTGCTTGCTGTTGAAAAGAAATATGCACATCTTTGCTATATATATTTAGTTTTAATTATCTGCATCAATATTTTCCTGTGAAATATAAATCCTTCTATAAAGCAGGTCATTAATTCTTCCTAACCATGAATATTTCAAGTTCCTTTTCAGTTTTTTTTATCTTTTTAAATTTCATCTGCAGTTTACTTTGGTATAAAATTGTTTATGCCTTTATTGATAAATATATCAATACTTTCTTTGAAGCCTCTGTCTTTAGTAGTTCAAAGGAATATCTGAATGGATTATTCAAAAACCAATTTCCAACCTATTTGAAACAGTTTATATATATGTAATATATTAGAATGTTATGAATAGCTGTTGAGAGAAAATATACACACAATCTTCCATATCATTTGAGATCACTAGTTATAACACTTGTGACAATCCATTTACAAAAGGCCTAGTGCTATGATATTGATGTGTCATGCAACACCATTGTAACAATTCTCATATACCTATTTGAGAAAGAGAAACAGAGAAGAGTAAGTGAGAACAAGCAAGAGAAAGAGAAAGAGAGAGAATCACAGAGCTTCTGTGTATGTCAGAAGCCAGTTATGTCCTTCCACCCTATAGTTGTAGACTCCCAGGATTCAACCCCGTTCACCCAGGTTTACACACAGGAACCTTTATTCACTGTGCTACTTGTAGGTGCCATCCAAAACTTTTGCCTTGGAAGCTTAATTCCCAAATCCAGAGGTTAGTAGTTGTTGAAGGGGAAACTCATAATATGACTGGGAATAAAAGGACCTACAGGATGCATGAGAACATTAGTGGCTGTATAACTCTAGAAGAGAGAGCTGAGCTGGCAGGTTTTCTCTGTCTCATGAAATGACACCACACTTCATTTTATCATGTACCAGGAAGGCCCTTACCAGATGCAGAGCAAATATCCTGGACTTTTAAGGCTCTAGAACTGTCATCCAACTTCTACTCCCTACAAATTGCCTCCTGGTGTCAGGCATTTTGTTATTAGCAACAATGTTGCTCTCACTCTTTTCTTTTTCTTTCTTTCTCTTTCTTTCTTTCTTTCTTTCTTTCTTTCTTTCTTTCTTTCTTTCTTTCTCTTTCTTTCTTTCTCTTTCTTTCTTTCTTTCTCTTTCTTTCTTTCTTTCTTTCTTTCTTTCTTTCTTTCTTTCTTTCTTTCTTTCTTTCTTTCTTTCTTCCTTCCTTCCTTCCTTCCTTCCTTCCTTCCTTCCTTCCTTCCTTCCTTCCTTCCTTCCTTCCTTCCTTTCCTTCCTTCCTTCCTTCCTTCCTTCTTTCTTTCTTTCTTTCTTTCTTTCTTTCTTTCCTGAAACCATACTTACACACCATCAGCCAGAAAGGGTTTTTTTAGTTGGTTTTCATTTCCAGAAGGAACATTTATACCTGAAAATGCATAGAAGACCTGGCAGTCAGTAGACAGAGCAGGAAAACAATTAACATCTTAACAGTCGCCAGGAGGCAGAGAGAACAAGAATCAGAGGAAGCAGAGCTGGGCTACTCAACCTCAAGGCCCACACCCTGTGAAGTGCCTTTCTCTAGCAAAGCTCTGCTTCTCAAAGGTGCTGCCACCTTCCCAAACCTTTAACATCAGTTAAGGATTCAAACGCATGAGTCTTTGGGCAGTAAATCACACTCAGACCGTGCTAAATAGGAAGCAGACTAAAACGTGTAGTCAAAAGCAATCCATTGCAGGAAGAAACCCTTGTCTTTATTTACTTTAACAGACTACACAGGTGCTGATGTTACCTGCTGTGCCCCTCAGTGGAATGGTTCAGGGACATCAGAAGCCAGGTTATTTAAAGCAGGAAAGTCTTGTGGGAAAGGTTGTATTGATGTCATGCTGACCAGACACTAATTCACCAGAGCTGGACTGATTCTTCTTTTGTCTTAGACCGGATGCTACATGTGGTGCCTGAACTACAGCTAAGAAGGATTCTCATCTTCCATGGAAGCACTGGAGAATTAAGTATGGTTAAGAACTCAGGGATTTTCTAGACATAACTCCACTTTCCCTCCCACCCCCTGACTTCCCTTCACTGATTGCTTCTCTGTCTCACCATCCTTCACATCTCCAATCTCACAGTTGCTTTCCTATGCATCTAGACAAGCTGTTTAGAACTTTAGGAGCAATTATTTTTCCAGTTTTCAATGTGTCATAAAATATAATTTCAGAATCTGTGGCATCCTAAGTAGAACGCAATGAGAAATTAGCAAAATGACTAGATTTTTCAATAAGGTAGAAAAAGGAGAAAATGAAACCAGAAGAAACTCGTTATGTCACTTTGCCCTTTGGTGCTTAAAACTTGCAATTCTACATGATCAACATCAAAATGCTAAGGAAATGTATAGTACCTTTGTGAATGAATTTGTTCAAGTCAGTTGTTATAGTAATCTGCCTTCATATATGTCACTTATAAATTCTAATTTAGCCACCTCTGAGATGGTGAATGTCTCATTTGGATCAGGGTCAAGTTAATGGTAACAAGAACATAAAGTCCCATAAGATTCTGCAGAGTCAGGCAGGATCAGATAGCTACAGCTTATCAGAATTCTTGGCTATTTATTATTTGGCACTCAAGCATCTGCTCCACACAATATTTCTACAGAAATCATGGGGCATTTCACAACTTAGTCTACATGAAGATTCGTGCATTTAATTATATCCCTTTTTCAGGAAGGTTAATTTTTTAAATTTTACTTTAATCAAGTAAAATGGTCGACACACGCTGTGGCTGAGTCTATTCCTGATGTTGCTCCTTCTAACCTTAGGAGGAAAGTCAGCAAAGGGTCCCCTAGGGGGCCTGTATGGGTAAAGAAGGTAAAGACAGACGCAAGTGGAGAAAGTCAGCATCAAGGATGTCATCAGTATGGCGGATGAAGATCAGAATGAGGGCAAACTCAGGGACACTGCTGAGGCCAGAAATCAAGTGAGGATTTCAAGGAAGGATCCCGGAAGACCCACTATACCAGATGAGCCATAAGGCACTGTCACTTTTGTGATCTTGAAGCTTTGAGAGTGGCATTGACATTGTTAATCTGCAGGATCCACTCTATCAGTTTGTACTTCAATCTTTGATAGTAAATAAGAAACTTCCAGATATCCTCTGAAAGTGCATCTTATAAAGTGCAAGACATAAGCACAGCCACCATGCCAGGATATTCTTTGGTATTTTAGAGTTTACATTAAAGCTGAGCATGAATGAAATGCTGAGTCCCACAGTCCTGACGTTCCTTTGAATTCACCTCTGCTGAAATTTTGCTCAAATATGGTGATTATGAAGATATAATTTATTTGGTCATTTTCGTGCTGCAATACTTTCTTTCTGAAGACTGCTAAGTCCTTTGTAAACTCTTCTTCCCCATTACTAGCTCAGGAAATATTATGTAAATTTACTCAGATTTATCCCAGAACATGGTTGCCAGAGCAGTTAATTTTCAACTCCAATGGTGCTACAGAGAAATACTTCATTCTAAAATTATCAGTGGCATTTCAGCAGAGCTAGACTTGCATTGCTTAACAAACTACTTAAACTGTTGTCTCAAGATGCTTACAGCCTTGTAACCTGAATGTCAACTTTGGAAATTTAGTATAATTGCCTTTTTAACACAAGATAGAAACATATGAAAATGTCGAGGTGTGACAGATTGGGATACAGCATTTGAAACATGTTCTTCTGCTAGTGGCTTTGCTGTTTTATTCACATTCATGGCTTGTAATAAGCTCCTTAAGAGTTTCATGTTGCATCAACATGGAGCTGCTGAGTTTAATGGAATGGACAAAAAGGTAATATGTGTGTGCACAGATTTGTGGATATATACATGTATATTGTGAGTGAGTACATGTGATTGCATATATGTGCATGTGCACATGTATATGTGGTATGTGTGAATGTGCTATTTGTACAAGTGAGTGCAAGCTCATGTGTATGTATAGTGTGTACAAATGGAGAATGTGTTTGTGATATGTGTGCATGTGCATATGTGTTTATGTAGTATGTGCATGTAAGTGTGAGAATATGGGTGTATGTGATGTGCTGTGCATATATATGTTTGTGTGTGAGTGTAGGTACATGAATGCATATGTAATGTCTGTGGATTAATGTATGTATGTGTTTCTGCATGTGCACATGTGTATACATGGTGTGTGCACATTGCACATTCAGGAGTGTGTATGGTATACTGTGTACATACATGTATGTGTGTACAAATTTATGTGAACATGCCCTGTGTGTACATATCCTGCATGTGTATATGTAGTACATGTGGAATGTGGGAACATTGCTTGAGCTTGCATGTATTTGTGGTATGTTTGTGCACATGCATGTATGTATGTGAATATCTGAGTACATGCATATGTGTATGTGTTATGTGCAAATGTCTATATGTGCTTATATTTAATACATGTGCACAGATGTGCACAGATGCAGTTATGTGTTCATGTCTCAGTATTCTGTATGTGAGCATTGTGTGCATGTGGTATATGTGTATATTCATGTTGTGTATTGTGCACAGACAGGTATATGCATATGTTGTATATACACATTTGCATGTGTACATATAGTGTTCTAATATTTTGCTTGTGTGCACGTGTGTCTGCACGTGTATAATCTGTTTATGTATATGATTGAATGTCCCGTTCTGTACATAGCTACTTATGGTGTGTATATGGTTTGTTTGCACATGTGGATACATGTGTATATGGTATGTCAGCATATTTGCATGTATGTATGCATATGAGTGCACATACATGTGTATATGTGTTGTGTGTACACATTTCACATGTGCATCTACATGTGTATTTATGCAATGTATGCACATGTGTGTGATGCACATGACATCACACACATGTTCACACATACATATGTGTGTATGTCCTTTTCAAAATCAGAGGTTAATCTGAATGTCATGCTTTAGAATTCACCCAGCTTTTTATCAGAACAGGTATTTTCAATCTGGGCTCACTGATGAGGCTAAGTTTGTTGTTCCAGGATCCTCCTGCCTCCATCTCCCTAGCAACAGTATTACAAGCACGTGCCACTACATCGAGTTTTTTATGTGGATGCTGAGGATTGGATTTAGGTACTCATGCTTGCTCAGCAAGCATTTTACAAACTGTATACCTCCCAACCTGTGAAAGTAACATGTTAAGGAACAAGATTAGACTGCTCACCAATGAAAATAAATGAACAGACATAAAGCAACAAAATAATGAGCTTCTCTGTTTTTGTGCTTTAAAGCGTTTAATAACATATTTTTAATTTGAGCATATATTTACTTAAATTGTTAACTGACCTTGCACTAAGAGAAATAAAGTTATGACCTTTAGTTTATTGCCTAAATAATAATCCTTTCTTAAGTATACAGCTAACACATTTGTACGATCACAAAAATACTTCTGAAGTGCCAGGTACCCGGGGACTTTGCTCAGACCTTAGTTAACTATATTATGGGTAGTTTCTTCAGTTCAACTACTGACTTTTATTGCTATCATTGTTGATTCCCTTCTTGAAACATCATGTGATGTAAGATGCTCTCTATTTTAAATCTGCAGAGTGAATCTTTGGATTTGATATATCTCAATTTTTGCTAAAATAATCTCAAATTTGAACATTAATTATTTTTTTGTGTTTACCAAAACTCATCATCCCATTAAGGATGCTAACGTAATAGTTTATACTTACCCTTTTGTATAAATAGTGAGTATGTGATTTAAATTTATGCCATGTCTAACCATTTCCAAATGCCTTTCTATGCTTTGCACCTTGAGCCTTCACTAATAGCCTAGAGGTGATGAAATATGTTGGTACTGTGGTTTTGGTGCTACTTCAGCTAGACGAAGGGGGAGAAATTGACTGTTGAATACTTTTCAATTCTTCTAAAACAGGACATTCAACAGAGGAATTATTCTCACAATGGCAAGTGAAGCAGCATGTCTTGTCTTAGGAAATAGCTATTGGAAAAATAATAATAAAGTTGTTGCCTTTTTATCACCAATTAATTGCAAAACAGTTGCCATGTGGTACATTTGCATTTCCTACAGTACTGGCAATGAAGCATGCTTGCGAAAGATATCCCTTTTATAGCCACAAAGGCCAAGAGAACAGGTGCACCTCAACCAAGTTCAAAACAAACAGAAAAAAATTGCAGTTCACATAAGGACTATGATATTATTCAGAGAAACTTGAAAAATAGTTGCTGATAGTAGATGCTGGATTTTCAATTTTTAGTTTGTTTAAATGTTAAAATCTCACATATTACAGAAAATACAAGTAGTATTTACTCAATTTATATGCTCAAATATATATGTATATAAAATCAAGATGTTAGCATAAAATATATGCTTTTATGTAAATATTTGATCATAACACTCCACAATCTTATATTTCCTAAATAGAGTATTTTGTAAAAACATATCCCAGAGCTTATGCTTAGATATTTTAAAAATTATGGCTGCTCCTAGATGAAACTCAGTAGCCTACACATGCAAAAGGATGTGAAAATAGAAGGGAGACTGGCAGGGAAGAAGATGGGTTGTAATGGGAAGAGGAAAGGTTTGAGTTGGGGATTAAAATGTGAAAATATCATAAATACTCTATATTCATGCATTCATTAAACTCTAAAGAGTTAAAAGAGAAAAATCAGAAATAGGCAGTTTCTGATTTTATAGCCTTAAGAAGATATTGAATATAATCCAACAAACCATAAATAATGCATTTACAGCACCTTTGAAAGGATATGGGGAATGAATGAAATGGAAATAAAAATATACAAATTATATGCATGTATGTGTATGTATGTGTATACACATACACAAGTTCCTTACAAAACTAATATAAAATTGATAATTTGTCTTGGCGAATATATAAAATGAATGAATTCAAGTAAATATATGATTTAAATATTTTCCTTATTTTCAATATGTTTTATCCTTTGAGTTTCATACATCAATATAATGAATTTATGTCATTTTCTCCCTTTATGACTCAATTCCATTCCTCCCTCCTTTTCCCATTGAAATCCTTCTTTTTCCCAGCCGGTTCCCCTCCTTCATTCGTGCCCTTTTGTGGGTGCAGCCAATGAGTTCATCTGGCTGCCTGGGCTGGCATGTTCCTTTGGTACTTGCTGGAACACAGTTGATATATATGTGGGTCTAGTACTGAGGAACATACTCCCTGTCCCACATCCAGCATTAACCCTCAACTGTCTCTCAGAGAAGGGTGGTGCCTTATGAGAGCCTTCCCTTCATGATAAAATCTTGATAAGCCTAATCTTGTTCAGGTCGTGTAGAAATAAACACAACAAGGGTGGGGGGAAGTGAAAGAGAAGAGAGAAAATTGTTATTTGTTTTAGTCCATTTGGGCTACTGTTACAAAATAATATGAACTGGATTATAAGCAATCTGTTTTTCTTACTGTTTAGGAGCTGAGATGTTCAAGATCAAGGTCTGTGTGGTAAGGGGCACCCACCTCTGGCATCACATGTGATACCTTCTTGCCTCAGCTATCAGAAGGTGAGACTAAGTTCTCTCAGACCTCTGTGGTCTGAAGAGCCTAGCTTCATCACAAGAGCTCAGTTCTTAGATGTAGTCACTTCCCGAAGACCTATTTCCCTGTACTGTCACCTCTAGAGTTAGGATTTTAATAAATTCATTCTGGGGAATGCAGATATTCAGAGTGCAGCAAAAATTATTCTCAAGGTTCATTTGTAAAAGTCTATATTATGTGAAAACTAGGCTATTTCTCTACAATCAGGCCAGACGCACAAAATGTTGTATGTAGTTATAACCCAGTTATAAGTATCCACAAGTCCATATTGATAGAAATAAGCAACCAAGTAAACAAGTGGAGAAACTAGACAAACCTCCCATGCAGAAGGTTTTGAAATTATTTGCATAGATACTGTGTTTCCAAGGAGAGAGAATAATAGCTCACTTCTCAAATGCAGGTCCTACAGTGTGTCCTTCTTCCAAACAGTTCACTATGGAAAAGGGTGGGTGGGGCTTGAAGCGGAGGAAGCATAGTGAGGAGCACTGTATTAGGCAGGTGACGGAGATCAGCTTCTATCTTGATCACACACATCGATATGGTGGGATGTGGGTGGCCCCTTTAAACTCTGTAAATTTCATCCCCCAAACCCTAAGTCACAGCTTCTTTATGAGAAAAACACCTGGCAAGTCTGGATGAGGGACAATCTATGAAATGTCTGAGAAAAATTCCACAAATATGTCACCATCACAGAAAAACAAGCAAAGTCTGAAGAACTGTCACTACCAAGAGTAGTCCCAGGAGATGCGATGATTGCGTGTCATGCGGTAGCCACTGCTGGATCTGAAAGGGGACATCAGGTGAAACCGACACAGCATAATGCAGTATGAACCTCACTTAATAACAATAGAGACATAGCGACTCATTTCACAAGCACGCCGGCTTGAATGCTTTGCTAGTAATCATGTCTGTTGAATACTTGTGACTTTTCTCTAAACTTAAATCTATTCAAAATGAAACTGGTTACTCAAAAATTAAAAAGGGCTTTATTATTTGTGTAGATTATATTAAAATCATTTAATTAGCTTTGCATCTCATGAAGTTTTATTGGAGGTTTTCATGAATGCCCACATGGGCTCACTTAAGGATATAATCAATCTCATTTTTCATCGTTTGACTAGAGAACAGATTTTCTGTCATTTTAACCATGTAGAAACAAAGCCAAAGAACCAAATATTTTTGAACTTTCCTAATCTCAGAAAGCATAGGAGTCTGTAAATCGAATGCCTTCTGGTGGAGTTCTCTATCAACTACAGCTCTGTAAATATATATGATCACAGAGTGAAAAGAATAATTTTTAAAGCCAGTCGATTGACAAATCTAAACTAGACAAAAGGATTACAAATATAAATGCAACTAGACTAGTCTCCAAGGCACAGTAGTGGGAAGACACTAAAGGCCAATGCACACAGAGCACATTGATATCATATTCTGACCAATTGCTCTTCAAGCCTTTAGCTAATAGTTTGCCTCCCAGAGTTCGAAAGGCATTAGGGATGAAATTTAGTCGAATATGAGAATTCCTAACATAATTCAAATTCTTAATAGACAGATGAGTATAGAAAGCAAATGATAATATTTTCTGTTGCTAGACACAAATAAAAATTATGCCGCACCTTTTTTTTTATGTCAAATCTTCCGTGTTCCAGGGATACACCCAGGCATGATACAATGATGGGGAAAGATTTTCTTCTAGTCATTTTTTATGATCAAAGGCAGAGACTATAAACCAGTTCATTTGTCACATAGAAAATAGGATAATGTGTTTTCTTTTTATGTTAGAGGTGATTAGCATAGTTTATTTAATGAATTTATTTTACGGATGTTTTTCTTGTGGGGTGGAGTTGATAATTGATATAATATTCTTTGGAGGATGGAGGTTTCCTCAGAGAAAGGCCACTCAGGGGAAGATTCTTCCATGTGATTCAGTTCAGAAGTGACTTGAACTTCATGCAAGCTACAACCCAGTTGCAGGTTTAGGTGAGATAGTAACTCCTGCCAGGGTGGGGAAGAGAAATACTGCATGTTTCTCTCATAAATGGAATCTGTGTGTGTGTGTGTGTGTGTGTGTGTGTGTGTGTGTGTGTGTGTGTGTATGTGTGTGTGTGTGTATGTGTAGACAATGAAAAGGAAAGACGAAATCTTGACATCCTGACAGTGGAAAGAATAATGGAATGCGTGTGTCATAAAAGCAGAATGTGGGACAATCAGATGAGGGGATCAACCAGAGGTTTGCAAAGGACACAGCAAAATGGTCAGGGGGATGAATAAGAATAAATTATAGTGGCCTAGATACATGACATGTCATATTAGTCCCATACTTTGTATGCTAGCTTAAAAATTAGTATTAAAAAAGAAGAATGTAGGGTCACACAATTAATCCAAGTCTGAAATTACAATTAAATTCCCTTAGCTGAAAAAAAAAATAGTAGGAATTCTAACTTCCCAAGATAGTTCTGCATGCCATACTCCCAGCGACAGAAAGTGTCAAATGCTTAAGTCCTATTTCAATTCCAGCGGCTGAAAGTCCTTGCAGTTCAAGGTCTGTCCTTGATACAGAGGCTGGTGATGGGTCCCCAGGGAGAAGGGTACTCAAGGAATACAATGATATTTCCACACATGCTTGAGTTTCACCCGCTGCTTCCACAGCAAGAACATCAGAGAAGTGCCTCATGCTTCATAGCCTAGAACATAACATTTCAGACCTAGTCTACCGTCTTCATCTACCGGCTCACTTCAACTGCCAGCTCTAGATGGAAACTCAACTGCTCCAAGAGGCCTGCTTTGAAATTTCAACTACACATGTTCATCTGTTTTAACACACCACACACGTGTGCATGTGCACACACACGCACACACACACATACACGTACAGTGTTTTCTTTTGAAATTAAAATGAATGTATGTGATTGGTCTTCCCTCCCTCCCTCCCTCTTTTCCTCCTTCCCTCTCTCTTCCTCTCTGTCTCTCTCTCTCCCTCCCTCTCTCCCTCCCTTCCTTCCTTCCTTCCTTCCTTCCTTCCTTCCTTCCTTCCTTCCTTCCTTCCTTCCTTCCTTCCTTCCTTCCTTCCTTCCTTCTTTCTTCCTTCCTTCTCTTCCTTTCTTATAGAGTTCTTAGCTCAAACTGGTCTCAAACTTGCTGTATACAGCCAGGGAAGACCATGAACCCCTGATTCTCCTGCCTCCACATTCCAAGTCCTGGGACTGCAGGCATTCACGCTCATGCTCAGTTTACACAGTGCCGAGAATGGAACTCAGGCCTTATGTCTGCTAGGCAAGCACTCTATCAACTGAACCACATCTCCACACCTGACCTCACTTTCTAAAATCTTGCATTTCAATGATTTCTGTTACTTATCATGATGATTATGAGTGATATAGTTGCACCACTTCTCAAAATAACAGCAAGAACAATAGTAACACAACTGGAAATGTACAAGCAAACAGTAATCATTTGTCCTAGCTTTCTTTCTGGGAATACATTCAAGACTGGTATATTCAAAGAAGAATGCCAACACAGTGGATGGTGTTGCTCAGCTGAGAAGCCTGAGAGTGAAGCAGGAGTTGTCGAAAGTAGTAAAAAGGAGGAAGCATAGGATCAGAGAAAAAGTAGTTAAGGGCAAGCTATGACTCAGGGCTGTGAGGATTTCCTGTAGGTTTTTGGCTAAAGATTGACTTGTGCTCACATAGGCAGAACATCCTCATAGCACAGAAGGAAGAAATGCCACATAATTAAGTCTTTCAACAATTTGGAATGTGGTGTATGTCTGGCCGCTCAGAATTGTTCAGACAGAATTAAGATATCATTCGTCACCAAATGAACCTATGTCCCAATCATAAAGACATTATACACTTTCATTGAAATTGAAAAATAGATTCTAAAAATCAATATGGCAATAAAAAGGACCCAGCGAAACAAAAATCAACAAACAAATTTAAAAAAAACTTGAAAAACAACAGGAGACAAATAGAAGAGACAATACCACCTAGTTTGAAGGTTTATCATAAAGTTACCATGACAGGTGACATTGGAACAAGAATAGATAGATGAAAGGAAGAAAACAGTCAAAAACTGATTTTCACATATGAAATCAGTTTATTTTCAATGATAATTTAATTTACCTCAATGGGAAAAATCTTTCAATAAATGGTACTAATGATTTAGATCAATGAATGTATGAGCAACAATATTGGTCTGTACCTCACATTTGCAAAATATATCCTAAGTGTTATAGACAAATATGAAGATAAATGTTACAAAGGTTCTTAAAAGAGTGACTGAGCTTCATGTCTTGAACAAAGAAAAAGATATTAAGGGGAAGACACAAAAATCTCTTATCGCCAAAATTATGAAATAAGTTTCACCAAAATTATTAAGATAAATGACAAGCCTAAATTAAAAGAAATAATTTGCTCTAAATCTGTCATCTAGCTATCTATCAAGCTATCTATCCACTTGTTTATTATCTATGCAACTCTATCTAAATATTAAAGGTATTGAATTCAACATATTTGTTTAAGATCCTAAAAATCAGCAATAACACAACTCAGTTTTAAAAATCGTAAGTGTGACTTGGAGAGAAACTTCATGCTATAAACTATAGAAATGACTAATAAGTATTTAAATGCAATAAGAGAAACATGGCACTCACAGATAGTGCTAAATGTTGGTGAGGACTTGAAGGAGCTGGACTGTTTGAATACTTCTAGTTGAAGTGTAAAATGTTACAACTATTTTGGAAAACCTACAGCAATAATTTTTAATATTAAACATACTCAATGTTCTACAGTTTTTGTCAAATGAAATAAAACATATATTCATAAGATTGTATAGAGACTGCTAATTATAGTCGTAACAAGGAATACTGAATTTTTTTTAAAAAAAAACATTTACCAGAAATACTGACATTTATATAATGGACTAGACTCAAGTAATGAAAACAATAACTGGCAAACCATTGAAAAGCCTTGATGAATTTTGAGAGAATTACAATGTGTGAACACGGACAATGTTAGATATAAAAGAACATAGAGTTTAGGAATCTGTTCCCATGACTTTCTAAGACAAAATGAAATCATCTCTGTTGTTAAAATCAAAAGAATGGCCACCCATGAGGGGTGGGGACCGGCTATGAGAAGGAATGTAGAGATTTTGTGAGCTAATGCACGCACTTCAGATGGATTGTTGGTTATAAATGAGAACAAATGAGCAAAGTCGACTTTTACTCACATTTATGGCACCACTTGTGGTGACTTTCTGGCTCAATAATGAACCAGTGCTGTGTGTAATTATTCATTTCATTTCCCACAGAACGTAGTCTCTGGAGGAGATACCCTGAATGATGTTCTCAACTCCTCAAGCCTGTTCCTGACTTCAGATGCACATAACTGTATCTATTTAGTGTGCGTGTGTGTGTGTGTGTGTGTGTGTGTGTAGGTGTACAAAAGGGCACTTGAGTTGTATGCTTTTTTTTATTCAGTTGTGCGTGTGTGCGTGTATGTGTATGAGTGTATGTGTAGAACCAAGGGTGAATTCAGGAACCACCATGGACACCTCCACATCCTTCTTGTTTACTCTGCCCGGGATTCACAGGCTCCGCCCACCAGGACCAGAAGCTCAGGCCGCCCCGGCTTCCGCCCGGCGTCCATACATAGGGTCTAGGATCCGAACTCAGGATCCTCCCCCTGCAAGGCAAAGGCTCAACTCCTGAGCCATCTCTCCAGCCCCAAGTTGTGTGCTTTTGATGGTACAGTGGTGGCACAGGGCATCATCCTGGATTGCTCTTCAAGCCTATTACTTTGCTCTGGGGTTTCCCAGGCACCATCATTTTTTTTTCCAGGCTCCATCTTCCATGGTCGGAATTATAGGCCTCTGCCCTACCCACCCAGTATTTTTATGTGGGATCTGGAGCTCTGAGTTCAGGTCCTTTTGCTTGTAGGGCAAAGGCTTTAACCCCTGAGCCATCTCACTGGACCCAGATACCCACACTTCTGCCCAACCTGCCTCAGTGCTTCCCATAACCACTTTTTGAAGCTCAGTGATTGATTACAGTAGATCTCAGAGCTCAAGAGCTTAAGTGACAGGACTGGTTCATGATAAAGGTCATTACAAACGTGACAAAGGCAGAGTGAACTAAAGTGGTTTGGAGGACAAGGTGTCCAAGGGTCTGGAGCACAGTGTCTGTCCCTGTGGAGCTGGGCTGTGCCTCCCTCTTGGCATGTGGACACATCCTCACACCAGGGAATCTGTGAACCCTGTGATTTAGGGATGCTGTGAACATCTCACCAGGTAGTTATAATCTATTAACTGGAACATTGTCCAAAACCTTTTCATTCTTTGGGGGATAAAGGTGGGGCTGATAGTTCCAAGGTTTCACTTGTCCTTTCTGGTGACCAGAAGTACCTGTCTTTAAGCCTTACAGGATATGTCTTTCACCTAGTACCCTCAGGGATTCAGGAGCTCCATATTCGATGCTCTGTCATCTTATCAAGTTTATCATTCAGGATACCATAAGCATTTTAGCAACTGTGCCAGATTCAGGGCTACAACATGTATCTACTAATTTCACATCAGTAAATATCCACACAATTGTGCACTCAATATCTAGACAAATTATTGTATGTAAATTTGATCTTTGTTAAAAATGTAAACAAAAGTATAAATTCCTATATTTGAATATATTGTCTACTTTAACTTTTTTCTTGTATTCCAAGAAGGATTAAACTTTTGGCATAATAGCATTCGTTAATAGATTGTGAATAAACTACTCTGTTAAGAAGAAAGACCAACCTACTTCTTACTGGTGCACTGGAATTCGTGGGTAAACCTTATGACCACACCTCCCTAGGGATTGTGTACATGACTCCTGGCTTCGAGGCACTTTGGGTTCCCAAGATTTCAATAGTTATGGTTTGTAGATGAGCATTGATGAGACTCCAGTGCACAGAGGACATGTGAAAGTGGCTTAACTTTCAGATTACCCTAGCTTTATTACATGGCCCATAATAGTCATGAGTAATGGCATTTATTTTGATTATTGACAAAATAATTGGGATTCTTAGGGGTAATTAAACTAATACAAAATGTTCTGATTGGTCAAGAGGTCAAAGTTTATAATTAATGAGAAATTATAACAGTTTATAAAATGATCCTCTGTGGAATTAAAAGTCTTCATCTAAATCATTTTGATATGCTCCTAAATAAAGACCTAAGCAACCATGAATCACAAAATGCTTTGAACAAAAGATATTTACACATGTGTTTAAAGAAGTACTTAAAATTTGCTTTGCTATACATCAATTTAATATTTAAGAGGCTCGATTCTTCAAGTATTATATTTTTATTCATTCTGAAAATGATTCTAGCCTTGATGGAATTCATTATAAAAATCTATTTTGCCAGTAGTAAAGGCCCAAACTAAATGTCAGATTTTTTATTACTTTGAATATTAATGACATGTCATATCATTGGGATCAAGAATACCTTGATTATTTATGGTAATTTCAGTTTTATTTTTCAAAGGACTTTTCCATACACATTATGTCATAACCTTATACTTTGTACAAGAAAATTGTAAAAATATCAGAATTCTTGATGAGTAAATGGTGACATGAAGGCTCCCTGAGCTCTCCAGAAAGTCACAGAACTTCTTAATAAAGTGACTAGAATAAAGAAAGGAGGAGACAGGACTTGAAACTTCATGCACCCAGTTGAGAGTTCTTTCCTCCAGACCCCAGTGCTTTGTGGACAGCGTGGCAATACTAATGTTCCTTCTTGTAGCCTCAATTGCTCCAGAACTGAGATTAAAGTCATTTTTATTGAATACACCCTCTCTCCCATTTGCGATGACTGCAGTGATTCTCTCATTTTCCAAACACCTGTGCACAGTGTGTTTATTTCCTTGGGCTGCACACACATAAGGAAACTCACTACTATGCAACCAGTTGTCCCGAACCCCTGCAAAGACAGTGATGGGAGATAACCTTTCATTGGATCAATGATATTTGGGGGTACATTCACATTCATGGGTTAATTAATTCATCTTGACTAAGCCAATAGTCATTGAAACAAAACAGAAGATGATGGAAATATTTGCATAGGTGACTTGAAAATGAGTAAGTTTTTTCATTAACATGGCTTCTAGTGCCTCTCAACTTGTGTCTATTTATGTTTATTTTTCCAACGAAAGGAAACAAGGTGTACTTTGACAAGTCAACAGGATTCTTCTCATTTCAGGGAAAGCGAGCTCACTCCTTTACATTTTTTGGGTGTGACACTTACAAGGAAGATACCATGGGGAGAAGGTGGAGGATCTGCAGTCATCCTTAGCCGCTTCTCAGAATAGAATATGATGTAGGAGACAGCTTCAATGCTATATGTTTATGTGCCATGTGCAGACAGGCAATTCTAAGCAGATGATTCTGTCTTCTCTCTCTCTTTTCCTTTACCAATCCATTTGTTCACCTTCTGTTCCTTCTAGCCATGTAAAAGAAACAAATGGCAGCATTTCTTAGGTGGAGGGTGCCACCAGGATCCTATCCAAAGTCACACCTGTTGCTCCAGTAGGGTTGGCAGATCTTTAGTGGGAAGCAAAATATACCTCACAACTCTATCTTCTTGCATCAGAGGACACAAAATGCACTCTTGATATTATTCTCAACTGTGGCCATGACTTCCAGACCAGAAGAGAATCAATATTTCAGTACTTAGAGGGAAGTGTATTAGAAGCTGCTCACAATCTTCAGGCACTTGGCAGGTCACAGAAAGGGGCAAGAGCAACTCTTTATTTCTTTGCCTCTGTGGGTTACGTTGATTGCACCATTTATTGTGCACTGGTCTCTAGTCTTATAGAATTGGTTTAGATGCATGCGTGGTTGATGCAGTGCAGAATCACCTTAATTGTTCAGGAAAATCTCCATCCTCCTCTAATGAGACTCTGCTTTCAGGATGAGCCTTAGCGATCAGCCCTGTAACGGCACCATACTTTAAACCCAGGATACCCTGAGACAGGTGATCTAGTTTGAGAACTTCCAATGCCAAGCATATTGGTTTACATACAAATTACGTTCATTATGCTTTATCGTAGAATTTGACTTGTTCTCAGAGGACATGCATAGGCATGAAGTGAACACATGTGTTCCCAACTGCTTTAATTAAAAGAGTGGCATCATATTTCCTTGCCATTAAGGCAAACAAAATTGATTTGCTTTTTTACATAATTGAATATATTCAAACCTCAGCACTCCTCTGTCATGTTTTAACTCTGTGAAATCTGCACTGTTCTCTCATAAATGCCGCAAATTCTTTTACAGCAAATGAGCTAAGGTTTCCTATTAGGCTTTGGTTCTGTCTTGCTTAATTCCTGCACCAAGAATTTAAAATAAATGTCATGAATACAAAATAAAAAATGTGATACATTAAACCAAGCTGACATCAATCTTTGCCATTAAGGTAAATCAGTTATTGTATCAGGGTAGACACTACTATTTCACAGAAACTTTCCCAAGCATGCCATATTTCAAGGGCTGAATAACCTTTTTCAAATATGCATATTCTCGAGTGATGCGTATGGAATATATTAAGCAGAAATCAAATACCAAAGGTAAGAAACTCTCTTGCCGTCACAGTAGCTTCCAGACAGACACTCCTTTTTCTGATCCAGGAGCTCTAAGATGTGTTTCTGTGTTTGATGAGAGTACTGAGTTTCTAAGACAATCACCTGAATCTCTTACCATCTGTTTGTTTCTTCCTGGTGAAGCATGCATCGTACATCCGCCACATGCTAGTGATATAAAAGGTTTTAACAAAAAGTTCTTGGGATTGACTTGGTACATAGAAAAATAATTATAAAGCAAAATAATAAGTATCGGGGAAGTTACATGCTGAGTTTCAGCCATCACCTTACAGAATGGCCACTCCCATATTGAACTGTAGCTGCCTGACTTACCAGGACCTTACAGTGCGTGACGTCTAAAAGACATTGAAGGTTCAGCTTTGTTCTATCTTTTTGAACTATTCATTGTGTGAGAAGCCAGATGTATTTTGTGAAGACAGCCAAGCAGCCCAGTAGAAGGGCACACAGAGAAAGCCTGGATCCACTGTCATCAGACAGCACCTGCACCACCATCACCAACCCTCAGCCACAGGAAGGAAGTCACTGTGGAAGCCAATGCTCTGAGTCTTCTCTAGCTTACTTCCTACCTGTAACTTCACCTTGGTGTCACTGAGGCAGAGCGCAAGTCTCCTTTGCATTCTGACGATGGCGTTTGTCACCTTTAGAGCCAGCTAACTCGAGGGTAAAAGCTGCATAACAAGCCGAGCACATTGTCTCATGCTTGAGTTTCCAGCATTGGGGGATACTGAGGCAGGTGAATTCTCATTAGTTGCAGGCCAGTCTAGGTTATAGAATGAGACTGTGTCTTCCCTGGGAAAAGTGTTGCAACAATAATGAATTAAGTAATGGATACTGTTGTAGGGGAAACACTGCAATATTCATCAGGAAACATTCCATGGAAAACAGAGCCATGGAAGGAAGCCTTGAAAACTGAAGGGGTTTGGAAACACAGAAAAGGAAGCCCGTGGTAAGGGGAGGGACAACATGTAAAGAGCCTTGGTTTTATTTGGAAAGCAAACAGAGCAGACATAAACTGGTCTTGCTTGGTTGCAATGTTGTTTCTCCGTTTGCTCCAGCATGCTGAGTTTTGTTGCTGCTGAGGCTGGGTGGAAGGCTGTCTGTCATTTGGAAGAGAAAGTGTGAACTTTGAGAAGCTAAATCTACATGGGAAGTCAGGGAAAATGGAGCCTAATGGACAGGAAGATATATCAAGACCTATCCACACACTAACTAACACCACTGGAAGATTTAATGGAGGAAATTTATTTTTTATGAATTAACATGGAGTTATACCAGCATCACAAAAGATGGACAGGATTAATCAGGAACTGAGATGCAAAACCCCCAAGCAAGAAAATCAGCTCTGTGCTGTATGCATAACAAGTAGATTTTTCTTTAAGAAATTATAGGATAATTCAATAATGGGAAGTCTGTGTAAGATATCCACTATGCTACTAAACAAAAAATAAAGCAATATTTTTAATTTCTCATATTTCTACAATTTTATTCAAAGAGAACATATTGCTCTCATAATTGAAAAAAAATCCAGTAAAAGTTTTAAAATGCTGCTTTTTAATTTGGAGATGTCTGGACTACTAGCAAACTTTAGCTCTGCCATTCAATCCATAGTCATTAACCTCATTGGAAAAATATTAACCCAATATCTTTTAGCAATGTATGTCAATTCAAGAAAAGGAAAGAGATAATATTAAAGTCCTATAAAACTGAAGGAAAGAACAATACACCTTTAAGTATACAAACTCTCAAGGATAGGACAAATAGAAAAAATACTTAAAGAATTAAAAAATAATACAGTGCATTAATAAGGACAACTTTCACTGCTTACTAATGACAGCATTCACAAGTTAGCAGAAGTGGAGCAGGATGCAAGCTTGTTTCTTGTTTATGTGGAAATGCAAAGTTGTCCCTGTCAGGAGCAAACCTTTCTGTCTGTAGACTCTGCTACTCTCTTCTTAGAAATTTTTAGCTGTGGATATAGAATGAGCTCAGAAAAGCATGCCCAGGAAGCCCCTGTGGACATTCCCAGAAGTGCAGCATTTGCCCACACAGCTTGGATCAACACATCCATTCCAACACGATGCACAGTCTATGTTAGACTACAAGGATTCTGGAAATTTGGACTCCAGAAAAAGGGTCTAAAATGAGCCGGCAGTGGCTGACAGAACCCCCCTCCCCCTTTTTTTTGCAGTAGCTAAATACCTATTACATTCAAACATATTAAATTAAATTATCAAATTAACCTCCTAAATCAAACTGTTTCATTAGCAATCATATGTAACACACATCTCTTGCCCTAAGGAAAATAAACCAGAGTCCTTTCTTGTGGGAGTTCAGTTCAATACCAGGATTCCAGAGATATGCCCGACCCTGCAGTGGATCTGCCATGATTCTTGGTCATCCGGAGATTTATGAATTAAAAAAGATAAGTGTTTCTGTGTCACATCTTCATTACTACGATAAACGCATGGAGTGATCCTACCCCTCATAGGCGGGGTCTTCCCATATCAATGTCCTGCAGGTTTGCTCTAATGTCTGCCTCAACTAAAGAATTCCAGGTGTGCCTGGAGACAAACCTCAAGTGTCAAGTAGCTGAAGATAACTGACAGAAAAGTTGGTGCTCCCCTCCCAATGCCACCTCCACTGTCATCATAAAGCATGGCTAGAACAACTGTAAGAAAAAGATTCATTCAGAAAAAGTGTAAAGGGAGAAATACTCGAGGCCTTTTTCTGAGTGGCGATCAAACCCTTCTAGGCAAATTCGATCTCTATAGCCACAGAGCTATTCCTTGGACAGACCCCTGTTCTGCTATCTGGGCACATGCAGCTTCTTGACATTCTTTCAGCATCACCCTTCTCCATTGTCCTTCGTGCATTATCTGAAATTGGTCAAGTAGTGAATAATCCTTTGGGACTACATGGAAATTGAATCGTGCTTCCTGCTTGTGCCACTTTTGAGAGTTCAAGGTTGGTACTAGACTTCACATGGTCTGAGAGAGTATTATTCCAGATGTTTTTGACATGTTTCACTTTGGCTATCTAGAAAGCAAAGGTAAGAAAAAGCATGACAGGGTCTTCTAAGGTTAGAAATGTGCTTGCCATATGATCTAGCCATCACACTCTGCTCACAGGCATGCTTAGGGTTATTCACAGCTGCCAAAGCCTGGTAGCAATCCAGTGCCCTACAGCAATGGAGTGATTAAAACAAATAATATAGCACCTCCCTTCCATGGAATACTACTTAGCAGTTAAAATGAACACTGGTACACAGGTGTAGCATGCTTCATTTATAGGCATTGATTCTTGTTTCTGTAGTGAATTATGTTGACATCATGACTTAAAACCATACCAATTCATCCTTACAGATCTAGAGACAAGAAAAACAAAGTCGAGATTTTAGCAAAGCTGTCTTTCTTCTGGAGGCTTCAGGGAAGAATCATTCTCTTTCTCTTTTCAGCTTCTGGAAGCTGCTTCAACTCAATGGATCCAGACACCATTCCAAGCTCTGCTTACGTGATTGCATCTCCCACTTCTGACTGACCTTCTTATCTCCCTCTCACAAAGCTCCTTGTGATTATATTGGGTCCACCTGGATAGTCCAATATAATCTTCTATTGGTAGATCCTTAACTTAATAACATCAGCAAATCCTCTTTTGCTCTATTTGCTGTATTTATAGGTTTAAGGGATAAAATTGTGGCTGCCCTTCAGGAAAAGGAGCATTATTTTGTCTATGATATATCAAAGGAATTAGGCTAAGTGGAAAAAAAATACCTAGAGCTTACTTAGGACTTCATTGATGCAGCAAATAATTTGTTATCAATGAAAACAAAACTCA
This sequence comes from Typhlomys cinereus, assembly GCA_023101885.1. Lineage (NCBI taxonomy): Eukaryota > Metazoa > Chordata > Mammalia > Rodentia > Platacanthomyidae > Typhlomys > Typhlomys cinereus. The sequence goes on along the minus strand of JALPQD010000111.1, from coordinate 1,408,739 downwards.
AGAATGTAGTTCACTGATGCTAAATGGATTTCAGAATGAAGCAAATGCAGCTACTCTGTCAAAAGGATCTCAGCAATGGGTCACAAACAGGAGTTCGTGCTTGCTGTACTCAGTCCCATCCCTACATGGGAGGGAAGAGAACAGCAAGCTCATCAGTTCAAGAATTTCTAGGAGGTGGACTACTCCGTCTCTGGAGGTGTTATGATCATACTTCCGTTGCTGCTGGGAGGCAACACTAAAGCACAAGTAATTTAAAGGCAAATGTATTTGGCTCATGGTTCCAGAGGGGGATATAGTCCTTTACGGCAGAAGAGGCATGGCAGGGGGCGGAAGCTGGAGGAGGCTCAGACAAGTCCAGCATTTTGGAAGCCCAGAAAGCAAGCAGCAGCTGCAAGAGAGGACTGTTAGAAAGAAGCAGGGTGGAGCTAGCCAACCTCAAGGCCCACCCCTGTGACCGGTCTTCCTTCAGTGAGGCTCCTCCTCCTACATGTGCCCTGACCTTCCCAAAAATGCACAACAGTTAAAGTTGCCAAGGCATGAGCCTGTGGGGGACTGCTCACATTCGAACCATGGCAGCATGCGTGTGAACCTGCTTGAATGTTATGAATGAAAAGAATCAGGAATGAACTGTCCCAGGACTTACTTTTGATCAGACTTCACAGAGAATTAGTATGTGTCCCTTACTTTTTAAACATTTTAAGTATTTCACAACAAAATATAAATTTAAGATTGTTTTTGTAGTGTGATGTGGTATGGTGTGTGCATGTATGCACACAGTGTGTATGTGTGTGTGTGTGTATATGTGTGTGTATGTGCGCGTGCGCACACTGCAGTATAAATGTAGAACGGAGAGGACAACATTTTGGGTGCTGTCTCCTCCCACCTTGTTTTAAAGGAAGACTATTGTTATTTCTGTTGCTGCGTTGAATTCACAAACTTCCAGACATTTCTCCCATCTCAGTGTACGTATGCTGGGATTACAGACATGAGCCACCACATCAGCCTATTGAACATGACCCAGGGATATGAAACTCAGGTCATCAGAACTGCATGACAAACACTTTTTCACTACTGAGCCATCTCACTGGTCCAAAGTTAAAATGCAAAAGAACCAAGAGACAGTGATTCTATAAGAAGAGCAGTGTGGAAAAGCACATCGCCTGTTCTCAGTTCTGGACTCTTGAAGCTAAGACATGGGGAGCAATTTAGACTTAGAAACAGGAAATAATACGAGCAAGTGCATTCACAGAGGAGTGCGTGGCAGGGTAAGAAGGAAAATGGGTGGGTGGGCGGCCAATGAGCAATAAAACAATCATGAAGAAGGTGTCCAGATGAGCTCATTCAGTGAACACAGGGAGGGCAAACACAGCACAGTGACATTTTCTAAGCATTAGAGAACATGGACAAGGAAGAGTGAGGGAACATCAGGGGGAAGTTAGGGAGCATCAAGTAAAAGTTAGGGAATGTCAAGTTGGAGTTAAGGAGCATCTAGTAAGAGTTAGGGATACATCAAGGGATAGTTAGGGAACATCTAGCAAGTATTAGGGAGCATGGAGCAAGAGTTGAGGAATGTCCTGTGAGAGTTAGAGAACATAAGGAGGGATTAAGGGAATTTTAGGAAAGTTTTTCTTTGAGCATCTTGTGGTGTAGTGCACATGTTCAATAAGACATGAAATAGATCTGTGTGTGAGGTAAGGGAAAGTGTGGAATGAAGAATGAGTTGGAGATTTAATGGCCTGGGGAGTACTGAGGCCATCCATCTGAAGCAATTGGCAGGAGTGGTGTCAGTGCATGAGAAAATGGACCATGGCTTCTAGACAGTTCTTGGCAGGTCAAATCCTTCTCCACCTAGGCAGTGAAATGAGGCATGTGCTTAATTATTCTGGTGGCATCAAAAGTTCCCCTTGTTATTCCCTCTCATTTCCAGTATATATGTCAGCCAATGCAATGTCCTATGTCCTTCCATCACTTGGTCTATTTTTCAGGGTTAATTTCATTTCTAGATATTATAATAATTTCTATTAGGATTCAAAATGAGGTCCCTGCTTCCATTACCTCTGGTCTTTGAGAAGAGTCTTGGCTTTAGTGTTTTAAGTTCAATGAGACTCAATGGAGCCAGCAATGGAGCTCAGCAGGGTAAGTAGGAAAGGTGTGAGAAAGGCTGGACATGTGTGGAAGAGCATCCCAGGAGCATCCCATGTGGGCAGCTTGAGCAGTTCCATTTCTATTCTTGGCTTTCATTATCCTTCCCTCAAGCACACTAGTAATGATAAAGAATGGATGTCTTGACATAGATATGCCTGAAAGTTTGAGAGACAGATAAGGGATAATTCACATACGGGTCACTGAAAGCAAACATGGAGTCTCCAGGCCTGATGAGAGGATGGTCCCTTTCCCTGGGTGTGCTCAGTAAAGATGGCACTCCACCAGCACCTTATGAGAGTACTTTGCCAGGGTTCTCTCTGAACTCCTTGGGTTTGAATCACTCAAGGAATTATTATGTTCAGAAAGTGGAAGCCAATGTCTATTCTGTCTCATCCTTCTAAATGGAAAAACAGTGCTCAATTTCATAATGTAACTAACAATAGCAGTAGGATCAGCAGAAGTGGCAGTAGTGAGCAGAGGTGTGTGTATATGTTCTGTGTGTTTTTGTATGTGTCTGTGTGTATTTGTACGTGGGTGTATGTGTCCGTGTCTCTGTGTGTTTGTCCATATGTGATTGTGTATGTGTCTGCATGTGTTTGCGTATATGTGAGTGTGTTTGTGTCTGAGTGTGTGTAAACATGTGAGTATGTATCTGTGTGCGTCTGTGTGTATTTGTATAAATGTGAGTGCATATGTATCTGTATGTGTTTGTATGTATGTGTCTGTGTTTATATGTGTTTGAGTGTGTGTGTCTGTGTGTGTTTGTGCATAAGTGACTATGTGTCTCTGTGTATGTTTGTGCCCATGTGGCTGTGTATGTATCTGTGTTTTTATCTGTTTGTATATGTGTGTCTGTGTTTCTATATATGTGAGTGTGTATATGTGTGTGTGTTTGTATACAGGTGAGTGTGTCTGTATATGTATGCATATGTGTACATGTTTGTATGTATGTGACTGTGTGTTTGTATGTCTGTGTTTGAGTGTTTATATGTATATATATGTATGTATGTACACATACATATGATGTTTCACAGAGTATTTCATTTAATTCTCACAGGTGAACTTTGAGTTGACTGTTATTTCTGCTTTTCATATGAACAGACTAGAATGGTAAATAACTTGCATAAGATCATACAGAAAGTTCCTGGCTGCACACCAAAGTCCCAGTTAGTCAGAGTTCAGAGTCCAGAAGCTGAAACATCTAGAGAACTAGTATTGATAGTTTCCTTCTTCAGTGGCAATGTTGTTCAGTGTTCCCAGTGCTGTGCATGGCATTTAATAGACATTCAGTGCTCAAACATTTTAGTTCTTTTCTTCTCACTGAAAGAATGAATCAAATAACAAGAACAAACAAATGATTGTCATGGGGGGTTCGTGAGTTGGCTCAGCAACTAGAGACACTTGTGTGCAAACTTGGTGACCTGGACTCAATCCTTTGAACTCTCATAGTGAAAGAAGAGAGTCAACTTCCCAAAGTTGTCCTTCAACCTTCACATCTGTGTTATAGACAAGTCCTCTCTCTCTCTCTCTCTCTCTCTCTCTCTCTCTCTCTCTCTCTCTCCCCTCCCTCCACACACATAATAAATAGAATACAAAGAACTGTCAATTTCATATTCAATATTCTAGGGTATGTGAAGTTCATGTCACATGCTTAGGTATTCTTCCATGTGTAAGGTGGTGTGTATCTAAACACACACCATTGTTCAATGGCTGTTTCCCACACACACTGGGAGGTTTTTTTTCTTCTTTCCCCTCATCCTTAAAGGCAGATGTAATAGAAGGCACTGAGGCTTCAACAGACATGGCCATGAATACCAATAAGACCCTTGATCTTTCCCAGCACCCAGGGTGTGCTGAGGCCATCTTCCAGCTCTTTGAGAGACAAGGAGCTATTATTTCTGTGAACTTTTTAACCTCCTGTTCTGTAGACACAGCAATCACACACTGCCATAATCCCATTAGTTAATGAATACTTTAAGAATTTGTCCATCGTAAAAATACACTTACAAATTAGTCTATCAATTATCTCCTCTGTTAAGGTTTCCTCTTATGGTTAAAGCCTTCTGATTTAACTAAGACCTGTAGGCAGAAAAGAGGAAGATTAATATTCACATGCAACATTTTTATGTCATCTTACAGCTAGGACTGAATAAGGAAAGAAACATTTTGGGCTCATTTCAAGGTGCTTACACCATGTTCCACTTCAAATGCCAGGACAGAGCAATCTACTGCAGAAATAGCAAACTTCAGGTGAATGTGTCCTGTTGCCTCCGCCCACCACCTTGATCCATGCAGAGGATAACACTGTTTTTGTTCTTACTAATTCTAGATTCAGCTTCAGTGTTCTTGATGTAGGAATCCATCAGTTTCTAGAAGAGGAGGTAACTTGACAACTTTCATCCACTAGGACAAAACTCCCAACAGGACTGGGATACTGAGTTATGAATCATTTTTGTCAACACCTAGCTGTGTAATAAATTTAAGCAAGTTGCTTTACCAAATTTAGCCTGCAATTCTTTTATTTTTAAGTGGACATACTTTAGAATCATCATGACCTATGAATATTTGATGTTCACAGCTGTGATTATACACACAATCAGCAAATAGCAGCAAAGATATTAGTGACCCTATCACAAGATTTCAAATGTGTACAAGTTACTGAGTCAAGAAAAAGTTTTCAATCCTATCAAGTGTCCAATCTAAACATTGGTGGTCTTTTTAAATATACTTTTGGCATCTGGTTGGAATGAATGCCTAAGGAATATGAAGCAAGCATAAAATCACTTATGGTGCAAGTCATGAACTTGTAAAGACATTGTGTGTGTGTGTGTGTGTGTGTGTGTGTGTGTGTGTGTACGCATGTATGTAGCGGCCAGAGGACAATATAACCTGCATTTCTCAGACTCCATTCACTTTGGTGGTGAGTCAGGGTCTCTCACTGGCATGAAGCTCAACAAGGAGTGTAAGTTGACTGGTCAGTGAGTTGCAGGGATCTGACCATTTCAACCTTCCTTGTATTGGTATGAGTGTATATCAAGCCTGGAGAGATGGCTCAGAGGTTAAGATTCTGTCTCGAAAGCAGAAAGTCCTGAGTTCAGATCCCAGGTTCCAAAAACACCAGGTGGAAATGGCAGCAGCCTGGACTTCTGGCACTGGTGGGTGAGGCCTGGGAAATCCCAGAGTGAAGCAAGAAGGAGGTAGAAGCAATCCAGGATGATTCCCAAAGTCACCTTTGGTCCTCTACAGGGAAATACAGTGCCCTCTGATACATACAACACACACACACACACACACTAAATAAATAAATAAATAAATAAATAAATAAATAATAAATAATAAATAAATAAATAAATAAATAAATAAATGTCCAGCAGTATACCTAGATTTGTTCTTTTATTCTAATTTGGGTTTGGGGATCAACTCCATACATGAAAAGGAAAAATACTATCCAAGGACATGACTGCGATAATATCAGTAACCCAGGGCACTGTTGTGTCCAGAACTACATGAAAGTATACTAACAAGAAATGCACTCCCATGACTGCAAACTACAACCATGGAGATTGTCTGAAATGATCTCTCCTCTGACACCTACGCATTCTCTTCCTAAGTCCACAGTATTCCAAAGAACATTCTTCATTCATTGTATGCATGCAGGTGCTTGTGTGCTCATATAGCTATATCTATACCTATAGCTATAGCTATTCCATATCTACATCTATATACACAGACATATATATGGGTGTGGGCATGCATGGTTGTTCAGGCCTTCATTCATGCAGATGAATGGAGGTACATGTGGGGATCACTATCAAGTGGTGTTCCTTGAGGTGTCATCTAACTTTTCTTTTTCAAAAAAATTTCTTTTGTTATTATTAGCAGTGTATGAATTTCATGTGAACATATTCATTCTCATGTGTCACAGTCCACATGTGGAGTTAAGATGAAGCTTGTAGGACTGGTTTCTCTCCTTTTGCCTTTACATGGATTTGTGCAATCAAATCCAGGGCTTCAGGCTCTGCTGCACTAGAAATATGCAGTCTTGTGGTTGCTGCCTTCACTGTCTGTCCCACCACTTATTTGTGGGAATTTTTCTTGTCCCACCGAGAACGGAATTTTCAATTTTCATCATATACTCAGTGCTATGTGACCAACAATTTGATTGTGAAAATGTTCACTTCATTTGTGACAAAATAGAAATTTATAGCTCTTGTTGACACTTTCTGATTTCTATCCTGTAATATTTTGTCAAGTTAGATTACTGTCTATTTTAGAGTAGGTGTTCTTAGGAATACCACACTGGGCCTCTTTCATGGTTTTCTGGTAAGTTCCCTGTAGCTTCTGAGATGAGGTCTTTCATTCATTCCATAGGTTGCCAAGATCTAGCCTAAGATCTGGTCTGGACCCTCTGACCTGTCATCTACCTTGCCTTGACATAGCCATCTCTTACAAGCTGTACTAAGGTGATTTCCAGGGATCTACCTGTCTCTTTCCAGAGTTGGGGTTATAGGCACATAGCATCAGACCTTGGTTTTATTACATGATTTCTAGGAATTGAATTAGTTCGTAGCCCTTTACCAACTGAACCATCTCCCCAGCCTACATTCTAGAGAATTCTTGAACTAGAGTCTCAGCATGACATGAATGGATCCTAGAGATGTAATTCAAAGGGAACATTGCTGGATGACAGGAAAGGTGAAGGCACATGCATGTGTACTTCCAGAAGCTTTGCAGAGGTGTGGAAGATTCTGGGGGACACAAACATGTTCAACTTCCAACACAACAGCAAGAAAAGAAGAGTGGATAGCCAAGTCACTGCAAGCCTGAGTGTCTTGAATTGTGGCAACGTGGGTGGGTCTCTGAGCAAACTAGTTAAAGGAGAGTGTAGGAGAAATGCAGATACTCATTCAGACACGGTAGATGAACGGCCAAGAAGAGGACCACACGTCCAAGATGACAGGAGAGATCTTAAGATAGTTTGCCAAGGAGATGTGGTCTCTGGCCAAGAAATATTCCATCAGTCTGCAAACAGGGTCCAGAATAGATATCAGGCTAGAACTAGATAACATCTGAAATGAATGAAAGAACTAATCTTAGAAGCTACAAGGAAGATGCCAGAAAAACATGGAAGAAGTCCACTGTGGGGTTCTCAAGATCATGTAGTCTAAAATAGACATTGATCTAACATGACAAAAGATTACAGGATAGAAATCAGAAAATGTCATCAAGAGTTATAGATTTCTATATTGAGGTAAATAAAGACCTTTCACATCAAATCATTGGTCATATGGTTTTTAATATGTGATGGAAATTACAAATCCTGTCTGGGTAGGACTCAGGAAAAAAATTGCAGAAATAAATGTTGGGCTAGACAGCAAAGGTAAGAGCCATGGGAAAGTATGTCACTATGATGACTTCACCATAAACTAGTTAAAGGAGAGTGGATGCTTCTTCCAATTTTTATATCTCCTGTATAAGGTACTGATTATGCCATTCTGATGCCTGTCCTCAGACCAGAAAGCAACATTAAGTAGCACAGAGAGAAAGGATTAGTAAACAGAGAAACATAGAATTCAATCATAAAGGTCTAACTTGAGGTTTATGTGAGAAAAGATGTCCCTTAAAAACCGTGATTCATTTTCTTTAAATATACAACAGTTCTTTCCAGTAAGGTGTGAATGAAGTTGATCTTTAGTTTTACCACGCAATTAATATATAATGTCCTTTCTGGGTAATATCTTTTAATGGTAAGACTCAAAAATAGAGCTGGGGAAGTGGTTTAGGGGTTAAGAATTTGCCTCATAAGCAGAAGGTACTGAATTTGGATCCCAGGTCCCACACAAAAATGCTAGAAAACGGCAGCAGGCTGTTCATTCAGCCTCTGGCTGGTACGGCCTGGGAAATCCCAAAGTGAAGCAAAAAGGAAGCAGAAGCAATCCAGGATGATTCCTGAAGTCACTCTTGGTCCTCCACAGGGGCACAGAGTACCCTCTGAGACAGACAGACAGACAGAGAGACAGACAGACACACACACACACACACACACACACACACACACACACACACACACATATATATAATAAAAGAGTTTTTTTTGTTTAAGTTTTAATTTTTTTATTATTAATACATTTTTATTATTATTTCAGCTCATACAAATTTAATAGGTACACCAGTTCCCTCCCTCCCTCCTCCTCCCCCCGTACCCCCTTCTCGCCCCTTGCATCCCCCAGTGCCTCCCACCCCAATTCCCAGAGAGTCCTTTCTTGTGCATGCCTGATATTCCTCTGGGCCCTCCTCTCCGATGACGTACAAGGACCCAGTGGCATTTCCCTGAACCCTTTCCTGTGTTCCCCTTAAACATAGGAACACTGCTGTGGCTGCCAATCCCTTGCCTCCAAGGATCTTGGTGCCTTTAGCATATGCTAGACTTTGTGGGGTCAATAGTGTGTTGGACAATGCGCAGGGCATGCAAAGTCCAATTATGATTGCTTTGGCCCTAGCTTGTACGGAGTATCTTGCATATCATTGCTCCTCCCATCCTTTTGCTCTTACACTCTTACTGCCCCCTCTTCTGCAAATTTCCCTGAGCTTCAGGATGGGGAGAGATTAGGCTGGCCTAGTTCCAGGTGGTTGATATAGAGTCTCTGAAGTTCTGGATTGTGGTTTGTTGATTTTCTTTTGCAGTTTGCTGCTACTGCAATGCCCTTCACTCCATCCTGGTGGGCATTGTATGTCACCCCCTGGCCAGAGACAAAAAGCTGTTAAACTAGAGTCTTGTGATAAAAGCACATTCAAAGGTAGATGTAATAAAAGTAGGAAACCACAGTAAGGGAGGGGTCTATCACCCATTTGCAAAATGGTTACTTTTTATCTGCCAGACTATATGCCCTCCTCTTCTGGTGAGATCATACCCCCTCAGTAGTAAATGATCAGGAACGAAAGTCTGTGAACTTAATCAGATGTCTCATTACTTATTTGAGTCCTTGATGGAGGCCTATTTTCTCTGCTGTAACATGGTCCCCTCTCTCCTTGTTTCTTGTGTGGCCCTCCTACCCCATCCCTCCTGTTCATAATCCTTGCAATTATTGTATTGCAGAGATTTTTCTATGAGTGTCTCTAGGTGGGCTGGGTGGGTTTGGTACTAGGAGCCACCTATTAGGGAGTGCATACGGCGCTTAAATTTCTGGGTCTGGGATACTTCACTTAATATAATTGTTTCTAATGACATCCATTTCCCAGCAAATTCCAGTAATTCATCATTTTTGATTGTAGAGATGTACCACTGTTTCCTTATCCACTCTCAACTGTTGGACATTTGGGTTGATTCCATGACTTTGCTATTGTAAACAGTGCTGCTATGAACATGGTCGTGATTGTGCTATCGAGGTGAACCTCTGCTGTATGGGGGGTTATTCCCAAAAGTGGAATAGCAGGGTTATATGGCATTTTGATCTTTAATTTCTTTAAGAATTTCCAGACGGCTCGCCAGAGTGGCTGTATGAGCCTGCATTCCCACCAGCAATGTAGCAGAGTTCCCCTCTCTCCACATCCTCTCCAGCATTTGTTGTTGTTTGTATTGTGGATTTTTGCCATCCTGACCGGGGTGAGATGATATCTCAGGGAAGTTTTGATTTGCATTTCCCTGATGGTTAAGGAAGTGGAGCATTTTTTAAGATATTTGTTAGACATTTGAATTTCATCCCCGGTAAAATTTCTTTTGAGTTCCAGGGCCCATTTTTTAATTGAGCCATTGGTTTCCTTGATGTTTAGTTTTCTAAGTTCTTTGTGCACTCTGGACAGCAGAGCTCTATCAGATGTGTGGTTAGTGAAGATTTTCTCCCATTCTGTGGGTTGCCTTTGAGCTCGTGTTACAATCTCTTTATCTGAACAGAAGCTCTTTAATTTCACAAGATACCAACTGTTGAGAGTTGGTAGCAGTGACTGTGCCATTAGATGTCTGTTTAGGAAATGTTGGCCTAGCCCAATCAGCTCGTGGGAGTTCCTTATCCTTTCAACTATGGTTTTTATAGTTTCTGGCCTGATATCAAGATCCTTGATCCATTTGAAATTAAGTCTTGTACATGGTGACAAGTACGGGTCCAGCTTTAATTTTCTGCATGTGGAGATCCAGTTTTGCCAGCATCATTTGTTGAAGATGCTGTTTTTTTTCCATTGGATTTTTTGGGCCCCTTTGTCAAAGACCAAATGGCTGTAATTTTGTGGGCTTATATCTGGGTCTTCAATCCTTATCCATTCATCTGTGTGTCTATTTTGGAGCCAGTACCAGGCTGTCTTTATAACTACGGATTTGTAGTATACACTAAGATTTGGTATGGTAATACTTCCAGCAGTGTTTTTGTTACTCAGGATTGTCTTTGCTATCCTGGGTCTTTTGTGCCTCCATATGAACTTTGAGATTGTTTGGTCAACTTCTTTGAAGAATTGCTTTGGGATTTTAATTGGTATAGCATTGAATTTGTATATTGCCTTTGGTAGGATGGTCATTTTTATGATGTTGATTCTGCCAATCCAGGAACAAGGGAGGTCTTTCCACCTTCTGGTGTCTTCTGCTATTTCTTTCTTTAGAGTTTTAAAGTTTTCATTGTAAAGGTCTTTTACCTACTTGGTTAGGTTTATACCAAGGTATTTCATTTTTTTAGGGGCTATAGTAAATGGGATTGTTTCTCTCAAGGCTTTTTCACTTCTTTCATTCTGGGCACATACGAAGGCCTCTGATTTTTGCACATTTATTTTGTATCCTGCCACCCTGCCAAACTTCTCAATTAGTTCCAGAAGCTTCCTGGTGGAGTTTTTGGGATCACTCAGGTATAAGATTGTGTCATCTGCAAATAGGGATAGCTTGACTTCTTCCTTGCCGATTTGAATCCCTCTTATGTCCCTTTCTTGTCTTATGGCTTCAGCTAACACTTCAAGTACAATATTGAATAGAAGTGGTGAGAGTGGACAGCCTTGTCTAGTTCCTGATCGAAGTGGGAATGCTTCCAATTGTTCCCCATTGAGCATAATCCTTGCTGTGAGCTTGTTGTATACAGCTTTTATTATATTGACAAAGGTTCCTTCCATTCCTACTGTCTCTAGCGTTTTGATCATAAAAGGCTGTTGGATCTTGTCAAAAGCTTTTTCTGCATCTATCGAGAGTATCATGTGGTCTTGGACTTTGGACTAAAAAGTTTTAAAAAAAGACTCAAAAATATTAACAGTCTTAAATATATCTTAATATCATACGAAATCTATTTTGGATTCAACCTGATTTTCTTCATCATAGTAGAGAATTTCCAGTAGATTCAAATTGTCTGAAAGGAAAATGCCCCATTAATCTATTTTACACACACACACACACACACACACACACACACACACACACACACATCGGACTTTTACAACTTACATTGCAAAGAAATTAAAGAGTTCTGGCAGATACCATGGCTATATTAAAGTGGTGATTTATAAAATTTATGATGAGATGACAATGTGTGAAATCATACTTTAGAAATTTACATTTCATTAGGTCATCTTAATATGCATTTATCTTTTATCTCTCTGATATCTCTGTTATCTCATTTTTGATTCTTACAACACATTTGAAAATGTTACTAATGATGCTCAGTTTCATAGAAATATGGCATCTGAAATAAACAAATAGGTTTATTGCAAAAATTATAAAAAACATTAAAAATTCTGCATGTTCAGTGCTGGTGAGATGACTGAGCAGGTAAAGATTCCTCTGTTCAAATCCAGTCACCTGAGTTTAATCCCTCAGAGCCCACAAGATAGAAGAGAACTGACTCCTGAATGCTGCCTCTGACCTAGAAATATGTTCTGTGGCACATGTCCCTCCTCCCAAATAAATAAATATTTTCTAAAATTTCTGCATGTTCCCTTAAAGATTTCAAAGAATGGTTCGAATGTTTCATTTAATACTTTATTAAATTTTTAGAGAAAGAGAGAGAGACAATGTTCTCTTGCCTCTTTGTGTTTGTTACTGGAAATTTTCATATGCAAGCAATGCTGCTTTTATGTATTATGTAGCCTGGGTAAATGGGCCCTTTTTCATTAAGAAGAAATGTCTTAGAACTGGAAGCCAACACACAAGTTGTTGGAAAATGACCACACAGACCCAGCACAAGGCACCTACCTGTCTTGTGCCAACAGCTCACACAACTCTGTCATTAAGGCTGTGATGACCATTTCCATAGAATGGATATTGTCAAAATTGAATATAACTGTGAACAAAGAGGTAAGAGTCAAAACTTCACAGCAACAATTTAGAAACTAAATAATTATTGATTAGCAAAAATATGAGAGAAACAATGCCATTCTCTAAAAGAAACAGTCATTTTCATAATATTTACAAATTTCTTTGAAAAATAATATATGAAGACTTTTCATACTTGTACATGCTCACATTGTGTGGGAATATGTGTGCATATATGTATGGAGGCTAGAGAATATCTTCAGGAATGCTGTCGACCTCCTTTAAGACAGAGTAGTCTCAGGCTTAAAATTCATGTTCTTGTGAGCATCCCAGAGAATTCTCCTGTCTCTGCCCCTCAAGAACTGGCATTACAAGCACATGCTACCAAACTAGGCATTTTTATTTTATTTTATTTTATTTTATTTTATTTTATTTTATTTTATTTTTTTACTTTTGCAAGCATATTGAGTATTTATCCCAGTTTCCCTCTCTCCTCTCTCCCTCTCATCTCTTCTCTTTCCTTCATCAATCTCTACCATTCCTTCTCACCCTCTCATCCTCCCGTATGTTTCTATGAATCCCAGCGTTCACTGTGGCTTGTCTACTCCTATAAGGGCTCAGACCTCCATGGTATATCAAGTTACCTCTGTTGAGGCCATCCCACTAATATGGACATATCCCTTCACTCATCCAGCTTTAGACCTAAAGGTTTCCACTGTAAGTTCCCATCTTTCCCTAGTTTCCATAGTTCCTATGGGGGCACATTGGTATGTCAGTTATTATGCAGGTCTGGGAAGAACAAGTCCCACTGCAGCAAGCTCCCAAGTGCAGCAGTCCTGCCTTGAGTGGAATATCCTGTCTAACTGTTATTATATCCACAGATTAGAAGAACATTTAAGATTCAGCCTAGAAGTCTTCTTCTACAAGAGAGTTAGAGGACTTCGATACCTAACAGGATGCAGCCTAGAGCAATAGAGGAGCAGGGAAGTCGCATTTTTTGCTTGCATCCTGGGGACTGATCTTAGGTACTTGACTTGCAAGGGAGTCACTTTGCTACCTGAATCACCCAGAGTCCTGTAAGGAGATGTTAGCCAAAAGGCTGAGAGGTAGCCTATAAGGGAGATTTAAAACGCACATGAGTGTGACAATATCCTCATTTAGTGGACTTCACTGGGATCTAGTAATTTGCATTTTTAATAAATGCTCCTAGGGAATCCTTGAATTCCAACTTGAGAAACCACTTCTCACATGATTAAGGATGGAAAGCTATATTAGTTTTCTATAGTATTTCTTGTTTTCAAATTACCCTCCAATGATAGAACTCCATGGAAACTTAACCAAAAATAAATGAAAATGAGGGATAGAGCACATTTTTTTTCCTGAAAAGTATCCCATGCTGTTTCTTTTCTCTCTATTTTTTTCTGCCATCTGATAGCTTTTAGGACTTACTCCTTTTTGGAGATCTTCAAATTAACATTTCTTAAATAAAACTTTTCAAAGCATTTGGTTTGACAGAGCTTTCTATGAAAAAAAAATTAAATGTTCTTGTTTCTGTCAGAGGACTCAAAAAATCATCTAGAGTCTATAGAAATCTTTGTAATTCATTTCTATTTCCCCACATTGATGAGCAGATAACCTCCTTACAATGTTTTTTTAAAAGAAATATTTTTTACAATGTTTATAAAGTGAGACTTCAATGAAATTTTCATGTTCATAATTTCAGTGTAGTCATTGATCAAGTATATGAACAACAAACCATAATTCAGAATACCAAAGACCCTACATTATTCACCTGGAACCAGAGAAGCCAAATCTCTCCCCATCCTAAAGTTTAGGGAACCTTGCAGAAGAGGGGGCAGCAAGACTGCAAAAGCCTAAAGATAGAAAGGACCAATACTACACATAAGTCAGGGCTACAGCAGCCAGTATATAACCACAATGTGATTGGATTTTGCCTGACCTGTACAACGGTTGATGTGTCCATGAACCCTTCCCCCCCAAAGTCTAGCACGGATGACAGGGGAAAAGGCTTCAGGCAGTAGGATCCTTTGAGGCAATGGGTAAAACAGTTATAATAGAGTTCCCATGCTAGCGGGCACCCTAAGAAGGGCCTCCAAGTTATGCCACTGAGTCCTGAACCTCCCTAGGGTAGAGGACTCACAGGGAAGTTCAGCGCCCACATAATGGATCTCTGGGGGATGGCACCAGAAGAGGGAAAGGAAGGGAGGGGGTGAGAAGAAGGTAGGAAAGAGGGGAAAGTGCAATGGGGGACAATGGGAAAGGAGAGTGGAGAGGGATAGAAGGTGGGTACCTATTGAGCTTATGTGATTAGGCAAAAATAAAATGTGTAATAAATAAAAAAGTATGTGAACCAGTAAGTTGTAATGAAATAAGGTGGTATTGGTAAGAAATGTGAAGCATGTGGTATGTTCATGGTATTGCACTAATCACCCCATAAAAGCTATGTAAAGTGTTCATTGCACCAAAGGGCAACAAAACAGTAGCATAGAAATATTAAATTGCCAAGAATTATGGCAATAATAAATGACACTATTCTTGTGCCAGTTCCATCCCACAGCCATGATTTTAACCACATTATGGTCCACAGCACTGACATGCTGGTGGATCCAGAAAACTGTCTTCTATCTAAAGACATTAAGATTACTGTTTGATAAAATATACTAGATATAGCTAAGGATTTTTATTCTGCTCCTATTTTGGTCATGTACGCAGATATTTTAGTTTTTAATTTTTTTCTTAGTATTACAAGCTTATTTACATGCATATTGAATAATTATCCTTGCTCCCCTGCTTCTCTCTCCCTCTCTTCCTTCCTTCCCTCTCTATCCTCCCTTCGTCAATCCTTCCCACTCCCTCCCACTTTCCTATTTACTTCTATGTATCCCAGGGTTCCCTCCGAATCATCTGATTTTCAGGCTTCTGTGGCAGACCAAGTGGCCTGTTCCTTGGGCAGACCCACGGATGGGACATTCCCCTTCATCTGTCCATCCCTAGCTCCTAAAGTTTCCACTGCATGTAGTTATATCTCCTGAGATCCTCACTAGTCTATGTTGGGATGTCGGTCTTTCCGCAGATCTCATAAGAACAAGTCTCACTGTAGTGAGTTCCTGGATGCAGCAGCTCTGCCTTGAGTTGAGTGTTTTGTCCAGTGGTGGACCTTTTTTATACTTTGCTGTACTAAAACTTTTAATTAGTTAATTAATTAAGCAAACATCTTACTTTCTAGTGTTATTACCCCTGGATAAGGTTGTCTTAATTGAGAACCCTGAATGGATAATTGGCAATGTCCAGAAAAGTCTGTCATCCCCCAACCAAATTTCTTCCTCTTCCTCTTCCTTAAAGACTGAGTAAAAATGGAAAAGTACTCTCTTTTCATACGAGTGTCAAACATTAATATTCAAATCCTAAGAAATCACACAGTACAAAATTAAGTCATCATCATAATTTCTCTGAAAACAGGTTTCTAACATATATGAGAGAATATTCCATGAATAAGTATGGAAGCCAAAAGCTCTCTCTGTGTTTTCCAGGAGACCCGACACCTCTCTGTTGACCTCTCAGAGCAATCCATGAGTATCCTCCCCACAAATACCTTCAAAACCCCTGTTATGAGTGGTTAAAGAAGTTGTCACATTTCTTCACAGGCTGAGATGTCCTCCTTGGAGTGTCTGCCTAGTTTTTAATCAAAATACCAGCATTTTTTATGTAGCCTATCACTTAATGGATTCCTCTTTCAATCAAGAGTGTGAGTTTGTCTTTATTTGTCATGGCTTGAATGTGGATCATCCTCCGTAGGCTCATGTGTTTGAGTACTTTGTAACAGAGACCAATGGGAAGGAAATGGGAATTTTAAGAAGTGGAACCTTCCTGCAAAAAGTATGGCACTGGGGGGAAGGCACTGAAACTTAGTAAACTGGTCACTACTTCCTTCCTCTTTCTCTCTCCTCTCTAGCATCTGTGCCCTCAACTGTCTCCTGCTTCAGCCATGTGTTCTGTACATGTATCCTCTGGTGCAAGAAGTCAATGAAAAACTCTTTCCCCTGAAACTTCTTGGGTCAAAATATTTTTTTTTTTCACAGTAACAGAAATGTTACTCCTACAATTTTCCTTTCTGCTCAGACAGCTGAATGACTGGAATATCCATATGACTGAATACCACTTTCCTGTTCCTTTATTGGTGAATTCATTAAAGTTTGTGTAGCAGTCCTATACTGATAATATTATCTTTTCCTTAAAGATGTGAAATCATATTCAGAAAGGTAAGTGTATATGTGTGCATGTGCATGACGTATATAGGTATGTATACAATTTTTGTACCGATGCAATCTTGGGGCAAACAAGACTAAAAATAAAATGCCCAACAAATGAAAAAGTACATATATGCAATATAAATAATATGTAAAATGAGAATACTGTAGATTGATTATAACTTAATGGGCAGATAGACATACAGGTTGACTTGTAGATAGAGATACTAGCTAATGAAATTCCTCCTTGTTTCTTCAGTGTATGTAAGAACATGTGCCATTTGGTACAATTCAGAATTTATAAATGATTGCCAAGTAATTGTTATTTTATATTTGTATGTAAGAATGCAGTGGCAGTGGTAATAATTTGAGACAAATCTCCTAACTTGGTACTTATTCATTACTTTCTCATCATTGCTTGTAACATGGATGATCAGAATTTGTGATGAGGGCAATTTTTCTTGAGAAATTATAATTTTAACCGGGTAACAGTAAAGGGAAGGCTTGCTCCAAAGATTTGCTTCTTTTCTCCCACGTAGTTCATTTATAACTTTCCTATTAAGCCGTGCCACATTCTGTCTTTGAAAAGAATGAGAGTACTGATATTTGCATGGCTTCATTTTCTATCATTTCATATAAATTGAACTCATTTCCATAATCTCAAAAGAATGCCCTTTTAATAGGTGTGCTGTTTTTGCTTATATCACAGTCCATGAGCAACGCCTTTGACCTACAGAGGAACATAAAATAAAGCCTTTTGTGTGTAGGTGATGCTACGCTGGAAACTTTATCCATTGTCCTTACTCTAATGAGGGTTTGACTTTTCCAGATGTAGGGCACAAGCAGACTGTACTGACACTGATCTTGGCTTCCAAGACTCTTGTATTATAAGCTCCAGAGCCACAGATCCACGCTGTGGTCATGCCCAGCTGTGGATCGAGCTCTGGCATAGAAGAAACTCTGAAAACTTTTGTGCAAATCTGTGTGCATCTATGGGTCCTAGGATAGTGGAGACCGTCTTAGCATTCTCCCACAAGTTTCACAATCATTTTTTGTACCTTTTATGAGAGAGAGCTTCTTATCTTATTTTTCACAAGCATGAGGAATACCATCCAGGAAAAATTAATGGCCATGTAGAATTGGAAAAACTCAAAGCATACCTGTATAGCAGCAGCTTTAAATATTTTTAGCCTTTTTATTTGTTCTACAAAACACTTGCCATAGAATTTTAGTAAGTATCAAAGTAGGTAATTCATGTACAAACCACAATTAATACTGTGGCTATCTTATTTGTATTCACATTGTACTGTGTATACAATGATTAGTACTTTGATTATCATATCAAAATCTGAGGAGTTAAATTTTACAAATGATCAATAACTGTACACTTTATTTTCATGTTCTGATGTGAAGTTCACTCTCAGAAAAATTAATTTGACCTTAGTAAATAAATGTTGAGTTTCTTAATAGTAGGAGGGGCACATAAAGACTTGTAGGGAAAGAAAGGGAGACAGAGGAGAGGAGGGAAGAAGCAGCAGAGGAGTCTGCTGGCTAACCATGTGCTAGGACATCATGCAGGATGCAGAAATGTGTTCTCCACAATCTGACAGGTCATAATTTTATTTCTTGTGACTGTCAACTAAGAAAGATCATTTGCTCAGGTCAAAGCCAAAATCACGTCCCATCTGGCTCAGTCTAGAAAGTTCTATACATCTTTGTCACACAGGGGGATGTTGAGCATGCAAATGCAAGAACAATTCTTGAAGGAGCCCAGGAAGCTCCTGAACAAGCTTTGCCGTGTTATCTCCTCTCTTCTGCTTTAATCATCTGAGTAGAGCCTGTACATTATGCTTATGTGATAGAACAGTTCCCTCCCATACATTCAATGGTCTGTTTTCTGTTTCACTTTTTTTTTTTTTTTACTTCTTTCTGCCTCCTCATAGAAGAATCTTTGATGACTTCAAGAAAGTGGTAGCAGTTGCTGGGATACTGTCACCAATCTCTGAATACCCAGATATGAACAGTTACTTTATCTCTGCAGCATTCATCTATATTATATATCATATAAATACATATAATAATATAATTATATATAACAATATATCTATATTAGCCTATGAAACACATGGGTTTTCATGACAATAAATTAAGGTACTATATGTCTCTTCTTAGACACAAAGATTTTACATGGGGAGTAGATTTCAGACAATGAAAACTCAAAGACTGTCTTATTCCATATATTTCATAGTCACTATTAAAAGTCTACATGTGAAAAGCCAATGGGTGTGAAACACTAAAACTCTCAAAATGAGACTTAGAGGAAGTACATAAGATGTCCTTCCTCCCTACTGAGTATGTCAGAGGAGCAAAGACTTCTCTCAGTATGGGATAAAGTGTGTTGTGAAAGCATGGGAATGACGATTATATATAGTGGTGTGGGCACAGGCAAAGTCCCGGAAGGAAGTATGCTATGGTTAGGAAACGACATTGTTTATTGTGTGAGGAGATGATAAAGAAGAAAAACCAAAAAAGCAAAAATGAATAAACTCTATGAAAGGGTCTAAGCTGAGAAAGAGAGAGAGAGAGAGAGAGAGAGAGAGAGAGAGTGCAGAAACACAGAACACATCTACATCTCTAGATTATACATTGAACAAGAGCTAGAAGTGCTCATCAGCATCTGATGAACAAATGCATGGATGAAATCATGTCTTAAGCTGACAACCACCAATGTGTTTATAAAGTTAAGAGCAGAAAATGATTCTTCCCAACGTTCTGGCCTTTACCAAGGAAATAAATAAATCCCAACATTCAAAAATCTGATGAGGCAGGAAAGGGGCAGTGGAAATGCGTTCAGTGTGCTCTGTGTGAGGCAGATGGAGAGCCATATGGGGGCAGAGAGGAAAATGATAATGGTTCTCTAAGAGCACGTGTGAACCTTTAAAAAAGATTCTGCCATTGCGACAGGGCTGAGGATTCAGACCTGCACTTGAGGGGCCCAGGGCCAAGGCTTTTTCTAAGCAAGAAATACCAATATTGCATCTTGCATCTTTCAGCTTTGTGTGTCCTGGGAGGCAGCTACATACATATTTAATTCAGTTAAAAATTAAATTACTTCCAATTGGCAGATGTTAGGATATTAGCTTCAAAACAGAGAAGTATTCAAATATTCCCTAAATACATCAATATGTTGAAACGTCTGTGGGCTTTGAAACTGCATTGTATATTCCATTTTGAGATCGGGCATGCAATGCGTTAGGTAAGGAAAGCAAAACACAAAACCATATGTACACGCTGTGTTTACAACCACGTAAAAATGTACAGTTAGAGGATTTGAGGGAAAGACCATATGATCATTTGTAGAGATATAAATATTTGGCATTTTACAGTTTATGGGATGTTTGCCCTATAAATTTCTAGGCAGCAAACTCCATTATGAAGAAAGTGGTTGTTCCATCCAATGATGCCCTCTGACGTGGATGTGCTGTGAGCTGCTCTGATATTAACACACAAAGGACCATGATAGAGACTCCGTGGACTACTGTGTATGGTTGTAGAACTCTACAAAATGATTTTCCAGCAGGTAGACAGAGTGAGAGAAACAGGGTTAATAAACTTTAGAATACATTTGCTGGAAGAGTGCTGCTGTCTTCCTGTTTAGATTATCCACTAAGCTATCAACCAGACACTGAATTTGGAGTTGTCATATTACAAATTAGGTAAAGCATTTTACAAGGTTAATTTTGAGTATTTCATTCAAAACTCACTGAACTCTATCTTTCTCTTGATGCCCAACTTTTCAATTAAAGACAGACGGCTTTGGCTTTGTCAGTGTGCAAAGAAACAAAAAGGATGAATTAAACTATCATACTATCAGCAGCAGAACATGGCATATTAACCACTTTCTGTAAATTTACTGTAATCAGATATTTCCATAGCTGGCCAAACTGCAAGAGGTTGCTTATTATAAGGAACAATATTATTAGAAGCCTATATGAGAAATAAAATCCAGCTCTAGTTTTGCAAAAAACTCCTTTAGAAATCTTACACATGTGTGGGCCTGACCCTGTTTTTATTCTTCTCCTTACTCCTCAATTCATAGCCCTGAATTTTTCTTACTTTTACACCTCCTGGAGGTTTCAGAATAGAAGGACTTTAGAGGAAGGTTGAGAAATGGGATCAGCAAAATGCAGAGAGCTCTTCTATCCGCCTAGAAATTCAGGACTTGGTGAGTTAGGTATATTCATATTTGTGAAAAAATTTGTTGATTGGAAAGATGAGCATAGAAATTTATAGATATCACAAATACTATAGCACTATAGATACTGATTTATAGTTATTTTGAACCCAAGTTTTACTTAATGTTAGTTTGCCCAATCAGTTAGGACTGAAAGAGAAAGAAGAAAGAGGGTGGGACTATTTCTTTCCTGTTGTCATGTCCACAATTGTCAAAAAAAGAATACAGGTGCATAGAAACACCAGGGGACCTCTACACAGAGTGATCAGCATCATTTTCTCCCAGAATCTCCTTCTTTCAGCTGGCCATGGGATGAAGAGGTGAAAAATAAGTCCGACTTTTCTTAGCTACCAATCACACATTATTCTAAAGCACCAGAAATCCCTCCTAACAGAAAGAATACCACGGGACATAACAGCTCGAAGGACGATTTCTGTTACTACCAGATGAGAGAATTTCATGGACCCATTCAAAAGGTAAAGTCATGCAATTCCCCTACCTTCCAAGCCTTCCAGGGTTCTTTCCCTCAAATAGCCCAAACCCATTCAGTTTCATTGCCAATTCTGCTCCTCAAACTTTTGCTTAGTGTTTTCCAGTGCATGCTGTTAAATAGCTACATTTCTAATGTCCAAATCACCTACCATGGATACCTCTTCCCAAGCTCAGTATGAAAAGACTTCTTCATCTCTCTTGGCAGATTGAGAAGTTCAAATTATAAATTTCAAGTTTCCAGACTGGCCTTTTTCACAGGGTGTGTGGCAGGGTAATTTGATGAGAGCTGAGTCGGCAGTTCAAGCTGTTCAGAAGTCATTGCCAAATGGATGAACTCCATAATGAATGGCTGCAGGTTCCCTCTTATAGGCGGATGCTAACTTGTAACCTACAGAATGACACTCTGCAATGGATATGCTTATAATATCCACTAGAAGAAACATAAGTCTGATGGAATGCGAGGATAGAGAAAGGACCTTCCAAGTGCGTCCAAGAGGAAGCACTTGGACACAACCCTGAAACTGTAAACCAAGACAGGTACCTATAGATAGGGAGACCATGGGCCCTGGGAGGAACAAACTTCTTAGTGTTAATTATAAATACTTGACAGTAATCCACCAGCTAAACACTTATCACTATATCCATAGGTCAAAGAAGCACTCAGTACCCAACCAAGAATTACCCATGTGACAAAGAAGGTCTAAAACTTAGAAAACAAATGGCCAACACTAACTAATGCAGGTGTTGTGGATGGAACCTAATGGATCACATGTAAGTCGGGAAGGGAGGGAAACAGCCTGGAGGGGAGAATGGGTGGGATAGGACGGAGAGTGGGGTGGGGGATATATAGGAGGTGATAAAAGCACACAAACCTATTGTTAATATAAATTAAAATAGTTAATCAAATTTTAAAAAGATTATATCAATCTAAAAAATGACTGCAAGGAAGTTCAGTTATTGCTCCAGAAGACTCCAGAAGACCAATGTCACCGCTTGATTGGTGTCACCAAAGGCCTGTAGTCAAGCCTTGCTGGCAAAAATTCTCATTCAGACTCTATGGTATTGAATTTGAAATGGAACCACACTGCAGCAGTTTGCACCTGTCTAATGATTAGACTCAGTCTAAGCTCAGTTACCAAATTATGATGAATAAGCCATGTCAAATCTGCTGGACAGTTGAGGGAAACAATCATTTTCATTTTGACAGATTTCTCCCAAAAAGCTTACGATACTTGCAGCTTTTCCACCAAACTTCTTTAATCCATCACAGCTCTATGAGATCTACGTCCTCTGAGCCAAGGGAATTAATCATCAAGATTCTTATCCAATCTGCCTCATTAAGGATCTCATATCCACAGATGCACTGATGGAATATCTCACCAGAGAAACAACTTCTGTACTCACACCAAATGTTTCTATTTCCTACAGGAAAAGACTCTAAGTGCTGCCTTCACCTGAAGCCCCCTAAGGTGGGTCTTTGTACTCTATCCAATACCCCTATCCAAGTTGTATAATTTCAAAAATAAGTATGTACACATTATAAAGCAAATAAATGTCCTCTCAGCAATATTAGGCATGGTTTCATGTTTCCCAGCTGTCATTGAACTCACTGTGTGGCTGAGAAATACCTTGGCCTTCTGGCCATCCTTTTACATTCCAAGTTGTGACATTACAGATGTACATCACTGCATTCATTTTCATGTCATGTTAGGGATCAAACCTAGGCACTTGTGTATGCCAGCAAGCAGTCTATAATTGAACTACATCCCCAGCTCCCTATATGCTTTTACACGGGATAACTTCACTGCTATTCATGTGCAGTTACCTCTAACTTGTTATCAGAAGACTTTTCTTTAAATATGCATGTTGTAAATTTGTGAAATTTTTTTTCTGTGGATGGTAAAAGAAGCATATAGAATTGTGAATTAGGGGAAAAAAGTACCTTTTACTGTGTTTCTTTATGTTCTTATAAGGTCTGATAGATTGACAATAACAGCCTGGACTTCGTGAGGTTCAGAGGAGAGAGTTGACCCAGAAGGTCATCTACCAGGGAGACTGGAGATTTCTGTTATTGCCTCAAGAAGAAAAATATGGGACATGTGTGCCATCCACTAGAAATTTTTGTCTTAATTGTTTTTTATAAAGACTTAAAAGTCGTAAGTGCTTTACCAAATAACAAAATTAGACACTTTGTAAGTCAAAAAATAAGGAAAGTAAAGTTTGTGGACTGAATCCAGTTATTTCCTATTTTGTAAATAAAGTTTTATTGAAACTCAAACACTCCCTTGTATGCAACTTGTCTATGGCTCTGAATAATCATGATAGAAACCATGCAGCCTATAACACCGAAAATATTTTCTTTTCATCCATCTATGGGAAAAATCTTCTCCTCCTAATTAGGATGAAAGCTTAAACTTCCTGCTTGACTTTTCTCCACAAACCTTAGGATGAAGACCATTCCATCTGCTCTGCTGGCACAGCACGAGTGTTCCACTAATAGGTGAACTTGAGGACAAAAGAGACCTTACAATCTCAGCTTTTGTAGTGGGAATCTGTGCAGTGTCTATAGTCAAATTTCTATTTTTCATTCTAACTCCTTCATCACTAATACAACCATACCCTTTTTGCTCTATCCCACCCTCACTGTTCCTCAGTCCCAATTTTCTAGGTGACTATCTAGCATCCAATAAATCATCCAGTGATGTCCCAGTCACATTCAGAGTGGTTTCCAACTGATGGGCATGAGCCTAAACAATGACCATTTATTAGCACTATTCATGTGTCCATGAGAAGAGCTCTTTATGGGTCTCTAGATCAGTCAGTCCATTTTGGTCTGGGCAAAACCAGACCAGTTTATCTGGGCAGGTCCATGACATATATCTCTCATCCTTTGCTAAGGTAAATAGTCTTGTGATATTCTTTTCCTAAGAGGCCAATCTTTTTTTTAACATTTTTTACTTATTATTTCTGCTCATACAAACTTAACAAGTATACCAGTCCCTTCCCTCCCTCCACCTTCCCCGGACCCCCCCTGCTCCCCCCTCCTCTCCCCCTCTCTCCTCATCCCCCAGTGTATCCCTCCCCAATCCCCAGAGCATCCTTTAATCTGCATGCCAAACTCTCCTCTGGGTCCTCCTCTCGGATGAGGTGTAAGGACCCAGGGATATTTCCCAGAACCCTTTCCTGTGTTCCCCTTAAGCTTAGGAACACTACTGTGACTGTCAGTCCCTAGCCTCCAAGGATCCTAGCGCTTTTAGTCCATGCTAGACTTTGTAGGGTCAATAATGTGTCGGACATAACACAGGTCATGCAAAGTCCTATTATGATTGCTTCGGCCCTAACTTGTGTGGAGTATCTTGCATATCATTACTCTTCCCATCCTTGTGCTCTTACAATCTTACCGTCCCCTCTTCCGCAACTTTCCCTGAGCTTCAGGATGGGGAGAGATTAGGCTGGCCCAGTTCTAAGTGGTTGATATAGAGTCCTAAGAGGCCAATCTTGACCACATGGTTTTGAAGTCTCCACTTATTCATGTCTGTTCCCTACCTGGTGCCCAAATTAAACCACAAGACCAAACATACAGCCAAAGTGAAGAAACAAGCCCAGTTCAGAGAGAGAGGTCTATGAAGGTATCTGGCCAGGGACATGGAAAGAAACCACCAGACAGCTTTGTGAAGCATGTAGAGATTCATCTGTTACCACCACTCATATTTTCACTAACGTGGGGCAGAACTAAACAAACTACAAGTGAGCTAAACCTGCCATTCAATCTCTTGATCCACAAGGCTAAGCCATGTGTAAGGAAGCAATGGGAAGAGAAATGCATTAACCCAAATTTCATCAGATGCGATGACCTTCTGAAGCACCCCTGTCCTGGGACGGCACACTTCCACATGAAACCCGCATGCCCATAAGTCAGTCACTTTGCACCGCAAGCAAGTCGGAAAACAAGCAAGTAGGATTTAGTGGGTGATATTCACCAAATCCCTGTATTGCTGGCTCTGGACTCTATTTTAAACAACCACAGCTTTAAACATTTTCTGGAGTATTATAGATTCACATGCACTTAGCAAATGTACTGCAGAGGGATATTACCATTCACCTAGCCTCCCCTTATGTTAAAAATATTAAGCTGAGAATATTGATATTGAAATAATCAACTATTCATATTGTTATTCTTGTGTGTGCACGTGTGCATGTGTGGTAGCATCCATTTTATAATATATGTAGGATTGTCTGATGACCACCACAGTCAAAGTGTAGAGACAGGACAGTCTGGTGAAGGATCTATTTTGAACTAGTCTGTGCTCAGCAAATTCTGCACAAGCATTCTGAATTAATCTCAGTGTAGTACTCCTTAACAGCTTCAAACACTTGGCTGCTGTCACATATACACAGCCTCTGTCAGACACAGGGCATTTGTCTCTTTTGTAAAATAGGTAATTGCCTGTTAAATGAATCACATAACTACTCTCTTCTCAAGTGACCATGGAGTGCTTATATAATGTGTATCTTCTTACAAATCTAATAAGAGCTGTGTAAAATGAATTAGAAAGTGTTTCACTGAAATTCTCTCTCAAGGAAGCCCTGCTCTGCCCATTAGTTTTAAAGTTATGAAAGAATCTCAAACACACTAGTGAGTGAACCCTACTTAGATAGTCTCTAAAGGGACATTGCTTCAGTTCTGATATTGAGGGTCTCATTGAAAAGGACTCTTTGGCCACACTTGTCCCTGAAATGCCAATTAAGGCTTTGCAGCAACAAACTTTGCACAGCGAATTCTCAAAGATATTTTAGAAGCCTAGGAGTGGACAATGGACTTCAAGAACATGGAATTTCATGGAACTCATTGCCAGAAGGGAAGGGATCATTTAATTACTCAGATTCCACTTCGGACTTTGGTGAACAACACCACTAGAGAAATGTGGTCTGTGCCAGAAGCATTTATGTTCCCCGCTGGGCACTCACCTCATGTGTTGTGTGAGGGCATCTTGTGTTGAGAAATGCACACTGTTTTACTAATCATCCTAATGTACAGATGCACTGTAGTAACAGTAACACCCAGGAGGCTCATCAGAATACCAGCACTCCACAGACAAGTTTCTGATGTCAGTTTTGACAGGCATAAGGGGAGCAATAGAAGGTTCTGTTGGTGAGAGTCTACTCAAGGGATTTATAATAGCTTTCATCCTTACATAAAACACATGTTTAAATACATTTTTATCCATTCATCTTAAAGGTTATTCATAGAAACGCCTTGAAGACTTGACTCCATGTAGGCATAGCATATTGATTTAGAATTAACAAGTCTCTAGTCTGTTAAGTCCAGTTTCTAATTCTTTATATCCCTATATTGCGCTTTGTTCTCTTGGCCTGTAAGTTTATAGACTTTAAGAAAAATCCTTATTATTTTACTTTGGCAGCAATCTTGAAAGAGACAGATAACTAACTAAACTTATAGTGTATTCCTGTCGTTTATCAAAATAAAAAAAATCAAAACATTTTCTGAGCTCCTAAGTCCTGTAAACTCTCTCCTTATCAAGCACCCCTTCAATCTTTCTAAAATCTGTTCAGATCGTCTCTTACTACAATCCTAAAGGTTCAATGAAAAACACTTGAAAGAAACCACAATGTAATCCAACTTCAGGAGCTTTTAGATGAGGAAAAAATGTTGAAGAAAGTTAAGCAAAGTGTCTAAAACTCTATGGACAGTAGTATATGGACCGTGATTCATGCCTTCTCCCTTCTAAGCACATGTTCTTTCTGCAACACCACATTGCTTGCATGTAACTCAATGGAGTGGAACTCATTGCTTGCAGGACACAATGGAATGAGTATAGACATCAAGAGAGCTGTCTATTTCATCTACCATTCACCATTTCTCCTTCCCTTCTGCAGATCTGAACAGCTGATCTACTCTTGGGATTGCACTTGGCATGGAAGACAAAGTCATAAATGGAACCAACATGATCTTTTCCTTTCTTGGGTCTACATTCAAGGAGTAGAGGTCTTTATCCAGCAGTTCTTGGGCCAAGTTTGGCCAGCAGATGTTCTTTATTTGTTTTGTCCTTTTTTATAAGAATCTATGTATCATCATTGCCAATATTTGAAAGTTAAAAGATTCGTTTTGAAGAAAACCCAGAAGTCTGGCTTCTCCAGGATTGTGTTCTCGGGCAAGATTGTCCTGGCTGTCTCTGCTTGTTTTATGTAGACAAGTGTGAGATAAAGCAGGCCTTTTAAACTTTGAGCACTTTCTGTATACTTTCCACACTCCCAACCTGCATATATCCTGTGTCTTTCTACTCCTACCTTATCCCTGAAATGCAGGAACCAGACATTAGCTCCACAGTGGCTTTCAGTTGTGTTCTAGACACTGTGATGAGAGTCTGCACTAGTCCGATCTGGGGCAGTTCTGAAGTCGAGCTTAATGGACTGCAATAGGAAGGCCTGCTAGATACTTTCCAGTTAAAGATCCAGTCACTAATGCATTATGCTTAGGTGAGAACAAATGACTTCCAGTGTCTGATAAGTGGTTTGTGGGAGGATGTTTATTAATTCATTTCTAAAACTCTAGTGTTTTGAACTAATTGGATTAAGTTAAATTCTTGTACACAATGACTTTTCTTTCCAAAATATGAAAACTGTTGTCTTTTTATAGAAATATTAAAGGAAACATAGGCAGGTGACATAACTCAGTGGGTAAAGGTGCATGCATGAAAACCTTGTGACCTGAGTTTGATTCCAGTAACCCAAATGGTGGAAAGAAAGAATTCATTTCTAAAGTCATTTAACGTCCACACATGCCATACCATGAGTGCACCTGCTGTCTCTCATCTCTGTAACTGTATCTTTCTGCCTCAAATAAATATTTATTTGATGGAATCAAATGAAACTGTGGTATTTGATTGGGGTTTTAAGGAAGGAACAAAGCCAGTACTAGTCCATGAATAGGCTTGAGCAGAGATGGGGAATTAAAATGGAAGAAAACACCCCAAATAAAGATTCTGCAGAAAGAGTTGGTTGCATATCCTACAAGATGTCTGATAAACACTTTAGGCTTCTCTGAAGAGTAAGTTGATAGACCCATATAAATAGTTATGTAAATATTTTCCAAACATAAGAACAATTGGATTAAAACTCCACAAATTTCACTTGCTATTGTCAGTTATCCATGTGGACTCACAGATACTTATCTGAATAACAGTTCTCGTTTACAAGAGAATACACTGAAATAGAAACTGATTTTCTTTTCTAAGAAACTTGGAAAAGAGACCATTATTTTTTTTCCCAGCAAAACGTGCACTCAATAAAGATTCTGGGAAGAGTCATCTGACTTTACTTAGAATGAATTTGATGGTGAATGCTTGCTGTTGGCACTTAACCACCCATTTTAGCAAAAAAGAAGACATCATTTGTATTTTAGCACATACAAATCAAACTTTTGAAATTTTCTAAAGATGAATGGCCCTTTGGTTGATCACAGAATTCAAATGTAGGTATTCTTATTTCTCATCTTTCAGACTTGTAGATTTAAATTGTCAGGTCTCAAGTAGAGGCAATTTCTTATCTCTTTATGGGCTTGATGTTTAAATATTGAAATCCTCCTGCATAGCAGACTGTCTTTTGAATCCTTTTCTTCATTATTTTCAGGACACAGAATAGGATTATGAAAAGTTTTAAGTCACTTTCAAATTCAGAAAAATCCCATAATCAGGAGATGCCATCTTGCGCCCAAGCAACAATAGAAACAATGTTAAGATTCTATTTCAGATTCATGTATTTTAAATTTTCTACAGAAGTTCACACCTAGATACTCATTTAAAATTTCTAACCTACAGCCAAAATTATGTTATATCTTATAAATTCATAAACTGTTTTTTTTTTTTGGGAACCCCCAATGGCGTGTCCATAATTGCAAAAGTCTGAAGGTCATCTGGGATTACTTTCTAGATCAGATTTGAGGTCTTAACATTTCTGGACTATAAAGGGACACATCCACATCTACAGGGATGTTTAAAGGACAAAAACGATAATATAAGGAACGACTGTAGAAATTGGTATCTTATGGTGGCTTAATCAAGGCAGTTTCAGTAGTAAAAAGATTTAAACTTGGTTTTCAAACATTGTATCTAATTAGCTCTATCTCTTCTTTTAATGTTGCAAATGTGGTACAGAATCTGGAAATGTGTTCAGATTAATGTGACCGGATGTTGTAATTATTTTAATTGTGGTTTATGTTCCAGGATAATGATACTTTCTTTTTTTAAATTTTTTTTATTTATTCAATTGTGTATGTGTGCATGTGTGTGTGTGTGTGTGTGTGTGTGTGTGTGTGTGTGTGTGTGTGTAGAACCACAGGCAAATTCGGAAACCACCATGGACCCCCTCCCCCTCCTCCTTGTTTACTCTGCCCCGGGATTCACAGGCTCTCCCCTACCAGGACCAGAAACGCAGGCCACCCCTGCTTCTGCCCGGGCCTCTATACGTGGGGTCTAGGATCCGAACTCAGGACCTTCTGCCTGCAAGGCAGAGTCTTAACCCCTGACCCACCTCTCCAACCCTGGATAATGATACTTTCAAGACTGAGAATTTGGCATAGTTCTCTGAAGATCTCTTGAAATTTGTTCATGTGGATGAAGTCCTGGGCTAATAAAAACATAGACTACTAGTCTTTAAGATGATCAGCTTTTAAAACCCTTTGCACTGTTGAGCCCCTTTACCACCATCCCATACGCAGGGATTGAATTTCCCTTCTCAAGAAGGGAAGTTGGGAAGTTCACTACTAGCTGGAGAAATCCACTCCATCCAAGATCACTCTCAGTGTGATAGGGTGCTTATTAACCTGAGGAAAATTCTGTCACAAAGCTTATGCTATTTTGTTCTACTTGGGTCAAATTCTTTTTCCTAATGACATTCTTTCAAAATGTGCTAACCCTTGTCTTCCTTTCTTCAATTCATTCAACCATGCCTCTTTCAACTTGAGAAGAGTGTCACATTCCTGATCACTCTTCTCTAAATGACCTGCTCCACTCTTATCATTTTTATAGTCAATATCCCAAACTGAAGGTGAGCTCGGTTATGAGTTTCTTTGTGCTAAGTTCTGTGTTTGGATCAAGACCTCTTATTAATGAGCATTATCAATTTCTATTATTCTTAAATCAGTTAGTATCAGTTAGTAGGGTGAACCCTGGAAAACACTCTGGGTGATAGCTCACTATCTTTTTACCCAAAGGACAAAGAGATGGAAGGAAAGAGTCTATAGATACTGAGTCACTCATAGGCAGAAAACTCACCCACAAATCAAGTTTATTTGGTAGGCAGGGGCTTGATATATGTGAGTGTTAGAAGCAAATTGAAGCCTGACTCCATGGGCATATGTACTGACACTTTTAGCAAAGTCAAAGAATGATGGCTTGTTATCTCGAATGACCACATTTACTTGGAGCTCCACCTTTACTATCCATTAGGCAGAACACACTTACTTTTGTGGTTCACGTCTCACCCTCCTTATTGATTTCATTCCCTGTCAAATCCCATGAATGGACCAACACACTGCAAATGGTTTTGAGGACATGCATCTAATCTCCCTTTTCTTGCTCAATTTTTTCTTTTTTTATCATTCACTCAGAGCTTTTAAAATTTATTTAGGGAGAAAGCGTGTGTGTGTGTGTGTGTGTGTGTGTGTGTGTGTGTGTGTGTGTGTGTGTTTGTTAAAGGACACTGTGTGTCCCTGTGGAGCCTCAAGGGTTACTCTGAATTGCTTTCACCTCCTTTGTGCTTTGCTCTGGGATTTCCTAGGTTCTGCCTTCCAGATTTGGAAGTTCAGGCTTTCTCCTTTTGCCCCTGGCAATCCCCTGAGATCCAAACTCAGGTCCTTCTGCTTGGGAGATAGTCCTAGGTCCTGTGCCATCTCTCTAGCCCCTAACTTAGTTCTTGTCACTCACCCAGACTCTTCTCCCCTTCCCATGGATGGTCACTATGATCTCTCAGTTCTGATGTCTCTGCAGTCAGACTCTCTCCAGCTCCAGAGCAGACCTTCCAGACATCCCCTCCATTGCCGTGCCAGTCCCTCCTCTTTGCATGCTTGCTATTCCCCTTGTACTTTATGTTCCTCATTCACAATAGTCCTCCAGGTTTCCCCTCTGTCCTGGTATTTGCACCTTGACTTTTCAAATCCTCTCCTTGACCGTCTTCCATCTTCCCTAGTCATAGCCAAGTCAGCAGCTGTGCACTGTGTTCCCACCTTTGCTGAAAAGAGGGACCCATTTCTGCCTACCTTCCTTCTTTTCACTCAACTGTTCTTTTCTACTCTAATACAAGTTTGCTTTGCATGCACTGTCCAGCTTACCAGCAACTGGAAATTGCTGAGCTCTCCCAACCTTTGCCTGCCAGAACTAAAATTGCAGACTTCCTCCATTTTCCTCTGGCAAATGGTTAGAAGCACATGTTCTGAGACGTCCTCCCAGATCCACTGAATCAGAACCTCAGCTGTCAGGATGCAAATCCCCTTCACGGTCCTGACACATCCAAAAATCCCCGATCTCTCTTACAGCAATTCCTATTTGAACTGATGAAGGAATTTTCCAACAATGCCCATGTCTGGACTGAACCCCAAACCAATAAAATCAAGCTCTATGGGATAGAACCCAGTTAAGAATATATATATATTTAAAAATATTTTATTTATTTATTTGTTCTGTGTATGTGTGTGGGGGGGGTTGTGTGTGTCACTGTGTGTTCCTGTAACAGACCAAGGGTGACTTTGAGAATTGTCTTGGATTGCTCCTACCTCTTCCTTGCTTGGCTATGGGATTTCCCAGGCTCTGCTCACCAGACCTTCCAGTGCAGGCCTCCGCTGTTTCTGCCTGGCATTCTTACATGGGACCTGGAATCTGAACTCAGGACCTTGCTTGCAAGTCAGAGTCTTAACCCTTGAGCCATCTCTTCAGCCCAAGAATACCTATTTTTAAAAGCTCTGCAGATAACCCTATTGATATCTTAGGGTTGAATCTATTCTGTCAAGGCGTTTCCTATTTCGGGGCCTTTCCCTGGTCCTTCTGTTTGGAAAGATCTGCCCCGGCTCTTCACATGTGTTCTGCTGTTGTTTTCATGGTTCTTCAGTCAAGATAAAATTGTTGTCTCTTCCTTTCTGAGAATTCTAGGTCCATGAATGTACAGATTGCCCTGGTACCTGCTTATCACTTGATCCTCTCTAATTCTTTTTACTTTTATCAAAACTAGTTTTTAAGTTGAATGAATTTAAGTGAATGCACAATTCATTCATTGTTCCACTGGAAAATAAACTCTAGGGGAAAAGTAACTGCTCCCTTCAAAACTGAAGCCTGACCTCCCTAGATGGTGCCAAGACACTGACAGCCTAGAACCTCTACGCTGCACAAACGAATAGGTACAAAGAACAAGAAGCATGCTGGCATTCTAACTCCTACCCTTTTTGGGATTTTGCTTCCCTTGCCAAAAATTCTTTTCTACTCCTTTCATTGTCAATTGTTTCATGATTTAAAGCATGCCCACAAAGCCCAGAGCATCTACCTCAATTCTTCCTCACCTAAAATTCTTCCTTCCCTGAGATCTTCTTGGGAATGCCATTGAATCTGTCATGAAGCACAGATACAAAGCCCTGCAGTTCTTTCTGCTCCAGGGTATTTACAGTGGGTTCCAATGGGTGGACAGTGGGTTCCAGTGGCTATGCTGGAGTGAGAATGTCTGCAGCGAATTGACTTGAGGAAGGAAAAAGCTTTCCATCGGTAGTTTTAAGGCCAAAGAACCATTGAAGGGAATAAGAGAATAGAAACAGATATAGGGAAAGAAAAACTGGTTCAATACACAGATTAGCATTAAAAAAAAGTGTCTGTCTAATGCATATTGAGCATGCCCAGACTGCTGTTCTATCCTGTCGGCCCCTCTTTCTTCTCCAACCCTTTTAATGTCTAAGTCTGGACAGAAAGTCCACGACATATACCTCTCAGTCCTTAATCCAAAAGTATTGAAAGCAGCGTTCCCATTAGGGAATACTGGGTAGCCACAGACAGCCTTTGATTGCAAGTAAGCTGCTGCAGAAATTCTTCTTTTCTGATGTTGCATTATCTACCTGAGAGCAATCAGAGCGATCAGCTGGAAATCCCTCAACACTGTGAAGGAACAGACTGGCTCCCACACTACTTCTTGGAATGTCTTGCTGGGAGACCTGTGGGGCTCTTGAGCATGAATCAACATCCCCATACTAGGAGACTGATCTGCTCTTCCCAGAAGGGAATGCCTGCTGGCCTTGCTGGACAGAGCCAGGGAGAACAAAACTCTAATGATGATTTGATATCTGCAGAGCTAGGTGTTTGTATACTGCATCTGCCTGGCACAATGTCTTCCTGTTTGTATCTCAGGCTTCCTATGAACACAGGTAAAATCGCATAGATGTATTTACTCTAAGGGACACACTTTTGTGCTTGATCATTTAGATTGACTCCAAGAAAGATCTGTGACAGCCTGAAACTGATTCTGTCTTCTTTCTATAATCTGAAAATGCAGAGGCTTTCTTAAATTCTTGGTTCTCCAAGGCTCCAAAGCTTCTTAGTTCTCCAAAACTCAGAAATTGTCTTTATTCTCCTTTGTCCTCACTGTGAGACTAGATCTATATCTTTTACCCCTCTAAATCTCTCTTCTATCCAAAGAGTCAGCCCTAACCAAGGTTGCCCACTACATATTAAACTCTAAAACTGAAAGAGGGGGAATAAGAATTTCTAGCAGTCTTGGAGATGAGAGAAATAAGAAGATTTGGGTACTAGACAAAAGCAAGTCAAGTGCTGACAGAGGGAAAAATTGTCATTATGTGTACTCAGAATGTACCTAATTATCGTTAAGTCAACCTGGCATAATTTATACTCTGCACATGGTACTAGTGCATAATTCTTCATGTATTTCAACAACTAGAGCTAGAGTCACAAAACTAAGGCATCAAACAGGTGGGGGTGGAGGTGACTAGCAGCTACATGAACAGAAGAGGAAAAGATTTTCTATTCCCAGAGAAATCAACAGATCAGAGACATGAAACACCTACTTAGCCTACTTTCTGGATGAAATTTTAAAAGTTTATTCAGATAACTTACAGACAGTGGCTGTTGGAACAGTTCATTTCACATATATTTGCTCACTATTAGCACATAATTAATAGTGGTGATAATAAATTACTAATCAGAAACACAGAATTAGCACTCATCTTGCATCATTTACTCCACAGAGCATTTTACATAGATTATTTCTATAATAAGTCCAGCAACCTTGAATACTAGGCAGGGGTATTCACGTTAACTGATTCTTTTGAAAATAAAAAAATGCTTTGACTTATAACATTTGTGATGACCATGGAGCAAACATTCGCAACATGGATAGTTTCAAGTTACCAAAGTCTACATAATTTCTGAATATATATCACTTGATCCACAAAATTCCTGACTACTTAACAACGGAATCTCATAGCTAGTGAGAGATATCTACAACATACTTCTGGTAAAATGTCTTTATTTCCCCCTTTTCTCAGGGAGATCAACTCCTCCCAGCTTGTACAGGACTGTGGATTTATGTGTATTATTGCCTGTCTTGAGGAACACCATTAACTATAGAAATTTGGATTGTAGTTTGTCATAATACGCTCCTGAAGAATATCACTGTGCTCATAAAAGAAGACCAGGCATCTCTTTCATTGTAAAATCAGGAGACAGGCAGAAGGTCTATGAACTAGAAATGGGATGCTCAATATATATAAGAACTGATAGGATCTTGATCATAGACATTGTGCTTTTCAAAACTGTGAACAATAAAGTCAATCAGTTAATGGCATTTGAATGGAAAGAACCACTTTTTTACTTTTGAGTAAAGACGGAAATTTGCCTGAAATTCCACTTGCCACCAGCAGCAGAGCTACTTTCAAGATTTGAGGGTTCAATTTAATAGATGTGAACTTTGTGACAACCGCGAGTGCCCAAACCAACAGATAAGCACACACATTCACAGAAATACATTTCATAGAAGACGAAGGAAACAAAAAGCTAAAATAGCATTCTTAGGCATGTTATGTTTATTCAATACTCCAGTCTAACCTGTTTGGTCACAGTGCCTGATTCCCAAATTGAGCTCAGTCTTGATTCACTGGGTTTCCCTAAAGGAAACTGTCCACAGTCTTCTATAATCTGAGCCACCATCACTTACAAATATCTTCCCGTCATGCAATGGCTATTGGCAAAGTTCGCTTCCCCTTCTCGGCACTGTGCAGAATGATCAATGCTACATCTCTCAACAATCTGGGAAAATTCCCAAGTGAGCAAGTCTGCCTTTTCTTAATGATGCATTGCTGAACACAAGCTCCATTAACTATACACAATCCTTTAATTTGGAAAATCACTTCAATGATTATTCTTAATGAGTATCAAGGTAGTTATATGAAAAGTAGCACTTCTTCTAAATTAAATGAAAACCCATGAACTCTAATATATCTTTTAATTAGAATGCCCTTCAAATATGTCTTATGAATAATCATGTTAATATTCCATTATTTATTGAATAATAAAGTTTTGTTTGGAAATTATACATTTTTTCCATTTCTGATGGAGGTTTTAATAAACATTATTTGTAAAAAGCCAAGTGGTTTGTTTAAAATATAGTGAACTCCACTTTTAACCTAATATAACCCTTTTAATGGGTAGAATAAATTGTCTGTTACATAGAGATGAGTTATTCTGATTTCGTAAACTGCCATAATATTCTGAAAGCATTGAAAGAGGAAAAAATGACATCAATTCACTCAGCAATGATCCAGAACAGTTGCTTTAATATGAATATATACATATGAAAAATCATGGTTCTCCACATTCAGAAGCTATCTTAATTACCTTAAAAGCTTTAAAGAAACTCTTCCCAAGTGGTTTTCTTTAAAAAAAAAACAAGTCTTTATATATCATGCCTCACTAATTATTGAAAATAAGTATAAGTAGCATGCATGTGTGACTCTGTGTGTACTTGCATGTGTATAATATGTGTGTGTGTATGCATGATGAATAGAAAGTGAAAGAATATGTTTGAGTAGTAGAAAATGATTTAAATTTTATTTCTCCTGTGACTTTATGCCCTGAGGTTCTTTTTTATTCTAAAACTTCATGAATTTATTAGTGAAAGAGGGATTTACAGAAAATGCATTCTTACAAATATGGGCAGTAAGCCTTGAGGGTACATTTTGCCTTTCTAAGTGAGAAACAGGTGGGTAAGGAAACATGGGATATAAAAAATACCTTTCTGATACAAATCATAATTGTGTGTTCTGCATAAAGAAGACAACTGCAATTCACATTTGCTTATTTTGCTTAGAGGCCTAGACTTGAAACTGATATTACCAGCTCCCTGTGTCAGAAAACCTGCAAAGAGACTATATATCCCCTTAAACAGAGGTTAACAATATGAGCTTTATCTGAATGCTACAATAATTGGATGGTCCAGAGTCAGAGATTACAAGCTGTTTTCTTATTTAGGCTTATGGATGATGGTATATCCAAAAGTTAAAAAATATATATCCTTTTTGTTTACTTGGAGAAAGTGAGAGGGAGAAAAAAATAGGATCCACATGCTGCAAAGTATATATGGAAGACAGAGGACAACTTTAGATAGTCAGTTTTCTCCTTCTACCATGTGGACTCAGAGGATTGAACTCAGGTCTCTAGTTTTATATTTCAGTACTTTTAACCACTGAACCATTTTACTATCACTAATACCTCCAAATTTAAAGGAATTTTTTTTCCAAGAACAATCATTTAAATGTCTTATTGGCTTATCAAAAGAGTGAGAAACTCTGTAAAATTTTAAAATTCCTGATAGAATCACTAAGGTAATTCATGATTGCCTCATATAAGTCAGTATTTAGTCATCATTATTATAAGTATGGTCACATAGAAGATGTTCAAAATGGTGATACTCGGCTATGGTAACATTTGTACTGTATCTTAAACATTGATATAGACTTAAATTTAAGCAGAATGAGTCTAAATATGACAAATTTCAAAGTATTTGATAACTTAATAATATATATGTTATATCCTTTACCAGTACTCTCAAGTATACATCTGCAAAATGTTCTCAAAGGCTTGTGATTCTAAGTTTACATGTTATTAGTGGCAGAGCTGACCTTTGGGAAGAGGCAATCACCTATACTTGGTTTGGGGGAAGATATTTCAGAGCTTACATGACCTACTGCCTAGTTTGGCTGGAAAGTCTATGACAGCTGAAGCTCTTGTCTTCCTTTCTTATCAATGTCCCTAGAGGAGGGCAGGGCCAAATAATCTGTGTAAAATCAGAGAAGTCACCCATAACTTCCTACATTTCAAAATGAGCAAGAAAGGAGACTTAGGAATTTCCATTGAAGAAGGGATTGGTAAGATGCATGGTCAAAAAGGCCAACCCTGGTCTTAGTGACATGTGGTTCATCAACATGACATTTTGAAGAACAGAAGTTGTACCTGAGTAAATGCTAAACATTAATTTAATTAACACTATGCAGAAACTGCTCTCATATGAGAAGCTAACATGTTATCAGTGGTAGAAGGGCACCTGCATGGGACTTTGGGCTCGAAAGATCAGCTGGCAGTGTACACTGAGACCTGAGCAGATGTTAACCAGAGCCCAAGCATTGAGAAGGACAAGGAGGATGTCTAAGCAGAGAGATGGCCACTCACAATCATCTCTCTTCTTAATGCAAAAGCAAGTATGGAGGGTCACCATAGAGAAAAGTATAGCAGGGTGAGCTCTAATGCCCAAGCAGTTGGGAAGCATGCTTTAGAAAGGGAGCGCCTCAAGAGTGATTTAGACATGGGTGGCATTGGGGTGAAGAAAAGTCAGCACTGGGATGGATGGGTGTAAATGAGAAGCAAGTGCTCCCACATGGCTGGATT
Organism: Typhlomys cinereus; assembly: GCA_023101885.1. Lineage (NCBI taxonomy): Eukaryota > Metazoa > Chordata > Mammalia > Rodentia > Platacanthomyidae > Typhlomys > Typhlomys cinereus. The sequence goes on along the minus strand of JALPQD010000111.1, from coordinate 1,370,438 downwards.
GAAGCAACCTGTCATACACTATCTGAATGTAGGAGACATGGAGGATTGCTCAGGGGACATCTTAAGAAGAGTGACAGGAGATCAACACTGTCAACTAAGATAAGTCAATCTGTGAAAGGTCTTACCCATATTATCGCAGTTGGACAATGAAGGTATAATCACAGACTAGAATTGGAAAGGTATTGGCTTGTGCATATGGTTTTTAATCTACTGAGGTAAGTAAAAATGTTTATGCATATGCACACTAGTGTGCCTGTCCATGCACACGTGTGTGTGTGTGTGTGTATGTGTATGTGTGTGTGTGTACATGCATACACTGGCACCATGTTGCAGTCCAATGTCACATATGTAGGCATTTCATTTTTTGCTTGTGGCTAAACACACTCTAATAAAGACAAAACAAGCAATTACCTTGCTTTTGACTTCCAAGTGCCTTTTTTCCACTAACAGGAATCAGGGATCCTCAAGGAACTATCCAAATCCAGAACTGAGTCAGAAAATAAATTTTTTGGGGGGGATTCTGCCAGGGCATGATGGGGATGTGTCAAAAAGCCACAGAGGGAGATCTCTGTTCCCAGATTTGAAGCCTTATTTTCACCTGCAAATCAGTTATGTAGCAACTGAATGTCTAAGGCGTCCATCAAGATAGAGAAATGTGGAAGAGCAGGGATTGCAAAAAATAGAATGAAAAAGAAAACGATTCTAAGAAATCAACTAAGCAAATGACCAAAACCCTATTAATACATGAACAATCTCTAGTGAAAGCATCACAGGAAAGATGAGAGATGGCAGAGGAAGCAATAACATTACTGTCTTTTCAGACGAAATAGACTCATCAAAGAATCCTACAGAACACTGTGCCAATGATTTCCAAACTCTATGATTTTGCAGAAAATCATACTTATTACTTCTTAGGGATATACATACATCACAATTGATGAGACAATGAAAGTATCAGGAGAACTGACTGGGAGTAACTGGTCTCCTCCCATGAAGTTCATTCTTTCTACATGCTGCAAAGCCAGGAGTGTCAGAGCCATTGGAATCTCACTGAACTTTTTAAAACAGATTGTAACCTTAATCATATTTGAGTTGTTTGAGATAATAGAGTGAGAGATAAAGAGAAAGAAATATTCTAATAAAAATAAGATTATAGACTAATTTCACCATAAACATATATTATGAAAATTTAATAAAATATGAGAAAAACACACAAGTACTTTTATAATCATTTACATGTGTATATGCTATACATCACAATGTACTTATGATCAACTTTTAAAAGAAAGCACAGTCATATATTAGAAGGAGAAGACACACAATCATCTGCAGATAGATGAAAAACTACTACTCAATTCTATGTTATTCAAGGTAAATCCTTTAGCAAGTTATTAAATAGGAAGGTGCTTCTCTTCTTATTGATTTTTTCAAAAAACCAGCTTTATGACTGGTTGATTCTTTCTATCGTTTTCCTAATCTCGATTTCAGATATTTCTCCTCTTATTTTGCTAATCTCCTCCTTTCTACTGCTTTTGGGATCAGATTGCTCTAGTGTCTCTAAAGCTTTTAGCTGCATTGTTAATTTATTTATTTCTGATGTTTCCATTTTTTTGATGTAGGCATTAAGAGCTATGAACTTACCTCTTAGGAAAGCTTTCATTGTGTCCCAGAGATTTTGGTAAGTTGTATTTTCATTATCGTTCACTTTCAGGAAATCTTGAATTTCCTTTGTAACTTCTTCCTGAATCCAATTCTCATTCAGCATCATAGTGTTTCCAGGAATTAGTGTATTTTCTGTTGCTTGTTGTGTTATGGATATCAAGCTTTAAGCCGTGGTGGTCTGATAAGGTGCAGGCTAGAATTTCAACTTTTTTGTATATGTGTAGATTCGTTTTGTGGCCCAATATGTGATCTATTTTGGAGAAAGTTCCGTGTGCTGCTGAAAAAAAGGTGTATTCTTTGGTGTGTGGATGAAAAGTACGATAGAGATCTGTAAGGTCCATTTCAGTAAGGGTTTGGTTAAGCTCCAAAGTGTCTCTGTTAAGTTTTTTACCTGTAGATCTATCCCATGTTGAGAGGGCAGTATTGAAATCTCTAAGAATTGTCATTTTGGGATTGATTTTTCACTTTAGATGTTGGAGGGTTTGCTTAATGAATGTGGGAAGGGCCATGTTGGGTGCGTATATGTTCAGTATTGCGAAGTCTTCCTGGTGAATTGTACCTATGACTAAAATGTAGTATCCATCTGTGTCTCTTATGATTTTCTTTGGTTTGAAGTCCACTTTGTCCGATAGCATAATGGCTACTCCTGCTTGTTTTCTGCTTACATTAGCTTGTAGAATTGTTGACCAGTCTTTTATTTTTATGGCGTGCCTATCTTTTGTGGTGAGATGGGTTTCCTGCAGGCAGCAGATTGATGGATTGTGATTTTTAATCCAAATTTGTAATCTGTGTCTCTTGATCAGTGAGTTAATTCCATTAACATTTAGTGTTATAATGGAGAAACTATTTTTAATTCCAGACATTTATTATGTTTAGTAGTTGTTGTAAGTATATTGCTTCACTTTTAATGGTGTTATACTTCCCTTCTGTTCTACCGGATATGCCTGTTTTTATCTTCAAGATTGAGTATCATTTCTAGCATTTTTTGAAGGCCTGGTTTGGTGGACATGTATCCCTTCAAGTTGTCTTTGTGCTGGAAGATTTTTCTTTCTCCCTCGATTATGAAGGATAGTTTTACAGGGTAAATCAGCCTGGGTTGACATTTTTGCTCATTCAATACTTCTCTCAATATGTCTCTCCAAGCTCTTCTTGCTTTTACTGTTTCGACTGAGAAGTCATTTGTTATTTTAATAGGTTTACCTTTAAAAGTGACTTGTTTTTTCTCCCTTGAAGCTCTCAGCACCGTTTCTTTATCTTGAATGTGGAGTGTTTTAACTATTATTTGCCGTGGCGAGATTCTGTTTTGGTCATATCTGTTTGGGGTGCAGAATGCCTCTTGTATATGGATGGGCCTCTCTTTTTTTAGATGAGGAAAGTTTTCCTTGATGATCGTTTGAAAAATTTCCTCAGGGGTGGTATTTTGAGATTCTTGCTCTGGTATTCCATGAATACGCATGTTAGGCTTCTTCAGGGTGTCCCATATCTCTTGGATATTTCTCTCAAGTATCTTTTGGCTTTAACAACCTCTTCCATTGAGCTGGTTAATACTCCCACTTTATCTTCAAGGTCTGAAATTCTGTTTTCTGCTTCATTAGTTCTGCTGATAAGACTCTCTGTGGAGTTCTGGGTTGAAGATAACTTGTCTTTTAGCTCAGTTTTAAACTCTGTTTGAGTCTGTTTTAACTGCTCTATGCCTGTTTTCGTTTCTTGCACTGTTTTTCTCAACTCCAAGGGTCTGTTGTGTTCTTCTTCAAAGCAATTGATTCGGTTATTTAATTCCTCCCGGATTTCCTCTTTTGTAGTATTGAACATGGTAATGATCATGTTTTGAAAGTCGTTATCCTGGGTAAGGCTTTCTTGGTCATTTTCCGTGAGTTTGTTCTGGTCGGAGTCTAACATTATGGGATTAATTCCTTCAGTGGGAGATTTGTTTACTTGAGTGTTGTTTCTCATGGATTTGCACTTTGACTTGAGCATTGTCGTTTTAACTCTTAAGATCTTCTTTCAATTTCTGTGCGTTTTTCACTGAACTGAATTATTTGGCCTGGGATTCTGGGGATGGGCGGGGGCAGAGCTTATCTAGGCCTCCGTGAGTCCCGGCTGGACCGCGTGTGCGTGTCCGGGGCAGTGGAGTGGGGAAAGGGAGGTGCTTTTCTTCCTAGCAAATTTTTATCTCAATTCTCATGTCAAGTACTTAAGGTCAAGTTCAGGAATTCTTGCAAAGTCAGTAATAAGATACCTTCATTGCTTTTGCAAGTCCACTCTTTCCTCAAAGTCCTTCCCTAGCTGATAATAAGGAAAAAGACATAAGGCTGACAACAATGGTAGTTAATGTCTATCAAGAAGATCCAAAAGAATAAAAAATAGTATAACTCCAGAGGTGTGATGCCTGACCTCCAACCATGCACCAACATTAACACACACCTATCATCAAATGGAATAGAAACAGGCAAGAAGTAGGCAGACACACCACACACACACACACACACACACACACACATCCACATCCAGATATAGACTTAAAGAATCTCAAGTAGCTGTGCATACATTACCTTTGGGGACAGACATTGAACACAAGAAGACTCCTCTGCCTTTTAGTCTGCATATTCACAATAAAAATATTATTTTTAATTGATCTAAGGGAATTACCATTGAAATTAATGTTTAAAACTAAAGATTCCACAGCAACCATGAAAATTTGAAAAAAAACAAACAAGTATTTTGGATTTACTCTATCAGAGAGCCAGAGCTATTAAAACCATGTAGTAATTAAAGTGGTATTTGTAAACACAAGGGTAAAGCACTTAATGTAGCAAAACTAAAAAGCCCACATTAAAAAAAAATGGTCATGTTTGAGAATTTGGTATACATGGCAGATGTGGCATTACACTTTTTGAGAAATGGAGTTGGGCCAAGTAGTTTTCTCTATGGAGAAAAATTAATTAAATTAAATATTTCAAAATTAATTTTAGAGGATTAAAAGACAAAATATTTTCAAAATCCTTTACTCTCATTAAAGAAATATTTAATGATTTCTGTATAAACTCTGATTAGAAAATATTTCTTTGCTAAATGAACCCCTCAGGGGGAAAAACAGACATTTAAGATCACATTAAAATGAGAACTTTCCTCCCTTAAAAAGCACACTGAATAAAAATGGATAAGCACACACTGAAAAAACACATTCACAATGAATACAAAACAAGATTAGTACTGAATTTTGAAAATAATCCTCTCTATCTCTAGGAAATACATAAGCTGTCATGAAGAGAAATGCTCAAAAGACCTAGAAAAGTCATTCATAGAAAGGCACTTTGAAGGCTATATACTTTCTTACAAGATACCAGGAAAATGCAATAAATACATTCTTTGAAATGTGATCTCATAACTAAAAGTTAGACAAAATAGAGTTAAAATGAAAATACTGAAAGATTAATCAAGTGGAGAAATAATCACTACTGACAAGAGAGTAAAGTTTAACTCTTTTTTTAAAATTTTATATTACTTATTATTTACTCAATTGTGTGTGTGTATGTATGTGTACATATGTACACTTGTGTAGAACCACAGACGAACTCGGGATCCATCATGGACCCCCTGCACCTTCTCCTTGTTTACTCTGCCCAGGGATTCACAGGCTCCGCCCTACCAGGATCAGAAACGCAGGCTGCCCCCGCTTCCGCCCGGCGTCTATACGTGGGATCTGGGATCCGAACTCAGGACCTTCCGCCTGCAAGGCGGAGGCTTAACCCCTGAGACACCTCTCCAGCCCAAAAATAAATATCTTAAGCAATAATAAAACACCAAGACATTTTATCAATTTGAACACTGCTTTCTGGGTGTTAGTTTCATGAGTTTATTGTGGTATGGACATATATATGTCACTAAACAAATAAGGAAACAAGGGGGGTTATTTATGTTCTTGGTTCTGGGTGACAAGAGTGGTACCAGCATCAGGAGCCAAGGGAAATGGTCACATCATAGCCACAGAGAGAGATGAGACAGGGACATACCACTCATACAAAGTTGATAAGTACTCCATTCCCCTTCCTCCCTTCACCCCTCCCTGGATACCCTTGCTCCCTTCCCCTTTTCCCCTTTCTTTTCCTCTTCCCTCCCTTTCTCCCAGTGCACCGCCCCCTCTCCCCCCCATTCCTGGAGCATCCTTTAGTGTGCATGTCAAACTTCCCTCTGGGTCCTCCTTTCTGATGAGGTGTAAGGACTCAGTAGCATTGTCTAGAGCTCTTTTTTGTGCTCCCCTTTAGTATAGGAACACTATTGTGGCTGTTAATCCCTTGCCTCTAAGAATCCTAGTGCCTGTGATCCATGCTAGACTTTGAGGGGTCAGTGATATGTTGGTCATTGTGCAGGTCATGCAAAGTCCTATTATGATTACTTCGGCCCTGACTTGTGTGGAGTACCTTACATATCATTGCTCCTCCCCATCTTTAGGTTCTTACAATCTTACCTTCTTACTTGCTACCCTGGCAAAATACTGAGCTGCCAGCTCTCATCTTGTCTACCCGTCTAGGGAATGTTCCCTCCTACTATGGGATAGGTTTCCCCACTTCAATTAAATAATCTCTTGCAGTCTTGCTCAGAGGTTTGCCTTAACTAAATAACTCTTTATGGGTAGGTTTTAAAGCTTAGCTCTCTGTAGTCAAGTTGACACTTAAACCTAATAGACAATTTAAGCATATGAGAAATGTAATGCTATTCTCACAATTCTTTGTTTATAATCATGCCTACTAAATTTAAGAAAATATAGGAATGGCATCTTCTCATTCCATCCTGCACTTTATTGGGTACTAAGATGATAGATACATACATACTGATGAAGGGTACATGTTATTCAAGGGTACATTTCCTTTGGAAATTTCTCATTAACTCATAACTAAACTCTCAGTTTTAGGAGGCATGGTATGAAATATATCCACGGCAAGAATCTAGAGATCACAAGAATTAGAGAAATCAGTGTTTCAAGAAAAGGTCCTATTCCCTTCGGTAACACTTTCCAATGCTCTAAATATTTTGTGTTAGAATGGAAGACTCAGATGCAATTTACACATTGCCCACCTCAGGAAGGCAGGGCATCATGTAGGCATCGGTAATTGGAAATGATAAGGTTAGGTTACCTTGCTGATTCATAGCTCATTGCTTTAATTAGAAGACATTGGAAACCCTGGAGCAAGTGACAAACATTTGCTTTCAAGGTAATGAACATTTCTTTCGTATTTCTTTAATTTGATTCTCTAGGTCAACAGATCCAGTGGCTAAACTTGGCATTGAAAACTTGATTCCTTTTAAGCCTAGAAATAAATAGAGAACAGGTAAGTCGACACACACATGAAATTTACACTGCCACATTATCAAAATTTTATGCTTCTAATAGTGGTAATAGCTATGCTATTCTTTGGAGAAGGTTCTTATGGTCCTTGGGTAAAGAGAAAAGGAGCATCTTTCACCTGGCATAAAACTCTGGGTGTATATTGACATAGGAGCAGCAGCAGAAGATATTTGGGATGCTGCTATTGAGACCGCTGGGTTTTATGAATCTGCATGCTGGCATTCCTGCTGGCACGGATTCCTGGTGCCACCAATTAGATGCTTTGGACTCAAGCATCGCAAACTGACTTGTGTTGCAAATTTAGCACCTCTAAGATCTTAATGGTTTCCTCATCTGCAAATTGGGGTTGAAACAACATATTGTTAAGAGTATTATGTGCTGGCTTAGTGAAGTAGTTATCCCTGTAATATTCCTGGAAAAATATTTACTTGACAATTTTTTGTTTAATGAAGATAATGGCTATATAACTTTAATGATCTCTCTGTCCTAAAATCTGAATGGACACACTTGTGTTAGATAAAGGACCGAATATCTAATTTTAATATTGAGAAATAGAGTTGGACCAGACCAATGAAGTGGTTCAAAGTATCGGAGCTCAGTCATTAATCAGTTCTATTGCTTTGGAAATGCCACTATACTTTCATTGTTTCCAATCATTTGTTTGTAGTATAGAGTAAACAAACTGAGTGACCTATAACATACTACCTCAGTTCTAATAGTCAAGAACGACTTGGCAGAGTAAGGGAATAAAGGACCAGAGGATCTGAAGAGATGTTACACAGTTTATGATTTTTAAACTATTTATTCTAGCTATTTAAAAGTTTCATTTCAAACTATTATGTAAAGTTTGTGTCTTTTTATTTATTAAACAGATTTAGACTTCATTTCAGGGAGAGAGCAAAAGCAATAATATTAACAAAATAAAAAAGCTATAAGCATATTATCATGTAGTTAATGGAAGCCTTATCATATACCACAGAAGGACCAAGGAAGTACAGTGGGTTCCTGATAATACTTAAAGTTCATCTTCACTAATGACCTTGTGAACTCTCTAAGACCAGAATGGGTGGTAAACTAAATCTATTTCAGTCTGAAATGAAAAAGAAAAATATAAAAAGTCCCACAATGTCCTTGTCTATACATTTAAATTTCAATGTGTTGGAGCTCACAGATCCCACAGTAAAACAACTTGACAGGTAGTCCGTTAAGAAGAGTCAGATCTTGGAAAAGGAAGTGATGCGCAAGGGAGCTTCACATATCTCTTCTCACATTTGTTTGACCTAAGGAAGCGCGCTCTGTTGATGATACAGGAGATGATCTCCAAGAGAGTGATGCTTCTGGACAGAGAAACAGGAAACAGTTGTTTGCTGTCAGAGAATACAGGAGCAAGTCCTGAGGGGACGCACATCGGTAGGAGAAAGCCTTGCTTCTGGGTCCAAACACACTAACGCTAAAGCTTCAGGACATTTATACACACAACACACACACCACACACACACACACACACACACACACACACACATGATCACACACGATCACACACACCACACATGTCCTCCCATCACACTACAAACTCCACATACATGTAACACACAGGCAAACATATGTACCACATACATACAAACACACACACACATACAACACACACACATACCGCACCACACACACCCAAAACACAGTATACTTGACACACATACACACTCACACACACCACAAGCACACACTACGCATGTCCTCTCCCTCTATCAACACCACAAACACAATATAGCATACACATTACATACACAGGAAAATACGTATACTACACTCACACACATATACACAAAGCACAACACACATACCCTTAATACAAATACAACACACATACCCTTAATACAAATACACATAACACATACACAAACACAAATATACACCATCACATACACATCACACATACCACATATACACCACATATACATAAACACAATACATACACACACATACCACATTTGTAATAGACATGAATGTTATTGTAGATCTTGAAAACTAAGCTGTAATTTGGGTATAGATATCACAAATGAAATGCAATTTGTAGTCTAAAATTGCTTGTTCTGATTTAGTGCCATTGCATGCAGCTTGCATGTAGCTCTAGGTTCTAGGGCAAAAAAGAGCTAATAATTAGATATACCTAAGGGCTAGATTCTGCCCCAGAAGTCCTGCTGTGAAAGAATTAGGGAAATGTGGATACTTTTCAAGGACACTACAGTCAATAAACCCTGGGCCTGAGGTAACCAAGGTGACAGCATTGGACAAGCAGCACCTCTTTCTAAGGTAAGAAAGCCTCCTGAAAATAAACAGAAAGACAGACATCAGAAATATGGAAGAAAAAACAAATGGAAATTTTTGAATTACAAATGAAACGAGATGGAGATCCTCATCAGACAGAAGGGGATAATTGGATAATTTCCATCGGACAGCTAGTGCAGCTGAAATGTTCCAATACTATGGGAAGCACACCTACCACCCCTCCAGTATTTACTGCCTCAGTACCTTAGCAACTTCTTGGCTACTCCTTAGCAACATCCAACTACAAAAGATTGTAGCACCACCCATCCTCCTCCTTCTTCTCCATCTCTCTGTCATTAGGTCATATCATGGCAGCTCTTTTCTCTTATCACGTGTTTATAGCGGCTCTCATCATTCCCTCTGACTTTAAGCTGTGTTTTCTGCTCTAATGCTCTCTCCCACCTTAAGGCTAAACTATGGTTTCCTTCTTGCCTCTCTTGGACTGAACTTTTGAGAGTTTCTTCTCTTTTCTCTTGTTTTCAGTAAAATCCCCACTTTAACCTCACAAATAAAAGAAAAAAAGAAAAGTCATGCCAGTGAGATGTCTCTGCTGGTCAAAACACATACTACATACAAACCCAATGACCCTTCTGTGGCCAATGTGGTAGAAGGAGATCTCCACATGCATGCCATAGCACATGTACACATGTTCTAGTATCGATTTATCTATCATCTATCCATCTATCCATCCGTCTATCCATTCATCTATCCATTCATCCATCCATCCATCCATCCATCCATCCATCCATCCATCCATCCATCTATCTATCTATCTATCTATCTATCTATCTATCTATCTATCTATCTATCATCTATCTATCCGTCTGTCTGTCTGTCCGTCTGTCTATCTGTTTTCTCGGTTTCTCTCTCTTTTCCTCTCCTCTCCCCCAAATAAAAATCAAGAATAAAAATAAAATGAAAATAGAAAAGCTTACTGGATTGATCTTTAGCAGAGATGTGACAAATTAAAGAAATCCTCAACCTGAAGACAGAGCGATGGGAATCACTTGCACTGAGGGTCCAAGAGGGAAATAAAATTGGACCAAGTAAAAGAGAGCAGCCTTAGGAACCTGCTAGAAGCTGTGCAAGATGCCTGACCACACCCATTATTGGGTACTAACTACATGTTTTTGTAGTGGCATTTGTTCAGGTTAGTAGAACTGGCTTATAAGGAAGTGAGTATCACTTAGATATAAACAACATTTCTTTTTTTTATTACATTTTTTGCCTAGTCATAAAAGCTCAATAGGTACCCCCTTCTTCTCCACCCTTCTCCCTTGCACTCTTCCCTCTTTCCACTCTCCCTGCTCCTCTTCCCCCATGCACACCTTTTCCTTCCTTCCTCCTCTCTTGGTGCTTCCTGCTTTCTCCCTCCCATCTTCCAGAGCATCCATTTATGTAGGTGCTTAATTCCTCTCTGAGTCATTTACACTAGTGAGGGTTCAGGACTCAATGGCATAGCTTGGGGCCCCTTCTTGAGCTGCCCACTAGTATGGGAACTCTATTATTACTGTGTAACCCCTTACCTCTAAGGATCCTACTCTTTGAAGCCTTCTCCCCTGTGATACATGCTAGACTTTGGGGGTTGTTGACATGTCAGCCATTGTGCAGGTCAGGCAAGGTCCAATCACATTGCAGCTCTGCTTGTGTGGAGTACCTTATATATCTTGGTCCTACCCATTTTAGGTTCTTACAATCTTGCTGCCCCCTCTTCTGCTAAGTTCCCTGAGCTTTAGGATGGGAAAGATTTGACTGGTCTGGTTCTGGATGAATATTGTAAGGTCTTTGGTGTTCTGAATTATGGTTTGCTATTGTTTTCAGTTTTGGAGATCAGTATGGTGATTTCTAAAAAGTTAAGGATTGAAATACCATATGACCCTGCTATGCCACTACTGGGAATAATCCCCCAAAATGCAGCAATTCACTACAGCGACATGAGTACAACCATGTTCATTGCAGCAGTATTTACAGTAGCAAAGTCATGGGATCAACCCAAATGCCCATGAAATGCTACTCAGCTGTAAAAAAGACAAATTAATAAAATTTTCCAGGAAATGAATGGAATTAGAAGAAATTATATTGAGTGATGTATCCCAGACACAGAAAATTAGATGCCATATGTACTCTCTAATATGTGGATCCCAGTTCCAAACCCATTTAATGATATATTCAAAGGTAAATTTCTGTAATACCCCCTATAATCACAAAGGATTATAAACAGGAATAAAGGGGAAAGAAGACCTCAAAAGAAAGGAGACAAAAGAACGCATTTTAATAGAGTAAGGCCACCATCATGTAGTGCATGTAAGTAGCAAGACATCTGATCAGCTCACTCTCACTTCCCTTCCTGTTCACTTGGTACTGAACAGGTTTGATCTCCTCAGTCACAGAGAGTATAGGGACTGGCAGATACACAGTAACCAAACGGGGAGACTGACCACTCCACTGCTATATCCTACTCCTATTCTTCCATCTACCTTTGAGTCTCTTCTTATATTAGGATCTTCATTTAAACAGTCTTTTATCTTTAGTTAAGAGATGACCTTGACAACCAATCTGGATGCAGCCAAGGGCAGTGTAGGAAGACATCATTTCTTATTGGATAGACCATAAAATTCCTCACAGATTTTCACTTTCTACTCAAAACTACCTGTTTGAAAACATGTATTTCAAACTTCCTAGAGCTGACTCTATAGTAAGCATGGCTGGCGTGTCATAAAGTTGAAACTTGAGGTTAGACTGTAAATTAGAAGCAGTGCTACCCTTCCCTTTCATCTTGTCAAAGTGTATTTGTTCACAATAGGAAAATCTGCTGAAACAAGCAATAAACTGCACTGTAATTCTACCTGGGCTAGTGAACCAGTGACCTGAAAGCAGACATCTTCAGTCCAGCATGTGGAGACACATCACCGGAGCTGTGGATTGCTATTTTGATTTCCATGTCATTTTTTTGTGAACAGCTTCCATTTGAATCTTGGCTAAGATGTCATATAGCTACATATCAATTATACATCCAAATGTATACACAATTCTGTCTAGAATAATAACACACACACTTATTCATCATCAAATGCATGCTTTTGTTTCATATAAAGGTTAAAAAAGATAAATACACACACAGAGGTTAGGTCTTGTCTCTTTAAAAAAAACAGTGGTTCATGAAAAAGGAATGAATGGGTGGTAGGGAGAAAGAAGGAAACACCAAGGGGAGAGGGAGACAAGAAAGGGAAAAAGGAGAGAGGGAGGTTGGAATGGGTGGGAGGGAGAAAGAAGGAAACACCAAGGGAAGAGGGAGGCGAGAAAGGGAAAAAGGAGAGAGGGAGGTTTGAATGGGTGGGAGGGAGAAAGAAGGAAACACCAAGGGGAGAGGGAGGCAAGAAAGGGAAAAAGGAGAGAGGGAGGTTGGAATGGGTGGGAGGGAGAAAGAAGGAAACACCAAGGGGAGAGGGAGGCGAGAAAGGGGAAAAGGAGAGAGGGAGGTTTGGGAGAGAGAGTGTGATGGAGGGAGGGGAAGGAGGAGGGCAAGGGAGAAGGAGGGATGTGAGGGTACCTACCCATTGAGCTTGTATAACTAGGTAAAAAATAAAATTGCATGAAAAAGAAAAGAAAAAGGAATGAATCAGGGCATTACCTGAAAGCAAGAAGAGTCCCACATCTAAGAAGGGTTTGGAAGGGTGAGAAGTTACAGAAGGACCAGGAGTACTCCGCTGGGTAAGTCAGGCAGGAAGGAAGGAGTTAAATATCACAAAGCAGGAAGTGCTGCTTGTGGCACTGAGGGCCCAGAGGAAGCATCACCAAGCTGGGGGCAGCTAGCTCTGTTGGAGACAGGAAGTTGAAATGACAGGGCCGGGAGAGGCGGGCCTGGATAATAAATGCTCCCTGACACCTAGGGGTGTAGTAGACACAATGCAATGCGGAAGAGCACAAAGGCCTGTTCAGTTCAGCAGATGGCTGTGCAGGCAAGTTATAGGAAAAGATACACAGATACTTGTCCCGCACTGGTACACACACACACACACACACACACACACACACACACACACACACACGCGCGCGCGCGCGCGCGCGCACACATGGGAACATGATGAATGAAGACTTGCATGGAGGAGGTTATGTAAGGTTTATCCAAGTGCCAGAAGTGACATACGAGGACTTCAGCAGAAGCCACAAATCCATGCGGGAGCCCACACAAGTGATTCCTGTTCTTTGCCTCTCACTTGCTCGCCCTTTGAGCAGCTGAGCCGCCTGTCACAGAGATGGGGCTTCCTCCGTTTCTGGGAGATACAAAGTGGACACAGTGGCTGCAATTCCCAAGTTCCTTTCAATGTCTTCCTGTCCTTCTCTCCTGATTGTCACCCTTATGCCTGACACTCTTGGAATGTGAGATGTCTTTCATAAGCGCATTTGTTTGATCACTGGGGACTCGAATTGACTGGTGATGCAGGTTTTGAAAGGTTGAGGAACTTCTGGAAGATGGAGTCTTACTGGCAGAAGTTCATCACTGAGGGTGTGCCTTGAAGTTTAGCGGCCCAGCCCCACATTGTGTTCTGTCTCTGCTCCCCTACTGTTAATACTAACGTTCATTCTAGCCACTAGACCACTGGATACAGATTGACTACTGATGCAGTGTGACTGCTGGCCCAGTTCCTGCCATCATGCCCTCCATGTCATGACAGACTACATCCCCGGGACCGGTAAGCCAGCTTATATAAATTTCCTTCCTTAAGTGCTCTTCCAGATACACGGTAACTAACACACTTCTCTTTTTAATTTGTAAACACAGACAGTACTACATTAATCCCCAGCCTTTTTTAGCTGTAAAGGCTTAAAGAAGTCAAGTCTAGTTGAAAGAAGTCTTAGTGAAAGGTGCTTAGCCACTGAATGCCAATGTTTAAGAGGAGTTCAGCTTGGGATTTCTGTCATAAAATGGAATGAGAACAAGTCAGGTTTCTTTAAGTTTTAGGCAACTGTTCTCTAACTCTTGCTTTATTCATTTTTCAGTCACGGAATAGGAAGTGTGGTTTGTCAAAATGTGACCATTATAAGAAAGACATTTTTAGTTTTTCTTTAGTGTGTGTATTTGTGGTGTGTGTGTGTGTGTGTGTGTGTGTGTGTGTGTGTGTGTGCCTACATGTGTTTTTGTGCAGTTTTATGTGTATGAGTATCAAGCCCATGATTCCAGCTTAGACCATTCTCTATGTTACTTAACGAAGCAGTTGCTGTCACTGATCTCAGATCTTGCCATTTCTGGCTAGTCTTACTCACCAGCTTGCTCCAGGGTCCCCTGTGTTTGGTGGAATAACAGGCAGATACCATATCTGCCTTACGTGGGTTCTACTGAGCTAAATTCTACCTCTTATGCTTGTGCAGCAAGCACGGAGGCATCTCCCCAACACCTTCAGCTTGAGTCTCTTCTTTGAAGCTTGAAAAGTAAGTGATCCATTTCCGTCACAGCCCCCTCATTGGCATGATGCCCTACTCTACCCTTGTGGCAAGCATTCACCCCCTGGAAGGCCTTCTATACTATGTATTATACAGAAGGACAAGTCAGTGTTCAAAGGGTATGCAACTTCCACTAAGCAATGCCATTCTTATAAGATAGCTGCAATCCAAAACCAAAAACTCAAGTTATACCAAAGTTTGCAAAATCTGAAAAGGTTTCACTTGAAAAGTGATACCTGATACTTATTTATAGACCTCAAGTACTGCATAGGAAAGCATGTGACTGAGGGTCCACCCAGCTACAGAATACGGTCCCAGACACAGCAGTCTTGTAGGTCTCCACTCAGTCTATATATAAGGAAGCATTTCCCCTGGATGTTCTTACATGACCTGCCAGCTCTGCACTGCTATGACACTGAGCAGGAAAAGGCAATTGTGTAAAGTAATTTAACTCTCTGCTGTGAGATTAGTATTAGGGGAAACAAAACATTTCTGGTCGTGAAATGTCTTTGAACATAAGCAAGTACAACCAGGAATGTTACAAAATCCTTCCTGTGCAGAAAACACCTGATGTAGGATTCTCTTTTGGAATGTGAATTGGCTTTAGGTTGAATGTAAATAGTTCAGCTTAATTTTTTGAAGAAGGAATAAGGGATTCTTTTCCTTTTGGTAAAAAATATTTTGAAAGGGCCCTGGAAGATGGTTCAGAGGGAAAAGGTTTCTACATTGCAAGCATCCACCCAGAGCTCAATCCCTGGCGCCCACATGGTAGAAGGAGAGAAATGACTTCTAAAAGTTATCTCCTGATCTCCACACATCCACAATGGCATGCATGTACCTATTCTGTCTTCCTCTTTTTCCTTCTCTTTTTGAATGGATAAATAAATACTTGGGGGTTTGGGGAGGAATGAGTCAGTGGTAGAGTATGGCATCATGCCAATGAGGGGGCTGTGACTGAAATGGATCACTTACTTTTCAAGCTTCAAAGAAGAGACTCAAGGGTGGGTATTGAGGCTTTTATCCTTAAAGCCCATGTAGAAGTCGTGTACAGGCCTACTCTAATTCTCACATTAAGAAGGCAGAGATAGGAATCTACCTGCTCTAAAGCAAACCAGGTATCCAAATTTGTTAAATCAGCAGGCTATGGATGGAGAATGATCAAGGAAGATAACCTGCATCAACCTTTGCATGCCACATACATGTACACATGCCTGCACATATGTGTGAACACACATAAATACAAATACATGTAAACACAAGTATGCCATTGCTCAGACAAAAAATAGCTAAAACAAAACAAAAATACTTTCAAACACTCAATTATCAATGAAGATGACCCAGAAGAAAATTCCCTTATGAAAATAGCATTTGAGCATTAAAATATGATCATAGGATAAAGGACAATAATTTATGTTAAACACTGTATCAAAGAACTTCTTTTTCTAATTACTTCCTTGAGCCATTAACTGTGAAAACATTCTCTTAGACCAATGAAGATGGGAGGACTGACTCTCAGTGCACAAGAAGCTCAGATGACCTCTCCCTGCCTTTCTCCTAATCCTATCATTTTAAATCATCTTAATTATCTTGCAAAAACAAAACCACAGCAGCATCTTCGTGCACTGTCTTCATGTGGGAGCATTTTCTCCGCTTCTCATTTTGTTTATTCTACTTGACTGAATTTTGCCATTGACCCTCTGTGATGTTAATCAATTCTGTGTCATCTATTAAACACATCTCGAGATTTGTGATTAGAAAATGAGCTGAGGTCATCAGAAGATTGGTTGTCATCTTTTTGCTCTGTTGCCACAGAGGCTTGCGCAAAAAGAATATGACTGTTCTCTTTATGACATCCTATAGCATTCAAGGCAGAGTGGATAATGGATACTCTCACTTGATTTTGTTCACCCGTTTCTTCAAACCTTAAGGAGGAAAAATGGCATAATACAAAACCCATCTCTTTGCCTCCTTGGTGTTTATTTTAGTATCCCATTCATTATTGCTTCTGTGAAAGACATTGGACAAGCCACTATACTCAGGCTCTGCTTAAAACAGAATTCTGAAATCCTCTGTTGATAACAAAGTCCTGCCACATGATTGTCATATTTATAAGGATTGTCTCTCTTAGCCTGGCTCCATGCAGCACTCTGAGACCAACTGTGTACAATTCCCTTTGAGCTATTTACATCTTTCTTAGCAGGTACACATGCAATCTGTCCTTCCTTAGATCCACCAGGATCACAGCATAGACACAGGTAGGTACTGGATTATATAAGAATAGGCATGAAATCAAAATCATTTTGAAAACTCATATGAGTTGAATAGCAATATGGTTCTCATGTTCAGAAAGCCTGGTCTGTAGTTAGAAGGCAAAGGAATCCACCAGGACCAAATATTCTCTTTAATTCAGAGTAGTAGGTCCCTTCCAGCAGGGTGGGGACACACTTAGAGGATTGTAACTGTGTGCTTCTCTTTCATGGTAGCTCTGCCTAGATTTTATTTACCGCCTTTCAGCCATATATCCTCCCCTAGCTTCAAGGCTTGGGCCAGTAACATGTAGCCTCTGGTAGGGCAGTCAGTCACTTGGAGCAATAGTTTTACCCCAGGGCCAGAAAAAAAAAAAACTCCAAGGCAGCTAGCCGTGTACCACAGACAATCTGCAGAGACACTTGCCAGAAGTAAAAATGAAAACTGGAGAAGAACCAATATGAACTTTGCCAAAGTGTTCCACACATAGGATTGCACAAGTTCATTGACTAATACAAAAACACGTTCTACAAGAAAAACTCAAGGAATCGAGAAGTCATATAAACACTGAAACTCATTAACCAAGATTTCCAATTGCTTCAAATAACCATTGCCCAGTTTCATCCAAAAGAATATCCTGTGTAAATATAAAATGTGAATCCAACTTTCCTAGGGTCTTATCCCTAAAGAGAGGAAGGTTTCCTTACATGCCCTTGCCTCTTTTCTTATGTTTTCCAAATTTAGATATTTTTCCATGAATTAGTAAGGTCTCAGTTCATCTGTTTAAAGTGCAAATAGCTCTGCACACAACTCTAAATCTCTGTGTACATATATCCTGCCTGGATCCACGAAAAACAAAAAACATAACAAAATAAACAAGCAAACAAAAAACAGGTGAGGATATTTCTCTCTTGCACTCCTTGGACCTCAGGCATAACAGGATGTTGCATCAATGCTCTCCCACCCCCCAATAATGTTTCCAGTGTATTCTTTGCCTTCCTTGGTAGACAAAATAATCTTCCAGTCATACAAAATAATCTACTAATCTAAGGAAGGATTACATTTTCTCAGGTGAATCTTAGTTACAGTTGGATTTAGAGCCCTCCAGCATAAGAGAGGAAGTCTAAGTCAGGCAGAATTACAAAGTGTTTTTGTGTACAAGATGCTTGAATATAGGGAATGACTCATAATGGCCAACCAGAAGAGATAAATTTGGCCACCTTGACTTTCAAAATGGTGACATGGAGACCTTGAAAAAAACAGGGTTTTTTTCATTTATTTGTTTTTACATTGAACTCGCCCTTCATTCTATTATTTAAAAGAATTACACAAAATGAGTTTGTCCAAGCTGTGCCTCTAAATGTTTCGGCATCTCCCCCTAGGAGGGGCAAGCATTCATTCTCTTTCCCCTGCTTCATTCATGAATATAACCTGTTAATCTGATGGAACTACCTCGTAATTTACAAGGTTCTTTTATGGTCATGGATGTGGTGGCTGATGATTAGCTTTCATTTTTGTAATGATCCATCCTTTCCCCATTGGAGCGTGAGAAGAGTGATGTAGGGGAGAGTGAGACAAAGAGATGGTCATCTACAGAACAAACGTCAATCAATTAATCATGTCCAGACACTGCTCTCTCCAATAAGAAACCTGATTTGCTGCTTCCTGTCTGGAAGGATGCCATATCTACCTGCTCTTCATTGTTGCCACTCACCCTTTCTGCAAAGGCACATTAAGAAGGTGTCAGTAGGATCATTGGGTGAAAACTCTCTGTGCTGGAAGTTGGAGCTGTGAGGACAGCTGCACTTTCTAATAGTGAACTCTGGCTAAGAAGACCTTCTCCTCTGAGAATTGCCTTCTGTACTGAAAGCACTGTGTGGGTTTACCCATGGAAAAGCAAGGGTAGAAATCCTGCAGATAGCAGGTCCCAAGGAGATCATTCTGAAGGGAGGAACTAGCAGGTCTCAATTCAAGACCATCCTTCTCTTGTTAATTTTTAATAAAGATATAAAAATAGAGAGAGCTATGATCCAACTATAGCTTGAAATAATCAGTCAGCATACAATAGATTTCAGATTCAGTCTCAGTGCCCATCATCATATGGATGGGCAAATAATATGTGGTGTGAACACCCAGTGGATAAGAACATCATGCCATTTTTAGGAAAATAGATGAGATTAGAGATCACTATGTTAAGCAAAATTAGCCAGACCCAGACAATTACTGCTTTTATTTTTGTCAAATGCAGATTCTAGATTTTAAAAGAGAAAGACCTAGACATGATAGTGGGAAGTGGGGCTAATGAAGAGGGGAAGGGGAACAAGAGGAGATGAGATAAAGCCCAATATGATCATAGCATAGCTTACTAGTTGTGAAGACATCTCACGGATAAGCCAGGAAGATGGCACAGGTGCTTGAGCATTTGCTGCACAAGTTTGACTCCCCAAAGCACACATAAAATTCAGGTATGATATCACACATTTATAATACTAAAGCTCCTATGGCAAGATCAGAAATCATAACAGGAGAATCCCAGAATCTCAGAGGACAGAAGGCTGGTAGACACAGTACAGCTTCGAACCATAGAGACCCTTTCTCAAACAAGATGAAGACAAGAAAGGATACCCAAGGTTGACTTCTGACCTCCAGACCCATGCTGTGACATGTGCACACTTGAATATACATGAATACATGCATGCATCCATTCTCTCACATACAAAGACAACATGCACATAGAAAATATCACAGTGAAAGAAAATGTCATAGTTGTATAGT
This sequence comes from Typhlomys cinereus, assembly GCA_023101885.1. Lineage (NCBI taxonomy): Eukaryota > Metazoa > Chordata > Mammalia > Rodentia > Platacanthomyidae > Typhlomys > Typhlomys cinereus. The sequence continues at coordinate 1,350,640 of JALPQD010000111.1, read as the reverse complement.
TAACGTATGCTAATAAAAATAGTGAAGGGAACCCCAGTAAAAGGCTTTGAAGGAGTGAGCAGGAAGCCAACAGAAGCACTGAAAAATACATATATACTGATTTAGCTTCATACTCCAAAGGGATCGGAAGTCCGAGTTGTTGACAAGAGGGAAAGGAGATGTGGTCTGTATGCTGAGAAATGAGATAGTAATAGGGAGAGCTAGATCCATTTCAAATTTTGCTCACTTTCAATGCTTAAATGTGTAAGTGAGAGAAGATGTAAGAATCCCAGTTCCTCGGGGCTGAAGCTTGGATTATCATGTGATCTCTTGCCAGACACATAGCATAGTACATGATGTGTATGCAGTACATGTTTGTTCAGTTAAAAAAAGTGAGTTGAACCTTATGTCCCCTACAGCAAAAATAGGATGAAGATGAGGTGCTTATTGAATATTTCATGAACTTTGTTCCAAAATTTAATATAGCCCCCTTATTCTGTACTACCCAGTTTGTTCTTTGCAGCAGCTCAGCCTTTCAGAGAGTAATCAACAGTGATGGAATTGGGACCCCCATGATAAACAAAAATAAGGATCATATTTCATCAGAGTGCATGCATTTTGTAATGTAAGTCCTCCTCTGATCTGTTAGCGAGCCAACACTGCAAACAGACCTAAGGTAGTGGAACATAATCAGGGCTGAGATGTTCCTTTATGCTGAGAGTGGCCCAGCTCAAGGTTTTGTGGTTCGAATATGAAATGTCTCTTACAGGTTCATGTTTGAATACATGTTTCCTAGTTGGTGGCATTGTTTTGGAAGGTTTTGGAATGTTTAGTAGGTGAGAAAGTGAGACACTTATAGTAGGTCTTGAAGCCTTGTAGCCTAGCTCTATCCACTTGTTTATTCTTTGCTTCTTGAATGCACATGCAATGTAACTAGCTGACTTCCTGCTTCCACCATCATGGCTTTCCTCCTGATGGAACATATTCTTTTCAATCTGTATACCACAATGAACCCTTCCCTCATGAACTTGTTTCCTGTCAAGTATTTTCTTACAACAACTAGAAAAATGTTAATCCCCTGATTCAGTGATGATTCCTGGTTACCTCTGGAATGACTTGCTTCTGTGTGAATTAGTGTCCAGAGCTCAGCAAGTCTCACTCAATGTCCAGCTATCTTCCCGATCCTCAGTGTGTAAATGGAGACAGTCTCTCTATTTGTATTGCTTTAAGTTTTCTGCTGTTTACATTCATAATTACTATGAATCTTGAATAAAATACCCCCCAGAACACTTTGGGTTTTCTGATATCAAGTTGAAGAACAGAATTAATACACAATGATAATTAGATGGTCTCTCAGAAAATATAGAGGTACACAAGAAATTTCAGATTATTTTCACTTTACTTGATTATCAGTCAATTCTTTGCTTATAACTTGACAAGATAGAAAACTTCATTTTTACCACCTCATGACTTTGCTAGCCATTAGCTCTGGTCATATTAATGGACTTACTTGACATTATGCCTTGTCTTGATACTTTCATTGATTTTTTTTAAAGGAAGCAGAAACTCTATTCATATTTTCATTACAGAAAGTCTGAAGAACAAGAGCATAGTCTGAAAAACATCAATATTCAAACAATGTTCTGAGAGAACAATGCTCTCTCATTTTGTATTTCCATGGATGGGAAAGGGGGAATCCAAAGCAATGGAGCATTATTGAACTTAGGGAGATTTGGGACATTCTTTCTTAAAAAAACAAGCTGATAATTCAACAAAACTTAATGTTAATGTGAGAAAGGAGATTCACTAGTGAGTAACACTGAAATTTTTTAAAACATACATCTTCATATTAACCCTCGTTGCAAAACATAGAAAATACTCCATTATGGCATGGATGATATAGGACAGGTCATTGGTCATACTTCAATTTTTTTTTTCATTTTACCCCATATCCACACATCAGGATCTAGCATCTTTTACTTTTTCTCCAAAGTTTCTGTTTTTATAAATATTTTTGCATGCACATATGTGTGTGTGCGTGTGTGTGCATGTGAATACACATCAGAAGGTACTGTGTGTCCCCGTGGAGAACCAAGGGAGACCCCAGGAATTCTGGATTACCTCCAGATATACTTCAATATTAAGAAAATTGACAATCTTCATGTGTTATTTGAAATTATAATGGATGCTGGATTGGTTTTTGGAGAAGAAAATAAATCAAAAATGTATGTATAGATAGTAGACAATAAAACTCAGTCCTTGACCTGGGTACGTGCCAAGTGCTAAAGGCAGACTAGGACTTTAAGGCCTGAAGAAATGTCTAGAAGGTACTTCTGTGTTTGCATGAAGATGCTTGTCTGGAAAGCCTGGGAGTTTATCAAAAAGCAATGCTTGTGAAGGCCTCATGCCTCCCCACTTCTCCCATTTCTTGCTAAGGGAAGAGGCAATTCACAATATTTTGAAACTAGGGAGAGAAGCACCCATTTCCTTATAAACTGATTTCCTTCTCAATATTATCACACCAAACACCTGAGGAGATATTATTTTCTAAGAATTTTTTTAACAAGATGCTATGATTTCTTTCTCCAAGTGTAGCTTTCTCCAATCTCTTTCACCCTCTCTGCACCCCATCACCCTTCCCTGCTTCTTGATTGGATTTAAAATCTCCAGTGGAATCTTGAGTAGAATGTCAGGTATCAATCAGTGCCAGCTACACAGAGATGCAGTAAGCTTAGGGCTCCTCACACTTTTTGGAACAAAAGTAAGTTTTCATAGCACACACACACACACATACACACACACACATTTCCACATATTCTCTAATATATTTCTCAGAATAAAAAAACTTATTCCTAGTCCTCTATGTCTCTTAATTTTGGAGTTGTATATGTTCTGTCAATGCAATCTATAGCTAATTCAATATTGTCAATATTAATAGGCTGCTTATATTTGGCTATAGTGTGTAAGTAATTACTGTGTTGATCACTACTTTTTGGAGCATGAGTTCAATGTCAGTTTATTTTCATTTCTCAAATATATTTAACCAGAAAAAATCAATTTATTATTATTGCTGTTGTTATTGCTATCATGGAAGGGCACAGGTGCTAGCTCATACAGATGAAAGCCAAACGACAACTTGTTGGAGCCAGGAAGACATGGGGGAAACTGACCGAAGGGGAGAATGGGTGGGATAGGATGCGATAGATAGTGAGTGATAAAAACATGTGGATTCATGGTCAGTATAATTGCAAGTGAAAATTGCAAAAGGGAATGCCAATAGTTTGAAGCCCATCTTTTCAAAGATGCAGTGAGCTAAGGAATGCTAGATTTCGGTCCTGTCCGTTAGAACTCACAAATGTCTGCACATCTCCCTGGAATGACATAGGAGATCCTTAGTGGAGCCTGTGCACTGCCCCTTGAACTGTCTGCACCACTCTGCATGTTACTTGAAAGCCTGGCTGACAATTGATTTCAAGATCGTTGTTTTCAAGAGGGAGGCTCTGTGTGTGATCCGAGGCTGATCCAGAATCCATGGGTCCGGACAATTCTGGCATCAGGGATGAAAAGGAAAGGCTCCCTGTAACTCCTTCTCTAATTATTGGTAGTTTACAGTTAGTGCTTGAGACCTGATGATATAATTTGTAAACATGGTGAATTATGGTTCTGATCTCAGGCCCTGGGGCCAACCTCGTTTGTTATACAAGTTGACATTTCCAAATCCTTTAAAATTTAGCCTTTGAGTGCCCCAGAGGAGTCAGAAAAAAATTATAAACCTTTCTGAAATCCATTGATTTGCCACACTGTGATAAATGCACAACTTTCTGAAAGGGAGAAAGCTGTTTATTCAAAGTTGCTTTATTATTACACTTAAGAAAAATGGGAGCATTTAAAATTTAAGAACACTTGAAAGCAATGCATAAGGCCTAGACTTGTGTTGACTTGCAAGCTCTGACTCAGAATTCCAATCTTCAGATTCCTTTCCTCCCACAGAGTGTGAGACAACCGGTGTGGTACTCAGAGGAGTACTGGCTTGTGACTGCCCAGGGGGCACGCACTGCTTCACACTGGGGTTATACTTTGTGGTCACACAATAAGGTGCATGAGCAAGAAAACCCAGTTCTCAAAGGGCATGGCTAAGCACATATGGAGAAAAATGCTTTGCTAAACCTAGAAAGTGTACTGCTAGTTGGCTTTGAGCATCAGGCCTGTGATCCCAGCAGTGAGGGAGGCCGAGGCAGGAGGATCACAAATTGCAGGTCTGCTTGAGCTACTGAGAATGTTCAAGGTCAGATTGGGCAACTTAGCGAGACACTGTCTCAAAATAGAAAAAGAGGGCCTGCAAGATAACACAGTGGGCAAAGGTGCCAAGCAGCCTAAGTTTCATCTCCAGAGCTCATATGGTAGAAGGAGAGAATTATCCTCTCAAAGTTCAAAGTTGACCTCTGATCTATAACATATACATGTATCATGCAGATAATTCTCATTCTCTCTCTCTTTCTCTCTCTCTCTCTGTAAAAAGAGAAAATATTTTTTAAAAGAGAGCTGAGTTGCAGATACAGCTGAATGATGGAGTTTTGAGTATCACATACTAAATTCAATCCCAAACTGAGAGAGAGAGAGAGAGAGAGAGAGAGAGAGAGAGAGAGAGAGAGAGAGAGAGAGAGAAAAGTGTATTTCAAAAGCTTCACCATTTAGTATGCATTCAGATAATTTAAGATCTCACCAAAATACAGATTCGAAATCCAGCTCCAGAGATCTGCTTGACTAGGTTTGGGGGAAGGGCCATATTCTACATTGTGCATGAGTCACATGAATCACAAAAAGAATACTTCAAAAGATCATGCTGACATGTGCCACTCAAAAACATGCATGTGGAAGTTGTTAAGGAAGATGTCATTTAATAACTTATTTACGCATTACCTTCTGTTAGCCTACTATAGACAAATTAACAAGAAAGATTTTTTGAAGTGATAGAAAATCTTTATTCTGTCAAAATATATTTGAAGATGTTTTTCAATGTTCAGAAACTATCAGGGAAACAAACAAGTAACAATTAGAATAGTTAAAGAAACTGTCATCATCACAAAGAACTTCAGTCTTGTGTTTTCAAGTGTTGTACTTTCTAGTCTCTGGATGGAGTGAGTTATTGGAAAAAAATCTGATGTGCTAAACTACCAGAAATAGTGTGTTTGTCTATTGGCTTATTTGCCTGAGTCTTAGTATCCTTAGGTCTGTAGCTAATACATGAATGGTGGTGTTTATAATGTCTGCATGTCTAAAAATTAGATGAAGGAAAAGTGATGATAGGAAGAGAAGAGGAGGAGATAAAGAAAATATGTATCTACCTTCTCTCCTCCTGCTGATTTGTCCCTTCACGTCTGGGATGTCCTACAGTGGGCCTTGGTACTCAGAGTATTCATGCCATGTTGAATCAGAGTGGATATGGAAGACCAGTAGAAAGAACATGTCAAAGCAACGAAATGGTAATGCCAAAACAAGGTCACGAAGAATGTGTGGTTTCTATACTGCTTAATCTGAGGCACTGGGAGAAGTTCGCTGCAAGGTCTCAAGGACACTTGTGTAGTCTATGGAAAAGTCCATTGACAAAGAACCAATGGCAAAGGCTGTGGCTTCCAGAAAATTGCCATAAACCATCCTACCCCATCAATCCTCCAAGTGATGTCAGCTGACATATTCTCAGCAACTCCAAATGAGCAACACAAGTCAGGTCCATCCAACCCAGTAGCTCCCACTTCCTAGACTTTTAGAAACCATGTGATATGATAAGGATTTCTTGTTTCAATCTAAAATTTGGAGACAAAATTTTGGTAAAACAAAAGAAATTAATATACTTTCCATCCACATTTGCTGTATAAAACATCCATGCTAGTACTCTCAAATAAACTTCCTTTTGACCTTATAATGTTCCAGTGTCCAGAAGAAAGACAAGGGTCTCCCTCAAGAAATGAAGTGTCCTTCTCATTACTGTCTTTCAAACTCTAGGGACAGACATGATGAGTAAACTAATATAGCACTTTTTGTGCTATATTGTACAGAAGCAGTCAACATTTTCCTAAGTGAGAATACTTTAACTTAAAAAATATATATACAAGGGAAGAACCAAAGTTTTTGTTTCTATTTTTTCTTGATAACCTCAAACCCAATTATATCGAGTGTCTCAATGTGATATAGATATTTATTGAGTGCAATTTCAGTCCTGACCTTTAATATATGACTTTGGATGGTGAGAAAAACAACAAGTATTCTGTCACACCTCAGTATTGGACTAAGACTAAAATCAATCACTTCTGAACAAGTTTATTTTTAATAAATATTTGTCACACTTTCTTTTTCAACGTAGACTGTAATTTGAAATTTAGAAGGCAGACCATACCCAACACGAGAAGGTTAGAACCTTTTGTTTTAATCTCAGTACTAGCTAGAAAAAAATAATTTGATTGAGTGTCAATGAATATGGAGACAATTTGAGTTCAGGTCTCAGAAGCTCATATGGTTGAAGGACAAAACTGACTTCTGAAAGCATTCTTCTGATCTCTACCCCTAGGCCATGGCATGAATAAGAATGTCTTCCCTCTCTCTCTTTCTCTCTCTCTCTCTTTCTTTCTCCACCTCTCTTTCTTTCTCTCTCTACCTCTCTCTTTCCCACTCTCTCTCCCTCTCCATATATATATTAAATTTTCCCTTTCTATAATAAGCAAATTAACAAAATTTGAACATTTTGATTCAGGTAAATAAATAGTGGAAGTTGCTGTCATCTTTATTCATGGTCAGTAAAACCAGAATAAGTTCAATGCACTACAAAAAATTTACCTAAACCTTTAATTTAAATTTTGAAGCAAATCGTCACACATTGGATAACTATGAAATAGGCATTAAATAGTTTGTAACCATGACATCACTTTCTGGAAGAAATCAGACCTCAAAGAACTAGAATCCATGATGATAATTTGTGATAGCAAAGATAAATAAATAGTTCTTAAATATCTTAAAAGTTAAAGCCAAATTCCTCAAAACTGTGGGGGGAACCAAGAAGTCCCTAAATGTTATCACTCTTTTCTTCCCACACCAGGGAATGTTATATTTTATAAACCTCTTCCTTCAAAATTTAATATTCCTAATCATCTCTGAGTCTGGTACTTTGATATAAGGTAGCAACCTGAGCTTTATTCTATTCCCATCAATAAACACTAAGCCATCATTTACAACACATGAACAGTTGCATATTTCATGGGAATAATATAGACCTATTGAAGTGTCTGTTTCCAAATGCATTTCCAACTTTGTTTCATAAAATTTATATTTATTGGCTATCAATATCTTAGTCTCAAATCAGATGGACGATTTCTATGAGAGTACTGAGTTTTTTTAATATATATTGCAGCTATTAAAAGAGCAGTTTTTATAGCACTAGCATACCAGAGGGTTGCTAAAAGTGTGAAGAATAGATCAAGGAAATCTGTGAAGCCAGTGTAGATATTAAACATGCACAATTTATACATGATAACAGTACAAGATAGAATATGATATTATATATTTATATAAAATCCATAGTTTGTACATATAACTACACACTGATGCATGTTTATATATTTGTATAAAGGCATACATACATATTTTCAATATTGTTGCTGACTAGTATCCAATAATGTTTAATGAAATTTGTTTTTTGAACCGCTAAAGAGTTTGAATTCAATAATAAGTGAATAATATATGACTTTTTGGTACTATGAGACATTGAAAAGCATACAAAATATTAAGTTGACTTGTATAATTTCAGTGACATCACAGTCAAAAAGTTGAACTATTGTTAAACTCTTTTTAAGACAATGTGCCCAGAATACAAGACTTTTTACCTCCCTGGAATCGCCATAAACTCTTAGTCAAAGCTTCAAAATCCCAGGTGACTTTCTCTGAGCACCACCTCATCAGCTCCTCTGGGACCACCCTCTCCCACTTCACTTTGCTCCATCCACGAGGTTCTGTCTTACTGTCTCTCTAGGACTCATGATGCATGCCTCTCTCAACGGGACTTACTTTTAAAAAGTTCCAGTGTTGGTTTTGTCTAGTGAATTTACAGTTTCTAATAAAATTTTACCCCCAGTTTCCAGGTTTGCATATCACATAGAAAATACTGACAGAATTTTTTTAAAAAAGAGAAAAGAACAAACTCAATTAATTCTCAGTATCAATTGGCAAAAAGGAAACATTTAGCAAAGTTCTCTGTTTCTCCTTTCTATTTCCTCTTTGGTTTCTTTTTCTCTTTGCTTCCCTCTCTCCCTTCCTCCTATCTTCCTTCCCTTCTTCCCTTCTTCCCTTTTTTCCTTCCTTCCTTCCTTCCTTCCTTCCTTCCTTCCTTCCTTCCTTCCTTCCTTCCTTCCTTTCTTCCTTCCTTCCTTCCTTCTTTCCTTTCTTCCTTCCATTCTTCCTTACATTTTGTTTTCTTTTCTTTCCTTCTCTCTTTCTTTCAAGAGTCTTATTATGCTATAGCCCAGGCTGGCCTCTAATGGCTGGCTCAACTGGTCTTCTTGTCTTTGCCTGCTGAGTACTAAAGACAACAGGTACCCAGCACTACATTTGACTGCCACACTCTTTTGGGGGGAAAAAGTGATGACTCAGTCTATTAGTGGAATGTTTCTTTATCACTTTCTTTATCATTGTTGCCATCGATTACCTCAAATAAAAATCAGACAGATATTATAAACAACAATATAAACTAAGTACCTCTAATATAGATGCAAACATTATGAACCAAGTTGGATCAATTAATCTCAGCAACACGTGAAAAGGTATAGTCTGATCTATAGGGCTTGTCCCTTGAATATGAGACATATTTACCATCACTTATCATATGAGGATACATTTTTAAAAAACTTCAGGATCATCATGATAGAGTCAGAAAAATATGTAAAAACTGAGCGTGTATTGTAGCTAAAGCTTCTTAGCAAACTAGGAATGAAAGGAAACAACTTCAGCTGTTAGAAAACCGTTAGAAAAGTTGAAACCAATACCACATGTATACAGTGAAAGATTAATTATTTTCATGCCAAGGTTAGGGGCAAGGCAAAATAGATCATCCCTTGTGTTTATCACTGAATGTTATACCTAGAGCAGTAAGGCAAAGCAAATGTTAAAAACCGACAGAGATTAGAAGAAATAAAATTTCTTATTGTAGAGATGTCTTGATGGACTGACATTTTCAGGAGTGCTAAAGAATCTACGTTAAAAAATAAAATTGTTTAGTAACTTTGCAAGATACAAGCTCAACACATAAAAATCATCTTTACTATTAAGTAAGTAATCAGAATGACATTTTGTAAATAAAATGCCTTTATGATATTTTAGAAGACTGGTGTCAATGTGACTGAGGGGACACGGGACCTAACAGTGGAAACTGCTTCCTTGCTGAATGAAACATTAAGAATGCCTCAGCAATGAGGAAACCCCACTCGTTGTGGGAAGTACAGGGCCAGTTCTCACCAATCAATGAGATCTCCACCAAAATCCCAGCAGGTGCTTTTCATCATAAACTGGCAAACTGATTCTAATTTATATGGAAATACGAAAGAACTATGCTACATAATCTTGAAAAAGAAGACAAAATTTGGAGAAGTAACTTTACCTCAAATTTGTGCATTCATGTTATAAATAAGTCACAGGTTCTGTGTCAATCAGAGATGTTTCTACTTTAAACACCCATAAATAAACAGCATCTTACAAGCTTGTATGTGCATAGAAAAATACTACTATAAATATATTGACAGGGCTGGAGAGATGGTGCAGTAGTTAAAGCCACTGCCTTGCAAGCAAAGGGACCCAAGTTCAGATGCCTAGATCCCATGTCAAAACATCAGGCAGGTGTGGTGCCTGTTTGTAATTCTAGTCTTGGAAGACAGAGCCTGGGAATTCCCAGAGTCAGTTGGCTAGCCAGACTATTCAGAATGGCATACTCTGAGTTATTTAGAGACCCAGGCTAACAATAATAAGGTAGAAGAACAATGTAAGATAATTTCCATTATCACCCTTGGGCGTCCATAAGAACATACTCAAGTACATTCATGTGAACGCACCTCCACAAAACATGTGTACACACATACACACAGACACACAGACACACAGACACACACACACACACACACACACACACACACACACACACACACACACACACTGGGCTGGGGAGAAGACTCAGCAAAAGGGTCAGTGTTCACATCTCCAGATTCCACATAAAATGCAGGCATGGTAATAGAGGACTATCTGTAATTACAGTCCAGGAAGGTAGAGTTTGTGAATTTCAAAAGCAAGTTGGCTAACCAGATTAGTTCTATGGACGAGTTCTGAGATTACTTAGAGACTCAAACACAAAATAATAATTGGAAAAGTATTGAAGATGATTGTAAATATCAATCTTGGACCTCCACATACAAGCACCCACATCTGTGCCACCCACATGCAAACATGCATATACAAATGTATCTCTCACATATATAGGGTAAAAGAAAACATTAAAACTTAAAGAAATTAACATGGAAGGAAATCTAGGTGATCTTTTTTTTATGATGACTTTTTAGATAGCACTATGAAAGTTCAATCCAGAGGAGAATAAATTGACAAGTTACACTTCATTAAAATTTAAAAACTTCAGACAGCTTTGACAAGACACTGTTAAGACAATGAAAAGACAAGACACAGAATCAGAGAATGTCTTTGCATAACATCTATCAGACAGAGAACTGGTATCTACAATATGTAATGAAAACCCTCTTTGCAATAGAAATTACACTGGTAAATTGTCATGGGATCCTTGCTCTTGGTGCTAAGCAATTCTGGGACCAAAGATTAGGAAGCATGTAGTTCAATGAGTCTAAGGCTCATTGTCCTGAAACAGGCTGTCCCCCAACCTGGTGCAAGGAAAGAGGAAGTCAGCAAACAGCTTGAGGGTATTGCAAACACTCCTTGAGAGGAGTTGGAGGTAAACTTTTTGCAGTAGAGGTTACTACTGTTTATCTATGCCATAGCTTCTACTCTGTTGGGAATATCACCTGCAAAAAGGGGCTCTGCCTGGGATCCTCCACTGAGAACTACAATTGGACAATTTCAGCTGGATTCCCAATTGGATTTTGGTTGGATGCTATAAGAGTCTGATTTGATGATGCCTTGCTCTCTGCTATTTGCTATTTGTTCCTCTATTTTTGCTTGTTATATATTTGATAAACCCACTCATTCAAATCATCAAGTCTGACTAAATTAGGTACTTCATTGCACTGAATGTTCTTTTTTTTTCCCTCCCCCCTGCACTGAATGTTCTTAAAACACAGTAGGGAAATAACTGAATCAAAAACAATGGCCAACATTCCGAATACAGATCTCGCCAGACAGGATAACATATGACAAGCACATGATTGCACATCATCATGGGAATTTACACTTAAACAAGTATGTGTCATTGCAAATGTATTAGAACAGTGACAATTCCAAATATTAGTACCAAATGCTTGTACAGAACACTGAGGAATTTTCATTCATTGTTTGTGGGCATGTCAACTTTGTAGGACATTTTGGTGGCTTCTTATAAATTAAACAGATGAGTTAAAATCCTAGGCATACTCACATGCAAACCTGCATACAAACATATACTAAAGTTTCATTCATAAATGTCAAACTTGCCAGAGCCAATATGTTTCATTAATGGAATAGATAAACTATTTGTGGAGCTACATAGACACTGGAATAATCAGTATCTGTAGAAAAAAAATGAACTCTGAATTTCCAAAATGAGACAGAGAAACTTTAAATGCACATTGCTAAATGAAAGAAAACAATCTGAAATGATACATGCCAACTGATTTCCATTTGCATGATGGAAAAGATAAAATATAGAGAAAGTAAACAGCAACAGTCTACAAGGCATTGTGGGAAAGGAAAGGAAGGATGAAGTAAAGGAGCATAGATTCTTAGGAAACTCTTCTGCAAGATTTACTCATAGTAGATATATGATATTATAGATGTGTTGAAACCTATGGGATACATAATGTGACAGTTCATTCTAATCTAAGGTATACACTTAGTTACTAAGGTATCAATACTGACATCAATTATTACAGGTGAGTCACACTGACGGTAGATGTTAATAGAAGGTGAAATTACAATGACAGGGGCTGACTGGGTATGTGGGAAATGTGTACTCTCGCTTAATTTTCTCTGCAAATAAAATTCCTCTAAAAATGCATCATGGTGACTTATTAAAAAGAGTAACATGTAAGATGCATAAAGGAAGCTTGAAAATTTGAAGGTTGCATGTTTGCAATAGTCCCAGGAAATAAATGTTGAAACTTTGGAGGTGACAGTAAGTGGGGACACAGTATAATTTGCATTTCCTGGGTGACTTTACAATGCAGAGGTACAGGAACTATGATACCCTACTTTTCAGAGAGGAATAAATCTTTGATTTTACTCAAGCCAGCTTTCTTAGCTTCTGGTAAAGCAGCTAGAACAGGGCTGACAGTAATCCCTCTAATTTCCAGCTTAGTATTGTTACCTTTGCATATTTATTACTGCACTTAAATATTTACCCTGGATGCTAATTTATGCAGATGAGCAGGGTGGCTATTTTAGATCAGTTTAATTAGCTAATTTTGATTCCAGAACTGCAGACTACAATTTATATATTACTGTTCTTATAGTCCAATGAAATGCTCAACATTAATTAATACTCAAGAGATATATGGATCAGATTTCACAGGCAACATCTATATCGGAATAGAACATTGGTGGTGGTGTTGTTTACTGTCAGATTGAGTAAGAGTTAGTGGAATCTATGCTTGTCTTATTTCAGAAATTTTTCCTTGCTGCTGATAAATGCATGACTAAACAACTTATGGAAACAAGAGGCTTACTCTTGCTTATGATTTTTGTTACAGTTCATAGTCCAGCTTGGTAGGAGAGTTCATACCAACACCAGAAGCCAAGGGAACTGGCCACAGCATAGGTACAGGATTAAGAAAGGAACAAACTTTTCCTCTGACCAGAATGCCTACATGCCAATATACCAAAGTATGCCACAGTGCTGGAGCAGTTCTCGCTATCTTTTCCATCCACCTTGGGAATGGTCCTGCACAACATGTGCTGGATCACCCATGTCAGTTAAACAGTCTCCTACAGGTTTGCTCAGGGCTGGTCCTCTAACTACAGATTCTTCACAATATGCCCTGATCTCTGCCATCCATGAGGTAAGAAAGAGGTGGCCAGAGAATCTGAAATTTGTTTAGTGGACCCAAACTCTCATTGTAGTCAGACTTTTCATTAGAACTGTAATTACAGGGTAAATGGCTTGACAGAGCCCCAGATCCCACTCTAGGCAAAGCTTTTGCTTTGTTCTGCGATCTTGCCAGCTCTGACAAGGGCTGTGTATGTATCTTCTCTCTCTCTCTCTCTCCTTACTCCCAGCTTAGAGGCTGAGAGTTTGAGTTTAATTCAGCTATTCCCCAATGGAACACTTGCTGTGGTTAAATAATGAATATATCCTCATTGTCTCACACGGTGAGCACTAAACAAACTTATGTAAAATTTTGATAAATACTTGTAATTCTTTTGAATCATGCACCAAATAGGTCACCAGCCAGGAATTTAATTTTCCTTTCGTTAATTAATGTGCCTTTGAATTATTTGGATTCATATGTGTTCAAATCATTATCCAATGTTTCAATTAACTGAGAGATATTTTCAGTGTCTTAGTCATTTAACATTCTTTTCCCAAGGTGAACAGAAGCAGAAGCTAATCAAAATGATATTTGAAGCGTCTCTGTTTGGATCTTCTTCTGTTTTAATAAATGTGTTAAATGCCCGAGAAGTCTGGACTCTAGAACAATTAAATTGCTTCTTCTTGGATATTTCCATACAGCCTTTCAATGCTCATACAGGTTTGATTTTTTTTCTGTTTAAAATAATTAGATTTGAATTCTTAAAATTCTTACAATTCTCTCTCTCTCTCTCTCTCGTGTGTGTGTGTGTGTGTGTGTGTGTGTGTGTAAATCCAATTATGTGCTTTCCATTTGGTATAGGTCATTTATTAATTCACATCTGAATTTGCTTATCCTCAGCTTCATAAGAAGTAGATGTGTCCTTTCTAGTTTCCACTAACCTCAAATCACATGCTATCGGATGGCAGAGTACAATATTGAAGTACAATGCTTTTAACCTCTTCTCCCTGCTGTATAGATGACACAAGATTGTACACTTGTAACCAGTAGATATGGCAATTTTGCTGGACGATTAGAAAGTAGATGGATGAGAGGACTGGCCATTGCATTGAGGAGCAGAAATGCAGTGAGACCACCACATGGCAGCAAAATGAGTGTCTAAGACAGTATCACAAGGGAGACAGAACCTCCCCAGTCTTTCTCTCTGCCACAAGTTTTGTTGTGAAGAAGTTGGTAAATGCTACATAATATTTGTAAACAACATCACTCTGGGAAGAATCCAACATGACCTGTGAGGATTCAAACGTATCCTCATCTCACCTTCTCCTTTCCTCCCTTCAGAAGTGGCTTTGTTAAGAATTTAACAACATCTTCTCAAAGCTTTTTTAAAAAGTTTTAACTGCAAAAGATATAAAACAGTAGTCATCAATAGATTGGGTTATTGATGCTGACAAGTTAATGGTCTCAGGATAAACACCAAATAACTGGCTTAGCAAAGAAGTCAGAAAAGGGGCTCTGTGAGAGCTGAAGTAGAAATGATTAGTGAGGCCAACATTCATGCTGCTGACTCCATTTACCTTTCTATTCCACTCAGAAAAGGCAATATGTCTTTCACACAGTAAGGAAACATAAAATTTGATCACATTTTTAAGGCAATGAGAGTCTCTTCCATCAAATGACCAAATGAAAGATAACTGCAAATAATCACATAATCCTCAGAAGGGAACTTCAAAAATGACATAATTTTATGAAGCACATTATTTCTTATCACTCTCACAATCTATAGTGGTGCATGATTCATATTTTTAGAAAGCATTTCCAGACCCATGAGCCAGTGTTCAAATCAAGGTGACATTGTGAATCTACAGAAATGCTTGTATTGGAGTTAGGGAGATTGTTCAGGCGTTAGAGCATTTTGATATATATGCAAGAGGACTGGAGTGCAAACATTGACTGGATAAGGCATAATATCTGTAATTTTGGCCAAGAAGGTAGAAGCTGGGACTCACAAGAGCAAGCTGACCAGCCAGATTAGACCTAAAACAGAGGTCTGGATTTGACTACAATACTGTCTCAAAAAGAATTAAGAGAAAGAGCAACTGAGAATGATCCCGAACACCCTGACATTAATGTTAGTCATTATTATACATGCACATACACATACATGCATACCAATATACATATATGTGCCAATACCAAACAAACATGCAACCTATATGCATGAATATCACACACACACACACACACACACACACACACACACACACGCATGCATGCATGAAAAAAAGTTTGTGTATGTGAGAGGGATAGAGAGAGAGAGAGAGAGAGAGAGAGAGAGAGAGAGAGAGAGAGAGAAATTGGTATTTCATTGTATTCATCTTAGCTTTGGCTAAGTCTCATAACCTAAAATGATAAAATCAAAGTGCTGAAATGATCAGTGCATCTATTAATTTGATAAAGCCAAAGAAAACTCATCCCAAGAGGCTGTGGATGAAAAACTATACTGACAAAAGCATTCTCATATTAAAACACATGCTTTAGTTGGAAATACTCTACACTTTGCGCTTAAATCAGAATAGACTGGCTAACAGCAGAGCAAAATCTTCAAGATGCCATCTATGGTCAGTTTTTCTCTACCTCTGAATAATCATCACACCAATCTATTGAAGAATGAAGGAGACACATCCAAGGTTGTGTTTCCAACGTAGTATAACACAACAGTCCTCGTGATGAGTGTAAGCCCTGGGGCACTGCAGAAAGTAAATATACTTGAGTTACCATCTTCCTAAATTAAGAAATAAACCTCCACACCATCACTCCATCTGTTCTTTAGCATTCATTTCTAATTGTTTCTCTTCTTGAGCAGAAAAATAAAGCCTGCAAGAAGAATCAGATTTTCACCAAATGTTTAGCTAACTGTGGATCCAGTCACAACTGCTCAGTCACGACTGATTTATGACAAGACAGATGGTCTTTGACCAGGTCACTTACACTGATAAACCAAGTTAGAGTAAATGCACAGTGATGATCGACTTTTGCTTGATTGATGTACATACGGGGACAACTGATAAGTATCATGAGACATACCACAAGACACCCTTCTTGCTGATGGTTACATGACTTGGTTTGGTGTCCAGAAGGATGCCAAATGGGATGTGACAAGGGCAAGTTAGTTTTCTCTTTCTCTCTCTGTCTTCCCCACTCTGCTCCTTCTCATCTTTTGTCTCTATGAGTTCAAGTGTGTGTACAATATGCCTGTGTATGTGAGTGCCTGTGTGTGCATACATCTATGCGTGTGGTGTGTGTGTGTGTGTGTGTGTTGTAACTCTGATTTCCCTGGGCCGATAACCTTGATAATAACTTTTCCCACTTTTCCATCAAATTTTGGTGGCAAAATGGATGTTTAGAAAACGACAGTAGCAATACAAATAAAAATGTGACTACCGCATATGTCTTTCATCTAAATAAAAACTGTTCTAATCACTTAAAATTCCCATCTTTTCTCCTTCAACATGGCTGCTATTGTTTATCACATGTGAACTCCTTCAAGCACCAGTGTGGAGGAGCCCTTCATTCAGTCATCTTGAGCAGTGTCTGGTTTGTTGTCTGATGGCCCTGCCCAGGGCAACAGCCAGGCAAGAAGTGGCCCCTGTGTAATTGAAACTCTCATTCGCATTTTTACATGTCCCTAATTCCACCTTTAGAGAGCAAGGACAGTCATTTACCTCTGCTCAAGAGAAGAATAATGATTAGACCATTTTGTCTGAGGCAGGATTGACATTCAGCAATGTGCATGGAAGTACAACCTTGCTTCTTTGCCTGGTGAATTCTAAAGACAGAGTAAAGTTAAGACAAAAGGAGGCAATGGTGTTTTTTTATTTTTTTTCCTTTCAGCAATGATATTATATTAGTCAGTTACAGATGAAGATGAATGTATATAGAGACCAATGGAGAGAAAGAGAGATATATTTTAAGAGCAGTTCAAATCAGTGCATTTCTTTCCAAGTTCTCTCTAGATAAATTAAGCAGCAAGTTAACATTTTCTGATTAACATTTTTTAAAAAAAGTACTGATTATAAAATTTAGCTCATTGGTAATTTAATATAGATCTTTAAAATGTATTAGCTTTTTAAAATTACAATGTTAATATTCATATTTAATGTTTATATAATATTCTTATGAATATGCATATTTATACCATATAAACACATATATAGATGTCTTCATTCTTATTTCTATTGTAAGGCTACAGAATGCACTTACTTTAATAAAATTTGAATATGAATACTGCAATCATTGTCAGTAGACTAAATCCCACATCACCATACATCCCTTGTTATTTCTTTGAGAAAACCATGACCTAAAGACTCAGGGATGGCTTCATGGTAACATTCCATTAAATGTACACAAAACATACATACAAACAACACAGGGTATGAGGTCTCAGTCCAAAAATGGGTCGATGTGGGAATAGTTCCCTTTATTTCCTTAGAATTGGTTAAATTTCAACCCTAAGCTTCTGACCTGATATGAAAATTAGGTTAATTAAGAACTGTCCTGTCCCTCTGCTCCCTGCAACATACATCATCTCACCTTCCACAGAAATATTGATGCAGACTGATACTCAAAACAGTGTCTATAAGCAAGTGTGACATATACTTTTGATAGTCGTGCTAATGTTTAACAATTTTTTAGATTTACTATGTCACTGGGAAATATTGACAAAATATGCTAGCATTAATATCTTCAAGGATAGACTTAAGACCAATTATGGAAACAGTTCTTACAAATATAAATATTGCAGCAGTCAGCCTGCATGGTTGCTGATAAATGACCATCAAACGGCTTAAGGGAACAAAGGGTTTAATGTCTCTCTTTTTAAAAAATTTTCATTATTTTTTTCCACTCATACAAACTTAATAGGTATCCTGGTCCCCTCCCTCCCTCCACCCCTCCCCAGACCCCCTTGCTCCCTCCCCCCATTTCCCCTTCCTTTCACCCCCCTCCCTCCCTTTCTCCCAGTCCCCCTCCTCTTGCCCCCCCCATCCCTGGAGCATCCTTTAGTGTGAATGTCAAACTTCCCTCTGCGACCTCCATTCTAATGAGGTGTATGGATTCAATAGCAGTGCCTAGAGCCCTTTCTTGTGTTCCCCTTTAGTATAGGAACACTATTGTGACTGTTAATCCCTTGCCTCTAAGGATCCTAGTGCCTGTGATCCATGCTAGACTTTGGGGGGTTATTGATATGTCAGTCATTGCTCAGGTCATGCAGAGTCTGATTATGATTACTTCGGCCCTAACTTGTGTGGAGTATCTTGCTTATCATTGCTCCTCCCCATCTTGAGGCTCTTACAATCTTTTTTTTTTTTGTAGGAAAAAAATGGTTTTGTACATGGGATGAAACAATATAAACTCAAAACTTTCAGATAAGGCTTACTGCCTCCTCTTCCAAAAATTTTCCTGAGCTTTAGAATGGGGAGAGATTTGGCTGGTCTAGTTCCTGGTGATTAATGTAGGGTCTCTAATGTTTTGAATTATGGTTTGTTGTTGTTTTCAGTTTTGCTGTTCCTGCACCGCCCTTGCTCCGTCCTACTTAGTATTGGATGTCACCTCCTAGCCAGTGATAAAAGGCTGTTAAAATAGAGTCTTACTATAAGAATAGATTCAAAGGTAGATGGAATAGGAGTAGGAGACTGCAGTGGGAGAGGGGTCAGTTTACCATTTGCAGGATGGCTACCATCTATCTGCCAGACTCAATGCCCTCCCTGACTGGTGAGATCAAACCCCCTCAGTTGCAAGTGACCAGGAAGGAAAGTGAGTGAGCTTAACCAGATGTCTCACTACTTACTTGCAGTACTTGATGGTGACCTAATTTTTCTGCTGTAGCGTGATTCCCTCTCTCCTTGTTTCTGAGGAGGCCCTCCTTCCCCTTCCCTCCTGTTTATAATATTTGAAGTTACTATAGGTATTACAGAGATTTATCTTTGAATATGTCACTAAGTGGGTTTAGTACTAGGATCTACCTATTACGGAGCACATACGGCACTTAATTTTCTGTGTCTGGAATACTTCACTCGATATATTTTTTTTTAATTTCATCCATTTCCCAGCAAATTTCATTAATTCATTTTTTGATGGCTGAGTAGTATTCCATTATATAGCTATACTACATTTTCCTTATCCACTCATCAACTGTTGGGCATTTGGGTTGATTCCATGACTTTGCTATTGTAAATAGTGCTGCTATGAACATGGTTGTGTTGTGCCATTGAGGTGAATTTTTGTTTTATGGGGGATTATTCCCAGAAATGGAATAGCAGGGTCACATGGCATTTCAATTTTTAACTTTTTAAAAAATCACCAGACTGATCACCAGAGTGATTGTATGAACCTGCATTCCCACCAGCAATGTAGGAGAGTTCCCTTCTCGCCACATCCTCTCCAGCATTTGCTGTTGTTTGTATTGTGGATTTTTGCCATCCTGACTGGGGTGAGATGATATCTCAGGGAGGTTTTGATTTGTATTTTCCTAGTAGCTAAGGATGGGGAGCATTTTTAAAGATATTTGTTAGATGTTTCAATTTTGTCCCTGGTAAATTTTCTTTTGAGTTCCAAGGCCCATTTTTTAATTGAACCATTTGTTTCCTTGGTGTTTAGTTTTCTAAGTTCTTTGTGCACTCTGGATAATAGAGCTCTATCAGATATGTGGTTTGTGAAGATTTTCTCCCATTCTGTGGGTTGCCTTTGAGCTTATGTTACAATCTCTTTATCTGAACAGAAGCTTTTTAATTTCTTAAGATCCCAATTGTTAAGTGTTGGTTGTAGTGACTGCTATTGGATTACTGGTTAGGAACTGTTGGCCTAACCCAATCGGCTTGAGGGAGTTCCCTACCTTTTCAACTAGGGATTTTAGAGTCTCTGGTCTAATAATGAGATCCTTTATCCATTTGGAATTAATTTTTGTGCATGGTGACAACTACGGGTCCAGTTTTAATATTGTGCATGTGGTGATCCAATTTTGCCAGCAACATTTGTTGAAAATGGTATTCTTTTTCCATTGGATTTTTTTGGCCCCTTTGTCAAAGATCAAATGGCTATAATTGTATGGGCTTATATCTTGGTCTTCAACCTTTATCCATTGATCTATGTGTCTATTTTGGAGTCAGTACCAGGCTCTTTTTATTAATATGGGTTTGTAGTATAGATTAAAGTTTGGTATGGTGATACCTCCAGTAGTGTTTTTGTTACTCAGGATTGTTTTTGCTATCCTGGGTCTTTTGTGCTTCCATATGAATTTTGAGATTGTTTGGTCAATTTCTTTAAAGAATTGCTTTGGGATTTTGATTGGTATAGCATTGAATCTGTATATTGCTTTTGGTAGGGTAGTCATTTTTATGATATTGATCCTGTCAATCTAGGAACATGGGAGGTTCTTCCACCTTCTGGTGTCTTCTGTAATTTCTTTCTTTAGGGTTTTAAAGTTTTCATACACCTGAGTGATCCCAAAAACTCCACCAGGAAACTCCTGGAACTAATACAGAAGTTCAGCAGGGTGGCAGGATACAAAATAAACATACAAAAATCAGTGGCCTTCCTATATGCCCAGGATGAAATAAGTGAAAAAGACCTAAGAGAAACAATCCCTTTTACTATAGCCCCTAAAAAAAAAGAAAGAAATACATTGGTATAAACCTAACCAAGGAAGTAAGAGACTTTTACAATGGGTTTATTGTCCTTTACGATTATCTGGTTACAATTCTCAGTCCAGCTTGACAGGAGAGCTCACACCAACACCAAGGCCTAGGGAACTGAGCACACCAATGGCCACATAATAGCTGAGAGAGGGACAATCTTTACTTGCCAGACCAGCATGTCTGGCCGAGTGTACAAAAAGATGCCAACTTTCTCAATCAGCTCTCGGTATTTCATTTCAAGGCTGGTCCTTTCCCATCTGCTAGACAATATCTTACAGGTTTTCTCTGGGCTTAACTCAACCATTAATTCTCTACAAATGTGCTCAGTGCTCAAACCCTCAACTGTCAAGTTTTGACACCTGTGTATAACTATGACACATATAGAGTAATTTTTTATAGTTATAGTTAATTATAATCAATATGAAAAATCCAAAGTATCCAAACACAAAATATTAAATAATCTTAATAAAATATTAAGACTATGTCTTTACTTCATCAAATTTTATATGAATTAAAATAAGGAGACACAGTGTGCCTTGGAGTTGAGAATATGAATTCATTTTATGAATTTATGAAGACTCACTGGCTGTGTAAACACACATGGAAATCTGCCTAAGGAAAAGTGTGGCTCACCATAAAGATTTGTAGAGGAAGAACACATTCTCATGAGAAAAATATCTAAAAATAAATGATCTGCTCCATCATAAGTGTTTCTATTGACTCATATAACAAAACAATTTAAACTGTATATAAAATATTAATATATAATATTGAACACATATGTCTGAAAAAAGTGAAAAAGAATTTCACACCAGTTTTATTAACTATATATTTAGGGTGAAAATAACCATGGATAAATAAACAACAGGATGTTAATAAATTTCCAAGTTCTTGTGTATTTTGAAATGTTCTCTATTTCCTAACTTAAAAAAAGAAAAAATACATTTTTTTCCTTGAAAACACAGTACCCTTAGCTTTGTGAATAAATAGACACAGGGTCTTTGTTTAGGTAAAGTAGTTGCCCAGGTTTAAAAGTATGACAATTTTCTCTCTCCCCATCTTGCCACCCAAATTCCATTCTCTAGAAGCAGTTTCAAGATTCCTTGAGTTTGTTTGCTTAAAAGTTCTGTCCGCATAGCTACATTATGCAGTTCTTCAGGCCTGCTCTAATTATTTATTTCAGCATTTTATATGAGTAAAGTTCATGAATTCCTTCAGAAGGACACATCCTTAGGTGATACTATTGATATCACAAGAAAAATTAGACATTTTGCAGCTGTAATGACTACATATATTTTTTTGTCCTGACCCCATCCCATTTTTGTCAATTTGGTTTTTAGCATTATTGATTATTTTTCAGCTCTCTGATTACTACATGTATTCAGGTTTTTTCTGGGTTTTACCTCATTTGCCTTTTCATTTTGCCACTTATAAGTAATAAAATAATATTGAAGGACAGGGTAATAAGATCAATATTAAGATGACTTTCATATTAATGGAACTTTCGTGTTTCTGTTTTTAAAAGGATGATAAACATTCCTTCCTTTGGGGATCTCTTTAGAGCAGTAACAGTGGAATCTCAAGCTTGTTGCAAAACCATGATTAACAACCCCAATAAAAAGGCAGAAGTGTGGAAGATCTGATTTCAGCTTATATCTGTGGAGTTGGTGAGACAGTATTGAAAAACCAACAGAGAGAGATAGAGAGAGAGAGACAGAGAGACAAAGACAGAGACAGAGACAGATAGAGACTGTGGATAGTGACCCAGAAATGAATCTGCTAGCTATGTAGAAAGTAGAAAATAAGACTGTCACAGTCACTTAACTTTTGCAGTCAGACAATATTTTTGACACAACCAGATCAAGAGGAAAAATATTATTTATTCAGTTTGTGGTTCCACAGGGGTTGTAGTCCATTTATGACAGAATCACCTAGCAGAGGAACATGCCAGAAGGCAGAAGAGAGCAAAAGAATGAAAGAAGATAGGACCAGACTATCAAACCTCAAGACCCACCCCCTGTGATGTGTCTTCCTCAAGCAAGGCTCTTTCTCTTAAAGGTACCACAGCATTCCTAAGTCTATTAACACCACCCAAGGATTCAAACACATGAACTTATGGGGGCAACTCATATTTAAGCCAGGACACAGAACTAACTTCAGGAGAAAAATAAATAAAAATAACTAGAAAAAGAAGATGCAAGAGAAGTATTGAGTTGAAACTATAGGAATCACTATACTTTGTGCCTTTCTTCAGAGAATGTCTTCATGTTTATTGTAATGTTCCTTCAAAATTGCTATAGTTGTGCCCCCATATGTTTTATATTTCAATTTCATTTACACTTTCTCCAGCTTATATTTTTAGTCCTTTTAAGACTTTCTTATTTGTGGACTTTTGAAACAATGTGATATTTCATTCCCATCTTCTTAGGTATTTTACTCTGTCATTAATTATCATTACTGTATTAATCTATGCTTCTCATTGCTATGACCAAATACCTGGCAGGAATGATCAGGTTTTATCAGAGGGAATGTGACCAGGAAAATGGTGTGAGTCAGTCTCTGTTGTGACAGGGGCAGGTGAGGTTATTGCTCTCATCTTCTCAGGTCAGGAAGCAGAGAGGGATGAAAGTGGGTTTTCAATTCTCTTTCTCCTTTTTTTTCCTTTTTTTTTTCAGTCTGGTACCCTAGCCCATGGGGTGGGGATTGGTGCATATGCACTGAGAGCTTTCAGTTAATCCTGTCTGGAAATAACCAAAGACACACCCAGAAATTTGTCTCCTAGGAGACGTCAAATCAGTCATCACGGTTACATCATAATTGGAGAGCCCAGGCATAATGATGCTCATTGTTTTACATTCTTAATATTTATTTTCTGGTTTCAGATATGATCCACCTTATGAATGTCTGGTACTTGAAGAAAATGAGCATTTTTACTGTTGTTTGGTGCTGTGCTCCATAGTTATCCATTTGATCCTTGGTTGTATTTCACAGAATTTCTTTGATCTTGCTGATTTTATTTCAAGGAGTTATATCAGTTGCTAAGGGGCAGAAGTTGAAGTTCTCCAATACAAGAGTAGATTTTGAGGAATCATTTATATAATCGTTGTACTTGTTGCACTAGGTTTCTAATAGTGGAGACAGAGTTAGAAAGACACGGGGAAATAGAGATAGCAAGATATTTATACAAATATAATGTAGGTATAGTTAACTTCATACTATACAGATCATGTCAGGGACAAAGATCTCAACTGTACTTACAGCATTTTGCATCTACCACTATTCCATACTTGTGTTTTGTTTATTATCCTGAATCAATTGACTAAGTCTTGGACCAAAATTTGGTCAGTTTTCAACTGTTATTCCTTTTTAAAAAACATTTTATTTATTTATATGAGAGAGGAAACCAATACATATGCTGAGAGAGAGAGATAGTGGGAGAGAGAGACACACACACAGGTGAGAGAGAGAGAACATATGTATTGTGGAGCATTGATGGAAATCAGAGGACAACTTTTAGAAGTCAGTTTTCTACTTCTAACTTGTGGACTTCTAGGGCTCAAACTGAGGGTCCCCAGGTTTGCCTTAAGGCGCTTTACCCACAGTAACCATTATCTCATGAAATACTATCTCATGACTACCTACTTTCTCAGGGTTCTTACGCTGTATCTCTGCACTTGAAGCTCTGCCAGTTTTCATCCAGTCTTTTTTCATTTTCTGCCTGTTGTTGCAACTTAAAATTCAATTAATCTATTCTCAAGTCCGGTGATAGGAAGTGCTTCCAGGAATGTCATGTAGTTAAACAAACAAAATCACAAAGTAAAACAGCCTCAGCTGCAAATTTGCAATCGTCTGCACCTTGCAGAGATGTAGCACTACACTTTGCTTCAACTGCTTAAAGGAATCCACCGAGAAAAATAGAATTAGTATTTAGTCACTCAGCTGCTGATTTTTTATCTTTTTCCAAGACAGAGCATGCAGGCTCTTTCAATCTTCACCCCATTTTAAGCAACAATACACCAGCTCAAATTCAATGTAAATGGAGCCATTATAGAAGACATTATATGTTCATTTTTTAAAATCACCCACACACAACTGAAAATGATTCATACTCTCTCACTTTCCAGATCTTGAAAACATGTGAGATCTTATGGTCTGAGCTTCTCTGCGCAATGCTGAGACTGAGCATCCAGCCAGCCACAGCTACTCTCTGTCCTGAGATTTGTGGGGACAGCTAATGACCACTTTCTGGCACATACTAAGAAGCCGAGAAGAGCACCATTATCATCTATCTCTATCTAAATTACTCCAATTTGGGAAAGGATGCTGAATTGCACCAATTTCCCACCAAACTAGCTCATTTTGATGAATACCAGTTTGTCTCTTGATGCAGGACATTAGAGAAACAGAAAACAAACACATACACACACACACACATTCATGAATGTCTCCAACCTTTTATTTTGAATCCAACAATCGCTTTTTGTTCTTTTCATTGCTTTGTTGGTAATTAATCCCGTGCTCCACAATAGCTGTCACTCTCACACTTTGAACATTTCAATGATATTAATATCCTGCTCATAGAAGTAAAAATGAACCAAAGAACCTTTTAACAGCTGTTGCAGGCATATTTTGTCATCAGATTGAACATTTGTGCCTGTAAACAATGAAATAGTAAATTATTCTTTTAAACTGCAACTCTGTCTGTATTTCACAACCTGATCATTTATATTGGGGGAAAAGAAAAACAGGCTACCTTATGAGTTGAATTCTGGTGAATTTATCTCAGTATAAAATGGTACCAAATTCTCTTATCCCTCAGCCATCTTCCTTTCAATTGTTATTATGTTTGAAACCTGAAACTCAACACAAATACAAATAAAACTAGCAGATATCATTTGGAATAAGACCTCACAAGTATAATAGCTGCTTAGGCTTATCTATTTATGTAGTCAAGAATGCATGTGAATGAAAGTGTTACATTGAATTTCTTAAGCACAGCAGTGAATAGGGGAAATTTTTGCTATCATTAAGCATATAAAAGCATCCAGGTAGGAAGGACATGATGCAAAACAGATACTGAGGGAACAATATAAATCGTCTCCCCATGTAACATATGTCCTATCTTGAAAATAAAGACATGCAAACTTAAAAAGTGATGGAGTGAAGGGCATTGCAGGAGCAGCAAAACCGCAAAAGAAAATTAACAAACCATAATCCAGAAATTCAGAGACTCTATATCAACCACCTAGAACTAGGCCAGCCTAATCTCTCCTCATCCTGAAGCTCAGGGAAATTTGCAGAAGAGGGGGCAGTAAGAGTGTAAGAGCACAAGGATGGGAGGAGCAATGATATGCAAGATACTCCACACAAGTCAGGGCCAAAGCAATCATAATTGGACTTTGCATGCCCTGCACAATGTCCAAGACACAATTGATCCCACAATGTCTAGCATTTGCTAAAAGCACCAAGATCCTTGGAGGCAAGGGATTGACAGCCAAAATAGTGTTCCTATGCTAAAGGGGAACAAAGGAAAGGGTTTAGGGAAATGCCGCTGGGTCCTTGTATGTCATCGGAGAGGAGGACCCAGAGGACAGTTTGGCATGCACATTAAAGGATTCTCTGGGGATTGGGGGAGGGGAGGCACTGGCGGGTGGGGAAGGAGGGGTGAGGGGAGACTGAGCAGAGGGGTCGGTGGGAGGAGGAGGGAGGGAGGGAACCAGTGCACTTATTAAGCTTGTATGAGCGGAGATAATAAAAAATGTTTAAAAAAAAACTTAAAAAGTGATAGCATGGTTTTACACTTATACTGCAGATATAGGTACTAGGGAAAGAGCTTAATAGGTAACATACTGCTCAAACACTAGAACCTGAGTCAGTTCCCCAATACCCACATGAAAGCCAAGTATCATAGAATATGTAGACAATAAGATACTTGCATCTCGCTAATCAGCTAAGTGTAGCTGAAATGGTAAGCTCCAGTTTGGTTGACAGACTCTATCTCAAGAAAATGTGAGTGAGGAAGACACTTCCCCATGCACACCACATACACACCTGCATACATATATACACACACTCTTGCATATATCCACATCCACACTCACAGACATGGAACCTAGCATATGGAAGGTACAAATATGAGGTCTTTCTAAAATAGCATGGTGTTAAATGCCAAATGATTCTTACTAAAAACAAATTGTAAAAATGTAGATGATGGTTAAAGATGGTGAAAATTTCCACTTGTCACTTTACTAAAGATGAGAGTGGTGTGCAGAAGCCAACGCACATTATCATATAACAGCTGATCAGCACCTCCCCAGAAGGTCACAATCTAAAATTGACTTAGTTGGAAGCGGAACGTGGCAAACTCTTCAAATAATAGGCTTTATGACATTCTTTCCTCACTGATTCTAGATCAGTTGATTTATTTCTAAGACTTCGGAGTATCCACTAAGTACTAGTAAAGAGAGTTTAGGCCACCAGAGATCAACTTGACTGTAGAGTTTTGAGAAGGGGTTAAGTGTAAGTTAGAGATTCAATAAGGCCACACATGTGAAAAGACAGGGGGGAGACAGGGAGACTGGCAGGGAAGAACAAGGGTTACAATAAGGAGCGGAGAGACAATAAGTTGCAAAAATATCATAAATTAATTACATCTGAGTCAGTACTCTGTGTGTGTGGGGGGGCTAGTTAACACTCTTCGAAACAAATGACAGATTTGAAAACTGAGAACATTGATTTGTTCTATCTCTTTTTATGCCAGCGAGTATATTAAGGCTCTGAAAGACTTTCTTCCCCAAATGGGAAAGAAATTTCGAAGCTGCCTTTGTGATCCTGAAAAGTAAAAATCACAGCAGGTTTACAGTGGGATAAAGAAAGGAACGACAATGATAAGGATGTGTAGCATCGATCGATCACCTCTTGGCTGAGGTTCAGAATGTCATGCCTGGGCTATTTGAGAGCCAGAGCAGTGTATGGTGGTATAGATAATACGATTGCTGGTAGCAGCTGCCTAGGGCTGTTTAAGATGTGTTCTGGGGTCGCAAATCTTGGCAATGAGACTCTGGTTGATCAGTGATGTGTTCTGTAGCTCAGAGCAAAAGGGAAACCCTATGCAGACTGCTTGCAACAATGTACCTTTGTCACACAGGCCAACAGAAACAGACCAGGGACACAGGCATTTCATTTTAACCATGACACTGCACTAATTGTGAGCACTTGGTTAATTTTGATAATGATGCAATCTAATTTTGGAATGCTTTCATGAGTTCTGAGTGTTCTGCTTTTCTGTAAACACAGTAGATATGTTTAAGAGAAATCTGAAGCTTTTTTTCTTATAAATTATAGAGATCTCATGCACTGGCAGTCCCCTTGTTATAGCTGGACGAGAAATAAGGAACAGAGGCAGCTGGTGTCTAATAATTGTCTAGCTTTGAGGGCTGCAAATAAGAAGTTTTCACAGGCACTATTCAAAGGGTGTTTCTGAGAGCAGCTTACCAGAAAAGATCCTCCTTGCAGTTTTGCTCTTGGAGGGTCTGCATTCAAAGTTGCATTTCAAATAAATCAAAGAACATTGTGATTTGTTGCAGGGGAAGCCCCAAGGAGCATCTTTGAGGAGAGCCTGAAACATGGCTTTGTGTTCTTCTGGCTTATGAGTAATAAGGACACTGAACATGGTTGTAAGGAGACCAAAAGAATTTATAAGACATTTGTTGTGAATTCGCTCCACACACAGAGGCAGTGAGGAGATAATGAATCCTTGGCAATCAAGGACATGACAAAGATCTCAGCCATAGCCCTGAATACCAAGGAATAGATTGTAAGCAGTGTCTGCTAAAAAAATATTACTTTGGGCTTTTTTTGTGTGCACATGCATGTGTGTGTGTTTGTATTTTGTTTGTGTGTATGTGTGTATCATAAGGCTCTGTTTGGGTCTTTGTAGGCCCATGGGTGACTCCTGTAATTATCCTGAATTCCTCTACCTCCTCTTTGCTTTTCTTTGGGGTCTTCCAGGTTCTGCCTTCCATCTCTTGAAGTGTACACTGCTTCCATTTCTGCCTGGAGTTTTCTTTTTATATATATATTTTTTTTTTCCCAATCATACAAGCTTAATAGGTACCCCGGTTCCATCCCTCCCTTCACCCCTCCCCAGTCTCCATTGCATCCTTCCCTCCTTTTCCCTTTGCTTTCACCTCCCTCCATCCCCTTCTCCCAGTGCCTCCCCTCCCCCCATTTCCTGGACCATCCTTTCCTGTAAATGCCAAACTTTCCTCTGAATCCTCCACTCCAGTGAGGTATAAGTGGCATTGCCCAGAGCCTTTTCGTGGGCTCCCCTTTAGTATGGGAACACTATTATGACTGTTAATCCCTTGCTTCTAAGGATCCTAGTGCCTGAGATCCATATTAGACTTTGGGGGGTCATTGACATGTCAGTCATTGTGCAGGTCA
This sequence comes from Typhlomys cinereus, assembly GCA_023101885.1. NCBI lineage: Eukaryota > Metazoa > Chordata > Mammalia > Rodentia > Platacanthomyidae > Typhlomys > Typhlomys cinereus. Next base: position 1,321,305 of record JALPQD010000111.1, on the reverse strand, counting down.
TGAAAAGTCGGATTGTGGCTACTGCAGCCCAACTTGTGTGGAATATCTATATCATTGCTTCTCCCCATCTTTAGGCTCTTACAATCTTACCACCACCTCTTCTGCAAGTTTTCCTGAGCTTTAGGATGGGGAGACATTTGGATGGTCTGGTTCCAGGTGATTAATGTAGGGTCTCTGGTTTTCTGAATTATGGTTTGTTGTTGTTTTCAGTTTTGCTGTTCCTGCACCACCCTTGGCTCCATCCTGATAGGTATTGGAGGTCACCTCCTAACCAAAGATAAAAGGCTGTTTAAATGAAATTTTACTATAAGAGAAGATTCAAAGGTAGATGGAATAGGAGTAAGAGACCGCAGTGGGGGGTCGGTCTTCCATTTGCAGGATGGTTACCATCTACCTGCTAGACTCTATGCCCTTCCTGATTGGTGAGATCAAACCCCCTCAGTCACAAGTGACCAGGAAGGAAAGTGAGAGTGAGCTTAACCAGATGTCTTACTACTTACTTGTAATACTTGATGGTGACCTATTTTCTATACTGTAGCATGATCCCCTCTCTCCTTATTTCTAGGGTGGCCCTCATTTCCCTTCCCTCCTGTTTATAATCTTTGTAATTACTATAGGTATTACACAGATTTATCTTTGAATATGCCACTAAGTGGGTTTGGTACTAGGATCCACCTATTAGGGAGTACATACGATGCTTAATTTTCTGTGTCTGAAATACTTCACTTGATATAATTTTTTCTAATTCCATCCATTTCCTGGCAAATTTCATTAATTCATCTTTTTTGATGGCTGAGTAGTATTCCATTGTATAAATGTACCACATTTTCCTTATCCATTTGTCAAGTGTTGGGCATTTGGGTTGATTCCATGACTTTGCCATTATAAATAGTCCTGCTATGAACATGGTTGTGCTTATGTAACTGAGGTGAATTTTTGCTTCATGGGGGGTATATTCCCAGAAGTGGAATAGCAGGGTCATATGGGATTTCAATCTTCAACTTTTTTAAAAATTGCCAGACTGATCTCCAGAGTGGTTGTATAAACTTGCATTCCCACCAGCAATATATGAGAGTTCCCTTCTCACCACATTCTCTCCAGCATTTGGTGTTGTTCGTATTGTGGATTTTTGACATTCTGACCGGGATGAGATGATATCTCAGGGAAGTTTTGATTTGCATTTCCCTGATTCTGCCTGGAGTTTTTATGGGATCTGGGATCTGAATTCAGGTCCTTCTGTTTTCCAGGCAGTTTTAATCACTGAGCCATCTCTTCACTCAACAAAAAAATATTATTATTTCCTGAACATGGACTTAAACATTATTTGTGACTAAAGTTTAAAGCAACTCTTCATCTCAAGTTTTTTGCTCTTACAGCAAGGAAGTAATTATTAGAGCACAGAGAGGGCAAGAAAGCAGGAGTGCCCAAGTCTCACATTGGTCGCTGACTATTGAGATACTTTGTAAGTTGCTGATAAAATCATGACAAAATGGCTTAAGGGAACAAGGGGTTTTATTTTCTTATGATAGTTACAGTTCCTTGCTTAGCTTAGAGGAGACCACATGCCAAAACCAAAAGCCGAGGGAAGTGCTCATACTATATTCCCCCAATGGCTGAGAGAGGGTCAATCCTTTCTTGACACATTAGCATGCCTGGGTAAGTATACAGAAGGATGCCAACTTCCTCAATCATCTCTCTGTATTTTATTCATTTTTCCAGGGCCTAGTTCTACCCTCTACCCACCATGGATTGGGCCTTTTCCATGCATTACACAAACTAATTCTTTATACTTGTGCCCAGGTTTGAACCCTCAATTGTGGGAACCAGTGCCCACTCATGTACTCATTCACTCACTCAAACACACAGCTAGCTGCTGGCTGTGATGAAAGCAGGTTCCAGCTGTCCCCACCTCCGCCTCTACCCCAGAGACTCGGCACAGGACGGGGAGATTGTCAGAAGCAGATCTCAGTTTATTGGGGGGAGAAAAGGAACTTTTATAGACAAAGGCCACCAAGGCGTGAAACAGGCATCCAATTGTGTCACAGATCAATACATCCTACAGGTGCTAATGGTCAAGTTCAGTGTCACTCAGCACAGGGGGCAGGTAGATACCTGAAAGCCAATTAGGGCTCTCCGTGAAGTGATCAGGTTACACCCAAGACCCTTGCCCTCAGCGCCATCTCTAGTCCCATGTGCTCGGCCATGCCTTGGGTCATTTCCTGGGCGGGCCCAACACTCAATCATCATGTTGACACCTGTTTTTAGCTATGACATTTCACTCCTTGTCAATAAGACACAAAAACTTAACACTTTTAAACTGTAACCTTCAATCCTTGTTCCCATCACATTTCTTGTAATATGAATACATTAAACTTTATTAATTTTAAAACTCTAAAAGTTCTTATAGACAAATTTTAAAGTATTTTGTCATTAAAAGTTGAGCTCCAACATTTTAAAATTTTTAAATTTCAAAATCTCTTAACCATTAGTCTATCAAATCAAAATAAGTCAAATGCTTAAACACAGATAAAACACCATATTGGAAGGATCATAATACATTAAGAAAATATGAAATTAAGACCAAGTCCACAAATCAAATATCACACCCTATACTTCAGTGGCCCTCTTCTATTGCTCATCATGTGGTCACAGTAGCCCAAAGATTCTGGGCAATTCCAGTCCCTCTTTGCAGCTCAAAGTCATACAAGCAGAATTTCCCTGAACCAGGTTGAATCTCCAATCATAGCCATCTATCTCATGATTCATACATCTCATGATTTTGGCATCTCCAACAGCACTCTGGGGGTTGCTTCTTCAGCTAAAAACTTCACCTTCCTTTTCAGGAATTCTATACCTGCTACTTGCCCTTTGGTGACAAGCACCAGTTGCTCTCCATGAACCCTTCAATCTTCCAATGAACCAATGTCACTTGGGTAATGCCAACAAATTTTTCAGTGAGGTTGAAATGTATTTTGGTCCAATTGAACTACGACTATACCAACTTCTAAATGATGAGTCTGTAAAAACCCCTTTCTGGGCAGTGAAAGTTTTAAAGGCCAGGAAAAATGCTTTAGATTAGGTTTGTAAACCTTGAACAATCAGAGTTTTCAAAGCACCAAGTCTCCATAAGGTAGTATTCATGTTTTCCACCATCCCAGTATAAAGCACTAAGTTTTTCTTCAACTATATTAATCTCTCCAGTAGCCATAGCTGCTTTGCCGTCTGTCCTTTCCTCATTCAAAACTTCAAGTCCGTTAACATAGCTCTCCTTTATCAAGCAAACCAGTCCATCATCTTTAAATTCAATACTGTCAAAGTCCTTCTCTTCATTACAATCTGGGACCAAAAAATTCATGACTCTCTCAGCATCATTCCCAAACAGCCTGCAAATGGAATGGTTTTTATAACAATCTCAATGTATTCAAATATTACCATATTCATCCAACAAAAGTTTAAAATCCACAAAGTCCACATAGCCAGATTTATCAGCAGCACCCTACTTCTTGTACCAAATTCTGTTGCAATTACTCTACATGTTGCTGATAAAACCATGGCAAAGCAACTTAAGGAACAAGGCATGCTATACTCCCTTATGACAGTGGCATTCCTTGTCCAACTTGGCAAAATCAGAAGTCAAGGGAACTGGCCATACAACAGCCACATAATGGCTGAGAGAGGCACAATCCTCATTTGCCACACTAGCATAACAATGCCAACTTCCTCAACCATCTCTCTGTATTTTTTCACTTGTCCAGGGCCTAGTTCTACCCACCATGGGTTGGGCTTTCTCCATTAATTAGACACTGTCCTGTAGGTTTGCTCTGGGCTTAACTCAACTAATAATTCTCTACATATGTGCTCAGAGTTCAAGCCCTGTCAAGTTGATACCTGAATCCGATAGTCTGAAGTTAGTCACACAGCATCTCTAAACATCAATGAACTCATACAATATGTTTGATTTAATCAGTTTCTGGTTCAAATTTTGTCTCTAAATGATGTACTAAGAAGGAAGATTATTGACTAGGCAACCAGAGAAAGCACAGTACAGGAGAAACTCGACGGCAAGGTGAGGCTCATGTAAGTTTCCTCCTACATATTTTCCTGGACCGCCTATTCAAATAAAGGAATTTAGTGGCCCTTTTTCTTGGTGTAATTTAACAGGTCTCCCAAGCCCTTGGTTGTCTCTCTGGAGAAGAGAGACTTAGACCCACTGATGCCATGTAAATTCCTCCAACCTTTAGTTGCATCTCTAGAAAAGGAGAAATTGTGATACCCAAAGAAAAGTATGTTGAACTCTCAACCAGTGATCAGTGGTGAAATTCTAGAATCTGGTTTTGTCAGCCTATAAAAGCAGCTTAAAAATCCCTTTGTGACCTCTGTTGTTGTACCATCTTCAGAATTTATTTCTCAGCGTCTAGAAAATGCAATGTATCCACCTAGGCAAACTGAACAGAAAATTAAGCTATTTCATAGAACTTGTAATAGAAATCAATGTAAGGGTCTGTGTGAGCCTGAAAGCCTGTAACCACAACAGGAAGATTTGGCGGCAGAAAGATGAGACATTCAAACGCAACCTTAGTTACTCAACAAGTTTATTTTATTATTTTGTTTTTGTAGCTTTACAAGCATATTGAGTACTTATACCCACTTCCCTCCATCCCCCTCACACACATCCCTCCTTCCCTTCCCTTCTTTAACCCATCTCACTCCCTTCCACCCTACTGACTGAATGTTTCTATGGACCCCAGGGTTCACTTTTTAAAAAAAAAATTCTACTTTTACAAGCATATTGAGTACTTATCCCTGCTTCCCTGCATTGTCTCTTCCTCCGATCCCTTCATCAATCCCACCCTCTTGCCTGTCTCTTCTATGGATCCCAGAATTGCCTCTAGCTTGTCTACTCTTGTAGGGGTTCAAGTCTCTGTGGCTTGTCAAGTTGCCTCTCTTTGGGCCACACTGCCAACAGCATCATTTCCCTTCACTCATCCAGCTTTAGTCCCCAAACAAGTTTAAGACCAATCTGATATGCATGAGACTATGTCTCAAAATGCCAAATAAGTAAATAATAATAAAAGAAGATTAGCTGGGTAGACAATTGAGAAGGGAAAGAAACAGGTGACTTGAGTACAAAGAACAATTATGTAGAATTAACTAAATGTAATCCATGTAGCAACCACAGGAAAAGTTGTTTCCATTTCTATTGCATCTGTCCATACACTAACAAAGACAGAGAAGATAATTAGAATCAAAGAACAGTGATATTTAAGAAGTCAAAGAAAATGGGCTGGTAGTAGAAGAAGGAGGAAGGAGATGAGGAAGAGAGGATGGGGATGAGGAAGGAAAGAAGAACGACAGAAAGGAAGGGAGAGAGGGAGGGAGGGAGAGAGGGAGGGAGGGAGGAAGGGAGGGAGGGAGGGAGGAAGGAAGGAAGGAAGGAAGGAAGGAAGGAAGGAAGGAAGGAAGGAAGGAAGGAAAATCTGCAGTATGTCTGTATGTTACTGAGAAATGCAATACCAGTTTTGGGAAATAAGTGGTTTATTTTGTCTTATGGTTCTGGCTACAGTTCATAATCCAGCTTGGCAGGAGAGTTCATAACAATACTAGGAGCTGAGGGAACTAGCTACACCATACTGTAAGAATTGCCAAGAAAGGGGCAAACCACAATTGCCAGACTACAAGCCTGTCTAAGTATGCTTAAGATGCCAAACTACTGAACCTACTTCCTCCATTTTATCCACCTGCACCAGGGGATGGTCCCATCCACTGTGGGCCGAGTCTTCCCATACCAATCAGACAGTCCCATTCAGGCTTGTCAGGGCTTGCCTTCACTTCTAACTCTTCACAATGTGCCCAGTTCTTAGTCTTCAGTTTTCAAGTTGACTCGTACATAATTAACACAGGAAGGAAGGGATCATACAACTTGCTTTGCAAGGCCTCCAAAGTGATCAGAAACAGGTTTTAGCATCAGCTCCTTGGAGTTATTCTGTGTGTGTGTGTGTGTGTGTGTGTGTGTGTGTGTGTGTGTGAGAGAGAGAGAGAGAGAGAGAGAGAGAGAGAGAGAGAGAGCGCACAATATAAAACAGGACAGTTTTTTTTAAAAAGCCTGTTAACACAATAGTTATAATTCGTGACCCAATCCTCCCTCTTTGTGGGCAACTCAGAGTAAAGGGAAGAAATTTCAAGCTTCACTCTTTAGGAATAGTGAAGAAGGAACTCTAGACAGGGCTAAGGTAATCTTACACTCTGCATGCTGTGATTGCCAACACTCTCTCACTCAGTTCTCTTAGATCTACTCAGTCTTACAACAGAGAGATCACTGGAAAAGTCTCATATGGTGGCACCAATATCTGGTCCATCCAACCAACTCACTTATGGCAGAACAGAACAGGGCAGAGCTTCTAATCACTTCACTGTGCTGCCCACTTAATCCTGGATCTCCATGGAAGTGCTAACATGAAAAGCAAAGGTCAAAACAAGCATGGGTCCCACAGGAGGCAAACCTGATGGGAAGGCATCTTATCTTGTTCTATTTTGCTTTAGCCTGTGACCTAATGTAAAAGGAAAACACACAAAAAAATGTGTAAATACTCCCCCAGACTGATTCCTATGCAAACTTAAGAAAGAAATGAAGATCTAAAGAAAGGGAGCCGTGGAGGTGGTCAGTCAGTGAAGTGCCACTCAAGCACAAGGTCCTGCGCTCATATCCCTAGCACACACATAAAAATAGTTGGGCACACATGTCATTCCAGCACTGGGGTGGGGGAGGGAGGAAGTTTCCTGGAACTCACTAGCCAGCCATCCTGGCTGAATCAATAAGCCCCAAGTTCAATGACAGATCCTGTCTAAAAAGAAAACTTGGAAAGAAATAAAGAAAGACACTCAACCTCTGACCTCCCTATACATGGACACCTGCACACATGTTGGTACTTAACCACACAGACACATACATATTCCAAACACATACACCGAAAAAGAATAAAAGAAAGACCTTTTAAACTATATTTATCACTAATTCTCTGTCAGAGATGAGTAGAACAGGTATATCCACAGGAAAAATAGCAATATCATATTAAAAATCAAAGGATGAAGAGAAAAATACTAAGAAACATACAACTTAGGCACTTTCTGCATACTGGCATTTGGCTAACGACTAAACATATATTTAGCATGAGTCCCATAAACTTAAATTACCAGTGATGTCACAGCTTGACATGCTATTCACACATGATGAAAATTGCTTACTATCTCATTTCTCAAAGTATATTACCATTCTTAAGTTTCCTGTGATACTATGCTAAAAGTAATATCAAGTCTCAAAGCATGGGCAAGTAAAAAAGGATTGGAACTGTCCCAGGAACTGGAACAAAACTTAGCAAGTTACAAACAAAAGGAAAGGAAGATAACATCATAGGAAATGAAAGATTGGGGGAAATCAGTCCAATAGATGTAACAATTATATAGAAATCAGAAAGAAAATGGAGGGAAAGAAAGAATTTCTCAAAAAAACTGATACACAATGACTTACTTTCCATGATCAAGGTATCCATTGGACTGGCAGTCAACATGTCAAATGAAAAGTTATATTACAATGCAACATTACTAGATTTTTGCATAGAGCCAAAAAATGACCTAAATTTCCATAAAAAGACTTTTTTTATTTTAAAGGTACATGCCAGAATACATATTAAAGCTATTTACTCTTCATTGTATGGATGGAAACATAAAATGTTAATGAAAATTTTAAGTGTCACATTCAGTCAGTCAGAAATCAGGATGCCTTCATGCTTGCTACCAACACTTAGGGAGCCTGAGAAGCAGGAATGATCAACCTTCGACATTTCTAGGGACTGTTTTCCTCCAATTTTGCCAGTTTTATATTGCTGCAGAACAACAAGAAAAAATTATCCCAAATCCACACCATACATGTTAAGCATACCATGAAGTTATTTGCAAACAGCATTTCTGTGGTCATAAAAATATCAACATTAAATACTTCAAGGACCATAAGTTTTACTGTGATCCATTTGGAAACATGGGGTTCCACAGTTAAAATGTGCGTGTGACTATGGATGGCGCTGGGAAAAGTTAAAACAACATAAGACACTCTCTTCTACTGTAAGAAAGTAATAGGTGACTCCCAAAGCTGAGGAATTAGCTTCACAGATATTGATAAATATATTCATTGAAAAATCTGGAAGAGGGTGCCATTGGAAATGGGTGAGCAAAGTAAGAAAGATGTTAGAAAGACAAAATGTGCTACTTCCATAAACGTTATAGAAGCAACCAACTCTTAGGAGAAAAGAAGGTGGGAAGCTTCTCTAGGCTCAAGAGATCACCATGTTTTTCATACTGTGTTACTCTTGTGTGTGTGAGCACTTCTCTTGAGGGTTGTGCATTATCTGTATGAGAACAAAGGTACCATCTAGGTCTCTCCTCAAAATTGCCCAAGAGCCATCCACCTTTCTGCACACACTTTGATAATGGAAGCCACAGAAGACATGGTCTGAAGATGTCCTCCTCACTACTTAGTGACTCCACGACCTTGAAGGGGAGAAGATCTGAAAAAACGGTCTCTGATAAATGGGGAAGTGATAGCTACCATATCCAAAGGCTCATCGAGCTTCCCAGGAAATATGAATGTAAATAAAATATTGATTAAAAGCTAAAAGGATTTTAATTAGGTTACTTAGTTTAATAGTTTAATTTGGCAGAAGCAGACAACTTGGACAAGGTTCTTTGTGCAAGCACATTTTAAATCACTAATTAAAATTTCAGATGGCAATCTGAGATTAGCAAAGGGATCTTCAAAGGCAAGCAAGATGCCCACTTATTTTATTTTATTAAAGAAAAAACACAAAGGCATCCTAAGATGTTACTTTGAGTTCTCTAGAATCATGCGAATGCTCATATAGACTATAGTCCTCTTTGACCCCTACGCCATCTGTAATTAATTTATGTTGAACACACAAAGAGAATTTGCTGGGCAAACATCACAGAAATTACATATTTTTTTTGTCGAAGAATCTCCTGCATCTTGAACAGAATACTCAGTGTTGGTCTTTCTAAAAACACAATGTTTTCAAGAAGAGACATTGACTCCTAAACATGTAAATCTCACAGCACAGTAAAATATCATTTATTCAGTCTGATTCAATGAGTCTATAAACCACTTTGAAGTGAGATTCTGGAAAAGCTCTGCTTAAAGGAGTCTCCGTTAGGTAATTACACATCTGCACTCTAAGTGGTATGCCTCAAGGTCAAAGTGAAGTCTGCACTTGCTGTGTTTTCCATGGCACAGCATGCAGAACCTATCAGTCCAGGACACTTGATTTGTAAGGATAGACTGGAATCAGCACACCTAGACTCAAATCCTGGTTGTCACTTAATTGCCATGTGACCTTGAGCTCTGCCTCAGTTTGCCTAGTATGATATAGGATAGCAATGATTGTATCTACTTTGCAGAGACAATTGATTTTAAATGCTTGGACATGAAATTTTAGAATATAGTCAATACCCAATAAATGTCAGCTCTATAAACATGAGGTTATTCTTAGTGGGCAGAATTGCAGAAGGTGAAAAATCTTTATTGTCAACAGGAGGGAAAGAAAAAGGATAGTATTATGAATGATGCTTCAAGGTTTTGTGTTCAAATTCTGATCTTCACACCAGTTAACTACATGTGTCCCTTGAACAAGGTATTTGAGTTCCTTGTGTTTCAGTTACCTTTTTATAGAGATGTAAACATCCTTATCTCCCCAAGTCTGCTATTGATGAGTTGATTAGGTTAAGGCCCCATACAAAAGATACAAAGTTTGACCCATGAGAATTGTTCAGTAAATATTAAATTACGATCCTTTTTCTTCTATAAGAAACAGGAAAGTAGAGGAGACATGTGTGGTGATTACTCTGTGGAGATTTATAGATCCAATGACTCACAAGGTGGTTTCCCCCATTAATTTAAATTCTCTAGGAAGGACTTCAGTGGTGCATTGATTTTCTAAAAGCCACCCAAGTATAGGAGAGTCTGTGTGTGTCCTGATAACATCACAACCCATCATTCATCTGCTATATAGGAGGTAGCATTTTGACACCTACCAAGATTAATCGTACATGTCAAAGATATTGGTATTTACATGGATATATTTGTAGCTTCTAAATAAATAAGTCATGGACCAGCATAGGACAATATCTGAATTGTGTGGCTGTGCTTTGGACCTCTATAAAGATATTTGGCTATGACATGATGTGTGAAAATATGAGGTTGAAATTCTAATGTGGTCTTGATATTCAAATACATCCCTAGTATCTTTCAATGATGCCTCAGGCTGATGGGGAGAAGAACATTAGTTGCAAAAGATAATAAGCATATTTCCTTTATGAATGTCAACAAGTAAGGTACTGGACATACCTCATTTTCATCTTTTTGGTTGTTTAGGTTTAGGCCAGTTTAGATTAGTGGTGGTCTTTGCCAGGTTCTTACTATAAAGTCCAGCCTGAACTTGAATTCAGGATTCTCCTATCTCATTCTCCTAAGTGTTGGGAATAATGTTGGTCTATCTTTAACTAAACAGTTTTTAGACCAATAATAAAAGTGTCCCAAAACAATGGGTCAATCATCCAAAATGATTTTGCAATGCATAGTATGTGCCCAGCTCTCTGTAGGTAAATACAAGTATTGGGATAGAGGGGAAGGGTCTCCATGATTTATCTTATGGTTTGCAGGGTAAACCCAGTCAATGTGCTTTAAATAATTAAAGGAAAAAGCAAAGCACACTTCATAGCTTAACAGCATAGTTCTGGAGGTCTAGGAACAAGAAACTTGTATAAAAGACTTACATAAAAGTATGTGGGGCTGGAAAGGTGGCTCAGGGGTTAAGCCTCTGCCTTGCAGGCGGAAGGTCCTGAGTTCAGATCCCAGATCCCACGTATAGACGCCAGGCAGAAGCGGGGGCGGCCTGCGCTTCTGGTCCTGGTAGGGCGGAGCCTGTGAATCCCAGGGCAGAAGGAGGTGGAGACGTCCATGGTCGTTCCCGAATTCGTCCGTGGTTCTACACACACACACACACACACATATACACATGCGCGCACACATACATATGCACACACGCACAATTGAATTAAAAAAAAAAGTATGTGTGGTTTCAGATTTCCTCCACCAGATAACGTTTCCAGGTTACCTCATCTTGCCTCCCACAAGCAGAATATGATTCTACCCTAATGAAACACAAATCATTGGTTATATACACAAATGGTTTTCATTATTGCATTAATGGGTGAAAATTTTAGCATCCAACTTCTCATTTACCTTAAACGTATGTAATTACTCTTTTATCCTTCTGGTTTCTTAAAGTAAACATTATCAGGGAAACCAATGTGTAGCCAGGTATAATCCCACGAGATATTACAAGTATTTCTTGAACACAGTTGTGTTCTGTTAACATCTGAGGATTCCTTGAAAGGGATATAAGTCAGAGTTGCTCAGCGACTCTTTATCTATTATGATCAGCTGTTCTTCCATGAAATGGCTATCTTGGAAAAAAAAAAAGCATCTACCTTCCTTGAAGATCATTTACTACTAAGGAATGAAGTAACCTGCAGGGCTTGGTTTTGTGCTTTGCTCTAAATAGTAATGTATATCACATGTGGACATCTCAGCTCAGCCTCATGCAAAAAGGATTACAGAGTCAATATCAAGTCAGTTTCTATCTGGGTAAAAGTTCACTGGCTCCAATATATTTCCTAAATACATAAGGAATATAAATTATATTTGGCTTTTTCTGTTGGAGTATAGGAAATAACTTCATGAACGATAAAAGTTAAATGCAACTCTAGTTAGACAAGATGATTAGGCAATATTAATTCAAGTTTCATTTGAAATCATCTTGTTAGAGTATCTATGATGATGAAATGTTCCTTAATGGTTCCTGGCAAATAAAGTTATCCTCTAGTGTTCTAACAGACATCTTTGAAATTTACTGCTTGCATATCTTTTGGGCTCTCTCCTACTCATTACCTGCATCATTGCTTCCAACTATATGGTGATAGTGTGTATTGCTTCCCTAAAGGTATATGCTAATAAATTCATGTCTCCACTGTGAACTTCTAACATGAAATTGTAAGATTCTAAAGATGGGGAGTACAGTCATACAGTATGTTCTGTGGCAAGATCTCAAGAGACACCACACTTCCATGAGAGACTAATGAGGTTTAATGCTGGGTGAGGGGAAGGAAGATACTCTTCTCAGTGGTATACCCTGTGATATATCATGCATGCACTAGCAAGTGCTCATGTGAGGACAGCCAAGCCAGATGAACTCAGTGGGCTACACCTGCAAAAAAAAGGCACAAAACTAAGAAGGAGACTGTTGGGATGAAGAAGGCTTATGGTAAGAAAAGGAGGGAGGGATGAGATTGAGCAACTATGGATGAAGATGAGATAAAGTGCTATATTCATGCATGAATCTAAAAATAAATTAGGAAAACATAGCTGTGTATCTACATTGCCTTTGGATATGTAGAATTCCTACTGAGCTAAACTTCATGCTCCTTTCATTTGATAAATATTTTTGCTATTTTTGCATTTGCAGATATTTTTTCTATAAAATCGACATGCCTCTCCATATTGTAAAATAAGCCATATTGTGAATATGAATCATTTTGCTTTGTGACTGATGGATGGTGTTTTAAGACAATTCCTGGGGAGATGTGAGCAGGTGTCTATTCACCCCATATAAGACACCCAGGACCAAAACAAACAAGCAAACAAACAAGCAAAATTCCATCCAGGTCTACCTTAGCAAAACCATTGAATTTGTCAAGGGCATTTACCTGGGGCATGGATGAGTCAAAGGCACATGAAAAGGCCACCCTAACATGGGTGAAGACTCAAGAAAAGTAAATCCCTGAAGCTGGCTTGCATGACTTGCAAGCTGCTTTGCTGGTCAGAGTCTTCACTCCCCAGTAATTACTGCTTAGAATAACCAGAGGAAAGGCCTTGTGGATCTTATGAGTTTTAGGATCATTATTTACTCCCTGAGTACGCTTCTCTAAAGGGATGTTTCCATTTGGAGGAAAGAGCAACCCAACACCTGCTAATTTACAAAAGGTTACTAATTTCATTAAAAAAATGCTATGTTAGGACACTGAACTTTTGGCTTCAACATTAGAAACATAAGTGGCACCCCGGGATATGCCATAAATTGTTTGAAATGTTATTCACATGCTTTGAGAATAAATTCAGGGAACTGTGAAGTTGAGGCTCACACATCTCATTTTGAACAAAATCTCATCCCAAGAGAGAATTGTTTGCCCTGTGCTGGCTCATTTCATTGCCTGAATGTTAAAAAATCTTCTTCCCTTTGTATTCAAATAGTCCTTTTGGCATTTGGTTCTAGTGATCTAGGCCTTGGTTTCTAGAGAAGCACCATGAAGACAAATCTTTACTCTACACAATGCTCTCATTTTTTAAATTATAACAAACTCCTTTATCTTTGGTTTTATATTCCAAGTCATAGATGTGCCAGCATAAAAACAATGGTATCTAAACCATTAACCAGCCTTTAAATAAAATCAAACAGATATCCATGGTGTTTTACTCTGATTGTGTCCAACCCACATTTCAATCCACAATTCCTTATTCTGGAAGTATTTTGAGTATATTATGTGCCTAAATATATAGTCAATCTTACAGATGCAGTCTAAATTATATGGTTGTAGTTATGTGACTTGCTGGTAACTCAAGGCACAAAACAGCTTAGGTACAATTACCATTTTGGCTAAAAGAATTCCTTATGAGGGATCTGACTTGTACAGTATGTGAGATTTGCCAACATTCTTTGTCCCTCCTACCATATGCTACCACTTCCCAGTTTGAGCAGACAAAACTATCTTTCAGCCTTAATCGTATTCTGATGTTATCTCAAGAACAAAACTGTGCTTTGTCAAGAACCCTTGATGTAAAACTAGGAAGACAGTACACCAAACTGCTTTGTAAATGCCTATTGTACCCACAGATTAGAGAAGCACTCAGTTCACAACCTAGAAACCTTCTTCTGCAGCAGGTATTTATTACTGAAAAGAACAGCTCTCCAAAATGTAGAAAATAAGTGACTAAGCAGAACATATATGCCTTACCTACTCTACTCCAAGGCCCAGGGAATGTCATGGAAGAGGGGATGGCAAGATCGTAAGAACTTGAAGTGGGACTGTGGTGGGCCAGATACTGGACAAGACAGAGTTGTGATATACAAGATTTCATGGCAAACATGTATTTGTTCGCAAGATTTGCACAGGAACTGTCTTATTAAGAGCTCACCTTGAAAGCAGAAAGATCTCAAGAAGCTCCACACCTCTGTGAGAGGCAGATGCGGATGGGATGCAAAGGTGGATGCTTTCCTGATGGAATGCCCTCTGATCTAGGATGCTTGCTGGAGCAGAAAGCATGTCATGCATGTGTCATCAGAGATTAACTAGATTAAACACAGTGGGTCACACAAGTGAAAAGATTTGAAAATAGGAGGAAGTCTGGCAAGGGAGAAGAAAGGCTATAAGGGGGAAAAGGATAGATAGAATTGGGGACTTACATACTTACATTCATCCGTGCGACATTAAAAAATAAAAGAGAACGAAAAAAAAAACTATGTTTGCCATTCAAGGTTGTGTGTTCAAGCCCATAGATCAGAGATTTCTCTAGACAGTTTTGAATTTGTTAATCATCTTCTTGTGGATTTACTTAGACTAGCATGGCCTGTTTGTCCACTTACCTGGCGTATGAGAAATCTGTGCAGTGAGGAGATGAGTTGAGCACATTGCATTCTGTCTCTGTTTCCTTATGCACTTCTTGATTAGTGCTTCTTTGGACAGGATACCTTTTGACACAATTTCTTGAGTTATTCTCTAAATCATTTTGCTGGGTTTGTTTACACTGAAAGGATATCACAATGAGCATGGGCACCCCGGTGCAGTATCACACTTGGTGGGAGACAGTAATGGGGCATCATCTTGCTTCTTTCATACTGGAGCTATCTCCTTGTAATAGGACAAACAGGAACACTTCCCAGTGCTGGAAGACGGAGAAACTACTTCCTGTGGTTCCACACTGAACTCACCATTGAAACATGCTGTGTTTGCAGACAAGGAGCCACTAAACTCCTTTTTCCCCTTTGCAAAGCAACCTGTAATTCAGACCTAGGACATATGATGTGATTGTCTAGTATATTCAGGCTTTGTCAAAACTATATTCTCTTTAGATGTCTGTCCTTTTGTCTGCCTAGCATCATTCTTATTTCATTTTGTTGCAGCTCTCTCCACACCTTTGTTTCTATGCTAGACTTTAGAGGGACCACAGGACTCGACTGACTAATTATTTTGCTGGGACTATGAATCTGAAGGGATACAAATATGAAAGCTATTGTCGAGGATCCTTCACTGAGGTGCAGCCGGATGGTTCGGGCATGTGTGTTTCAGAAGCACTCTTGCCCTGGTGTTTGGGCCCTGGGATATAATGCCAAGTTTTTGAGAGGACAAGAAGCTCAATGTAGTCCACTGAGCGACTGTCTCACTACCTCTTCTGCGGTCCTGCCAGCCTCCTCTACAGAAATAGAGATGACTTCTCTCTTATCAGTCACATTTGTAGAGTTTATCTAATGATTTTTCAGACCATGCTACAAACAGGTCCAAGGATATGTAGTGCTTAAGTAAACAGTCGACCTCAATAGCTACAGCTATCTAGAAACTAAAGGGATTCAAAGCAGAGTGATGATGTAATGTAAAATGAGTTGGTAAAATGTTTTGGTAGTAGTGGATATCCTTTTCCCTCCCCACTGCACATAACACTGCAGTAGGAGCAGTGGCCCAGTAGATGCCTTGGTTCTAGCCATGCCCATCGAGTCTGCTGTATATCTGGAGAAGTGGCTGCTGGAAAAAGTAATTGAGGAGACAGCATCAGGCAGGACACACTCATGTAATGGTTTGGCTCATTAGTTTTCTCCTAACTATTCAAGTGTGTGGGGATTTATCAATATACTCACAACAAGCTGTAGGAAGGAATGAAAATTACACAGGCAGAATGTGAAAGGAGGAAGAAAAATGGTATCGGAAGGTCAGAGGAAAGGAGGTAGGAGGGAGAAGAAGCCTGCAATTGTATTGCTAACTGTGCAATGGAGCTAGAGGTCTGAAATAACTAGAGACAAAACTTTCAACATTCTTGCTATCCATCAACATCATTTCAGTCATGCATCTTCCAATGTACATTTTCACGAATGCTTCTACCAATCATGTTGGCCATAAGTAAGCAGATATCCTAATTTCTTATCACACGTCTTATTCTAGTCTATTATTTTGTCTATTATTCTGGTTGATTTATCTAAATTATATATGCATGTGCCATACAGTCTTTGAAGGTGCAAATATATAGATCTAATTCTAAATATTTCATGCTTTGATTATTTTATGCTGTATAAAATATCTACAAAATAAGATACTTAAAACTATAGCCATTTATTTGCTCAGATTTCTGGCCAGAAGGACAATTCCTTGTCCCATGTAATTTCAACCAGATTTATTCACTCATCTGCATTCATGGTGGGCTAAATATATACTAACTGGCCAGGTTAAAAAAAAAGTTCTATTTGCTTTTTGGTTTCTTGTGATCCTGAACATTGTAAGACTAAGTTGAGCTTGTTGGCTAGACAAATGTCTCTAGGCAGGCATATTTTGTCCAGCTGGTCTATTGTTGGGTAATGAATGATAATAATTTATTATTAATTCTTCTGATAGTGAAATCTTTCATATGGTTGGTGCCAGCTATTCAATGGAGTCAAAAGCCCAAAACTTGCCCCCACTACTGCTGGCTGATGTTAGCTGAGTCTGTGGGCTCAGCTATCACCATGAGCTTGTATACCTGCCCATGGCCTCCCTAGATGTCTAAAGTCTCACGGAGACATATGGGTTCTGAGAACAAGAGGCACGAGAGTAAATTTTCCAAAATGACAAGAAAAGAAGCAGCTAGGCTTTCATTGTTTAATCTCACATTTATACAGCGCTATATTAGTAACTTCCTATGGGTCAAGAGTGGGTCAGAAGTGCAGCCTGGGGATTGGTTCAACAGCTGATAAAGTGCTTGCCTTGCAATCACAAAGATCTACTTTTGATTGCAGAGCCAGAGTTGGTTATAATCTGAGTTAGGGATGGGGAGGTAGGGACATCTCAGAAACTTGCTTACTGCCAGTCTACCCTAATTAGTGAATTCCAGAGCAATAGAGACTCTGTCTGTAAGTAAGATAAGACAGTACCCAAAGAAAGATACCTGAGGCTGACCTCTGTCCTCCAAATGTGTGTACACACAAATACACACACACACACACACACACACACACACACACACACACACACACACACACTTGCCAGAAAAGAATGAGGAAATAAAAGAAGACAAGAAGGGGAAGAGAAGAACATGTCTAGTGTGGATTCTGCAAATGACAGGAAAGCAAGGAAATTCCCAAAGGTATGATCTCTGCAAAGTATGAGAAAAGCATCTTTGCTCAGTGGCATCAAGAATTCCATAGTGTTTTATCTTGAAGAAGCAGCTTAGAAGACTAAGGTAAAAGCTGCAGGCTTCAAAGTGCCAGACCTGCAGACTTCCCACAACATTGCTTCTGTGTTCTACTGGACAGGTGCCAGTCTAGAATTCACAGACCTCACTACATCCAGTCAAAGGAAGCAAGCCTTTAATCCCCCTACTAAAAATGATTAGATATAAGGGTTTGAGAATAGAGAAAAATATACTAAAAAAAATTTCTCATAATTTATTTAACTGAAATGAAAAATAACACACTACCAAAATACAATAACCCTGTGTTTGAAATGCTAACAGTGACTGAGCCCTGGGATCTTTTCCATCACAGATCGATGGCCACTAGATTGATTCTCAGTTTGGGGATCTGGCAAAGGTTTCATATCCTATTCATATTCATACTTTTGCTATTTACCCCACTTCATACTAATTTTTCAGATTTTGATCTTGAGGGGTTTGAATCCTCAACAAACAGAAAGAAAATCATGTCGAGTTCTTTGTTAATGGAGCTGTAGCTCATGAAGCTCTGCTTGACTTCCATTCTGCTGCTTCAATGCTTTGAAACTTCCCACTAACATCTCAAAGCCCAGAAACACTGTGAATGAATATGGTATGTAATGGAAGAGCAGAGAACTGATCCCCATCTTCAGAAATATAAAGTTTCAGTTTTGATGATTTTACCAAAGACTATTTTCTATTTTATGCTCCATAAGATTCTCTAATACTTTTAGCTGAGCCCAAAATATTCTAACAGAAAAGATTTCATAGAAACTAAAAGTCACATTTCTTTTGTAGATGCTCCCTTCCTTTTAGAGACCTCAAATACACAGGATGTATTTTTGCTGGTAAAAAGGGGTTGGGATACAGTCGCATGACACCAGATGATAAGTAATTTCAAATCATATGAGCTAATTCAGTGAATGTATTTCTTAAATATTTGCTAAGTGTTTGGTATCCTGAGTGTTAGTTACTCTTTCTGCTGCTAAGAAACACCACTCAGACTCAAGCAATTTTAGAGAAAAAGATGAGATTTATTTGACTTACATTTCCAAAAAGGACATACAGCCCATTATGGCAAGAAAGGCACGGTGGGCAGCAGAAGCTGGAAGGTTGCTCAGGTTCTCTGCAGGTATCATCATGAGGAAAATGGGTTCCATATATGATAGCATGCAAGAGTTAGAAGTGGAAATGATGGGAAATCATTATGTGTTCTTGGGCAATATGATCAAAAGAACTTTTGAATGATTAGGTGTAACTGTCTTTGCTATAGAGTAGTTGGGATGGAATAAAATAAAGCATAAGCACTATGAAGCTAGGTCTGTGCTCAAAAAGTGCTATTTTGAAAACCTAGGTTATCCCTGCTCCGCCGCCCGCCGCCACTGCCGCCTGGTCCCTGAGTGGTTCACCCAGCCGAAAGATAAACTCCAGACGCCAGGAAGCCACACCTGCCATCCCAGACGAGAGGTCTGGCAAGGGCTCTGTGGTTCCGGCCTATGGCGAGGGCCTCGATACCTCCTTCATCCTCATATGGCTGAAGGAGTAAGGCCTACCTGGCCAACACTGGCCAGAAAGACTTCGAGGAGGCCCGGAAGAAGGTGCTGAAGCTGGGGGCCAAGAAGGTGTTCATCGAAGATGTGAGCAGGGAGTTTGTGGAAGAGTTCGTCTGGCCCGCCATGCAGTCCAGTGCGCTCTATGAAGACCGCTACCTGCTAGGCACCTCCCTTGCCAGGCCCTGCATTGCCCGAAAACAGGTGGAAATCGCCCAGCGCGAAAGGGGCCACGTATGTGTCTCCTGGAGCCACGGGAAAGGGCAGCGACCAGATCTGCTTTGAGCTCACCTGCTACTCACTAGCCCCCCAGATTAAGGTCATTGCCCCTGGAGGATGCCTGAGTTTTACAACCGGTTCAAGGGTCGCAATGACCTGATGGAGTATGCAAAGCAACATGGAATACGCATCCCGGTCACACCCAAAAACCCATGGAGTATGGATGAAAACCTTACGCACATCAACTACGAGGCTGGGATCCTGGAGACCCCAAGGACCAAGCACCTCCAGGTCTCTACACAAAGACCCAGGACCCAGCTAAGGCCCCCAACAGCCCTGATATCCTTGAAATAGAGTTCACAAAAGAGGTCCCCGTGAAAGTGACCAACGTCAAGGACGGCACCACCCCAGCACCTCCCTGGAGCTCTTCATGTACCTCAACGACGTCGCGGGCAAGCACGGGGTCGGCCGCATTGACATCGTGGAGAACCGTTTTATTGGAATGAAGTCCCGAGGTCCCAGCAGGGACCATCCTCTACCACACTCATTTAGACATGGAGGCCTTCACCATGGACCAAGAAGTGCACAAGGTCGAGCAGGGCTGGGGCCTCAAATTTGCCAAGCTCGTGTACACAGGTTTCTGGCACAGCCCCGAGTGTGAATCGCCAAATCCCAGGAGCACGTGGAAGGGAAGGTGCAGGTATCCATCTTCAAGGGCCAGGCGTACATCCTCGGCCGGGAGTCCCCGCTGTCTCTCTACAATGAGGAGCTGGTGCGCATGAACGTGCAGGGCGATTACAAACCCACCGACGCTTCGGGCTTCATCAGCATCAACTCGCTCGGGCTGAAGGAATATCACCGCCTGCAGGACAAGGTCACCACCAAATAGAAGGCTGACAAAGGAGCCCGGACTCCTTGCACGCCGCGCATCTCCCAGACACGGCGCTAATTGTGAGAAATTTGTAATCGTGACTTGTTCTCAGTATCTTGGGGCCGCTAAACAAATCCTCCCCAGCCCATCCACGCTACTCCCTGGTCCCCCGTAATCTGTAAATGTGGCCACTAAAGGGAAGGATGAGGGGCAGCTGCTGAGGAGAGGAGAGCTATAAAATGACAATTAAAGAAAGAAAAAAAAAAAAAACCTAAGCTATCAAACTACAAGAACAGACTGCTAGCAGAAAGCAGAACAGGACTACCTAATCTCAAGATCCACCCCTGTGATAGGTTGCCATGATTTGAAATGTAAGTTGTCTCCATAGGCTCATGCATTTGAATATTTAGTTTGGGAAATCTTCGCTTGGGAAAAACGTGGCACCTTTAGGAGGTGGAGCCTTGTTGGAATAAGGCAGTCAGAGGAGGTGGACCTTGCTACTAGCCCACCCAGCTTCAGAGAGTTACCGTGCTCTGGCAGTCTGCAGCTGCTCCCTCGGACTCCATGATGTCTACAATGACTTAAGCCTCCTCGAGGCTTCTGTCAGCTAATCATGTCCTTTCTGCTGTAAAGGACAGTATCTCCCCTCTAGCACCATTAGCTGATTACCTCCCTTTCTCTCCTTACCTTATTTGAGTTTGAGTCTGTTCTCATAGCAACAGAGAAAAGCTGCTACATGTGCCTTCCTCCAGCAAGGCTCCATCTCCTTACGGTTCCCAAACATTGACATCAGCTGAGGTTGTAAATATATGAACCTGTGAGGGTACAACTCACATTTAAACCATGCCACTGAGTTAGAAATAAAACTGTAAAAATATATTCTCTATTTTTATCATGACTTTACTCTGACTTAATTGTATATGTATTTTAATCCATCTGCCTGTCACTGCATTGTAATACATAACTTTTTATGCTAATTTGGAATACTACCATTATCATGTGCTAAATGGGCATAAATGTATTTATTAGTTTATGAGTCTTAGTTTCATGAGTCTATTTTTTATTTTATGCCTTTTTATTTTCAATTAATGTAAGTATATTGAATATAATCACAGCTATCCTGGGATACTTATATGGACAAGACAGTCCATTCTGGGATATCCAGCCTTCTAAGACTAGGATATGATGTCGTCAGCTACAAAACACACACTCTAAAACCATGTGATCAACATACAAAAGAAAAACATCACAAAATCTCCCATCCAGTTTTAAGTGTATGATTCTGAGGTGGGCAACATTCCCAGCAGTCTCTGGGCAGGTGGCATTTGTGGACTGTATGTTGAACTTGCCTGGTTGTTGCGTTAAAGTAGACAAGTCACTTAATCTCTTGCAAGTTTAGTCTTTTACAAAATAATGACAAGAACAATATCAATGGCAAGTAAGTTAATGATGAGTTTGTACTGGTTAAGAAGTAGGGAGAGCTGGAGAAATATGACTTGAAAGGTCTGTAGCTGGGCGCTCTGAAACCCAATGGCAAATCTGTTGAGGCCCAGAGCATTCTGGAAGGATAGTGAGGCCTTCTCCTTCCCATGCAGAAGAAGGGCACAGATGATGGGGAGTTTTACACTTTGGCAATGGTGCTTGTTTCTACATTAGAAGTTGTAAGTTACTCTTAACTATTGCTGTGAGAGAACACCCAAAGTCAATCAACTTAGGGAGAAAAGGAGGTTTATTCAGCTTACAGTTCCAGAGGGAAGGTACAGTCTCTCAAAGCAGAGGTGGCATGGCTGGCTGGCCAAAGCTGGAGGAGGCTAAGTCACCACAGACATCTTAGAAGCTGAGAGCTGCAGACTACTTGCAGCAAAGGCTGACTTCTCCTGGAGATAGAGTGGGACTAATC
The DNA here is from genome assembly GCA_023101885.1 of Typhlomys cinereus. Lineage (NCBI taxonomy): Eukaryota > Metazoa > Chordata > Mammalia > Rodentia > Platacanthomyidae > Typhlomys > Typhlomys cinereus. The sequence goes on along the minus strand of JALPQD010000111.1, from coordinate 1,299,196 downwards.
CACCTCAAGACCCATCTCTTGTGACTGCCTTCCTCCAGCAAGGCTCCACCTCTCAAGGTACCATGACCTTGCCAAACACATGAGACTGTGGGGGACACATTTCAAACCATGACAGAAGTACCACGTGGCCACAACAAAGTCAATACATTGGAGGTAGGGAAATATAGTCCACTTCAATATGATATGATGGATGGAATAGAACAGAAGAAAGGGGCTTAGGGATGTGATGGAACATCTGCAGCAGTATATGTAACTTTTATTAAGATGTCTAGCACAAAAGCCAAGAATAAATATTAATTATGGGCATTAAGATCTGACTTAGCCTAAGTCTCAGATAAGTAAATAAAAATGAATAGCAGAGTGCATCAAATGCTATAATACAGGAATACAAAATGCTAAATATCAAAGAAAGAAAACATAACAAAGTTCAAGGAGATATGGTATTTATATTTGATAGAAGTAATATCAGAAGTAGAATTCAACCAGTTGAAAGAAAGGAGAAGAGCTTTCAGCATGAAACCTAGAAATTATACATCTGAAGAACTTCAGTAAGTTAGATGTAGCTTTGGCACTGTGTGGAGCTGGAGTTGGAGAAGGAGGAGCAAAAACTGAGTGAATTTCCTAATTTATTGTGAAATCAGTGAAAATAATTGGAAAGTGAAGAGCAGGGATGGTTTTAAGAAAGACAGAAATAGGGCTGGAGAGATGGTTCAAGAATTAAAGTCTTTGCCTCAAAAGCAACAGATCCTGAATTTTGATCCTAGATTCCATGTAAAAATGCCAAGTAGAAATGGAGATGTCCTGAATTTGTGGCCCTGGAAGGCAGAGCATGGGAAACTCCAGAACAAAGCAATAAAGAGGCAAAACAATTCAGGATGATTCCTAAAGTCATACATGGGCTTCCACAGATACAATGCCCTCTTCTACACAACACACACACACACACACACACACACACACACACACACACACACACAAAGAAAAAGGCAGACAATGATAACTAGACAGAATTTCCAAGATAGAAAATGGGTTCCATATATGATAGCATAGCAAGAGTTAGAAGTGGAAATGATGGGAAATCATTATGTGGGCAATATGATCAAAAGAACTTTTGAATGATTAGGAATAACTGTCTTTGCTATAGAATAGTTGGGATGGAATAAAATAAGGCACAAGCACTATGAAGCTAGGTCTGTGCTCAAAAAGTGCTATTTTGAAAACCTAAGCTATTTTAATAAAAGATGTAATGATCAAGTAAAAGGCCATTTCAAATAAAAAACAACTATAAGACCAAATTTCTTTATTAAAATCCAAATCCCATTATAACAAAATGTGTAATTAGAAATTTAATCTAAAAGAAAATAATCACCCATGGGTTCTATAATCAACTTTGGAGAAACAAATGATTTCAACTGTAATTTGTTTACAATGCATTATGTGCCTGGCACTGAATAGGTGCTTGGAATTGAGAAATTAATAAAATCTTATCCTCAAAGAATCTAACATCTATTGGTGGAATCAGGTGAATGCACAATTAATCGAAAGGTAGTTTTACAAATGCTGGAGCAGTTTTGCCTGAGAACATTAATGAGCACGGATTTATCCTTCTCTGCTCTGAGAAAGATCTGTCACAGCACAGAGGATCTGTGAGCATTGTTTGAAGACTTCACAAAGTTGTTATCCACAACAAGGCGAGGTGATCTAAATGCTTGACAATCACCTGCCATCTTCTTTGTAATTTCTCCCCATCATCATTGGTTCACTGGATAGGATTTAGGTACAGTTGTTCTTTTAGTCAGTTGATTTACCCAGGGTGAAAAGATATTGTGCTGCAGGAAAAGTATCACAACAACATGTAGACATTGGGATGCAGACTTGCAGAATGAGTGACAAGCTTTCATTATATATAACCTCTGAAAATTTTGTGATGGTCTCTGATCACAGCATAAATGAGTCATTCTGGACTAATCCAGAAAGCAGAACATTGATCAAAGCCTTAAATACACAGTGATAACTTGAAGTTCAACAGAGACGTGGTCTCACGATAACACCCCACTCTTCAGGTTTCAAAATTTGTCTTAGTTCCTTATCTCTATTGCTGCAATGAATACATGGCTCAAACAGTAAAGGGAACAAGGAGATTTGTTCATGCTCACAATTCTAGGTTATAACCGATCATCATGGAAGTAAAATTAGCAATATCAGGACCCATGGAAAGAGGCCAGATCATATCCACATAAAGAGGTGATAGAAGTGAAGAACCAAAGCTTACCTTGTAGCTGCCAGTCTGCCAAATTAGAGTCAGCTCTCTCTGTCTTATTTACCTGGTGGGAGAATGATCCCATTCATTATGGATCGAGTTTTTCCACATCAATTAAATAATAATCTCTTATTCAGAGGCTTATTCAGAGGTCATATTTGCTGTAAATAACTAATTCTGTGGTAGTATGCCCAAAATCTCAGTTTTAATTGCCAGTTGTCAAGGTACATATAACTAACAGCCACAGTAGTGAGTGACTAAGAAGTGAAAATCAAAGGCATGGCTAGCAAAGTCCCAGTGAAGGATTTAATAATTGTCCTCAACACTACTCAGGCAACTGCTCAGGCAACAGATTATATAACTACACATTCATCTAAAAGGACCAAAGAGCCGGGAAACTGCCAATGTGCACTGACTGCTGTTGGCCACATTTGGCAAAGTGTTTTATAAGAAAAAGATGAACTCAGAAAACAAATGACTGAATTTCTAAGAGGTGAAAAGAATTGGCAAGAGTCTGTCAGTTCGAAAGCAGGGACTTTCTTGCAGTAGCAATTGCTTGTCTTCCTCAATAGCAAAAACTAAAACTAAAGTATTTTAGGGAAATAAAGGAAACCAAAATGTAGCCTTTTTACAAATGTTTCCACAAAGTCCATCCTGCCAAGTACTAAAATCGATGAAGTCCTGAAGTCTCAGATTCAAGGTCTTGCTGAAGCTCAGGATACGTTGTGGAAAAAGCAGAAAAGCAGCACAAGAGCTTGAAGGTAAGGTGTAACAGTTACTCTTTACTATTGCTGTGAGAGAGCACCCAAAGTCAAACAACGTATAGGAGAAATGGATATTTATTCAATTTACACTTCTAGAGGGTAAGTAGATACAGTCTTTTGAGGCGACGGAAGCATCATGGCTGATGCAAGCAGCAGGCTAAGTCACAGCAGACCTCCACATATCTGGAGGATTCCTGGAATGTCTCTCCACCTATATTCTGGGGTCCCTTTTATATGGTCCATTACTGGAAGGTTCTATGGAATCTAGGGCGGTTATAATCCCATCAGATGGTCTCAGTTGATCCTTCCAGGTGTGGTCTCGGCTGATCTTAGTTAATACCAGGTATGTCAAGTTGATACCCAGGCTTAACTATCATGTAAGGAGATCTGTGAATTTCCATCTTCCAGGTACAGCACAGCTGTTGCAATCATGGCTCACAGCAGCCACAATGACCTACACTGATCATGCACAAGACTGAGCCTGTCATGGATGAGGGAAGGTCTCATGGGGCTCTGCTCCTTACTGCTAAACTCCCGATGGATTCTGGGAGAAGTGGAGCCATTGACATCAGTTAATGCTCATTGTGCCATAAAACAAGACAAAAGAGATTAACATGTAAAGATATTTGGAAGGAAGAGGGGGTTTAGCAGGAGTGGGAAGGAGGTAAGAAAAGTAAGGGCTAAGAGTAATCCAGATGCATTAAAGACATGCCTGATATTGTCAGAAAGCATTTTTATCATAAAAAAGGTCTTGCTAGGAATGTGGAGTCAATCCAATCCATTTAATTGAATAAAGTGACTCCAGAAAAGGAGTCTTTAGTCTCTTTTGGTTCTTGCACCAAAGTATGATGGACTTCACAAATCTCCAGTCATGAAGTGGTGTGAGAGAGCCAAGGGACATGGGAATGATGTCTCCAAAACAAATGCATGTGTCCATTAAAAATTCTGGATTGTTGACAAATGATTTCCATGCCAATTCTTCAAGTAAGTTGTATTACCTAAAGACTATGCTGCAATTAAAAAGGCTGACTCTATACTGCTACCAACTCTCAACAGTTGGGATCTTGTGAAATTAAAGAGCTTCTGTTCAGATACTGGGATCTTGTGAAATTAAAGAGCTTCTGTTCAGATAAAGAGATTGTAACACAAGCTCAAAGGCAACCCACAGAATGTGAGAAAATCTTCACTAACTACATATCTGATACAGCTCTACTATCCAGAGTGCACAAAGAACTTAGAAAACTAAACACCAAGGAAACTAATGGCCCAACTAAAAAAATGGGCCCTGGAACTTAAAAGAAACTTTACTAGGGATGAAATTAAAACATCTAACAAATATCTTAAAAAATGCTCCACTTCTTAGCCATCAGGGAAATGCAAATCAAAACTTCTCTGAGATATTATCTCACCCCGGTCAGGATGGCAAAATTCCACAATACAAACAACACCAAATGCTGGAGAGGATGTGGCGAGAGGGGAACTCTCCTGCATTGCTGGTGGGAATGCAGGCTCATGCAGCCACTCTGGTGAGCCGTCTGGAGATTCTTAAAGAAATTAAAGATTGAAATGCCATATGACCCTGTGATTTCACTTCTGGGAATAACCCCTCATGCAGCAAAGGTTCACCTCGATAACACAAGTGCGACCATGTTCATAGCGGCACTGTTTACAATAGCAAAGTCATGGAATCAATCCAAATGTCCAACAGTTGACGACTGGATAAAGAAAATGTGGTACAACTATACAATGGAGTACTATTCAGCCATCAAAAATGATGAATTACTGGAATTTGCCGGGAAATGGATGTCATTAGAAACAATTATATTGAGTGAAGTATCCCAGACCTAGAAAATTAAGCACCATATGTACTCCCTTACAGGTGGCTCCTAGTACCAAACCCACCCAGCCTACCTAGAGACACTTGACGATAAATCTCTGTAATACAGTAATTGCAAGGAGTATGAACAGGAGGGATGGGGTAGGAGGGTGACACCAGAAACATGGAGAGAGGGGACCATGTTACAGCAGAGAAAATAGGCCTCTATCAAGGACTGTAAGTAAGCAATGAGACATCTGATTAAGTTCACAGACTTTTCGTTCCTGATCATTTACAACTGAGGGGGTGTGATCTCACCAGAAGGGGAGGGCATATAGTCTGGCAGATAATAAGTAACCTTTTTGCAAATGGGTGATTGACCCCTCCCTCACTATGGTTTCCTACTTTTATTACATCTACCTTTGAATATACTCTTATAACAAGACTCTAGTTTAACAGCTTTTTATCTCTGGCCAGGGGGTGACATCCAATACCCAACAGGATGGAGTGAAGGGCATTGCAGGAACAGCAAAACCACAAAAGAAAATCAACAAACCGTAATCCAGAACTTCAGAGACTGTATATCAACCACCTAGAACTAGGCCAGCCTAATCTCTCCCCATCCTGAAACTCAGGGAAATTTGCGGAAGAGGGAGGCGGTAAGAGTGTAAGAGCACAAGGATGGGAAGAACAATGATTTGCAAGATACTCCACACAAGTTAGGGCCAAAGCAATCATAATTGGACTTTGCATGCCCTGCACAATGTCCAACACACTATTGACCCCACAAAGTCTAGCATTTGCTAAAAGCACCAAGATCCTTGGAGGCAAGGGATTGACAGCCATAGTAGTGTTCCTAAGCTTAAGGGGAACACAGGAAAGGGTTCAGGGAAATGCCACCTGGTCCTTGTACATCATCGGAAAGGAGGACCCAGAGGAGAGTTTGACATGCACATTAAAGGATTCTCTGGGGATTAGGGGAGGGGAGGCACTGGGATGGGGAGGGACGGGTGAGGGAAGGGTGAGCAGAGGCGGGGGGAGGAGGAGGGAGGGACGGAACCGGTATACCTATTAAGTTTGTATGAGCGGAGATAATAAAAAATGTTTAAAAAAATAATAAAAACCTTCAAGCTTCTAAATTTCCACTGGAAAAAAAATAAAATAAAAAGGCTGACTTTAGCTTGGCACGGATCAAGACCCAGGTGTCTGTCACCAGAAAGCATGCTAACAAGGCTTCTGAGGCCACAGACGGATCCCACAGTGCCCACTTCAGAGTTAAAGAAGGGAAGAGGACAGAATCAGGAAACCAGCAAAAAAAGCAGCATTTCTGGCATCTGCAGAAGAGAGTAAACTAAGGAGTAGATGGGTCTTCAAAACTGTTCTCTGGTGTCTAGTTCTCCTCCAACTAGGCGCATAACACTGCTGCAATGCTTCAGGTGTTAAAATTGTTTCTATTATCTTGGGTTAAGCCAGTAATGTATCCCTGTAAAGTGTACAATATTTTCTATTGTTCTGGCATGAGTGTTTTGAGCCCCTGAGTGACAACAACTCAGAATGGAGACCTCTACTGGCTTGGGTAGATGTGGAACTGAGTGAGAAACCACCTTTGTCCCTGTAGATATTCTATGATATGAGGCTGTGTATATATCCCTTAATGATACAAGTACCATTGTGTATTTTGTTAGGTGCAGGCATCAGACTTTCAAAAAGCACTTGAACTGAAAGTGGAAGAAAAAACAACCCAAAGAATATAAAATCTTTATGGTTATCAATTAAACTGGTCTGCCAGTGGAGTCTAAGTGTACATCAGACAAATAAATAGGTATTTATCTACATAATAATCATATACTTATCAAGTAATACATTTCAAAACCTTAAATATTGATAAATATATTACAATAATTGAGATTCTTTTGCATCTTTATCTTACAAAAGAGTATTTTTGTTATCTCTCTCGTGCTCTATATACATATATAAAATTTACATACATGTTTTTCCCCTAGTTTTATAAATATATTGAGTAATTATAACTTCCCCTTCCTTTCTTCCTCTCTTCCTCTCACTTCCTTTCCTACCTTTCATCAATCCATCCCACTTCCTCCCACTCTCCATTTACTTTTATGGATTCCAGGATTCCATCCGGATCATCTGCTCTAGTGGGGCTTCAGGTCTCTGTGGCAGACCAAGTGGCCCTTCCTTGGGCAGACCCACTGATAGGGACATCCCCCTCCTCACCTGTATAGCCCTAGTGCCTAAGAGTCTCACTGTATTTAATTATTTCTCCTGAGATCTTTCCTTACTAGTCTATGGGGTTTGTTGGTACAGCAGTCATTGTGCAAGTCTAGTAAGGACCAGTCGCATTGCAGTGAGTTTCTGGGTGCAACAACCCTGCCTTGAATGGAATGTATTGTCCAGTGGCAGACTCTTCATTTTTGGACTCCTGCAATCTCATCACCCCCTCAGCGTTCTCTGAGCCTTGGGATGTGGAGAGATTTGGCTGATTCCTGATGAGCATTGCAGGGTTGCCGATACCTGTATTCTTGTTGGCTGTTGGCTGTTTCTTTGCTCTTCTACTGCACTAGGCTTCATCCTGAGTATTGAGATCCTCTCCTAGTCAAAGATAGAAGGAGAGGTGTTTAGATGGAAGGTGACTCTTAGGTGTTTGTGGCTAGTATTGAGACATCTGATCCTGTCCACTTTATTTTGATCCTGTCCACTGTTGTAAAACTAGTTTACAGTGCTTATTGTGTTTTCCCTGCCAAACTACATCCTATTCCTGTTCTTCCTTCTTCTTTAAGCCTTTTCTTATATAGAAGTACTTCTTAAACAGTTTACCCTTATTCCTTTGTTTCTTCTCTATAAGAGTATCTTTGAGAGAATAGCATGCTAGTTGTTTCCCAATCATAAAACTTATTAAGTTCAAATACATTAAATCTACATTTTCATGTGTCTAGACATGGTTAATTCTGTTCAGAAAATCTGAAAACCTTTATTATCTGCCAGAGTATATGATCTTTAAAAGTCTTTGGAGAGTCTTAGTAATGTGCTTGCTGATGTTGACATGAAACATCTCAATTTGCACTACAAGGATAAATGAAGACACTAATTTGATCATCTTACATATGGCAAATTTGACATCCTGTCACTCTGGAGATATGCAACATTTCTGAGAGCCAGTTGTGTGTCTGAGATGTGGCACCTGTCTTGAGAAGGAGGGAAGAGAATTTGTTGCGTTTCAAGAGGAAGCACTATGATCGGAGCCCTGGAAAACTGCTCCTTAAATGGAAGGCACTATTCTGACATCATTAGCATTTAGCAAAATTGCATCCAGGTTGCTGTGTGGTACTCATTTCATCCAGCAGAGCCTCCTTCTCCATGAGAAAACTGAAAATAGGATACTGACAAAGTGCAGAAGTAACAAAGAGCCTCTTGAAGTTTAGTACAGGTTCTTTTAGGGAGAAAAATGAGACTGCGAATCTCTGATTCGTTATCTTGGAAAAATGGATCAAAATGCGGGCGTGGTCTATAGTCGTTCCACTTTCTTTAAATTCTGTGCTTCTAACTTTGCTATTTTAAGTGAGAAATACTGAAAACTATGTTTATTTATGGCCTTGTCCAAAGTTCCACTCTCTGGCTCATAGCATCTTAGGTGTGTTGTTGCTGCTGCTGCTGTTGTGTCGTGAATACACTTTTTAAATTGTCAGTTGACTTGAAGTTACATGGGCCATTTTTGCCCCCTCATAAGTAAACATTACAATGTTAACAATGTGGGGGATACACAGATGAGCTGTGGTAGTCACGACCATGATAGAATAAGAGGCAGCAGGAAACTTATATGTATACATGAGTGTGTGTGAGTGTGTGTGCGTGTGTGTGTGTGTTTGCACACTTGTGTTCAGGGGTAAGGTAGGCTCTCACTTTGAGCCAAAGGAGAGAGAAGAAGTATGTTGGTGAATCAGCAAGGGAACTATGAGGGAAATGCTGCTCTCAACACTGATATTCTGGGAATGCACAAGTCGCTGGATCCTTGTTCTATAGGTGTGGAGTGCAATGTTTGAAGCTGAATTTTTTTAAGTTATATAATGCACGTGTACAAGCTTTATCTGTGGTAATGATTCAGTAAACATTATCATCCTTTAATAATGATCATTTCTGCACATGCTTCATGTATGTTGGCATAGAAAGTGAGACTGGAATTGTAAGCACCTTGCTACTCCATCCCACCTTCCATCTCTCCCAAGACACACACATAGAGTTGCATCATTTCATGAACTTGTGACCAGATATGGTATCATTTCATGAGCTCATGACCTACAGTTCTCAATGCTTTGTGCACCCAAGTAGAGCAGGAACCCATATTAAAACACAGCACGGGCATTTTCCATCTGCACAGGAGGTCACAGAGTAGGCTTTGGTGTGATTAAGAGGAGACTTTGCCCCATATTGACATGGTCAGGGAGAGTTGAGCATGAGAAACACCATTACTGAGGTGGACCATGGCGTCCTAGGGATATTCAGCCGTAGGACAGCAAAGAACAGATGTCGGACAATGACTAGCATGAATAAAGGCTGCCAGGACCTATGAGAGCCCACCAGGAACTGTCGGAAGTGTGGAGTTCTGCAGAGAATTCAGGGAGATACAATATCTAGCTGTTACATGAAAGATTTTTCCCTTCCCTCTGGGGCAAACAGAACCCAAAGGATGCTAAAAGGGAAAGTCTAACAATGTCAAAAACACATGAAGAATGGAAGGGGGGGCAAGCTTCCTTTCAGACCTGAAAACGAAATAATTCATATCTAACACTTGATACACAGACTCTTATCAGTGATCCAGGCACATGTAATTTTGTGTCTGTGTTTGTTCTTTTTTGTTTGTTTCATGACTTGTTGTGCATCAGGCTTTTGAATGTTCAGAGTGATGAGAAATGTGATGATTCCATCAGGCTCCAGAAATCAGAGCCATTCCACTCTCCTTCCTGGCCCCTTCTGTGTCTTGCTCTGTCTCTTTCTGGCTCTCAGCTTTGCTCTTCCTTGGGTCATGTAGGGTAAGTTACACATTGGATCCAAATTTGCTTACTGTCTCCTCTGAGTCTAGCTGGCATCTTCTAGGCAACCAGAGCAGTGGATACTAGCATGCTCGGGTGTAACACTCAAGTAAGATGCTTTTGATTTCATAGGATTTCAGGTGATGATCGTTCCCAGCAGAGTGAAATCTTGATTATGGGTGGAAGATGCTTTGAGACAATTCTTTTTTTAAAAAAAATACTATATTTTTTTTTAGAATTCTATACATATGTCATACTTTGAAATGTGAGTTGTCCCCCACAGGCACATGTGTTTGAATCTTTAGTTGTTTGGGAAAGTCATGGCACCTTCAAGAGGTGGAGCCTTGCTGGACAACGCAGACATAAGGGGCGGGCCTTGAGACGGAGCTGTTCCACTCTACTTCCGGGATAGGGCTCTCTTTCAGTTGTGCAGCTGTCCGCGCATGATGGACGTGACTTAGCCCGCCTCCACTTTCAACCATGCCTTTTCTACCATAATGGACTGTATTCTCAGCACTTTGACCAGTTAGAACTTTTTGCATTCACTGCTGCCAACTGCGGCAGCCAGAGACATGTTTTAGGACTTTGCCCTGACTCTTGGGAGTGGTAGGATGATTAGCATGTTGTGTGGGTCTCTTGGATACTGCCATTTACAGAAGCTATTTTTTGTTTTTGCACGGCGCAAATGTGTGTGTGTGTGTGTGTGTGTGTGTGTGTGTGTGTATCAGAGTACATTATGTGTTCCTGTAAAGGACCAAAGGTGGCTTTGGGAGTCAAACTGGATTGCTTCTACCTCCTTTTTGCTTCACTCTGGAGTTTTCCAGGCTCTAACTTCCACATCCTAAGCATAAACCTCTACCATTTCCACCTGATATTTTTACATGGGACCTGGGATCCGAACTCAGGTTCTTCTGCTTGTGAGGCAAAGTCTTAACCCTGATCCATCTTTCCAGCCTGATTTTCAGTAGCTATATCTTAGGCTCAAGTTACTCTCCACAGTCTTGTGATTCTGGTATGAAAGTTATACTTGGCAACATGGGCAATCTGAGTTCACCCCAAAAGTTGATTTCTAACAAGCAGGTAAAAAAAAAAAAAAAGGAAAGAATCTTCAAAGTCTAAATCAGTATTTTCATACTTCATAATGGTTCGCTTCAGTGGATAAAGTCTACCTCCCTTGGCCTTGGTATGCTGGGTTGTGAAAGACATCTTTCGCCTATTTGTAGTTCCAGCATCCTTGTAGGCTGGCTCCTCCTCCTGCCATTCCTGAGACATGGAGGGCTATCGGCTTCTCTTGTTCCATGGCTTTACTATTTTCTGTGTCTGTCATGTGCTCTGTCTCTCTCTTTCTCTAAGAATTTCCTCCTTTCTGTAGCTTTAAACTCCATGTCCTCCACTTTACAGCTTTTTCTTGTTCTGCTGAGAATCGGCCTATCCCCTGAAGCGCCAGTATCTTCATCCACCACCTGATTGCTGTATTTACAAATATGTAACGCAGGCATACATTTGCATAAATGTCTATCTGGCTACCTCATGTTCTCCCAGTAGAAAGTGACTCTGTTTTATTCATCTTTGAATAAATCTAACAGACTGTTACTGCCCTAGGAAAGAAACTCAATAATGTTTGTGGAACGAATGGCTAAAAATAAATCACAAAGTGCACAAAGCAGTGTTGATGGTAAGAAACATTCGTCTTGACACTTGGGATAGGGCATAACACAAGGCATGACAAAGCAAAGCGTAATCCTCTTAGAAAAACTGGGAAACATGAGACACATCTAATTTGAAAAACCACCTTCACTGTACATTGCAACTTGCCTCTTAAATAAGAAACACAATCCCTGAAAGATGGATATCGTTCATTGAGTAACCAGAATTGTAAAATTACATCCAACCTACAAGTTGGGAGATGTCTAAGTGGGTGGAATCCGTTGGGTTCTGAGTAAAATTGGCATTTCCTTATTTTCTGATACTCAGGTGCTGAAACACACTGGCAGGTATTAACATGTTTGTTGATGGTAACTCTGGTGTGAGTTTTATGATTACATTTTCATTACCAAACACAGATCTCTATCTGAGGCAGTTTATTGCTTGGAGTTATTAGTCATACCATACGCCAACACGATGCTTGAGTGCTGGGCCCTGTTTAATTTTTACAGTGGAGCTACACTTGAAAATCCATTTGCTGAACAGTTTAGCCCATGTCCCCAGTCCCAAGGTGATGAGTGAATGCATGTGAGTTAGCTAAACCAGATGTTGTGTGCTATAGAATTAAAAAGTCGTTTAAGCGTTGTACCATTTCTTAACGTTTTTCTAATGAGCATGTGCAGACGTATGTGAATCCAGTCTAAAGCACATATGCAAATAGAAAGCATCACTTTGCTCTTCTTCCTACACCCCATCTATCAGTCCTGCTCTTCCCAATATGTCACAAAAATATTTAAAATGATTGCAGTAAAATGTTAGATCAGACATGAGGATTTTTGAGTTTAATGAATATACTTCAGCAAATAACAAAAAGAGTTGAACGGTGGATAATATTTTCTCCTTAATCCTTCTTCTAAAAAGGGAGGAAAATGACTCTTTAATCAGATTTATTTATGACAAGAGATTACTATCAGACTTATAAAGACAGTGCAGAACTTTTTAAAGTCTTTGGAGTTACAACAAATACTTACATGAATCCACAAGTTGCCTTTTAAATTGGCTCCAGGAGGAGGGTCACTTGAATGTTTTGGCAAGTATCTTAATAAAGCATTGCATCTGCCCATCCCTAATGTGTTCCTTGCACTACTGATCTGACAATTTTTAGTCTGGTTAGTTGGATTACGATGCCCAATGAATTATGGCATCTCGTTATTTGTCTTAGAATGGTTTATGACATTGAATTGATAATTTTCAATTCAAAAATTTTTCTCCAGATAACGAAATATAATTGAGAAAACAAAGGAAGACTGTTCAATTCTAATTTTAAAAAATTAAACTTTGTTTATTTGCATGCATCTGTGTGTGTATATCAGAGGGCACTATGTATTCCTGTGGAGTACCAAGGGTAATTTCAGGAATCATTAAGGATTGTTTCTACCTTCTTTATGCCTACTTTGGGATTTCCCAGGCTCCACCCACTAGGGCCAGAAGTGCCCTACCACTACCATTTCAGCCTGGTTCTTTTAAGGGGGACCTGGAATCTGAACTCAGGGCTTTCTAGTCTAGGGCCTTCTATGAGGCAGATAACCCCTGAGCCATCTCTCCATCCCTCCATTCCTTTCTAAAGTTTAACTTTCTTTCTTTCTTTCTTTCTTTCTTTCTTTCTTTCTTTCTTTCTTTCTTTCTTTCTTTCTTTCTTTCTTTCTTTCTTTTTCTTTCTTTCTTTCTCTTTCTTTCTTTCTTTCTTTCTTTCTTTCTTTCTTTCTTTCTTTCTTTCTTTCTTTCTTTCTTTCTTTCTTTCTTTCTTTCCTTCTGTTTAACTAGTAGAAGAAACACTTTATGTCAGCCAAAGTTATCTGTTTACAAAAAAGAAAAAAAATGAGTTTCTTTTCTATTGCCAAGATTAAGTTGTAACTGGCAATTAGAAGCCAAGTTGGTGGAATACTCCTGTGGGTCTGTTAATGCTACTTGACCACCACTTATGCCCGCAGATTGCAATAATCAGTGCCAGTAAACATAAATATGAAAATGAGGGGTTATGCTAGGTGATCCCTAAGGTCCCTTCCAGCATCAAACTCTTAGAAGTTGCTAAGACTGAAACTCCTAATGCATTTATGCATGTACCCAATTTATTTCTAGGGACAATTTATTAGTTGGAAAGATGAGTCCTTCTCTTAATTTGACTCAGAAATATAATTGTAAATGAAGAGTTATTGCTAACTACACATTTGTAATAATAGTATGTGACACTAAAGCAATCCACTTTTCTCAGAAGTGCATCCATCATTGCAAATTACTTCTCTGATCAGGATTTTGTCCTACTTTTGGCAGATGTGCATGGAATTTAATATTTTAGCACAATCTTTGGTTTATCTGTTTTGTGAAACTTATTAAGGTAGCTCCCCTAGCATAAATACATTTTGAGAATAGAGAACAAAGATGCAACTTTAGCTAAATCTAGGAGTTTTGAGAAGAAAAAGACCCTTCCATTTTTTTTGCCATCATGCATTTTATATCTTATCTAGTGATTTGCTAAGGTTATACTTCAATAAACAAAAATAACTGATCCTTATTTTGTCACCTCTTAAACTGTTGTTCAAACTATGAAGAAATATAAAGAAAACAAGAATAGAATAGCAGTTATAAATTTTTAGGTGGAGAAAAATCTTTAATGTGTGATCACATGGAAGAGAGCAAGGGGAAATGTTATTTAGGGAATAATTTTCTAGTGATCAGGGATGAGTAACATAGGGAAATTCAGGGAAAATGTACAGTCTATCTGAATGCCAGTATGGGTTCCATATGGCTGGAGCAGAATGAGAAACAAGAGCAGTCTTCAAGAGATAATAAACATAGAGGCAGTCATTGGCAGGGTAGATACCTTACTCAGGTATTTGATCGGGAAACACTTGAAATTTGGAGAAGGAATGGGGTACACTGTACTTCAAAAATGTATCTGACTACAGAATACCCACAAAATTTTCTAAAATTTGCATTCAGAATTACCTTAGGTGGCTAATTCTAGTGTCTACCTTGGGTTCCTCATTATACCATCTTTCAAAGGAAGTACAGAGCTATTTGTGTGGGTCAAAAAGGAAGAATCAAATAGAAAATGTAACTCTCAGAGCAAGTAGTGTGAATTTATCAAAAAGGTAAATTTTCTTAGAAAATGGATTGAACCCAAGTTCACAGGCAGAAACATAATAACATATAAAGACTTAAGGAGGTAGCATTCTTAAGTTAAACCATGATCACTGTACTTCATTATTTTAGCTTTTCAGAGTTATATGTACAAATACCCAAAAGTGGATGACCTACTTTGTATTACATAGGAATGACAAATAAGAAACATCCTTCTGTTTATTAAAAAGCAGACCCCTAGAGGGTATGTTTCCTAAACATCTTTTACCTTGCAGTTCAGATTGTTTACCTTAAAAATTCCTTAATAGTGCATGTAGAGAGGGCAGAGATGGCTCAGCTGTTAAAGCATTTGCCGTGCAAGCAAGAGGACAGGAATTCAGATGCCCAGAACCCACGTAAATGCCAAGTGGCCTTGGTAACCTTCCTGTAATTACAAGATCAGAAGCAGGTACAAGGAGATTCATTGGAGCAATTCATATAGAGAGATTGGCCTGAAGTGGGTTGCTATAGATATGGTTGAGAGACCATCCTCAAAGAATAAGGTGGAAGGGGTTAAGCCTCTGCCTTGCAGACGGAAGGTCCTGAGTTCGGATCCTAGACCCCATGTATAGACGCCAGGCAGAAGCGGGGGCGGCCTGCGTTTCTGGTACTGGTAGGGCGGAACCTGTGAATCCCGGAGAGTAAACAAGGAGGAGGTGGAGGCGGTTCACGGTGGTTCCCGAATTCGCCTGTGGTTCTACATACGCGCGCGCACACACACACACACACACACACACACACACACACACACACACGTGCGCCCATGCACACGCATACATGCACAATTGAATAAATAAAAAAAAAAACTTTCTAAAAAAAAAGAAGAAGGTGGAAGAATGATGGAGAAAACCATCAGTCTTGGCACAAACCTATGCAGCACAAGAATATTCATGCACATATGCATGCACACCATACACATATGTACATGAAAAGGAAAATATATATTGTCTACAGGTATCTTTGAAGCTAAGTAAAGTCTTGATTACACCTTCTCTCAGTGTTCCCACTAAAGCATCCACCCATCCACCCACCCATCCTTCCATGTGCACCATCAGGCTAGATAGGGTGAGTAAATAAATGAGCATGCAGATTTCTCTCAAGGTCTGTCCTTCTGATGGAAGGGCAATCACATAAAGACATCATTCCAATTCAGGGTGACACATGCACTGACTGATGCATACATCAGAGAAACAGAAACTCAGTCATTCAAACTATCATCTAAACGGACAGATTCCCCTTCGTTTGAAGTTAAATAACTAGAGCACATCCCAAAATAGTGGTACCAGTAAGTGGTTCTGCAATCATAGCAGAATTGTAATCTAAGATTTACCTATGGAAGGACAGAATTTCAGTACTGTGTGGACATTTGCCTCCCACAGTAATCCCATTCAAAGTCAAAATGAAAAAGTATGATGTCAGCAGGGCCTTCTAGAAACTCCAAGAAGATATTTAGATAGACCCTCACATACAACTTATTAAAAAGGTTCTGGCCACATAAAACTTAGAGAGGAACATGCTACCCTTGTTCTCCAGACCAAACTACCTGCTTGGGACTCCTAAGTGACCCATTGCTAGCTCTAAGATATTGACGTACTCTTTAGCATAGAATATCTAACCCTTTCAGAAAATTCTCTTTTAACCATTTGCTTGAACTGTTGAAAACTCAAGTATGTCCTTATGGACATATGTTTTAGTTTTATTTTATGATAAATGCAGCCTTTTGTTTGAGTCTTTTTTTTTAACATCATAAATAATGGTGAGAAAAAAATGGATGTCAGAATGTGGCAAACATGAAGCTTTGCTTAGAAGACAGATTATAGTTCTAATATAAACCTAATGCATTTTTAGTAGTTGTGGGATGTGTGAATTGTCTCCTGCCTTATAAAGACACAGATCTCTTACGCTCTGCCAGAATTTGTTCTTTCCTAGAAATATCCTAGAATAGAGAACTGTAACATAAACACAATCTATTTTCTTAGCATATAAAAGAAAGTGAAAGCAATAATATCCTAGAGAGATAGCAAATACCTCATTCCTGCTGCCCAAACTCGATGTACCAATATGAAGATTAGAGTACTTGTCTTTTGGGCCTTATTCCAGTAGAGAACATGGCTTAAGTTTTCTTCCTTACCATATCATTATATGCAGGAAAACGTCATACACCCTAGAAATTACTAATATTTTTGACCAAATCTGATCAAATTAATTGTATGCTTTACTCTTTTCTTGGTCAGTTCACAATGGTCTTTATGTGTAACTATGGAAGAGGCTCCTAACTCCTGCATGCATGCCTTAAGTCATTAAATAAAGAAAACTTAATTAGAGAAATATCAAATAATTGAGAAAAATCAAAAATAAATTTAATTTGATATAGCCAACTAATAATTACTTTTTTAGAAAAGTTATTTATATTCTTTTAGGGCTTTAGACATGTATTCAGCAGCAGTCAATTCTTTATTAACAGTATAACAGATATAAAAATGATTGGAAACCCAGAGAGTACATCTTTGTACTAACAGGCAACATAAAATGCTATTCTTAAGAATATCCAAGCCCCTTGAACAGTTTCTTAACATCAACACTTTTTACACAGTCAATCAAATTTTTTTGTGGTTGGGTTGGTTCAGTACTACACGTTATAATATTTTGCAAACCATCTCTTCAATCTGTAGAAGTAGGGCCACTTAGTCCTTGTTTTGAAAATTTTCACATCTGACATGTTTTCAGATATTGTCAAATAACTTGGGGGTCAGGAAAGCTGCTCCTGCTTTAAAATTCAGGCATTCAGGCTAGTGTTGAAACTAGAAGAGGAAGAGGCAGAGTTGAGAGTGATTTTAGGGTCCCTCCCCCCCCCCCCGCCCCCGTCTTGCCAGCCACAGAGCTCAAAGGTTGAACAGACCTGAGTCTGGGCAACTCTGTGCTGGCTCTGATGCCAACCATCTTTCTTCAAAACTAGATCCGAGTCCGAAGTGATGCACACAGAGACCCTGTCCTGCTGGGAGCCACAAATTGGCCAACAAAGTCAGGATGATGTGCAGCCCTGTTGTTATCTAACATGGACTAGCTCTACCAGGAGTGTTGGGATCTGCTGAAAAGCTGCAAGCTATCAGACCCAGAGAAGCAAATCGCGTCCCTCTGTCGTGGGGTCACTGCCCACTTGGCATCCCCAAGCCAAGGTTCTTCCCGTCTCTGGCTGGGATCTCCCCAACCTCTCGGCTTATCTCCTCTGTCACCCTGGAAGGGGTCCAAACTTCCTCCTCGCAGCTGTCAGAACGTTCCTTTCTAAAGCACAACCCTGAAATTATCTCTGCCCTACTTAGGAGGCTTTGATGTTGCCTCTGAGATAAAGTGCACGCTCTTACTTAGCATGGCTCCCATGCTGACTTCATCTGTTGACACCCTTTCGCACACTTGGAGTCCAAACTCAATGTGACGAGGTCCTTTCTTGTGCATGGGCTTGTCCTGCAGGCCTTTCCTGTCGCTGTCACATCCACACACATATCCAGTCTGTACGTCTCATCGAAAAACAGTTACCAAAAGGAACGTTTCCTGTGCTGTTTCTGCTCTTTCTTCTTTCTTATCTCTCCTTTTCTATTTTTCTTTCCTCATACGCACTGATTTAACAGCATTATAACTTACAGGCTATAATATCATGCTCCTGGCTCTGTTTCTTTATCTCTGGCTCTTTTTCCTTCTTGCCTCTTCTGCTGATAACTCTTCTTTTCCTTCCTTAAATGTCTGCCTACAGAGTCCCCACAAACTGATAGTCTTCTCTCCAAAGGCCTGCTGAGTAATCAGTGCCCCTGAAGTGCTGGTTTCTTCCAAAGACATCCCTCTAGCCTCTGCCTGTTTCTGGCCATTAAAATTCACACTGACAGGGGCTGGAGATATGGCTCAATCATTAAAGTCTTTGCTTTGCAAACACTAAGACCTGAGTTTCTATCCCAGATTCTATGCAAATCTCTTGGCAGGAATGGTGGTGACTTGTACTTCTGACCCTGGAAGACAGAGCCTGGGAAACTCCAGAGCAAAGCAATAAGAAGTCAGATCATCTAAGATGACTTCTGATAATACCCTTGGGTTTCCACGACACACACAGCGCCCTCTTCTACACAAACCCACATACACCCACACACACGTACACACCCACATCTATACACTGACATATCATCCCTACTAGACCAAGTGGCTAGACACATCCTAAGGCAGGCAACCATGATGAAACTCAGTGGTATACACACATACACTCACACTCACACACACACACACACACACACACTCACAAGTGGGAGAGAGACAGGTTGATAACAAGAAGAATTTCAGTGGGAAAGAAGGGTTGATGTAACATGGAATGAGCATGATTTAAATTCATTATATACATGAATGAAACTCCCAAAGAATACAGGAAATAATTACATAAAAATCCTGTGCCTCCAGTCCCCTCATGTCTCATTTAGAGCCTCCATCCAACATGTACTCAGTTTGCCATTGCTGCTTCTAAAGACTTCAACTCAAATTCAACCCCACATCTCCATCCTCATGAGAAGCCATCTTTGTTAATTAATGAGGGGTCAAATTCAGCTGATTCTATCATTTGAGATAGTCTTTAACATTATGCCTCTAAGTATTTTATCTATTAATTAATTTTCTATTTGTAAGTTTATATATACATACATACATATATATACATATGTACACACACACACACATATATATGTATATATATATATATTTATTAGTGTATGACCCATGGTAGAGGACAGCTTTGGAAGTCAGTTAGTTCTCTCCTTCCACCATGTGAACTTCTTTAATTTGAACCTATAAATCACCAGGTTTGCAAGCAGGTGTCTTACCAGCTGAACTATCTCACCAACTCCATCTCCTAGCTTTCTTGTGGCTAGTGACTCAACTCACTTCATCAGGAGTAATTCCAATATATATTACCAGTGTGCTTCTAGTCTTGTCCTATTTCAATGTATTTCCTTGTTTTTGACAAAGAAATTCTGGTCATGTTCCACCTGTGTCTAAATTCTTCCAAGGCTTCCCCCATGAAGTCTAGTTCAAGTTTATTGCTCTAGTAAATTAGATAAATGGGACCATCTTTATGTCTGGACTACTTCAATATAAAAAGGTTCACCATAGCAACCCTCTTTAAATGGTTACACCAGTTCTCAAAAACTACATTTTAAAAATACTTATCTATTTTGTTTCTGTGTTTGCTACGTGTGTGTGTTTGTATGACATGTTTACGTGTATATGTAGGTTCACATGCAGGCATACATGCATATGAAGGGTACAGATTGACAATGGATATATTTCTTGAACTTCTTTAATTGTGTGTGTGTGCTGCACGCATGTGCAAGATAGCACCTGAGTATGTGTCTGTGAAGACTCAAGAATGACATCATCCTGGATTGCTTTCCCACTTTATTGCTCTACTCTGGGTTTTGGGTTTTTCTAGTGTCTGTATTCACAGACTATAATTGCAGACTGATATCATATGACCTGGAATTTTTACATGAGATCTGGGGATCTGAACTCAGGTCCTTTTCCTTGTGAGGCAACGACTTTAACCTCTGGGTCATCTCTCAAGCTTGCTGCACCTTAACTTATGAGATAAGGTGGATACTTAATGAAGAGGCAGGTTATTGATTCAGCTAGGCTGCCGGCCGCTGAGCTCTGGGGATCTGCCTAATTCCATTTCCACAGCGCTGGAGTTATTGATATACATCACTTTACCAAGATTTTACATGGCTGTTAGTGATTACAAACTCAAATCCTCATGTTTGCACGGCAGGTACTTTATATACTGCATCATCTGTCCAAACCTTATGATGTCTTTTCCTTTAATCACATCCCAGATATATGAACTCTCTGTCCATCCTACATATCCATTACTTCCTATGACCCTATAGCTCTTCAATCTCTAAAATAGTCCTTCCTCACTCATAAATATGACTATTTTGCCCTTCTGCTTTTTTGGCAAATGTAAATTTTCCCTTTAAGACCTTGGCAAAGTATGGTTGATAAAGTATAATCCCCCATGAATTCCTGTTTCATGTCTTCACAAGATAAAATTAATTATCTTTCTTCTTCATGTCCACTGCATTGTGCAAATGCAGCACAAATACTTTTTATTATATTTAATTTATTTTATCTAACATTTATTTATGTAATTTATGTATTAATTTATCATTTGTTATATTTAATTTACTATATTTAAGTTTAATTACCATTACTTTGTGTACTTCTCCACACACTAGGTTGATAATTTTTTTGTTTTCCAGGAAAAAAACTGTATTTAATGTATTCTCATTGACTACCGTGATACTCAAAGCATAGAGACATTACAGATGGTTTCTTGAAAAAAATCTGAAAAAGAACTGAATTATAGACAATATCAGAGATTTTAAGATCCATTAAATCTTTGCATTTACTGGTTGGAAAACAATTTTTAAGGTTTCTTTTTTAGTGTTCATAGGCAAGAAAGGAATTGTACTCCTCTTAAGAGAGCTAATGTAAAGGTGTTTATTTAAAACAGCGTGAGCAGCAATAGACAGCTCCAGCTCAGTGTAAACAACATCTGGGAAACAAGTTCAGACAGAGGTCAGAGATGTAAGGGCGCGGCATCAGGGAGGGGCTGAAAGTGCAGGAAGATGTGCACAAGGGAGAGCTAGGGTTATTTTTCCATCCTCCATCCCTGCGTTCAAACTTACTTCTTAACATGGCAGCAGCAAGTAGAAAAATGCCTAACAAACATTCTTTAAATTTTATCATTCAAGTCCTTCAAAAGGAGAAGTCTCAAAAATCACCAGAAAGGCAAAAAAGAAGGGTCACTGATTCTGCAAGGACAGAGCTACCAAAATTATCATTTAAAATTTCTGTTCATAGTTCTATTGTAAAGTTCCTTGGGAAGTTTGAGTCCATGGAATTTTATTCCAGTATTCTAGGTATGAAATGATCAACCACTATAATTAAGATGGGAGATTTTATTTTACTCAAACCAATGTTTAGGGTGGATTGGGAAAGCTCTGTCATATTTCTAATGACTAAAATTTCATCTCTCCATGTGATTGGCAACACAAGAACTGAATGTTTGGATGGCTTCACTCTTGTGTAACCTAATAATTTTATATCATGCAGACATTAACCATCAGCCAGACATAAAAGAAAAATTCTCAGGTGGATCATGAAACAGTGAAAATCATTGCTGAAAATTGAATGGAATTTGGAAATTTCTATCTTGGGAAGCACTTTCACGTTTTAACTTGAAGATGCTCTGTGCAGTCTCTCCTCTGACTTTGGGGAGGGAGAACACCAGGATAAATGCCTTTTGGGTCTGGGGTCCCATGAATCGAGCCACATATGTGTCTGTGTGCCCCGAAATTGGCAGGGCATGTGTAACAGCACAGAGTTTGAGACAGGCACCGCCTCTACACAGAAGGTGGGTAAAAGATGGAGAAACAGAAGGATGAGGTCCAACTTCATTTGCGGCCAAAAACTGCAAGACTTTGGCACAGCCTCGCCTGCTTTGCTCTGGATTTTGAGAACATGGGAGTTGAGGTCTCCCACCCCTTCTACACACCATCTGCCTCAACCTTGGTAAAGGAGCAGGCATGATGGCAATCTCTGAAGCACTGTAGGATTTTGACTTTCGATATTTGCTGTGTAACGGTATGGGAAAATACTACCAAACATTGGAACTATTTATATGATATATATGATTGTGTATATATATGTATGTGATTTTATATATATATATATATATATATATATATATATATATACATGTATATATATATAATGCCAGCTGGAGAATGTGTTTATAGTAAGAACATCATAAGTATAACTAGCAAGATTGACAACAAATCTCAATAACAACCCAGACATTAATCAGAAAGACTAAAAGCACATAGCATAGGAGGAGCTAGATGTGTATCTGGATCAACAATGTTCACGTATTGCTGAATAGAAAACAATAGAGGCAAACAGAAAGCCCCTGGCTGTTTCCTTCAAATGTACACTGGCCAGAAACTGATCAATGTTTGCTGTCTAGCTGCATCTTCTAATAAAACTCTTACAGGACTCAATCAAGATCTCAGGCCTGAATTGCTTTGTGAGTTTTCTTGAATGTATCATGCCATCCCATTGCAAGTGATTTAACCCTTGAGTGCTTGAAGGTCACCATGGTGTCTGTCATTAAACAGAAAAAGATATATATGGCTTCGATTAGTGTTGAGCATCAGGGAATCCTGACTCCAGGGTAATAATAAGAATGTTGCTATTACAAGATTAGCATTTATAAGTGCTGAATAGTCTAACCAAATGCTCATAATATTCACATGCTGGCAGTCAGATGAATACACCTGCACTTCATTACCTGACCTCCCAAAAACCACATGGAAAGTTTTGAAAATCAGGCATGTGAGTGAACAAGACAGAAGATTCTTAGGATTTTCTTGTAGGTCCATCATTGCTCACAATGGGAGAGCATTATAAAGCGTTATGAAGTGATCCACACTGAGCTCTTCAAGCCTCTATGTAGAATAATCACAGGATGCACACACCGCCTAGAGGTTGATTCTGATCTAAAGACACACCTTGAAAGTTGGTGACAGCATTGTGTCCCCTCTGGCTGCTTGAAGCTTCTCAATAGTGAAAAGGGCTAGGTTCTTAAGAGAACATTCTTGTCTTTGGAGAAGTTGGACAGGTGATAACTCATATGATATCTAATGCTACTATGCCAGCAAAGAAAATTGAATCCTGTCCACAAGGTATTCAGCTCTCTGCCAGGAAAGTGGGAGCACTGGAGTATATACTTAGATGGAACCTCCACTTTTGAATATCATATTCATGCTCGGAAGCATATGGTTTTAGGGTAGGAGGAATAAAGGATGGCAGAGCTCGTCCCTCACTGTCATCAGATCCAAGGTCCTCTCCCAGAGTAAGATAGCTAACCACCACGAAATACCTTATACGGTTCTTGTATCATCCCAACATCCCACACCTGATGAGGACAGAAAGAGAATATAAGAGAGACAGAATGGGGAGAAGTAGCTGGCTTGAATCACAAACAGTCATTGTAAGAATTAAGCATCAATAGATGCTTGGAGTGGATTTGTTTAAGCACTGTTCACAATGTTGGCAGAGGCAGCTACACACTCC
This sequence comes from Typhlomys cinereus, assembly GCA_023101885.1. Taxonomy (NCBI): domain Eukaryota; kingdom Metazoa; phylum Chordata; class Mammalia; order Rodentia; family Platacanthomyidae; genus Typhlomys; species Typhlomys cinereus. Next base: position 1,275,322 of record JALPQD010000111.1, on the reverse strand, counting down.
TGACCTTACTTCCTTTCCTGGAGGCCAGATACCTTTCCCAGACCTCAAGCCGCTAATGGGAAATTAAAGGTAATAAAACAACAGCTGGGTTCCCATAACTGACAAGGTTCATACTGTTCTCAGAGCTATTCACACTGGAAGAACTTCCTTCCAATCACTGGCCTTCTTGTTCCTCAGTATTCAAGTTGGTGAACTCTCCTGGTGAGATTTTTCTCTTTGTGTAACTTAATAAAGCAGATGTCACTCTAGTCTCCATACTCAGCTCTGCCCCTGCAGACTTGAATGGACTTGCTTTTCCAGGCCCTTGGTTTATAGATATGGCTAGGTGAAAGGAAAGAACATACCAGATTCCACTGCACCAGTATTATATATTCAATATGCTCAAACTAGGGCCTTTTCTCATGTTTGGTCAATGTTGCTATTTTTCCAATTTTATGAATACCTGCAGCTCAGAGAAATCTCAGAGCTAACTATTTCTATTCCTTTCACAAAAATACTCATGTGAAGTCAGATTCTGCAGTAGAATAGTAAGTTACTATAATCCCCTGGAGGACTAGGTGATCCATTATTATCAATTAGTAACAATCATAAAATAGCAGTATTTGCACTTTTAATATGTCCATCCTCTCAGAAGCCTTTTGTACTGTTCTAATTCTTGGTTTGCAAGAAAGAAACTGATTTGTGGGGATTAAATAATTCTTTTGGGGCTTTGGGCATAAGTGATAAAAACAGCATTTCAAACGCAGCAGTCTGATTCCTGAATGAGTGTTTCAAATAGAAATAAATTCATATGAATGTGTTCATGGACAGATCCAAGGTCATTGTCATCTGTCATTCACTCCTCTTATAATAAGCTCTCTTGACTAGGAGGGAAAAAAATTAGAGCTCTAGCCATTTTGTTGGGCAGGTCGGTGGAAATGTGTGACAGTATTGAATGTCAGCTGTGAAATGTGTCACATCTGAGAAAAATGTTAAAATCACCACCTAATGGGAAAACCAAGTAGGTAAACAGATGGTCGCAAAACTGTCTGTCTGGTGAGTGCGATGACAGGAGCATGCTCACAGCACAGGGAGGCAGCGAAGGAAGAGAATCGCCCGCTGGAAAGGTTGCTGAAAGGAGGAATGTTGGACTTGTGTCTTAGAGGATGAGATGGCTCCTACCAGGCAGAAGAAGGAAGAGAAGACAGAAGAGGGAAAGGCAACTGCAAGAGGGGTTTTGCTTTGTTCGGTGAGTGGGGGCATTAGACTACATTTGAAAGTCAGGTAAGGATTGCAATCCGAGGAGTGGTATGATCCTGATTCAATTTTGACAAACTCTGAGGAGTGGTGTGATCCTGATTCAATTTTGACAAACTCATTCTGAAGGAAATGAAAAAGAGGAGGATCAAGAAAGAGGATGTGATGCCAATGCTCATGCAGAAGCCTGCTCATGTGGGTCTGAGTCCCGATGTTCGCAGGGAGATGAAGAGCGAGATGGATTTCAAACACTGAACCTTTGAAAGGGAAGCTGAGGTTAGAGACCACTTGGGTGGGAAGAGTCGATGAAAATAAAGAATGAAAGGTACACAAAAGTTTCTAATTTGAGTACCTGTGTGAATTCAGAGCCATTTCTGATGACATGAGGAGAAATGGAGCGGTCTGGGACAGACAAATGAGGACACTTTTAAATTACTTAGCTTTCGAAGAAAGGTTTCACTATGCAACTCAGGCTGGCTCCCAGCTCTGCTCCTCTGACCTCTTTCTTCTAAGGGAGACCTATATCACCTCATGTCACTTTTGACTGATTTTAAGGACAATATTATGTGCTCATGTAGACAATCTGAGGGAGCAGAAAAGACCTTAATGGAGGATAGGAGATGTGAAATAAAAGAGCAATCTAAGATGTTGTGAAGGGACTGATAGCTGAAACTTTGGGGATGGCTAAGTTCACAGACTCCAGTGCAGAAACAGACTTGACACAAAAATGAGAAAATATTCAGGGAAAATATAGAAAAAGAGAATTGGCTGGTGAAGGGGATTTGCATGGCATTTTAAAAAGCATCCCATTCTGGAGGAAATCTCCGTAAGTAACAGTTTATTAGGCTCAGGAAGTTAGTGAATCTATCAAGCTTGCAGGAGGGTGAATCACTGTAGGATGTGGAAAAGCAAGAGCTGTTGGAGTAGAGACCCTCAAGCAGTGGAGAATCCTAGAAAATAGTGCTTTATAGACAAATAGTCTTGAAGAGGTCAACCAAGCAGTTTGGAAGGAGACGCTGTAATAGTCAAGAAGCTTGAAGAAGACTGTGCAGCAGTCAAGCGAAAGGGACATGTCAGCAGACATTTTCTTGTAAGAAATTGGACAAGAAAGAGGCCAGTGAACAGTTCAACAGTCTGAGTGAGACTCCCGAGCTGTTCAGAAGCCTGCAGGATACTCTCCTAGCAAGTCCTACAGCACAGAGCTCCAGGGGTGCAGCGTTTATGAACCTCATCCATACTGAGTGGGGACTTTATGGTGATGCATCTACTTTGACCCCTCCTGGCTCCTGTCAAATACCATTACTGCTACTCCCATAGGCAACCTCAATAAACATATCGGTGCATCAAGTTGGACCTTAAAGTAATTGTTTCTTTGGTCTGCTTATCAACTCCTATCTGGATCTGAGGTGGAAAGATGGTTGTGTGGCGCCTCCCCAGGAAAAGCACTCACACAACAGGGGGTAGTTTGAGTTATATGGGGTGGGGGGCGGGGAGAAGAACTACTAAAGAAGGATCTGGGGTGAATTAAGAGAAGAGAAATTTCCATAAAGTTGAAGATAAAGATAGCACAGAAAGACAAGCCAGTAAAAAATAGAATGAGTCCACTAAAAGATAGGCAAAAAAAAAAAAAAAGAAAGAAAAGAAAACATTACCCAGAGGCCAAAGGTAAATCTGAGGTAAAAATGGTTTCCCTGGTGTGTGCAGGTAAAAGAAAGAAAGAGGACAGCAATCTAATCACTAGGGAAAAGAAGCTCAGAGCATGTGTTATGGTTGCATTTTGGTGTCAACTTGACAGTTGCAGACTCTTTGGGGCACAGCTGTGGAAGGTTAAGGGTTAGAATGGCCCCTGAACAAGTCTGCAGGTACTTGACTGATTGCTGTGGAGAACCCAGCCCATAGTGGGTGGTACTTTCCAGTGGTGGACCTGGATAACAGGAGGTGCAAGGAGGAGGGACTTGCTCTTCCCTTATCCAGTGTCCACTTGCTGAGCAGTCCACTCGGCATGTGTCCTTCACTTTTAGAGCATCGTGGTCTTCTTTGTTGCTGCTGCTGCTGCCTCCATCCTTGGCTGACTTGAAGCTTCACCTTTTCCACCACATTGTTGCTGTTCCTGCTGCCTTTGGAGCCTGGTCTCTGGGCCTTGCTACTGTTTGCTGTTCATCACCGACATCGGAGCCCAGCTGTTCTTCACTGACGTGGGAATCCAGCGTCTTCAACCCTCCAGAGAAGTAAAGGCTTGAGATCTTCTCAGGATGTTTTGCCTTTGTGGAACATTCTAGTCAAGAATGAGGTTGCTGCAGGTGGCTACCTTGAAGGACATTATATTTATTGTGAGTTATTTTAATATATATATATATATATAGTGTATATATATATATATATAAACACACACACATTACATTCTATAGATTTTGTTTCTTCAGAGAACTCTAACTAATACAGCGTGGGAATGGACTCTCCCTTCTGAGCAGCAGCATCTTTACATTAAAGTATTTCTTGCATAGCAGAGGCAAGAGAAACCACGTTGTATATATACCATCCTAGCAACTTCATCTTGCTGGTACATTTTTATTGTGCCCAAGTCACTTTCTTTGGTAGTTCAGTGTCTACACTTTGAAATCACCAACAGCAAAGCGACTCCTTACACCAGCGCCTTCTCTCCTTTACATTCCCTCTCTTACATTCATCTCTCGGTTTCCTGACTCTTGTCTACCTACGGGGCCACCGTTCCATATTTCATACTCTGAGAATTTCCAGGGACTCGACTCAGCACTCCACTCATGTTTTGTTTTTAACTTTTAACGATATTATTATACGTTGGTATGTTCTGTGCCACCAGCTTATTTAACTTGGCTAGGAAAAGCCGTTCATGTGCTAACATGAAGGAATACAAAGCGTTCAGCTTCTGCTTATTTAGTTTTAAATATTTTATGTTTAGAAAGAGAGCTGGAGCTGTTCACATGCATGCATGCAATGGTAGAGGTTAGAGAACAACTTCGGGAAGTCAGTTCTCTCCTTTCACCATGTAGGCTTCTGGGATTATCAGGTTTGTGAACAAGTACCTTACCTGCTAAGCAGTTTTACTAGTGGTCCTATTTCTGTAGCTTGTTCTATAAATACACGTATTACATGATACAACAAAGTTAGGAAGAACCTATGTGGCTACTTGGTTGCTTTACCCAATTGGCAGACCAGCAGAATAAATCAATATATTCCCTATTTGGCTGAGATGCCACTGGTATGATTCCTTAGGATTTTCTTGAGACCTTGTGAAAACATCCAGATCATTTGAAAAGAGCACTTTCAGATGATGGAATAAATGCTGTGCATGTAACAAAGTTAGCATAAACAATGTTTATGAACATTAATCAGAAGTGATCAGTGATTGTGGTCACATTGCAATTCACTACTACACTAGTTCAAGGGATTAAAATACCCACAGACAACAATGTTCCTATGCTGTCTCACCCCCTTCCTGAATCTTCTTTGCTTTTCATCTTCTGAAATTTCTGGCAGAGGCCAGCTCAGGCCACATTGCTTGCATGTGGCATTTGGTGAGATATTCTCAATGTAGAGATATCTCAGATTCCTCACATGTATACTTACATAAACTTTCACAAAGAGGCCTCATGGAAATCATCATTTCTATGGTTAAAGAATTTGCAGTGTTAGGTGGGTGAGGTAACTCAGTGAGTAAAGTACCTACTGACAAACCTGGTGGTGACCTGTGTTTGATCCCTGAAAGCCCATGCAGTAGAAAGAGAACGATTTACAAATGTAATAACTTTGACCTCTACCAGTATGCCATGACACGAATATGTTCTCTCTCTCTTCCTGTCTTTCTCTCTCAAGTAAGTAAATAAACACAGCTTGCAAAGAGAATTTGTAGTGTCTAGTTCCTTTCCAGATTGCTGGCTTTCAATCTCCCTTAATCTCTGCAAACACATCCTCTTTCCTGCTGCTGCTTTGCAAGGGGTTTTCTATGTCTCTGAACCTGGATCAGGAAAAAAACAATGTTCTGAGTTTATCACAGTTCAGCAGTTTATCACTTTTTTTTTAAAAAACCAACACTCATGTGTCCCTTTCTCTGTGGTTCTTTCCTGCCTAATACTTCCTTGGACTTAGTGACAAACCATTTGCTCACTCACTTGTACTAATTTGGGAACACAAAATCAAGGAAGCTAATTCTCCCTTCTTTCTGGGAGCCTTCCCTCTTTGTGTGTGTGTGTGTGTGTGTGTGTGTGTGTGTGTGTGTGTGTGTGTGTGTGTGTGTCTGTGTGTGTGTGTGTGTCTGTGTGTCTGTGTCTGTGTGTCTGTGTCTGTGTGTCTGGGGGTATTCAAGGGCACTGTGTGTGTCTGTGCAGAAACAAAGGAAATTTCTGGCATCATCTTGGATTGTTTCTACTTCCTTTATGCTTTGCTCTGGGATTTTCCAGCCTCTCTTCCTGTTCAGGTACTTGTGTCTTGCTAAACAAGCTCAGCATATATCTGTATTATCTGTATTAAAGAGAGTCTAGCATGCCAGTGTCCAATAGTGACATACATACAAGTATTGAGACAGTGTGGAAAGATGACAAAGAGTTGTAGAAGTGTGCTCCAACATGGCATGGGGCAGGAAGGTTGGCATTTAGGAAGTAATGGTATGGGGCTGGGAGTGGAAGAGGACTTCATTCTTTGCATAGTTGAACATGCTTGACTTTTAAAGGGTGAGAATGTTCTCCTCTGTGAACTGTGTCAGTATTAGAGGAAAACTAAAAGTCAATCCCATAAAAAGCAACCGCATGGCACCTTTGAGGAAATTTATTACCAAGGTGACAAATGCCTGCCAGAGCTGGGTAGGGCCAAGCCCAAAGCTCAGAGCCAAGACCATCTCTACTAGGAGGGAGTGAACAAAGGTGTCTTTGTTCCTTGAAGGCTTTAAGAAAGCTATGGAGGCTTTCAAGGGGGTGGAAATAAGACTGTGTGGTGCAGTCTTTTATTTTAGACAATAAAAATCATGTCAAAGAGAACCTGGACAAGGTGGGAAGGTTTTGGTCTTAGACAGACGAGAAATCAAAAGTCCAGAGCAAGATGTGAAGTCGGGATATAAGGTACAGAGGACAATGGACCCGAGGCAGCAGAATGGACCCAAGGGAGCAGATGGGACAGATGAAGATGATGGACACACAGATGCGAGGGATGGACTTAGTACCTCCCCAAGTCCTGTGATTGAGGTTGTGGGGGAGAGTGCATTTGCTCATACAACTGATGAAAGACATAAGTACTAAATTAATTTAGAGAAAATACAAAGTTTGTTGGATGCCTGATTTGGAAGGAAGAGTGTGGCACACAGCAGAAACATCTGAATGGCTCCTGAGCTAGCACTGTGAGCACTACCATTGTTTGGAGACCACTACTGAAATGTCACACCATGACCTCAAATAAAGGTACATAGGAAAAACAGCCAGATTTAGTGTATCTGCGTTACTGATCATCATAAATGTTCTCATTTTAACTTGGTGCATGAAAACAAGTGACAAACTTTCTCTGCCCGTTAATAAGCTACAGGAGTCAAACCAGTTATTTTGGTGTCGTGTAACCACAACGCTGACTGGCCAGGAAATAGTTGTTTGGCTACCAGCAGAGGACTACCAACAGGGATTTACCAGAAGCATCTTAGCCACAGTGAATCTGCGTAGTGACTTGTTGTTAAACAAGTGAAACCATCTGGTAAATACCCGCATGTGCCATGGACGAGAGGCGAAAGCAGAGATGTCAAGCACAAGCTGAACAAGATCTGCTCTTTGTCGCAAACCAGGACAGACATGTGCTTTACAGACACAGAACCTGATCAGACAACTCTGCCCTACTCAGAGGACCTCATGTTGAGGAACTACTGACCGAGTCAAACATGGAAACAAAGCAATGGGCACATTGTCTCACTTAAGATGAATTCAGGAGCCATAAGAGCACACTTGTGAGGCATCTGTTTGTGTGTGTGTGTGTGTGTGTGTGTGTGTGTGTGTGTGTGTAATGTATTTTTGCCTGTGTGGTAGTGGGCACATGGGTATGTATGTGTGTATAGCTGTGTGTACAAAAGGATACTTGGTGCCTGTGGAGGTCCAGTGGTGACATCAAGAATCAGCCTGGATTATTCTACTTCCTTATCCCAGGTTCCATGTTCTAGGGCTGAAATGCAGCCAACTGTCATTTCTTCTTGGTGCTTTTATGTGGGATCTGGGATCCAAATTCCAGTCCTTCTACTTTTGAGGGAAAGGCTTAACCTCTGAGTCATCACCCTTGTCCGTGCTTTTTATTTTTAAAATTTTTTTAATCACTCTGCCATGAATTCTGGCTTGGTATATGCTTAAAAAAAGTGAAGGAGGCTCACTGCTTAGACAGGGAAGATGAAGGGTGAAACCGCTAACTATCATTAACAGTCATTGATTTATTCAACAATATGGGGGCGTTCATATATGTCAAATGCAGCAGCTACAACAGTGAGTGAATCAGACCTGCCTAGCAATGTCATGGGAGTCTTCCCACCCTGCTCCCACCAGGTTTGGCCCTCCTTGGTTTTCAGACTCAAGTGAGTTCAAAGAGATATCTCAATTTTGCTGAGAACAAAACTGGGCACAGGGTTATGAAACATACCCTAAGTGTGGCAAAATTCAAACTGACAGAAACAGGACTAGACTGAGTCTTTTGGGGATACAGCTATGTTTGGAGTTCTACAGTCACAGAAGGTGTCATGGATCAATTGGAGGATTTATATTGAAATTGCATTCATACTATGCTCAGACCATAAATCATGCAAATATCCATTAATCTAATAGATTAATGATGTTATATGTATTCACGTGATGGGATGCTATATACATAAGTGAAACTAAGTTATAATTGGCTAGAAAGAAAATATAAAGGAGTGTGTGTATGGTTTTGCATTGACACAAAGTTAAAGGTCAGACTAAACTAAAAAATGCTGATGGACATGGCAACAGTGGTTACCTTTGGGGAGTAACAGACTTAAAGAGGCGATGTCAGAAGCTCTCTGACGTATTAGGACTGTATTTCCTTTTATCAGGTACCAATAGCTGCATAAATACATCTGATTCATGGGTCTGTGCATTTAATACTTGCATACTTTAGGTTTATGCATTGTAAGACAATAAATACTGTATAAAAAGAACTTGACGAGTTGGCCAAGTAGGTCTTTAAATTAAAAAAAAAAAAAAAGATAGTTCCAAGGTCTTAACAATGAAGCCTGCAAGCTGTTTTCCCACACTTTTTACCCTGTTTTGGCTCAGATCTGAACAGCCTCATAGGGTGCACCTAGGCAGAAGCACTGAGAGGCACTCCTCTGGCTAGTTAGCTCAGTTGTCCCTCCTTCCCTGCTCCTCTCTCCCCTGCCATGGGTATTTAAGGAAGTCTATCTGTGGAAGCTCTGGGTGGTGGGGACAGGGAGGACAGCACAGAATGTTAAATAACTCATCATCATATCACTTCAGATTAGCGAGGAGGTGAAGAGTCTCATGTCCCCATAATCAGAAAACTAAACAAGAGACAAAGAAGCTAGATAGAGGCATTGCAAAATGCCTAGAGGAGAGCCGTGGCCTCAGTCTGCAGGAAAAGGAGAACTGACCTGGCAGATGGAGGCAGGTAGGTGGTCCATGAAGGCCTCTGGGAAAATTGCTCAAACAAGGATATATGGGATATAGTTAGAAATAAAACTTGAAGAAAAGTTTAAGGCAACCAAGGTGGGGATGATGAAGGGGTGGCGGTAATGAAGGCTGGATGTGTAGGCAGACAACCTTCTCATCCAGGGCCTTGATGGCAGGGAGATTAGATTTCATGCTGCAAGAAGCAGGAGGTAGCAGACACACCCAAGGCTATGACTGTGACAAACTCTACATGACTCCAGAACCACCCTGTGTCCTTGCATAACTTCTGCTGTGATTGGTCTTGCTCCTTCAGCTCCAAACACCCAGCCCTGCCTGGCAAGCTTCATTCTCATTGTTCTGAGTTACACACCCAACAACACAGACTTGCTTTCACTGGATGTGGCATGATACTCTCCCAGTAAGAAGGATGGCAGGGCAAGCTCATGAACCCCGCTGCCCTGCTGGCTGTAGTGGTACTGCTGGGAAGCCCTGCTTGTCACATTCCAGAAGGTTCTTCTGGCACAGGCCACACAGGACCTGTCTCTCAATACCAAGCATGACTGAAGTCTACCGAGGGCTGTTTTGTGTTTGTGTTGATTCATTTCAGAAAACGTGGCATCTGTTTGCTAGAGCTCAGAGTCCAGTCTCTCATGGGCCTCTGAAAAGCCTTAGGATCTACTTCTATTCCTGGTGAGGTCTACTTCCACCCTGTTTCCCCGGCATCTTCCTCCTGCTTTCTAGATGTTTCACTTTCCTCGCTTACCTTCATATAGATTGAGATACATCTGAAATCTCCTTTGGAGCAGTAGTGTTAGGAACAATGAGACAAGCAAAGAAACAAATAAATTAGATTTTCTCTGAAATGCTTTAAATCTCCCTTGTCATGAATCCCTTGGAGATCATTCCAGACAGCCTTATCATTGTCTGCTCTGGATACCCACAATGCTTTGCGTGTGCTTACCTTCCACTCTTCTTGCCGTGCTTTAAGGAATGGCTTCCATCTTTGTCCTCCGCCCTTGCAAGACTGCCTCCCCCATCAGTTATTCTGCCAGAATCTAATGCTGTACCCTGTGGCTACACATCTCATGATTGCTATAGGAGTAGAGAAAGGAGTACATATATAATAATGCAGTGAAAGAAAGGGAACGTGAACGTACTTGCTAAGAGAGGAGAAAATGTAATGGGAAAACACCAAGCAGTAGCCATCAGGATTCCTGGATGAATCTGGGTATGAAAGCATCAAGACACCTAGAGAGACTTTAAGTCCCTGTAGTAGGTTCAGGAACAAAGTGACACTCTGACCTTGGAGTTCAAAAATCAAGAGAAAGATGCCAATGGTCTTTGGCCATAGGCTGGGGTTAAGCAAGGCCGGGAGTGGAGCAATTGGCTTATCAGAATACAGTCAGGTGGGGAAGGCCCAGGACTGCCCACTGAATGTCCATGCATACCCACTGAATTACTGGGCTAGAGTCTGTGCCTGGATGCTCTCCAAACAGATAAATAATAATCTCGAAGGGACATGAACCCTTCTTAATCCTCTGATGAAGAGCATGTTAGATGGGTTTAAAGCAAAAGAGAGAGGGGAGAATTTAGAAACTCAGTTATGAGAGCTATGAAAATGTTTCTAGAGAGCCTTTAAACTAGAGGAGCTTTGACTCAGGTTAATTAGCATTCCTGCTGTTGGCCGGTGCTTTGCCATTTCAGGGGCAGAAGGTCCTTCCTCTCAGGTAGAGGAGAGGATTGAATCTCAGTCAGGATAAGGAACTTACCCCAGTTCACTTACAGGGCTGGAGTAAGCCGCTTGAAAAGGGAGGCTGTCTGACTCACAATCTATAGCACCACTCCAGTTTATTGTGCCAACGCAATGAGCTTCAGACAATGCCCTGAGAGGAGCTAACCGAAAGAAAGAAACCATCTGGGAGTTTCGTTGTCTTGCTTCATTCATGGTGGCTTCCTGGAACTTCTGGGAAAAAGTCCAAGTTCCTCACCAGGACACTTAGGCCCTTCCCGGGCTGGCTCCACCTGCCAGGCAGCAACCTTCCCAGACTTCCCCTGCACCTGCTCGGCTTTACTTCCAGGGCTTGGACCCCCGTTTCTCCAGAATCGGACGTGGCAGGCAGGATCTTCGTTGACATGTCAGTATAGCAAGATCCTTAGAAATCTTGCCTGCTCCCCCTTTACTGTGCATGCACAAACTCTCCTCTGGGTCCTCCTCTCTGATGAGATGCAAGGACCCAGGGGCATTTCTCAGAACCGTTTCCCGTGTTCCCCTTAAGCTACTGTGACTGTCAGTCCCTAGCCTCCAAGGATCCTAGTGCCTTTAATCCATGCTAGACTTTGTAGGGTCAATAATGTGTTGGACATTGCGCAGGGCATGCAAAGTCCTGTTATGATTGCTTCGGCCCTAACTTGTGTGGAGTATCTCGCATCATTGCTCCTCTCATCCTTGTGCTCTTACAATCTTACCGCCCCCTCTTCTGCGAATTTCCTTGAGCTTCAGGATGGGGAGAGATTAGGGTGGCCTAGTTCCAGGTGATTGATATAGAGTCTCTGATGTTCTGAATTATGGTTTGTTGATTTTTTTTCGGTTTTGCTGCTCCTGCAATGCCCTTGGCTCCATCCTAATGGGGAGGAGGTGAAAGGAGGGAGGGGACCGGTGTACCTGTTAAGTTTGTATGAGCGGAAATAATAATAATAATAAAAAGATGCTGTTACAAAAGCAGACTTCTCCAGGAAGTAGGGTGGGACTCATCTACCTCAAGGCCCCCCCACTCCCGCAAGGCTCCACCTCTCAAAGATGCCTGGTCACATGAGACTGTGGAGGACATGTTTCAAGCCATGACAAGCAGACACCACAGTCTACATATTGTGAATATAGTAGTAGCTCAAACTGGCAACGGGCCAGTTACCAACCCTAGTGGAGCTCACACATCCAGTGATCTAAGGATCCCTTGTCCTTCACAAGACCGTGTAGAGGACCTGGAATACAGTCTACACATTGTGAATACAGCAGGAGCTCAAATTGACTTGGTCTGGTCCAACTCTAGAAGAGATCCCACAAGAAAAAAAAAAGAAATCTTGCCTGTTCCATACAATATATATATTTGTTTTATCTATAAAAATGATTATCTATGAAGATGTGTAAATGACTTGCTAACAAATGTTTCTAATGGTTATGCCTTACAGTCAAATCACAGCCCTAAGGGAAAAAAATACCATGTTGACACTCTGATCTTGGGGAATATGTGATGTGAACTAGGATGTGAATCCTAGACTGAAAGACAGGGCATTTTTATTACACTGTGAACTCACTGAGGGAAGGGAACGTATTTCATTCCTCTTCGTAACATAGCACAGGCCTCGGATATATTCTTAAAGGGATGGATGATGGATAGCTGGATTGTGGATGAAGAGGTAGGTGTATGGATAAGTAAGAGGTAAGAAACCCATGAAGGTACAACTCAAAAAGAAAATTCCTGCATTTGCCAATCATTCATAAGGTTTATCCTTGCACTTTGGCTTCTTTATCTTTTGTACAATACTGTAAACCTCCTTAAGCAGTTATGAAAATGTCAAACACAATGTGAACATCAAGAGTACATTTACATGACCATCTTCTGGCAAAGACCCAGTGGAGAACTTCTACACCCAATTTACCTCATTCATTCCTTTTTCTGGGCCTATGGAAGAGCCTCTTTCTCTTTTGTCATGGATAAGATAGGAAATGTTTTCACTCTCAAAATCCCTGGGGTCTATGTTTATTGTTTATTGATTGTACCTATGCCCGGCTCTGCCTTTGCAAAAATTCAAATTTCTTCCATTGTCAAGCAGACAATAGGCTTTCAGAAACTTCGATTAACATTGAATTTTATTTTGGAGAAAAGAGCAAAGGAAGAGGAGAACTTGCTCCTCCCATGTGATGAGTTCAAAATCACTCCTTATTAGCAAGGCCATAAATATCTGATGAGCTCAGAGTTCACAGGTGTCAGGAGAGGTTGGGAGGGGGGCAGATGAGGGTGCTTGGGAGAAGGGCTGGTGGAAAAGCTGAAATCTTTTGCCAGCGACTGTGGAGGAATCTTTCAGAAAAATATCAGATGAGACTCTACTGCCTTCCTTCCTTCCATGGCTTTTTAGGTTTACATAAAACATTTCTAGGAACTGAAGAGATGGCTCAGTAGAGGAGGCGCTTGCCCTCCATACATGAGGACCAGAGTTCAGATCTCCAGAACAGACATATTAGCCAGGTATGTTCCAGCCAACCTTCTGTGATGGTTTCCTCCCCTCCTGTCCTTATCCCCAGGCAGTAGTAAGACTGCGTATAGAACTCCTTGCCATGTAACAGACAATAGAACATGCCTGTTCTGTTCTATGACACTACTCTTTGAATTATTGACAATAATGAACATTAATGTTCAATAATCCCTAATTCTATATGCATGTCAGCTTGTCAACTACCCCATCTGATTTACTTTTGTTTTCAATTTAAGAACTCCTGTCAAGTGGATTATTCCATCATCTATGCTGGACTCCTTGTTCCACTCAATTCCCACACCCCTAGATTGCTCAGTAATGTATGCAACTATCTCCTATCAAGTGAGAGCAAGTCCTGTCCCAGCCTAGAAGCGATGTAATGACAGAGAGATGGAACATGTTTAGATTCCTCTAATGCTCATCTGTTTATCAAAACAGTGTTTCATGAGAATATGACTTGTTTCACATTCTATGTCAAAATCATCATTACTGCACTATTTAATTCTAGCAGCTCATATTAACAAAATTGTTTGCTATCTGCTTAGTGAAACAGCAGTACAGTCTACTAGCACTTTTTACATTTTAAACACTGCTTAGCACCAAGTTAATAATGCTAGTGTGTTGCTGATCCTAAAGACAGTAATATGAATCTGATGATGAATGATTCTCTCCTGCTAAGAACTTAAAGGATAGACAGGTATGTAGATTTCATTTCCATTCAGATTGGAGTGGTATGCTATACAGTGACTCTTTGTGGTGTCCCCGAACTTCTCTTTCTCCTCTTATCTTGATTCCTGGAAAGAATTTCCTCTGCCTTTATTTGCTCTTTAAAATTCCTCTTTCAAAGATGGGTAAGGGAAACATATTCTTTTCTCCATGAAAACCATCCTAACAGACTGAACTATTTAAAGAGAGGGTGCTGCAGTTCTCTGTGAATGCCTCGTTAACAAAGAATGGATGACCGTCTGGTGGAAGGATGGATGGAAAGTTAGACTCGCGATAAAGACAGTATTAATAATTAAAATGCTAATAGCAGAATCAGGTGGTGTGGAGGGAAAAGGGGACATATATGGATGTCCACAGAAAAAATCTTCGAAGTTTTGCTTCATGCTCAAAAATGTTCATTATAAACTGTTCGGAGAAAAATGTTCCAGGACAAAGAGTAGTTTATTCACTCTGCTAGCTCACCCCACGGCACCTACCTTCCAGCACAATACAGGATTTACTTTTCCTGACGCGCAAATGGACAAGCCTTCATGTTGCAAGGGTGTAATTATGGTGCCAGCTCAGGAATTTGGCAGTCAGTGCTCAATGGGAACATTTTTTACTTTGTGCTGTGCTCATCAAAAGACAAGATGGAACACACACTTTTGTCATGATATTTTTTGCATTGTAACCTGATGAAGTTTCAGTTCTATTGCCTCCTTTGTGCAGGCAGGATTCTATTCACAGAGCCAGCCAAACTCACCCTGGTTGTAAAGAGAAAGGGAAAGGCAGGAAATGGCCTGCAGCATTTTGTTACGGATCATGCATGTATCCTTTATAATCAAATGCGTAGAGAGAAACGCATGGGACAGCAGAATACCATCAGCAATCATAATTGGAAATATTGAAGCAGATGGCTAAGGGATGAGGGCGGAAACTTTTCCATCCATATGGATGCATATTGAAAGAAGGGGCCATTGTGACAGTTAGCATGCTACCTTGCAGGACAATGGTGATCTCTAACAATACATCACTTTTATGAAAGCCAGGATTATTCTCTTTTCAAGGAATTGCACTTGTGAAAGAAGGAGTGGTCTCTAGCCTGTTACACAAGCCAGTTAGGGGGGAATGGACAATGTTATAACTTCAATTCCAACACCAATTATTGGTAACATTAGAGCACATCATGCTATCTCCTTACTGTCTTGAAAGGGATATGCTTTCTCTGGCTATCTAAAAACGCTTATTGTTATCAAAGACAGTGTCTAGACAAGCCATTGACCTCCCTGTCATGACCTCCAGCTGTCATTGTCCTCTCTAACTTTACCTTAGGCAGAAATGGTATACATAAATCACATGCCACAATAAATATTTGAACAGACTGAACTTCAATGTTCCTTTTCTATCTTCTTGTTAATTATTATCTAGGTGTGGTTCAATTATATCCTCTCATTATGGAATAATCTCTATTTTTTTCCCTTTCTTCAAACAAATATCATTAAATAAAATCTTGGATCTAGATTTTAGAGACATCCTGCAAGACAAGAAAAAATAAAAAACAGATAAAAGAAATTCAAAGTTGGCCAGCTTCACGGTCATATGTTAAAATGTCACAGACATTTTGTTTGATGGACAAAATGTTGGCCTCATTTTGTGTCTCTGATAAACTTTAATGATTTGTCACACATGAGTGCCAGAACTGACTTGGGATCTGGATGTGTGGCTTAAAAAATTTAAATTTATCTGTTTTGAAAGTGATCATTTTTAATATATCCTGGATGGTGAATTTTAGAAACCTATCTTCTCTCAGATTGGGCTTTCATTAAATTTGTCAATTAGATACTTATTTCTGGTGGTTATTAAATGTTCTTTAGTTAAGTACTTAAATGTTTAGCCTCAACTTTATTTAAATTCTAAATAGATTATTTGTTACCTCTCCCCGCGGCACATGAACCTTAGTTAGTTTGATCTCATTCTTCATAGATTCCTGCTCTCTGCATTCTATCCCCACCCCTGCATTCCATGCAACAAATCCGAAAGGGATTTGGCTTTTTGTGATGAATTTACTGCTGATAGCAACCATAGTCAAGCATGGGGCTAAGTCATCATGGTACCTTAAGTGATAGCTCAGAAAAGCACAAGGTCAAGAAAGTTTTTATTTTTAATGTACTTTGTTTATACGGTGCTCCTGGGTGTTGCTCCCTCACTCTGTCTCTCTCTTTCTCTCACCCTGTCTTCCTCCTACTCTTTTCCCCTCTTGCTCTTCTTTCCCTTGCTCAGCTCCCAATTTCTTTCTTTCTCTCAATACATTTGAATCATATACAGGGTGTAGAAAAGATAGAAGCTGGTGCTGTGTTTTCAGGATGAAGCGATAGCCCATAGCATCCATAATTACCCTGTGATTAGGCCACTTCATCTGTGACAGGATATCTGCACATTCAAAAGTCTGAGGATCTGAGCCAGTGCATAAACTGTCCCCTGCCATGGCAGTGTGGCTATGCAGAATGAAGCCTGTGGCACATCAGATGCTTTGGTTACATTTATTATTCATGTAGATAAATGTTTCTCTTTTTTACTTCTAACACAGCAAACATTTTTAGAAGAAAATGATTGTAAAGAGTGATTTTTTTATAATCTCACCATCTTCCAAAACTATGATTGTAATTGTCCCAAGTAGAAAAAGAAAAACAAAAAAGAGACTACCTCTATTCAAAACACATTAACTAGTTAGTTCTATCTTATTATTTATGATCTCCTTTTCTTGGTTTTCTTTCCCCTGTCCACAAGGTAACAATTGCAAGAAGTGTTTGTCTTGATGTGCTGAATATATTCCTGAAAACGTCATCAATCAGATAAAGAGTTGAGTCATCATGGTATCATTAATGATAACTCAAAAAAGAAAGAAAGGAAGGAGGAGGAGGAGGAGGAGGAGGAGGAGAGGGAAGAGGAAGAAGGACAATTATGATTATCAAGAATGTGAGTTAGGAATTAGTAGGCATGATTGCATTCACAGAGCTTTCCAACATGATACTATAGAACTTTGGGGATCTACATGTTTTATAAACTGATACAGAAAACATGATGGAAGATCTGATAACCAGTCATGGTACACATGGAGGTAATAAAAATTCAGAATATCACAGCTACCGTCAAACATCTCTGCTGCACTCAGCCTTGACGCTGTCTTAGCACATTTCTCTATGTCATTAAAAGTTACGTATCAGTAATTATTGTCGTCTTGAGGACTCGATGAACAGGTTAATGCTGTACTGATTTCAATACTGTTGAGCACATGTACGGTCTATCCTCCACTCTTTGCAATATAAGCCGAGCAGTCGCTTGGCATGCTCAGCAGATGCCCACCGCCTGCACCATTGTATCCATGACGATGTAACACTGGCTGCTGATTGCCAGGGAACTGTGAATAGAGAGACCCTCCTGGCTCCCTCTTCTCTGCTAAATGAGCTATGAGAAGATCATGACCGAGGCCACTGGCAGGGTAAACAAGGCACTGACGTACTGGCTGGAGGAAGCACCACCTGCCACCATCCAAAGCCACCCCTTCTCAATCTGCCAGGCAATTACAGAGCTGGATGGGGCATCCTTGCAGCCCAAGTCACAGACAATAGAACAGAGGAAAGGAATACCCAATATCGATGGTAGTTAATCAGATTGGCAATGATTCAGAGAAAATCCATTCCAAATCATTTTACTGCTTTGACCAGTTTGTATTATCGTCTTAGAGCCCAAGATGCAATGATGTCTGTTGGAACCAAAGTGTTCCAGTTTTGTTCACTGCAGTTCAATGAAATACAAACTTCTGGAGAACAGGGCAATTTATTTGTTTGCCTCTTCTTCATTAAACTTGGTTTGGCTCAGGACTTGTAGTGTGGATTTGAAAGGGTAAACTGGTAGCAATAATTCAGGATATGTGATGTTTGGCAGTTCACAGTCCCCAAATCTCACCTGATGAATCACATGGCTAGGTTCGGGGGCTCTCCATCTTGAGGTCTCCAGAGATGCTGGTCTGTGAATAGACTTCACATTGCAAAGCTAGTCTGGAAAACAAGCTCACGTGCAGGCTTTCCAATATTTCTACCTCATTCTAGCTGCTGCCCTTAGCATCAGTGGAGAGACTAGAGATGAACCCCAGATCACAAATTAGCATTTCTCATATAGGCTGATGCTGGACATTTCATCCCAGTTATCAACCTATGCCTTCCTCCACCCCTTCCATCTCTTCTTCCTGCTTGCCATAGGACTTAGCATGGTAAGGGGAAAACACAGATCTGTTCATGGCACACGAGGTGCAGGAGGCTGGTTCTGCTGTGGAGTTCCAGGGACACACTACATTTAGATTCACAGGTGAGGAAGAGGATGGAGGAAACAGGGTGAAAGGTGGTGCAGAGATGTGAAGAAGGAGAGAGGTGAACAGGGTCCTCACAGACGTCACAAGCTCCCAAGTGCAGCCAGAATGATTATATTCCCAGGGTGACTCTCATGCTCCACATTCTCTCTCCCTCTCCCTCTCCCTCTCCCTCTCCCTCTCCCTCTCCCTCTCCCTCTCCCTCTCCCTCTCCTCTCCTCTCCCTCTCCCTCTCCCTCTCCCTCTCCCTCTCCCTCTCCCTTTCCCTGTCTCTGTCTCTGTCACTACAAAGGGTGTGGCTCCTCAGGTGTGACACTATGTTCTTCAAAATCCATTCCCAGGGCTTCACATTAACATGTCACTAAATAAGAGGGAACACCAAGGTCTGCTTCTGTAAGCCAAGTCTCAGGTCCTCTGTGATTTTATAAGATTTACCAGTCCTTTTAGGTCATCTCCTTTGAGCACATAGCTATGTAACACCCACTTCTTCTCAGTCCCTCCTCTCAGTCAGAGACTCAGCAACTGCATACTAGCCCTCCACCCGTTCTCTTTCTGGATACAAGATAAAATGAATGGTAATGAATTAGAGAATCCATGTGCTGATAGAATCAGCTAAATATATTGGAAAGCATAATCTCTGATTAAAAAGGGAGGAGAAGTTACACTGAAGTTAAAATCTCCAAGAGTAGGAGTCAGTGAAAACCTGATTTCTATTCTGAGAACTTCTACTCAAGATCTGTGCTCAATATTTGTAGGGCTTAATGGATCACTTGAATAGTCTAGGTAATGACATCTGTCCACATAGTTACTCTCTGCAGATCCATGTCTGGTACTAGCATGCACGCAATGTACATTGGGCCTCTAGTATCTATCCTTTGCCTTAATGAAAAAAAAAATCAAGCGTTCAAAATTCTTATCTTGCACTATGGCAATACAGGATCTGAGAAACGAGATGTTGAAAATTGGGGTGATTTCAAAGGTTCTCACGGTAGGTATTGAATTAGTATAGTTCTGACATTGGTAGAAATAGAAAGGAAATTGGCTTATCTGGCCATTCAGAATTTCTAAGATTGTTTCTAATAGTTCTTTTCTAATTATTATTATTATTATTATTATTATTTATTCAACTGTGCGCATGTGCATGTGTATGTGCGAACACGTGTGTGTGTGTTTGTGTGTGTCTGTGTATGTGTAGAACCACGGACGAATTCGCGAACCACCATGGACACTTCCACCTCCTTCTGCCCCGGGATTCACAGGCTCCACCCTACCAGGACCAGAAGCGCAGGCCGCCCCCGCTTCTGCCTGGCGTCTATACGTGGGATCTGGGATCCGAACTCAGGACCTTCTGCCTGCAAGGCGGAGGCTTAACCCCTGAGCCACCTCTCCAGCCCTCTAATAGTTCTTATAGTGACTACTTCCAAAACAAGTGTCAGTGCAACCTACCATGAACACATCAAACTGTTTTTATATGAATGTGTTCATTCCACTAGTGTCTAGCTCCTTCGATGTTGGGCACTATGTTTGGCACTTACCAGAAACATTCAATTTAGAATAACTTAGAAGCTGTGATCCTTGGCCTAAAGAGTTCAAATAGAGAAGCCTTAAATGATACATACACAATAAATCATGGTACATGGGTTAATGGATATAATAAAAATGTGAAAAATGTCACTGGAAATTGAATTAATTCAGCTTTTCAAATTAGTAGTCAAAATGAGAGTTGGGAGTATGGAAGTATCGGGATGAAAATAACTTATGTTACCCATTTGCAGAATTGGATTTGGAAACAGTAAAACCCAAGATGTCCTAATTCATGGCCATCGAGCTGGTCAATAACATTGAATCAATACAAAATAAAAAGGGTGCCAAAGATCAATGAAGGGTAAAATGTGTGATTATACCTAAATCACCCTTCTTTGGAGTGCTTTACCAACATGCACTAATTAATCTTTATTACACTGCATTGAGAGCGATAAGTACCATTTTTCCCCAAATGATGTTCTTAAGCACCAGGGCTTACAGCCTTTCACAGAAGAGGTCACAGAGTAAGATTCAAACACTTGTTCAGAGCCAGGGCAGCTCATGAGATCTTGGTCTGTTGTCCTAGGAGGAAGCTCATGCACAGATGGTCTCAAAAGCTATAGATATCCTTAGTGGATAGATGATCTTGGATGAGTTAAAGTCTCTTAGCTTCAATGACTTCAATTTTAAAAGGGGTTGATGTATCCATAAACAAAGGTTTTGATGTTGGAGTGATTTACTGCTTGAAAACTCCTGGGATGCATTCAACAAATAGTTACTGTTGTTATTGTTGATTTTCTACTTATTTTTGGAAATACTGATAATTACAGAGGAGGACTTGTGCTCAGCTGGATAGGAGCAGAACCCTAGGATGGAAAGTTAGTCACAAGACCTAGATGATTGCCTCGTGCCAGATGTTGTGCTTAATATTCTGCCTTTGGGATTTGTCCTTCCAACATCCTTGTGATGGAACTACTGGTAGCTCTGGCTTTCCCAACGTGGCACTGTTGAGAAGTAGCTCTGCTGTAAGGGTAGGAGTAAGTAGACTTCAGGGCAGGGGGAACTAGGTACTTAGATGCACAGGCAGAAGTTCTAGTAGGACAGTGAAGAGCTTGGTAGGACAGTGAAGGGACATATATGTTCATGTGCTGTAGAAACCCTGGCCCACCAGGCAAGGCCACAGACTCAGCACCTCTGATTTGCCCAACCACAGACCCACACCCTCTGTAATCTGGCAGTTGTTGTTCATTGCAATTAATAACCACTTCAGTTACATTCCCCTGCTCAATTTTTTTATGGTCTCTGTTTTCTGATTGGACTTGCTGTGTTATAATGTGAAATTTGCCTGAAACCTAATATGTAAGGGAAATACCCAAGTCAGAAAGAGTGAGACATCAGACATTTAGCTGAATGTAAGGAAGGTTCTAGGACACTAGGAGAGAAAGCAAACCAGTACAACCAGACCTAACGCTAATGGTTGGGCACTAGGAAGGCTAAAAAAATAGATGTTCACGTCTAGGGAACCAGCTAGAAATCCAGGGATATCTTCAAGTTACAAAGAAACAGAGACAATGCATCTTCTGATGAGCAGAGGATCCAAAATTAAAGGCCCAGTTCACAACTGGAAAATTAACTAGCAAACTTAACACTAGTGAATAGAGTTTTAATTTCTTGTTTTTACTTTCAGTCACTTGACTGCCAGTTCATTGTTTCTCAGCTCCAAATATACCTTTCAATATAGGCTTTGCTATCATCAATGAGATCTTTTCAATGCATCTCTCTTGAAGTGAAGACACCTCTTGCCAGGTGCTATCCTGGGGGATATAAACAAAGCATCTTAATCTCATTGTAACTTGGAATCAGGATTCCATTTCAGGCTGAGGAATGGAAATCCACTATTGAGCATGAAGACTGAGCTATAGAGCAACAAGGACCAATCCAACAGGGACAATCCACCAAGGACAATGCACCAGGAACAATTGATCAGGAACAATCCAAAAGGGACAATCCACCAGAGACAATCCACTAGAGGAAATCCACCAGAGACAATCCACCAGGGACAATCCACCAGGGACAATCCACCAGGAGAAATCCACCAGGGACAATCCACCAGGGACAATCCACCAGGGGCAATCCACCAGGGGCAATCCACCAGGGGCAATGCACCAGGGGCAATCCTCCAGGGACAATCCACCAGGGATAATCCACCAGGGGCAATGCACCAGGGACAATCCACCAGGGGCAATCCACCAGGGGCAATCCACCAGGGGCAATCCACCAGAAGAAATCCACCAGGGACAATCCACCAGGGGCAATCCACCAGGGGCAATCCACCAGATGAAATCCACCAGGGGCAATCCACCAGGGGCAATCCACCAGGGGCAATCCACCAGGGCAATCCACCAGGGACAATCCACCAGGGCAATCCACCAGGAGCAATCCACCAGGGGCAATCCACCAGGGCAATCCACCATGGACAATCCACCAGGGACAATGCACCAGGAGCAATGCACCAGGGGCAATCCACCAGGGACAATCCACGAGGGACAATCCACCAGGGACAATGCACCAGGGGCAATGCACCAGGGGCAATCCTCCAGGGACAATCCACCAGGGGCAATGCACCAGGGGCAATCCTCCAGGGACAATCCACCAGGGATAATCCACCAGGGGCAATGCACTAGGGACAATCCACCAGGGCAATCCACCAGGGGCAATCCACCAGCGGCAATGTACCAGGGACAATGTACCAGGGACAATCCACCAAGGACAATACACCAGGAGCAATCCACCAAAGACAGTGCACCAGGGGCAATCCACCAAGGACAATGTACCAGGGGCAAGGCACCAGGGACAATATATCAGGAGTAATCCATCAGGAGCAATCCACCAAGGGCAATCCCTTGGGGATTTATACCTGTGGTAATCCATCAGGAGCAATCCCAGAGGCCCTGTTGAGTACAAAAAATAAATTCCTGCTCCTCTGTGTGGGAAACAGAACCACTCTGTGTTGTAAGCTAAGAGAACCCATACGTGTCCTTTATTTTCACTTAATTTTTTCTGTTTAAAATAAAGTGTTTCCTAAGACACACAGATCTTGACATCACGGAAGCCTCTTACCTCCTGCACTGCTTACCCTTCCTCCACCCACTTCTTCTGGGAACTGTAATGATTACCAGTTTCAAACAGCATCAGAGCAGAGCTTTTTCTCCTGCTCTCTGGGTCTGGAGGAGGAGGCTGTACTGGGAGTTGGGGTGAAAGGGTCACTTAGATAGCAGAGGGAGCTCTGACCACAAAGAAAGCTAGAATAGGGGCTGAGTGCAGAGAATGCCAGAAAGGGATCAGGGAGGGAAGCAGCAGCTCTGCCCTTCGAATAAGCCTGGGAGGAGCTGTTTAAAGGACTTGTTAAAGCAGGTGCTTCTCTTGGTGGCCCCTGATCACCCTAGGCACACCCCAAAGTCAGAACCCAGAGGCAAAGTAAAAATATCAGAAAAGGTTAACTAGGAGACATATAGATATATACACACATATATATATATGGCAGAGCGTAGAAGTAAAAGAGCTTGGGCAGGAAAGATACACTTACACTTTGGACTTCCTAGAAGATGCCCTCTGCAAAGCAGGCTTTTTCAGGGCTAAGAAATCAGAGAAGATGCTCCCACAGACAGTAAGCCTTAGGACTTTGGGACTTACTAATCAAATCACAACCAATAAATATGTTCTTGGTGGCTGCAGTTTCTCAGCCCTTCCCATGGACGTCCATGGAAAATGAATTCTGTTACATAATTAGACAGCTCTGACTTGCAAATCAGGATCATTATCTAAGGTATGGTAGAGAAAAATCAGAGCCTTAACAAATGATTGGAATGGACTGATGGCATAGGGGTAAAAGCTTTCACCTCGGCAAGCTAACAGACCTGAGTTCTGATCCCAGATTCCGAGTAAAAATGTCAGGCAGAAGTGGCTATGGTTTATCATTCTGGCCTGGAAGGCAGAACTTGGGAAACCCCAGAGCAAAGCAGTAAGGAGGTAGAGCAATCCAGAATTATCCCTGATGTCACTCTTGGGCCTTTACATGCATGCTCACTCAAGTGTCCTCTTGTACACACAACACACACACACACACACACACACACACACACACACACATACACACTGAAGGGGGGAGAGGTACAAAAAAACTAACCTTACTATATCCCTGACAATCACTTACAACTCTGGAAAGTCTATGCGGAATTTAATATCCTGTTGGTCCCCTTTAATGATTATGACATTATTATTTCAAGGAATTTGCATTGATTGTATTAATTGATCACCATGTACACTATCCCACTGTTAATACTTCACAATAATCTGATGAAATGCACAGCATTAATATCACTATTTTCTAGATGGAAAATCTAACTCTGGGCTAGGGATTTGGGCTCAGCAGTTAAATCATTTGCCACCCAAGCAAAACAATCGGGCCCACCTGTAATTCCAACCCTGGTACACAGAGCCTGGGAATTCCCAGAGCAATAAGGCTAGCTAAACTATCCCCAAAGGTGAGCTCTGGGTTTAATTAAAGACCAAACCTCAAAAAGAATAAGGGAGAAGAATGACTGAGAATGACTTCTGATATCAACTTCAGGCATCTACTTGCATGCTCACACATAGACGTGTATACCTGCACACACATGAGTCCTAATGCATACACATGTCTGCACACCTGAAAAATGGATAAAGAAAAGGAAAAACTAACCTTGGAGAGTCATTTGGACAGAGTTCACATAGGTAATCTGTGGAAAAACTTGAATGATCAAACACACTCTGAAATCATATCATCTTGACATATTCCAGCAACCTTGCAGTCAGCAAGAACGAATTCTAGGCAGGATATGGGAATATATTGAGAACGATGTAAAAGAATAATATGCTAATATCTAAAAAGGAACTCCATGAGACTAATATGGCAGAGAACTAAGCAGGAAGCATAAAATTCATGAGGCAGCCAGGACCAGATTAGATATCTTGTGTATCTAAGATGACTAATTTCTTTTTTTTTTAATTATTTATTTATTTGTTTGTTTATTTATTTATTTATTCATCCACTAGAGAAAGACAGAGTCAGAGGAGACAGAGGGAAAGGAAAGGAAAGGAAAGGAAAGGAAAGGAAAGGAAAGGAAAGGAAAGGAAAGGAAAGGAAAGGAAAGGAAAGGAAAGGAAAGGAAAGGAAAGGAAAGGAAAGGAAAGGAAAGGAAAGGAAAGGAAGGAAAGGAAAGAAAGGAAAGGAAAGGGGAAAGGACAGGTGCACGTTGAGTGCCGTGGCACAGGATGGAGATCAGAAGATGGCTTTTGAAAGTCGGTTCTCTCTGTCTACCTTTGTGAGCTTCGGGAATCGAACTTTGGTCATCAGGTTATTGAGTTTGTGAGCAGGCACCTAAGCGGTTGAGCTATCTCACCAGCCCCCAAGGTACCTAATGTCTGCTGAAACCAGTTAGGATTCACTGTGTTATTCAGGTTGAACAAGCAGTGTGGTATTTAGATTTTTAACTGTAGGAAGAAAAAAGAAATAAGTTACATTAAAAATGGTAAGGTGGGATCCAGGTGAGACCTAGTGGGGGCTTGAACTACATCATGACTACAGGGTTAGAGAAGCAAGAGACTGATTCAGATAAACTCACAGGTTAAATGCATCTAGAAAATTCAAGAATAACTCCAGGTCTTCAATTTGGAAGGATGACATTTTGAGCAACACTGTATTTGGGACTATTTTTGCAGCAAGGTGAGCTAGAGACTGATAGGTTCAGCTGGAGACACATGAGGTGAGGAATCCAGATCAACAGAGATGACAGCAAAATGGGAAGTCCTTAGTGTTTGCATGAACAATTATGATGTCAATACTTATCATTTGCATTCCGTTTCCAAAAGAAAAGTCTACATTCTAAAGTGACATCTAGCTTTAAAAAAATGTATGAGAAAAATAAATCCAGGAAGACCATAACAGCCTTGTGAAATAAGTAAATAACTTGTTCTGATTCACATGGAAGCAAACGAAAAGTTTAAAAATAATCAGGCCCTGTGCCCCTTAAAGCTCCACAGCAAGAAAAATGCATTTTGTCATAGCAGGGTGTCAGTGAAGTGTTCAAAAGCACTGTAAATGTAGAATTCTCCAAAAAAGTAATGCAGGTGTCTAGGTCAAATGCAAATAAAGGGATATGCAAATTGAGCAATACTTGACTACAAAATCAGATGCTTAAAAACATTTCAGGAAAGGGAAACCGGAGTCTCACAAAATTCACCCGCTCCTCATTATACTGCGTTTCTCATTCCTGCCATTCATTTTGTGTACACTCTGCATGATGGGGCTCCAGTTAAGTAGATTTAGAAGCTGATTATGCTCTATTAAATGTATTCACTTCAATTTTAGAAAGAGTTTTTATTTTCTTTTGCCCTTAAAAGGATTAATAAACCAAAAAGAAAGAAAGAAAGAAAGAAAGAAAGAAAGAAAGAAAGAAAGAAAGAAAGAAAGAAAGAAAGAAAGAAAGAAAGAAAGAAAAAAGAAGAAGAAAGCAAGACAGAAAATAACATACCCTTTGGTGATCACATAAGGAGACTAGCAAAGCAGAATGGTTTTGTGATATCATGTAAGAACATACATTCTCACATATCTGATTTAAATAACTAAAGAATGCATTTCAACGTTGCTAATTGCTTTTACTCAGTACTTGACGCCTTCTGTTCAGATGATTAGTTTAATCTTTGCACCAACCTCTGACGCTATATTTCTCTTGAAATAGTTATTTTTGTTACATTTCTTTGATTTCAGATTATAGGAGGTAGTCAACATTTATGGGGAAAACATCAGAAAATAACTCTTAACGCTATAAAAGTAGTGTGCAAATTTTGAGTCTGCCATTAAAGAATGGGCAGCATCAATCTGAACCTTAATCAGTTCCTGGGTCTTTAGTATGAATTATCCCAAATGATCTCTGAATAGTTTCTTGGTTCAGAAACACATGATTTGGGGAAAAGGAAGTTGAATCCAAATCCTTCCTTCAATTAGTTTTTATTTAAAATTCAGGAAAACATAGTGATCAGCATTATGAAACCATGCATATGAATCTATTTATGAGTTCATGTTCATGGAGAACTACATTAAATCAAAAGAGTCTGAAATTCAATAGCGTGTAATAAACCCCATTGTATCTAAATGAGCCAGAAGAGAAATAGCAGAAGAGAATGATTGACAAAAAGGAGAATTTCAACTACGTATGAACTCTATCATAATTTTATATGGCATAAATAGCTTGGCCAATTTACTTTGAGATGTGCACTTTCAAAAGAGCATTTCATAAAAATCAAAAAGTAATATACCGTACTTCCCTAAGGAAAGCTTGGGACAGTAAGTTTGCAGACATGTTGAAGTTGTATAATAAGAAAAAAAGAACATAAGAGGACTTTAACCAGTTTATTCTAATTATTAATTTCATATTTATTAACATGATGGTAAAGTTGCATACTATGTTAATTGTATTTAATAAAAGACTTGAATTTAAGAAGCTAGTTATCATAAATGTCAAGTAATTTACAAAATACTAAGTCTCAGTCACTAAGGCAAGGAGGGTAGCTTAGAAGGAACCAGGAATGTGTCTGACTTCACACGGCACTCAAACAGCATGCTGGGGATTATTCTGTCCTTTGCCCCATTCTTCACTTTGTCCCAAGGTGCATTGATAGATTCTCTGCTTTTTTCTCATTTTTTTCTTTCCTTGAGGTACTATCCAACAAAAGCTCAAAGCTTGCTGCTTCCCCATATTTTCTCTTTTTTTCTGCATGTTAATGGATTTTTCTGTTTTTATTTTAACATTTTTTTCCAACATGTCTCCTGACTTCTTTTGGTGGCAGGTACATATTCAAATGCATGGGGTCCTTCCTAGTTTCCAACAGCATTTGTAAATAAAATTCCTTTGCAAGTTCTATTGGTTGATCAAATTCTTCTTCAGGTTCTCCCGTGGGTCTGAATTCCCTCATTTCCCTTTTAAGAGGTTTTTGTATGGTTGTAGATTTAAAAATTAAACAGAATGAAGGCCTATGAGATCTTTTAAGATTTGAATGAACTTTATTTAGAAATTTTAATTTCATAGAAGTAATTGTGAGCTCATTATAATGGAGACAGATTCTCTCCATCACCAAGATACAATTGGTGTTTCTCAAGCTGACTGATATTCAGTCATAAGCTTTGCTTTCTTATAACAATATCTTCCAGTTGCCAGAAAAATGGGCAAACAGATCAACAAATAAATAAACATGCCCCATCTATATTTCCTTCATTGCTGTTGTTTGATCAAAGAATAAGCAGGCAGCAGACATTTTTCAAGCACAGATAGGAAGCCATTATATTTGAGGACTGGTTTGCGTTCCACATCACATTAGCCACATGTCATCATGGCTGGCATATGGGAAGATGAATTTCTTTCCCCGCTGGAGGAATCTCACTGTTAATACTTTATGTTCATCTTCCTTCCATTCTGTCTCCTCAGTTAACAGTGTGACACCATCTATCTTGAATTGCCGCAGAACTGATTGACATCTTTAGGTCGACGATGTCTGCTCTTTGTCTTAAAGATCGCACCGTTTTCCTAGAGAATAACCTATTTCCATGAGAACAATTATGAAGTTTGATTCTGACTCAGTTAGAAATGCCTACCCTGGAGGCCACGTGGGCCTCTGTGTAGGAACCAAACGATGGGAATGGGAACCAACACCTAATCTTACAGCCTGCCGTGTGGATGAAGGAAATGGGGCTGTTTCTGAGCTCATGCCCCCTACCTCTGCTGAATCAACCCTAACATTCTTGGGATCAGATGCTTGTTTTCATATGATTTGCAGTACCAAGATGACCACCAGTCACCTTTGTTTATTTGTTTTCTCAGGTGCTTACTAGCTCTTATTTTCAAATCCACTTTTCTTCAAATGGAATGGGTTTCCAAGAGTTTAAGTGTAACTTTCTAATACTTACTTGAAGCAAAACATACATTTAACATATTTATTTGGTATCTACAGGGTCAAGATACATAAATATACATTCTTATACATATGTGATATGAATATGTATGTATATATGTGTGTGTGAATATGTATATATTTACTTCTTTGTGAGAGATAGACACACATGTGTGGATCAGAGGACAACTTTTGAAAATTGTTTCTTCTACCATGGCTCTGGGATATCTATCTATCTATCTATCTATCTATCTATCTGTCTGTCTGTCTGTCTGTCTGTCTGTCTGTCTGTCTGTTTGTCTAAGAGAGACACACATACATGTGCACATCAGAGAACAACTTTTGAAAATTGGTTCTCCTTCTACCATGGGCTCTTGGGATCAAACCCCGGCTGCCAAATTTGTGCACAGGTGCCTTTATCTTCTGTGTCATCTCTCTGATCCCTGGAGTTGCAGTTTCCCACACCACTTCCCATGTGGCACGAGAACTCCGTGGCAGTGTTCTTTCATTTCCCTTGACCTCATGGTATTCTCATCTCATTCACTCTCACATATGGAACCACACATAGCTCTGTTATTTTTGTGGAGCCTTTCATTTTCTCTCTGCCCTGAGGACTGATTTGGACAGCTCTTAGGAGGCAGACCAGCTAGCGACTCCAGTCCAGCAATGTTTTATATATGAAAATGCTATTTCCAATTTTGTTTTTGGAAAAATATTTACTCAGGCTCTAATTTTAGATTGATGGCCTTTTTTTTTTAGTGTTTTAAAAAAATGCATCTCTGATTTCTTCTTGCTTCTGGGACCCTTGTTTTTGGTTCTTGTATAAATTACGTGTCTTTCTTTTCCCAGGCTAGTTAGAAGTTGCTTTATTTTATGTTTTATTTTTGTAATTGATTGAATGTTAAAATGTTTCCAAATGCCCACATGTCAAAGCCATGGTCCCACAAAGAGGATGATAGGAGCCTATTCTCTCCCTTACCTTTTTCAGTTCTGATCTGCTAGGGAACATTTTCTCTTCCATACACTCCCCATCATTGCTTATGGAAACCTCTCCAACAGATGGCCAGCTCTGCAGTCTCTCTGCTACTCAGTTCTATCCCGTCTTAGACAAAGTCCTTGGAGACTGTAAGTGGCAAAAATCCTTTCTTTTCTGTAATTATCCCAGGTATCTTTCTTATAGAAACAGAAGAATGAAGAATGCAACTATGTTGGACACCTAATTGTTCTGTGTCTATTGGACTAGATGTAACTCTTTTCCTCCTTGTTGGACTTGGGGCTCATTAAGTTTTCAAGATCTAGACCAAATTCAAACAATTCTTAGTTTCCTTTTTGAGGCAATGGGAGTTGAACCCCTTTCTTCAAAGACACTGAAACACACATGTAAGGCCACTGGAAAGAAGGAGGAGGAGGAAAAGGAGGAGAAGGAAGAGGAAGAGCAGAAAGAAGAGGAGGAAGAGGAGGAGGAGGAAAAGGAAGTAGAAGAGACCAAGAAAAGAGGGGAAAACTAGGGGAGAAGAGGGGAGGAAAGGGATTATTATAGTGTGCAGGTAGAGGTCAACGGACAACTTTTGACTTTGGGTCTTTCCTTCCACCATGTGGACTCTGAGGATACAACTCAGGTCACCAGATTTTTCCACACTGTCCTATCACTGTAGAAGTCATCTCAACAGTCCTCGAATTTTTTTTTCTTAATTTAATTTAGGGTCATGTCTGCGGTGTGCCTTTGAGATCACTAGTTTCCTCCCATCACTTCTCATCTCATTTGGTGCTCAATTCCATTTCATCTAAGATATTGCTGTTTTCAACTGTGCAAAAAAACCTTCTGAAATATATTTTTTCACATTTTTCATGTCTTCACTTGACTTGTTATACATATAGGATACTGACTGGTATAATAAGTCATTTCACATCTTTCTCTACCCACTCATTTTAATATCTCATTCAATACTGGGTAGTTTCCAGTTGATGAAATTCTTGCTTCTTTCATGCTCAGTAATTAGACACTGGATAGTGTGATCATTACCTTGTTGCAAGATGACTTTGTTTTCCTATACATATTCAAGAGCTTTGTTTCAGATTGAAGCTATTTGGGAGTAGTTTAAATCCTCTTACTTCTTGCTTTTATGATTGCTTTCATGAAATTAGAATGATGATTAACTTAAGATCAGCAAGATCTTTCTAAGTCCCCTACCCAATGTCCATGAGACTTGTAGTCTTTCTGAAAGTCGGGTGGGAAATTTTATGCCCAAACCTGCTCACGTACTGGGCAATATCATCTCTAATCCTCTTGGGTGGATCTTTCCTGGAGGTAGTCAGCATCCTTCCATGCTTACTGGATTCTAGAGGAGGCCCATCTTCCATTTTCCAAAGTTCTCTCTATGACTCTGTCTTCCCTAGTGTTCTGCTCTGCAACTCTGCTTTGGTTGTCCCAGATGCCCAGCTCCATCCCTTCGACTCAGACAGCCAAGCAGACTCTGTCTAGATTCCTTTACCAAATGAGAGACTGGAAACTTTCCTGCCTCTAAACTGGAGAGAGCGACCGTAAGATTCAGCGTGTTTCCTGTTTCTCACTGATGTCTGTATCTGATGTTAAATGTCCCACAAAACATTGCTTCATAACCGAATCTACAGCATCCTTATTTTAAGCAAGAAGGTAAATCTAATCTCTGCCAATCCATTTGAAAGTATTATTCCCAGTGGGAAATGGATGATGTGGCACGTAGCAATGGGCAGCAGACCTTAAAGCAAAAGGAAACCAAAAGACTCTGACAAAAGTATGGCTTCTACTTCTAGGTAGTATAAGAATGTAACTAAAGCCCAAGAGAACAGGTAGTTGGGAAAAATCTACAAAATCTGCTGTTTAAAGACATTGGTAATATCTCAAAGCCCAAGAATGATGGGACTCCAGAGATTAAAATGGATTTGTGTGCTAGATGATATCAGATGCTTTCTGATTAATAAATATTTCAGATTATGAAGTCATCAAAACATATTATCAGTTCTGTGGTATGTGTGTATGTTATATGTATATGTGTTCTGTATAAGGACATGTACAGATGTGAATATATGTGTGTATAGAAATCAAGATCTCTCACTAAACATAGAAGTCACTGATAAGGTAATACTTCAGGGAGTTCTAGGGATCATTCTGTCTCTGCCTCATTAAAAGTAAATGTGTACTCTTGTAGGGGTTCAGACCTCTATGGCAGATCAAGTTGCCTCTCTTTGGGCCACCACACTGACCAGGGCACTTCCCTTCACTCATCCAGCTTTAGACCCCAAAGTTTCCACTGTATGTTCTTATCTATCCTGAGGTCTATAGAAGCATGCAGGCAGGAGAGTAGAAGGGAATGGGAGGGATTGTTGAAGGGAAGGGAGAATATGGAAGGGAAGGAGGATGGAAGGAAGCAAGGATGAGTACTCAATATGCTTGTAAAAGTAGAAAAACAAAAAATTAATAAAAAGTTTAAATCTTTAAAAAGTAAATGGTCTTTATTGTAGACAAAATAAAGTAAATATGATCTGGCTTTTGCCTTCCCCCATATACTTTTCCTCCTCAGGATTGAAATTACAAGCACATGCCACCATATTTGGCGATTTAGTAAGTGCTTGGGATTTGAACTCAGATCCCTTTGCTTTCATAGAAAGCACTTTACTGACTGAGACTCTCCCATCCACCATTAAAATTCTCTTGCAACTCCTGAAGTAGATTACAATATCTCTCCTGTGCATGAGACATTGAAAATGCAGAGGTTAAAAAATTGACTAAAATGGCGCTGGAGAGGTGGCTCAGGGGTTAAGCCTCCGCCTTGCAGGCAGAAGGTCCTGAGTTCGGATCCCAGATCCCACATATAGACGCCGGGCATAGACGCCGGGCGGAAGCTGGGGCAGCCTGCGTTTCTGGTCCTGGTAG
Source organism: Typhlomys cinereus (assembly GCA_023101885.1). Classification (NCBI taxonomy): domain Eukaryota; kingdom Metazoa; phylum Chordata; class Mammalia; order Rodentia; family Platacanthomyidae; genus Typhlomys; species Typhlomys cinereus. The sequence continues at coordinate 1,242,702 of JALPQD010000111.1, read as the reverse complement.
GGCGGAGCCTGTGAATCACGGGGCGGAGAAAGTGGAGGCGTCCATGGTGGTTCCTGAATTCGTCCGTAGTTCTACATACACACAGACACACACGCGCGCGCACACATACATACGCACACATGCAATCAATTGAATAAATAAAAATTTAAAAATTGACTAAAATGATAAGACTATAGCACAAAAGATGCAAGTCCTAGAGTTGGTGAGAGCAGCTCAATAACCTGTTTCTCACAGTCTGTCCACTTTCTATCTGGATGGTTAGAAAAGAAGGAAAAAAATGCGCAGGGTTTAAGCTTCTAGAAGAAGCACATCACATCCTAGGTACTCTGAAGAAGAATAATATCACTCTGCCCTTGGTCACTCAGCCTCTGCTACCTACCTATTCCTGTGTGATCTCTTTTCCTTTAAGAGATGGCCCCTGTTGAATCAGGTTGGAAGGGAGAGAGAGGCTCAGATATCACCCAGGCAGTGATTCAAAATACAAGGTAAATGGACAGCGAGGAGCAGATTTTTCTGATCTGCCTGGTCAAGACAAGCATGTCTTTATAATGAGTGCTTGGAGAGGTGAATTCACATATTTTTAGAGTTACACGACCCAATCCATTTTATGTGAGTTTTGCCTTTCAGAATACCAGGTAGCATTACCAAATCAAAATGCTACAAAATTTGAATTTCCCTAGGAACTTAAGGGAGAGACCCTTTAAGATAAATGACAGTACCCTGTGGTGTGAGACTCACTGGGATTCCAAATTACTTGTTAAAAGATGAGGCCGGGGCTAAGAGTTCATTTCTCTGTGAAAACCGTGGCACAGGTCTGTGTGGGGAATACACTTTGCATCCGACTGTTTTCATACTGACTCCCATTCTCCCTATGGTAGTGGCCAGCCCAGAACAAACAGGAACTTTAAATTAGTCATGCTGGTCCTTCTTGTCCATCAACCTAGAGGCCCCCGCACCCCCAGGGAAGTACGAAGAGAGCATGCTCCCAGGCAGCTCTCTTTCTCCTCCCTCAATAATACTATCCTGTCTCATGGACTTAAGTATCAACTTTATACTAAGAACACTCTGTGCTTATCTTCTGCTAGCCACTCTCCTTGACCGTTACAGCAAATGGCCTTCTTAGACCCAGCCTGGGAGGTGGGTTGAAAGTCCAACCATTAAAACACTTCCCAAGCAAGCAGAGGGACGGGAGTTCAGATCCCTACATCCCATATAAAATGCAGGGTGGGTGTGATGGTCAACCTGTAATTCTAGACCCTGCAGAGCCTGGGAATTGCTAGAACAAGCTGATTGCCCAGACTAGTCCCATCAGCTCTGGCTTTAATTTGAAACTTAAGAGCAAAACAATGAGGCAGAAGAAAGAAGGAGCATGAATCCTGATATCACCCCAGATTCTTCATATGATCGCGTACTCACGTGCATGCTCATGTATCTACCTACATACACATAGATACACACACATGCACAAACCCCATATATGTGGTTCTAGAGTTTCCACTATATGCACACGTACCATGAAAATGGAAAAAGGAAACAAAAATATTCTACTTGGATGTCCAGCAGACATACCAAACTGAATCCCTCAACCAGTCCACTCTTGCTTGTCTCCTCTTCCCAGTGAACGACAGACTGAGTTCTTTATATGTGCTCAAGGCCAGTACTTGGGGGATGAATTCTCAGTTCTTTTCTCTTACTCCAATGTCACTTTGCAAATGTGAGAACAGAACAGCCTCTGGTGTCTGACCTCTTTCTGCTCTTTCTACTGCTACAAAAGTCAGCAACACGCCTCATCTGAATTAGTCTAATGCTAATGCTGCAGTTAGTATTCTCAATCTCATCTTCATCCTCTTCCAAAGTATGTAAGAATGACCACCATGAATCTGTTACAAAAAGGATAGTTTATGCCCACTTTCTGCTCAAAATCCCCAGTAGCTCCCTCTTCCCTAGAGTGCGTGCAAAAATCCTTGCAATGACCTATGGAACATCGAAATTAAACCTCTCATCACTCAGCAGATATTAGCTCCTGTGACAGTGCTGCTAGACAAACAAGATGTGAGAGCGAGAAGAGAAGCAGAGTGCCACATTACATCTTACAGTCATTACATCAAAACTAAAAAAACCCAAAGGAACAGATGCAATTAATTTTAATATCTGAGTTTATTTGACACAATGTATCCAAAATATTATCTTCCCAACATGTAGTTGGGAAAACATTATGTATGCCATATTTCACATTCTATTTTTTGTGCGATGTCTCTGAAGCCCAATGTGGAGTTTCCATTTCCAGTGCACCCCCCTCCAGCAGAGCCCAAATGGAAAATGTTCAGCAGCCATATGTGGTCAGTGGCTGCCATTACTGGACTCGGCAGCTCCACAGTTTCCTTCTCATTTCCACTCAGGACACCAGCATGTCCTACATGTATGTCTCGTGGCCTTTGCCCTTCTGTTTGAGTACTCTTTGCTTTGGCTGACATTGTGAGTTCCTCTTACCTCTTTTACAACTTTGCTCTTTCTAAGATATGTGAATCACAGCCTCTTCCATCTAGAGCATTCCCTAGAGTGGTGCTTGATTTATTTTCTGCATGGTATTTAATACACTCTAACAAGTGACAGAACAAACATGAACTCACCTATTCTGATTACATTAACTTTAATCCGAAACCAATCCCTCTACCAACTGACTGCTGAGAAATTTTACTTCATTACTGTTGGATTTTTCTTGCTCCTGTATTATAATTGTGTAGAAGTTTCTGAAACCATAATTCACATCATCTAGGGTTGGCTCCATAGCTCCTTTGCTTCCACTGGGTATTGGGAGACTTATGAAGGGTTTCTATGTTATCAGCTGCTAGTCTTCTGGGGTCTGTTCCCAGGCTTCTCAAATGCCTGGAAGGAACATCTGACCCGCCTCTCTGTGGACTGGCCAGTTTAGCAGTATGTGGAGAAACAGGCCATCTTGACAAAGCCCTTCCCCTCATTGCCTACTGTTGTATCCTCACCATGGAGGAATTTGTCCTGTTCACCTCCTCTTAATACACATTCACAGTGACTTAAACTTTAGGACATAAGATCCTGGATGTTTGCAAAAGGATGTGGATCAGACAGTGTGCTTGTGATGGATGATGGATTTTACTTATAGGCGAGCTTTGTAACAGAGACTATGAGCTCAAGTCTGATTATCTCCTTGGACTAGATGGGAGCAATGGTATACAGGAGTTTGAATTCTCTTACTATTGCTCCAAACTCTTTGTTCAACCATCGTGTGAATTTTGGGATATTTCAGTATATACCCAACTTTATATAATTCTTATTTTCTATATATCCATTTGTTATAAGGAAAGCTTCCAAATTGAAAGCACTCAGCTTTGTGTGTGTGTGTGTATTTGTGTGTGTGTGTGTGTGTGTGTGTGTGTGTGTGTGTGTGTGTGTTTGTCTTAGTCTCATAGCAACACCTCACTTCTTAGTACACATTTCTGTTCCAGTTAGTCTTCATGTTCCTTATAAATTTACAACCAAACAGTTTAATGAGGAAAACAGAATTTTGTTCTTTCTTATGATTGTCTGGGTGCATCTCTTAGCCCAGCTTGACAGGAAAACCCATAACAATACCTGGGGCCTGGGGAACTCGCCACACTTATATCCATTGCTGAGAGAGAGACAATGCTCACTTGCCAGACTAGCATGTCTTACCAACTTCCTTAATCAGCTCCCTTCGTCTTATTCATCTGCCCATGGGCTAGCCTCACCCCCCATGAGCTGTGCCTTTCCCATCAATTACGCCACCTCCTGCATGCAGGCTTGCTTGGAGCTTATCTCGACTACTAATTCTTGACAAGTGTGCCCAGAGTTCAAGCCTTCGACTGTCACATTGGCACCCCTATCTATCATATGTGTGACATAATGCGGATGCATGTGTGTGGTGCATATACATAATGTATGTATACATTTGTGTGCATGCATGTGTCTATGCACTTAGTGAAGGAGGGATAATGTGCCTTGATATGTTGATAAATGACAAAAGACAATCACAACTAGTCTGTGATTTCCTCTGTAAGCAACAGAAAAACAACAAAAAAGCAATCCTGCTTCAAACATGGTGGAAGGCAAACACTGACATTGCGATTGTGCTAGCTTCTGTGGGTCCTCTCATTTCTGCTGCATGTCTCACTTCTGGAGTACCGAGATGAGAAATGTTCTCTTCACCCTTCCAGCATTTATAGGCTCTGGGGACTCAAACTCAAGCTCTTCTTGCTTGCACAGCAAATATGTTAACCCACTGAACCACCTCTCCAGACCCAAAGCTTCTGGTTTGGGTACAGGAAACATCAGGAGCCCAGAAGTGCTGTCTCTCACAGATCTTGAGTGGAATGAAACATGGGGGGAAAATAACATCCAGAGAAAATCATGGAAAGGAAAGGGAAGCAAATGGTTTGTCATGTAGAAAAGAAGTTTGCCTGACTCAGGAGGCAGAAATTTGGAGAAAAATAGATACCTTATTTCTGGATTTCTGGGTTAGAGAAGGCTGTAGAAAGAATACTGCATGAGGTGTAAGACCAAGGGAGAGAGAATCACATAGATGGACCAAAGATGTACTGCGTGGCCCTCCACTATGACCTGAGGGCCAGCCACAGATTGACTTCAAGCTTTGAAATCCTGGCTGTTAGATGCCAGAGAGAGGAAAGTAAAACAGCCTGGTAGGCTGCCTTTTCTGCATGAGGTACCTTTGCATATGACACACCATTTTCATCTTCATAAGAGCATAAAGCAACGGGTAGTGTTAATCTCATTTCTCAAATGAGAAAGTAGACTAAAATACAGCCTACCTTGCCAGGAATCACAAAGCAATGAAGTGGTTGGACTAGGGAAAAGAAAGCATGTCATGAACCATGCTTTCTTGTTTAGCCACTCCCCTGGCTCTGAGCCCTTCTGGGAATCCTGTTCTTTTCTAACTAAGTCCCACAATGCATTCTTCCTCACTGGAAATGTAACTACATTCCCAAGGTTTTTCTTTTCCCTTCGTTTGTGCTTAATACTTGGCTCCCCATAGGTATTCCACAGATACCTGGTAAATACATTAAAATAAATAAATAAAGTACCTTTTGTACTGGTCAATACACATTCAACTCTTATTTGTTCAAACTGCAAAATTTCACAGTAGCAATCTGCATGCCTCATATAAACACTATTCATTATGAAGATGTGCAGAACAATCTAGGCAGTATGACCTGCACAGGGCACGGTATGCTAATCAGTAAAGTGAAATGAGCAGATTCTGAAGAAATTGAACATCGGCATGAAAAACGTATCTAATTTTTGTATTATTAAGATTTTATAAGATATGTAATGATTCTTTGGCATACTTTGTTATAAACCTTGTTATAAAATCTGCAAAAGAAGGATTAAAATAAATCTCAGATGTCAACACAATCTCCGGGGCAATCCTTCACTAGACCAAACGATGCCATCCACAGCTACATTATCTATGAGGCTGAGAATGGATAATGAGGCCCATCTATTGTGACAGGACTTGGGCTGTGCAGAAAGACACTTCTCTTTTCATGGCCAAGAAATGTACCTAACCACTCCTATGGAAAAAGATCAGATTTTTTACAGTTAAGGCCAATCTTAAAAATACCCAGTTTTAGTTTGTATAGAAGTCTTCAAATTTCACACAATCTTTTGACTATTTGGACAATTCTCTTGTGCCAGCCATTGACCAGTTTCCTGAGGTCAGAGAATTGGTCTGTTTCATGTATGTTATAGGACCTGTAGCTAAGGCTGTGCCTAAGGTTCAGACACAGTCATGGTTTGAAATATGTGCTGTCCCCATAAGCTCATATGTTTGAATCTTCAGTTGTTCGGAAAAGTTATGGCACCTTTAGGAGGTGGAGGCTTGCTGGAAGAAGGCAGTCGCAGAAGGTGAGCCTTGAGGTGGGTGAACCCCCCGTCCCCCCCGCTTGAGTGTGTGGGTGTGCTCTTGATCTTGCATGCAGCAACTCTTAGCCTCCTGGATGTCTGCAGTGACTTAGGCCTCCTCCAGCTTCTTCCAATCAATCATGCCTTTTCAAACATGAAGAACTATTTCTCTCCTCTGGAGAGAATAAACCTTCCCTTTCTCCCCTTATGTTCTTTGAGTCTCAGTGGTTACCGATATAGACACCCACTAAATCAGAAAGCATTCAAATTCATAGTGAAAAGCAGATAAAGGAAATTTTTTTCAATATAGCCATATTGGGAAGAGGTAAATCTAACAATTTCAGAAAGCCTCCTTCAGGCTTTGACTGTGGGATCTGATTTTATAGGGGTAGAGACAACGGTGACCAAGGTGGGCTCCACTCTCTGCTGTCTCCTTTCTCAGCTCCAAATCTCTCCTGCAAGGAGATCATATCAATTGTCAGAACTGTGAAATCTCTTTTGGGAGGCAAGCTCCTCCTCCTGCTGGCACTCGAGTTGGCAAATTTTCAGTATTCTGTGCAGGTCCTCTGTTTGAGATATGTATGAGATTCCTGGGTAATTTCAAATTGTCAGGGTCCATTCTTGCAGTAGTCCCAGTGGATATCCAGAATGGTGGGATAGCCTTCTTTCTATGCACAGTCCAGCCTCAGGAAGTCACATGCCCAGGGTACATAAAATAGAATCTGACATGCAAAAAGAAAGCTCATGATACAAATACAAACACACATTCGTGTGTTTGCACATGCACACACATGTACACACATGCACAAGCACACACACACGTGCTAATATCGTTGCAACCAGATAGAAACCTCTTATGTTATTCATATATTTAAAAATCATTTAAAAAGGGGGCTGGAGAGGTGGCTCAGGGGTTAAGCCTCTGCCTTGCAGGCGGAAGGTCCTGAGTTCGGATCCTAGACCCCACGTATAGATACCGGGCAGAAGCGGGGGTGGCCTGCATTTCTGGTCCTGGTAGAGCAGAGCCCGTGAATCCCGGGCAGAGTAAACAAGGAAGAGGTGGAGGCAGTCCATGGTGGTTCCTGAATTTGCCCATGGTTCTACATGCACACGCACACACACACAATTGAATAAATAATAAAAAAATTAAAAAATCATTTTAAAAAGAGTGAGAACAAATATACTTTATGCAGGGTAACACAGAGAGAAAAAGATAGGGCGAAAAAGAAAAATATATTAATTTTTATGTAACTAATTCATCTCACGTACCCTTAAATCATCCCTATGCCCACGACTTAGGTGTGACCTTCTGGGGGAAGAAGGAGACAGTGATCATAGTCACCTTCCCCAGCTCTTGAATTCAGAGACTTGTTTATTCTGCTTTTTTTTTAGCCTCTATGGCTACAGAAGTCTCTAAATAGCATTTTGGTTATTTGTGTTTACAACTATAATTATTTTCTCAACAAGAGTTTTTTTAATCCCTGTGTAGTTTTTAAAGGGAAAACAACACTTGAACATCTCATTTCTCCTTCCCTGTCTGGAAATTAATGTGTCCTTAGAAACAAGTAAGGCTGCAGATATATCAGCTGAAATATGGAAGCCTGGTGAGTCAAACAGGGCAGAGAGGAGAGAATATTAATTTTTTTCTGCCACTCATCCTTTGTGTGAAATTTGCCAAAGGATTCTATGCTTGTTTTTCTGCCTAATAGGGCGCTAGGTGTGAACTCCAATCTTTACTCAAAAGCCAAATTTCTAGATCTTAGGTAGTTAACCTCACATCTGAATTGACAAGACTAGCATTTTAAAGACACAGCAGGAGATGGAGGAGCTGTCTGAAGACAAGCAGCTCCCACTTAATGTGCCTCACCTTGGCGCTTCCTTGATGAACATGCCCAACAGGGTTCTGGGCAATGCTGAGTGAAGAGTTGGCTTCCACCATTCCAACTCGCTTGGAGAAGCAATAACCATTTCTTCTTTGTAGTCATGGAATGGAGGCAGGATCTTCTCTCAGAACTTCTAGAGCTCTGGCTAAAACAGATACAGTTTTACAGGCGCATCCAGTGTAAGGGAGAACCAGGTGAGTGGTTTTTACTGGTATATCCTTATAAGAAAGCATCTAGGCTAAGAGTAAATGGCTAACAGAACTGACAAGAAATACGCATGACTGGAACCAAGATTTACCCAAAAGGAGAAGCTAAACAAATTGTGATTTATTTCTTCTTCTTAAAAGAAAAGAATCTTGCTCTGAAAAGTTTCCTAAGAGATCCATTATAGATCAGAAGGTTTAAACCCTAAGTAGTCATTTAGGATGTAGATAAATGAAATATTTCAACCATTCATGGACTTGTGGGCAATTCCATTAGTCTTTATCATGTCAGCCCTTCTGTGCTGACACAGGAGGCAATGCTGATGACATGTCACAGAAATCTGACTTGCCCCAACCAAACAATAACCTTTGAACTATAGAATGTCATGGAATCAGGAATGTACTTGATTCCAAGCTAAGAATGGGTTCATGTTCAGGCCCAGAATACAGTCGTTTTGTACCATCACGATCTCAAAGGCAAATACTTTGTTTTAGAGGTTGAACAGACTGCTTTCCTCCATGTCTGAATACATGGCGTGAATCTCTAAGCATATTGACAATTTTATTATACTGAGTGCAGTAATCCATATCAACAGCTCATCCCTGGTTTGAATTATAAAAGGCAGTGGTTTAGGATGCCAGGTAGAAGCAAACTTATCTTCTTTTAGTCCTTCAAAGATTGGAGTGGGTCCAAAATTAAGCAAGGAGTAGAACTGCCTCTTGAATTTAAACACTCCCTAAAATTGTCTTTTCACCAAAACGAGGCCACCTAAAAGATTAAAAGCTCTCCTCTTTTCTTCCTGAAAAAAAAAGGGAGGAAAGAAAACCACATAATTACATTCTAATTTAAAACTCTAATTGAGTGCTCTTGTGTTTGGAAGATGTTCCACTTCCCTTTAGGGACAATATTCTTATTAGTCACACAAGCTGTCTAATCGCTCTTCAAGCCGTACACCTTTGTTGCAAAGCAAAGGAGAAGGTGCAATCCTGTCTCATTTTTTTTTCTTAAGTGCAAATCAATTATGTATATATAAAAGCAACAATCAAATGCTCAGGTCAAAATAAATTGATACCTTCTTGACAAGAGAGAGCCTTAAGGACAGTTGGTGTTAAGCCTGTCTGTATTTTATAAGGAGGATTTTAATCAACAGATTAGTTAAAGATGAAAAATAGTAAAAGAAAAGCATTCTTGACTAATGGATTCATGCCCTCTGTGGATTGCTCTGGGTTGACTTTGCGGTTGGAAAGAAACGTGCTTGACTCTGGTGATTTACCTGAGCTTTGCTGTCTACAAAAGAGCAGTGATAACTGAATCGTCCTACAAAAAAAAGCTGCAATGAGCGATACAGGAGATAATACATGTAGGTGATGTCAGCCGTTCCAAGTGATCAATGTCTGTTCAATATCATGATCTACCTGTATGAAACAAGCCTGTAATATAATGTTTAAGTCCTGCCGCTCCATCTTTTACTCGGCGTTCAAAGGCTTAAGCACAGAAGGGGCAGGCAGCATTACCACAGAGCGGTTGTATTCTTCCAGGGGCTGGTCTCCACGGCATTCGTCTAGGTTACAGGCATGTTAGGGAGAAAAACCCAAGGCCAGGCAAGGAAGTGGCCTGCTGAATGTCATGTGCCTGCGAAGAGGTTGAGCCTGCAGCTCCGGCCTCTGGTGTGAACTCCATACTTGTTCTATTGCAAAAAAGTCCACATTTACAAACACACAAATACTTATACATACCACATATGCATACCACACACATGTTTACATACCCAGCGCAAACATATATGCTTATATACACATACTACATGTACATCACACACACACATACACTCACACACCATACACATGCTTGCACATACCACATGAGCATGCATACTCACACACACATGTTACACACAACAAACACATATAACACATACATACACCACACATATGCCTTTACACACACCATATAAGCCTACATGCTCACATACAAACACTACAGATACATCACACACACATTCCTGTTTCTAAGGCAATTTGAGAATATGTGTGAGGTGAGCTAATGACAGATTCATATAACCAGAGCCTACTGGCTCTGTCATTTAATCTTGTGAACAGCCTTGTGAGATATTACCATTATTTCTACTTCATAAATGAAAAAAATAAAGCTCAGAACAAAAAATATGAAAAGCTGAAAACTACTAAGTGGTGAATTCACAGAGGGTACTGTGTGTCCCTATGGATGACCAATGTTGACTTCAGGAATCATCCTGGATTGTTTCTACCTTCGCTCTGGGATTTCCCAGACTCTTCTGCCCAGATCTGAAGCAGGTTGTTGCTATTTCCATCTGGCATTTTTATGTGAGATTTGAATTCAGGACTTTCTACTTGTGAGGCAGAATCTTAAACCCAGAGCCATTTCTCCAGCCCTAAATTCAATATTAAAACCAAGGTCTCTTTGACACAAAAGACTACTTCTTTTCTTTGATTCGAGGTCTCCAGTTCATAAAAGCCAGGATTTGTTTGTAGAACAACTGTTTCTTATGTGAAACCCCAGCTACTCAGGAAGATGAGGCAGGGGGATGGCAAGTTCCTTTGCCTCGGCTACAGAGTAGATGACTCACTGACACCTTGTCTCAACATAAAAAAGAGAAGGATGGAATCATAACTCAGAGGTAGGGCTACTCGTCTACATATAAGGCCCCAGAATAATCCCCAACACCACAAAACAGGATTAAAGCATGTAGAAAAATTGACCTATTCATTTCTTAAGTTATGTAAGATTTTACTCCTTCTCAGGAAAATGATTCATTTCATTTTGAATTTTTTTCCTAAAGAAACATGACAAGAACTAACATTCTTTGAGTGGTGCAGAAAGGAAGATTTACTCCGATGTGGGCATCCGACTGGGTTATTTCTTAAGTAATAAAGCATCTGACAAAGGGGGTCAGGTTCTATTTGATGTAGGTAGAAGACAGAATACATGCTGCCCCATTGGAAGCCCCTTTCTGTGTACCAGCATCCCTTGACCACACAGGGAGGTCGCACTGCTGTGATCTGAACACTGCACATGCAAGGCGAGCTTTAATAGACCGTGTATTTCAGCTATAGAATTTCAAATACAGCTTGTCAGTGACTCTGGCTTTCTAAGCAGCCCACAGACCTCAATGCTGGTGGTAGCAGTAAGCTCACAAAAGGGAACTCAACCTGCATCCCCAGAGCAAAGAGCAAAGCAGGAATTTTTTTGGTTGACACCTCAGCAGAATGAACAGTATTCCCTGAGGTAGATGGGCTGGTTTTAGGGATCCGTCAAGATTAAATGGCCTGAAGAAAGAACAGTTGCAAATATCCTAAAGCATCTGTTTTTTGACGTTGCATCTTGGTAACCAAAGCTTATTCTGAAGCTCTCTTATAGAGATTTCCATAATCTCTGAGTTCTCCAACACAGATTTTGGGGGAAGGGAAATTAGAACAAAGCATGCAGATTGACATAAACACATACACTGTTATCTTTTGTATTATAATAAGATATCAGTGGAGGCAGGAAGAATATAGAAGACAAGCTAACTTAAATAGCCAAACATTAATTGACTGTTTAAAGTTCTAGACTCAATAATTTTTACTCCTTAGAAATGAAAAGCCTTTTAATACTGGATTTTTAAATTTTTAAGTTTTGTGCTTAAAAGTCTCAATTAGAAAGTATTATCATGGTTCTAAATTTAAAACTTGTCAGGAAAAACCACAAAGCTAATTATAAGCATGCCAAAAAGAATGTCTTATGCATGAATCAGTTGTTTAAAGAAATGCAAATCTGAAAGTGTCACTTTTCCAATCCAAATTCACTGGAATCCCTAGCAGTTCTGGATATTTCTTTCTGAGACACCGTGGAATTGCTTAAATACATACACACACACACACACACACACACACACACACACACACACTCACATTCATGCACACACATGCACACACACACATATATATAAAACAATTATTTATAGTGAGACAGTGCTTATAAAGGTACACATAAGACAGCTAACAGATACGATGAATGCTTGTCAATTAGTTTGTGTTTCTCTCCAAGCACAATCTTTAATCCTCCATGGCAGTGGTCTTGGTTGGACATCCCTTATCTGAATTTATAAATACAACAGGCAATTTTTTTTTGTTTCTGAAGCTTATCACCTTTTGCCTGAGTGCCAGACATAGCCACCTCTCCCTTCCCACCAACCTATAGCAAGAGATGACTGCCTAGGTTAGAAAGTTTTGCAAGCTTTCCATGAATCTTCTTTGTAGACAGAACTATGTCCTGTCTCCAATTCACAGTCTTGAGGAGGACCTTGAAGCTCAGTGTTCCTCCAATCAGACATCGCCTAGAAAACACACGCAGTCCCTCCCCGTGAGCAGCTGTGTCCCTTCAAAGCCAGGATTCCTCTGGCAGTGTCCACTGGGAAGAGACAGTGTGGTTTGCTGTGGAATGTGCAAGCTGAAGTAGTCCACGGCTATGCATTCCACGTGTATCTCATGAATTCATATGATTCACCTATGAAGCTATTAGAAGCACAGACTCACAGGGCTGACTGTCCTCCCAAAGGTTCTGATTTATTATATCCTGGGTAAGAGCTATGAATCCACATTGTAAAAGTCCTTCAGTGGCAGCTCAGCAGCAATGCAATATTTGAATCACACAACACGTATTTTCTTCAGATATAAAATCTTGTGGTTTTAATCTCCAAGAGTAAGAAAGTGGGGCTGAAGAGATGGCTCAGGGGTTAAGACTCTGTCTCAAAAGCAGATGGTCCTGAGTTCAGATTCCTGGTCCCACATAAAAAGGTCATGAAGAGGCCTACACTTCTGATGCTGGTGGGCGGAGCCTGGGAAATCCCAGAGCGAAGCAAGAAGGAGATAGAAGCGATCCAGGATGATTCTAAAGCCACCCTTGGCCCTCCACAGGGACACACAGTGCTCTCTGGTCACACACACACACACACACACACACACACACACAAAAAAAAATAAATAAATAAAACGTTTTAAAAAATAGAAAGAAAGAGATTTAGCAATGATTATGTAAAAGTTGTTGCAAACCAGAAATGAGATCCAGATTTTCCCTTCTTAGGCTGTGAACCACCAGGATAGTCATGAGGAGTTTGAACAGTGACCCTATGCCACTCCGTGTGGCCTTTGGCTGTCGTCAGAGAATTCACCACTACAAATGTGACTTGATAAGTTCATAGACAGGACTGATACAAATCAATGCAAGAAGCTCACTTCAAAGAGGCATTTGTCCAGCTCCACAAATTCTGAAAGCTCTGAGTCAGCTATGTGCTTTGTCTTCTCTTTATCGATATAGCAAGGGCAGTACATCTTTGATTGTCATGGCTTGAATATGAGTTGTCCCTCCACAGGCTCTTGTGTTTGCATCCTTAACTGTTAATGTTTGGAATATCACACTTGGGAGGTGGAGCCTTACTGGAGGAAGGGATGCATGGGGGAGGCATCTCAAGGTTGGTTATTCCCACCCTGCTTCTACTAGTAATCTTCTCTAGCAGTGGGCAGTTTGAGCTCTCAGTCTTTATGATGGACATCTTCCTTTTTCCCCTTAAGTTGCTTTAGTTTGAGTGGTGACTCACAGCCAGCAGAAACAGTGCATAAATCATTTACTCCCAAAAGGATGAAGCAGCTCAAAAGGATGAAGGAAGAGAATCTCAAGTTCAGATCAAGATCGGTCTTGATTTATAACAAGTTTTGGTCTTTACATATAAATAAAAAGCATGGACCATGATAAGAAATTCAATCTCACCTCTCAAGATAACCCGTCCTCTTTCCTGTAAATATGTAACATTCTATTACAGCACAGACACCAAGACCAAATGGAAATATCAGATCATCACTTCATGATAGATTGAATATCTTCTAAAGAAGTCTGTATAGGTCATGTGAATACTTCATAGGCTAACATAGGCTTTGGACCAGCTGAGACATGTTTCCTCTTAAGTTAAAATGTCCATTTGAAAGTGAATTCAATCTACTTGCTATGAGTCTTTCTGTGACTAACTTTGAGGAAGACAAACAAAAGTGTCTGATGCCTTTGATAGAGTCAGTAATCAATTCTGGTTGAGACTAGTTTTTTAATTATTTTATTTTATTTTTTCTACTTTTACAAGCTTATTAAGCATTCGTCACTATCTCCCTCCATCTTCCCTCATCATCCCTCACTTCCCCCATCAATCTCTCCCACTTCCTTCCTACTTCATTGCATGCTACTGTGGACCCCAGGTTTCACCCTGGCATGTCCACCCTTGTGGGGATTCAGGCCTCTGTAACATATCATGTTACCTCTCTTCAGGACACTCCACTGATATGTACACTTCTCTCTACTTATCCCGCTTTATATACAGAGAAACTAGTTTTATTGCTCAAACAGAAGTTCTTAAATACTCCTCTGCTTGACTTAACTAATTTTATGTAGCTTCATTTACTTTCATGGACTAGTTTAAGTAGCAGGGGAATTGAATTCATGGTCTGTTTCACAATAAGAAAATGTGCTTAGTAGGGGGAAAGCCTTTAAAGAGGATTCCAGTGTTGGATTATTAAATTATTGCCTTTTCTAACAAATAGGTCAACGTATTCAAGTAAGACTTAATTATTCATTCATCCATTCAGCACGATATATTGAGCACTTACTTTGCTAGAAACTGGTGTACATTGAGACACAATAATGAACTGAAGTAAGTTTGCCTTATTCATAAGTGCAAAAAGGCTTCAAAGTCAGATATAAACATCTCTCACTCATACACTCACACCACACAGAAGCCTTGGAGAATGTAGGGTGGATTGTATATCACACAGGTAAAAGCAGAGAAAGTTGACAAGAGATATGAACAACCACCTGAAGTTGAAGGGATGAGTAAGTCCTTACCAAAGCAAAAGAGAGAGAACATGTATGAACAACTTATAGGCACACATGTCCCATTTTTAAAGAAACATTGAGAGCAGCTCTGTTTTCCTGTGTAGTTTAAGGCCAGCCTTTAAACATTACCTAGACCTTGACCACATGGGAGCCATGATTTAGTGGGCAAAGTGCTTGACGAGGAGTAGATGACACAGAGAAAGCATTCTAATGTTTATGCTCCTAAGTCTCCCCACTTGTAAAGGTGAAGCTAATAGAGTCCACTGCCTAGAATCAGAGGAGGATTTGATAAGATCAAATGTGTGTGGCATTTTATGAAATGAAGAATCTTGTACAAAGCGAAAGACTATAAAAGTTTGTCATGACATGAACAGCATTCAGCTAAACAAACTAAAGAGGTGTCATTAAAGTAATGGTCCAATCTGTTACGTGAACATTTTGTCTTCTAGTGGAGTCACCCCCTAGGACAATCCCAAATTGTTGAGTTCCCAATACAAGATGCACTTTAGTAACATGACTGCTACAAGAGACTATCTCTCAGGGACTTCGTGTTCTAAATTGCCAGGCATGAATTATGTCTTTTTTCATATATTTTACTGTGTGTGTGTGTGTGTGTGTGTGTGTGTGTGTGTGTGTGTGTGTGTGTGTGTGAGACAGAGAGAGAGAGAGAGAGAGAGGAGGAGAGGACAACATTTGGAAGTCAGTTCTCTAGTTCTCTCCTTGTGGAGATGAAACTCACATTATGAAGACATGCTGGGTTTACAGGTCTTCACCTGAATGCATGTACCTCATGCCTGGACTCCCTTATCCACAGGCTGTATGATATAAGCCCAGCATCAAGAGTCTACCATTTGAAGATCAGAGGCTGAACTCTTCATAGTCTCACCTGAACCACCACACATTCTTCTTGTGCACAGGTCTTGAGATGGACTGGGAAACATATGGGTCTAGGCCTCTCTACTGATTGAATTTCTATTCTCGTGTCACCTCCAGGTCACTAGGGACCCAAGGGAAATTATGCTGTGTAAGAATGCCTTAACAAAGTTATAGTGTGGTTATAAAATTAAAATCAAGGACATTCTTGACTAATCAACTTAATTAGGGACCTTACATTTCAGGAAGGGTATTGGATGTGAAAGTCGAAATGTCCAAAGAATAACGGTGACTTGAAGATTTTCAGGGGAAAGAGGTGGTCGCACTGCTCGGGAAATTAGTAAACTAGATCTAGCTACAGTGTGCACTTGAGCTCAGGAAATGGAAACAGGACATAGGTAACCACAAATACTGATGTCCTCCATTGTTCATTTTCTCTAGGGCTGTATCACTGTATACAGGAAGTATTTTATTGCGTCATGGTTGTTGTTTTGTATATGTGTGCATGCATGCATGGAGTGTGTGTGTGTGTGTGTATGTGTGTGTGTGAAGAATAGCAAAGTGTCATTTCTAAAAATATCTGAGCTCTGCCCTCCATTATTTAACCTGGTTGTTCTTCCCTCCCATCCCCTGCCTCTTAGAGGACCCAAGTGCTGGGTAAATGGCCAGTTAGCCCTTGTAGGACTTGGTGTTTAACTGCCCATCCTAGGGGATTAATTATGCCATATTGAATAGAGTTAGTGGGTGGGGGACTGCTGTAGATGGCCCCAGTTTATTGTCACCGGGTTCTTATAGAAACAATCAAAACATTATAAGTAATTTAATGACTATCTCTACTTACTTTGGAGTGACACAGAAGAAATTTTGGGCTGACCTTTCTTTAATGCAAAGGTATTATCATCTTCATCATCCTGTACTCCATTATGATGTCAAGCCATGGCGATGTGTGGAAAAGTCAGTCTCATGTCTTTCATCTGGGTCTCATGCATTCTGTTTTTCTGCACTGCACAGCACAATATATTTTCTTCAAGTGTGTGTGTGTGTGTGTGTGTGTGTGTGTGTGTGTGTGTGTGTGTAAACCTGATCTTCCAGCTTCCCACCTTTGATGGAGAGTCAATGTGTGATCACCTTTCATGACTCAGATGTCTATGAAATGGGTCATCATAATAGCCTATGTCAATCTCCCAATTATTTTTCAACAATGGCGAACACTTGGCAGTCATGAAGCTAGTGCCCTGTTCTGTTTGGAAAATTTTCAGCTACTACAGAACATAATGAAGAATTCCCATTGGTGAGGAGAGAAACTTTTTTCATCCTGTATTTGTTTATTGTGTGCATGGTCATATGTTTGTATGTAAAGGAGAGGTGTGTGTAAATGCCTTAACATGTGTGTGAAGATCAGAGAACCATTTGCTGGAGCTAGTGATCTCCTTCTGATATGGGTCAGAGGATCCAATTGTTGGGCTTGGTGGTTTGCCCTACCCAAGTCAAACACAGAAACTCTGAGAGGTATTTCCAGTGAACACCTCTATTTTCTTTCCTGTATCTCTTTCATCTCATTTCTTGTACTTGCTTTCTGGGGAGGACTCTCTGTATCTCTCCTAGCTGCTTGGACTGTATTTTTCATATTTGCTATGTGCAATGAGTTGATGATGGCTATGAACCATACTTAGAATTCTCTCCCAGACATTCACCTAATGCCGGGTACATACTCCATTCATCTCGTATCTCTTGGGATGGCTTCTGTTAGCTCATCCTGCCCATCTTTCATTTAGACATCCTGGCATTCATTTTCAGAGTTTGATGATGAGGTCATAGTGAAAACTAGTTGGAAAATCTAATGTTCACATGCACAATATATAAGGACAGGAACCATTCAATACTTTTATTAGTGTGACCCTGTTTCAAATTTGATACATATATATTTCCTCTCCCACAGATTAGAGAGAACAACTGGAAAAGGTATTTCCATTTTCCATTCCACTTTTAATTCACAGTTCTAGTTTTGCATGTTATCTCCGTGTCTGGAGCATCATTGTAACTCATTCCCTCATAGTACTAGAATGAAAAACATATTCTCCATCTTCAAATTGCAATACGTCTGTGCTAAATTCTCAGTTCTAGTTTAGTGCATTTTCCTAGCCCCCACAGAATTTACCATGTATCATTTCACCATAATTTAATCATACTTCATCATTAAAATAAGTTATTTGCCACATAATACACTATTGCCACAGATGTTTTAATCTTGCTGGTATATTACTTACAAAGTACTTAAAGCATAGGAAACATTCAATAAAGAACTAAGAAAATAGGGTAAAGTCTAATAATGGATATAGCAATAACATAATTAAAACTTTCCAAGAGATTTTGTCATTCCTAATTTTTAAACCTTTTAGAAAATTAGGAATAAAAGAATATTTTATAACTTAAAAGGCTCTATTTCTATTTGGGTTATATCAATACAGTTTAAAAATATTATCAATTAATAGGCAGGAGACATGACTTAGTGGTTAAAAGCACTTATCAGGCAGGCAAAAGGATTAGAGTTTAGATCCCCAGATCCCATATGAAAAATACTTGGTGATTGTTGCCAGGAATTTTAAACCTAGAATTGGGAGCCTGGGAACCCTCAAAACGAATTGACTGGTCAGGGCAGCCTTAACAATATGCTGCTGTTTGATTAGAAACCTGAGTGCGAGATAGTAAAGTGAAAAAGTCATCCAGTACAATTCCCCATATCACCCTCTAGCCTACACATTTAGGTGCATTTATATGCATGTGCACCCATGTGCACATACAGACAAAGAGAGAAAAAGAGAGTGAGGAAGAGAGAGAGAAAACACTCACCCACATCACATGCCAGCTATGGTATGCACACAAACATGTACCTTATATATGCACACACACACACACACACACACACACACACACATGTTTGTGTTTGTGTGTGTGTGTATGAATGAATGAAAGTATGGGTATGTAGAAATGTAAGCTGTATTATTTTGAGGCAAGATAAAGATATGTGGACTCAAAAATACAGTTAGTACATACATACATTCTATCCATACATCATACTTTCTGATTCATGAATTCCATCAGCCTTGGATCAAAAAATATTCACCAAATAATTACATCCATACTTGACATGCACAATGTTATTTACAACTATTTAAATATAATTTGCACTGCAATAGGAATTTTACTGAATTCAGATATGATTTACATAAACAGTAAGATATGTGTAGGTTATATGCAGACACTGCATTATTTTTTATAGGGTCTTGAGTTTTCTCAGATTTGGGTGTCTGCTTGGACTTTATGGAGTTAATACCCTATGTCCGTTACTTTTTCACTGACAAAGCAACTTAAAGAAGGAAGAATTTGCTCTGACTCACAGTTTGAGAGAGTGGTCCCACATGATGGAGAAGTCATGACAGCAGAAGACTGAAGCAGCTTGTCACTTTGCATCTTCAATAAACAAACAGAAAGAGAGAAAGAGAGAGAGAAATGCTAGAACCCAACTCATTTTCTCCTTTTTATTCATCCCAGGTTCTCCTTCCCCAGTTAAATCTTTCTGAAAATACTTTCATAGGTACAGTCAGAAGTGTATTTCTATGGAGATGCTAAATCCAGTCAACTTTGCCAATGAGTCAAGTTGACACTGTAAGCTAACCATCACAGATACCTAGGGATGACTTCACATGATAAGAAACATGCAATGAGGATGTGCCACTTTGCCTTCCAGGCCCTTGGAAAGACACTCAAAAATGGTAGAATGCAGAGGAGGAACAGGTCATGAGATGTAATGACTGCTGGCATAGCATTTAGAAACACATCCCTGTGCTTCTGTATTGAAGGAATTGAAATCATCTTGAAGCCAAAGACTCAGAAGACCTCATGATTCTAAAGCAGTAAGAAAATTCCATACCCCAATTTAACCTTAATATTACATGTTTATTTCATCGGATTAAAAGATCACATCTTCCTTACATAAGGTTCTAAGTAAGAATTTATTATTACATTCCTAGGAAGTGCAGATAAGAATTACATGAAATAAAAGACAGAACATATAAAAGACATCAGGAGAAAAACTGTCCCTATAAAAGGAGAGAAAACCTTTAACCTATGAGAAGGTGTTACCTTTACTTTTGGAAATAAAGTTAAGAGTATTTTTCTCATTGGTATTATTGAAATTTATTTCTGAGGATTCAGCAAAAATAAAGGAGAAAAGGCATATTAAAAATTTAAGTCCTTCAAAAGAGTATATGCAGTTTCTTTCTCTTCAGACTCTAACAAGTGATTTATTTTTCAGTTGTGTTTTTCTTTATTTGTTGCTCACATTTTTTTCAGATGGTCTCAATGCAAATCAGGCTGACCGCAGGTTTGCAGTAATCTTCTTATGTATGTGCCATCGCACTTTTTGTCCTTTTGATAACAGTGACTTAACTATCCTTTTGGTTTACAAACCCCTGATATTGGTAATGATAAACCTAGTCTTCTGTCTATGGCCACTAATAGAACTTCTTTTAAAAAATTACAATCCTGATTATTTGTCCATTTATATGTCACTATTTGCCTGTGTTTAACAGGGATAATTTGTCTCTTTCCTATGCATTTTGAATATCAACTTCTTATCCAATAAATGATTTATAAGTACTTCTTAATAATATGTATGCTGTTTCTTTATTCTGTTCTTTACTTGGTTATGGAAAAATTTTTAAATTGATCCAATACCAATGATCTGTGTGTTTATTGATAGAATGAATGAAGAGTAAAATTATTAATAGAATATAACCTCCAAGTACAAAATAAAAGATCCAGCACAATATTTTGAAGCCAGATTATATCAGATATGTAGTTTAAATAAATATGCATATAGATTAAAAATCATTCATTCAGTACTTGCCACATGCCAAAAGCAAAATAAATAGATTACTTGTCCACCTGTAAATATATTCCACATATCCTCTGCAAATATTAATCTAATCAGAAAGACTAAGTCAGCATATAAATTGACCTCTGCTAGCCTTCAGTTTTCTTCAGGTCTGATATACAAAGTCCTTCATTTGTCCATCACTCAAAGAATGCTTTCCCACGGCAGGGGACAGTAGTTAATAATAGTCAGTTTTGATATCTAGCAAGATAATTATAATAAATATAAGTATTTCTCTTGTAATCATCGATTTTTTTAATATTTTATGTAGTTTTTTATTATTTATTATTTATTCAATTGTGCATGTGAGCAAGTGTGTATAGGTATGTGTGTGTAGGTATGTGTATGTAGAACCACAGACGAATTCGGGAACCACCATGAACGCCTCCACCTCCTCCTTGTTTACTCTGCCCCAGGATTCACAGGCTCCGCCCTACCAGGACCAGAAATGCAGGCCGTCCCCGCTTCAGCCAGGCATCTATATGTGGGGTTAGGATCCAAACTCAGGACCTTCTGCCTGCAAGGCAGAGGCTTAACTCCTGAGACACCTCTCCAGCCCGATCATCAATTTTTTATCTCCTGATTTTTAAATATGAATTTAAGATAATTTTGTTCTCAGAATCATCACTTCAAGATAATACTAAGAAGGGCTGGAATGATGGCCCAGGATTTAAGACTCTGCTTTGTAAGCAGAAAGACCTGAATTCACATTCTGAATCCCATTTAAAAACAAGAGACAGAAATGGTGACAGTCCACACTTCTGGTTCTGGAAGGCAGAGTCTGGAAACTCTAGAGCAAATCCAAAAGAAGGTAGAACAATCCAGGATACTTCCTGATGTCACCCTTAGGCCTCCATGGGCACACACAATGCACTCTTACACACATACACACACACACACACACACACACACACACACACACACACAATAAAAATGATACTAATAAGATAAAACCAGAAAGTATTCTATTTTTTCTGTTCAAGTACACAGAGACATGTGTTTTCATTTAACAAAGTGTTTTGCTAACGTGTTATTGAAAATTTCTCAGAAAAACATTAATAAACATAGAGTGCATGTAGGTGTGTAGGAAGAGATTAAGGTGTGAAAATATCATAAATTCACTATATTCTTGTATTAATATACTAAAAGAACAAAAGAAAAAAGAAAACAAGACAGGAGAATACATGAAAATGAGAGAGAGAGAGTTTATCATCAGTAATTGACATCACATGACTGTGGAAGCTTAAGAAAAAGATTAGCATTGACTGTGATTGCTTTAGCAAATATAAAGACTGCTCAGAAAGCTACTACAATGGAAATCATGTTTGATGCAAAATTTAAATAATGGAAAATTGGAGAGAAGGAGCATTCCACAAGAAAGAGAAATCCATTTATTATGTTCGCATAGACACCTTGAAATTTTATCTCAGTTCAAAGATGAATAAACAGAACAGAAAAAGTGAAAACCAAACCTGGCTTCTACAAGATGTTAACTTTCAAAGAAGGAATAGAGGGATTGGTTGCCCAAGAAATTATGCTGACAAAGGAAACCAAGTTATTTTGATATTTTTTCATTTCATTTTGGTTTAGGTATGAGATTTTGTTTGTGTTTTCTCAATGCACATGTGCATCACAGAATTTATCTAAAATGTCAATAACTTACAGTGGCATGGAATCACTCCAGTGTTGGTGAACTTAGAAGGTTTATAGAATGCAAAGCAGGGCATTAAAGGTGACTATATAGAGGGCTGGGGCAATGGCACAATGATTAGAGCTCTTGCTTTGCATGCAAAGGGACCTGAGTATAGATCCCCTAGCAAGGTAATCATAATAAATATAAATATTTCTCTTGTGATCATTAGTTTTTTAAATATGAATTTAAGATAATTTTGTTCTCAGAAGTATCACTTCAAGATAACATTAAGAAGGGCCGTAATGATGGCTCAGGAGTTAAGACTCTGCTTTGTACTCAGAAGGACCTGAGTTCAGATTCTGAATCCCACTTAAAAATAGCAGACAGAAATGTTAAAAATACTGGGGAGGCTGTCCCTAGAGTTATTTGCACATGTGGCTGCAGTGCCAGAGAGCAGAGAGACTATTTCTACATTCACCGTTCTCACCTGTGAACATTTGAATGATTAGCAGCCTGACAAACCCCTAAATTCATATTGTACTTACCTGAGTGGCCTTTCATGGGATAGGGTCCTTGAGCTTACAGCATGGAGAGTCTCCCTGGGCCAGGGCTCCATGTACCCACAATGTGAATAGCCTCCCTTGCACCAGGACGCTTGTGTCCACAATGGGAATACCTTCCATGGGCCAGGGCCCTATGTGCTCACAATGTAGATGGCATGGCCTCCTATGGACTGGGGCTCTGTGTGCTCATAACACGGACAGCCTCCTGTGAGTGATGATTCTGCATGCTTAGTCTTGTGCCCTCTTGTGGGTGAGGACTCTGTGTGCTCACACCATGAATTTACTCAGTCTCATGGGAGAGGGACAAAACTGCTGTTTTTCAACTTTATGCTGGATTCTTGACCATGGGAGGCTAGAAGTTCAATCATAACAACTATATGCATTCTAAATATATTTTCTTTTATTGCTCATATATTATAGTGCAGCTTTAAAAAGATGAGGGCATAAAGTTGGGAAATAGACACACTAAAATAATATTCAAAGGGAGAAAGATAAGGGTACCTATGGTCAAAATATATTTTATATATATATGTGTGTACATGTGTGTGTAAATATTATTTTTAAAATACTGGACACGTGTGGCAGTCCATCTGTAATTCTAGTCCTGGAAGGCAGAGCCTGGGAATCTTTCAGAAAATATCTAGTCAGACTAGTCCCAATGTGACATGCTCTGGATTTAATGAGAGACTCAGGTTCTCAACTACAAGGTGGAAGAGTGGTGGAGGATGACTCCTGTTTTCACCTTTGGACTTCCATAGGCACACACACTCACATGAACTCATGTACACACACATATACACAGACGCACATGCACGCATACATACATATACACCGTATCAAGAGAAAAAAATCAATATTCTCAATAATAACGGACATAAAGAAAGATTATGGGATTTATAACTGTATTAGACAAAAGCACAAATGCACACAGAAAAAATTGTGGAATGCTGGCCAAGATGTGAGTTGGGTAACTCTATTCACATGCTCAGACAATAAGCAAGGGAGAAAGACCACAGGGAAAAGATGGAAGACAGATTCCTAGAGCATGTAGCAAGCGAAGACCTCTGAGAGAGGGCTCCTCTAGCTGGAAAGGAGCCTGGGACTGAGTTTGATGTGGCACTGGTTCCCAGAGTCTCTTAGAGATGTTGCTGCATGTCCAGATTCAACTGGTCAGCTGGTCTGCATAGGAAGACTGGGAATCCCACTGTACCACAGACATGACTTCAAAGGCTCGTGAGCCCACCTGTGCCCGTCATCTAAACAAAGTGAAACATGACCTCTCCTTAGCTTTTTTTCGTTTCTGGGCTTAAGACTTACTCCATAATTTTTGTTTGGTTCAAGAAAGCTCAGGGCTCCAGCCATGGGAAGATGGTGACATCCTCATGGGATCTGTGGCAAATATTTATTTGATACAAAAGGAGTGAGTGCTTGATGAATGGGAATGTAAGGATGGGAAACTCCCAAGTTACTTTTATAGCAAAAGGCTCTGCACAGATAGTGCTACTGAACAGTATGTTGATCTGATGCACATCAGCTTGTGAAGAATACACTATTCTCCAACCAAGCTTCCTCCAGATCCCCTGATGTCAGTAGACAATCTCAGCCAATACTATCTATAGCATAGTCGTCAATGACCAAAAGACTCAGGTCTTTCAGGTTTTAGACCAGAATTGTATGACCAGACAACAAAAACCATTTTGCTAGTAATCAAAGAAAAGCTGAATATATGAAACTCAAAGCCAAGTAGGACAGACTAGCAGCTCCTGGCCACAAGGAAGTGATATGCAATAGCATTTCCTTTAAGCACCTTGTGAGTGTGACTGCCACTGGATGGTGGGTGCATATGTGCCTTGTCTAAGGTAATGACATTATCAAAGGTAGGGGTTTGTTGGCAAGAGAGTGATGTGGCCAGTGTCCCTCCACCAGATATCACGAGAGATGAAAGCAAGAGGAAGAACAGGTCCAATTGTGTGAAAAAATCAAGGAAACTCTCAGTTCAGTCAATGATGACATTAGGCTTATCCCTTGATTGAGCTCCAGAGGATGTTTGAGTTACAACAAAGACAAAAGTGTATGTCAGGATGAAAGATGGGGTGACCAAGCACCTTTCAGAAGATTTGAAGTATAAGCGTCGCAGCAGGGTAAATGACAGGCTTAGCGTTTCTGCTTTCAGTGAATTCAGAATTTGCTTTTCATATGTCATTCACTTGCATAGCATGAGCAGATCTGTGTGAGCTGCTCACAACCTCAGTAGTGGTTCTGGACATATGGGCAGTCTGCTCCCAATGCGCACAGAGAACTGCCACTAGAAGGAGTTTCAGCTGGTGCTGGACAATCCCAAACCAACAACTTTCTCTCAGCTTCCTCTAAACTGCATGTCCCAATCTTCTAATGATCTTTTCTGCCTCAACTCTTTTTTTAATAAAAGCACAAAGGAAAGGCTCAAATGTAGATGTACTCCCCAGTTCAAACATCAACACATCATCTCTCCAAAAGAAATACAAAGCAAGCCACTTTGACCCACCTGGGAGTGATTCATTTGATGATTCCTTTGTTTTTTAGGATTTTGTCCATAGGCAATTTGTTTTGAAGTCACATACTGATAGGTAGAAGCTACTTTACTTCATGGCTAAAATGAAGCAAAACTTAGTCACATTCTCCTTCCATGACTTATCAGTAGATTATGCTATTTTCAAGTTTCCTTCAATAACTTACGTGTATCGTGTAGCCTAACAGTGTCTCTGCTTTTTGGTTCTTCTGTGATTGTTTTTCTGACTTGCGACAACATAAAAAAAATTTCAGTTCTGTGTCTACAAGACTATTTTTGTACATGCTGAAAAAGATGGATCACTATAATGCTAACCAAAATGGTTGTGAATAGTCTCTTAAGTAATCATTCTGGACTCTGTGATCAATTGAGCAGGGACAGAAGGAGGTTTATCAATATGACAGGTGGTGGCCAACCACATCTCTTTCCTGTTGCTCAGACATGGGCTTATTAAGCACTTATTTGTGGATTCATAGAACATAAAGGCTGAACAAGTCATTGGAGAGTCTCAGAACTTCATTTTACAGGGGATGGACCCAAGACAGGAAGAGAATTTTTTGTCAGAATCCACAGTAAAATTTGACAAGGAACCAAAGCAAAAATCCTTGTATGTGGGAAAATATTATGGCCATGTAATTAATGACAAAGCATTTTTAACGTAATATCGGAAGATCACTTGTAATTCAAAGAGAATTTTGAGTTAAAAAACAAGAGGAGGATATTGTGGCCTCCTGTTCCTCATTCCAGAATGTTAGCTATGAAGGAATAAGAAAATACAGGCTCATTTTATCATATATACAGAGGTCATGAGGGAGGCAACCTTGGCTTGGCAATGTCCAGATGGGCTGATTTCTTTCCTGTCTACAAACCATCCTCATATACCCCGCATTATATCCTGTTCCCAAGGTATCTAGTTTGTGATCCAGAAAACACACACACACACACAACACACACACAAACTTAAAATAACACAAAGTATATAGCAGGACAAATTAAGACGCAAATCTTTTAAAGGTTTGTTGGACAGAGAGGCAGGGGAGATGGTTCAGTGGGTGAAGTACTTGCTGTGCAACCACAAGCATCTAGTTCAGATTTCCAGCACCTGTGTAGAAGCCATAATAAGCATCCGTAACCCCAGTCCTGAAAGGAGGGAGGTGCAGACAGGAACCTGGAACTGGGGCAGGGGTTCCTGGACAGATTAGTCAATATATGAGTCCCAGTAAGAGACGTTGTCTCAAAAATAAGGTGAAGAACTGATACAAACACCTAACTTTGATCTCCGGCCAAACACACACACATACACACACACACACACACACACACGCACACACACACACTTCACATTTATACAGGCAGAGAGAGAGAGAGACACAGACAGAGACAGAAAGACAGAGAGACAGAGACAGAGAGAGAGAGACAGAGAATGACAGAGAAACCGAGAGACAGAGAGACATATCTTCATAAGATTTGGTGTTTTCTACCGCAAAAGAAAATCAACAAACCATAATCCAGAACTTCAGAGACTTTATATCAACCACCTAGAACTAGGCCAGCCTAATCTCTCCCCATCCTGAAGCTCAGGGAAATTTGCGGAAGAGGGGGCGGTAAGAGTGTAAGAGCACAAGGATGGGAGGAGCAATGATATGCAAGATACTTCACACAAGTTAGGGCCGAAGCAATCATAATTGGACTCTGCATGCCCTGTGCAATGTCCAACACACTATTGTCCCCACAAAGTCTAGCATTTGCTAAAAGCACCAAGATCCTTGGAGGCAAGGGATTGACAGCCAAAATAGTGTTCCTATGCTTAAGGGGAACACAGGAAAGGGTTCAGAGAAATGCCGCTGGGTCTTTGTATGTCATAGGAGAGGAGGACCCAGAGGAGAGTTTGGCATGCACATTAAAGGATTCTCCGGGGATTGGGGGAGGGGAGGCACTGGGGGGTGGGGAAGGAGGGGTGAGGGGAGGGCGAGCAGAGGGGTGGGAGGAGGAGGAGGGAGGGAGGGAACCAGTGTATCTGTTAAGTTTGTATGAGCGGAGATAATAAAAAAAAAAAAAGATTTGGTGTTTTCTTAGATTCACATGATCTGTGT
This sequence comes from Typhlomys cinereus, assembly GCA_023101885.1. Lineage (NCBI taxonomy): Eukaryota > Metazoa > Chordata > Mammalia > Rodentia > Platacanthomyidae > Typhlomys > Typhlomys cinereus. Next base: position 1,215,159 of record JALPQD010000111.1, on the reverse strand, counting down.
CTATTTCTGAACAAAATAGCTCTCTTTCTCAGGAAAATTTTGGTGCTTGCTGCAAAAGGAAGAAAGTATTTGCAACGTATTGACAATCCAAGGTCTCCATATTTTCATTAAAATAGATCCTTCTTCACCCTTTACTTAATATCATTATGAAATTCTTGACTCACTATATAATCAATGACATCTTAGAACTGGGAAATTCAGCAAATAAGATTCAAACAAATAATTAGTAGAGAGAGGAAGGTGATGGGATAGCAAACAAAATTACATAATAACTTTACAATGAATGGTGGACCTGCTAATATGAAGGCCCACACTCATTTAATTTTACAGATTTGAAAAAAATATATTAGGGTGATACAACCCAGCTGGACATGCTTATTCTTGCTGTGGAGGAGACATTTAAAAGCTTTAAATGCTAATGGATAACCCTCTTTTGCAGTCCCCAATGTGTTTACTTAAAACACATATTTTGTAAGCAGAGCAGCGTATAACAACCATATGGCTAATAATTTACTCAATCTGTAAATCATAGCTGAACCCAGGCATTTACTTTGTTGTAAAGAAATATGGCAATTTGTGTAATGATTGAGAAGAATTATGTGTTAAAGAGAAGGGAGCTTCATGTTTTGATTATGTAGGCAAGGCATGAAATTAAAGTGGTCCAGGCTGATTTATGGTCAACTGTTCTGTGACTAGTCAGACCTCACAAATGCATGCTTGTTTTATTTCACCCTCAGCATTTTGAAAAGAGGTACCAAGATCAGTTCCAAGTAGAGGCACCCTCGCTTTATTTCAAATCCAACACGGAGCGTGGAAATGCTAGGCGTGGGGAATAAAAAATTACAAAATAGTAATGTTGCTATAGAATTTTCAACCTAAGTCCTAATTTACAAATGACCTTAAAAATATTCCACATTGAAGCCCCATAAAGGGCTGAGAATGGGACATATATCTCATCCCTCCAATGCTAATGGAACATCATGGAAGAAGAGCCTGAATGAATGTAAGAGTCAGAGGACAGGGAGGAGTTTTGGGAAACTCTTTCTCCTGGACATAATATTTGCACCCATGAATTCACAGCAGCTGTGGCTACTTGTATAAGATCTGCACAAGACTGGGTCTTTCAAGATTCCATCATGGATAGAGAAGGTTGCTGGAAAACCCACATTGACGTCTATTGAAACGTAATGACTACTGTGAGAAGGTAAGTAATTTTCTTCACTGGCATAGGCACTGGTAAATTTCTCTCCACCCACACTCATGTAAACAAACATAATTAAAGCCAGTGACACACACACACACACACACGCACACACACGAAGGTGTGGAACTTTTAAGGAAGAAGAAGGGGTTTAATGGGACCAAGAAGGGATGAGAGAATAAAGAAGTATACATGATTAAAATAGATTACATGCATATTTAAGATTGTCAAAGAATTTTAAACAGGTTTCTGTATATCTAACCCAAAGTTTCCCTACTATTCCCCAATTCATATCTGGTGCTTGCCTTCCCATAATTAGGATTGGTAAAAAGTCACAACTATCATAGAGAAGGAGAAATGAAAGTCATTGCAAACATTATAATGACCAACAACACCATTGTAATGGGGCTGAGTAAGGCCAATGCCCAGTCACAGGTCTTACAAACCTGGTAAATAGACTAGATGAGAAAGGTGAGGTTTGGAGGGTTGTATCAACATAAAGAGATAGAACTTACACAAACTGATATAATGGAAATCTAAGTAACCTCAACATAGTCAATCTTCAAATCCTTTCCGTAAATCTGGTAATTTATCTAGTCATTGCCTAATGGTTGGGAACCAATTTTGTAAGAATTTATGATATTATTTTAATGACACATTTGCAATTTATATGTCACTTAATTCTAAAAGTTATAGAAGGTAGCAATTATTTTGCAATAATAAAGAAGAAATAGAAGGTACCAATTATTATGCAACAGAAAGTAATCATTCAGACAGTTTAAATTAATAGAAGCTATAAAGATAGATAAAATTCTGGAGCTTTAAAATTTGATCCACAATCTAGACCAATACTAACCAATAGAATTTTCTATCATGATGGAAATACTTTATAGGTGTGCTGATAACTAAGGTGTCTATAAAGGTAGGGCTAATAAATACTCAAAATGTGGCTACTTAAACTGAAGAACCACATTTTAAACTTTTTGCTACTTAAACTTTAAATAGTCTCATGTGCTTAGTAGCTACCATATTGAACATCATAATTTTAGACTACAGATATTTGCTACAGCTGAGCACTAAATTTAGTCTGCCTCCTGTTAGCCTAGAAAAAAACCAAAACAAAGACAATATGTGAATAGAATTAGCTGGTCAGAGAAAATGTCCCTGTTATTCAGGGAAAGCTGATTGTTATTCATTCCAAATTCCTTAGGAATATAGTGCACAGACCCATCCATGCAGCAAATAATTTCTTGATGTGTTGGTTTTATAGAGGAGATGGTGATCCTGTTCATGTTGCCATTGTTTCTAAAGTATAGATTCCCAAACATTGTTGAAGAAAAAGTATTAAACTAGGATTTTCAAATAACACCTTGATAGGAATTTAAAATATGTGGTTTGCTAACCTGACAAGAATGAAGCCTAAAAAGGCTCAGAGGCATAGAAAGAAAACACTTACAGTTCTTCTGTTCATGCACAGCATCACTGAAACATGTGAAAAGATCATTCGGCATTGTTCATCCATAAATGGAAACACATAGATATTAAAGTCATGGCTTTGTCTCATAAAAATATTAAGAAAGATTTTTATTGTGAATTTTTAAATTTCACTTATTAATCTGAGTACAAGTGTGCATGATGTGTATATGGTGTGTGCAAGAATGGACACGTATGCATCATAGAATGTGTGGGGGTCAGAAGACAATTTTGTGGCATCAACAATTGCCATCCACATGTTAGAAGTGTTCCAGGATCAAATTCAGATCATGAGACTTGCACTGTGAGTGCCCTTGTACATGAAGTCATCTCACAGGCTTGTATTATGAAATCCTAAAAGAGGAGTGGAAAGCATAGACTATACGTGTGGTAAAACCAACATTTTACAAAAACTAAGGCATATTTAATATCTCAGGCTATAAGCAAATATACAAATAGGTAAAGAATCAGTTGTTTCTTAGTTGTAGAACCTTTACTGATGCTTCTTCATTATATTTTGAAGTTCAGTTTAGAATATTGTAATAAAGTATGCTAAATATTGTTAAAATTGCACTTTAAATATTCTAAATTGAGAGTGACAATGGTGAGAAAATGAATGCAATGATGAAATAATAAACATTTGTACCATTGAACAATATCATGTGATTCACATGAATTTTTCTATGACAAATAATTTTTCACTGTTTCACTATATACATTTAATAGCATTTATGAGTTGAAAAATATTTTAAGGGCTTGGGAAATGGCTCAGTGATTAAAGCTGTTGCCTCACAAGCAAAAAAAAAAAAAAAATCCTGAGTTTGTATCCTCAGATCCCATGTAAAAATGCAGAGTGGATATAGGGGTAGGCTGTAACTCTGGTCCTGAAAGACAGAGTATGGGAACTCCAGAATAAGAAGGTTATAAGGATGTACTAGCAATCCACTGTGATTCCATTTGTGATTCTTGGTCCTCCCCAGTCACATACACTCAAGTGTCCTCTTGTACACACACACACACACACACACACACACACACACACACACACACAAAGGAAAATGTTTAAAATTTAATTACCTGATGCTTTTTAATTTATTTTTATTCCTTTAGTATTTCATACATGAATACAATGAATTTATTTCATTTTCATCCCTTGATATCCAATCTTACTCTTCCTCCTTTTCTACTGTGAATCTTTTTTCCAACCATCTTCCCTCCTACTTTCTAGCTTTTTGTATGTGTAGTGCACTGAGTTTCATCTGGACTATATGTATTAACCTGTGTCTGAGCTTTTTGCTAAAGCATTTTCCCTGTTAGGGAGGTGTGGTACCTCTTAAGGTTTTACACCTCTGGTACACTGAGTTCGAGATGATTGAGAACATGTTCAACAGGTTGAAATGATGGGCAAGACCTTAAGAAGTGTATTCATTCACCTTGTCTTGTAAAGATGACAAAAACACCTCTAAACATGCATTAAATTAGGAGTTTGCCCCTAAGAGTGACTGTTTGGCTTACTGGCTACCATACTGATGATCCTACAGTATTGTACAGATCAACCTTTTCAAGGCTCTACTAAATATTTATTTTACATCTATATTTGCATTCTTCATCTCTGCATTTTATGAAACCTGCCAAACAAATTAATTCATTGTCTGATCTTGTTCTTTCATTAGGAGAGATGTCATGTTATTGGTTTGGTTGCTTGTGGAGAAAAAAATTATTGGTATTTACCCTTGAATTTGTGTTCTCTTTCTATGTTGTGGCATAAGCTTCTAGTGTTGCTGTGGACCATATTACAAGCCAGACAAACAGCTTTATAGCCCTATGTCAACACAAAATTAGGGCACATTGCAGAAAAGGGGGGCACATGGAATTGTCAGAGCTGATTACAAAGGATCAGATGCATTGATTCAGCCTGTCAATCATCTTGATATGGAACCATCATATGTATATAAGCACCTTGAGTAACCTGGTCAGTTATCTCTTCACATATCACATGTCACATATCACATATCATAAATACACAGAACCACATCATGGTATGAGGAGCTATCTAAGTAGCTTGTGGTCCAAAGAATACACTTGGCTCTTTGATGTTAGCATGATATAAACCAGGTATATTCAGGATTGGAGGGAATCTATTGGACATGGCCATTTTGGAAGCCTCATCATCTGACCAAAATCACATAGAATCATTTGGTCTTACTCCTTTCTCAGAACACATGTCTGGTCCCTTAATTCTGTTCTTGCTGTGAATGTGACCAGTTCTCTCTATTCCCAATGTTAAGATAGTTCTCCTGAACTATATCCTGAAATTGTGAGTTGCATTAAAATTCCTTGTTCCCTTTCATGGTCTGAATGTGGCTTACCTTCACCCCACCCCCAACATACACACACACACACACACACACACACACACACACACACACACACACACACACATACAGAAAGAGAGAGGAGAGAGAGAGAGAGAGAGAGACTCACATGCTTGAATCCTTAGCTGTTTTCAATGTTTGGGAAGACTGTGGTACCTTTAGGAGGCAGATCCCTGTTGGAATAATAGATGTCACAGGAATGGGCCTTGAGGTTTGGTAATCCCACTCTGCTTCCTTTCAGTGTGCTGTGCTTCTCTGCCTTTCTGATGGAGGCGATAACCTGAAACTTCCTCCTAGCTTTTGCCTCCAGCCATGCCTGATGCTATGCAGTTCCTACCATAAAGCACTATATCTCTCCTCTGAACCCATAAGCTAAGTAAATCTCCCTTTCTTCACTAAATCACTTGTACTGGAGTGCACTGTCTCATAGCAACAAAAGAGAAATAACTACATTTCCCTAAGTTGAGTATTTGAGTCAGGAATGTATTAAAGCAACTTGGACGTCCTAATTTCTTTGACTCCACCAGGAGACCTTTCATCTTCTGTGTCTCCAACTATGAGATGGATTGTCTCGGAATCCCTCCTCACAAAGCTCTTTACCTCTTGAGAGAAACCAAAGAGATAAATAAGAGAATGTCTGTCCAATGTGTAGTGAGGAGCCAGATGAAATGGACTGACTTAGGCAAAGCAGTACTATGGGGGTAAGTACACAGGAGTGCAGTAGATGCCAACCACCCTCTTCCCACTTCCTCCTTTTCTCTCTATTTCCTGGGAAAGTTCTCCACAGAAAACTGTAAGCTGCACTAATGAATATTTGATTTACAAGTATCCCTAAGAATACTATGCAGAATCAACACATTGAGCATCACGTGACTACTCAAGCACTGGGGCAGTGTTTCCAGGTAATATTTAGTGTGAAAGTAGTGCTGTGATCCACTGATTCCCACAGAGAAACACATGCAGCAGTGTGATGAGAAACAGTCCTTCAGCTCCTTCTTACAGCCGCATGGCAGCTGTCATGTAACCTGATGACTTTTTTGATGAAGGAGAGTTCTAGAAGGACCACTCTTTTCCTTCTTCTACTTCTGGGTCCCCCAACTATTAACTTAAAAATAAACCATTGCCTGTATTTCCTAAAATAAAAATAGAAATAAAATAAAGGTTTCAAAATGAAAAAAAAAAAGTATTTGTGTTTCTCTTTGGGGGGTAACATTTGTAGCCACTGAAAGGAAATTTGTTTAAACTTTTTACACATAACACAATTGTTTACATAGAGTCTGATGAACAGATAATTGGAAGTTAGGAAGTGACAGGTGGTAGAAAAACAGCAAGAGAAGCCAGAGATGGTAGATGCCAAGGTAACCTGGAAGATGCTGTCTCTGTGTGATATATCATATGCCTTTTCCATGAAAGCTCGAAACAAAGGGTTACCAACTGAATTGTGAGAAAATGAAAGATACCGAAGTTGTCAGAAGCACAAGAGAAACACGTTGCATAACAAAGGCGTAGGCCTTCTGTTCTTACCTAGTGAGACCAGCTGCATCATGCACATGATTCTTAGTGACACAAAGACACATGGGAAGCGGCAATCCGTCTTGAGTCCCATCATTTTTTTCTATAAACAGTGATAGATAGAGCAAAGCAAGAACTTTGAAGAGCAAAGGAACCTGAAGCAAAGGAATTGCCAATTTTTCAAACTTCGCATGTTCAAGTTCAGTGTGAAGGAAATAAATATGTGAGATATCAATCTTCTCATAAGTTTTAACTTTTTTAGAAATCACTCTTTTTAAATGCTAATGTCCACTCACAAATGAGACAGTGAAGAATTCGATCATGTGTCTATGCAGAACAAAACATCTCCAGTGGGGAGAAAGGACCTGGCAAGTAAATATGTGGGGATGATGGTAGCTCTTTCCTATGTTTCAAAACTCCTTTCGAGTACTCACTGGAGAGTCCGGCATAATGTGGCAGCTTGCTTGGGCTAATAAAACCTGAGCAAAGCTGCCATATGCCACTTGCGGATTGGTGTGGGAAGGGCCAGGTAACCGTTGGATACTGCCCCTCTTTCTGTGTCGTCACAACACTATGATGCTGTAAATAGGGAAGAGCCTATGAATCTGGAACAAACAGAAGCAGGTGAGTCACCTGGGAAAATAATCAGAATTAGAACTGAACCACACAGTTTTAAATAAAAGAAATGTTACAGTTCAATCTAGCCTCACCTTGATTAATTGTCCTCTAACAGTTAACAAGTGTTCATCTTCATATTGCACAAAGACAACTACTCATTTATTCAGTTGCCCAGTCGATCATTTTTCAACTCTGTAATATAATTAGTATCTAACGTGTACTGCATTTCCGGTGGACTTTGTATTCTAGTAGAAAAGACAAAAAGAGTATAAGTTGATGGGTTTTAACAATCATTTCATATAAAAAAACCCTAACAGGAAAACAGAATAAGATGAGGAACAAAAAGACAAAGTGGGGGGTTTTCCATGAATAGGGAAGAGATGAGATTTCAGCTCAGATTTGAATAATTTGAAAGCACTAACAAAGGAAATAACCAAATATAATAACTTCATAAATGAACCAACATGCAAATATGAAGACAGCAGGTTTGGTCAATTTGAGAGATAGGAAGAAAATCTGTTAAGAAAGAATAGTTACTATAGGGCATAGGTGGAAAAGTAGGGTGAAGGCTGAAAATTGCAGATGAGAATTTTGACCACCCCTAACTTTTGTGAGTCCAGGGAAAGAATAAAGCTGAAGATTTTTGCTCCCTTGCCTGCCCTTCTGTTTTCATTAATCCCACTCACCCTGTAAGGCCCGTGTGCTTGGATTCTTTACAGAAGATGTGCAAAGAGTCAAAGAGTGGAAGATGGCATTTGGAATGTTGCCTGATGAAAAGGAAATCTCATTTCTTTGATTTAAAAAAATAGCATGGAAGACTGAAAGGAATTGTAATCATCAACTTTCCATGGAAAATATAAGTACAGAAACTCACTGACACTTAACCCTCTGGCATTCTCTGGATCCCCTATCAGGTTAAAACTATTGCCTGAGACCACAGGGATTTTGGGTTGTCTCTAACTCTCCTTCCTGCCAATCAGAAGTCCCACTTCTGGATTTGCATACAGATTCCCAGACCACTGATTATAAATAAAGGTTGGCAGGACTGGATGGAGGGTCTTGCCATCTCTGAGAGGTGGTGGGTTTCCTCACCTGCTTCAGTCAACTATTCTCTATATTTCCATCTCTGTGCATTCTTTTTATCTGTCTTTCATGTTACCCGGCTCAAGGCCAGCTTCATGGGATACCATGCTGGATGTAGTACACTTAGGGAATGTTTATGAAAGTATAATACCTGGTAGAGAGCTCCCCCTTTCCTGGGGGAGTGACTTTTCACAGATATGCATAATCCACTTCCAAAAAACTGATTCTTGGCCTCCCTGAGGCATGTGCATATTCATAGTTGTTGCTTTATCAGTCCTTCGAGGGAAAAACCAGTGAAGAGAACTATTCAAGCTCAGCAATCTGGTTCTGTGTCTCTGGAACAAACAATTCTAGGAATGTTTTCTAGAATAAGGAGAACCAGGTTAAGGCATGTGATCTGAAGACCATTTACCCAATGACGAGGGTTGAGGTAATGTCAGGTTCGATGGTAATACTGTCAAGGCCAAACTGGGTTGAGTACTATAGATATGCTATTTTCTGAAGCTGTGACAAAATACACGTGGAAAACAACTCAAAGAGAAGATTCAATCTATGGTTATTTGACTCAGTGCTTCTGGGTCTGTGGTACATTAAGATATATGGGCTGGAAGGAGAGAAACCTCTCAATTCATGGTACCCAAGAATAAGAAAGACAAGAAGAGTCTAAAGACAAGATATACCCTTCAAAGTCTTACAAACAGAAACCTACCTCCTCTAACTAGGTCCACCCTTCCAGTTCTATCATCTCCCAATAGCACCATCAAATTGTGAATCTATCAATGAATTAATTCACTAAAGTCACAGTCTTTATAACCAATCACTCTCCCCAAAATTGGCAACCAAACTTTTAGCAGGAGTCTTCAATGTAAATTTCAGACTCAAACAACCTCACCTGTGCCTGCCTACCAATGCTGGATGAATGTAATTCATTTCTCACAATACTCCCAAGTTTTTAATGTTCAAATGCTTGCTCAAAGTCCCAAGTCTAAAAAGTCTTTGGGGAGCCAAAAACTGCATGCAAACTCTTAGCTGTGAGAACTTGTTAAAAAAACAAATCTGTATACTCTGAACATTGCACAAAATACATATTCTTATTCAAAAGAGGAATATGAAAATAAAAAAGGAGGCATTAGGTCAAAACAAGAATAAAATCAGGCTGTGCAAATTTCCGACAAAGTCAAGATTATCTATTATAAACAAGATCCAGTCCATATGAGATATGTGGTCAATAATAAGTCATAGCAATGGTGCAGTTCGAGATATAGATTTGATGTTGTTAGTCTTGCATGCTGTAATGAAATCTTGTCATAAACAATTAAAAAGGGAAAGACTATGGATTTCAGTCTTTGGTTGGAGGTTCTATTTGCCTGTGGTGAGGGAATATGTGGCATGGTGACAGAGGTATGTAAGTAGGAATCTACTCATGTCATGGCAGCCAGGAACTGAAAGAAAAAGCCAAGGACAAGAAGTAATTAGGAGCTGGAGAGGTGGCTCAGGCACCTTGCAGGCAATGGTCCTGAGTTCGGATCCTAGACCCCACAGATAGATGCCTGGCAGAAGTGGGGGCGGGCTATGTTTCTGGTCCCAGTAGGGCGGAGCCTGTGAATCCTGGGGCAGAGTAAACAAGAAGGAGGTGGAGGCAGTCCATGGTGGTTCCCGAATTCATCCGTGGTTCTACACACACATACATACACACACGCATATATGCACAATTGAATAAATAATAAATAATTTCAAAAATTTTAAAAAAGAAGTGTAATTAAAAGTCAAATTCCAACAGTCTACTTCCTCTAAAGAGCTCTCCTTCTAAAGACCTCACCATCTCCAAGTAGCCTATTCAATTATGAATCATCAATTGAACAACTAATTAGTCAAGTTAGTGGCCTTATTATTTAACCATATGCCAAAGACTCATTGGCCACCAACCAATATTTATTCCATACATCTTCAGGTAACATTTCAAATTCATAGCAAAGCACAAAACCATAGTGAAAATTTTCAAAAACTTGCTATATAATAACAAAAAGCATAAAATTTAAATTTTATACTGAAGGAATAAAATTACTTATGACTATAGACGAGACTGTAGTTGTAACTGGACATTTTGTAACATCTGCAGATGACCAAAAGTTATATGAGGAGATTCAGGATGAAATGAATTAATGGCAAAAGGAGGCACTACTATTACTCCTAGAGATGATATTTTTAAAATTTCTTTTCTATATCATATTGCTCATCATTTCTCTTTAAAAACTATTGCTTCATTTTTCTGTACATTTCTTGAATATCTGTTTCTGTCAGGGGCATCTCTGAATATGAAATCCAGGTTCCCTTTCCTTTCCTTTCTTCCTTTCCTTTACATATTCTTTCATTTCTTTTGCTTTTTTTCTTTATTTTTTTGTTTTTCTTTTCAAGTCTTTCTTTCATTCATTCTTTCATTCTTCCTTTCTAACTTTTTTTTCTTTCTTTTCCTCTCAAATTCTCTTTTTCTCTTTATCTCTCTTTCTCTTATTCTCACTCTTGTTCGCACTCTCTCGCATTGTAGAATCTCATCATATAGTTCAAGTTGGTCTCCTGATATCAATTCCACTACATCAGTGTCATGGTGTTGTGTTGGAGGTATGTACCAGCAAACAGTTCTCTCCTCACTCATCATTCTTTTGGGTTCTAAGAGCAGATCGATACTACCCTTGAAGCTTCAGTTACATGAACCCAACTTATCCATTTGCCAAATGAGTTTGTGTAAACTTAAAAGATGTCCAAATTCAAAATCTATCACCAGAAGGCCCAGGTTATAATTAGTTATATGGACATCTTCCTTAAGAGAGGAATTTCAGATTTAGGTCCACATTGAGGAGTAAAGCCTTTGAGTGTGCTACTAGATGGGAAGATAGAAGAGGACTGTGAAGACTAAATAGACTAAATGTTGCACATATAACAATTTGTCAGGTTTTATAAGCTTCAAAGAATATTCATTCAATACTTTAATCTCATTTGATCACCAAATCTTTATCAATTGGTGTCATAGTTAGGCACAGGTGCCAATTTGACAGTTGAGGGTTTGAGCTCTGGGCACATTGTAGAGAATTAAGGGTGGAGTTAAGCCCAGAGCAAACCTGAAGAAGATTGTCTAGCTGATGGGAAAGGCCTTGACCATGGTGGGTGGGACTAGGCCCTGGAATAAAATACAGAGAGCTGATTGAGAAAATTGGCATCCTTGTGCATACTTGGCCAGACATGCTAGTCTGGCAAGTAAGAATCATCCCTCTCTCAGCCACTATGTAGAGGTGGAGTGGCCAGTTCCCTTGGCCCTAGTGTTTGTGTGAGCTCTCCTATCAAGCTGGAATGAAAACTGCAACCAACAATCATAAGAAAAAATAAACCCTTTGTTCCCTTAAGCCATTTGGTGGTGATTTATCGGCAACCATGAAGGCTAATTACAATTGGTCATATAATTTTAGTCTCCCCTTTATAGAAACTATACTACTGAAGTTTAAGAACAGAAATGTAATAATTTAGGGCTGGGCAGAAGGATACACAAAGCCCTGGATATATGATCTGCATCACAAAAACATGGAAGAAAAAGAAAATAATTATAGCTTAATAATTTTCTTACCATCTGATCATATTTTATATATTAATATCTTATAACATAAAGAATGCATGGATTTCATTGTTTCTCCCAGAATCTGACACATGAAACCATAATCCTCAGTGGTATTATGTACAGGAATTAGGAGCCTAAATGAGGTCCTTGAAGCTGAATTAAACTCCTAAGAATTGGGACCTCATCCAATATCACTGCTGTCATTAAAAGAAGAAAGAGACTTGTTATGCATAGAATAAAGTACATACAGGGTGTTGTAAAACAATGACAGAGGCCTCAGGGAAACAATGCTGATCAGTATCATTAATCTATACTTTCAAAGTCCCAAAGCTATGGGAAATAAATTGACACTATTTATACTATGCGATCTGTGTTTTGTTTTGTCCTGGTGACTATAGCATACTAATCTTGGTGTCTGAGTCCAAGCTCTTTGTCGGGTGTAAGTTCAGTGTATTTTTCTGTTGAACAAGCATCATTCAATAGGACTTATTGTGTATTGTCTGTCAAAACCAGAGTGCTTAGTTCTCAACTTAGAGATCTATGCATTGTGATCAAATCTGCATGTAAACATGTTTATCTCCTTATTCAGAAATATGATCAAAATATTTCATGCTACATTAGCCATTAAAGCAACAGATCTCATGCTAAGCCAATTAATGTAAAGAAATCAACTAAAGCTATCTCAAAATAACTACTGGTTATTCACAGAAGAGAATTAATTTTATTCTAAGGGAATTTACAATAAATCCTGTTAGAGTTTCACAAAATTAGAAATTGTAAAATACCATTTATTAGGGTACTTGTCCCTGGGAGTTTTATCGTCACAGTTCTTCTGTGAATGCATTAAAATCTTAATGAGTTCTCCACGGAGTCCCTAATGTGTTCACCACACTACAGTGAACAATTGAGGTCTCAAAAACCTGAAAGCTGAGGCAATGTAGTTCACAGAGACAGTCATTGTGCAGAGGAATAATTTGCAAAAATTATAGCATAAATTGAAGATCTGACATAAAAAGAGAACAAACTCTATAGATGTCGGTTGAAGTTGGTATCATATTGAATGACAGTTCTAAAGACATACCAGAAGGAGTAATGGAGAAAGATAGAGAATGTGTACATTTTACTTCTCTCAGAAAAGAATTGCGTGTGTATGTGTGTGTGTGCGCGCGCGTGTGTGTGCATATTGCATATCTCAGTTGTATTCTCAATACATTTTGCTTAAAGAGGGGAATTGGTAGCAATAAATACTTTTAAAATCTGGACAAAACATGAAAGCTAATTCTATTCATGCTTTGAAAAGCATGTCACGTGTCTGTGATCCCGAAGAGAAAGTGCATACAGAAGGCTAGCACTGCATTTACCTAAGCTTTATGACTGGGATTGCATCAAAACCTTGGAACCAATAAGGTGGCAGTCATATCACTACTCACAGAGAACCAAGAGCAGAGAGCCAAGACCACTGAGATAGTTAACATTCACAGAATAGGTTGAGAGAAGAAGCAGTTAACACAGAGAATTACTAACGATACCTGTGCAGGGTCCCTCTCCTACTCTGGGCTTCAAAGTAATTCTGAGATGCAGTGCACAATTCTTTGCAAGGCCACTGGAAGCTGAGAGCAGAATGGGAATTTTTAAAGCTAACATGGTGCAGAGCGACATATAAGAGTTCCACTCAAGCCACAGTACAGTGTCCTGAGTAAAGGCAGTGGTCACGGCTGGGGAGATGGCTCAGGGGCTACAATGCTTGCCAAAGAACATGAAGACTCAAGTTTGAATAGCTATTTCTCCAGCAAGATGAGAAGCAGAGATAAGGATTTCTCCAGAAACTTCCATGCTAGCTGGCCTGGCTCAAAGAAAGGTGAAAGAAAAGGACCCTAGGTTAGCCTGGTCTTTTTTTTTTTTAACATTTTTTATTATCTCCGCTTATACAAACTTAATAGGTACACCGGTTCCCTCCCTCCCTCCTCCTCCCCCCAACCACTCGCTCACCCTCCCCTCACTCCTCCCTCCCCACCCGCCAGTGCCTCCCCTCCCCCAATCCCCAGAGAATCCTTTAATGTGCATGCCAAACTCTCCTCTGGGTCCTCCTCTCCGATGACATACAAGGACCCAGCAGTATTTCCCTGAACCCTTTCCTTTGTACCCCTTAAGCACAGGAACACTATTTTGCCTGTTAATCCCTTGCCTCCAAGGATCTTGGTGCTTTTAGCAAATGCTAGACTTTGTGGGGTCAATAGTATGTTGGACATTGCGCAGGGCATGCAAAGTCCAATTATGGTTGCTTCGGCCCTAACTTGTGGGGAATATCTTGGATATCATTGCTCCTCCCATCCTTGTGCTCTTAAACTCTTTCCGCCCCCTCTTCCGCAAGTTTCCCTGAGCTTTAGGATGGGGAGAGATTAGTCTGGCCTAGTTCTAGGTGGTTGATATAGAGTCTCTGAAGTTCTGGATTATGGTTTGTTGATTTTCTTTTGCAGTTTTGCTGCTCCTGCAATGCCCTTCACTCCATCCTGATGGGTATTGGATGTCACCCCCTGGCCAGAGATAAAAAGCTGTTAAACTAGAGTCTTGTTATAAGAGTATATTCAAAGATAGATGTAATAAAAGTAGGAAACCACAGTGAGGGAGGGGTCAATCACCCATTTGCAAAATGGTTACTTATTATCTGCCAGACTATATGCTCTCCCCTTCTGGTGAGATCACATCCCCTCAGTTGTAAATGATCAGGAACGAAAAGTCTGTGAACTTAACCAGATTGTCTCATTGCTTACTTGCAGTCCTTGATGGAGGCCTATTTTCTCTGCTGTAACCTTTCTCTGCTCTCTCCTTGTTTCTGGTGTGGCCCTCCTACCCCATCCCTCCTGTTCATACTCCTTGCAATTACTGTATTACAGAGATTTATCGTCGAGTGTCTCTAGGTGGGCTGGGTGGTTTTGGTACTAGGAGCCATCTATTAGGGAGTACATATGTCGCTTAATTTTCTGGGTCTGGGATACTTCACTCAATATAATTGTTTCTAATGACATCCATTTCCCGGCAAATTCCAGTAATTCATCATTTTTGATGGCTGAATAGTACTCCATTGTATAGATGTACCACATTTTCTTTATCCAGTCGTCAACTGTTGGACATTTGGGTTGATTCCATGACTTTGCTATTGTAAACAGTGCTGCTATGAACACGGTCATGCTTGTGCTATCAAGGTGAACTTCTGCTGCATGGGGGGTTATTCCCAAAAGTGGAATCGCAGGGTCATATGGCATTTCAATCTTTATTTCTTTAAGAATCTCCAGACGGCGGGCTGGAGAGGTGGCTCAGGGGTTAAGCCTCTGCCTTGCAGGCGGAAGGTCCTGAGTTCGGATCCCAGATCCCACGTATAGACGCCAGGCGGAAGCAGGGGCGGCCTGCTTTTCTGGTCCTGGTAGGGCGGAGCCTATGAATCCCAGGGCAGAAGGAGGTGGAGGCGTCCATGGTGGTTCGCGAATTTGTCCGTGGTTCTACATATACACGGACACACACACACACACAGACACATGCGCGTGTGCACATACATACATGCATATGCACACAGTTGAATAAATAATAATAATAATAACAATAATAATAATAATAATAATAATAATAAAGAATCTCCAGACAGCTCACCAGAGTGGTTGTATGAGCCTGCATTCCCACCAGCAATGTAGGAGAGTTCCCCTCTCTCCACTTCTTCTGTAGCATTTGGTGTTGTTTGTATTGTGGATTTTTGCCAACCTGACCAGGGTGAGATGATATCTCAGGGAAGTTTTGATTTGCCTTTCCCTGATGGCTAAGGAAGTGGAGCATTTTTAAAGATATTTGTTAGACATTTTAATTTCATCCCTAGTAGTTTCTTTTAAGTTCCAGGGCCCATTTTTTAATTGGGCCATTAGTTTCCTTGGTGTTTAGTTTTCTAAGATTCTTTGTGCACTCTGGATAATAGAGCTGTATCAGATATGTGGTTAGTGAAGATTTTCTCCCATTCTGTGGGTTGCCTTTGAGCTCGTGTTACAATCTCTTTATCTGAACAGAAGCTCTTTAATTTCACAAGATCCCAACTGTTGAGAGTTGGTAGCAGTGACTGAGCCATTGGATGTCAGTTGAGGAACTGTTGGCCTAGCCCAATCAGCTCGAGGAAATTCCTTACCCTTTCAACTATGGTTTTTATAGTCTCTGGCCTTAAATCAAGGTCCTTGATCCATTTGGAATTAATTCTTGTACAAGGTGACAAGTACAGGTCCAGTTTTAATCTTCTACATGTGGAGATCCAGTTTTGCCAGCACCATTTGTTGAAGATACTGTTCTTTTTCCATTGGATTCTTTGGGCCCCTTTGTCAAAGACCAAATGGCTGTAATTTTGTGGGCTTATATCTGGGTCTTCAACCCTTATCCATTGATCTGTGTGTCTATTTTGGAGCCAGTACCAGGCTGTTTTTACAACTATGGATTTGTAATATAGACTAAGATTTCGTATGGTGATACCTCCAGCAGTGTTTTTGTTACTCAGGATTGTCTTTGCTATCCTGGGTCTTTTGTGCCTCCATATGAATTTTGAGATTATTTGGTCAACTTCTTTAAAGAATTGCTTTGGATTTTAATTGGTATAGCATTGAATTTGTATATTGCCTTTGGTAGGATGGTCATTTTTACGATGTTGATTCTGCCAATGCAGGAACACGGGAGGTCTTTCCACCTTCTAGTGTCTTCTGCAATTTCTTTCTTGAGGGTTTTAAAGTTTTCATTGTAAAGGTCTTTTACCTCCTTGGTTAGGGTTATACCAAGGTATTTCATTTTTTTAGGGGCTATAGTAAAAGGGATTGTTTCTCTCAGGACTTTTTCACTTCTTTCATTCTGGGCATATAGGAAAGCCACTGATTTTTGTATGTTTACTTTGTATCCTGCTACCCTGCTGAACTTCTCAATTAGTTCCAAGAGCTTCCTGGTGGATTTTTTGGGATCACTCAGGTATAAGATCATGTCATCTGCAAATAGGGAAAGCTTGACTTCTTCCTTGCTAATTCGAATCCCTTTTATGTCCCTTTCTTGTCTTATGGCTTCAGCTAACTCTTCAAGTATAATATTGAATAAAAGTGGTGAGAGTGGACAGCCTTGTCTAGTTCCTGATCAAAGTGGGAAAGCTTTCAGTTTTTCCCCATTAAGTATAATCCTTGCTGTACGCTTGTTGTATATAGCTTTGATTATATTGATAAAGGTTCCTTCCATTCCTACTGTCTGTAGCGCTTTGATCATAAAAGGCTGTTGGATCTTGTCAGAAGTTTTTTCTGCATCTATCGAGAGTATCATGTGGTCTTGGACTTTGGACTGGTTTATATTATGAATTACATTTATTGATTTGCATATGTTGAACCATCCTTGTGTGCCAAGATAAAGCCTACTTGGTCTCTGTGAATGATCTTTTTAATATGCTTTTGAATCCGATTTGCTAAGACTTTGTTAAGAATCTTTGCATCTGTGTTCATCAGAGAGATTGGCCTATAGTTTTCTTTTTTAAGTGTATCTTTATTAGGTTTTGGAATTAAGACAATATTATCTTCATAGAAGGAATTTGGTAGTGTTCCTTCCTTTGAAATTTGTTGGAACAGTTTAAGGAGTATTGGTGTTATTAACTCCTTAAATGTCTGGTAGAACTCTATGCTGAATCTATCTGGTCCAGGACATTTTTTGGTGGGAAGATTTGAGATTACTTCCTCAATTTCCTTATATGTTATAGGACTATTTAAATAATTCATAACTTCCTGATTCAATTTAGGTAAGTTGTGTTTACTTAGGAATTCATCCATATCTTTTGTGTTGTCATATTTCACAGAGTATAAGTTTTTGAAATATGATGTTATAATTCTCTGGACTTCTTGAGTATCAGTAGTGATAACTCCATTTTCATTTCTAATTTTATTAATTTGGGTTTTCTCTCTCTTGCTTTTGGTTAATTTAGCTAGGGGTGTATCAATCTTATTGATTTTTTCAAAGAACCAGCTTTTTTAAAAATTTTTTTATTATTATTATTTGTTCAATTATGCACGTATGTGTGTGCACGCATGTTTGTGTGTGTGTGTGTGTGTGTGTAGAACCATGGACGAATTCGGAACCACCATGGATGCCTCCACCTCCTCCTTGTTTACTCTGCCCTGGGATTCACAAGCTCCGCCCTACCAGGACCAGAAACGCAAGCCGCCCCTGCTTCTGCCTGGCGTCTATACATGGGGTCTAGGATCCGAACTCAGGACCTTCTGCCTGCAAGGCAGAGGCTTAACCCCTGAGCCACCTCTCCAGCCCCAGAACCAGCTTTTTGACTGGTTGATTTTCTCTATCGTTTTCCTAATCTCAATTTCAGATATTTCTCCCCTTATTTTGCTAATCTCGTCTCTTCTACTGCTTTTGGGATCAGATTGCTCTAGTTTTTCTAAAGCTTTAAGCTGCATTGTTAAGTTGTTTATTTCTGATGTTTCCATTTTTTTGATGTAGGCATTAAGAGCTATGAACTTACCTCTTAGGACAGCTTTCATTGTGCCCCAGAGATTTTGGTAAGTTGTATTTTCATTATCGTTCACTTTCAGGAAATGTTGAATTTCCTTTGTGATTTCTTCCTGAATCCAGTTCTCATTCAGCATCATAGTGTTAAGTTTCCAGGAGTTAGTGTATTTTCTGTCTTTTGTTGTGTTTTGAATGTCCAGCTTTAGGCCGTGGTGATCTGATAGGGCACAGGCTAGAATTTCAAATTTCCTGTATATGTGGAGATTCATATGTGGAGAAAGTTCCGTGTGATGCTGAGAAAAATGTGTATTCTTTGGTATGTAGATGAAAAGTTCGATAGAGATCTGTAAGATCCATTTCTTTAAGGGTTTGATTAAGTTCCAAAGTGTCCCTGTTAAGTTTTGACCTGTTGATCTATCCTATGTTGAGAGGGCAGTGTTGAAATCCCCAAGAATTATCATTTGGGGGTTGATTTCTCGCTTTAGATGCTGTAGGATTTTCTTAATGAATGTGGAGGGGCCTGTATTGGGTGCATATATGTTCAGTATTGTGAAGTCTTCCTGGTGAATTGTTCCTTTGACTAAAATGTAGTATCCATCTGTGTCTCTTATGATTTTTTTGGGTTTGAAGTCCACTTTGTCCCCCAGCATAATGGCTACCCCTGTCTGTTTCCTGGTTCCATTAGCTTGCAGAATTTTGGACCAGCCTTTCATTTTTAGGATGTGTTTATCTTTTGTGGTGAGATGAGTTTCCTAAAGGCAGCAGATTGATGGGTTGTGATTTTTAATCCAAGTTTGTAATCTGTGTCTCTTAATCCGTGAGTTAAGCCCATTGACATTTAATGTTATAATGGAGAAATTCTTTTTAATTCTAGACATTTTTTATGTTTAGTGGATTTTGTAAGCTTATTATTTTACATTTATATTTTTGTGGTATTATACTTCCCTTCTGTCCTCCTGGATACACTTGTTCTTTTCTTCAAGTTTGCATATCATTTCTAGCATTTTTTGAAGGCCTGGTTTGGTAGACATGTATCCCTTTAAGTTGTCTTTGTGCTGGAAAATTTTTCTTTCTCCCTCAATCATGACAGATAGTTTTGCTGGGTATATCAATCTGGGTTTGCATTTTTGCTCATTTAATACTTGAAGTACGTCTCTCCAAGCTCTTCTTGCTTTTACTGTTTCCATTGAGAAGTCATTTGTTATTTTAATAGGTTTGCTTTTAAAGGTGACTTGCTTTTTTTCTCTTGAAGCTCTCAGCACCTTTTCTTTGTCTTGAATGTGGAGTGTTTTGACTATTATTTGCCATGGCAATTTTCTATTTTGGTCATATCTGTTTGGAGTGCAAAATGCCTCTTGTATTTGGATGGGCCTCTCATTCTTCAGTTGAGGGAAGTTTTCATTTATGATAATTTGAAAAATTTCCTCAGGTGTGGTATTTTGAGATTCTTGCTCTGGTACTCCATGAATGCGCATGTTAGGCTTCTTCAGAGTGTCCCATATTTCTTGAATGTTCCTCTCAAGTATCTTTTTGGCTTTAACAATCTTTTCCATTGAGCTGGTTAATTCTCCCACTTTGTCTTCAAGATCTGAAATTCTATTTTCTGCTTCGTTAGTTCTGTTGATAAGACTCTCTGTTGAGCTTTGGGTTGAAGATAGCTTGTCTTTTAGTTCAATTTTTAACTCTGCCTGAGACTGTTTTAACTGCTCTATGCCTATTTTTGTTTCTTGAACTGTTTTTCTCAACTCCTCCAAATGCCTGTTGTGTTCCTGTTCAAAGTGGCTGATTCTGTTGTTTAACTCCTCTTGGATTTCCTCTTTCATAGTATTAATCATGGTAATGATCATACTTTGAAAGTCGTTGTCTTGGGTCTGGCTTTCTTGGCTGTTTTCTGTGAATTTGTTCTGGTTGGAATCCATCATTAAGGGGTTAATTCTTTCAGTGGGAGATTGGTCTTCTTGGGTTTTGTTTTTCATGAACCTGCACTTTGACTTGGGCATTGTTGTTTTGTCTTCTAGGGCTTTTCAGTTTCTGTGTGTTTTTGACTGATTTAGTTGGTATTACTACACTTGGGCAGTTATTACTAGTGCTTGCCTTGGGGTTGGGAATGTTTGTCTTTTGTTATTGTCATTTCCTAGTTGAGGCTGTTAGGCTGTTAGTACATCAGTTAAGTCAGGTTAAGTAGACAAGGATTGAATATTAATATGGTAGTGCACTTTTACGATGTAGTATCTTGGTGGTATGTGAGGGTGAGTGGTATGATCTCTGGAGTTGTATATGTTTTTGGGGGGCTTTATGGAAAAGTTAATCTATAGTGATTAATATTAGAAAGGAACAGTAAGGTGAAAAAAAGGAGGTTTACTTATCTTTGGGCTGGATGTGAAGAATCTCTCCCATGTGATAGGATGATTGTAGAGGTTTACAGATTATGACCTTTGACCCTTAGAACTTTGCTTGAGTTTTCTTTGGACTCTCTTGAATTCTGAGTAGCAGTGTATCTTCTGTAGACCACGTGTGTGGGTCCCCGGTAGGCCAGAGAGGCAGAGGGACTGATGTTGATGGCAGAATTCTTCACCCGGGACCTGGGACTTGGCTTAGTGTCCCACCCAAACTCCAGGGATGGAGGAAAGTGAGCAAGTCCTGTCCAGTTGGGCAGACAGGCAGGCGGGAGGGAGAAAGGGGCCCCAGGCCCGGGCGTGGCCCAGGCCAAAACTGGAGGCAGCCTGGGTGCTGCCTGGACGCGGGGCAACCTGGGCGGGGCTGGGGGGGGAGCTCACCTGGGGGGGTCTGGTGGAGTGGGGAGCGGGAGGCATGGTCGGTCGGGCAGACAAAAGGCGTCGCAGGAGGGAGACCCCAGGTTAGCCTCTTATCTTCACATGGGTTGCATTCACAGGTCTGTACTCCTACACACAGAGATGCATGCACACAAATCACACACATTAAAAAAAAATTGCCAGAAAGCCAATTCTTAGGAATAAAATCAATGCCTTAGTTTAGAGTAAGCCCTCCAGAGGACCAAATCTAACACGCCTGAAAACTATTTTTTTTTGAGAAAAGCAGATTGCTCCATGGAATGCCTTGTTCGGATGTGTCTGAAGTTTTCCAAGCCTGAAAAAAGCCAAGTCATGAGGGAATCAATTGTATCAAATGATGAAAGCAACTTCCTGATAAAATATAATTTAACACTCTAGAGAGAGTAACACTGGTAAATAATAAACATAATATGTAATAATATATAATAAACATAGTTAAAATACTGTTAATAAGACCCAGAAATTATTTAAAAAATACATATAAAGAATTCACAGAACAATATAGGTTGTTAACAATATTTTAAAAAATGTTAAATGAATAAGTGAATTTATATAAATCAAATGTATAAATTCAATTCAATGATCATTTTTAATCTGCATGCTGACTTGTAAGAACTGGGAAATACTAGGCAGTATTTCTGAGCAGTAACAAAGGAAATGAAAAGCACTTAGGAATAAATTTGACAAAATATATAAAAGATCTATACCCTGAAACAAAGGCCAGAATTTTAAAAAAGTCAAGGAAATGTTCTTATTTATGAATGAGGAGCACAGTATTATTAACAGTTGCCAAGTTGGTCTCAAGAATTGATTCCTTGATTTTAAACCAAAACTATTGGAAAGAATTAAAAAGAAAGGATGTAAAATGACCAAAGGTTTCAAATTACCTGACATAAATATTGCTTATGAATCTGTACAAAAAAAAGAGATGTACTCACATCCAGGTAGGTAAATAAAACAAAAAGACAGAGTAGAAAGGCCAAAACTGCAGCTGTTTCTAAACAAAGGTGCTAAAGCAATTCAATAGGAAAAAGAAAACTAGTTTTTGACAAATAATGGTGGAATTCTTGGTTATGTATGCAGAATAAATCATTTTCCTAGATACTAATTTTCATTCTAAACAACTGCTATGTTAAAACAATTACTAGGTTTAAATATAATATCTAAGATATTAAAACTGCTTAAGAAATGGAGAGTCATGGTGATGATGCATGCCTCAGGTGCACTGCCCAGTGGTTGGGCAAAAGATTTTACAATCTGGGCTACACAGTCAGTTACCAGCCAACTGGACTATGAGACCCTATCTCAGAAAGAAAAAAAAAAGAGAGAGGAAAGGAGGGGAGAGGAAGGAAACAGAGGGAAGTAGAGGGGAAGGAAGGAAAGCGAGCAAACAAGGAAGAGTGCAAAACTGCAAAAGAAAATCAACAAACTATAATCCAGAACTTCAGAGACTCTATATCAACCACCTAGAACTAGGCCAGATTAATCTCTCCCCATCCTGAAGCTCAGGGAAATTTGCGGAAGAGGGGGCAGTAAGATTGTAAGAGCAAAAGGAAGGGAGGAGCAATGATATGCAAGATACTTCCCACAAGTTAGGGCCGAAGCAATCATAATTGAACTTTGCATGCCCTGCGCAATGTCCAACACACTATTGACCCCACAAAGTCTAGCATTTGCTGAAGGCACCAAGATCCTTGGAGGCAAAGGATTGACAGCCATAGTAGTGTTCCTATGCTTAAGGGGAACACGGGAAAGGGTTCAGGGAAATGCCACTGGGTCCTTGTACGTCATCGGAGAGGAGGGCCCAGAGGAGAGTCTGGCATGCACATTAAAGGATTCTCTGAGGTTTGGGAGGGGAAGCACTAGAGGATAGGGAGAGAGGGGTGAGGGGAGGGGGAGCAGGGGGGTGGGGGGGAGGAGGAGGGAGGGTGGGAACCTGGGAACCAGTGTACCTATTAAGTTTGTATGAGTGGAAATAATAATAAAAAATGTTTAAAAAAAAAAAGAAAAGAAAGCTCTTGTTCCCTTCCTTAATCGCCCCCCAAAAAAGAAGGTAAAGGGAGGGAGAGAGGGAGGGAAGGAGGGAAGGAGGAAGAAATAAGCAAAGAAGAGAGAGAAAGAAAGGAAGGAAGGAAGGGAAGAAGGAAGGAAGGAAGGAAGGAAGGAAGGAAGGAAGGAAGGAAGGAAGGAAGGAAGGAAGGAAGGAAGGAAGGAAGGAAGAGAGAGAGAGAGAAAAAATAAGAAAAGTTAGCAGAACACACTGCTTTAGTTAGGTTTTAAGCATCTATAGCAAAGTTTCTGACAAGAAAAGAACTCAGGGGAGAAGGGTTCATTTGGATCCTAACTCCACGTTACCTCCCATAACTGTTGGGAAGTCCCAGCGACAGGAGTTCTATGCAGCTGGTCATATCACATCCACAGTGGGAAAGCAGACAGGAAATTACTGTGCACACAGATGCCAGTGCTCAGCTCTTTTTTTTCCAGCTTACAGAGGCTGGCAGGGGTGCCACTCCCTTCAGGCTTTGTCTTCCCACATCAATTAGTGTAATCAATACACAAGCATGCCAGAAGGCTTATTAACCTTTATCTAGAGAATTCCTTTCAAATGAGCCTGAAGGCCTGCCTCCTAGGTGTTGGATTGAGGATTAGTACTACGCATCACAAAACATAAAATATTTCACATATATATGTATACACACACACACACACACACACACACACACATATATGTGTGTCTTTTTTTTTTAACTAAAGTCTTTTAAGCCAAAAACCTACCACTCAAAACAAACACAGACAAAGATAAGCAAATGTTTAATCAAAAACAAGATAAGACTTTCATGAGAAGGACTGAAATTAATTGATAAAGAACAGAAATGTGGAGCAGCTAGAGCTGGTAGTTAACAGGAAGGACCAAATAGTTACTAAACTGGTGTGAACTAATGGTGTTAGTAGTTGCATGTTATACATGGAAAGTCACTATAAAATCACTTTGTCATTGATTACTATAATAAGTCAAGCTTATGGGTTGATAGGCGAGTTGAAAGAAATACTTAACCATACTTAACTTATTTTTTTAGATTCAGGAACTTTTTATGTATGTGTATGTGTGTATGCACGTATGTGTATGTGTGTGAGAGTATATGTGTACCTGTGTACATGTGGAAGCCAAGGATGTCTTTCTCAATAACTTTCTATTTTATTTATTTAAATCTCTCAATTGAACCTTAAGTTTGTCATTTCTAGTTAATCTCATTTCCAGCTTGCTCTAGGGATCCCTGTCTCTTGCCTGCTGAGACCTGGGATTAGAGGTGGTTGTCACATCTGCCTGGATTTTTACAAGGGTGTGGGGAACCAAAATTCCTCCCCTCAAGTTTACACAGCAAGCACTTTTAACCTCTAGAACACCCCCCTGGGTCCTGGAGAAAGGAACTTTATTCCTTTTTTTTTTATAATGCCATCTTGAAAGAACAATTTGGCGGGGCTGCTTACAACATATGGTAGTTGAAGTCTGAAGCCTTAGGATGGGAGACTGAAACAAAGGGAAATATTTAGTTTTTTTTTTCTATTTCACTTATCAACATTCTTTTATTACTTCAAAACCGAGTTTCCTTTTCACCATTCAGAGCACACTGTTTATTCCTCAACATGGATGGCATTTATTTTATTCTGCTTTGCTTTATGGGCACTTTATAGCTAGGTTTATATCTCTATCAAATTAGTGGTGCTTTTAGTCCAAGGACTTACCCTGTTCATCTTCGTGTCTCCAAAGCACACATATAAAACACAGACTTCTAGCGGATCGAGGGCCACTACACATGTGATAAACTAATGGTTTTCTTTCCAGAATAACTTCATACAACATCAGAAATATTCTTTTTTTTTTTTTCAGAGCTTGAAAGCTTATTTTTTTTATTAAAAATTTAATTATACGTTTTAAAATTTTTTACCAGTTCCCTCCCTCCCCCCTCCCCTTCCCCCAGTGTCTCCCCCCCAATTCCCAGAGAGTCCTTTATTGTGTGCGCCTAACTCTCCACTGGGTCCTCCTCTCCGATGACATATAAGGACCCAGTGGCATTTCCATAAGCCCTTTCTCTTGTTCCCCTTAAGCATAAGATTACTACTATGGCTGTCAATCCCTTGCCTCCAGGGGTCTCGGTGCCCTTAACAGATGCTAGACTTTATGAGGGCAACAGTGCGCTGGACATTGCGCAGGGCATGCAAAGTTCCATTATGATTGCTTTGGCCCCAACTATTGTTGAGAATCTTGCAAATCGTTGCTCCTCCCATCCTTTTGCTCTTACAATCTTACCGCCCCCTCTTCCGCAAATGTCCCTGAGCTCCAGGATGGGGAGAGATTAGGCTGTCCTAGTTCTATGTGATTGATATAGAGTCTCTGAAGTTCTGGATTGTGGTTTGTTGATTTTCTTTTGCAGTTTTGCTGCTCCTGCAATTCCCTTCACTCCATTCTGCTGGGCACTGTATGTCACCCCCTGGCCAGAGACAAAAAGCTGTTAAACTGGAGTCTTGTTGTAATAGCACATTCAAGGGTAGATGTAATAAGAGTAGGAAACCTCA
The DNA here is from genome assembly GCA_023101885.1 of Typhlomys cinereus. Lineage (NCBI taxonomy): Eukaryota > Metazoa > Chordata > Mammalia > Rodentia > Platacanthomyidae > Typhlomys > Typhlomys cinereus. Next base: position 1,189,392 of record JALPQD010000111.1, on the reverse strand, counting down.
CTGAGGGCGGGGTCCATTACCCATTTGCAAAATGATTACTTTTTATCTGCTAGACTATATGCCCTCCCCTTCTGGTGAGATCAGGAAAGAACGTCTGTGAACTTAACCAGGTTTCTCATTACTTACTTGCAGACCTTGATGGAGGCCTATTTTCTCTGCTGTAACATGGTCTCCTCTCTCCTTGTTTCTGGTGTGGCCCTCCTAACCCATCTCTCTTGTTCATAATCCTTGCAATTACTGTGTTACATAGGTTTACTTTTGAGTGTCCCAATGTGGGCTGGGCGAATTTGGTACTAGGAGCCATCTATTAGGGAGTACATACGGCGCTTAATTTTCTGGGTTTGGGATACTTCACTTAATATAATTCTTTCTAATGACATCCATTTCCCAGCAAATTCCAGTAATTCATCATTTTTGATGGCTGAGTAGTACTCCATTGTATAGATGTACCACAGTTTCCTTATCCACTCGTCAACTGTTGGACATTTAGGTTGATTCCATGACTTTGCTATTGTAAACAGTGCTGCTATGAACATGGTCGAGCTTGTGCTATCGAGGCGAACCTCTGCTGCTTGGGGGGTTATTCCCAAAAGTGGGATAGCAGGGTCATATGGCATTTCAATCTTTAATTTCTTCAAGAATCTCCAGACGGCTCGCCAGAGTGGCTGTATGAGCCTGCATTCCCACCAACAATGTAGGAGAGTTCCCCTCTCCCCACATCCTCTCCAGCATTTGTCGTTGTTGTACTGTGGATTTTTGCCATCCTGACCGGGGTGAGATGATATCTCAGGGAAGTTTTGATTTGCATTTCCCTGATGGCGAAGGAAGTGGAGCATTTTTTAAGATAATTGTTAGACATTTTAATTTCATCCCTGGTAAAGTTTCTTTGAAGTTCCAGGGCCCATTTTTAATTGGCCAGTGTTTTCCTTGGAGTTTAATTTTCTAAGTTCTTTGTGCACTCTGGACAGTAGAGCTCTGTCAGATATGTGGTTAGTGAAGATTTTCTCCCATTCTGTGGGTTGCCTTTGAGCTCGTGCGACAATCTCTTTATCTGAACAGAAGCTCTTTAATTTCACAAGATCCCAACTGTTGAGAGTTGGTAGCAGTGACTGTGCCATTGGATGTCTGTTTAGGAAGTGTTGGCCTAGCCCAATCAGCTCGAGGGAGTTCCCTATCCTTTCAACTATGGCATCAGAAATATTCTTGCATGAGCTTGAATGTGAGTCACTCCCCACAAGGTCATGTGTTTGAATCCTTAGCTGCTCTTAATGTTTGGGAAGGTTGTGACATCCTTAAGACGCAGAACCTTTCTGGTGAACAGCACATCTCAGGAGGTGGGGCTTATGACTTGGTGACCTGCGCTGCTTCTTTTGTCTCTCTTGTGTTCTTTACCCTTTCTGGTCCTTACTGTGAGGTAAACCGGCCTGTCACCTCTGCCTTCAACTATTCCGCTTTGTGATTTCTGCCATAAATGAGCTGTATCTCTGGAAGCATGAGTCAAAGAAACCATCCTCTTTCCCCAAAGTTGCTTAGATCTGGTACTGCATCCCAGCAGCAAAATAAAAGTAGCTGCAACAATCGTTTGGCATGGCATTGGCTCAAGTAGACCATAGCCTTCTATTCTCTCTCTACCCCGCTCCTCTAAAATTTCCTCTTCCCCAGGATCAATGACAATAATGACAGTCATGGTTAGCCGACTGTGCTTTCAGAGCAATCAGAATAGAGAGAAGAGGGAAGAAATGATGGTTTGAAAAAAACAGCTAAAGTCTGAAAACGTGTCCTCCATTTTCTCACTTAGTTTTCACAAATCAGTCTGTTTAGCTTGAACATAGAGTAAACTATTCTTCAGAGCCTAGGAAGCTAGCTCAGTTAGTAAAGTGCTTGTCTTATGAGCAACAGTACCTGAGTTCAATCCCCAGAGTCCACATTCAAACATAAAAAAAAAATGTCAGATGTGGTGATTCAAGCCTGAAATCCCACGTGCCGTTAAGTGGAGATAGAAAAATCCTCCAAGTTCCACAACTACTTGATTAGCTATGTGGTATCAGCCAGTCCAGTAAGAAATTCCATCTCAAAAAGCAATACAAATGGTACCTGAGGAACAATGGTGAAGGTCGTCTTTTAGCTTTGAAGCACACACACATACTGACACACAGACACACACAGACACACGCACACACACCCACACACACACACACATAAACACATTCACTCACATAAAGACATAAAGACTGCTAAAAGTTACAAATCTGGCAAATCACAAACTAACTGTAACCATAAACTCATGTTGTGTCCTTTGCAAGAGAATCTTCTAAAAAGACACAGACAAAATGAGTTCTGTCTGCTCATTTCATTTAAATAACCAATCACAGTGAGGAAGAGAATCCAGGTTGGGGAGTCTCGAATTCTTATTTGCCTTCGATAATTAAAGAAGTGAATGCAGCCCAGTCCTTTCAACAACAACGTATTTCTCCTGAGATCCAGGCAAAACCATGTCCAAGAGACTTAATTTGGTCATTCACATGGTTCAACTTTTCTTTGTTTTCATTGTCATTTGGAATTAAAATTAAATTTGGTACATTTCTGTCCATTTTCATAGTAATTATGTCATTAGTGAACAAGGTGATTTCATCAAATAAAGTCATTAGAATTGCATACCAAAGATCTGGACCCAATAAAAATGATCCCAATAATTCATGGATATACATAAGCCTAGGTTGAATAAAAAATAAAAATAAATTTTACCAGCAAGAGTCCTAATCCTCAGAAAAGTTTTTAACTGCTATGTATGTTTGGCTAAACTTCAAATATATAAAAGGGTAACTGTTCGCTGCCAACAAAAGGCAGGGCTACAATGATTTCCCAAATTAGAAGCATGCAAAAAATAATATTTCTAGTGAATTCACATTGAATTCTGAATGAGCATAAAATCTCTAGTAGATTTACATTGAATTCTGAATGGCCATTCTATTGCAAAATTTTAGTTGCTATCTACTGTTTTAGAAATATCTGACTATATTCTATAATTACATGTCTGTGTATTTATGGCATCCAAAATCATTCAGACACTTTCTCATCCTGATCTTCGTCTTTGGAATTTTTTTAACAATATCTGCTTTCTTTTCATAATATGGTTTTCAAAATCAGTCTTTATAGCTATTCTATATTCTTACCAGCAATTGGCCTAGCTATCACATTTCTTGTTGTCATTTCTAACAGAGTCACAGTGTATGATTTCATTTTTAATTTTCACTTATGATAATACTGAAACAACAACTTTTCATGTGTTGACTTGTTATATACTCTTGATGAAATATCTGTTTAAATCTTACTTACTTTTAGGCAATTTCTTTTCTTCTTTCTTTTTGTTTCTTTGAGACATGGTCTTATGTGGACCAGGCTAGTCTCAAGCTCACTATGAAGGTGAAGACCTTTAAACTCCTGATTCTCTTGCCACTGCCTATGAAGTACAGACACACATGACCTTGCCTAGCTTGTTTTCTTATTGCCGAAGTTTAAATGCTATTTATATATTTACATAAATCGATACACATGTATATAACAAATTATACATAAATGTATGACATATTACATACATTTATATTAAATATCATATAAATTTATATGAACAAAGTATATATATTTATAAATAGCAGTCATTAGTTACATACGGGCTTACGAATATTTCCTTTTATTCTGCACCTTGTATTTTCATTCTTCTAAGTTAGCCTTCACTAAGCATAAGTTTTTAACTTTGATGCAACTCAATTTTTCTTTAAAAAAAGATGGTATTTTTAGTGTCATATTAAACCCCCACCAATCAATGAGCAAAAAATTGTAACTAATTCACAAACTCAAGATTACTCCTATATTTTCTTCCAGAAGTTTTACTTTTAAATTGTGATTTTAGTTCCATGATGCCTTTTGAGTTATTATTAGTTTTTTTTTGTATCTCATGAGATAGGTGTTAAAACCATCTTTCTCCATGAAGCACTTAAATGGTTCCAGCACCAATTATTGAAAGGACCATTCTTTCTCTGTGAAATTGCTTTCACCCCTTTGTTAAAATTCAGTGTATGTTTACAGATCTATTTTGGATCTAACTTTTCTGCTTCATCGACTTATGTGTTGCTCAGCATATTGTTTTCATTAGTGTGCCTGTGCTATTTCTTGAAATTAGGTAATGTTCTTTTCTGGGATAACATTTTTGTTCTACTAATAGGCTAAACACCACTTGAATCTGCTTTCATTAAAGCTGAATACTGTGTGTCTTGTGATGAACTCTACCTATGATGTAGTTTTAATATATTGCTGCATTTGAAGTGGATTGGAATATTTTTATCTAAGATGAGATATTGTGTGAGATTTAATTATCTGTTTTTTCACAAGTTTTAATTTTTAATTTTATGCATTCTCTTTTTCTCAATATTAGAAGACAGTATATAGAAAAGATATGAAAGCTTTTAAAAAATGTTGGGTTAAACATACCGAACATGGAATTTTCATTTTGGGAAGAAATTTCAATTTATAGATTTCTATTTCTAAATTCAGACTTTAACAGCAATATCTACCTTCAAACCATCCATAACGTATCCTTGTATGTTTCATGGCTTGTATGGTTCGAGGGTCGATAAATATCACCCCAGTCTGTGAGAAGTGTCAGGAATCCACTTCTGCTACTAGCTTTCAAGTATCTGTGCAGTGAGAAATTACATCTTTTTTCCTCTTTCCAGTTATTGTTCAATTTTTATTTTAGCTTTGATTTTACTTTTCAGTCTTTTCAGGGATTTAATTGTGTCTTTCATCTTTTATTTTCAAAAAACTACCTTTCGTTTTACTGAGTATTCTAGTGTTGCTAGTGTTACTGATTTCTGATCTAAGCTATTTATGCTCATCTAGATCTAATGTTTTTCTTTAGGACTTCAGTGAGAAAACTTGGCTCACTGTTTCATGACTTCCTTCATTTCTAATATTAGCATTTAAAATAGAAGTACCTTAACTGCATTCCTCATATTTTGAAGTATTTTTCTTCATTCCGTTAATATCTGCTCAAACTTTTTGCTTAACCCTTGTGTTATTTGGAAGTTTGGTTTAATATCCAAGTGTTGGAAAATTTTTCATGATATCTTTAAGTCACTGATTTATATTTTAATTCTTTTCTCTTTTATTTATTTATTTATTCATTTATTTATAGTTTTACAAATATATTGAGTACTTATCTCTGCTTCTCTCCCCCCCTCCCTTCATCAATCCGTTCCACTCCTTCTCACCCTCTTGCCTGGCAGCTTCTATGGATTCCAGGGTTCCCTCTGGCTTGTCTACACCTGTGAGGGTTCAGGTCTCTTGTGACATATCAAGCTGCCTCTCTCAGGCCACCCCACTGATAGGGGCATTTCCCTCTACTCATCCAGCTCTAATCCTAAGGTTTCCATTGTGTGTTCTTATCTCTCTTGAGTTCCTCACTAGTCCATGGGGACATGTTGGTATGTCAGTCATTATGCAGGTCTGGTAAGAACAAGTCTCAGTGCAGTGAGTTCCTGGATGCTGCAGACCTGCCTTGAATGGAATGTATTGTACAAAGGTGAACTGTCCAATCTTCAGGTTTTTAATCACTTACTGCCCCCTCTTCCATGAGGTTCCCTAAGCCTTAGGATGGGGACAGATTAGGTTGGCCTGACGACTTGATTCTGGGTGAGTATTGTGGATCAATGGTATTCTGGATTATGGCTGGCATTGTTGTCCACTTCACTGCTCTTCTACTGGTCTAGGCTCATTCTGTCAGAGTGTGGAAGAAGACTTAGGCTGAGTGCTAATGATCTTCAAATCTATGAATATAATAGTAGCTATTTACAGAGCAGTTTTATACTATCTTCCTAGTATAGGTTCATAGGTGGGCTTTCATTTTCCCTATTGATCTATTTCCTCCCCTTTTTTAGATTCTTTTTTTAACATTTTTTATTATTATTATTTCCAGTCATAAAAACTTAACAGGTACGCCAGTCCCCTCCCTCCCTAAACCTCCTCCCAACTCCCCTGTTCCCCCCGGCCTTCACCCCATCCCCCAGTGCCTCCCCCCCAATCCTGGGAACATCCTTTAATGTGCATGACAAACGCTCCTCTGGGTCCTCCTCTCCCATGAGGTGCAGCATTTCCCAGAACCCTTTCCTGTGTTCCCCTTAGGCTTAGGAACATTATTGTGATTGTCAGTCCCTTGCCTCCAGGGATCCTAGTGCCTTTAGTTCATGCTAGACTTTGTGGGGTCAATAATGTTTTGGACATAGCGCAGGTCATGCAAAGTCCTATTATGATTGCTTTGGCCCTAACTTGTGTGGAGTATCTTGCATATCATTACTCCTCCCTTCTTTGTGCTCTTACAATCTTACCGCCCCCCCCTTTCCGCAAATTTCCCTGAGATTCAGAATGGGGAGAGATTAGGCTGGCCCACTTCCAGGTGGCTGATATAGAGTCTCTGATGTTCTGAATTATGGTTTGTTGATTTTTTTTTCGGTTTTGCTGCTTCTGCAATGCCCTTGGCTCCATCCTGATGGGTATTGGATGTCACCACCTGGCCAGAGATAAAAACCTGTTAAACTAGAGTCTTGTTATAAGAGTATATTCAAAGGTAGATGGAATAAAAGTAGGAGACTGCAGTGAGAGAGGGGCCAATCACCCATTTGCAAAATGGTTACTTTCTATCAGGCAGCCTATATGCCCTTCTCTTCTGGTGAGATCATACCCCATCAGTTGCAAATAATCAGGAAGGAAAGTCTGTGAACTTAACCAGATGTCTCATTACTTACTTGCAGTCCTTGATGGTGGCCTATTTTCTCTGCTGTAATATGGTTCCCTCTCATCTTGTTTCTGGTGGGGCCCTCCTTCCCCATCACTCCTGTTTATAATCTTTACAATTACTGTAGGTATTACAGAGATTTGTCTTTGAGTGTCTCTAAGTAGGGTTTGGTACTAGGATCCACCTATTAGGGAGTACATATGGCACTTAATTTTCCATGTCTGGGATACTTCACTCAATATAATTATTTCTAATTCCATCCATTTCCTGGCAAAGTCCATTAATTCATCATTTTTGATGGCTGAGTAGTATTCCATTGTATAAATGTACCACATTGTCCTTATCCACTTTTCAACTGTTGGACATTTGGGCTGATTCCATGACTTTACTATTGTAAACAGTGCTGCTATGAACATGGTCATGCTTGTGCTATCAAGGTGAATTTTTGCTGTATGGAGGGTTATTCCCAAAAGTGGAATAGCAGGGTCATATGGCATTTCAATCTTTAACTTCTTTAAGAGTTGCCAGATGGCTCGCCAGAGTGGCTGTATGAGCCTGCACTCCCACTAGCAATGTAGGAGAGTTCCCCTCTCTCCACATCCTCTCCAGTGCTTGGTGTTGTTTATATTGTGGATAATTTGCCATCCTGACAGGGGTGAGATGATATCTCAGGGAGGTTTTGATTTGCATTTCCCTGATGGCTAATAATGTGGAGCATTTTTTAAGATATTTGTTAGACATTTTAATTTCGTCCTTGGTAAAGTTTCTTTTAAGTTCCAAGGCCCATTTTTTAATTGGACCACTTGTTTCCTTGGTGTTTAGTTTTCTCAGTTCTTTGTGCACTTTGGATAATAGAGCTTTATCAGATATGTGGTTAGTGAAGATTTTCTCCCATTTTGTGTGTTGCCTTTGTGCTAGGGTTACAATCTCTTTATCTGAACAGAAGCTCTTTAATATCACAAGATCCCATCTGTTGAGTGTTGGCTGTAGTGACTGTGCTATTGGATGTCCATTTAGGAACTGTTGATCTAGCCCAATCAGCTCAAGAGAGTTCCCTACCCTTTCAACTATAGTTTTTATACTCTCTGGCCTTATATCAAGGTCCTTGATCCATTTGGAATTAAGTCTTGCACATGTGACAGTTTTAATCTTCTGCATGTGGAAATCCAGTTTTGCCAACACCATTTGTTGAAGATGCTGTTCTTTTTCCATTGGATTTTTTGGGCCCCTTTGTCAAAGATAAAATGGTTGTAATTTTGTGGGCTTATATCTGGGTCTTCAACCCTTATCCATTGATCTGTGTATCTATTTTGGAGCCAGTACCAAGCTGTTTTTATAACTATGGATTAGTAGTATAGACTAAGGTTTGGTATGGTGATACCTCCAGCTGTGTTTTTGTTACTCAGGATTGTCTTTGCTATCCTGGGTCTTTTGTGCCTCCATATGAATTTTGAGATTGTTTGGTCAACTTCTTTGAAGAATTGCTTTGGGATTTTAATTGGTATAGCATTGAATTTGTATATTGCCTTTGGTAGGATGGTCGTTTTTACGATGTTGATTCTGCCAATGCAGGAACACGGGAGGTCTTTCCACCTTCTGATGTCTTCTGCAATTTCTTTCTTGAGGGTTTTAAAGTTTTCATTGTAAAGGTCTTTTACCTCCTTGGTTAGGTTTATACCAAGGTATTTCATTTTTTTAGGGGGTATAGTAAAAGGGATTGTTTCTCTCAGGGCTTTTTCACTTCTTTCATTCTGGGCATATACGAAGGCCACTGATTTTTGCACATTTATCTTGTATCCTGCCACCCTGCTGAACTTCTGTATTAGTTCCAGGAGCTTCCTGGTGGAGTTTTTGGGAGTTTCAGGTATAAGATCATGTCAAATAGAGATAACTTGACTTCTTCCTTACTGATTTGAATCCCTTTTATCTCCCTTTATTGTCTTAGGCTTCAGCTAAGACTTCAAGTACAATATTGAAAAGAAGTGGTGACAGTGGACAGCCTTGTCTAGTTCCTGATTGAAGTGGGAATGCTTCAAGTTTTTCCCCATTGATATAATCCTTGCTGTTGGCTTGTTGTATACAGTTTTTATTACATTGATAAAGGTTCCTTCGATTCCAACCTTCTTTAGGGTTTTGATCATAAAGGGCTGTTGGATCTTGTCAAAAGCTTTTTCTGCATCTATTGAGAGTATCATGTGCTCTTGAACTTTTGACTGCTTTATATGTGACTTACATTTATTGATTTGTGTATGTTGAACCAACCTTGTGTGCCTGAGATAAAGCCTACTTGATCCCTGTGGATGATCTTTTTGATATGTTTTTGAATCAGATTTGCTAAGACTTTTTTAAGAATCTTTGCATCTGTGTTCCTCAGAGAGATTGGCCTACAGTTTTCTTTTTAAGTGTATCATTATTAGGTTTTGGAATTAAGACAGTATTAGCTTCATAGAAGGAATTTGATAACATTCCTTCCTTTGCTATTTGATGGAACGGTTTAAGGAGTATTGGTGTTATTAGCTCCTTAAATGTCTGGTAGAACTCTGTGCTGAATCCATCTGGTCCAGGACATTTTTTGGTGGGAAGATTTGAGATTACTTTCCTCAATTTCCTCATATGTTACAGGACTTTTTAAATAATTTGCAACTTCCTGATTCAATTTAGGTAAGTTGTGTTTACTTAGGAATTCATCCATATCTTTTTGTTGTCAAATTTCACCGAGTATAAGTTTTTGAAATATGACATTATAATTCTCTTGGATTTCTTGAGTATCAGTACCTCCATTTTCATTTCTAATTTTGTTAATTTGGGTTTTCTCTCTCTTGCTTTTGGTTAATTTAACTAGGGGTGTATCAATCTTATTGATTTTTTCAATAAAAACAGCTTTTTGACTGATTGATTTTCTGTATCATTTTCCTAATCTCGATTTCAGATATTTCTCCCCTTATTTTGCTAATCTCCTCCCTTTTACTGCTTTTGGGATCAGATTGCTCTAGTGTCTCTAAAGCTTTAAGCTGCATTGTTAAGTTATTTATTTCTGATGTTTCCATTTTTTTGATGTAGGCATTAAGAGCTATGAACTTACCTCTTAGGACAGCTTTCATTGTGTCCCAGAGATTTTGGTAAGTTGTATTTTCATTATCATTCACTTTCAGGAAATGTTGAATTTCCCTTGTGATTTCTTCCTGAATCCAATTCTCATTCAGCATCATAGTGTTAAGTTTCCAAGAGTTAGTGTATTTTTTGTTGCTTGTTGTGTTGTGGATGTCCAGCTTTAGGCTGTGGTGGTCTGATAAGGTACAGGCTAGAATTTCAACTTTCCTGTATATGTGGAGATTCGTTTTGTTGCCCAATATGTGATCTATTTTGGACAAAGTTCCCTGTGCTGCTGAGAAAAATGTGTATTTTTTGATGCGTGGATGAAAAGTTTGATAGAGATTGTAAGGTCCATTTCAGTAAGAGTTTGATTAAGCTCCAAAGTGTCTCTGTTAAGTTTTTTACCTGTTGAGCTATCCCATGTTGAGACGGTGGTGTTGAAATCCCCAAGAATTATAATTTTGGAATGATTTCTTGCTTTAGATGTTGTAGGCTTTGCTTAATGAATGTGGGGGGGGGCGTATTGGGTGCATATATGTTCAGTGTTGTGAAGTCTTCCTGGTGAATTGTGCCTGTGACTAAAATGTAGTATCCATCTGTGTCTCTTATGATTTTTTTTTTGTTTGAAGTCCACTTTGTCTGATAGCATAATGGCTACCCCTGCCTGTTTTCTGCTTCCATTAGCTTGTAGAATTGTTGACCAGCCTTTTATTTTTAGGATGTGTCTATCTTTTGTGGTGAGATGGGTTTCCTGCAGGCAGCAGATTGATGGACTATGATTTTTAATCCAAGTTTGTAATCTGTGTTTCTTGATTGGTGAGTTAATTTCATTAACATTTAATGTTATAATGGAGAAACTATTTTTAATTCTGGACATTTATTATGTTTGGTGGCTTTTGTAAGTGTATTGTTTCACTTTTAGGTTTTGGCAGTATTATACTTCCCTTCTGTTCTCCGGATATGACTGTTTTTTTCTTCAAGCTTGAGTATCATTTCTAGCACTTTTTGAAGGCCTGGTTTGGTGGACATGTACATCCCTTCAAGTTGTCTTTGTGCTGGAAGATTTTTCTTTCTCCCTCAATCATGACGGATAATTTTGCGGGGTATATCAGCCTGGATTGCATTTTTGCTCATTCAATAGTTGAAGTACATTTGTCCAAGCTCTTCTTGCTTTTACTGCTTCCATTGAGAAGTCATTTGTTATTTTAATAGATTTACCTTTAAAAAGTGACTTTTTTTTCCCTTGAAGCTCTTCACACTATTTCTTTATCTTGAATGTGGAGTGTTTTAACCATTATTTGCCATGGCGAGTTTCTATTTTGGTCATATCTGTTTGGGGTGCTGAATGCCTCTTGTATTTGGATTGGCCTCTCTTTTTTTAGATGTGGAAAATTTTCCTTGATGATAGTTTGAAAAATTTCTTCAGACGTGGTATTTTGGGATTCTTGTTCCAGTATTCCATGAATACACATGTTCAGCTTCTTCAGGGTGTCCCATAACTCTTGAATATTTCTCCCGAGTATCTTTTTGGGTTTAACAACTTCTTCCATTGAGCTGGTTAATACTCCCACTTTGTCTTCAAGATCTGAAATTCTGTTTTCTGCTTCCTTAGTTCTGCTGATAAGACTCTCTGTTGAGTTCTGGGTTGAAGATAACTTGTCTTTTAGTTCAGTTTTAAACTCTGCTTGAGTCTGTTTTAACTGCTCTTTGCCTGTTTTTGTTTCTTGAAGTGTTTTTCTCAACTCCTCCAAGTGTCTTTTGTGTTCCTCTTCAAAGCGATTGATTCGATTATTTAATTCCTCCCGGATTTCCTCTTTCATAGTATTGAACACGGTAATGATCATGTTTAGAAATTCCTTATCCTGGGTCAGGCTTTCTTGGCTATTTTCCATGGGTTTGTTCTGGTTGGAGTCTATGATTTTGGGGTTAATTCCTTCAGTGGGGGATTTGTTTTTTTGGGTGTTGTTTCTCACGGATTTGCACTTTGACTTGGAAATCATGGTTTTAACTCTTAAGACCTTTCAATTTCTGTGTGTTTTCATTGAACTTAATTATTTGCCCTGGGGTTTGGGGTTGGTTGGGGGGAGGTTACCTAGGTCGTAGTGAGTCCCACCTGGACTGCGCGTATCCCGGGTAGGGGGGTGTGGGGGGGTGGGCGTGGGGGTGCTATTAACCTGGGAAGGTGGGGTGTGGCCCAGGGGGTCCTCCCTGGCCCAGTGCAGCACTGGCTCCAGCTGGCTGGTGGGAGGAGCTGGATCCAGTGGGCTTGCTGGGATTTGGGTTTGGGAGGGGTGCTTACCTAAGTTCCCATGAGTCCAGGCTAGACTGCACACATCCTGGGCGGGTGGAGAAAGGCCTTTTTTAGACTCTTGTTCTAGTTAACAGTAACAGGAAAAGTATTCCATTTTTATAAGTGGTTCTTGAGTTCAGTCAGAAAGCTGTTGGTTTGATACTCACTGGTGGTTATCTGTTGCCATGGTGATTTTTATTTCAACTTGGAGATATCATGAGTTGATGAGGCCTGTGATTATTTCTCTCCCTCAGCAGCTTCTACATTATTCCTTGGTACTGTGTAAGCTATCCAGAAAGGAGGAAGTTCTCAGAGCAGTTCTATTTGAAGTATTTGGCCCATGTTCTGTGAGCCATTTGTGTTGCATCTTCAGTAACAGGGTTTTTTGGAGAACAACCAAGAGCAATGGTGAAGGCCTGTATTTTTGGGGGGACCTTGAGAACTCTCTGACCAACATTTTATCAGGAAGTGCCACATTCCTGTTACTTCTATTATATTTCTAATTGTCACTGCTGTACTAAGTGGATCATTTCTGGGCTTTTTTTTTTTTTTGCCCTGTTTTCCTCACTCTGTGCTCATCTCCATAAGGGCTGCCCATTTTTGCTCCTTTCTTTAAAAACATTTTTGGCATATTATTAGCATATGAGGTTCCTATGGGACCTCCTAGAGTCTTAGAGTTTTTCTATAAGTAGCTCTATCCCTCCGATATCCCATCTCCTCATGCCCCTCCAGGTATTTTTCCCAATTATTTCCTCCCTCACCCTAGTTGTCATGGTATCCTAAACTTCCACTTTTAAAGGTTTCACCCTAACCACTCCTTCCCACCTTCCCATTCATTGGTCCCTTTCAAATTTTCTGGCTCTTACATTAATTCTACACCAAATAAATTAACAAGATATCAGTACTAGCACCTGCCTATAAGAGAGAACACGTGGTGCTTATCTTTCCGTGACTGAGATACCTCACTCAATATTAAATTTTCCAATTCCATCCATTTACCAGCAAATTCCATAATTTCATCCTTTCTGATGGGTAAATAATATTCCATTGTGTACATGTACCACATATTCATTACCCATTCCTCTGTTGATTGATACCCATTCCTCATGTTGGCTGATTCCATTTTCTTGCTATTGTGAATAGAGCTGTAATAACCATAGATGAAGAAGTATCTTTGTAATAAAATGTAGAGGCTTTTGGGAATAGTACTATGAGTGGTATAGATGGGTCATATGGGAGTTCCATCTTTAACTTTCTGAGGAGCCACCACACTGATCTCCAAAGAGGCTGTACTAGCTTACACTCCTATCAGCAGTGAATAGATGTCCCATTTTCTCCACATCTATAGCCTTCCTATATTTAATTACATTGTGATTTAAGAACATGTACCAAATGACTCTCTCTCTCTCTCTCTCTCTCTTAATTCTGTTATTATTGAAAAACATATACTACTCACTCTCTCATTAGAGTTTTTAGGGGTCTATCTTAGTGAAGTTTCCTGACACACCCACTGGGGCTGCTACATAAGGGAATCATCTTTTTGTCCTACTTTTTAAAGTTCTCATAAACTGCTTTGTACTGTGGGGTGCAGTACAGTGCCTTAAACACTATAGACAACTTGGAGGTTAGTGAAGTCATGGGGCCCAGACTACAAACTGAGGCTGCGAAAGCAATGCTCAAATCTTTCGTTTACTACTTCTGATGATTACTGACTTGGCAGGACCTGGAATTACCTAGGAGACAAACCTCCAGGAACACCTGTGAGGGGATCCTGTAAAGTAAGTTTAGCATATGGGCTGTGCAAGATTTTCATTAGGTTGATGTAGGGAGACCCCTCCCCCCATAGCAGTGGATGGCACTCTTCCCTGAACTGCATGAAAGGAGGAAGCAAGCTGAGCACTAGAATCCACTTGCTCTCTTATACCTGTCTGAGGATGCTATGAGACCAGATGTTTCCAGCTTCTGCTGCCCTGGCTTCCCCACAATGTTGAACTATCCTTTCTTCCTTAAATTGATTTCCTTGGAGTGTTTCAGTTTAGATGTCTCAATTTTTTCTCTCTCTCTCTCTCTCTCTCTCTCTTTCTCTTTCTCTCTCTGTGATGTGATGTGATGTGATGTGTGTGTGTGTGTGTGTGTGTGTGTGTGTGTGTGTGTGTAACTCCCTTCCCTCAGTGATAAGGGAAGGAGTAAAGGATAAGGAAAAATAATTATAAAATAATCATACCTGTCGTAGTATATGGTAAAATCAATAAATACATAACTTAGAAGTAACAAAGACATTACCTATCCACACATAATGGAGCAGGTGCAGGAAACACAGGCAGATACAGTTATTAAATCAATTTACTATTTATAAATATCCACAGAATGACGAGAGTTTTCTAAGTTCCTACATGTAGTCATATGAAACCACTCTCAAAATTATATTAAATAAGAAATGTTAAAATTAGATTTTGTTTTACCGTCAAATTGCAAAAATGAAAATAAGCATCATACATATAAAAACAGGATAGAAAGGAAGAATGTCAAGTAGAGAAAATGATGAGCATTTACTAAATGGGAGAAAAGAAGCAAATTGAAGAGACATCTAAATTAAATATTCTTTTATATAGTATCTATGATTCTAGATAAATGTAGCTGATAAATCTAAATGGCATATTTTATCAGGAGTTGTTTCTATTCCTAGGAAATAACTAGCTGTTTTATTTAAGAAAAGTATAGACAGTGTTTATTTTTGGAGAAATATCAAGCCATCTGGAAGCTTTTAAATGTTGAATGAAAAAATATTTTGTTTAATCATATGTGATGTTGTTGATGATTTCATTAATTTTTACAGTTTATCTCAGAACAGAAGAGTCTTCTCTATTTGCATTTCTTGGCTTGATACTTTGCATGCTGTGCATGTTCTCAGACACTGGGAAATGATGTTTGTACCTGAGCTCAGTTCACAGCATCCTTAGAGTTTGCGTATTTCTGATGCTCACTGCCGTGGCTCAGGCAGGCTGGCATCTTTAGCTTCAAGGTTGAGATATTCTACATGTTATTTCACTTTGCAATGTAGCACTGCTGTGGGAAAGAGAAAACACTGTATTTCAGGCGTCACTAAGCTCCTCTCACTTCCCTCTACCATATGCTACAGTTTTTATGGAAGACCTTACTTCAGTCTTCTTGTAAAACTATGCAGAAATAGAAGAGAAATCCTTGACTGTTGTTTTTCAAGGCAAATCCTTGTTCTTGTCCAGTTATGTGTGTGTATGTGGATGCTTGGTGTTCTGAATTATATTACAATATGGCAGTTATAACTTTTTTCAGGCATGTGCTATCTACAAGTAGATGAGTATACATGTGTGTGTGGTGCATACTCAAGAGGACAGCACTTGAGTTTGTGTGCCTATGGAAGCCCAAGGGTAATATCAGGACTCATCCTCTTCTACTCTACCTCTTTATTGCTTTGCTGCAGGGTTACCCAGGCTCTGCCTTCCAGGGCCAGCCAGAATTACAGGTCACCACTATATCCACCCAGCATTTTTACATGAGATCTGGGGATCCAAATCCAGGTCCTTTGGCTTACAAGACAAAGGCTTTAACCGCCCAGTCATGTCCCATGTGCAGTTCCAATTATTTTATAATTATTTCCCTTTATTCCTCTTCCACCCTTGTCACTGAGGGAAGGGATTTGTGGATATACAAAATTGTATACTGAAAATCCCCACCTAGCTTCTCAGTATTGTGCTTCTGAGCACACTTCCAGGTGGCCTCCAGTGGGCACATTTGTCTCAGAGCAGGGAGAGTTGCCATATTTGTGTAGCTGTACATTCTTTCCATAGTGTCAGCTCAGCTTCCAAGGAAGTTCAATCTAGGCTTCCTTGTACACGGACCAAGGGCTTGTCTTGTCCCTTCAGACAGTGCCAAGAGAAGACAGCTTCACTAACATAGTAAGACAGTTTAGAAAAGCATGATCACCCTCTAAGAATATTGCCAGATAAGAACATATTTGCATTCCTCCATATATCATATACGCATACACATATATTGTAACTAAGCAGTGTGGCAAGTTATTTACAATTTCTGTTTTCTATTTCTACGTGAGGCCACCAGCCTATGACAAACATTTCTTTGATGTTACTTTTATCTATGCTGAAGAGAAGTGACTGTGGAGACTCCTTGATGTCATAAGACTCAAAACTAAGATGTAAAAAGTGACAACAGCTGGACGCGTTGGTGCGTGCCTGCAGTTTCACCACCTGGAATGCCAAGGTAGAAGAAACAAGAGATCAAAGCCAGCCTTTGATGAGTGGAAAATTTTAAGCTGACCTAGGCTAAATAAGAAGTTGCCTCAAAGTAACAAAACAACAAAAACCCAATTCACCAAACAAAAAGAGAACATTAAGCTAAGCCGTATTACGAAATTCTCAACTGTCTTTGTTCACCTGATTATTTTTAATAAATTGACCATGTATAATAAAATATTAGCACAGGAAAACATATATTAATACTTACTTCTTTTATGGGAGGAGGTATGTGACTTTGAAAGTTGCATGTAATTACAATTGACAGATTTGACAAATAATACTGTACTCTAAACAGCAAAACTTGAATTTCAGATAAACAAAGAGCAATAGTTTTAGTAAACACCCTAATGATGCACAAAGTAATGCTTCGTGCTTAAGTATAAACATGCTTATTCTAATTCCCATTGGAATAAAGTGGAGCTCAGTTCTGGGACTAGAAAACAGTTGTAAGAATGAAAGTTGACAGAAATTTCCTGTTCGGAGGGGACTTGGCCTGAAACTTTCCTGTCTTTAATTCTGGCAGCCTAGGTGGCCAGCATGGTTTGGAGAAGATCTACTAAGCTTTGAGTCAAGGGAATGTTAGTTTTGCCTTTGTCTGGTGAACCACTGAACACCCTTTTAGGCAACTTATGCTGTGACATAGGGACATACAAGGGACATTTCTTTAATTCTGTGCATGGATAGATAGGCACACTGTCACATAGAAGAAAACCGCAAACCTGGAGAAACAATTCGCTATTTTAGTCAAAGTACCAAGACTGTTGAATGTGCTTCAAAGCCAGCCAGCTAATAGGATGTTTCAGAAGAGTGAGAAAGTAAGTAAATAACATTGAGCACAGGATGATTTGGAAACACAGGGCTCTGCCTGTAATGTGTACCTCAAGAGGCAGGTGTGTGTCTGTCATTCTGTCCGCTCTGATCGCTAAGGCTAATGCTTGCTCTCTGCCGATGCGCTCATTAATTCCACAATGATAATGGATTAGTGAAAATTTAATTTACAAAAAAAGATTTTGTTTAAGAGAGTCACCCTTTTCTAAAAGAGGAGGAAATTATTATACTGGAAAGTGGTACTTTTTCAATGGAGTTTGTGGCATTCATTTTAGTAAAACTTGATTAATGCTAGGAATAGGACCTTGAAAGTAAAGTCAAGATGATTAGCAGTAAAATCTACCTTTAGTCCTTGCATAAAGGCTGTCATTTAGTGTCAGAACTCCGTACGCTAGAATCCCAAGATAAGATATCAGCCACCACAGCCTTTCTTCTGAGGCCTGTGAGGGAGTTTGTGTTCTGCTTTCTCCAGTCTGTTCCATAGTGTTTGTATGCATATGTGTATATATATGAGTATGTGTGTGCATGCACATGTGGGTAGGTGTATATGTATGTATTAATGTGCGTACTTGAGTTTGAGTGTGTGTGCTTCAAGGGTGACATCAGAAATCATCCTTCCCACTTATTGATTTTCTCTGGGCTTTCTCAAGCTCCAACTTCCAGGTTCAGCATTACATACACAGTCAACATATCCACTGAATATTTTTGAAGTAGAATCTAGGTATCCAAGCTCAGATGCTTTCATTTGCAAGGCAATGGCTTTAATCCCTGAGCCAGAGTCATCTCCCTAGCCCTCTGCTCCATTCGGTGGCCTATAAATCTCTGCTTTCATCTTCACAATAGTGTTCATCCTTTTCCTATTTCCACACTAAGGACAAACTGCGCATAGTGGACAAAACACCCTAATGACATGATCTTATTTTGATTACTGTGAGTTAAAGGCCAATATCTGCAACTAAAATAACATTATCAGTAGCCTGATTTCTGAAGTTCAACATAGGAATTTGAGAAGATGCAATTCCACCCATGGCGTCTCCTGCTGACTCCTGCTGAGGGTGGTATTTGCCTGGCACACCTTCGGAAGACAGCTGCCACTGTTCTGGTGAATGTAACACTACAGACTTCCCCCGAATTAGGGGAAAAGAAGGTAATTGGCGCAGCAAGTTGATCATGCCAATTTAACTCATTCTCTTCATATTTGGAAGTGACCAGTAGGCTGCATGCTTCGAACATGAATTTCTCTCCTCAGTTCCAGGTGTCCATGGCAGACATAAAGCCAGGTTCATAAGGAAGGAAAGAAGATTAACTGCAGGTGTTAGGAGACAAGACAGACAAGACAGGGCTCTGGAGACAGACACACCTGTGAATGCCGCGTCTGCTGTCTACAGTGGCCTTGAGAATGTTGTCTCTCACCCGTGAGAACTGACTAACAGACAATGCAATAAGGACTCAGTCCACTTGACATTGACGCTGCTGACATGCCTGCACGGAAACCCTTCAACTGCCAGTTTTATCCCACAGAAATTCCCTTGATCCCCACCGTAAGACAGGATCATTTTCCAATTGCGTGCATCACCCTGGATTACAGCCACCTGTTTCCTTCTCTGTCTGCCCATCCTCTGTAGTAGAAGACACATCCACTGGCATCATAACAGCAATACCCACATGATAGTGCCCAGTAAATCAGGTTGTAGAATATTTGCAATCCTGATGTCCATCCTTCTCTTTAAAATAAGGAAGACTCCAACATTAGAGTTACAGAGCTCTTAAAAGAGATGTTGCTTATCGAATAAGTTGGAATTTTGACTTTTTGTTACTCCAGCCACAGCTTAGAAGCAATGGAAATTAGGAAACGTTGGGAGAATGACCAAGGGAAGAACCAGCCCGAAGTTAACTAGTGGTTGTCTTGATGGATAGTGGGTATAAAGAAGAATGGAGGCAGAAATGGGCCAGGACACTGTTTGGAAGGATCCAGGCTGCTCCAAGAATGAGAGCAGAGTAGACAAAACAAGTGCCCTTCACTATACAACAGAGTGATAAGCATTCTCCCTGAATGCTTTTTTAAAATTTCAACTCAGTGTGCAAAGTCAGGAGGATAAGTGCTTTGAAATCAAAGGCGGGGGAGCAGGAAGATCACACAAAGCCAACCATGCCAGAGCATTCCAGACCACCTGCCTCCCAGTCTTGAATCACTTAAGATCTGGCCTACTTCCTCTTTATGGACACCCCTAGACTAATGCCATTAATTTATGGCATATCCCTTCTCCTGAGGGACACTGGTACATTAGACGATCAGTCAAAGAGTCTCCCTGCTCTACGATTTCCCTCGTGATTTTGAATAGGTCAGAGCACGGGGCCAAGTCTTGTCTGCTGAAGGTCAGGTTTGTAATTTCACAGTGTTCGGTCTGGCAGCTCTGCTGTGTAAACTTTGACTAAATGCAGTGTGTGTTGTTACTATTGAAGATATATTGCTCATGGATATGTAATGCAGAAAATTCCCGTGTAAATTTCTCTATTGCATGAAGTGTTGAAACCGTAGCCCAGTGTATCAAAAGCACAGCTGCTTTTCTTGGGTTTTGTGGAGGCTCCTAACGACTTTTTTCCCCATTCTTTAGGAGCACGTAAGAAGATCCTGAGGAAAACAATTGTGGCATTGCAGAGCCCAGTAGAAGAAGAAACCGTAGAGAATACGGAGCATTGTAATTTAAATAAGAGCGCTATTTTTGGGCCTTTTCATTTTAAGATAATTTCATTATTTTATTTTTCTCTAAATAAGTTATCCAGGAAAATAAGAGAGCAATTACTCTAAGGACCAGAAAGCTCTATAGCAGGCAAATTCAATGTTTTAATTGAGACTATCAAATGTTGCACTACAAGATTAATAGAGAAGATAAAGCAGTATTACACATGTGGAATATTTACAATATTCACTTTGTTATGTGTTACTCTATAGCCACAAGCAAATGGGAAGTGGCAGGTTTTATTAATTCTGTTTATTGTCCTCAAATGTGGGGTTTGTTGCAGACACTCATTTCTGTCTTACTCTATTGTATCTAAAATATGCAAACTTTTATAAATAAATATAAACATACTATTCTTCACAGAACAAATATTGCAATTTGGAAATGGGAGCCATCCTTCCCCTTAAACAAGCAAGCCCATGATAAAACTACAGTCATAGAATTCTTAAAAGAGATATTGCTCAAGTAAGTTAGAATTTGATTTTCTGTTACTCTGACCATAATGGAAAGGCAGTATAGGAAGTGGACCATTGAACCCAGCATCTTGTGTGTGCTAGCCAAGTGTTCTACTACTGAGCTGCCATTTCACCCAGGTGATTTTGTAGAATTTCGTATCTGAATGTTTGTCAGAATCTTTATCTCAGTTGAATTGTTTATGGAGCATTACCTAATCTGAACACCAGGCAATTTTAGTTTTAACTCTCTACCCATGTGTAAGAACCATGTTTAAGGCCAGCAGGATGATTCAGAAGGTAAGGTGCTTGTATTACAAACTGGTGACCTGGGCTCAATCCCAGGAGCCTACATGGTAGGAAGACTGAAATGACTTCTGAAAGTTGTATTTTGATTTCACCATTATGTCACAACATGCATTTATGGTTTCTTTCTCTTTCTCTCTCTCTTGAAGAAATATTCAAAAAGAACCATGTTTAATAGTCATCTATGTCTAGAAACCAATTAACTTTCAATATGTAGGAAAAGTGTCATAAAATATAAAGTATTATTGTATTATTGCAGGTTGTTTCTAATATACTTATACCTCAGATCTTGATAAATCACTTAAATTTTATTCAATAAATCTCTAGAATGTAAGTGACAGAAATCAAATTCAAGCTGACTCAGTTTTTGATGTATCTTTTCATTGAAGTGAAAAACTTATACAAACACACAGCTGGAGAAAACTGGAAAAGAGTTGAATCCGGAGAAACTATCATCAAATGACCCTAATTAGTTCTTCTTCTGTGCTTCCCAATCATCTCAGGATTTTACACTTCCTTTTCTTCTTCCCTGTTTGTCTTCGTTCCTTCACTTTGCCTCCAAACAAATCATTCCAAGAAATAATCGTAAAAAGGCCTAAGTAGCTTCTGCATATATTTCTGCACACACACACACACACACACACACACATGCTTGAGGTACTTAGCTACCTACATATATTTATGCTTGCATCTGTACAATCTATGTGCACACATTTGTGTGTGTATTTATGTATGACATGTATATAAATGCATGTGCCTGTCACAATGCACATATGCAGATGAGAAGACAACCTCAGGTGTCAGTACTCAACTTCCACTTTGTTTGAGACAGGATGTTATTGCTGTCTATCTACTATGGACACCAGGTTTTAAAGTATCTCTTGTTTTCATCTCCCATCTTCCTGTAGGAGCATGGGACTATGGACAATTGAGCTACATAATTGGCTTTACATAGATTCTTTGGGATTCAAACTCAGGTTTTCATATGTGCATATCAACTACTTTTACTGACTGAGCCATCTTCTTATCCCTTGCATACATTTTTTTAAATCATGAGAAAAAGGTCCTGCAACTCTCACAACTTCCATATGCCAAGTTCACAATCCCTGATAAATGCCTTAGCTGGCTTGCTTAGAGTAGAAGCAGATTCTTTACTGATCAGAACATTCTGAAGTTGGATGCCTTCAATTAGTCAGATCCCTGTGGCTCTGGGGAGAAGTATGAAGGAGGAGCTGTAACCACTCTGAACTGTATGAAAAAGGAAATGGAGGATCTAGGCAAAAGGAGAAAGAAGTGCTGGAGAGAAAAAAATGTTTTTTCCTGCTGAAGATGATGATGATGTTAAGATATACAAAGGCTGAGGAGGAGGAAATAGAAAGAAAAGAAAAAGAAGAAGAAATAGATGAGAAATAATAAGGAAGAGTAAGAAGAGAATAATAATAAGAGAGATTGTTGCTGAAATAACAATTTGTCTAACCAGCATCCATAAGCCATCTCCAAAACAAGAAGGTAGTAACAGTGTAAAGGAGATGTTGGAAACCTTGCCCTTATAAGACAAAGACTTACATTTGATTTTATTCCATGTCAATGCTGACCCTAACGATGGGATTCTAAATTCTTGTCTGGGGGCTGGAGAGGTGGCTCAGGGGTTAAGCCTCTGCCTTGCAGGTGGAAGGTCCTGAGTTTGGATCCTAGACCCCACATATAGACGCCAGGCGGAAGCAGGGACGGCCTGCGTTTCTGGTCCTGGTAGGGCGGAGCCTGTGAATCCTGGGGCAGAGTAAACAAGGAGGAGGTGGAGGCGTCCATGCTGGTTCCCGAATTCCTCCATGGTTCTACACACACACACACATACATACACACATACACGAACTGAATAAATAATAAATAAAAAATTTAAATTCTTGTCTGATATTTGAGAACACACAAAATTGTCATCTTTTATTGTCAAGATCCAACCCCAACTTAACTTGCCTTTCTTTCCCAATCCATTTGCTGTTTCTGAGCCTTAGCTATCCATGTTCTGTCCAAAGTGAAAGGCCACACATCTGTGCCTTAGTTTACATCTCTCTCTCTCCTTTCCTGACATCCTCCATGGCTATTTAAAAGTCATACTAATGTCACCAGCTTTTATGAATGGGTAAGAGGTGGCAAATGCATGGACTAGGTTAAGAAGTATCATTTATACTGGAAGCCTAGCATCTACTTCCTGCATGTCCTGTCACTAGGTTAGAATCTCTGCATGACATCTGTCTCTGTCTTGTATTATTATTATTATTATCTTATCTCCATTCGAGACAATGCAGAATAAAAAGGGTCTTAAAAAATGTGAACTGTCTGAAACACCATTACAAAGCCATACAATATTGGCCACAAAGGGATAGGTAGCTATGCTGGAATGATAAAACATGTGACCCTTTCCTGCTGCCTGAAGAGCATGCGCACAATGTCTTCAGGCTCTAGGAGTGCAAAATCTACCTCATCTACACTTAGACCTTGCTTTTGATTTCTGTCGCTTTGGCTTTTCATCTGAGAAACATGTTATCAGCCTAGAACAAAGATGATTTAACCTAACCTCCCCTGCAGAATATTTGCCATGTGGTTGCAAGGTCACTTGAGCAAAAACAAGTGTAGGACTTTTGGTTCATGTCTTAAAAATGAGGCATGTGAACCTCCTTGACCTTCCTCCTTACAGTGGCAGGTCCACACATGTGCTAAGCGATTGCATAATGCTGAATCAGAGAACTCTGTAATGTCACAGAATTCCCATCTCAGCCTACATGTATGGATAGCAGTAAAATAATTATTTATTCTAGTTATTAGTTTCTTCTTTCTCTCTGTCTGTCTGTCTGTCTGTCTGTCTGTCTCTGTCTCTCTCTCTCTGTATGTGTGTGTGTGTGTGTGTGTGTGTGGTGTATTATCAGAGGGCACTATGTGTCCTTTTGGAAGACCAAGGGTGACTTCAGAAATCATCCTGGATTGCTTCTACCTCCTTTTTGCTTCATCCTGGGATTTCCCAGGCTCTGCCTTTCAAGCTGGAAGTACAGGTCACTGCCATATCCACCTGGAGATTTTAACGTGAGACCTGGGGTCCGAACTCAATACCTTCTGCTTGTGAGGCAGAGTCATAGCCCCTGAGCCATCTCTCTAGCCCTAATTTGTGTGTTCTTAAGAGTGCCCAGTCTTATATTGCTAATGTCGGCTCTCACAGGCAAAATGAAATTTTCCTTAAAAGTCTGGGATTTCATGCACCCCTAGAGGGTTGGTCCTGGAGCCTTCTTGATTTCTGTGTCTTTCATGTGACATTACCAACCCCGAGCTTTGAGGAAAGCAGCTCTTTCATCCCCAATCAATTTTAGAAGGGGTTAATTTTCTTATCAAGAGTCTTTGGTGTTAGGTTACAGAAAGGCACTTAAAAATATAAACAGTGACCTTTGTACTGTTATTCCTTTGGTTTGAAGCTATTAAGAACTCATTTATGATTACAGCACATCCACTGGCTGGGGGAGAGCCACTAATGAATAGGACGCCAAGTTCACAAACTGTGAAGATTGTGTTTGGGTGGATAACCACAGCTGCAGCCTTGAGGTTTTATTTGTAATTACAGCTAAGTTCTTCAAGATTAAAGTAATTTCAACCCCCTCCCACTTTTCTACTTCTCAAGTGCTTTTTTCTCCCCCCTTCCAACTTCTACATGCTGGGTTTAGTGTCTAGCACATTGTTGATTCCAATCCCATGTTCCTCCGCTCACATCTGGAAGGAATGTGGGTTATCCCAACCTGTGCTTTCAGAGGAAAAGAGCAGCCAAATCCTTCTGTGTCACCTTAGTGGCTTGGAATGGAAAGCCACTCTCTTCTCCTCCTGCCAAAAACAAAAGGATACACAACAGAATGAAGCTGAGCAACAGAGTGGATCAGCGCTTAGCCCCAAGAAAGGGAAAACCTCAGACTACAGTACCAACCGCTATCTGGCCATACCCACTTTGGATGTGGTAGGCTATCTTGCTGGTAAGTTGGGTTAGGAAAGGGTTTTTTTTCCTGGGGTATGTAAACCAGTTTTTCCCTACTATGAGTAATAAGGATGAAAGGGTGTTATTTCCATTTCATTAAGCTGCCTGTGGCTCTCGTCCTTGACCTGAATATTACCCCAAATCTAAGAAACATTTGAGGAAGTAATGCTATGCCAAGGAGTATAGTGCTGAGAAAAATTCAGTAAGAGTAATTCCAATAAATAGTAAGTTTAATAGGTAATGCCTACTAGCTTCAAAATGACCCTCAGAGACTATTTCTTTTCTCAGTTAATAAGGGAGCATCTTAGATTTTGAGATTATCAACTTTAAGTAACCATCCCAAAAACATGCACTCAACAAATAATAGACTATGTTTGATTCCTGTAGCTTTTGCCATCAGTAAAGACAGTAAACACTTTACCATCAAGGGAGGCACACTAATTTCTTCTTTTGTAATCAAAGTTTACAGACTACCTATGTGCTAAACATAATCCCAAACACTTTCACAGGTTAGCATATGCTTATGTTAGCACTCTATGACTTGCTCCAGTCACAGATGAGTAAATTAAAGCAGAGAGAAGTTAAGTCACTTTCCCTGCTCAGGCAGAGGGGTACCATTGGGTTTTGAGCATTAAAAGTTACAGCCTGAAAGAGGAAGATCTCAGGATTGAGATGTCATAGACTTGGGAGCAACACAATGACAAATGGGTGTCAGCCATACTTTCTAAGAGATACGAAGATGAAAATGAAGTATATTGTACAAGTGAAATAGACAGAAGGATGCCCTAGAGGAATCACTTATAAAAGTGTGTGTGTGTCTGTATGTGTGTATGTGTACCCATGGGTGTTTGAATGGTTAGTATGGTGTGTGTGTGTGTGTGTGTGTGTGTGTGAGAGAGAGAGAGAGAGAGAGAGAGAGAGAGAGAGAGAGAGAGAGAGAGCTGTGCTGCAGAGCACATGTGGAATTCAGAGAATAGCATTGGATATCAGTCTCCACCTTTACTCCATTGGTAGTGAGATGGCATCTTTGCTACTGCATGGCTACATCAGACTAGCTGGTCTGTGGGCTTCCAGGGATTCTCCTGTGACCACCCCTCATTTCACTACACTTGGCTTGATGTGTGATCTGAAGGTTCAAACTTAGGTCCTCATGCAAAACAACTGCTTTCCCTCTGAGCCATTCTCCAGCCCTCTTACGATTGCTCCTTAAGGGGTAAAATGGCCTTATTTTCAAGCACATACTGCTTTCCAGGCACTTTGTCTAAGCTTTTCTCACTTATAAGTGAGACACTGGTATCCTCCATGTGTTAGAGAATCTCCAGAGGACCCAGGACTTCACCCAAAACATTTCAACATCCAGTAGTAGTGGAAGTCCTGCCCTTTCATGTGGTAGTGCCATCCTGTCTTATTAGGGTCTGGAAAGTTCCTTCTAGGTCAAGACTGGAAGCTAGTGAAGCCAATCTGCTGTTTAGATAGTCTTATTTGCTTCAGGATTTTGTTAACTAACCAACATGCCCTTAGGTATCCAGCCTAATGTCATGTACATTGGTCATCTGAATATTCAATTGTTGGCAGGTTGCCCAATATATGCTGGGTCTGACATAGTAATTCTGACCCTGCTTGCCTTTAAAAACATTTGGTTTTAGCTCTACATATCTAGAACCCAGTTCTCACCTTAATGGTTCATTTGCCAAAGAGCCAGGTCTTTTAAGAATCAACTCCTCCCATACCACTTTATTTAGCATCATTTTCCATCCAAATAAAAGACTTTCATCTTTTTAAAAGAGCAAAAAATGATTTTCCCATTTAATTATATTCATTGTATGAAATAATGAATTTCATTAGAGATATATTTTTCTTTCAAATACATCATTTTCCTTGACCACATTTACCACTAAACTCTACTTTCTCCATTTTTTCTTGCTATACTGCTTTCTTTCCTTCCCTTTTATTTCCATCAACTTTCATGTCACTATGTGATTCACAGATGGGATAAAATAAAATAATAGAATTAAGCAAACCAAAGCTAAATTCCTTAAAGCAATGAATGAATTCCAAAAAGATTATTGAGTCAAAAATGTAAGGTGCATTTACTTTTATTGAAATTGAATATTTTCAAAATAATGTAACATGCTGATTTTGAAAAATATGGATGCCCATGAGAGAGATATACAGTCATCATTCTTGCCAAGAAAGGAGGAAGAATTGTGTATGGGAAGAGTTAAAGGTCTCTTATCATCTCCACATCCTTATTTTATAGAAAGAAACAAGTCAAGCTGCTATTTTGTGGGTGGCAGAAACTGATGCTGTGAATATACATGCATAAGCATTTACATGGCACATTCTCTGAGTAGGTTTCATAGTCTGGGTTCTGCCAGTGTCTCTATATCTCTAGTTTTATCTCCTAGGAAAATTTTTTTAACCCAGTGACCTAGGTTCCCTCTTCTTAATAATACATATTTTAAAAGGTTGTTCTAAAAGTTAAGTTAAAATACACATGGTATGAAATATTTTTCGTATATTAGCATGATATCTGGCACAGAGTAGACATCAATAAAGTGCTATTATTTTTAATTCTTCAATAAATATCTACTTGTGGATTGCCAAGCTTATAAAAATAAATTACCTGGAGTGAAATTATAATGCTTCATCAATAACTTTAGCATCATGGGCAATAGAACTGAGTGGTACTCTTTTGATAATTTACAGGAATGAATCCCAAGTGGCCTGAAGCAGTTTTCATCTAGAAATTCCTTTTAATAAATATTTGGCAGCAGGGACGACCAAAAGAACTTTCTGCAACAATGAAGTGTTTTCTATATTGCTCACGATATAGTAGCTATGAGCTACACTTGGGCAGTTACACACTTGAAATGTGGCAAATGACATTGGGAAACTGAATTTTTATCACATTAAATTTAAATCGATCTAAATATAAATGACTCCACGTGGTCAATGGCTGCCATTTTGAACAATGTATGTTCAAAGTAGGAAAATAGACTGTACTCTTAGCACCGAGAAGGCAAAGAATCTTCAACTGGGAATCAAGTTCCAGACCAACCTGGGCTATGCTTTGAGACTTTGTTAAAAAAATACAGCCAAAGCACAAAAATAAAAATACAGTAACATCTATTTTTGGACAAATATATATTGGACATCTCTGTTAGACAGAACAATTTGTTACTTGATTTGGAGGTGAGAGGTTTGTGCCCTCCAGTTTATAATGCATATAGATATATAATCATATATATACATTTTGAACTTGGAAATGACAAGAAGCAACAACAACTGAGCTACTGTGAGTGTAACCTAAGGATATATGGCAAATTTTTACAGGATCACACTGGACAGCTATAATGAAAGAGGGCTCCCAGACTGTGACAGGCTGTAATCAGGACTTAGGAGATGAATACTCTTTCCAGAAATGGGCAATGAAGAGAGGACAGTCCTGACACCTAGCTCAGCCTACACAGAGCAGAGGATGGAATGGGCTGGGCTGCTGGAGAGATGTCTGGTGGGGAAAACATGCTTGTGGGTCCTGGATGGAAGATGTTTCTCTCTGTGTTCTGTCTTCATCCCCAGTCTTGTTTCCCAGTGCTAGCCTGTGTCTCATTTTCCCACCTACAACTCTGAGTTACCATTAACTCACTTACAAGTCTGCTGATCTTTTCTCAACAGTGCTCTCTCCTGCTCTGTGCTTTCCTCTTAGGCTTATGAGATGCCTACTTTGTCTTTCCAACAGTCGCAAGCACATGACAGCCATAGTCCTTTATATACCCTTTTATAACAAAGTCCAGTTTTCCTAATGGGTCAGGCACTCTCGCAAAAGGAACTCCATCCTTGGACCACCCAGCTCTTATCACATTCTGTATGTATAAATGAATGACTTTTTCACAAGAGTAATGAAGATTCTTCAAAGAGTTCACATAGAGGTGACCTGAACTTGAACAAGAACAATCTGGTAATAATATTCGATGTGAAGAAATCAGCCTAAAACCATGCACCATATTTCAGGTTAGTACTAGCAAGATGCCAAGAATATTTTGGAAAAAATTCCTATTTATAATTTGTGTATGTGATTGTGCAGGTACACACACACACCTGCGCGAGTGCATATGTACATTGTGGCCAGAAGACAACCGGGGTGTCATTCTTCAGGTGTCACTCACTTTTTCTTTAATTTATTTTTAAACAGTCTCTTTCTGGTCTGGAACACGACAAGTAGTCTAGGCTGACTAACCAGTGAGCCTCCAAGATCTTGCTTTTCCCAGCCCTCTAGCACTGAGACCATCAGTGTGCACTAACATAGCTAGTTTTTTATGCTTGCAAGATAAGCACTTTATGGACTAAGCCATCTGCCCCACCATGTTTCTAATTCTTTCTGTGGCCTTCTCTAGCATAACTTGTCCAGACAATTCATGTAGCCATGGGATGCTTTCATGCTCTAGCAAGTCTGGTTCAAATGCCACTTCTATATTCAAATCCCAATACCCTCATCTCATCTACCTTTTACATCATCCCCTGCTATGGGTCTTCCCTTTGTAGCATGTAGAACCACCTCACATAGCCATTTGATATTCTCATGTACTTTACTGCCTGCCACCCTACATCTAAAATTATACAACGGCAGCAAGAGTTTCATCTGCTTCCTTTAATACAGTTTCCCTGGCACCTAGTATATACTGTGGTACATAGGCTGTTAAGAAGGATGGGTGCTTGAATAGCTATGATCAAAAGAGAGTGAAATAGTTTATGTTTCTTGCACTCAAAATAAGATTTTTGCATCAAGGTTTGTTGAGAAACAATTTTCCAAATACTAAAGCAAGTTGGTGCCACCAGGATACAAGCCTAGAGACTCAGATCTCAATGTGTTCCACGGTATATCTAACATGTACCTTTTGCCCATGATAACTATGATGGTGGTTCATTCATTAGAGAAGAAGAATGAACTAACACCCTTTGGGTCCATTAGACCTTTTGAGTTCTTGGGAACCAAGATAGTGATCAAGACATGAGAATCTTAGTCTCCTCCCTCCAAGTTGACTCAATATCAAGAAGTATTTTCTATAAATAACTAAAAAAGCAAAGAGTTCTAGAACAGTTTCCAAAATAGATGACCTTGCATCAACCAGGTGAGAAATAGGTTTGAAGAAATGTGACATCAAAGATAGTACATACTGTCACAAGCTAGCTCAGTGGGTAAGGTACATGCTTGTAGACATGATGATCTGAATTTGATCCCTGGAAGACCAAATGGTGGAAGGAAAGTTGTGCTCCTCTCTCTCTCTCTCTCTCTCTCTCTCTCTCTCCTCTTTGCCAAATAAGTAAACATTAAAATAAGATAACATGTGATACAAAGTTGTCATCAATTAGAGGAACGGCCACTTTTTAATGTTCTGAAGTCATTTTTCATCTGACATAAGGTAGGAAGGACCTAGAAATATCCTGGAATTGAACTGAGGAATAGTATGTTTTTATGATAACGAGGAGAGAGGGATTCCTACACAGAACTGTTTACAGAGAGGCAAGTGGAATATAGCTGAAAACTCAAGAAGATAGTAGAATATAGGTTCAGAATGTAGAGGCACCGTAAGATTCTTCTGGGATTTCAGGACACATCCTTCTGCTGGCTGACAGTCACATACACTCTTTTGGAAGAGCTGTTGAAGAATAAATCATGGATTTAGGAAGAATAAGCATTTTCCCCATTTTCATGAGTTTATATGTGTAGGGAAGTATGCGCATTTGTGTAAACATGTTTGCATGTGAGTAGGAACTTGTGTGTGTACAGGTGTGCATGTATAGGGGGAAGGTCAGTTCTCTCCTTCCATCATGTGGGCTTGCAGGAATCAAACACAGGTCACCAGGTTTGTGAGTAGGCACCTTAATCACTAAGCTATCTCAAGGCCTTCCACCTTATTGTTTTAACTTGGGTTTTTAATTGAACCCAGAATACATCATTGGATCTAATCTGGTGTGACAACTTATTCTGGAGTTTCTCAGACTCTGTCTTCTGGGGCTGGAATTACAGGTAAGCTGCCACATCAGCACATTTGTACTGGGTTCGGAGTATCTGAGCTCTGATTCTTTTATCTACAGTCCATGGACTGAGTCTTTTCACCTGTGGGATGAGAAGACAGAGGATATTTTCAACTACAGCTTTCAAGTGAAGAAGGCACACACAATCTCAACTCAAGCTTTCAAGTGAAGAAGGCACACACAATCTCTGATTGATGATCAGAGAAGCCAGATACTTAGAGATGAGATGGAGAATCTTCTCCTTCTTTGACCATTTGGGTGAATCATAATGCATGAATTCAGAGAGAGACCCCAGGGCACACAGCAAGAGCCCTGCGAAGGCTGAAGGGACCTAGTGGGCAAAATACCGAGAATTTTCACAACACTGGATTCTCCCTGATCTCAGCATTTCCCTCTAGATAGACCAACACAGTGTGAGACAGTAGTTCTGCCTCTTGCTAGTAATGAATGGAAAGACCTTGAGACCCTTCCTTGTATGTTTCAGACTACCGCTGTAATTCACATTCATATTCCATCAGCAAGTTCAACAACAGTTTCTCTTCTGGTCTTGTGTGTGTGTGTGTGTGTGTGTGTGTGTGTGTGTGTGTGTGTGTGTGTGTACAGGAAGGTACTTTGAGTATGGGTGCCAGCAGAGGCACAAGATGCCATCAGAAATGATGCTGGAGTGTTCTAACTTCTTATTGCTTTGCTCTGGGGTTTCTCAGGCTCCACTTTCTTGAAGGATCAGAATTGCATGCCTGTGTAGTTTCCTCCTGGCATTTTGACATAGAATCTGGAAATCCAAACGCAGGTCTTTTTGCTTCTCTGGCAAAGGCTTTAACCAGTGATCTCTCTCCCCAGTCTTATACTTGACCTTTATCAAAGAGCCTGAGATGTTTAACAGTATTAGATTCAGAAAGCATAGGTGTTAGGGAAATGGACCAGTGGGTAAAGTGCTTCAAGAACAAACATGCAAACACGAGGAACGGAGGTTGATCCCTATATCTGGGAGATCTAGACAGAAAGATCCCTGGGACTTGCTGGCCAGTCAGACTAGCGAATCAGTGAGCCCCAGGTTCAGTTAACATGAGATGCGGAAAGGTTGAAGAGGATATGCAATATCAAATTCTAGTCTCCATGTACATTAACATGCCCTTGCATGTGCACACGCACATGCATGGCACACACATTCATATATGCACATAATTTTTTAAACTAATTTAATTTACAAGAAAGAAAAGTTTAGCTGCAAGTTTTTCAATCTCAGAGCCGTGTGCCTGGTTTCCATACTGCTTGGATTCCCCCCAATACAAAATAATGTGCCTTATAAGTGGCCTCCTGTGATTATTTCAGAATCAGGGAGTTTTGCTCAGTTCTCTACAAATATATCTCAAGCTATTGATCAGGAACTTCTTGTTTCTCCCACATCCAGTCCAACAGTCAGGTACTAGTGGGTTCCTCCACAGCAGTGCGGTGGAATGAATGGCAACATTCACTGTTGCTTAACCAATAGCCCCCTGTTGCCAGAGCTGCACATTCTGGTTTGAATTTTTAATTTATTCTCATAAAACATAACCATAAATCAACCTGCATTGCATTTCAAGCTGCATTTTCCAAAGCCATCTCTGAAGTAATTAAGGAGAAGCTACACAGGTCTCTAAATCAGCCTTCCCTCCCCCCTGGAAGCGCAGAAGCAACGAGAATTCCATAGCTCACTTTACTTTTCTTCTGTCTCTGGTCCCCATTCATTCTGGCTACGACAAACTATCCTTCCCAAGCTTTCATTCACAAAATATTTATGAGCCATTTGTGCACCTTTACCCACTGAGAAATATAATGTTGCATGACAAAATGAGTTATAGGGAAGTGTACAAAGTCTTACTTTAATAGAATCCCTCCGGCCCTAGGTCCACAGATTAATAACACAAACCTGACTCTAATATCAGATCCGAACCAGATGTAATATCCAAGAATCTCATGGCTGTACCCAGAGACCTTGCAATCTAACCTCATTTGCCTATTGCCAACCTTTTCAAAATCAAATAAATACATAAATAACAAACCCAAAAGAGGTTTCCTCTGCTCCAGGGAGCATATACAAAGCAAAGCAATTTGAATGTTTCCCAAGCACGCAGGTGCTAAATACTCATGCTTGGCAGGAATAATTATTTGCTATATTCCCCAGAATCTTCTATTTTGCCGAATTTAATTTGTTTTTGATACTTAACGGGAGTAAAAAATATAAAAGCACACCCAAACAGTAGAAAAACCATGACAGTAAATGAGAGATTTACCGCAGTGCTTGTTATGAACACTGTTTAGGCAGCATAAAATTGAAAAATAGCAAGATGCTACCCATCCGGTTGTTTCCTTCCCACTCTGCAGCTGCCAGAAAATTGGGAACCAGAAACAATGGAGGACAGCAGACCACTGCTGTGAATCCGCAGGAATCTAAGTCACAGCATTCTTCAGAAAGAGGCAAGTTGAGATGACTGAGTTCTTCCTAAAAGAGATTCTGCAATCAAGACAAAGGCAAACGTCACTGGAGAATCATCCAGCAGTGCTGGGACCCAGAGGACTTTCAGTATGAGGAGCTCATGGTCAAGTACGGCAGACAGGGTGGCAATGGATGTGCATTCTTGACTCAGACATTCTCAAAGCTAGCATTCTTACATTGGCAGAGACTAGAATTCTGAAAGCTATTTGGATCAGAAACCAAACCCCAAAGCAATCAAATCAGAATCTCCGCGGGTGGGGCCTAGGCCATGCTTATTGTGAAAATGTTCACCCAATGCTCTGGTTGATCTGAGAGCTCCCCTCAGTCACAGGTTGATTGCTATTGATTTAATTGTGATTGATGACTGGCCATGCATGAAGCTTGGCTGTAGGTCAGAGGTGGCAGACAGGAAGCCTGAAGGCTTCATTCAGGATGTAGAGATGATTGGCATGCTGCGTATTCTGTTTAAAGAACAAAAACGAAAATTCAATTGTTGTATATCAAACTACAGATTTCTGGGCTGGAGAGATGACTCAGTGTTCAAAGTCTTTGCTTTCTAAGCAAAAAGACCTAAGTTCAGATCCCAGGTTCTGTGTAAAAATGCCAGATGGAAGTGGCAGTAGTCTTTTAATTCCAGTCCTGAAAGGCAGAGTCTAGGAAACCCCAAGAGCAAAATAACAAAGAGGTAATCCAGGGAAATTTCCAATGCCACTCTTGGACTCTCATGGCCACACACATTTAAGTGCCCTCTTGTACACACACACACACACACACACCACACACACACACAAATACAGATTGATTTCTGACATCTCCTAGTAAAACAGTTCTGAAGATGATGTGGCACAGGGTACTGGTTCCTAGCTACACCTGTTCTTTTGCACTAAGCAGGTAATCCATTTTGCCTTGATCTCCTCTCTTCCTTTTTGCATATCACACCACACCCTTGCTCTCCCTCATTTGATCTCTCTCATGTTAATATGCACCAGCGTGGATCTACCAAAATTCTTTGACTCTGTCCTGAGACTGACTTTAATAAAAAAAGTAAAGGAGGCCTTTAAAATGCAAACAGTTTTTGGGTTCTATTATTGCTTAAGCTCTGTCACACTTTCTCAAATCCCGTTTACCTAAGCCAAACTTCCAGTGAAATTTGTTTTTGCAGATTGGCCTATTAATATTTAATGATGTTTCTCTTTGAATTTTAAAGTAGTAATTAAATTGAACTGTTCTGAAAGAGCATATTAATTCCAATTTTTAAAATATGAACTGGAATAAATCTTGCTCAGAACAAGAGCCCAGTAGAAAGTGATCATTAATTCTATGGGGTGAGCCTGGGTATCTTTTATTAAATATTTATTTCAATAATTAGAAATAAATTGAGACAACAGCTACCAGGGAAACATAAAATATGTGTTAAGAAGAAATGTTTCCATGCTCTAACTTTCTTGGCACCTTTGACTGGCACTTCTCAGTTTCTCAGTTACTTCAGATCTGTTGTGCTTCTCTGGTACATTATTTTGTGTGTGTGTTGTGTACATGTATGTTCACGTTTATGTGTGCATATGTGTAACTGCATACATGTGTATATGCATGCATGTCGAGGTATAAGTTTGACATTGTATGTCTTCCTCTCTCACTTTTGTACTTTATTTACTGATAAATGCTCTTGCTGAGCATGGAGCTCTCTAGTCTAGCTAACCAGCTTGCCCTGGGGAATCCTCATCTGCACTTCAGTATGCTGGAATAGCAGGTGGACCTCCACTTCATCCCACCTTTCAATGTGGATTCTAGGAATCTGAACTTTGGTCCTTATGTTTGTGCATGGAGTATTTATTCACTGAGCCATTTATCCAGTCCAGTAGCTCATGCAAGATAAGACCTCTGCTTTGTTTATCATCGTAGTCTGTAATAGCATGTGCCATAGAGCTTTGTAGGTGAATAGTGCCTGTTGAATACTGATAGATTTCAAATATAGTTTTCAACTGGATCTAGAAATAAACTAACATCTGAAAGTAAAGAAGAAAACACAAACCCACAACAAGAATATCTACAGCTAGCATTTGTACTGACCATGCTCCATGTATAAAATTTGCTGGGAACCCAACAAAAGCAAGCTCAAAGGCCCAAGCATGTGAATGCTATGTGAATACGTACCTTCCTGTGGCATCCAGAACAGCAGGCATTTCTGCTTACATTCTACCTACTGTCTTTCATCCACAGCTTCCATAGCTAAAGACAAATTTAGTCCATTGGTTTTCTTCTCTAACCAGGGATTGCAACCAGGCAGAAGATTATCGCTGTGTTACTTCAACCTTGAATATCAATACTGCTCTTAACAGATGGATTTTTCATCTAAAAATAACTTTATCCCATTTATGGAGTGGTTAATAGCATCCCAAAGACTTTGTTGGATTTATCACATCACATGGCAGACTTTGATGCAGTGGATCTGTGCTTCTGATAGTCTACTCACCCATAGAGCCTGTGATGTTGAATCTCCTAATCCAGTCCTATCACTGGAAGGAAGGCAGAGCTGGAATTGAAGTGCAAGGAATCTGAAAGCCCATCAGGCCAGAGACCAGGTGCTTGAAGCTTCCTTGATAGCATAATCTTTGTGGTGCCTAAGAAGCCCCCACCTGATCCAAACTCTCCCATTTTGCATTGGAACACCACATTATAACCAACTTTCCCTTCCCTTTTCCCTCACTCTTTGGGCATCCTTCCCTGATGCTTCCTTCAAAAGAGATTGGGATTCTAGATTCTTTGTGGACCATTATTCTTTGGGATAAAAACATCTGAACTATTTCCTTTTATTTCCTGGTGCCAGTTACACATAGAAAAAGTTGCCTATAAACCAACCCAAAATTATCATTTAGTAGTTTGAAACAATGGACAGAAGGTTTTCTTTGTGTATGTGTCATATACGAGTATTTATATTTATATGCATACAAATACATATGCATATGCTTACATATACATACCCACACACACATAAGCATATATATGGTCCAGTCTTGCTAAGAACTAGAATGACTAATGTGAGAGAGGCATCTTAGTCCCTGAAGTCCAAAGCAGAACAGACCCAGGCAGAATTAGATATAGATCTTCTTAATTTCTCTATATGTCCTTGCTTCAGAAAGAATGGAAACCATCCTGAAAATTTCATCAACAATAATGGACTAAATATCACAGAAATATCATAATGAGGAAATACCTGGAATTTGATTAATTGTATTATTCATCTGGGTCAGGCACACCAACATTGATATTACCTTTGTTCATTCATTCGACAAATATTTACCAAGAGTACATTGTGGGCCAATCTATGCCTTCTAGTTCAGGCGAGATACCAGTGAACAAAATATCTACCTTCAAAGCTTGTGGTGGAGGAAAGAAATCCAGTTAAGAACCAAGTGAACTGTACCATGCTTGAAGTGCTAGAGAATCATAACTTGTATGGAGAAAAATAAAGCAATGTAGGAAGCATTTTTTATTATTTATTCAACTGTGCATGAATGCTTGTGTGCGCGTGTGCACATGTGTGTGTGTGTAAAACCGCAGACAAATTCGGGAACCACCATGGATCACCTCCACCTCCTCCTTGTTTACTCTGCCCTGGGATTCACAGGCTCCACCCTACCAGGACCAGAAACGCAGGCCGCCCCCCGCTTCCGCTTGGCATCTATACGTTGGATCTGGGATCTGAACTCAGGACCTTCTACCTGCAAGGCAGAGGCTTAACCCTTGAGCCACCTCTCCAGCCCCGTAGGAAGCATTTTTTGATGGGAGCTACTTAAATATTTCATATGGGGTATCAGGAATCTTCAGGGATAAGATGAGAAGTATATAAGACCTGAAGGAAGAAAAGAAAAGGACCGTTTAGGCAAAGGGCCAGAAATCACAAGACAGTGGGCATATTCATGACCTTTATAAGGAGGATAACCTACCTCCTTTCTATAACTTGTAAGGAGGCTATCCTTCCTGGGAACATAAGAAGAGAAGAAAGGAGACTTGTTTGCCTGGTAGTGACTGAGGTGGAGCACACAGAGTCTGTGGTCTAGGGCAAGAACTTGGGCAAATTATATTCTGAAAGGCACAAGAAATTACTTCTGTGAGTATCAGAGTATCAAGCACAAGGGTGACATGATCTGAAATATTCTAATGTTAATAGAATCCATCAGCTTCTTCCTGTGAAATATAAACCATATATCAACAAATGTATAAGCAGGAAGACAAATGAGGAAGCTTGTGTAGGAATCCATATGAGATGTGATAGAGGACGAGACACAGATAACATTTATGAAATATCAAGAGAGGGAAATCCAGACAGGTGCATATATGTATATGCAATGTATGTATATATATATATATGCATGTATGTATATAATTATATAACTGTCTATATACTGTTTTTGAATAGTGATAAAACACGAATACCACCATGTGCATCATTAAACCATTCATAAATACAAAAGTAAATGGTAGCAGTCCTTTCTATGGTCTAAATGTGAAACATCTCTCATGGGTTCATGTGTTTAGATATTTTTGTCTCCAGCTAGTGAAACTCTTTTGGAAGGTAGAAGAACTTTCATCAGGTGGAGTCTAGCTGGAATCATTGGTTCCTTAAGGGTATGGAAGGGATTTGAGGTTTATACCTCAGTCCAGAATCTGGTCCACTCTCCACTTACTGACTGATAATGTAATGCAACCAAATATTGGAGTCTCCAGCCCCTATGATTTTCTCAACATGATGGACTGTATCTCCTCAAACTCCCAGACAAATTAAATCTTTCTCCCCTTAAGTTGCCTGAGTTAGACATTTTATCAAACCATCCCCAACAAAAACTCCGCGCTACATAAAAAGCAATGCTTCCTCTGTGGCTCTGCATGGCTTCCAGAAACTCACCTGTTCCAGACAGCCCATCTAAGTGAAACCATTCTTTCTCTTCCATGTCCACTTATTCCACTAAAGGAAAAGGTTTTAATGCCCATGCATGTGATAGAATGCATCCAGATTTAATTCCATTTCACGGCTGAATGATATCCATTGTGTGCATATGCCATATTAGTTTATCCAATGATCTCCTGATGAGCATTTGAACTATTTTCAGCTTTGGCTACTGAGAATAACTGTGCCAGGAGTGCCCAAATATTTTCCCCAGTCTTTAATTTCAATTATTTTGAGATGTGTACCTAGGAGTCCAATGATAGAGATACAGGATAGTTTCATGTTAACTTTTGAGAAAATGCCCAATTGTTTCCTACAGCAGCTGTAGCATTTTACATCCCCATCAGAAATGCACAAGGCTTTAAATTTCTCTGCACTGTCAATTTTTTTAATGCAGGCCTAACAGGATTTATGAATGGGTTGAATATAGGATGTCAGAAAAGCAACTTCAGAGTAACAAAAACCTATGTTACAAGGTTTTTAGACCAAGTTGCTACCAGGATAAGATAGAAGATTATAAAGTTGCAAGTTGGGGACCATATGAAAAATTTAATTTTGGTTATAAAAGAGTTTATAATACCCATTAAACAACCTCAGGAACAAAAAGTAGATAAGTGCGAAAGTCTGAAATTGAATGGACAGGTCTGGAGTATGATATTTAAAGAAACTTTCTGTACCGTGAAGAGATAACCAGGAAGTGAGTAAATACAAGAATGAAAAGTCTGTATCCATGCCCCAAGGAGACAGATGGTGTCTTTGAATAAATTGAGGAAGGTTTATTTATAAAGGAATTCCAGTGTGAGAAGGTGTAAAGAAGCCACTGGGTTGTGAGAAACTCTCTTGCAACCCTCTCCCTAGTTTCTATGATTTCTCCCACACTGCACGGGTTCTCTGTTTTATAAACATATCACCCTCATTCCTACTTTCATGTTTACATGATGGACCCCCTGTATGTATGTCCCTACAGAAACACCCCAATTTGGGTAAGGGCCCACCCTATTTAAATATGACTTCATCTTAGCTAAATGTCTATGCAAAAGCTTGAGTGGTTATGTTCTATGATACCAGAGTTAAGGCTTTAACACATACACTTGAGGAGGGTGTAAATCAACCCAAAGCACATACCCTAGCAGCTCTCCTCCAATGGCACAAGCTAGTCAGAGAAATGGCAGGTAGAGACAAATGAAACATTTCCCTCAGCACAAACACAAATGGCATTCCACATATGAAGATCTGGACATAGGAAAGAACTCCAAAGAAACCAAAGAGAAGGACTCTGGAGAGCAGTAAAAGAATCAAGAAATGGACACTGGTGAGCAATGTGAGTGCTCTGAAAAGAAGGGAGAGGAGGAGGAGGAGATGAAAAAGGAGGAGGAGGAAGAGGAAGAGACTAGGGAGGGAGAAATGAAGAAAGAGAAGGAGGGGGAAGAGGAAGAGATGAAGAAAAATAAGAGGAATGAAGGGGATTAAGAAGAGGACGGGGCGGGGCTGGAGAGGTGGCTCAGGGGTTAAACCTCTGCCTTGCAGGCGGAAGGTCCTGAGTTCGGATCCTAGACCCCACGTATAGACGCTGGGCGGCAGCAGGGGCAGCCTGCGCTTCTGGTCCTGGTAGGGCGGAGCCTATGAATCCCGGGGCAGAGTAAACAAGGAGAAGGTGGAGGCGGTCCATGGTGGTTCCCGAATTCATCCGTGGTTCTACACACACGTAACACACACACATACATACACACACGCGCACACATGCATATGCGCACAATTGAATAAATAATAAAAAAATTTAAAAAAAAAGAAGAGGACAGGGCAAAGAAGATGAAGGAGGAAGAAACAAAGAAGGCTAAGAAGAAGGAGGAGGAACAAACAACAAGGAGGAGGAACAAACAACAAGGAGGAGAAGGAAGATAAGACATAGAAGGGGTGATCTCTGTGTGGAAGGCTGTTGAGAGTCAAACAAGATCATTTTAATATCGTCACTTCTTTGGGGGATACCTAAATTGCAGGCTACTTGGTGACACTTTCAAACTATCAGATCCCCAAATTCTGTTTTGTACACTACTTATCAATGGAAAACCTGTTGTCTTAAGTGATTTCCAGTGTGCATAGATGCTCATTTTAAAACTCAGTGGGCCTCCTCTGCTAGACTGCAGGCATCTATTGGTGAGTTAAGGCAATTTATACTGCACAGTATTAAGTTTAGGAAAGCAGGAGTAGATTAACTATTAATCTTTCCAGAGCAATTTGGCTCACTGCCACCATACCAATGAAAAATGAATGGTTTGGGATTAAGGATTGTCAACCAGTGTGTAATCCCAAAGGGTTAATTCTGCACCGAGTCGAACTTGAATGTTTTTTAATGAATATAATCAAGTCATAAAGAACAAAGAGGCATGTTCATGGAGAACTCTTGCTGACCTCCAAGGAAAGAATGTCCAATCATTCTGCCTCTCCTGAAGCAGGGAAAGGGTGGGGGTGTTTGGAAGGGGAAAAACTTCCCCAACGGTGCTGATTAAAGCTGCCACAGAATGGAATGCCCTGTGCTCAACTCAAAGCAGGTGAAGTTTCTAGTAGACCTTGTTCTAAGGCCTTGGTACCTCATGGAGAGATCAGAGCTGGACTGTGTTTCATCAGTGTGTCACAGGGCATGGGGCATGAGGTTCAGGCCACATTGGGTCACTGGTTCCGGGCAAAAAGCCAAAATGGCGGGTGTTCAGCTTGTGCCCAGGGCTTCAAACAGAGTCAGCAGGCAGCCCGAGGGCAAACATAGACCTCATGGTGTCAGGTCAAAGCAAGTGTGGAGACAAGAAGGCCACAGGGCACACACGCTATAGGGTCTGGCCCAGGGGAGGTCAAGGGGTAGGTGGACAGGCAGGAGGCAGCAGCCGGAAGCCCATTCAGTTCCCCCAGGTGTAGAGGTCAAGCAGGAGGCGCTCAGGAAATTTCAGACCCTGATGTGGGGCTGATCCTACAGTAAGTGGAACCACATGGCCTTGTCAGGCAGGTGACCACTGGAGCAATCTCCTGACCTCGACCATCCTTCTGCCCAGTGCAAAGTGTCAACATCCATTCCAGATGGCCTCTTCTGAGGCCCACAGGTGGCACTAGGCAACTGGCAACCGTCAGAGGTGACAAAGAACCTTCTCCTGGCCACAGTGCATCTGCACTCGAGGGACAGCCAAGGGCAGAGGATGATTTGGTGCCACAGAGACAGCCCCTGATGCCTGCATGCGCTGTTACCGTTAATATCACAGTCACGATTAATCTAATGAGTGCCTACAGCACAATATACCATGCTTTGTTCATTGAAACCATTTTTAAATACTTTAAAGTGAGGAAGTTTTCCTATCATATTTTATGTAAACATAACCTGAGAGTGTGACCAAGTTGCCCAAATTAACACGATCTATAAAAGTCAGAGCCAGGATTCACTTACAGCCTTTGTTCCTAGGACTAGCATGGCACACTGACTTAGCTAAGTGTTCTATTTCCCTGGTCTTGAAATTTTGACACAAAGGGCTCCACAGCATTTTGTCCAGTCTCACTCTTGTGTGCTGACCCTATGCTTTCTAACACTCCTCACTGGCCTTCCTATTCTCCTTAGTGTACATACCTGGGGGCTGTTAATCTTCCAAAAGAATGGCAGCAGCATTTAATCTTACTTTATTTTATTGTTTTATTTTATTTTTCCATGAAGGAAAATGGGAGAAAACAATGCCTGGAGAATCAGGACGGGCCTGAGTGGTGGCCACAGATTTGCCTGAACACTTTGGAAAACAATAGGAACCGCATAGGTGTGAGGAATGAGGGCCAAAGTTGAAAGTTCTTGTGCCTTGAGAGATTGTGAGTTGACATCTTAAAAAGGTTGGCCGATCGCCTATATCAAATCACATAATAGCAAGTGCATCTCAGATTAAGCAGGAAAGTGAACTCTGTTAATAGCTCCATCCAAATTATTTTAATTTTCTCTCTTTATTAGACCACCTTGGTTCCTCCACCCCATGTAAAACATAAGGTCAGAGCCATCCTTCTCCTGGCAAGCTCGATTCCCCAAGAGGAACATTCATTTGCTGACTCTGGCTATCCCATAAGCAGACATCTTTGCTTTTCTCCCACAGCACTCTTCATCCAAGGACTTGAGTGACACTGTCTCTAAGCAAGGACAAAGCCACACATATGCAACTGAGCACAAGTCTAGGAAAGAAGCAGGGGCCTTTGGGAGGCAGAAGTTAGCTTTTCAGCTTCTCCACTGAGTCACTTTAGGAGTGCTGATGTCATCAGTTTGCTGCTAGAACTGAGATGTGTATTGTCCTAGAAATCAGTTGCTGGGAGTAGACACTGCAGCTGAGCCCACCATGGGTTCTGAATGAGGGGACCTTTGCTCCTTCTTTGTGGGTTGACACAACTGAGCATCTTTCTCTCTGCCTGAACTCACCCAACGCTCACGGTACTCCTCTTTTGCTTTCCTCCCTCACAGTTTCCAGAGATCAGAAGGGGCCATTGGAATATTCCTTCGCTTTGAGCTGGAGTGCTTGTGTCTGCTGAGTTTGGTCTTGGAGAAAATTAGATTTAACTTCTGTCATGACCACAACAT
Source organism: Typhlomys cinereus (assembly GCA_023101885.1). Lineage (NCBI taxonomy): Eukaryota > Metazoa > Chordata > Mammalia > Rodentia > Platacanthomyidae > Typhlomys > Typhlomys cinereus. The sequence goes on along the minus strand of JALPQD010000111.1, from coordinate 1,146,543 downwards.
CAGTCAGGTCTAAACAAAAGCTAGAGGAGATGTACATTCAGCAAGTGGATACAAATTTCACAGCAAAGCTCTGATTGTCAGAAGAACATATTATTAGTATTGTTCATGCAGTATTTTTGCTCTATGCCTCACGTATACACATGACAAAGCAGCAAACAGACAGTTCTCAAGTTAATTTGTGACAATTCATTTGTCTGAGCTATCCAGATAAGGCAAGGAAACATGCATCTTATTGAGACAAAAGTCATACTTATTCAACAGATACTGATTTTTATTCCTCTCCTGTGCTTTTTAAATTAGTCCTTTTTAACCTAATATATCTCATAGACTGGTTGCAGATTTAGAGAAAATGAAGGTCAGAGTTCCTGTAATTTCCACCAACCCCATACATAGCTGCTATTATTTTTTGCATCTTACACTAGTGACTTATATTTGTTATTGTAAGCCATTGTTGACCCATTGTTAACAAAAGATCATACTTTATGCAGAGCTTGTTTTTTGCCTGAGCTCCTTTGTCTCCCCCAGGATCTCACCCAAGGTACCAACTTGAGTGTCATATGTGTCTCATGCTGTAACAATCACCCACACTTCCTTTGTTTTCAATGAACTTGACAGTTTTGTGGAGGTATGTTGTAGCATTCCTCTTCACCGCAATTTGTCTGTTGATTTTTTAACCATTAGACAGGGGTTGTTAATACAAAAAAGGAAGACACATCATATCAGAAGTTTCTCATAGGCATGATCACTCTTGTTGAGGTTAGCTACAAACACCTGGCTGCAAGTGTATGGAAAGGTATTCTTTTACCTCCCTTTATATACCCCATTCTGAAAGTAAGTCTCCAGGCATAACCCATAATTAAAGATGTTCAGTTTTCTTACTCCTGGTAAGGGTCTGGGCCAGCTGTCTCCACGTGCTTGGCCTCTTATTTAAGGAACTAAATATAAACACACAGATTTGCAAAAGCAGCCAAGAAACTTTACTCAAAAACAAAGAGATACAAAAGTCAGGTATACTGCAAGGGTCTATCAGGATACACAGTAGGGACACATGAGGGAAGAGAATCAATGCTCAGGTCACTGCCTGGGGTCTCTTTTTATGGGATCTAAATGAAAGGGACTAGTTACTAAGGGTTATAGTTTTGCTGGTTCTCTATTTTGATGGATAGATTCAGTCATCTAATCATTTTCATACTGTGCACATCCCTTCCCACAATGCATTGATCTTTATCATGTCCGTGCCCAATGATGCCCAGGTGCATGAGATGGTGCATAGAAGTTTTTCTCTAAATGTTTACTGGAAGACACATGTTTTCCTTATTGCACATAGACAACTTGCAGCCTTTTTCACCAAAGTGTCTCTCTTAGCACTTGTTTAACTAGGGAGGGTCTTTGTGAGTCTTGTTTTCTGTGCTTCCTAAGACTTCTGAATTAAGTTTGCTTAGCTTCCTAAGATTTATGAGTTACCTCTATTTCCTTAGGAAGGAATGTTAATTAGGAGGAAAGTAATAGCCAATGGAGTGTGTATTTTCTGACATTAAAAACTACTCCAGGATAATCTTATATGTTTCTTGCTCTTTCCTTATTCAGGCCTCGTTTCCTTTATTAGAAAATGATGTTAGTTTTTGGGTATATCCACTGATATTGAATCATCTTTTCTTTATGATCCTTAAGCTAATACAGCAAAGAAAAACATGCTTGATTATTAAGCTGTATATAACACATATCTATAAACATTTTTCTATAACCATCTGTAGTTATATTAGTCATTTGCTTCTCCTATATCTACATACACAGACGAAGATTTTTATAGGTTCTCCTATTCTAATACTTAGTTCTTCAGACTCTCAAAACCATGACTGAAGCAACATCTTTGTCAATATCAGGTATGATAAACCCTTGATAAGCTTCCAATATAGAGGAATATATATATATATATATATATATATATATATATATATATATATATATATATAAATTTCTGCACATGTAGCAACTTGACAAGCTTGAGGGAAAATACACGCTGTTGAACAAAAAATGCAGCAGGTGTCACTGAGAGCTTGGAAGGTAACATGTCTAAGCTAATGCATCAGATACTTTCAAAGGAAATAGTGAATCACTGAAAATTTTGTAAATTATGTTTGTAAAGGAGAACACGCCGTAGAAAATGGCATTAAAGTAGGACTGAGCAGGAACCTGAGACAAGTGTTCTCCTTAAACAATGTGCTTTCAGGGGTGGGAAGATGACTCAGGGGTTAAAGCCTTTACCTCCCAAGCAAGAGAACCTGAGTTCAGAACCCCAGATTATATGAAAAATTCCCAGGTGGATACAGTATCAGCCTGTAAATCCAGCTCTGGAAGGCAGAGCTTGGTAAATCCAAGTAGAACAATCCAGGATGATTCACAATGTCACTGTTTGGCCTCCACAGGTACCCACACTCAAGTGCTCTCTCATACACACACCCGAACACACACACGCACACACACACATACACACACACACACACACACACACACACACACACACACACACACACTTTCATATAGAAACTGTGATATGGCTAGAGAGCAAAATAAAATGCAGGTCACAGGGAAGGGTACATATGTGCATGTAAGGCTGAGAGTCAGGGAGTCTTTCTGATGTAACTAAGACATTTGATGCAAGATGGAGTCCATACAAACCCAGTCAAGCAGACACTGTTCAGAACCCTAGGACCAGAGGAAAGGAGATCTAATGGAGATCTCCCAGGCTTCCAGTCATGAACTGTCTTCTTCCCACTAATTGCCAATCGCTTCTTTGTGCTGCTGCTCTTGCCATGGGATGAGAAGATGCTGAGGGATAGCAATTATTTATGCTGTAATTACTATGAGGCAAGTGTTATCTCATTTAACTCTAAGGAGACAGGCACTATGATTAATATTACTTAGGGATGAAGAACAGAGACTCAGAGGATAAGTCTCAGAGTGGAGACATGGCTGATATCTCTTTGGACTTTATCTGCCTGATTCTCCGTGTAGCTCACTTTAACTATCACATGAAATCAGAAAGCACTGGCTTCTTGCAACTGGAGTTATTACTAACAAACCATCTTCCAAATTTACCAGGACTTCATAAGTTCTGGGTTTGACTGTTTTATTGCCAAGGAAAAGAAAAATAATGTGTCAAGGAAGCCTAGTGGCTATGTAGACTATTCTAGAACAATGGATTTTGGAGAGCCACAATGAAGACAACAGTGTGTTTCCCCTGGAATAGGCTTGTCCTAACCAAATGGCTCTGTAAAATGTTTGAGCTGAACCATTTCCTTTCTTCATAATGAGGAGAAATGGGAGGATAAATCAGTTAGAGGCCTATGACCTAGTCCTCAGAGGCGACGTGTCAGACTAGTCTCTCCTCCTTTTTCTCTGAGATTGATGACAGGCTAACAGATCTGATCATTCATCACACGCCAGTGCACTGAGTTCTGGGGAAGAGTGAGCGAAGTTTCCAGAGCTCACAACTGCTATCTTGTGGCTGAGTCGGCATAGCACCAGGGCACTCTGAGGAAACATGGAGCAGAGATATAAATGGCAGGCAATTCCATGGACCCCTGCTACTTTGGTGGGTTGAATCTTCAGAGAGCATCTTCTTTATCAGATGCTCTGACCTGGAAGCACTCAGCATCCCAGGGACTCTTGAAGAAAGATTAGCATCACTCTCTTCTTTAGCGAATTGGGTTGTTCAGTGAATTCACAAGGATTATGGTTGAGCTCACTTACTCTGAACAGCAATACCTGGAAGGAAGTCTATAAAACGCTTTCAGAATGCAGACTCTAAATGAAGGTGCAAGGAATGTACGCTCACTAATAAAGCCAGTTTGGGCTGGTTGAGCATATGCCTCCTTTGTGATTAATAAAAGCAGAAATGGAATCCTGTGGTCTGTGTTGTATAGGGCTCCCTGTTTAGAAACAAGGCTTATGGGTTTCAAATCCCCCTCACATTTATTTATACATATTTTAAGCACTACCACATTCTCCCTTACAAAAGAATTTAAGGTGGGTATGATTGCTATGATTTTGTTCTAGGCCACCATGACAGGTCTAGCCTATGTACCTTGACAAGTTCATTCATGCCGCCCACCCAGGGTAGTTGTGAGTAACATGTGTATAGGGCTTTGTGTGCTAATCATATACAAATGTTAAATAATTTAAGTGGCCACTTAACTTAAATTCAATGTCCTTAACCTCAATGAATACTGAGAAGGGAGAGTTAGGGTTTGTGGGCAATGATGTTTCTCTCTGAGCTAACCAGAGAACAAGAGGATGACGAGGTAAGAACACCATAAAAAATGTTATGAAGACATTGCATCAATCAGCCTTTGATGCATTTGTCATTATATCCATAGACTGGAGGAGCACACAACACTTAACCTAGAAGCTTCCTTTTGCAATGCAAGATATATCTTATGGAAAATCACAACAGACCAAAGTGTAGAAAGTAAGCGACTGCTGACTGCTCACAGTACATCTAAGTAACACCCACCCTATGCACACACACCCAAGGTTTAGGGAACATAGAGGAAAAGGGGGCGGTAAGATTGTAAGAGCCTGACACAGGGCAGGAGTGTACTGGACATTATCTCCTGGACAGAGCTATAGCATCCATAAATTTACTGATGTTTTGTATATTTCCATAAGACCTGCACAGTATTTGTCTTATCAATATTTTACCATAGAAGGGGGAAGATCTTAAGAGGCCTCACATCTCTGAGAGACAAATGGTGATTAATACTGATGGGTGGATGGGATAAGATGTGTTTCTCAATGGTATATCAACTGATATATCATTCATGCTCCCAAAAGTACTCAGGCACATGCCATCCAAAGCAACCCAGATGAAACTCAGTGGGCCACACATGTGAAAGACATGGAAATAGTATGGAAGTTGGCAGGGAAGAAGGGTTACAATGGGAAAAGGAGGGGGAATAGGATTGGGTATTAGGATATGAAAATACCATAAATACATTATATTTGTGTTGTTTGTATTTAAGGCAGCATTTCACTGTACTATATTATCCAAGCTATTTGTATCATACAAATACACATATGAAACACTCAAAGATGAAAAAAAAACCTTTAAAGAAAATGCTTTACTATATGAACATACATCATACTGTGAAAAGCCAATCCAGGTCTCAAATACTTCTTTGTCTCATGTAGACAAATAGGCTGGGTTTTTTTTTTTTTTCTATTTTTGGCTTTAATTTTCATATCCCCATAATTAATGTGATGAACCATAAAGCAAGTTCAGGGTCAGGAATCTGGGCACGTACGTTTCCTGTCAGCTATGTAGACATAAGTTATGCCCCAGCTTCTAACCTGTTTGGCCCTGAGTTAATAAGGCCCCATAGCTGCACCTTCCCATGCACTTCACATGCAATTGCCTGCTCTAGAGACAAGGCAATTAGTGATGAAGAGAGGACGGGAGAGTGACTGCATTCCAAACACATCTGGGGAAGGGGAAAGGTCTTCCACCTCAGGATGTAGCCCCACAGAGGGATGACCACCAGAGGGAAGAATGAAAAATGGCTTTGATTTACAGACTTGTGGTAAAATAATTTGGGGGCGTTTAAGGCATGTCATCTGAGCATTTTGCATTGTCTCATCTCTAAAGGCAAATTGGAAATCTTAAGAAACATTTTTGGCATTTCCACTGAACTAAATCAGGAGGTGTTTCATAATACTCTGTCCATCCATTGTACGACTGAGCAGCTTTTAATTCTCTGAAACACATAAAGCACCTAACTCTGCCCTCTGATGTATCCGTCTGCTTTAAAGCCAATATCAAGGACCTAGGGTCCAGATGGCCCCTGAGACATTCCAGTTAATAGTATTTGGATTTTTTTTAGAGATGAGCTTAGCCAAGTATCTATTTCAGATTTTAGGATTCTAATATTTTGGCCTGTGATGACATTGTCTGAATTTTCTCTCTCATAACAATATATTTTGACATACCAATGCTCTAATGCACAACCAGTGCATCACTATCATGGCCCAGAGAGTTTCTTGGCTCTCTTACAGCTACACATTTGTTTATTATGTTCAGGGTCATACGGATCTAATGGGAGTGGGTGAAGCTGATCCATCTCCCAGGTGCCAGAGAGTAAAAACGATTATGCTCTGAAAACCTCATGTGTAGGAACCCAGCTGCCAAGGCGACGGTATTGGAGGGTAGGTCTTTGAAGGTAATTAAATCATGAGGCTGGACTCTGCATGAATTGGCTTTGTGTCCTTAGGAAAGAGAACACTCCCCCAGGGAGTACCACTCTTAGCTTTGCCAAAGGAGAATATGGTGAAAAGGTAGCTGTCTGCAAGCTAGGAAGTGGCCTTCAGAGAAATCAAACCCACTGGGACTTTGTTAAGGAGACACATAATCTGTGACCATCAGTTATAATAGTCCTAGTGAGCTAAGACTCCTAGAATAGAAGAAAGAAAGACTATTTCTTCCTATGGCATTTTTTGCCAAGCCATTTCTTGCACTTGCTTTCTCATTCTTACTGGTATTAACTTCTGTAAGGAAAACACTGGATTAGGCCAAATTCAAGATGTCCAGACTCTATCCTTTCACTCATGGATGCTTCTACGGCATCAGAGAACAGACCTGTTTTAGATACTTTTCTGTTGCTGTGATAAAATACAAAACCAAAGGCAATTTAAGGGAGAAAGGGTGTACTTTGGCTTACTGATCCAAAAGACTGGATTCCATCTGTTCCATCACGGTGAGGAAAGCATGGTAGGAGCATGACATCAGCTTCTCACATGGTACTGGCAGTCATGAGGCGGGGGGGAGATGAGGAGTGGGGAGGAGAAGACAAGGGTCAAGCAATCAAGCTGAAAGGCCTACCTTCAAGGACACACTTTCTCCATCACAGCTCAAACTCCTAACGGTTTTATAACCTTCCCAACAGCCTCTTCAGCTGGGGACCAACTGTACAAATACATGAGCCTGTGCAAGCCATAAGACTTTTCCTTTCCACATGGAGAGCTGCTTCCTTCTGCTTCTTGGATCACCACATATAATTCCATTGTTCCCTATGTTCCCATTCAGGCAATTTGGTTTCAGTCTGTCTGTTTTGAGCTGAGCTCAAACACAGACAACAGTTGTCATCTGCTCCTTACACTCTGCCCTACGCAGGCTTTCACTCAATGCTAAGCCCAGCTCCCACTTCCTGTCTGTAGAATGAGTCCGAGACTGTAGAGCTGTTTGTCTAAAAACGTACTTCTAACAAGCTCAGTTAGAAAGGAAGAGACATTGACTACTAGGATGCCAAGTTAGAACCCCAAAGCACTGATGGAAGGAAGCAAATTATATCAAGACACAGGCTCCATGGTGGCCGTGGTATTGAAAGATCTCCTCTTTCCATTGTGTGTTTCTGTTCTGAAGTTCAAGATCATTTTCTCTTAGACATTTGGAATCAGATATGGACTATGGCAGAGCATAATATTCTTGAGGCTTCTGCATTTGAGCAAGATGCATCTCAACCCCTCAGATCCAAGTTAAGAAATCTTCACTGAGCACCTCTACTTCCTGATGCTGGAGAAACTGAGCTGGGAGGAATACTTGAAGTCCAGAGCTCCAGAGAAGCAGTGAAATGCTGCCTTAAATCAAAACAACACAATAGGGGCTGGGAATATGGCTCAGCATTTAAGTGCTTACCACACAAGACAGACACAGAAAGAGAGAGAGAGAATAGTTCAGAGACCATAGAAATAAACCCTAGGTGGGTGTACAACCTACCTATCATCTCAGCACTCGGAAGGTGGAGACAGAGGATCCCCAGTGCAAATTGGCTTGCTAGACTAGGCATATCAACAAGCTCTGGGTTCGACTGAGATACCCTGCCTCAATGAGTAAAATGGAGAGTAATCCAGGACAATTCCTGATATTGACTTTGGACCTCCACATGCATGTACACACATGTGCATATGTGCCTTCTCACATACACACATACCAGCACATCCACATACATGCACACACACACACACACACACACACACACACATGTATGAACACTACACCCCCATACACACAAAATTTTTTAAAAAATCCCAACAGGAGCAAAACGGAATGTGTCCCTCCCCCCTTACAAAATGATACACTAATGAGGCCAGAAACTGACCACAGAAAGGAAAGCATATTCAAAGACATATGCTTTGCTCTACAGCTGAGTTAAAACCTTATCCTACTAATTATTTCCTAGAAAGCATTTTGGAGAACCTTAGTGCACTTAGTAAAGCTCAGAAGGAGATAAATGGTTGAAAATCTCCCCTATTTTCTGAATAAAAGATTCTAAGTTCTAATATCTGGCTTATGAAAGAATGATTTAAAATTTATATCTTTTTTTAAAAAAATCTGATATTGTCCAAGATGATCTCAAATTACTTGGCTCAAACAATCCATCCGACTCAGTCTTCCATGCAACTGGGATACCAGTAGTCACACCATGCTTAGCAAAGATTTTACTCAATTAATATCATGTATAGAATCTGTGATGTTGATAATAAGTTGTAAATTATTACTGCATGTAAAATTTTAATGCACATTATTTTATGAATGATCGTGCACAGGATAGAAAGAGAGAGAGAGAGAGACAGTAGACATCAGAGACAACTTCAGATAGCAACCACTTTTTTTTTGAGTCAGAGCCTCCCATTTTTCTGTAATTTACCAGGTAGAGTAGATTTACTGGCTAGCAAACTAGATCTGTCTCTCTTTTCCTAGGGCTGAGATGGCAAGTGCACCAATACCATCATGTCTGCTTTTATTTAATGAAGGCTCTAAGGATCAATCTCAGAGGATCTTACTAACTGACCTACCTGTCTAGCTCTTAATTGAGATATTTTAAAACATATGTGATAAGATAGTTTTGAAAATGAAGGAAGATAATGTACAAGAAAAGAACCAATGGTGGGTTGCATTTGCTCCACTTTTTTGAGTAAAGGCAAAATAAAAACTGAAAGAGTTTTAAGCACATCAAATGTAGAATTGATTTTTAAAATTAATGGAATGCTAAGGATGTTTAATGGAACCCAAGTTTAAGAGTATGTGTGTGTGTGGTGGTGTTTCATGTATATGTATGTGACTGAGATGGAGAGAAAAAGAGAGAGAAAGAGAGAGAGAGAGCATAGAGCAGAGAGAGAGAGCGAGCGAGCATGGTGACTCCTGTCCTAATTCAGTCATATATGCAGGAAAAAACCATAGGCAGGTAGAATATCTCATAGACATTCTGCTGGGTGGCCTTTACACCAGTCTATTTTAAACTGTATTTATTAGGGTATTGCAACACTCAAATTTTTCATTTTTACCAAGTTACATGTGCCCTCATAGCAAGTAAATGAGTTAGCTCCTTTCTAACTTCATGCACAAGAGGAGAAAAGATATACTGATTCATATTGAAGTAAGATTGAACTGCTATATAAAACAAATGCTAAGTAATAAAAGTGTGGAAAGAGTACTTCTCTCCCTATGTGTTTTAGTGACCATCAGTTATAATCGGTGCAGGGAGAGGGCCGTGGCTCACAAAATAACTACAATAGTAGAATTGCCCCCAGTTAATAAGAAAATGGTTCTATCACCTCGAGTCAGCCAAAACCACATTGAGGAAAAAACTCTTTCTAGCCCTTATCTTTCCAGACAGTAAAAGAGGGAGATATGTTCCTGAAGAGTGCATCTGATGAGAACAAGCTGGACACTTCTTCCTGAACACAGCCCTGACCTTTAGGTCTTGGATGATCTTTTCTGTCTCAACCCAAAATGGCTTCGTTTGCAGTATGAAATTCTATCCTCACTTAGAAGCCTGTCCCATCAATTCCCTAGTTAGTCATTTCTTATTTTTGCTTAACAAGATGTTAAGCTTATACATATATTTTCTGACTATTTGGAATGTTCTCACATTGTTCTCTCTCTCTCTCTCTCTCTCTCTCTCTATATATATATATATATATATATATATATATATATATACATATATATCCTTTTCTCTCTCTCATAAAATCTCCACTAGATGCTGAGCTTGTAGAAGATGGATGCTTAACTTTCTCTGCATTTATTTACTCAATCATTAAATAAGTGTTTTTGAGTGCTCATATTCACCTCACTCAGCATTATGGAGATATAAAAATGAACAAGACTATTTTTTATTCTGCAAGAATTTACAACATAGGGGAATAAAGCATAAGCAGGAAAATAAATATAGTGTGAAATAAACATAAGTAAAGTGAGATGAAAATGCTAAGATTTGCAAAGAGGGAGATACATCAGACATTGGAGTGACACCAAGGATTGGGACAGGGAGGGAGGGAGAGAAAGAAGGGAGGTGTCACACAACAAGACAGGCTTTGTGATTGTTCCCCAGGGAAGGGTAGGATTTGGAGGTCTGGTAGGAGGTTTTCCTGAAAAGGGGAGGCCACGAGTAAAGACATGATGAAGAAGCTTGAATGGATCATGTGACATAAAGAGAAACACAAGGTTTGGGGATGGAGACTTAGAAAGTTCCTAGTGCTACTCTGGGGCACTAGACTACCTGTGGTCTACTAATAGTATGCACTTTAGAAAATTGCAATGAAGAGGGAGTTTGAAAGTGGTGAGGACATGTGTGTGACCTGTAGTGTTGAATTAAGAATATGAGGAAAGAATGACATGTCCCCAACCTAAGAAAGTGCTTGTTCAGGCAGAAGACTGATATACTCAAGCAGACTTGGCCTTGAATTGTCTAGCGAGGGCAAAGGAAAAGGTGGCAGGAGTGCTTAGCTAATGTGAGAACACATGAGAATTACACAGATTGGATGGAGTTGAATAATGATTCTGAATAGAAATGTCAAGTATATATTTTGCTCCTTACATCTGCTTCCCCATCCAATACCTGGCAGATACACAGAACAAGTTAACAAATGTTTACTGAATGGTTGAGAATGTAAAATAAACATCAGAAGTTTAAGGTATATCCTTCAAACTGGAGGTTGTCATCATAGAAGGGAGTAAGCCTATCATTGTCACCTTGTTTGGATATCATTATGACAAGTCTTCATGGTTATAAATCAACTGTCATGGGCTGAGAAGATCTCAGGTAGGGGTTAAAACCTTTGCCCCACAAGCAGAAGGCTCTGAGTTCAGATCCTCAGCTCACACAGTAATGGTGTATGGAGTAGCTATGGTAGGTAAAACATTTAAACATTTTAGAAATTCTGTCACTCTTTTGTCACAACTCATTTTTCACTGGAATAATAACTCAGGTTGTTGCTATCTAAGAGATTCAAATGGTAGCAAATACAGCTATTTTAACCCTTTTAGCATATAAAGCTTTCCTTTCATATCATTTCATGGCAAATTCTACGTGAGGTTTGAGAAAACTGGTATAGAGAGTTAAGTAATTAGAAAAGATCAGACTTAAGCATGAGGAATGGAAGCAGGCTAGTGCTGGGTTTCTGGGCTTCACTGTGGGAATGTGCCCCCACTCCACCACAGGAAGATAAAAAAATGATAATCAAACGATTGGAATGGCTTAACAATGATGTCTCTAGCTCATGACTCCCAACACCCTCCGAGGTTTGAGCCAGTGCTTCAAGCTACTTTTCTACTGAAGAGTTAGCCACAAAAGACTCTAATCATTATGTAGTCATTATATCAAAAGTGTCTTTCAAAAATGTTAATGTATATTTTAGTTATGTATAATGAAGGGAAGCATGACACTTAAAAATCTTTGGGGCAAAGGTGAATGCTTGATAAATATAATTAGTCATTTACTGTGCTTGAAAGAAAAATCAAACTTTCATGATAAATTTTTCAATAAAGGTAATTTTACTTATTCACATTTAGATTTCTAGGTAGAGTATATTATCATGAATCCCCCAATCATCCTTTAGAAGGACGACAATCTAGGGCTTCATTGTAGTTGTCTGTGGAGACTGCAAATTGTTAACATCTGTCCCTTAGTATTTTTTTTACAATACTCTAAATACTCTAATCTCTGGTTATCCTGCTAATAACTGTAATTTTCTAGTCAGCTGCTATCTCTCAAGGTAGTTTAAAGGTCATTTTTGCAATACATAAAGGAGCTTGGGAAGAAAGTGGACGTGATTTATTTTGTAGTAAGTGGAACTCATGTTTACGTTGGGTTTTATAGTCAAGAGAAAAGAATCTGCCTAGCTTTTTTGCATCCATCTTCAGACTCAGTATGATTAATTCTGGTCTATCCCATTACATTTTGCTTCTTTTACCTAAGGTTATTCCTAATAAATAGTATATGTGGCCATTATTTGGAGAACCATAATTAAAGGATACATTTATATTACGGTTTTTACTTTCAAATTTTGAATAGTCTATATATTATACTTACAAGATAAACATACACCTTACGAAGAAATTTGTTCCTGAACCCTCTGAATCAAGATTCAGAGAACACTATCCAATACGTTTTTCCAAGCAGCTACCTCTTTTTCTGCACAAATGATGGCACTCATCACTCTAGTGTATTTGCACAGATGCACATATTTTCGTTTGGTGGAGGTGCCAATCAAAATATAAAAGAAGCATAATATAAACTATAGTGAACATATGGCAAGTTATTTGTTTGTTTTGGCTTCTCAGAATCTATCGCTTCCCTGTTTAAAAAAACAGGTAAAAATAAAAGATTGGATTTCCTTTGGGTAAAATTCATCCTCACTATATACTTTGCCTACCATTCAGAGTATGACCAATCAGATGCCTGCAGTAATTGATCCACGAACAAAAGTGATCTAGGCCTGGACCATAAAGCACAGGATCAAGAGTCCTGTAGAAGCCTTGGGGAAAACAAAACTTCATAGAGATTACTCGGCATGGAAAACAGTATGGGCTGGTCGTGTCAAAATGGCCACATAAGGGAAAAATTCCTCTCCAAAAGATTATATCCAAGAGTCAGGAGATATATCAACCTGGCATTCTCTCAAGGCCTGGATCCAACCATATTTGTTGTTACATGAAATGGGGTCCTTTTACTTGAAAATGAGTGGCGCCTTGTTAATACATAAACAAAATACAGTTTTGCCATAGAAGACAGTAAATGTGAAGGGTATGTTTCATTCTTTAATAAAAGAGGCATATAATATTGACTTTGAACAAGTCATCCTAAACCACTATTAAACTAATAAGTTCATTATAGGGTAGTAAATCATATAGGAGTTTGTGTGAGGTTTTATCATGGATCAAGCTGTGCCCTCAAAAATGTAAAAATTAAAAAATTTAATCCAAGTACCATAAAAAAATGGCCTTATATGGAGAATCGGTCACTGTACATGGTTTCTTAAAATGAGGTCCTATGGATTAAGGCAAGATACAAATCCAAAAGAATTGGGATTTCATTAAAATGGTGGAAAATTGGAAACAAACAGGCACAGTGACAATGCCATGTGGAGAGACAGACAGAGAACAAAGTGATGCTTCCATAGGCCAAGGAATGCGCAAGAGTGCCAGAAAACCAGTAACACACTGAGAGAGACATGGGATATAGTCTTTCTCACAGAGGGAACTCACCTCAAAGATCCTTTGATCCCTAGCTTCCAGCCTCTAGAAAGATGTTCAAGACCCAATGTGGAGACCACTCTTTTTGTGGTAATTCATGATGGCAGTCTGGTAAGCTAGTATAAGTTCTAGAAATAATTGCAGAAGAGAATTAAAAATGCCATAGTATAAAACTATCAAAGCTGAATGAGGTAAACCCAGTCAAGTTCTAAAAATTGGAACTTTGTCACTTGGTATCAAAGGTGCATTGTAGGTAGTCTATAAAAATTGATGGATAGTAATGGCTAAATTTTTAACTTTACTTAAATATAAAGTTTTTATCAACTAAACTCAAGAGAAAGCAAAAATACCTTTAAGAGAAGTTAGCTTTACTATTGAATGAATTTAAAATGGAAATATAATGAGTAGAAAGGAATAGAATTATCTAAACATTTGCTTCAATGCTTCATCAAATAAAGTTCAAGGATTAGGCTCGGTTTGTAACTCCTGTGACAGAGAGAAAGGAACATACCTAAGGAAGAATATAATGGAAAAAATTAGAATTGGCAAGCAATAGATTAAGAAAAAGTGGGCTTCAATGAAAAGTGTGTTTTTTTTATGAGCTCAAAAACCACATCTCTGGAGAATTCAATACTAATAAGATCATTATCAATGATAACATCAGGGAAGAATTTATTGTGTGGTGAGGGTCCCAGGCTCTCTTATTTCATATCATATTCTTGGAGTGCCAGAAGCTAGTAGCTATCCCAAACAACTAACAAGACCCAAGGACCCCAACAGAAAGGTGGTTGAGTTCATATCAAGGACATATCAAGGAGTAGTCACTGGGTTAAGCCATTCCAGAAGCATCTGACCCATCCAACTCCAAGGAATTGGCCAGACAAATACAAATTGAGTGACCTTTTATAAAACAAACTCCCCATGCTTTTTTGAAACTATTCACTTCATAAAGAACAAAAAGATTTGGCAGAATTAGTCTATTACAGATTAAGGCGATCTAACAAATGAATGAAATGTGTGACCTTGGTTGTGAATCAGAAATCCGGAAGAGTGATTCTAAAACACATGGATAAGATCATTTGAAAATGATTTTACATTAGAGTAATATCAGATCAAGGTGAAATTTCTTGCACTCACTCATAGAATCATGGTTATAAGGGATATTTAGGAAGTAAATGTAGAAGTACTTAGTGCTGAAGTATCAAAGACACCTGAAACTTGCATGTAAATTGTCATCCTCAATGCAGGAATTTATGGGGAGGCCCCCCACCTTGTCTCTTCCTCTCTCATTCTCTAATTTATAGCAATATTTTGTTCATCCCATAACCTTTAGGCCCTTGCACTTTGTCTATGCGTTCATTCTTCGTTTTCTGCATTTCTTTTTAATTTGCCCTCCCACCCACATGGTGAAATAATATATGCCAAAACAAGTTGAGATTAATTTAACTTGAAATCTCAACTTTATTTGTTCTTGCTTCCTCAGATTGCCTTTTCTCATGTGGGTCTGTTAAAAGGGAAGGAGTATACCTATACAATTACATATATGTATATGAGAGAAAATGTTACAAAATTATATAAACCATAAATCTAGGGGAATTTGTTTGATGTTCTTCCATCTCTTCTGATGGATTGATGTCAGAGAGTGAGGACTTATTACATCCAGTTCTCTGACTAAGCCCTTTTCCATTGACAAGGTTCCACTTCTAGGTAAAAGAAAGGATGCAGTAGCTCATGCTATCGCCTTGTAAGCATGCTGTTCTATTCATAATAGCAAGAAAATGGAGTTAATGTTAATCAATAGATGAATGGGTAATGCAAATGTGGTAAGCATACATATTGGAATTTTATTCAATCATAAAAAATGAGATTTGTGGGGAAATAGGTGGGGCTAGAAAATGTTATACTAAATGAACCAACTTATGTCCAAAAAGACAAACACTGCATGTTTTCTGCCTCATGTAGATCCTAGCTTCTAACTTTTACATATGTTGATTTATGTTTGAGTGATCGTGTATAAAGGTCAGGATGACAAAAAGTGGACTAAGAAAGGAGAAAGAAATGAATAATAGAACACATGTGATATGAAAGGGGAAGGGAAGGTTTGGGGGAGAGGTTGAAAGGTTTTAGTAGAGAAGGAATAGGCAGAGAGATGAAGAGAGTGGTAGGGGAGGATCAACCAAAACTGTGCATGAAGAAGTCCTGTGAAAATCTGATACTTAGTGAGCTAATCAAAACTTACATCTTCTAAAAGAGAATGATAACATGGGCATGCCCCACCCCCACTGCAAGACACTGTTTTTCATACAGTACAGGATATCAATTCCTTAAAATTTTCTAGCATTAGATTCCAAAGACTACAAAGGTGATAGGTTGGCTTTGCCATGTGAGTATCGTGTACTGTTTACTATTCACAGAAACATAGGTGAGTAAGGACACATTTTCTTTTTTTATTTTTGCGTCTTGTGTGTGTGTGTGTGTGTGTGTGTGTGTGTGTGTGTGTGTGTGTGTGTGTCAAGGGTAACTTTGGGAATTATTTTGTATTGCTTTTTTTTTTTTTCTTAATTCTTTGCTTAGCTCTGGAGATTCCGTGGCTCCACCTACCAGGGCTGGAAATGTGTATTCACGTGGGACCTGGGATCTGAACTCAAGACCTTCTGCTTGCAAGGCAGAATCTTAACCTCTTAGCCATCAGGGACACATTTCTGTATCACACTCATAGCATGTGAGGCCAGGATTCAGTACTGATAGCGAAAGTATCAGCCTTGTGGCCTTGTGGCCTCCAGTCACTGAGCTGCCTCCTCAGAATCCCACTACTGGACCTCAGCAATCATGTCTCCAGCCTTTGCAGCAGTTCCAAAGTCCCCAGGCACTCTAATGAACCCCTTTCTATTTAAAACACTGAAGCAGTTTCTGTTTCTTGCACCAAACCTTTAAGGAAGTAGTTACTAAAATAAATAATTATTTTATTTCTGTTTAAAGAAGTTCTGTTCAGGTTGGAGAGATGATTCAGGGGTTGAGCCTCTGCCTCACACACAGAAAGGTCTGAATTCAGATCCCAATCCCATGTAAAAATGCCTGGCAAAAATGACACATGGCCTGCACTTCTTGCCCTGGAAGGCAGAGCCGGGGAAACCCCAGTACAAAGCAAAAAGGAGGCAGAACAATCCAGGACAATTCCTGAAGTCACCCTTCAGACTCCACAGTTCTCTCTCTCTTTCTCTCTTTCTCTCTCTCTCTCTCTCTCTCTCTTTCTCTCTCTCTCTCTCTCTCACACACACACACACACACACACACCATACAGAAAAAGACATTTTATTCAGCTTCCCAATACATAATACTTTATGTATTATAGCATTTTGAAATATCAAGACAAAAATAAAAGGCATAATATTAGACCAGTATCTTTGTCTTTACCTACCCTCCTTCTCAACATCAAAACAAAGGTAGGGTAGGCCACATCAGATTTTTCAGTTTAGAGATTATATGTAGCATATGCATCTTTTTAGATAATTGTAAGTCATTTTAGGGATTTTATCTTCTTATGCAAGTTTAAATAGTTGATTCCTTATTTTAATGAAGGTCATTTCATTATGCAGTTACGTATGTTGTAAACAGATAGCTACTGCCTATATAAACATACTAATCATTACTTTTATGCTTTGGACAAATATCTGATTTCCTTTTAGAATTGAAACAAATATATTGGGAATTTTTCCTTAATACACACAAAAAATGGTTAGCAGATGATCTGAATCTATTTTATTCTATTATTTTTTGATCAGCAGATATTATTGCAAACTAGTCCAAAATCTAAATTCGTTAATGCCGTATGTGCTATTGATTTCCATCTTTCCAATTAAATAAAGGTTACCTCCTGGGCGCCTCAAAGCTTGCCTTTCTTCCTAGGCAACATCACAGTGATTCAAGCTGAGCCAGGACACTACTGCTGGTTGTCCCCAAATTCCCTCTGCAGGGAATGAGCCACAGGCAGAATGCCTTCTGGAAAAATCTACACTCAGAAATGACAGAACTTCTTTTAACTCAAGTTCCAGATTGCTCATTAGAAAGTCTTACCTATTCTTATACTTGTTCCAAAGCAGTGAGAATTCTTCCATAAGCCCTTATTGAGCACCTACGGTATACCAGGCACTAGTCCAGACATGCAGATGCTAGGGGAAAACAACATGTGAGGCTGCGCTCTTGAGCCTTCTGAGTTTGAGCTAATAGCTGCGAATCTAATTTGAGCAAAATGCTACCACTTCTATGAACAGCTTGAGTGGGTCACACAAGCAGCCATAGTTTCACCTGACAACGGATGAAGATGATGACTGAGTTGTCAAGGAGTGAAGGAAATAAAGACATTTGGCTTAGTTATGAGAATAAATAGTGCTTCGTCTGGACAAACCAGAGGAAGAAGCATAAAAGAGCCAAAATCTCTGTCAAATACAGCAGGGGTAACCTTGACTTAGCTCATCTTGTCCGGGAAAGGGCCAAGTGTTTGCTGAGCTTATAAAAAGGTGGGAATTTAAAGAAAACAACTTCATGTATCGATTTGAATGGGCTACAGGGTATCTGTTTATTCTAGTGTGTCTATGAGGGTGTTTTTGAATGAGTTTAGTATTTGATTGGATAGAATAGGTAAAGCAGATTGCCCTCCTAATATGGTAATATAGACAGGTCTATCCTAAAGTTGAAGATCTATGTAGACTTGAAAGGGTTGACTCTCTGTCCAACAAAATAGAGTGCCTCTTGCTTGAGTGACTTCTACTGGCACACTATTTCATCCTACAGTTGAGACATCAGCTCATCCGGACCTCAGGTTTGCCAGCCTGTACCCTGGAATGACACCATCCATTCTCCTGGGTCTCCAAGCTTCCAATGGACTTGTGAGCTTTTATAATTCTTTGGGAAGTGTTGTCTACTGAAAGCAAGTTGGTCTAAGAGAAGGTTGTAACAGCAAGCAGGATCAGTAAGTAGACACTGACATTCATTTCCAAATACTGAGCACTTCTGGGATGTCTTCTCAACTTTATAACAGTTGCTATTGAGAAACTACCCTTTTCCTCCTTGTTTCTTGAGTGGGCAGAATTTTCCTATCTGCTTTACTGAGATTGGTTGACTTGTTCCTGATGCTCCTTCACACGGGACACATTATCCTTATCTTCAATTTTCAGACAGAGGGATGAGGTCTAGGGAAGAAACCTGGCCTCGCTAGTGACCAGCAGAACCCAGAGGAGGCCCAGGTAGTGACAACTCTAATGCTTGTGTCTTGGGGCTGCTTTAAGATGCTGTCATTTTGGAGTTCATCCTCAAGGAATTTGCAAGCACCTGAATCTATATCAGCTTTGCCATTTTTGAAAGATATTTCTGCCAGCAGAAGAATAGTAGAATCAGACAACAGGAGTACCAAGCTCTGCAGAGAACTAAGACGAGACACGAGTCTGAAGACCCAGTCTAGATCAACAAGCCTCCCAAGGGAAAGCCATTGGATTGATCCCAAATATGGCCTCGCTCCGCCCAGACAGGGCAAGTGCTCAGATACCTGGAATAAGATGGTCAAAAGTTCTCAGCCCACCTGCTGAAAACTGGTGAGGTTAGAGGCTTATTGAGAGGAGAAGATAAGGCAGTTAGGGGAGACTGAGGAACTAAAGTTGGGACAGCCAAGGCAGAAATTACAGTCTGCGACTATAAGGGCGATTAGTGCGTTTGGGACTTAGGAGTGTTTTCTACGGCTGTTACACAAGTGAATACTAACTGGATGGCTGGAAACCTATTTGCTGTTCCAGAGGCCAAAAACTGGAAATCGAGATGCCAGAAGTACTACATCTCTCGGAGAGGCTCATGGGAGAACCCATTCCTTGCTTTGTATTTTTGCTTCTGATTTTTAGCTACAGGTACATAGACTATTCCTTAATTATCTTTGGCTGTATCCTCATCAGTTATCCTTCCCCTTCCTGGATGTGTGTTCAGTTAACCTGACCCTCTCATCTTATAAGGACTTGTGGGATAGTACTTCTAGACCACTCTGAGAACCCTGGGTAATCCTCTCATCTCGACATCCTTATTGATGTACATCTGCTGAGACCTATTTTTTCTAAATGAAAAGTTATTTCCAGATTCACAGGATTTGGGTGTAAAACTTTTGATTGCCCATTATTGGACAGAGGTCATCAGACTATTAAAAGTCAGTAAGGAGAGAGAATACTTGTTAAGGGTGAGAAAATATACCAAGTCACCTGATAGAAGAGAAGGGACTTTGGAGCTCAAATCCTACTTTGCGACAGCATGAGAGCACAACCAGGTTGCTTGGCATTTGGGGCTTATTTCTCTGCCATCGAATGATGGAATTCAACTGCATGGAATTTCTTTCTAATAGAAAATTCTAAATATCCATTTCACCCAAGTAAGTATGAGAATCATTTGTGGTTGTAGCTGCTTTTGTTTTTATTATGTCTTAAAGAGGCCACATTACTTTAATAACAATATTGAAATGAGAAGAGCAATCTAGGACAAATTCATATATAATTCTATTGTTGAACCAAGTCTGTGATTTCTTTGTGCTGCCATTCTAGTCCTTGAGCAAGTGTACATTCAGTTCCTACTGGCCATAGTTCTATAGGTAGAATTTTCTATATCCATGTTTAATTTAAAATGTCACCATGGTGATGTTGCATTTTGCTGTAGTCCTGTCTTCAAAGCTTCTCTACTCCCCACCCCACTCTCATCTCCACCCTGTGCAGATATAATCCTTTGAGTGGTGCCTCCTACTGCTGGGAAATAACAGCTGTCTGGAACACAGAGGGAATTGGCATCAGTATCAACCCTGCTAAACATAGATTTGCATTCCTACCAAGGTGAAAATAAATTAGCAGGCAGATACTTAGAAGAACCTCTTAAAAAGCTTGTACTTTTAGGGAAAGCTTGAAATAATACTTGAGAGATTTAACATGTGATCCACATTCAGTCTGTTTGAGTTTCCACTTAAGCAATATCTTGGTCATTGCTACTGGAAGAATGCATGGCTGCCTCAAGTTATATTGACATCACTTTCCGTGACGTGAAGTTTTAGTCTCAGGCTTCGTCTTCTTCTTTACATAGCCGTGTTGAATATAATGCAAGGCTGACCCACTTTCCTGCAATAAATAGCAATCTGAATATAACTAGAAAACTTCTGAGACATTCTTGGAAATCTATTTATTCAACTGGGTCTTTCTAATTTTTAAGCACAATTTCCCCTTAAATAACCTCATGGTCCAGGACACATGCTTATAGCCACATCTTCTGTGTTCTCTCTCTCTCTCTCTCTCTCTCTCTCTCTCTCTCTCTCTCTCTCTCTCTTTCGTTAATGTCAAGGTCATCTGATAGAGGTATCATCAAATTTTTGTCCAGTATATCTCGAAATCTGAAATGGTATCAAAGAACCTGTCAGCCATTTCTCATTCTTCCTTCTTGGTATGAAGTTGGACATTCTTATGGGATTTTTTATTTGTTTGTCTTTTTTCATGACCAGAGGTGCTAAGATCTAGACAATCATATGCCAGCTATTGAGGAGGAGAATGTCCTTTGTGTATGGGATTTAATATTAAACTTGCAGATCACACAGGTATATAGCTAGTGGTGGCAACCCAATATGCACAGTTCATCATGCTACACACTTCACACAGCCACATTAGTCCTTTGCTTTGCGTCTGCAATTGAAAGAATGCTCCTGATTTACTCAGCAGTGGACAACTTAGTTAACATCTCTTTGACTCTGTTACTGAGACTGAGGCTAACTGTGCACTTCTTTATAAAGATCTTGAGAGGACAACCTCCCATGCAGCCTACAGGACAGCACCAGATGCACAGTGAGTGCTCAGAGCAAAGCTCCTATTCTCACAGAGAAGTCGGTGTTCTCTCCTTGGCATGCCATGCCATGGAGTGTCTGTCAACCTTCAGGAGCATTCAGTTGACATGGTTTGCTGATGAGATGCACACCTCCTCTGCTTCACAAAGAAGAAGAAGTCTGAAGATCCCAACCTCCTGGTGGAGCTGTCATATAAAAAAGTCTTTCAGAGCCTGGGAGTCCAGCTATACTTGAAAGTTGCTTGAGTTGGTTTGGCACTCCCAGGGTTAAGCAAAAGCCCTGGAGGGCAGGGAGACCCAAGGCCAGGGAGCTGAACTAGGTACCAGTCTCCCAGTGAGCAGATGAAGCCCGGGCTTCCTGACCTGCCTGAGTGGCTCAAGAATTAACACTGGGCTGGCATCATGCTGTGTGCCAGCTTTCCAAGGGATGCCCTGACTTTTCTGTTTTCCTTTTCTGTTTGTTACTCAGTAGCCCAGAGCTATCATGCCAGCATAGCAGATCTCAGAGGCAGATTTACTTCTGCTGCAGAAAGGATCAAATGAGGAGAATTAACACTGTGAAAAATATCTTATGCTTAGAGGCTAACTTTTTTAAAAAAATTAGTCTTTATCCTCATATTGCTCGACATCAGGACTATCCCTACGTCTTCAGATTCAGTGATTCTTTTCATTTATTTATTTAATTTATGTATTTTGCAAATGAGAAAAACTGGGACCCAGAAAGGTAAAATGCATTTTTTACTCAGGGGATTTTTAATTACCCTATTTGAAGTAATTCCTGGAGGACTTGATTATACGACTTGCTGTCTGCATTAATTCAATTAGCTACATCATTGATCAAGTTAACAGTGCAATCTATGCAAATGGCTAATCTTCACCAAATTATAATCAGAGTTTAAATTATATGATGCTCCAGAGTCTTCACATGTCATCCAAATTCTCCCCACAATAGCCCTATGATGCAACTATTAGAATATTTGTGCACTTTGAGAACACATGGCAAATCAAATATTAAAATGAGAAGTTAAACTTCAGATTAATTACCATTGGATGCAAAGCTAGTAAGTGTCAGAGCCAAGCCTAGAACTCATCACTTTGGGTTCCTTATTCTATGCTCCTCTCAAACAAGTTTTCCTAGAAGAAAGGAAGAGCTAACCATAGAGAGCTATCTTTGTTTTCATAGAGCTGGATCAACTAGAGGCAGAGCAGCAGAACACCTGTTGAGATTTTGTGGAAGAGGAATACAAGAAGAGGTTTTGGACAGATTCACTAAGCAAAGGATAGGGTGGCCACTAATAAATATTGCTGAGACCTAGACCTGCTTATGCAAAGTTTCATAAAATTTCTAATAATAGTGTCTCAGAAATGGATTAAAAGCTGGCATCAGGTTAGTATGATGGATCAATGGATAAGGACATTTTTGACCAAGTCTGATGATTTGAGTCCAATCCCCAGAACCCACCTTGTGGAAGGAAAGAATTGACTGCAACAGATTGCCCTATGATTTCCAATGCGCGCCCACACACACGCGTGTGCGCACACACACACACACACACACACACACAAAACAAAACAAAACAAAACAAATAAATAAACGTAAAAAAATTAAAAGAGGTGCCTGCTGAGATAAGGTTTAATACTAAATGCAGAATTAAATTTTTATGGCTAAAAGCTATCATCCATTGGATATTAATTTATCCTTATAGATACAACTTAGAAAAATTCATATTAATTTCAATTAGTTACTGTGCTCCATAGTATTCTTGCCTGTATCACAGCACTGCTGTCTACACAGAGATGATCACTTTTCTGTTTTACTTAGGTTGGGTAATATTACCATGGGTCAGTAAAAATGGTCAAAGTGGAGGATTTTACACAGACCTCACTAATGCAATAGGATCTGAGCTATAATCAGTCAAGCAGAAAAAGGCAGGAAACTGAGGGTGGCCAAAGCCTCTCCTCCCTACTCCTCATCCCCCCCCCCCCCCGCAAAACAACTTTGCTATCACAATTTGAAGTGCTTGTCCAGAGGACAAGTCCCGGAGACCTGATCTTCTGGTAGGCTGGACTTCGAGTCCCAAGAATACATTCTTGGTGTATCATCTTGATTTCCAGGAGGCAAGAAAAATGTGACAAAGGTTGGCACATTAAAAAAATTAGACAAGACTTCCTGTGTCTTTGTGTGCATAGTAAGTATATAGATGTACATATGCTTTAAAAATGGGGCGTCACCCTCATGTTGTCATACACTCCTGAGCACATGTACCACCACTCTTGGGAGAGAAATTCCAGTTTCTGAACTAGCTCCTTACCTTTTCCAAGACAAGGTTCCTTCTCATATGACATCACATATGTACTGCCTATCCCAAACACCTCTTTCCTAATTGATAAGTTTCTAATCCAGACACATGGCTATAAACAAAAAATCAGAAAGTTCACATTATTAACTTACCAAGGGGTCACTTCCATAGCACTAACAGTCAGTTCAGGGTCTGCTGTGTGCTGGACAGCATGTCAGGCCTTTTTATACATTATCTCCTATCCTTTGCATTGCACAGCAAGACAGGAGAGTTGTCAAGAGAGTTGTTGATGTGCTCGGGTAGCTTATTTTTCCTGAATCAAGCAAGAAGGAGAAAAGACAGGGAAGGGGTCTCTCTTGGTCTAAAATTCAGACTCTTTCCCTTTTGACTCCCTGATCTAAAGTCAAGACTCTTTCTTTTATGCAGAGCAGTGACCTGTATAATTGCTATAAGAGAAATACTTTCTATTCATTTATTAGTTTTAAACCTCACAAGAAATATCTGCCAATTGTAGAAAACTTAAAGACCACCAATTAATAACACTGAAGAGACAAGTTATAACTCTACCTTCCACTCGTTTACCACTATTAGCACCTTTGATAGTCATCCATCTGATTTCTTTGCTCTG
This sequence comes from Typhlomys cinereus, assembly GCA_023101885.1. NCBI lineage: Eukaryota > Metazoa > Chordata > Mammalia > Rodentia > Platacanthomyidae > Typhlomys > Typhlomys cinereus. The sequence goes on along the minus strand of JALPQD010000111.1, from coordinate 1,122,239 downwards.
TTACTGTGTAGAGAGATGCAATGCTTCTGAATTTTAGTTAAATGCACGTGTTCTCACCAAATCAGTACTTTAGGGACACTTAGTGGATCAACACGTGATAGAATATGTTATCATGAATTTTACAATTTTTATATTGATAAGCATTTTAGTCCTTCCCAATTTTTAACTATTATTATCAATATGGTGGTAAACATGAGTTTGTATATTTTTTAACCTGTTGGAGACTCAAAGGTGACATCAGGAATCATCTTGGATTGCTCTACTTCTTTACTACTTTGCTTTGGAGTTTTCCAATTTCCCCCTTCCAGGGTCAGAATTAAAGACTGCCACCATATCCACCTGGCATTTTTACATAGGATTTGAGGATCTGAACTCAGATACTTTTGCTTGAAATGAAAAGGCTTTAACTCCTGAGCTATCTCCCCAGGAACAGAATGAAATTTACAAGCCTAATCATCTGGCCAAATGCTCAAACATATATCTAAGGCTGTGGAACACATTACTAAAATGTAATGTAGACACAATCCAATGACACTCCATCAGTGTCCTCTCCTACAGAGCAAGATGAAACGAGACTCTTTTCCAACCAGGCTCTGGAGCAACGTACACACCACGTCTATGCCAGGAAATGAAACATTTTTTTCTGTTGTAATCTTTCAAACTCAGAGAAACAGAGTTGCTCAGAAAGACATGCTGCTTTCATTTGCATTTCTTGGATTATTAAACAAGCTGATTATTTTTCACATACACATCAGTGTATATTTACCCTCATTTTAGCATATGTTCAAATTGCTCAAAATCTACTTTAAGTGAGTATTATTCTCCAAAGCCAACTCAAAACTATCTACTCTTTGCTTCTATTACAATAGAACCTCTTATCATGCATGCATTGAATGCTGACCGGGACAGGTATTCCTATCAGCATGTTGCCCCTTATGGTTTCCATTGGTTGTTGCCCACACTGAGGTGGTACTGCAATATTTTAAATACCACAGTGATGCTCACAATATACTGAGCTCCATTCCGACACTGAGGATACTGCAGTGAACACAACTTCGAATTTGGCACTCATGGAACTTCCACTCTGGCCTACAGACACATGTACACACTTGGAAAATGTTCCATGTATGGTAATTCTAACTAAGGAAACAAATGGCTCCTGACGGCTCACTTAGAGATGTAGACTTTGAACTCATGCAATAGCTAAAAGAAATGATTATATTCTGTGTCAGGGCATAGCGATGTCATTATGAAAACAAGAATAGATGGATTAGCGGAGGTAGAGGTCTGCTCCAGATCGCCCACAGTTAGGGTCCTTGCCATTCTCTACCTGCAGCCTGATACACCATATTTTCTTTCTTTGGGAACAAGTTCTCACTAGCAAGTATTTTTGGGCAGCATATAATGCCACCCCCAGACCTGCTGGCGGCACAGGAAGACATAGCATCCCCAATCTGCTCTTTCCTCTCAGGCGTTCTAATTGGAAGCCCTGCCTAGAACACATGGCCAGAGTCAGGAGCCAAGAGAAGAACAAAGGACAACGGCTCTCATCACGCGCACAACTCCTTCCTATTCTGGCCACAGCTCTCAGGCTCAGCGAGAAAGTCGACCATGCAAAATGCTAAATGCGGAGGGGTCAACAGGCAATGAGTGCCTCGTTCCTGGCCAGCCCTGGACACAAGAAAAGAAAGGCTGGCTGGAGAGATTTTAGAAGGAGCTAAAATAGAAGCAGGGGAGCAAGATGAAATGGAGCAGGGAAAGGCAGGGAGAAATCAACTCCAGTAAACCTTCCTGCTTAAGGCTTTCCTAGAACTTTAAAATACTGAGGGAAGCGCAGGTTTTTCTTTCCTTCAAGCAAAACAACAAAATCTACAAAGGAGATAGCAACTTGATGTTATGCCAGCAACAGTGAGGTCCAGGGACCAAATGTGTGTTTCAAGCCAAGCTCTCAGATACAATTATCTTGTAGTCTTATGATTACATTGTCCCTTGAGGGGCCTCGGTATTCCCAAGTATACAGTGAACTGCTTCCAGTGGATAGCATCAAGGCCATTTCTCAGTCTGTAGTCTAAGGTCTCCTTTCACTGTCTCTACCACATTATTTAAAATGGCATGTGAAATGATGTGAGAATGTACCATTTTCTTCAAATAGAGGACTTTGGCCAGATTTTCAGAGGAAGCCCGGATGGTAGGGAAGGAGTCCATGATCGAATGAACACTAAGATTCCTTCCAATTTAGAAGAGGATTCTATACAGACATGTGGCTCCCTGTTAGGAGATTAGAATTATAGCCAAGAAATTAGTCATTGTTAAACACAGCCTCCAGTCAGTAAAACTTTTTTCCCCAGTACCCAATCCACTTCCAGCAATGGGTGGTCCTTGACACAAAACGGGGCTTGCCATGCTCAGCCTGGGTAGCAGTCATGTCCCCTCCCAAGTCACTGTCTCCTATCCATGTACTAACTGTGAAGCTTCCCAAGGTCAGATGAGATTGGGTACGTTCAGGATGCTTTGGCCACAGTCGTGGCACTCTCCTCATTATCCTCAAACTTTCACATTCCTCCTGGTCACCGGAGAAGTCAAAATCCTCCCAAGCTTCAGAGAGCATCACATACTGCACTTTCCTTGAGAAGTTTAACAGATGTTACGTAAAACTTGACCTGGGAGTTTCTGGGAGATGACTTGGCTGGTCAAGTCCTTGTTCAAAAACATAAAGATCTAAGTGCTCTTCCTAGTATCCATATAAAAGCTGGGCAAAGACTGCAATTCCAACCCTGGGGAGGCAGAGACAGATGCCCTCTGGAGCGCGGTGACCACCCATCTAGCCAATCGCTGGGAAAGCCTATCTCAAAAAAAGCAAGGTAGAAAAGCAATTGAGAAGATATTCAATGTCAACATTTAGCCTACACGCACACACACACACACACACACACACACACACACACACACATCCATACAGGAGCACCTATATCCATTAAACACACACACACACACACACATATATACACATATATATATATATATATATAACAGGTTACGGTGAATAATAAGGTTGCCATGAAAAAGGAACTGCAAAGCCTGCTATGGAAATGTAAATTAGTATAGTCATTGGGCAGAACAATGTTCAACCTCCTCAAAAACCCTACAAACAATATTGCCCTATGAGTCACTAATCCCACAACTGGGCATATACCCAAAGGAAATGAAATCAGTCCATCAGAAGATGCCTACACCCCCATGTTTAATGTAGTACTATATACCACCAGGAAATGGAATTATCCTAAATGTCCATCAGTAGGTGGGTGGATGGATGGATACAGAAAATGAAAGATGTATGAAGAATATTATTGAATCATAAGAAGAATAAAATTTTGTCATGTGCAACAACATAGAAAGACTGGAAGCTGGATAATTCAGGCAGAGGAAGTCAAACACTATGTGATCTCATTCAAACGTGGAACCTTAAAGAAACTGAGAGCAACTCAGTAGTTATCAGAGATGGGGGAGATTGGAGCACCTGGGAGGAGGAAAGTAATATCTGGATACCATGATACAGCTAGTTGAGAAGCTGAAGTTTCTGTGTTCCAAACTATGAAAGGGTGAATATAGTTAACAGAGCATTGTGCATCTCCAAACACTTAAGATAAACTTTTTAGATGCTGACCATCAAGAAATGGTGACAGCTTAGGGTGACTTATCATGACCCATATATAGGCAAAAATCAAGGCTATCACAGTCTACATGTATAAATATGTGTAAATATTATATGTCAAAAAATAAATTGTCCAGAAGAACAAAGGCAATCAAATATATCTCCTAGTAGTTCACATCTGAAAACGAACAGATGAGACAAGAAAGCAAAGTCGATCTACAAAAGTTTTGGTTCCCACTCGGTCTCATTTCTCAGCACATCCCCCCTCACCTGTGCTAACTAACTCAATTAAAAGAATTCATAGTATCATGCACATATCCTACATTAAGAATGAATGGTTATTTATGTGATTGTTCCTTTCAGACAGGGTTTCAAAAGATGCAGACTGACCCCAAACTCACTGTGTAGCTAAGGACAACTGTGAGCTCCTGGTTCTCCTGACTCTACCTCCAAAGCGCTAGGTTGACGGATGTGTGCCACTGTGACCAGTTTATGTGGTACGGGGAATTGAACTTGGGGCTTCATCTGTGCTACCTGAGCACTTTGTTAGTGAGCCATGTCATCTGGCCTATTTGTATGAACTATAAATGTATATATTTACCCCCCCATTAGACTATAAGTTCCTTGAGAAAGAGAGAATGTTAGCAGTATCTCTACATCGAGCAGCAAAAACTTAGGTACAGAGTACACACTTTGAAATGCATAAATGATGGATGACAAGACAGCTGTCTGGATGGTTGGCTGAGTAGGCAAATGATTAACTTAGTGTATAAAGGGCATTCGGGTAAGATTTGTGGTTCTAGTTTTTCTTATTTCATGTGAAGTAGGACTAACGGGTCAAATACAAAAGGGGCAGGAGATTCCAAAGCATTCTTTATGGCAGTGATGTTCTGCACCAACATTCTCAGCTCCAAATGTGCCTATGAAAAGAATAATTTGGAAATCTCAATGCCAGTTCGAACAAAATCAGCTCAGAAATTCTGGAAAAGAAGAGATGCCAAAAATTTACTAAAACTCACAATAAACATATAATTACTGCAGAAAGATTCCTTCTGACCTTAAGCACCTTTCTGATGAAAATTATAGGTAAATTGCACTAGAGAAATGTTCACATATGATGATGTGTGAATTCATTCAGTTGTTCTTAAATGAATTCATTCACCACCTCTAGAATATGAGCACTATTTTAGGTAGGAAGAGAAAGAATAAGAGAAGGCAGAAGATTGGGAGGGAGGAATGAGGAGAAGGAGAGAGGGAAACAGAAATAGGAGAGAAAGAAAGTAAGGAACAAAGAAAGAAGGAAGAAAGAGAAAGAAAGGAGGAAAGAAGGGAGGGATGGAGACAGAGAGGGAGGGAAAGAGGGAGGGAGGGAGGAAGAAAAATGAAGGAAAAGGAAGAAAGAATATATCTGCAAGAGATTTTGTATTGTTTTTCTCTCTCTTGGCCAGCTTCTGAAAAATAATGAGACGCATGCAAATAAGAAAATGAAACCACAGAACTTCTAACTAATAGGAGTCATCCTGAAGGCATGAACAAAAAGGTACAGAAAAGGAAGGGATGGAATCCACTAAACTCAACAGCAATAGCATAAGCACAAATGAAAACCTCACCTTTTTGAAGTTCATTCATTGCTAATTGAAGGTAAGAAGGCTGATTCTTACGCCTTAGGAAATAAAGACTTAACAGATGTCTTTATTTAGGATTCTGTGGTTCTTGGGGGAGAGAAGATGGATAACTCTTCCTAAGCCCGTTTGTCATGTTGTATCCAAGTTCTGCCACCTAATCCTGATGCACAATTAAACAATTGGCTGGGGTATGATCCTGGCAGATTATTTGCCAGGCTGGAAATGAAGAAGTATTTGCAGTGCCATTCACGTCTTTGACTGGAAATGTTCCTAATGAGCAATATTCCCAGCAGGGATTATTCTTGTGTTTGGGAACATCTCTTTAAATGGAAAAGGGAACATAAAGTTTAAAGCAATAACACATAAATGAACAGGATTGGAAAGTACAACAAAATGAAAGAATGGCCTTGAAAACAGGAGAGGGAATGAGGTTATCTTTCATCTAAAAATCATTTCAAACTAATCAGATCACTCTGAAGTCCAATAGAAAATAATGTTTCCATTACTAATATTTGAATGTGTTTGCTCATTTAGGCATTTTAAGGTGTTTCACTTTGTACCATATTGTAAAGCTTTCATTCAAAGCAACCGTCTTGAAAAGGCAGCATGCCTTTGATGTGATCAACACCTATTAATGAAGTTGGGCCCAGAAGAAATAATGCTCCCTTCACCTGTCTTCAACTTCTACAGAGGTGAGAGTCTCATGTGATAATTTCCCCTTCACCCTATGTCAAAATATGCGCGTGGTATGGAAGCAGCTGCAATTCTCAAAGGAGCACCTGATCATTTTCATGTCTATTCTGAACTGACAGAAAAGAATATGTGAGCTCGTGGGACACATTGATGATCCTATATGGTGATCCTCATTCATGGGAAAATAAAATAGTGTCCACTTGCATTTGTGCACATAGGCAACCATGAATGTGTAGGCACATGCCCATTTATCAGTGTGTTATTTCTCAGTCCATAGAATTAAGATATGTCTGTCATTTCTTACTCTTTCTTATCTTCTCACACTGAAGGGGAAAATATTAGATAAGTCCAAATAAATAATACAAATAGAGCTTCAAAACTACATTGTTCATACAGTTCCTCTAGAGGACTTGTGAACATGTGGATGGACAAGTCACAGAATTGTGCACTAGAACCTCTCTCTGGTGACACCGACATACTTTGTGGCATGCCATGAATATACTTGCCTATGTACCATATTACAACCATGAATGTTTTCTTTCCTCTTCAGAACAATATCAACAAACACTAGCCCATTTCGTATTTTTGTTCACCCAGGAAGCTAAGGAAGATATATATATTAAATATAAAGAAAAAAGACTACAATTTCATGTCATGAAATGTATGTGAATTTCAAGTACCCATAAATATATTTTCATTCATTCATATTATTTATTTACTTGTATCTGTGGTGTCTATAGCTGTTTTCACAATACAAAATGAGAGGTTATCATTTATTTTATTTTTGTTTTATTATTATTGTTATTTCACCTCATACAAACTTAACAGGTACGCCGGTCCCCTCCCTCCCTCCACCTCACCCGGACACCCCCTGCTCTCCCTTCCTCTCCTCCCTCCCTCCCCATTCGCCAGTGCCTCTCCCCCCCCCAATCCCCGGAGCATCCTTTAATGTGCATGCCAAACTCTCCTCTGGGTCCTCCTCTCCCATGAGGTGCAAGGACCCAGCGGCATTTCCCAGAACCCTTTCCTGTATTCCCCTTAAGCTTAGGAACACTACTGTGACTGTCAGTCCCTAGCCTCCAAGGATTCTAGTGCCTTGTCCATGCTAGACTTTGTGGGGCCAAAAATGTTTTGGACATAGTTCAGGTCATGCAAAGTCCTATTATGATTGCTTGGGCCCTAACTTGTGTGGAGTATCTTGCACATCTTTGCTCCTCCCATCCTTGTGCTCTTACAATCTTACCACCCCCTCTTCCACAAATTGCCCTGAGCTTCAGGATGGGGAGAGATTAGGCTGGCCCAGTTCCAGGTGGTTGATATAGAGTCTCTGATGTTCTGAATTATGGTTTGTTGTTTATTTTTCGGTTTTCCCGCTCCTGCAATGCCCTTGGCTCCATCCTGATGGGTATTGGATGTCACCCCCCTGTCCAGAGATAAAAAACTGTTAAATTAGAGACTTGTTATAAGAGTATATTCAAAGGTAGATGGAATAAAAGTAGGAGACCGCAGTGAGAAAGGTCTCATTTGCAAAATGGTTACTTTCTATCTGGCAGCTTATATGCCCTCCCCTTCTGGTGAGATCATACCCCATCAGTTGCAAATGATCAGGAAGGAAAGTCTGTGAACTTAACCAGATGTCTCATTACTTACTTGCAGTCCTTGATGGTGGCCTATTTTCTCTGCTGTAACATGGTTCCCTCTCTCCTTGTTTCTGGTGGGGCCCTCCTTCCCCATCACTCCTGTTTATAATATTCACAATTACTGTAGGTATTACAGAAGTTTGTCTTTGAGTGTCTCTAAATGGGTTTGGTGCTAGGATCCATCTATTAGGGAGTACATATGGCACTTAATTTTCCATGTCTGGGATACTTCACTCAATATAATTGTTTCTAATTCCATCCATTTCCCAGCAAATTGCATTAATTCATCATTTTTGATGGCTGAGTAGTATTCCATTGTATAGATGTACCACATTTTCCTTATCCACTAATCAACTGTTGGGCATTTGGGTTGATTCCCTGACTTTGCTATTGTAAACAGTGCTGCTATGAACATGGTTGTACTTGTGCTATCAAGGTGAATTTTTACTGTATGGGGGGGTTATTCCCAAAAGTGGTATAGCAGGGTCATATGGCATTTCAATCTTTAACTTCTTTAAGAATCACCAGACGGCTCACCAGAGTGGTTGTATGAGCCTGCATTCCCACCAGCAATATAAGAGAGTTCCCTTCTCTCCACATCTTCTCCAGCACTTTGTGTTGTTTGTATTGTGGATTTTGCCATCCTGACAGGGGTGAGATGATATCTCAGGGAAGTTTTGATTTGCATTTCCCTGGTGGCTAAGGATGTGGAGCATTTTTTAAAATATTTGTTAGACACTTTAATTTCATCCTTGATAAAGTTTCTTTTAAGTTCCAAGGCCCATTTTTTAACTGGCCCATTTGTTTCCTTGGTGTTTAGTTTTCTAAGTTCTTTATGCACTCTGGATAATAGAGCTCTATCAGATATGTGGTTAGTGAAGATTTTCTCCTATTCTGGGGGTTATCTTTGTCTCAAGTTACAATCTCTTTATCTGACAGAAGTTCTTTAATTTCACAAGATCCCATCTGTTAAGTGTTGATTGTAGTGACTGTGCTATTGGATGTCTGTTTAGGAACTGTCCACCTAGCCCAATCAGCTCAAGGGAGTTCCTTACCCTTTCAACTATGGTTTTTATATTCTCTGGCCTTATATCAAGGTCCTTGATCCATTTGGAATTAATTCTTGTACGTGGTGACAAGTACAGGTCCAGTTTTAATCTTCTGCATGTGGAGATCCAGTTTTGCCAGCACCATTTGTTGAAGATGCTGTTCTTTTTCCATTGGATTCTTTGGGCCCCTTTGTCAAAGACCAAATGGCTGTAATTTTGTGGGCTTATATCTGGGTCTTCAACCCTTATCCATTGATCTGTGTATCTATTTTGGAGCCAATACCAGGCTGTTTTTACAACTATGGATTTGTAGTATAGACTAAGGTTTGGTATGGTGATACCTCCAGCAGTGTTTTTGTTACTCAGGATTGTTTTTGCTATTCTGGGTCTTTTGTGCCTCCATATGAATTTTGAGCTTGTTTGGTCAACTTCTTTAAAGAATTGCTTTGGTATTTTAATTGGTATAGCATTGAATCTGTATATTGCCTTTGGTAGGATGGTCATTTTTATGATGTTGATTCTGCCAATCCAGGAACATGGGAGGGCTTTCCACCTTCTGGTGTCTTCTGCAATTTCTTCCTTTAGGGTTTAAAGTTTTCATTATAAAGGTCTCTTACTTCCTTGGTTAGGTTTATACCAAGGTATTTCATTTTTTTAGGGGCTATAGTAAATGGGATTGTTTCTCTCAGGACTTTTTCGCTTCTTTCATTCTGGGCATATAGAAAGGCTACTGATTTTTGTACATTTATTTTGTATCCTGCCACTCTCCTGAACTTGTGTATTAGTTCCAGGAGCTTCCTGGTGGCCTTTTTGTATCACTCAGGTATAAGATCATGTCATCTGCAAATAGAGGTAACTTGACTTCTTCCTTGCTGATTTGAATCCCTTTTATGTCCCTTTCTTGTCTTATGGCTTCAGCTAAGACTTCAAGTACAATATTAAATAGAAGTGGTGGGAGTGGACAGCCTTGTCTAGTTCCTGATCAAAGTGGGAATGCTTCATGTTTTCCCCCATTAAATATAATCTTTGCTGTTGGCTTTTTGTATACAGCTTTTATTACATTGATAAAGGTTCCTTCCATTCCAACCTTCTCTAGGATTTTGATCATAAAAGGCTGTTGGATCTTGTCAAAAGCTTTTTCTGCATCTATCAAGAGTATCATGTGGTCTTGAACTTTTGACTGGTTTATATGTGACTTACATTTATTGATTTGTGTATGTTGAACCAACCTTGTGTGCCTGGGATAAAGCCTACTTGATCCTCATGGATGATTTTTTGATATGTTTTTGGATTCAATTAGCTAATACTTTGTTGAGAATCTTTGCATCTGTGTTCATCAGAGAGATTGGCCTGTAGTTTTCTTTTTTAAATATATCTTTATTAGGTTTGGGGATTAAGACAATATTAGCTTCATAGAAGGAATTTGGTAGTGTTCCTTCCTTTGCTATTTGATGGAACAGTTTAAGGAGTATTGGTGTTATTAGCTCCTTAAATATCTGGTAGAACTCTGTGCTGAATCCATCTGGTTCAGCACATTTTTTGGTTGGAAGATTCGAGATTACTTCCTTGATTTTCTCATATGTGATAGGACTAAATAATTCTCAACTTCCTGATTTAATTTAGGTAAAAGTTGTGTTTACTTAGGAATTCATCCATCTCTTTTGTGTTGTCAAATTTCACAAAGTATAAGTTTTTGAAATATGATGTTATAATTCTCTGGATTTCTTGGGTATCAGTAATGATAACTCCATTTTCATTTCTAATTTTGTTAATTTGGGTTTTCTCTCTTGCTTTTGGTTAATTTAGCTATGGGTGTATCAATCTTATTGATTTTTTCAAAAATCCAGCTTTTTGAATAGTTGATTTTCTGTATCGTTTTCCTAATGTCCATTTCGGATATTTCTCCCCTTATTTTGCTAATCTCCTCCCTTTTACTGCTTTTGGGATCAGATTGCTCTAGTGTCTCTAAAGCTTTAAGCTGCATTGTTAAATTATTTATTTCTGATGTTTCCATTTTTTTGATGTAGGCATTAAGAGCTATGAACTTACCTCTTAGGACAACTTTCATTGTGTCCCAGAGATTTTGGTAAGTTGTATTTTCATTATTGTTCACTTTCAGGAAATCTTGAATTTCCTTTGTAATTTCTTCCTGAATCCAATTCTCATTCAGCATCATAGTGTTAAGTTTCCAGGGGTTAGTGTATATTCTGTTCCTTGTTATGTTGTGGATGTCAAGCTTTAGGCCATGGTGGTCTGATAAGGTACAGGCTAGAATTTCAACTTTCCTATATATGTGGAGATTCGTTTTGTGGCCCAATATGTGATCTATTTTGGAGAAAGTTCTGTGTGCTGCTGAGAAAAATGTGTATTCTTTGGTGCATGGATGAAAAGTTCGATAGAGATCTCTAAGGTCCATTTCAATAAGGATTTGATTAAGCTCCAAAGTGTCTCTGTTAAGTTTTTTATCTGTTGATCTATCCCATGTCGGAGGGCGATGTTGAAATCTCCAAGAATTGTCGTTTTGGGATTGATTTCTCACTTTAGACGTTTTTGGGTTTGCTTAATGAATGTGGGGGTGGGCCCGTATTAGGTGCATATATGTTCAGTATTGTGAAGTCGTCCTGGTAAATTGTACCTGTGACTAAAATGTAGTATCCATCTGTGTCTCTTAGGATTTTTTTTTTGTTTGAAGTCCACTTTGTCGCATAGCATAATGGATACCTCTGCCTGTTTTCTGGTTCAATTAGCTTGCAGAATTTTGGACCAGTCTTTCATTTTTAGGATGTGCCTATCTTTTGTGGTGAGATGGGTTTCCTGCAGATAGCAGATTGATGGATTGTGATTTTAATCCAAGTTTGTATTCTGTATTTCTTGATCAGTGAGTTAATTCCATTAACATTTAATGTTATAATGAAGAAACTATTTTTAATTCCAGACATTTATTATGTTTAGTGGCTTTTGTAAGTGTATTGTTTCGCTTTTAGATTTTGGTGGTATTATACTTCCCTTCTGTTCTTCTGGATATGCCTGTCTTCAGGTATCATTTCTAGCACTTTTTGAAGGCCTGGTTTGGTGGACATGTATCCCTTCAAGTTGTCTTTGTGCTGGAAAATTTTTCTTTCTCCCTCGATCATGATGGATAGTTTTGCGGGGTATATCAGCCTGAGTTGACATTTTTGCTCATTTAATACTTGAAGTATGTCTCTCCAAGCTCTTCTTGCTTTTACTGTTTCCAATTGAGAAGTCATTTGTTATTTTAATAGGTTTACCTTCAAAAGCGACTTGTTTTCTTTTCCCTTGAAGCTCTCAGCACCATTTCTTTGCCTTGAATGTGGAGTGTTTTAACTATTATTTCCCATGGCGAGTTTCTATTTTGGTCATATCTGTTTGGGGTGCGGAATGCCTCTTGTATATGGATGGCCCTCTCTTTTTTTCAATGTGGAAAGTTTTCCTTGATGATAATTTGACAAATTTCCTCAGGTGTGGTATTTTGGGTTTCTTGCTCTGGTATTCCATGAATGCGCATGTTTGGCTTCTTCAGGGTGTCCCATAACTCTTGGATATTTCTCTCAAGTATCTTTTTGGTTTTAATAACCTCTTCCATTGAGCTGGCTAATACTCCCACTTTGTCTTCAAGGTCTGAAATTCTATTTTTTGCTTCGTTAGTTCTGCTGATAAGACTCTCTGTTGAGTTGAGTTCTGGGTTGAAGATAACTTGTCTTTTAGTTCAGTTTTGAACTCTGCTTGAGTCTGTTTTAACTGCTCTATGCCTGTTTTTGTTTCTTGCACTGTTTTTCTCAACTCCTCCAAATGTCTGTTGTGTTCCTCTTCAAAGCGCTTGATGCGGTTATTTAATTCCTCCTGGATTTCCTCTTTCATAGTATTGAACATGGTAATGATCATGTTTTGAAAGTCATTATCCTGGGTCAGGCTTTCTTCACTATTTTCCGTGGGTTTGTTCTGGTTGGAGTCTATCATTATGGGATTACTTCCTTCAGTGATAGATTTTTTTCTTTGGTGTTGTTTCTCATGGATTTGCACTTTGACTTGGGCATTGTTGTTTTAACTCTTAAGACCTTCTTTCAATTCCTGTGCATTTTTCACTGAACTGAATTATTTGGCCTGGAGCAGCTACTGCTCCAGCTGGCTGGTGGGTAGGAGTTGGGTCCAGTAGGCTGCCTGGGGTTTGGGAGGGCACAGGGGGGGGTGGTTACCTAGGTCACTGTGGGTCCCGGCTGGACTGGGTGCATCCCGGGTAGGTGGGGAAAGGGGAGAGGTTATCATTTAACACTGTGATATGTTATCTGACAAAACCTTAAGTATTTTTTTTCATTCTTTTATAGTTTTATACATGAGTAAAGTGACTTTATATTTTCATACTTTAATCCCCACTCCTATCCTTGTCCTTTTCCCACTACAGTCCTACTCCTCCTATTTTCATGTCTTTTTCCATGTGTGGCCCACTGAGTTTCATCTTCATTGTCTATGATGGCATGTGCCTGAACACTTTATGGAGCACTAATTATATATCATATATATATCATATATATTATATATCACTAATTATATTCCATTGAGGAAAGGATCTTCACTTCATCCCCCATCAGCATTAACTTCATCAGTCTCTCAGAGACATGTAGTCCTCTTAAAATCTTTTCCCTTCCCTAATATATTGATACAGAAAGCTAGACACCAAATGAACTCCCTAATAAGTGGATCCTAGTTCCAAACCCACTTAATGGCATATTCAAAGGTTAATCTCTGCAATACCCACTATGATTGCAAAAAAAAAGACTATAAATAGGAGAGAAGGGGAAAGAAGACTTTAAAAGAGAGGAGACAAAAGAACACACTTCAATAGATAAATTAGGCTACGGTCATGTACTACATGTAAGTAGCAAGACATCTGATGCAGCTCACTCTCACTTCCCTTCCTGTTCACTTCAGACTGAACAGGTTTAATCTCCTCAGTCAGGAAGGGAATAGGACTGGCAGTTAGATGGTAACCAACCAGCAAACAGGAGACTGACCTCTCTCACTGCTGTGTCCTACTCCTATTCTATCTACCTTTGAGCCTCTTTTTGTATTGAGATCTTCGTTTAAACAGGCTTTTATCTTTGGTTAGGAGATGACCTCAACAACTAACCAGGATTCAGTCAAGGGCAGTGCAGGAACAGCAAAACTGAAAACAACAACAAACCATAATTCAGAATACCAAAGACCTTACAATATTCACCTGGAACTAGATCAGCCAAATCTCCCCCCTCATCCTAAAGCTCAGAGAACCTTGTGGAAGAGAGGGTGGCAAGATTGTAAGAGCCCAAAGATGGGTTGGACCAGCAATATGAAAGATACGCCACACAAGTCAGGGCTCCAACAGCAAGGATATAGCCACAACGTGATTGGACCTTGCCTGACTTGCACAATGGTTGACATGTCAACAATCCCCCCAAATCTAGCATGGATGACAAGGGAGAAGAAGGCTTCAGGCCATAGTATCCTTAGATACAAGGGGTTTAGCAGTCATAATAAGAGTTCCCATACTAATGGGCAGCCCAAGAAGGGGTCCCAAGCTATGCCATTGAGTCATGAACCCTCACTAGTGTAGAGGACTCAGAGGGAAATTCAGCGCCCATATAAACAGATGCTCTGGAGGATGGGAGGAAGAAAGCAGGAAGCACCAAGAGAGGAGGAGGAAAGGAAAAGGGATGGGGAAGAGAGTGGAAGGGGGACAAAATGAAATGGGGGAACACAGGAGGGAAGGGAAGTAGGAGGGAGTAGAAGGGGGTACCTATTGAGATTGTATAACTAGGCAAAAAAATGTAATAAGAAATCAAGAACATTACAAAAAAAATTCCCCTTCAATCATGATATGCTGATAAGATGAATCTCATGCCCATCTTACGGGAATACACATGGCTGTAGTGAATTCATGGCTGCAACAGCCCTGTGATGTCCACAAGAAAATACCTGGCCACACCCTGCTCCCTTCAGGCTCTTAGAATTTTATCACCACCTCTTTCCAGATGTTTTCTGAGCCTTGGTCAGGGGGTACCTTACAGGTCCTGTTTAAAGCACCCTAAAATCTTAAACTCTGGCACTTTGAGGAAAGCACACTAACACTGGTCCCAGCGCCCTCCTGTCCTTTCAGGAGTTGATATATATCCGGAGCACAATGTCACTTTTATTTTCCTCCCTTTCCCTGGTTCTTAAAGGAAAAGTTAACACTACATATCACTTTATCATTTTTTTTTTTTGCATTGCAAACCTTGGCTTCATCATGAGATTCAGATTATTTCCACTATTTTAAAAGGCAGAAGCAAAATATAAATCTTAGTAGTAGCAGAGTGTTCTTGTGCTACACATGAGGCCAGGTCTATATCTCCACCGTGGCACAAAAAGGGTAAAAATTCAATGAAGAGATGGAAGACAAATAAAGATCCTCCACTTGGCTTTTTTAAAATAATACCATGACAAGCTACAGTTTCAAGATATATAGATTTCCTCCTCCTCCTCCAAGTTAGGAACTCCAGACTATCAGAAAGATTACAGGGGTAAAATGAAATCTTTTGAAATATGGACTTGAAAGTTTTTCTCTCTAAACCCAAAATCAATGCTACATTGACTTACTGTGCATTCCCTGCTTTGAATGTGTATATGTATAAGAGTGTGTCTGCAGAAATATATTCTCCTAAGGTTTCTACCCACAAAGCATAGCTACAAAGCTCTTTCAAGTCTCATTTACAATGATATAAAGCAGGAAATGAAGTACACTGGATCTTCCTTTCACAGCAGTGACCTTCGTGGTGATTACAGGCGTATTTATGGGTTTGTCTCTTTCTAAATTCTCTCCATTTGAGTTGTTAATCTGAAGTGTGGCAAATATGTAGAGAATTATTTGCTAATTATCGTCAGAGATTTAACTGTATGCCTTTGTAGTAGCTGGCTATCCTGCCTGATGTGTTTGTGAAAACCACAGGACTCTGAGCCAGGGAAGGGAAGCATGGAGGGAGGGAAGGCAGGACAAGCTTAAACAGACAAGACAGATATGGACTCACACTGTCCAAGAGAGAGGTGTTCTGATGGCAGAGCCTGCCTTCTGGAAGCCACATGGGACCCTTTGCTTAGAAAGATTCCTGCTTGCTTCAAAGTTCTCTGTTTTCCATCTTGAAATCGTCAATGAGTTTTCAACAAAACACTCTGAATTCATATTGTACATTGGGCTACAGTAATCATGTAACATATTTAACAGCTCAAGTATTAAGAAGAGGCTTTTATTTTATACATATATAAACAAATATATATATGTATATATATATACACACATATATATATACACTTAAGAATATATTCATCAGCTAAGGTGTCTGCTGAAAAATCTGGCAACCTGAGTTCAATCCTTAGAGGCTATGTCATGGAAGTAAAGACCCAACTTCTGAAGGCTATTCTCTGACCTCCACATATACACTTTTATGGCACCTTCTCTCTCTCTCTTTCTTTGTCTCTCTCTCTCTCTTTCTTTGTCTCTCTTTCTCTTTTACAAGCAAATCTAATATTTAAAAAGGAAAGTGTTTTTAATATGTGAATCTGAGAATTTTTGCACTCTTGAGCGTAAACAGCTAAATTAACAATCTAAGAAAATACTTGCAATACGTGGTTGAGAGCCCTGGAACTCTTCTTGGTCCTGTAATGGTTATTATGTTAGTTGCTGGCAGGATCTCCCCTGGAATACTCTACAGTACAGAGAAATGCAAATTGGTTCCTTCCAGAGTTTCCTACTGCAAGAATAAGTCTCTGCTAAGTCTTATCTTGAGAAATGTGTGGGATTTTTGTGTTCTGTTACAAGGTTGTTTCAGTTCCAACGCAAAATGATAATTCTTTATTCATAGGAATGGATGCTTCATTATTCACTAAGGAAATCAGGTAAGTCTGTCTCTTGTCTTTAAGCATAAGTAATGCTCTCATTAAGGTGTGCCCTACCACTGTGACAGAGTGATGACGGTGGGGATTACTGGTCTAAGAGTGACTGATTAGGCATGGGATACTATGCAAAGCATGTTTAGTGGATTTCCCACATCATCCTCACAGCAGCCACATTCTGCTAAGTGAGATGAAGGAACCTGAGGCTCAGAGTTATTAGTATTTCTTCTGAGGTCACCAGACTGGGTCTCCAGGGTCTCCATGAGAAATAATTACTCAGTATCATCACCCTGAACAGACTCCCGTGTTTGCTCTAAGAAGCCTAGTAAAAGGACTGGAGAGAAGGTTCAGTGGGTAAAGCACTTGCTGTACAAGCAGAAGGACTAGAGTTTGATTCCTTGGCACCCACATAAATGTTACATGAGTACTCTGGCTGGACTTTAATCCCAGCCCTCAGGGGACAGAGAAGGAATCCCTGAAGCAAGCTGGATAGCTAGACAAGACAAATTAGTACCTCTAGGATCAAATGAGGGATGTCACCTCAATATTTCAGGTGGGCTGTGATCAAAGAAGACACCCCCCACCAGTCACTACCCTACATACATCTCTCATGTGCATGCATGTGCACCTGCATATGTATGTGTGTCCACACACAAAAGACCATGCACAAATTATATACACATACAAAAAATTGAAGCACAATAAACATTCTGATCTGCAACAAAGGGCAGACAGATAAATAATTACTTTAAAACACACATGCAGCAAACTTCAGACACTGAAGCAAAGTAAACTGGAAACTGTGCTCCAATGTGTGGTTAAAATTCAATGAGAAAGGTAAAGAACTAAATAAAAAAGATACTGGTTGAGATGATGGGAAGGAGGAAGGGAGAGATGAGAGATAGTCATTATGAGAATGGGTATATCAAATTTGACACATCAGTGTATCTACCTTCAGCTGCAGACTACAGGTCTGGTTGACCAGCTGTAATAGTTAAAATCTGGGTGTCAACTTGACATACCTGGTATTACCCAAGATTAGCTGAGACCACACCTGGCAAGATCAGCTGAGACCACCTGAAGAGATTATCTGGATAATACAAAGATCAGCCACAGATCTCATTGGAACCTCTTGGTAGTGGACCAAATAAAAGGAACCACAAAATAGAAAGCAAAGAGAAGAGAATCTTTGACCCTCTAACCCTCCAACCCTCCAAGTCTTCAAGGTAACTAAAGACTCTTTAGGAATCCTGCAGCATTCAGCCATCACCCACCGACTGGACTGAGCAGCTACTGGCAGCCATTGTTGGACTACCTCAGCCATATCTCATAATAGATTTCCTAATCATATATTCATTCTGTTGATTCTGTGACTCTAGAGAACCTAATACACAAGCAGCGGATCAAAACACAAATATTTTGTGTACATACTAATGAAAAAAAGGCATCCATAAAATCTACCCAGACAATGGAAACAAGATTCATAGAGAATGACTATGACTCCCAGCAAAGTCAAGGCCAAAGCCAAAGTGAGGGTAGAAAGGAAGCCCACTGCACAGCACAGCTTCAGCCAGCACACAGGACTCCTCCAGAAACCCTCTGCAGGCTTGGAGCAAGAAGTAAACAATCTCTTCTGCCTCCTCCCCCAGCACTTGCTACATGGTCCTTCAGCATCATGCATGTATCCACACATCCAGTCTACAGCCCTGGAAACCTATGTAGAATTTGGGTTTTTGCCAGTGTATGCATGTGTATATTTGTATGCTGGTTGGGAGGAGATGTGTATAGAAGAAGGCACTTGAGTGTGTCCCTAAGGAGGCTCAAGGGTGACATTGGGAGTCATCTCAAGTTGCCTACCTCCTTATTGCTTTGCTCTGTGATTTCCCAGGCTCTGCCTTCCAGGGCCAGAATTACAAATCCACCATCATATCTGCCATTCATTTTTATGGGGGATCTGGAGATCTGATCTCAGAGCTTTTTGTTCATGAGGAAAAGGCTTTAACCCCTGAGCTATCTCTCCAACCCCTAGAATGAATTTTTAAAGGAAAAAATGGCTAACACTATAACCTACAGGTTTTTGATCCTCTAAAACACATTCAGTAAATGTGTTAATAACCAAAGAATTGACTTCTCATCATGAACAACTGAGCAAGATCAAAATTAGACCCCTACCACAACTTAAAAACTTGACAATATAAGGAGCAAAAGGTGACAGAAAGTCAGTGTGTTGGAAGAAAAGGTGATTCTAGTGTAAGAGGCAGTTGGCCAAGCACTGCAGTTTATTATTACTCAGAAAGGGATTAGACATTTTAAAATATGATTTTTTTTACCACTCTAGTCATCCCCAGAGAGTGGAATCTTTTCTGGAACCATCTTTCCATTTCTCTTCAGTAGGATTTATCAATGTGATAGTTAAGACAAAAAATTTACCAAACATTTTAGCTTATTTTGTCTTAGAGAAAATCAGGAACTGGGGAGATAGATAAATTGGTCAGTAAAATGCTTGCCTTGTATATATCAGGATGCAAATTCTTTCTCCAGAACTCACAAATTAAAAAACTAGATAGGGTAGAATATGATTAAAATCCCAACTCTGGGCAGCAAGAGACAGGCAGATCACCGAAGCTCATTGGTCAGCCAGCCCAGCTCAGGAGGTGAGTTCCAGGCCAGTGAAAGACCCTGTCTCAGAAAACAAGGTCCAGCAACTGAGGTTGACCTTGACTTGCACACCTGTGCACAGACACACACATGCACTTGCACATGCTCATGTGCACACCCATAAAAAGAGAAAAGTAGAGAAGCAATGGCATTTTAGCTAATCTAGAAGGTTTTTTTTCTTCTTTGTTATTTTTTAAAATTAACTGTAAGCAATTATACATACAATTTTTTAGTGTATGTTTTCAAAAAAATTACTAGTCCTGACGACTCCTCATGCTTTTGGTTGTTTCCACTGAAATCTTCAATTCGTAAGTTTTAGTAAAATTACCAAGAATTATTATATCTTCATTTTGTGATATTTAATGATGTTACTGTATTTTAAAGATTGAGTGGAAACCTTGGGAACTGAAGTTGGATGAGTGAAGGGAAATGCCCCTATCAGTGCGATGGCCCAAAGAGAGGCAACTTGGTATGCCATAAGAGGCCTGAACTCCTGGGGTTCATAGAAGCAAATAGGCAGGAGGATGGGAGGGAGTGGAATGAATTGATGAAGGGAAGGGAGGGAGATGGGAGGAAGCAGAGATGAAGGAAAGTAGGGATAAGTACTCAATATGCTTGTAAAATAAAATAATAGAAAAAATAGAATAGAAAAATAAAATAATAATTTAAAAAATTGAGTCTTGCAGGAGAAAGTAAGCAGGGGCCTGGGGGAAGAAACATTATAGGAGGCTTCTATTGATTCCTATGAATTGCTTGTTTCTGAACATTAATACATACAATTAATACATACTCAAGAGCATCCTCATGGTTGCTTCAGTCAGTTATAATCTGGATAACTTCATAGCTAATTTTTCCTTTGGTCACAGTTCATTCTACTTAGAACATGCTAACTCTAACCATGAACATTCAAGTGTTGTTGATGTTCAGTTGATAAACCATCAACTCCATGAAGTCTCCCCAAAGACTCCCGCTTCTCCTGACCTGAGCCATATGTG
The DNA here is from genome assembly GCA_023101885.1 of Typhlomys cinereus. Taxonomy (NCBI): domain Eukaryota; kingdom Metazoa; phylum Chordata; class Mammalia; order Rodentia; family Platacanthomyidae; genus Typhlomys; species Typhlomys cinereus. Next base: position 1,102,007 of record JALPQD010000111.1, on the reverse strand, counting down.
AGTTAACTTGACTAGTAAGTAGTCTAGTACGAAGAATGTTGCCCCTGTGTCCCTCATGCTTGGCTGCCTGAGATGGGACTCGCCAACACTAGCCCATGTACTCGAGGCCCCAGCAGAAGTATACTGCAAGGCCTCCGACAAAGTGTCCTGGCCCCACATTTTGAGAGCACTCTGACACTGGTAATGGGAGCCGAAAAGGCAAAGCATGAGATGCCCCATGCAGATGTCCAGGCTGATGGCAATGGCCTACTGCCAGTCCTGGTGATGAGGTGAAGAGTTTGCCCACCTGGGATTTTCACCAGCGGGTGTGACCAGTACTTCTTTAACACCCTTTCTCTCCACTTTCATGATCTTAAATATGCCTCTATTTTTCAGTCCCTAGATTGTAACAATGTAACAGTGTAACAGAGGCCCACAGAGACCCTTGGGGGGCGGGGATAAGCTGGCTCAGAGTCAACAGCACAGACTCCAGGAGTCAGGTAAGTGGCAAAGCAGGCTCTCAGGCTTGCGGCCCTCGGGCTTGCGGCTCATTTGTTTTAAGTATCAGGCTGCTTATATACTCCACCCGACATCCCATAAGTCCCAATGTCAGTCTTTGCTGAGTTGTCCTGTCTGGATTGGTCCTCTCAGCCAGGCGGTTTAACAGCACCAATTGTCTTTGCTCTGGAGAAGGCATAGTCTCGTGAGATTTGTAGTCTCACGAGATTTGTATGCTTAGCAGGAGGGAGGAGTCCAAGGAGCCTCTCTGTATGGGGGATGGAAGCCTCTGTGGCACAATCATTGTCCATTCCTCCTACACTAGACTACTCTAAATTCTGATTTTTGTCAATTGATCAATAGTAGTCTGAAGAAGAAATAATAACTCACTCATAGATTTAGATGGCTAACTATAGAGAATCATTTTAAAATTCACGGGGACTAATACAAGTCAGCCAACTAAAACCCACTTCTAATTATAGTATTTATCAAATCTATGACTAAAATTCCATTGATATTAGGAAGCTATCTGAAATGAGAGCCGAGGAATTCTTTAATGAACTACTTTAATGAAAATATAAACTGATATTTTTACTTCTTTCATCAAGAAAAGGTGGCAGTGTTGCGTATTCTTGGTGATGAAGAGAACAATGTTAGCAAATTATATTTTATGAATTTTTAAGAAGTCAAATCACTTTCTACAACAAATTTATGTGTTTTAACAATACCCTTTCATAATAATGAAAAACGGGTATTGCTTATTCATTTTAAAACAAAAATGGTAATATGAACAATATGATCTAATAACTCAATATGATTTAATAACTCTTATGATTAGCTTAGTAAAACATATTTCTAACCAACATAATTGTTTTGTGTGTGCATGTGGGGAGTGCATGTGCATACGTGTTGCATGTTTTGCATGTATAAATGTGCACAAGTACATGGGAACATATGCCTATTTCCATGGAGGTCTGCAGCTAACATTGGGTATCTTCTTTGAGCTCTCTTTACTTTGATTAGTAAGACAGCATCTTTCAGTTGTACCCAGAGCTTGCCAACTGGCAAAGTTAGCTAGCCAGCTTACCTTGGGGATTCTCTTGTCCTCTCCTCCATCATACCATGCCTGCCTGGTGGGTTCTGGGATCTGAACTCTTCATACTTGCACAGAAAGTACCGTATGCACTCAGCCACCTCCCTAGCCCTAATCAATATAATTTTTACAAAGGTTTTTAAAAAGTTTAGCCTTTTTTCCCTGGGAAAAAATATAATAACATTTCTTATGTTGGTTCATGAATAGTATAAGAAAACATGTATCTTTGACTTCAGAGATTCCACTATTGTAGATTACTTTTGACTCTTAAGAAATGGTACTTTCAGATAATTAATGTAATAGACCATGTATTCCCTAGCATATTTTGAGAAACCTTAGAGAGTGATCTTAAATTAGTTATCAACCAATTAAGTAACATCTTCAAATATTTAGTCATGGATAAACTGAATCATGTAATTACTGTCACCCATATATGAAGTAATTTCCAAATATATATCTTATATAAAGTATCAATGACGTCCAGTTTGCCCAAACAGTTAATATGACATATCATACTGCATACTTACTTGCTGGCTGAGATTAAAAGTAGCTATGCAGGATTGTTGATTTCTATTATATCAGAAAAAATAGAACTTTCATTTTCCCACTCAGCAAAGAACAACAGGTGAATTAGCAAACTAGTGTTTCCACTTGCTGGATAATTTAAAATTGTGATGCTTATTGGCAGGTACATAGAAACTAAGCATATGGGAAGAAATTAATTTAGTAATGTCTTAAAACCAGATATACCAAAGACTGACTAAAGTTCTTTTATATTGAACAATCACACAAGAAAAGTTTGATTGAATAGTCAAAGGGAGGTTTGATTGATAGTCAAGGGAGGTTTGATTGAATAGTTAAAGGGATGTGGTGTGTTCCTACCAGCAAAGGTTTACATGTTTTCAGAAAGTCTCCTTCAAGAGGTTTGAGTATGTGGAATAAATATGATATAAAACCATTGAGCCATGGTAAGAGAAATTCATGCCAATTTGGAGGTAAAACGTTTTCCTTCTACAATAGATATAGTTACACACCATTCCTAAAAGAGATAAACCCTGAGTTCATGAATTCCAAAGAAAGTTTCATTCTTGTATATAGCTATATGTAGCAGAAGTGAATTTATGGGCTCATCTGAAGTGCAGACACTCAATTCTCAAGAGAGTGTCACAGTCTTAAAAGCATGTAGGATCCCACGGCTCTTGCATCTGGAGAGGCAGCTGAGCACTCGGTCTCCCCCTTGCCTCATGAAGACCACTTGGTGCAGACAGCAGCTGACTGGCTAGTGTGTCTAATGAGGAAATCGTCAAGCTCCCCACCCAAGGAGCTTCATGCAGTTGAAGAGACAGGGTAAAGAGATAGAAATTTTTGCCAGTTACCCTTGTCTTGTTCATATCTTTAGACAACGTGGGGATAATCCACTTTTAAAAGCTGGCTGATGGAGTCTCACTTTTTATGTTCCATTTTCCTGGAAAGTAAGTAGAATAGGGCAGCACTGTCTCTTTGAGACTGTTCTGTCTATTAACATTTATAGAAGAAAGAGAACCCAATCTGCATTTTATGCCTTTAGTTTATTGACATCTATTTTTCTAGGAGCTGTCTAGCTGTCTGAGGCAGACTTGCACTGTTCCCTGGGATTTGGAGTCTGAAAAGGACAGCAACAGCAAAGGCCGAGTTCCTGCGGCCCATCAACAGCCTCATTCCAAGTGACGACTGATTTGGATTAAATCCAAGGACGCGGCGACCAGTATTAACCCGTCAGAACTGCAGCCCTCAGCTGCTGCTTTAATCACAAGGGTGGGGGATTAATAAGCGTGTTCTGCTGCAGCCCCCCCCCCCCAAATTACACCAAGAGCATGCAGACGTTCAGGCTGAGCTTTAATCATGCCAGGAAAAAAAAAAGATAGTTCAAAAATTAACCCAAAAGGATAAACTTGGCAAGGAGATGAAAATAGTCTGGGTGTTTATCAACAGATTGCACACACAATAGTAGCTGAGCAGATTCCCCAGATTTCTACTGGGGATCCCTGGGGTAAATGCCTTACATGTTCTTTCCTTGAAAACAAATAATGAAAGGGGTCCCACAGTCACACAAATAAAGAAAACAAGGTAAGAGGAGTCATACCCTATAACAATAAATGACGGAGAGAATAAATACCCACATAAAAACAGCTTGCTCCGTTCTCCAACAAAATTTAATATGCTTCCTGCCCCAAGCCTGCATGTGTCCAGATAAATCACAATGCACTTGAACTACATTGGGCTACTTTTTTATCCCTTTTTCTTCTTCATAGTGGGAAGAAGCATTCTTGATTATCAGATCCTGTTGTTCTTAGGGCCAAATCAAAACTGTGATCTGTGCTTCTTTCAAACATGCAGCCACCAAAGCAAGAGAAGAATGCAAATAAATCAATTCTGCATGCTTAGGCCTGGTGATCAGTTATGATCGTCTCCCCCCAAATGCTGCCTTATCATCTTGAGGTATGAAAAATGGAAAGTGTCACAGTAATGAAGCACAGGAAAGGGGAGCTTGCTATAAGCTGATTACAGTTTAGATTGAAGGGCTGGTTCTCATTAGCTATTTTAGATTGGGCAGCATCCTTGAGCTGTAGTAATTACTGAAAGTAATTTTGGAGAGGGAGGGTAGGCAAGGAGAGACTCAAGCAGTTGCCTGGGTCTGGGGAGAGGAGCAGAAAAAAAAAACCTGCAGCCAGGATGGTTATTACCCCAAACACCGTGGCACAATCATGCAGCTGCATGTGCCCCTCTCTATGGTCAGGTGAACCAGCCATGGGGAGAGAATGCTTTGCATGAAGAAATGCATACACTAGAGTGACCTACTTAAGGTTCATGTGGCCGGGCGACTCCCTGGAGTTGGACCTCAATATACAGAGATTCTTCCTTAGTTCATAATAAGTTCAACGAGGACAGGTCTCTTTGCTAGCTATGGATGTCAGCTTAGAAATGACAGTTGATGCAGAATGACCTATTTTCTTGCTTTGCTAAGTGTATTTGAAAGCTTGGCCATTTCCCTGGGTCATAACAGGATGGCTAGGTCACCTCTTGGTTCAGAGCAAACCTCTTCGGTGTTAGACAAATTCAGGTTTGGATCCAGCACGATTGTTCTGTACTGGATGGAAACTTCAAGGAAGATAGTAGACTATTTGGTTTGGGACTTGGGGAAAATAGAAATTTGGGAAGTCTGGTTTCTAGTTTTCAACGTGTCCCTGAACTGTAAACCTGGAGGGCCCAAAGAAGCTATCAGTATGTTTTGACTGTAAAATGTCCCAATAGACTCATGAACTCTGGCTGACAGCATTCTTAGGAAGGTCGTGGAACCTTTAGAAAGTGGTACCTTTGGGGAAAGGGGAGGACCATTATGCTTTATAACCCAACCCCATTTCCTGCTCTCTCTCTCTCTGCTTCCTGGCTATGTGGATGCAGTGTGAACAAACACCTCCTGATCCTGCCACGTGCCCTCCCCACCGTGCTGGACTACATTCCCTGGACTTGGAAGCCAAATTCAACCATTCCTCATTTCAGACCCCAGCAGTGTGGGAAGTAACTCTAACAACATCTAACCTCTCAGTGTGTCTGAGGTGAGGCGAGGGGACAAAAACAAATCAGAAAGTGTGTAATAACTTCTTAAAATTGTAAACGTCTTTGATTCCAGCTGCTGTTTCTTCTAGTTAATATATTTAAGACTGAGATAAGGAACTCCAAAAAGAAAACTTTCTAAATCAATAAACAAATTCTGCAGAAGACTAAAATGAAGGTTTCTTGCTCCTAAGCACATGAGATTCAGTATTGACATCAGTGAGACTATGAAGAACATTTATCGCAACTAAAGTGGGCCACAGTGTTATGCACACTGCCTAATACAATCCTCAAGAACCATAAATGAAAGATGAGTGTAAGGTCCACAAATGTTGGGTCACATGCTCACAGTATCCCAGCTCACACTGGGAGTAAAATGACACACACACGTGGCCACCTGGCCCACAGCAGCAGCCCAGCCAGTACACGAGAAACTGAGGCAGTAAGGATTCCTGAAGGTTGGATGGCCCTCATGTGGGAGATGACATCAGCAAATAGCAGAGCTTTCCCATTCTCTAAGGCTCTTTAACCACCGGAGAGTTCCCTGGATTCCGTCCATGACAGCCCTTACCATGAGTGAACAAATGGACCATCTCCCAGAAAGCTTAGCTTAAAACACAAGTGTGTAACTTGGGAGGGATAAATTCATTTAGCCATTAGTAATAATAAACAGTCTTCATAAAATTAACAGATGGAATTGATCTCATTAGCTAGTTGCTAATTGATAGAAAGTACCAAATGGAACTTTCTCCTTATAGAGAATTAATGTCTGAATAAGCTTTATTTTTATGAAAAATAACAGAAAAAAACTATATACAGAAGTTTATTATCACATTTTCTTTTGCACACTACCACATATTATCAAACTTAAAGCAAGAGGGAAGAGCACTTTTTTTTCATTCTTATAGTTCTTAGAATTGTGTAGTGAGCTCTAACTTTAAAATCCAACATGAAATTCTAAAGTCAGCTTTCAGTCTCTCTCTCTTTCTTCTTCTTCTTCTTCTTCTTCTTCTTCTTCTTCTTCTTCTTCTTCTTCTTCTTCTTTTCTTCTTCTTCTTCTTCTTTCTTCTTCTTCTTCTTCTCCTCTTCCTCCTCCTCCTCTTTCTCTTCCTTCTCCTCCTTCTTCTATCTTTCATTCACAGACTACACACACACACACACACACACACACACACACACACACACACAAAGATGACATGACTGCAGCCATCTTGCATTGTATCCGTCCTGATTGTCCTTGATCATTTGTTGGTTTCCCCACAGTTTCCAGAAATTATGAACAAACAGAACTGTTAAGCAATTCATGCAGCCATGTATCCTGAACCCTGGTGCTGAGTGTATCATGTGCTGATGATGCTTGTGATATGAGTGGAAGTTAAACCAGACGCTTCCCAGGTTAGATGAAATCAGTTTTGTCCTGACCATTCTAGAAGAATCTTACTTCAGAGCCACATTACAGGGATCCACTAGCCTGTCAGTGTGTCCCCAGTACCTGTGTGCCTTTGTACTCAGTCTCATGGCACTTTGGGTCAGTTCTCACATACTGGTGTGGAGTCATTCCAGAGCGTACAAACCTGCTCTCTCTTTTGTGTCCCTGGATTCTCTTGCCCCTCATAGGAGCTGCATGTCATCTGACCTGTGAAATAGTTCTCATGTAAACAAACACAGCTGTCTGCTGAACAGTGTCCTCCTCAAAACTTCCAGTTTGTTCTTTCTTTATAAGCAGCTTAGAATGCTGTCATAGTTAGGTACACATGTCAACTTGACAGTTGAGGGGATGAGCTCTGAGCACATTTGTGGAGAATTAGTGGTTGAGTTAAGTCCAGTGCAAACCTGGAGGAGATTGTCTAGCTGATGGGGAAGGCCCAAGTGGGTGGCATTAGGCCCAGGAATAAAATACAGAGAGTTGTTTGAGGGAGTTGGCATCCTTGGGTGTACTTGGCCAGACATACTGGTCTGGCAAGTAAGGATTGTGCCTCTCTCAGCCATTATGTAGACATGGTGTGGCCAGTTCCCTGGTCCCTGGTATTGGTGCATGCTCTCCCGTCAAGTTGGACTGAGTACTTTAACTAGACTGTCATAAGGAAATAAATCCCTTGTTCCTTAAGCCATTTGATGGTCACTTATCAGCAACCATGCAGGCAAATTGCAACAGATGCTCAAGTTTCTTTTTGATTTTGACATTCATTCTGGACCATGTCCAGATCTGTCTCTTGGCCCATCCTTGTAACTGGTCTCTTTATTCACAAATGCCCTCACTTTCTGCCCTCTAGTGACAACGGACTGATTACAGTTCACCAGAGGAAGTTTTCCCAACTTCAGCCAGGAGACCTTTCTGAACGTTGTCTCTTCTAGATAAAGCTCTTCTTACCCCAGGCTGGCTGTCAGTGCTGGTCCAAGTCACACCAATTCAGTCTGGAGGTCTATAATCATCCAGGATTCTGCACTCCTGGTTCCTTAGGCTAGCTTCTATAGGTGTTTCTCAAAGGAACCACCAGCATTTCCAAGATTAGGAATTACTCATAAATTATTATTTTCTGGAACAGAAAGTTCCAGAAAAGCAAAAGACCATGTTTGCTTTCCCTAATCCTGCATTTAATACAGGGTCTGCTGTCAAATAGACAAAACAAAGCCATTTGTTAATTAAATCACTAAAATCTTCTATTGACTGTCCTTTTTAAATCGTCAACACCACAATTACAATCGTATCCCCTGAATTTTGAGTTAATCACAAAATGCATTTAAACATGAACTCTCCCGTCTTAATGTTAGTGTGGCTAATTTATTAAGATAAGTAGCAAGACTGGTGCACAAAAGGTATAGTGTTCATGATAGTTTTTTGATAATTTCCACATTAAAACAAAAATAAACGTGAAATCTCATTGCTCTATGCATTCTCAAACTGCAGGTAATACACACACACACACACACACACACACACACACACACACACACACTCACACTGCCCAAGAGAATCAACCTTTGTTTTTCCTACTTTGGTCACAGGATGCTTCCAGGGAAAATTCAAAGGGCTGTGCACAAAAGCACTTTTGTCTTGTTTTACAGTCCGGCAGGTGGACAGAAATCTGTAAAGTTGAAGTCAAAGATTGATCAGAGAAACCCAAAGGAGAATTACATGCCAGTAGCTGCCCCAGGGCCGCAGACCCTTCGGCTCTCTGTGCCTTTGGTTCCTGAGAGAAGGCAGGGCCAGTGCTATGCCTTAAATACCTGTGTCCACCCAAACATTCTGCAGGTAGCCTTGGATGCATTTGCTGCTCAGCAGCATCCAGTCAACTTAAACATTTACATGTCTGCATGAGATTTATTTCTGTAGCTGCCCTTTGGAACACCTACACCTGAAATGAAAATACTGAAAAAAAGAATCTTCCAGTTTTTTCCCAAGGAGCAGATGGACCGATTGGACCAGCCTTGAACTGTATGAAACAGCAGATTGTACATCTTCTCAGAGCCTCGAATTAGAAATCTCACAGCATCATGGATGGCAAGATGAAGTCTGTTTTCCCGGGAAAGAGGCTCTGCACTGACCCAATGCCAATCCTGCAGTCTCTGTCTCTCCAGTGGGGCGTTTTGCATGGAAGGAGCGCTGTACCATCTATTTAATGAGCGATGGCTCACAACTATTCCGAGCTTCAGAAGGCTAGCATTTATATTTTATGACTGAGTCAACTCACTCCAAACATGTCCTGAACAATCTCTTGGTGTCTGATTTCAGACTAGCTCAACAAGGCTGGAGGGGTGGATCTGAAACAGTTCACTCCTCCATACCTAGCCTTCCAAGGATTCAATGGGAGGTCAGGCACCTGGATGCCGCTGGGCATTTGCAAAAGGTGAGAATAGGAGACATATGCCTTGTCCTCACTGTGAAAACCACTGAGAAGGAAGCAAGAGTCGAATTGAGGGCATGTGGCCAGGCAAAAGACGAGGCACACCTCGCCCTAGAAGAGAACAGGAAACTTGATGAAAGGACTGGATGGAAACACAGTTTCAGGAGGTGTCTCCCTTTTCACATGACTCAGGCACCACTCTGTAAACTTCTTAAGTTTAGAGACAACTAGAGAATCTAGACTACCGCACAATGCATACAATATGGCAAACTTCCTGGCAGGGATGGTACTCAGCAGTTCAAAGAAATAAATTATTACGCAAATCACCAAAAACAAACCATTGAATGAAAACACAACTTGCAGACAATAACCATAGTATTCTAGCATTTGTTGCAAAAGAAAAGAGAGAAATCCACACAGAAGCACACCAGATGGCCATATATTTCTCTAGGCATGTACCAACACATACGTGAACCATATACAAAGAAACTTTGTCACATCAGTTCTAATTATTTCAAGAACATTTAGCACTATTCCAATAGAAAAGTGGACAAATAGCTTAAGAAAATAATTTTCGGGGCTGGAGAGGTGGCTCAAGGGTTAAGCCTCTGCCTTGCAGGCGGAAGGTCCTGAGTTCGGATCCTAGACCACACGCACACACGCACACACACACGCATGCATGTACATGCGTGCACGCAGGTGCGAGCACATGCATACACGCACAATTGAATAAATAATAAAATAAAAAATAAAGAAAATAATTTTCTGCCTAAAATGAGAATAAGTCAACTAGCTAAATTCCAACTTTCATTTAAACTTATGCAATCTAAATACTTACATATATACATGATCCCTATTTACAGACTATGAGTGGCATTTACATTAAGTTATAGGACAAGCAATTACTTTAGATTCTAAAAGGACATATGCCTTCACCAGTATGATTGATTTCTGAAGGATAATTTGTGTTGATTCTCAAAGAGATTGCACAGAAAAATGAAAAAAATCAATAAAGCTTTCAAATTTGTAAAAGAACAAAGCTGAATATATTAATAATAGTCTGTACCATGTCTTCAATTGTAAACAAGTCAGCTTTTCCCAATAAGCCAAGTCTATCTTTTCCATGGGCATTGGAGGACCAAAACTGACTTCCTGATACATTAGCAAGAAGCATTTTATTCACTGAACTTTTAGAGAGACCAAGCCCTTAAAGAGTTACTTTTGCTTCAAGAAAAAAAACGAATAAGGGATTAACTGAGAAAAAGAAGATATATTCCTAGAAAACTATTTGAATCAATAAAGAACATTCTAGATACTTGGATAAATCATTTTACTTTTTTTTGCATGTGTTAAGCATGGATGTGTGTATACAGGTATGTGTGGGTCTGCGCAGAAGAGGGTATTGTGTGTGCTTGTAGAGATCCAAGGATGACTAGGAGAATCATCCATGATTGTTCTACCTCCTTTTTGCTTAGCTCTGGGGTTTCCCAAGGTCTGACTTCCAAGACAGGAAGTACAAGCTGCCGCCATTTCTGTCCAGTGTTTTTACTTAGGGTCTGCTGGGAACTGAGGGAAAAAAAGTTAACCCCTGAGCCATCTCTATAGTCCAACATAAATAATATGAAATAGCAAAGACAGTGTTTTCAGCATCCAATAGTAGTTCAGGGGACATGAGAAACCAGTGAACAAGCTGTTGAGCAGGGTATGTGTGTTGCGGGGGGAGAGGGGCGGATGAGTCTGGAGGCATCATCTGTCCTAGTGAGCAGTCGGTGTGTAGCCAAATCAGCTTTTAACCAGGTTTTCTGCTCCAGTGCTTTCCAGAAACTAAGCCACAGTTGCCTTTCACAAGCCAAACCCAGAAGTCACGGGTAGCTTGGCGGTGTGCCATGTCTCCTCTTCCACTGTTTTGCCACCCTCTGTGCGTGCATCATGTCTCTTTGACAACTGTCTTTCATCCCAAGTTCTGGTGCCCATATGACATTATTCTGCACCCTATTCAGCCGGGTGTCCAACAGCCAACTGAATGCAACTTAACACACAAACAGGGCTACTTTGAGACTGACTTAAAAGAGATGCTAATAATTGATAAGCTTTTGGATAAAGCAGGGTGAAACTAGATGTCCCCTGCCAACCAAACCTATCCAGGAGGCATTTTGAGCTTACCTAACCTGTCCAAACCGAAACTCTGCATCTTTGCTCATAAACTTGCTTCTCCTGACTCCTGCTCTTACTCATCCAGTAGAAATCCCACCCTTTCCCTTCCTCAGACCCAAAGCTTGGGGTCATCTCTGACTCCCTTCATCTGTCTGCTAATGCTACTGTCGGTACCTTCAAAACATGCTCCAAATCCCACCATGCCACAGTCTCTCCTTGACCCAAGCCATCTTGCCCTCTTGATGGTGTCAAACTAGAATATTCCCAGCTTCTCTCAGCCTCGCCTCCTCTCCACGTGCTCCAGCTCCAGGAACCAGTTAGACACTAAGTTAAGGTGTTACCCTGGATCCTCTCAGTCTCCTGCTGTAACACCCAAGAGAATGTAGAAGACCTCACCAATGAAAAGGTCCTAACTGTGCTCTCCCACTGTGCCCAAGTTCTCTTTGACTACATCGTGGGCCACTCCCTTGTGTACACCCTATCCCACTCTGTGAGTTTCCTGATGTTCTTATTTCTGCGGATCACACCCCACCTATCCCACTTGTATGTTGACTTTTTTTTTCTGTTTATAACTTTCACCTTCAAATATCTTTATGAGTTGCTCCCCCCAGGGTTTTTGCCTGCTCATTCAAAGAGCACATCTTTATTTTGACCGCCTCCATCTGTTGAGAATTGCACCCCTCAGTGGAACCCTCCCTCCTGCCGACTTCACTTTTCTACCCAAATCTACCACTGACTGGATATTTCACCTCTTTATTCCGCTCACCACGCTCTTCTTCCATTGAGGGTGTTGGCTCCCCAGGGACAAGGACTTTAAGTATTTTCCTCACTGCTGGGAGCATGAATGAGCAGCCAGGCCTCATATACACTGGCTGAATGAATCAAATAAGAATGTGAGCATTTATTTAAAATACAAAGGCAAAAGGTAAAAGACACAAAAAAAGTGCAAGTAGGTCTGCAAGTAGGTGGGACTAGAAATGTTTATTTGTATCGAAAGACTCCAGTACTAGCTCATTCAAAAAAAAAGAAAGCAATCCTCCTTTGGGCTTTCATTTAAATGAATCTCGTGAGGCAAGTTGAATTAAGTCCTTCATTGTCCCCAAAGTATTGGAATTTGTGCCAGTTAATACAGAACTGTTGTCTTCAAATTCCTGCTTCCTTAGGCTGAAGAGATGGCTCAAGGGTTAATCCTCTGCCTCACAAGCAGAAAGTTTTGAATTCAGATCCCATTAAAAAAAAAAAAAAAAAACACCAGGAAGAAATGTCAGTGACCTGTACTTCTGGCCCTGGAAGGCTGGGCCTGAGATACTCCAGAGCACAAATAAAGAGGGTGATTCCCAAAGTCCTTTTGGGCCTCCACAGGCACCGGTGTACACACACACACACACACACACACACACACACACACACACATACACACACACACACACACACATACACACACAACACAAATCCTTGCTCGCCTGAACCCACATGGGCACATGATCCCTGCGATTCCTCAAGGTGATGTGATGGGGTCTTCCTTGCCTCCCCCAGCCACAGCAGTGAGCACATTACCAGCGAAGTTCTCTGAACATAGACAGGGCAGCTCCTGAGAATAGCCCATGAAAGCCCCCAAAGTCAGCCCTGAGGAGACACAGTAAACAAAAAGCACAAAACTCTGATGCTCCAAGGAAACCTTTGTTCAAAATGCAAATAGCTTCCAAGAACCCTTACAGAAGTGAAGGAAGGGGAGTTCTTGCCTAGCACATTTGAGGTCCTGGGTTCAGTTCTCAGCACAACAAAACCAAAATGGTAAAAAAAAAAAAAAAAAAAAGATGTGTGATGTTAAATTTGGAAAGTTCATCCATTGGCAAGGCAACAAACACCCTCTGTTGAAAATTTCTGATATGGACACGAACATGTTATCTCTGCACAGATACAGTGATTTCCAGAGACATGAAAAGGCCAATTTCAATGTGGAAATGATCACTTCCCTCTGATAACATTGGCAATAAATCAAGGTGGTCAGAAGTTAAGAGGTAGAATCAACCGAATATAACTATTTTGGTGCCCCCTCATGGTGTGATATCATATATACTTTATTTACACTTGCATAATTAATGGCATACCTCCAAAACAGGTTCAAAGGGGACTCGGCATTTAATCTTTCTCCTTCCCCTTTGTTTGCTCTGATTCTTTCCTTCAGGCCTTCTGGTGAGCTGCAGAATTCGGGGAAGCCAACGGAGAGAAGTCCCTTCCAGAAAACTGACGCAGCTAAGATTGAAAATAATGAAAATCAAACTTTGCGGGGAAAAAAAAAGAGCTTTTCAGTATATTGAAAAGAGGATTGAATCCACCACGGACCAAGAAATCCTCTCATCAAATCCAATCTTGATTTTTACCTATGAACTGATTAGTCCCACCTGTCACTCAGCCATTTTATCTCCCAAGTTCAGTGTAGGAGCAATTTTGTCGTGGTTTGTCAATTTGCTGTCAGTCCACTGAGATCAGAATATTGTTCAATGTATTGAGAGAGAGAGAGAGACCGCTTAAACACATTCTGAATTGCCAGTTGCAAATATTTAAATCACATTTCAAAAGCTTCAACTTTTTCAGTAAAAAAAAAAAATCATGGATTACAATAGCAGTGAGAAGATAATTACAGGGTCCCTTGCTGGCAGTAAATGAGAAAATTTTATTTTTATAGCCCTCAAACAAGATAAAACTTGATTTGAAAATATAGGTAACTCTGAGCATTCCAAGGCAAAAAACCATGAATGTCTCTCTACAGTTCTCACATGTCCTTCCAGTGAAACGAATTCAGAAAGATTCTGCACCAGCAAGTAAATCACCTTGGAGAAAAAAAATAATGGCTTTGTGTTTTTCATTAGCATTGTACCTTTGAACATATTCTTTCACGTCTCACTTACATTTTATCATAATATTTCCTCTTGTTTGTTCTGCCGATAATGATTACCTTGATTTATGAACACAGTGAGAGAAAGGAGAGAAGCCAAATGCCTTTCCATATTAAAGACACTAAATATGTAAAACCACTGGGTGAGAAAAACAGATTTGCTAACCAAAGCGCTGATTAAAGTCTTGGTTTCAGAAAATAGTAAGGAATATCATGACCTCCTCATTATCCTCTATTGACGAGATATAATCAACATTTTCTTTTCTTTTTTCTTCTGCCTCTACAAGAACATTTATATAATCATCCTGTTTAAGTTATTACAGAATGAGAAATATTTATAGGCTAATGAGAGAAAGTTATACCTGGAACATTAAAGCCTGTTTCTCTTTGCCTGGCAAAAGGAATAACACCAGCTCAATCTCTTCCACATGTTTCTGAGATACATTTTGACTTTCATTAATGGATCTTCACAGAACATACCTGCTAATTCCACCATTCAATACTATCACTTGGCAGCAACTAATTTAATTGATGGCCAGGTTTAAGTTTCTATTGACATGGATTTTCTTCCTTGGAAATGTTATTAGGGGGAAGAAATGCACTTTAGATATTTCTGTTATAATACTAATAAAATGATGATTCTCTGACATTTAACTGACTATTTTACTCCATGCCTGCTGTACATGTAGTGCACATTAAACCTTGTAGGACCATTTCACAGGTGAGAAATTGAGTGCACAATTAGGAACACTTTGGCCAAGCCTACGAGGAACCTTTGTGCAGAAAACAATAGCTTTTGCTATTGTGTGTATCTTGTTAACCAGACTTGGGTCACTATATGTCTTTGGCTACAAAGAAGGTTAGGGAGGATTTAGTTTTTCTCCCCATTATGGCAGAAGGAAAAAATATGGTCATAGCAAATTACATACATGTGTGAAAGTACCATAATCAAACTCATTATTTTGCAAAATTAATAGATGGTAATAAAAATATTTTCAGGCTGGAGAGATGACTCAGTGTGAACAAAAATGCTTGCCACAAAAATGCAAGGATCTGAGAGTGAGCGAGAGAGAGAGAGAGAGAGAGAGAGAGAGAGATTTTAAAAGAACCTTAAAAGACATTGACCTGAAGCAGTATACTTGTGATGTCTTTTCTTAAATTAACAAAATAATTTTAAGTTCAAAAACAAAAAGCAACAGCTATGTGCCATCATGAAAAAATGGGAAAATGAATGAAGGTAAAATTGTAGGAAGGAATGTTCTAAAAAGGGCCTAAGCCTTGTAAAGCAATCCTCAATACCATAACAAATCCAATATGTGAATTAGGACTAAGGTTATGTTATATTGGAGTGAGAATCTATACCTGTGTAACTAGTCTAGGATGATGTGATGATATTCAGCTGAATTAACTATGGGTTTGTCATTTAAGCTAGTAATTCTACTTTCAAGTATATATCCCCTAAATGATAAAGTATACACACAAATGAAGGTAGCCAAGATGGCATTGCTTATAATGGACAGGACTGAGAGCAACAGAGGTAAAATATGCTGGGAGAATGCTATGACATGTGAAGAAACAGAAGTATCATGAATGGATGCAGCAAACACAATATAAGTGAAAAAATGTGAGAAATCAAAGGAGATGTACCATCCACAGCCCTTTGCAAAAGTTAAAAACACACACATGTAAACCATAATATACATTCAAGGATCAATTTTTTGAATGAGTGTGCATAGGGAAGAACATAGGAAAGAGAAATTGAAATAAATAAAGCAGAGAGAGGATCTTGCTCAGACCAATGCTGATAATGGTCCATGAATGGAGAGTGACATGACTGATTTTACCCTTGGGAATTTAGGATCATGAAAAGGTTAAAAACTCCATTCATTGCTCTAGATAAATAAATTCCTTGGTTTAGTAATTATGAATACAAACACTCTGTGCTTACATAGAAATGAGTCATCATTCAGATGCATTTGATCTCACTCCTCTATATACGAAATCATCTTGTTTAATATGGCTACTTTCAAAGGTGAACTGGTAACCATGGAAATGTTGTTGAAATCCACCATGGATTCCCAGAAGGTCTGTGGGGGACAAATGAACACAAGGGAGCACTGGCAGATCATGATTGACACCTGGAGGGCAACATTCTTTAGTTTGCTAAAAATAATTCTGTGGTTCCAATCAAGTCATGAGTGGATGGATACCCATCAGTAAAAAGGATTTTGAATCTTTCTGAGAACATGCTAAGAAATAATCAGATGGCCTACAGAGACTTCTCTGTCCTCTTGTGAGGTTGGCTTGTTTGTGAAGAGCTCCTTTGCCCTCGGTCAGGAAGGGAAGAAAGGGACACTTCTTGAATGCCCACCAGTTACCTTGTGGTCCATGGAATTGACTTTCTGTTTTACCTTCAGGTAAATAGCAGGTCTGACATCTAAGAGCAATGATTCCTTTCTCAAGTTAAGGCAATGAAATACGTGTGTCCCTTCTTTTCAAACAGAAGTACTCAATGTAGCCAGAAACTAAACAAAATTCTTGCTGAGCATGCCCTACCTATAGACCCTTCTTCTTGTACATGAAGGCTACCTCTGGTAAATCAGAGGCCAAACTAGAGAGCATTACTCTATGGAGACCAATCTCCTCATTTTTGCAAAAGCTGTCATCACTACAGAGCATGGGTTGCTAAGGATTTCCATCAAGCACTTTAATATGTATCATCTGTGAGACTTGGGAAGAGCTAGCTAGCATCTTTGAATATCCACTAGTTCTAAAAGCTTGAATATTTGCAAGCACAGGGAGACTCTGTAGGGCTGTAATGAAGGAGTTAGCAAGGAGAGGCAGGCTTGGACTAGGTTGCTTGTGTTCCCACAATCACCCTCCCACTATATGTTCACCAGACTACCATGGAAAAATACATTTCCTTGAAAAAAGAGAAGTGGAAATCCATCCATATGCAATGACTATAAGCTAAGTACTAGCTAGGTACCTTCTTGTCAAGTAGAGAAACCAACTTAAAAATCATCGCTTTAATTTTCCACTAAAGTCACCTTTCATATCAATAGCATACAAGCAAACCCAGCCATATATTTTTGGGCCTGGAAAGAACCTGACACTTTATTTTATTTTGATTCTTTTATTTATTTATTTATTTATTTATTTATTTATTTATTTATTTCATAGCTCAGAAGTTGGGATCACATCCTGATGTGGAATGATGTTATATTTTGTGAAGAATAAAGATAATGCCCTTGAAGTGATTTGATTATTCTCTTCTACATTTTATTTATTTATTTATGAGAGAAGGCATGCATTGTACCTTGGTATGTTTGCAAAGGTCAAAGGCCAACTTTTACAAGAGGGTTTCTTCCTTCTATTATGTGGGTTCCAGGTATTGAATTCAGGTCATCCTGAATTGTTCCCATGTTCTATGTACTGAGCTCAAAATTTAGCTCCTACTAAAGATGAAACAGCAGTTAACTACTAGTTCTCATAAAATGGGCTCTGAATCCAAAGTCATCTCAGTAAATACTAGCAGCAAATGTTGTCATTGCCAATTTTAGTACTATTACTCTTTTTGTTACTGTTAACAGACAATAACTCACTGATATCCAGCAGTACTTCCATTACCCCAGATTTTCTCCTGGAATCTTTCATTGTCTTCCTCCATAAGTAGGCTGGGGTATTTTGGTTTGTTTGTTCAGTTTCAGTTATTTTGTTGTTGTTGTTGTTTAAGTTTCTAATTAGTTGTTCTTTTTATTTCCAATTTTATTAAGCATGGAAAATGTTATATTCAAAAGAATTATTCTCTATGTTCTTGGGCCTGGGCATTGGACTGGGAAAGCATCCTTGTTACTAAAGAAGAGAATCACAGAGTGTGTGATGGTTTGAATGTGAGCTGTCCCCCTCAGGCTCATGTGTTCGTTTGGGAAGGTCCTGGCAACTTTAGAAGGTAGAGCTTTGCTGGAGAAGACATAACACAGGGGGTGGGCCTTGAGGTTAAGTAACCTCGCCCTGCTTCCTCTAACGTCTGATCTGATGGTCTGCTGTTTGCTCTCTCTACCTTCATGACAGCTTTAGTCACCTGAGCCACTTCTAGCTTCTGCTACTTGTCATATCTTTCCTGACATAATGGACTACATCACCTCTCTGGAGCTATATGCAAATAAATCTCCCTTTTTCCCCAACAGATGTGTATGTGCATTATCTTATGGCAACTATGACATGGAGTAAAAACCGCAAGGTGCCATCATTTTCACTTTGATGCATCATAAATGAAAAAAAAATGAATTAACACACTCCAAATATGAAGACACCAGAAGGTAGTAACTTTGCATCCCAGATCCCCCTAGCCACCTCTTGCTGCTCTGACTGTGAAAGACTCTGAAGTTACAGAGCATTCCATCCTGGTCTTCCTGATAATTAAGACATAGTGTGGCAAACCGAAAGAGACATGTCACCTAGTATCTATATTCCCTTGCCAGGGACAAGGACAGGACACAAAAAAAGGAGGAGAGAAAAGTATTCTCAGTGTTGTGATCATAAATCAATTGGTTCTGCCTTTCAGTAGGAAAAGACCAGACACTTTTATATTACAACTCAATCTGGTCTTACAGCCCCAAATCAATTTTTCTCTCTCTCTTCTCTTTATGGTTTTACGATCTTTGAATTTCTTCTTCGAAGACTAATTTTTCTTCTAAGAAAGGGGAAGGGATGCCATGTCTTCAGAAAACATTTTTATTATTCATCTTCCTGGGGGGATGGGTGTACTTTCATGTTGTCTTTGTCATAAATGATCATTGTGTCATAAATTTAAAACAGGTTGTGCTTCTGAGATTCCATTCAAACCCGAACAGAGGACATGTGGGATAGGAAGGCTTATTAGTATAAATGGAGAAATAATGAATGTCGAGCCTCGGGAATCTTGTGTTCCAGCTAGTTGGCTCCAGCAATATGTTGTAATACACTTTAAAAAATTCAACTAAGCAATATAGTCCCAAAGATAAATTGGTCTATGCTCTAATTGGAAAGGCATAGAAAGCATATTGCCATGTTTGCTTCTTTACAATAAATAATTTGGGTCTATGGATTCAACTGTGATTTATTTGTAAGTATATCATAATCATCAAAGTGGGTGACAGACTTTTTTGGGAGGAAATTTGCTGTTGGATCTGTTCAGAATTAAAACCTGTTTAACTCCAAAGATCTTATGTGAACATTATCGCAAGTAATATTTCCCTGCTGTTCTCCTTCTGGATTCTGACCTTTCTCTTTCTGCTACAATATCACTTAAATGGAAGGATTGGCCAACAATTTCACTGGGCTTCAAAATGTTCTCAGAGTGATCTCTAAGGCCACAGGAAAATTACCTTGACAAATAAAAGTGAATCCTAACTGCATCCTCTCTTTTCCAAAGGAATTTTTTTCATATGTCAAATTTCAGATTACCTAGCTTATGGGAGGATGGAGCCATTGATAAAATCATTCACTGAGGGAAACATATCTTAAAGATAAGTACAGACATTCATTGGGAAAGATTCCAAAGGATTCGATTGTCTGAACTCTCTTTGAAGAGCTTGAATTAGCAAAGGGGGATTCAGGAGATAATTCTTTGAATCAGTCACACTCTTGAGATGCTGGTTTTAACCAAGTGGAAGGTTGAAAAAAAACACCAGCAGCAATGTGGAAATGAATCACTGTGTTCTCAGAGTCAAATGGATGCAGACAAAAGCTGTAAGTGAACATGTGGTCTCACTAGCTCCCATGTCCTGTCATACTTGATGTTCTTAATCATTGAAAAGAGATGACTGAAGAAATCCAGATCTTCAATGAATTCCAGATCTTCATGTTTGGTAAGGCTAAGAATGTACATGTGTGGCTGTCAGAATACTTCACTCAAGAGGTTGAACTTTAGTGTTAGCTATAGGTCTTTTTAAAAACAGGTTATCAAGGTGTTTTGAAAATGGGTCCATGCAGATGGTAGCTGCATCTATTTTATATAGATAGATAGAAATTAGATTTATTTACATTTATTATTACTGCTGGTACTGTTTTACCTAGCATGGCCACACTATCTTAAGTTTTTTATTATATTTACATTGTTTACATACACATACACATGTACACAAAGTGTGTATATAGTAAGGTATATGCATTTTCATTAAACATTCCCAACATCCTGCAATGGTATTACATCAATTGTATTCCCTGATACACATATCACAAACACACACACACACACACACACACACACAAATACACACACACCACAAATGCTTCAATCAAACTAAAAGAACTAATAATAAAAAGAATCAAATCCGTATTTTCTGAGAGAGCATGCATCTTTGGAAATACATTGCAAATGAGAGAAATCATAAGGAGGGATACTTGTTTTTGTCAGAAAATATGAAATTGGGAGAATAAATGGCTGGTTCATGATATTTAGTGTGTTCTCCTTTGAAGCATTTTATGAACACTGGGTCACAAATAAGTAAGTCATGTATAACACTGTTTTAAAGATGTAAATAATGAAAGCGAATGGTTATTAAACAACTTGCACAAGGACTTGGCCACTTGACTCAGTGCTGTTAGTTGGAGGGGTTTTCTGCCTCTACAGTCAAAGGCTTGGCTGTTGAAAGGGTTAGATGAGATAATATAAGTAAAGTGCTTGGCAGAGTCTTTGGAAAGGGCTGTATCGAGGAAGTTAAGTACATCATTAATAGAGTGAGGAGAGCAGCTGACAGGCTCATCTGGCTCAGGTGAACAATACATCCAATGATGTCACATTCTAAGAAAAAAGTTGAGTGGAGTGTAATGAGAAAAGTTAAAGAAATGGTTGACAAATCAATACCCACACAAAAAGGATTCTGCATGGATTATCCTCCATCAGGGTCTTTCCTACACAGACTTTGACCATCTGTGCAGCTTGGCCAAGCTCATCCCAAGATAAATTGTAAGTGTTCTTTTTCCTCTTTGTTCCCAGCTCATTTTTCTTTAATTCAGATTCCCAGAGTGCCTAAAGATTCAGTTGTCTCTCAGTATCCAGAGTGAATTAAGTTCCAGGACCCCCACAGAAACCATCCTCTGAGAATATCCAAGCCCTTTATATAAATTGGCATCATATTTGCACGGAGTCTGTGCCCATCCTCCTATACTCTCAGTCATTTCTAGATGACTTGAAGTACCTAATAGCATGGACATGCTAGATAACTAATTGTTAGACTGAATTACTCACGGAACAAAAAGTGAAGTCTGCATATGTTCTGTATTTTTTTTTTAACTTTTTGTGCTGGGCTTGTTGAATCCACAGATGTTGAACCCGTGCATACTGAGAGCACAATTCAAACATTGCCAGGTTGCCACACTGTACAGACACACTGATACAGAGACTACTACACTAATCTATCAACCAACAGGTTTTCTAGAAAGTCGTTAAAGACATATAAACCAGTAATGACAGTTTAAACTAAGTGCAAAATTAAAAGCTTGCCAAGAGTCCAGGAGAACACATAAGAAGCATGTTGCTTTTCTCTGGAGAGATTTTCCCAATGAAGTGAACATCAGGAGCTGAAGGAATAGAAGAGGTATGAACATGGGTATGTAGAAGTTATGTCCAAATTCATCATGGAAGTTATGACACATTCAAGGAAGAATACATAAGATGTGCGAGTCTATTTCCAGGTAAGAAATGCCTGCAGTTTGACCTAAGAGAGTATTATTTAGTAAGTTAAAGGAGAAAGTGCAGTTGTAAATTATAAAGATAGACAAATTAGAAGGAATATTAGGTCTAAGAATAACTAACTCCTGGCATGAAGTGTGTCAGTGAATTCACTGGTATATACAGAAGATATGAAATGTAGGAGGGAGGGGAAGCTTAATGACAAAGGGTAGAATTCAGCATGGCCCTGAAATCTTCACACACAGCAGACAATGGGCACAGAGAAGGCATTCAAAATGTTTCTTTTGATATCTATATCTCTCCTGAGATGTCAGACCAGTTTACCAGTTGTGAATATTCATCATATTGAAACCCACGGGACAATATAAAGATCTATTTGTCTATCTATCAATCAATCTATCTATCTATCTAGATAGATAGATAGATATATCTATATCTATAGATATATACAGCTATGTATATATATGTCTCCCCTGCCTCTGATTGGTCTACACTCTAATTGGAAAGGCATAGAAAGCATATTGCCATGTTTGCTTCTTTACAATAAATAATTTGGGTCTATGGATTCAACTGTGATTTATTTGTAAGTATATCATAATCATCAAAGTGGGTGACATACATTAGATGTGAGAGTCTATTTCCCACATCTGTCTCCCCTGCCTCTGATTGTCATGGAATCCATACCAAAGCCTCATCTTTCCACTCACCTCCTACGACCTCTATTCATTCATTCTGTGCAATTGTCCCCACTCTTTCACAGATACTGTCACTTCTTGTCTCCACATAGGAATTCTCGCCAAACCATCTATGGACCAGTACCAGATTTATGCAATAATCTAATGTTAATCCTTTATACAAATTCCTAACTCATCTATTCCCTGGCAATCTCCAGGCAAATCAAACTTAATTTTCCCAGATGACACTTTTCCTAAAAAAACCGCAGTTACTCGATTTTCTCCTTGTCAACCATGGTGCCATCAAATCCCATTCACCAGTCAGTCAGACCAAATCCTGAGAGTCACCTTTGAGTCCTCGTTTGCTGCTTGTTCTGAAAGCAATAAAGCAGCATGTAATGCCAGCGTTAGCTTTCAGAAATGCCTGAGGGCAATGACTTGTCACTCTTGCACCAGCCTGTTCTAGACCACCTCTGTCATCTCTTACCTGTTCACCACATGCCTGCCTTGGACCCTCTTCCCTACCAAAAACAGAATGGACCCCTTCGAAGTTCAAATTGGAGCAAACACACACTAGCGCCCATACTTTCAACCACTTTATCACACCTAAGTGAGATCCAAATGTTTTGCATGCAGTTTCTAAAGCCCTGCCACTTGGCCTCTGCCCAGCTGCCCAGCAGCTATGATCTGTCCCAGACACTGTCACCTTATTAATGTCTAATTCTTTAGTTGCTCGTCACATGTACCTGCTGAGATTTGGAATCTCGAGATGACAATGAGGAATTACCTTCCTCATTTATTTAATTACCTTTAATTTAAATTTTTAAATGGGTGTTTTTTAATATTCAGGAAACTCTTCAGCACATGGATATATGAATCCACTTTACAATTTATAAACTTCATGAAATCATAATGTAGCTCAATTATTTTTGATGAAAAATTAACTTCCAAATTGAACAAGCAATAAATATAAGCTTTATAATCTGGACAAAAATACTAACACAAAATATAAAATATTACATTTGTAATTTTAAATTTATTGCATGTTTATATGATAATTCATAATTAAACTTGATTTCATTTGTTTCTGTTTCCTTTAATTCTAATTTTAATTTTTTAACACAATCACTAAAAAAATGTAAATCATAGGCTAGGAGATGGCTCAGGGGTTAAAGCCTTTGCCTTGAAAACCAAAGGACCTGTGGTCAGATTTCTTTAGTCACACATATAAATATAGGCAGATGACTAAAGACTACAATTTTGGTTCTGGAAGGCCGAGCTTGGGAAGCCCTAGAGCAAAGCAGTAAGGAGGTAGAACAATCCAGGATGATACCCCATGTTACCCTTGGACCTTTCCAGGCAAACATTCAAGTACCCTCTTCTACACACATAGCACACATACACACACACACACACACACACACACACACACACACACAAAGATAAATACATAAATGTAAATGACTCATGTTTGTACTGACTGGATGGCATTGTTCTAGAACATTATCTCAGCCCTGCCTCTAGGATCTTCAAACTTGCTTCCTTGAGTCTAGAACACTCTTCTAGACCTCAGTCTCTGCTTCGCTGCTATTCACTTGTGCTCTGCACTGAAACTGCTTGGTGGCTTTTCTCTGAGCTCACCCTCTCCATAGTCTCCTCCCTGCCTCGCCTGTGACACTCATCCCTGAACCTCTGTACAGTGAGCCTCCTCAATGGGGGAGGGGGATGTTCCATGCGATATTTTCCAGTTATAAAAAGGGATATCTACTAGACATTGAATTTTGTTCAGTGAATGATTAACTGAATGAATGAACTCGACCAGAGACACTCAACTGTGGCAGAGTGTGGGTAACTGCTGTGTATGAATTCCTTCACTCTCCCATGAATATAGCCTGAGAGCATCTCTGTCATGCTGGAACTTAGCAAGCAAAATTATTTCTCTCAAGGGAGCAGAAAGAAACAGAGGACTTGTTCAGGGTCGATATGAAATCTCAAGAAACAGCAGACCAGGTGGGAGGTCTCCAGTTACTCTCTACATATCCCTTGCACAGACAAACCCAATACCTAGCTTTCAGACTTAGCATCAACAAAACAGTCACATTAAATGTGTTATTCTTTGCCATTAATTATCTTCTAAGGAAGAGATATTTTTAAAAATACATAGATGCCTTCATTAGGGATATCAGACCTTTCATCTCCAGAGTCAGTAGCAAGCAATTTGAAGAAGAAAGAATGATAGAGGAACAAAACAAGCATATTCTATGCTATTTCTAACACAAAATAAGGAAGACTTATCAGTGGTACTCTATGGGGAACCACTGAACATTCAATGCCTTCAATTTTGAACACAGCTATCAATTCAGGTTCTAAGACAACTCTGGCAAATATGTAGCCATGAACATATTTAGCATGGGAGTCGGGGCATTTCAAATTTTCCTCTTAAACAGCATCAATTTTTACTTCCTAAGCATTAAAGACTGAGCTTACCATTCCATCACCATGAATGTCAGATCACATGACTTAGTTTAGGAATTTGAAATTGACAGCCAGGTAAATGCATCAACAAAGCAAAGTGGAAATGAGATCCTTTTTTCTTACCTTCCCAAGGTGCGCCACTTTCTGTAATCATGAGGTTATCACCTTGGAGAGTGTGAAAGGATCATTGAAGATCCAAATATTCAGCTGTGGAAGCAAACATGGGGAGTGTAGAAAGCTCCCTCCAGGGGTCATAATGGTGTGAATGTGTATAGGACTCTGCCAGCCAACTGCCAGCCTCAGTCCAAAGCCACTTTTGAGTTTCTATTTTCTGCTCTGTCTTGGACATGAAGGCAGTGAGCTCATGAGAATTAAGGATGTGAAATCACAGTGAGCATCATTTCTTGCCTCCACTCTGCCATGCATGCTGTGGTCGAGATGTACAACATCTCATCTCCTCCCTGATCTGCTAGGACCTTGTGACACAGAGTAAAACTAAGGAATGAAGAAGAAACTTCCAGCAGGCTGAGGGGATGTCTTTTCTACCCGTTTTCTGAACATGAATTGCTCACACTTGAACCTTTGAAGATCTTTCAGTCTCCTTAAGTGTGCTGCTATATATTCAAGATAGAAGTGGTGGGGTTGATGAATTGTGGGTGAAAAGCTGTCACTTTCCCACTGATCCTAATCTTTAGGCACGTGAAGCTGGCAGAGTGATTGTGTGGTTTTGCTCACAGAGACACAAACAAACATTTGTTCACCCCACATAGGACACTGATAACAGACCAATTAAAGGATTTCTGTCAAAGTTCTGCTTTGAGAACCATTGAGTTTATTCAGGTTATTTTCAGGCGTATGAGTAAGGTAGAAAAAGGTAAACTCTTAAGTTACTGCTAAGCCTAAGTTGAGATGGAAAATGGCAGGGTCTGTGGGATACCCTCCCACCCCTGTGGCCTGCACCTGGACTGGTGTCTGATTAAGAGTTAGAATCATGGGCCCTCTGCAGTCAGTCTATCCAGCTGATACTTGCTAATCATTGTGTGTGTTTCTGGAAAGTCCTACTTTGATTGCCTCACCTCTGCTCTACCCTGCTTTAGTATAAAATTTAACTCAGACCTGGGGTCCTTGGACAGTGATCTTGTCTCCAGACCACTGGTGAATAAAGCTTCTCTCTTCCACCCTAATTCGTGTCTAAGGAATCTTCCAGACACAGATGAGTGAGGGTGTACTAGTTACTTTATCTGTTGCTATGAGAGAACACCCAAAGTCAAGCAGCATCATAGGAGAAAGGGAGATTTATTCGCTTACAGTTCCAGAGGGGAGATATAATCCTTATGGTGGTAATGGCATGGCTGGTGGCAGAAGCTGGAGGAGACCTAAGTCATATCCATCCAGGGGGTTCAGAGCTGCAAGACTGCCAACTGCAAGAGCAGACCTCTTTCAGAAGTAAGGTGTGACTAATCCACTTCAAGGCTTAAGGCTTACCCTCCCTTGACTGACTGCCTTTCTCCAGCAAGGATCTACTTCTTAAAGGTGACATGACCTTCCCAAACAACTAAAGATTCAAGCACATAACACTATGGGGGACAGTGCACACTTCAAACCATAACAGAGGGGATACTTACAACATGGATGATTCAAAGATACCTTCATCACTGGAAACCTATTGAAGCATGTGTAAAGTCTCACTCAGGCAAGCTGCAACCTTGGAGCTTCCTGCACAATTGGCAAGAGCTTAGCAAGTGCAAGAGCACTCCTGTCATGGCTTGAAATGTGTCCTTCCCAGTCTCATGTGTTTGGGAAGGTCATGGCACCTTTGAAAGATGGAGCCTTGCTGGAGGAAGGTGGTCACAAAAGGTGGGTCTTGAGGTGGATTAGCCCCACCCTATCTCCAGGAGTTTGCTCTGCAGGCTGGTAGCTCTCAGCCTCCCCAATGGGTATGACATAGCCTGTCTCCATCTTTGACCAGCCAGCCATGCCACCTTCGCCAGGAAATTCCCTTCTGGAATTGTAAGCTGAATAAATCTCCCTTTCTCTCTTAAGTTGATTGACTTTGAGTGCTCTCTCAACAGCAATAGTTAAGAGTAACCGTTACAAGTCCCTCACCAGCAGTTTTACTGCTGCTATAACCTGAGGAAGGAGCTTTGCAAATAGTGTATGAGGTAACTTTCTGAGACCTGTGAGGTTTGTTTACTTTCAGAGTTTTGTGGGTCTGAATACCCTTTCTCTAGAATGGAATATTTTAGTTCTAAGAACATGGCCACACAATGAGACACTGGCCACAATGCTTAGAATTTTAGGTTCAGATCATGCTGGGCAGAGGCTGCCCATCTTCCAGAGAAGCCTGGATCACCCTGTATCTTAGTGAAAAATGTACATGGTGGACAACCTGCTACTGGCTAGTACAGACAGTTTAGAACACAAAGTGTGTGTAGTTGCAAACTGCTAAGATAGGCAGATAAACCTTCAGGTTTCTGGTGTGCATCAAATTTCAGTCTTTTCTTTATAGTCTTTCAATCAAAAGGCTATTTGGAAATGAAAAAAAGAATATTCAAATGTGGTTTTTGACCCACTAAGCTTCATTTTCATTTTCTTTCTTTTCTAGCTAGAACTTGCTTTATCGCTCATTTGTCATGATCATTCTCTGTCTTATTCTGTGAGACCCTGAATGGGGAATGGACATCTTCCACATACACCAATCTGACACACAGTTAAATCTGACAATACTTCCCTTCAAGACGTTCACAATTGTTTTCTATGTCAGGGACTTACTTTATTTCTGATATCAAATAGATTTAACTTTATACCTCTCACTGTCAATTGCATATACTGGTCTTCTTCCAAATTTAAAATTCAGTCAAGAATGAAGGTGATAACACCTCTTTTATTACAGTTTGGGGAAACAATAAAAATCATCTTAGATATTGAAATATCCCATGAAGCATTTGGGCATATTTTACTCTGTGCTTAGAAAATTGCAGACAATATATTCAAAGAAACAGACGTCAACTAAATATATAGTTAAGACTGTGATGTTCCCCTGTCACTTGCAAGTTTGAGATACTAAATTGAATCAGTGAACCACAAATAAATAAGCACAGAGAAAAGTGGAGGAGGCTGCTCCTGCTTAGTTGGCAGTTACCTGAAATGCTCTCCAAGTGCACTGCTTCTGAAATCTAAATTTGATCAGAGTTAGGACGCTAGGAGCAAAGCAAAGCTGGGAACCAACCTCTTTTCCTGCACTTCAGTCAGGCCACAGGATGCTGGAGGGGTCTTGCATTCACAGCTTGGATTTGCTAAGAAGGGACTTCACACACAGAGATCACACTTACCAGGGACAGACCTCTACGTGCAGCTCACACTTACCAATATGATGTACTTTCAGAGAGCCTTCAACACACAGAGGTTTAAGTCAAGGCAACTCAAATGTTGACATCTGTATGAACCACCTGGAATCTTAATAAAAAAATCTTAATAAAAAAGATAAATGTCCAGAGTGATAACTATGCCAATTGACCTCATAAGAGCATTATACATTATGTACAGTATTGAAATAAACCACTGCACTGTACTTCATTACTATGTGCAATTTCTAGGTGCCATTTAAAATTATACATATATAATTTTACATATATGTACACATATACACACATGTAAAATGCAGGTGATAATTCATCAGGTCTGGTGACATAACCTGCAATGTTGAATTTCTAACTAGTTTCAGATGACACCCAAGCTCTTGGTTCATACTTAATAGTGGGGTTCCATTGGTAGAGTTGTTTGACTTTGTCTCACAGGAATCATTTGGTCAAAGCATAATCCCCAAATACAGCAGTTCTAAAGTTAAAGACATTGTGTCTTTAGGGAAACTTAAGAGCATCAAAGATACTATGGCAACAAATTTTCCTGAATAGTTATGTTTCTAGACACAAAAGTACTGGAAAAATTAAGATACAAAAATCTTAAAGAATGAGGAATAAGCATAAACAAATGGGTCATGGAAAATCAAAACATCAAGTAAGAAAATAAGAAGAAAGTATAAGAAGAAAAAAGAGGAAAGGATGATAGAGAAAGAAAAACAGAGAGAAACAGATGAAAATAGAAAGAGAGGAGAGGAGAGAAAGAAAAAAAGAAAGAGAGAGAGAGAAAGAAAGAGAGAAAGAAAGAAAATACAAGATCAACATTGAGTCTGTCCCATGACTGGACCCTTCCAAAAGGTGAACCCATCTCCTTCCTCCATATCTTTACTGTGACAAAATAAACGGCACGATCAACTTAAAAAAGAAGGTTTTATTTTGGCTTAAGGTTCCAGCACTTGGAGTCCACGGTCAGCTGGCTGCATTCCTGTTGGACCTGCAGCGCGGCAGTTTATCATGAAGGGAGCCCTGGTGGGACAAAACTGCTCACTTTGTGACAGCCAGGACACAAGGAGACGGTGGCCTACCTTATTGCACTAAGCCCACCCATCTCCTAAAGGTGTCACCTCCTACCATGAGTACCTCAGCCTAGCCACCAGGCTCTAGCACACAGGCTTTTTGTGAGATATATATGATCAAAACCATAAAGAATAAGGAATGCCCAGTTTGACTGGCAGAAAGAACTTACTTGTAAGTCACTCACTGAATTCTGTCCTCCCTTTCTGACTGAACACTTATCCTCAGCCTTCTGGAACTCTCCCGAGGTTAGATCTAATGCCTATGAACTTCTGGGAATCTCCATTATAACAGTTGCAGCCTTGTGATCTCTCCTACTTCCGGGAAGTCATACAAAGGCCTTTCAGTGGACAGTTGCTGCAAGTGAATACTTATTCAGTAGGTCTCAAGGTTCCATTTTGTATCACAAGTGACCATTTGGCCACCAAATGACCATTCTCTCCCTCTGTCTTGCCAAGACTGCCATCATCATTGACTGGGAAAACGCCACTACTCACGGAGAGCTGGCATTACCTGCACATCAACTGTTCTGGCTCCATGGGCTGTATTTGAAATGAAACTGACAAAATCCCTGCCTCTACAGATGGAAACATAGGGTCATATTTAAAAGGCTTTTACCCTGGGAGTCCCCCTTAGAGTGTTCGCAACACAATCAGATGTATAACAGGGACGGAGAGATGTAGTCGTATTCATAGATAGCGACAGCAGTCATCCAAGAATAACCTGGCCATGTAAATTTACCAAGATTCACTCAAGATTCTGTCGCAGTAGTCACAGGCTTTTATCTTTCTGACAACCAAACCCAAGAGGTTTGCCAAAATAGAATTCCAGCATAGAGAAAAAAAGAAGCTACAGAATTATGCATTAATAACACCTTTACCCACAGGCTGAACATATTTTCATCCGCACATATCACGTACAGGAGATCTTAGGTTATTAAAGGTGAAAGAGGCTAATAGTCTTTGGGATGGCTCTCTTGGGACACTTATTTGCATAATGGAGCTAATATGCAGTGACCCAGCTCAGCAGTTCTTTTGGGGCTGCTGCTCGTAGTCACATACAGTATTTTTAATTCACTAACTGAACTACTTTGTGGACAAGTTCTTGGTAGCTAGTCACAAAACTATGTTTACAAATAATTCATGATCACATTTACCAATGAGGGGGAGAAAAACCTAATTGGTAAAGATGTATGGTTTAATTAATTTGCCTTTTGGAAAAATCCCAAATTAATGCACACATAAAGATCATCATTGATAAAGATTTAGACACTACTGAGGCTATCTGCAAATTTAAAACACAATGCTGGGACCTCTGGTTTGATCTTAAAGCCCTAAGCTTTGGACATCTGTGTAAGAAAACAGTTTGGAACCTGTTGATCAAGGGAAAGGAATTCAAATCCTTAATTACATGCAATGACTATGGTGAGTATGGCAGACTCATTAGAGAACCCCCACACCCCCTGGAGATGCTGCCCCTCCCCAGGCTCCCTCAAATCTGGCCACACTCTCCTTTACAAACCTAGTAACAGAAGTATTTTTTAAAAAAAAATAGATATGGAAATTCAAGCTGTAAGAAATACATAGCATAAAATGTAAAAGGTTAAGGGGCTGGAGAGCTGACTCAGAGATTAAGTCTCTGCCTTCCAAGCAAAAGGACTTGAGTTCACATCCCAGATCCCAGGTGCAAATGACAGCTACCTGCTTTTCCATTCTAGAGTATGGGAAATCTCAGAAATCCCAGAGCAAAGCAATGAGGAGCTAGTACAATCTAGGATGATTCCCTATGTCACTCTTGGGCCTACACAGGCATGTGCACTCAGATGCCTTCTGATACACACACATATCCACACAAATATGCAAAAGAAAAATTTTAAATGTCATCAACAATTTTGTTCTAAAAGAGAGAAACAGTCATGTACTGATTCCATAGAAGCCACTTTATATTTCACTCCGAATCTGCAAGGCAAATTTTTCTAGAAGATAGTTTTGCTTTATTAAGCAACTTGTGGCTTGACTTAATCTAATACTAATGTTATTTTTTAAATTTAAAATAATTTTTAAATTTTTAAATAATGTTATTTTTAAAACTATCATTCTTTAATAAATATTGATGGTATGTGTCTATACTGGACACTACTGTGGCCTAGGTTAATTTGTTTGTTTTTTTAACCTATCTGTCTCATATTTGTAAGTAACATACCAAATTTATAAATGTGCACAGAAAAGGCAAGTCATTTGCCTGTGATCACACAGTTTATACATGATCAATCTGGATTCAGCCTAGACTCTGAATTACTGCATCTGTTGAGCAGTCTTCCATATACTTTCCTTTCTCTGCAAATGGTGCTTATACAGACACTAGTGTGTTGAATTCACTCCAAACCCATGTATCCCTATGAACAGCAATCATACACTGAAACATCCTTAATTACATGCAGTGAGTATGATGAGTATGGCAGACTCATTAGAGAACCCCCACATCCCCTGGAGATGCTGCCCCTCCCCAGGCTCCCTGGAGAATCTTACATGAGTTCTTTAGTAGCTATTCCACCAAGTTAATTAACCTTTCAGCTACTGCATTCAACTTAATCCACTTTTCCTCCATGAATACCTTTCTAATAAAGGCCACCCCCATTTCTGTCAACTCAAAATTTGGGGCCCTGGGAAGAGTAAAGGAGCCAGCTGCCCCATGCAGATTTCCACTGCTGGAAACACATGAAGCAAGTGTGGACATGGAGACACACATGAAGCAAGCGTGCACATGGAGACACGAAGCAAGCGTGCACACGGAGACACATGAAGCAAGTGTAGACATGGGATATCTCAGGGAACTGGACTTGAGGGAAGAGAGAGAAGATGTGCTAAATGAGGCAGGAAGGTTCTAGAATGAATATATTCATCTTATGATGGGGCAATCTAGCTCCAAGGATGAAGCTGCTCAATACATAGAGATAAATGAAATAAGAGATCTCGGTTTACAGTATAATTCTTCCTTCACTTGAGGAAAGTCAGACTGAGCAATTCACTTTGAAGGAACAGGACATAAAAAGTAGAAAAACAGTAAGAGAGCAGAGTAGACACTTTGTAAGCATGGCCTTCACCAAGTGACCAAGCCCAGGATCTCCAGTAATAGCACAGTCACGCCAGGGTCTCCCTGATGGCTCATCAGGAGGTCACTTTGAGATACACTTCCCTCAACCCAAGCGCCCTCTAATCATAAGACTATTATAAGCTGAACATAAATTAAGAGATGCTGGAATTATCACCATATGGATATCCCAGCTTTGCTATGGCAGTGTGTGGAGGAGAGAGAGGCCTTTGTAAGTACAGCCATCATGAATGGAATTGGTGCATTTCAAAGATGGGATACCAAAGAGATCATTTCTCCATTGGTCATGTGAATATGCAAAAAGAAAATAGTCATTTGCAAACCTGGGAGTAAGTTCTCTCTGCATGGCTGATCAGCCAACACCTGGATCTCCAACTGTTCTCCCTGTAGAACTGTGAGAAATGCATGCCTATTATTTAAATCATCCAGCCATGACACGTAGTCACAGTGATGCTGGTGAAGATTACAAGGATTAACTGAAATAGTCAGTACACTTCAAAAACTCTCAAGATCCCCAAAATAACAGAAGATTTCAAAATGATCACAGATCAAAAACAGGAAGAGGTTCCATGATGTACAATACAAAAGTGGATCCTGAATAGGAAAGAAGGATTTGTGGAGAAGAGGTAGAGGTCCTGCTTAATGTCATATGGTACCAGGGATGGGTCATGGAAGAGAGAGAGAATCAGCAGAAAATGGTGAAATTCAAATGCAGCTGTTGGTGAGGCAGTGGTCAGTTATCAGTATACTCTTGCTTAGTCTCAACACACATGCTTTATGAGAAATCAGCATGAAAAGTATTAGGAGATTCTGTGTTGGAGAACTACACTACAAACTCCCTTTTGCAGTTTTTTTTAATTATTCCAAAATTAAAAGTTAATTGAAAAATATTTAGGGATATATTAGAGTTTCATCAGATTAAGAAGGTATTAGAATAAAAGATTCTTTAAATGGCTATTTGAGAGAAGATAGGGAAATTGCTATAAGAAAAACATGGAAAAATAACTTCTGCAAAGGGCTTTAATAAGACATTATGTTCTAGATGTTCATTTCAAGCATGCAACTCTTCAGATGGAATCAGACAAAAGGTAAAGAAGTTAATTAATTATCTGTTACGATAGATAGTGTTATGTGACAAAAGTTAATAAAATGATGTAGGGAAGGAGAAACTTAAGTGTAGCAAAAATGTGATTAAGGCTATAAGGGTAAATTGTGAGTAAAATTTGAAGAATATGATATAAGAAAAAAGTTTGCAAAATCCACTTCCTTTTCAAACAGAGAAGTGAGAAATGTATAAGCAGCAAAACATATATATATGCATATATGTTCATATATATTATATTTTGATAAACTTTCAAAATATTTACTTATTAAAGAGACAGAGACATAAAGAGAGAACACATATGTCAGGACATACATGTGAAGATTAGAGGACAACTTAAAGAAGCTATTATTCTCTTTCTACCATGTGTTCTCCAGGAATGGAACCCAGGTCACCAAGTATGCCTGCATATGCCTGCACACATTGCTCCATCTTGCCAGCCCTGAATGGTTAATCTAATCAAGTCAACTTGATGGGATCTGGAATCAATTAACAGACACTCTGGGAGAGATTGGGAAAGCATTTCAGGAAGGACTAACTGAGGCAGAAGATCATGAGTGGGTATCACTTCCTGCCACAGTCCAGGTACAAAGAGGACAGTGCTTCCTGCCTGCTTTTGCCTTGTGCTGGCAACTGTGTCTGTGCCGCTGCCGCCGCCGCCGCCGCCGCCGCCACTGCTGCTGCTATTTTTTCCTGACATTAACTTCACCTTTTTCAAAGAAAGATTCTATGACTATAATTAAGAAGCCCAAAGAAAATACATAAAATATATGATTTGATTTCTGTGCATTTAAAACGTCTTGCTCATGACTTTTTTTTTTACAAAGTTCATATTATATTGTAAAGTCATTCGTTGTTTCCTGGCCAACAAGCACACGTGAACATTTGCATATACACTCACACATACACACTCAAAAGCACATGTACACCCCATGTGCATATAGGAATGGACTGTTAGCAGCACCATTACTGGTCATTGGACTCCGCATTCAGATTAACAAATCAACAGCAGAACTGAAAGTACAACAAGATAGCTATATATCTTGAGAAGTCAAAAGATATCTATATATCAAGTGTGTGTAAGAAACACTTGTACTGAGAATTAATTTCCAAAACTTGACAAACTAAAATTAAACACTGCATTGCTTCCTATGGAGTCACACAATGGGTTCTGCATTGATAAAAAGCACTGGTACCTGCTGTCCCTATCAGACTGTTCATACGAGAGTTGAGAATTTTGGTTGATATTACTATCAACCATCATCCATCGGCCAATGGTATGCATTGAGGTCAAGCCGTATGTTCAAGACAAAGATGGTGGTGTTCTATGAGAATTGTTGTCAGCTTAACCTTTGGATTTGGGTGACTATAACAAGTTATCATAGATCTGGTGCCATATAAACACACGGAAAAGTATTTCTCACAGTTTTGGAGGCTGAATCAAAAGTATAAGGTTAAACCTAAGATCAATAACTTTCATATTCAGTATTGAGCTTAAGTCTCATGGGTAAGGGGGGAGAGCATAGGGGAGGAAGAAAGAAAAGAAGGAAGGATGGGAAGAGGAAGGGAAAAGAGAGAAGGAGAAGTTAGAGTAGAAGGAAGGAGGGAGGGAGAGAGGGAAAAGGAAAGAATTTCAGTTTTTTAAATATAGAGCCAGAGAAAGGAAATTAAATAAAATATGCCAAATATTAATATTTCAAGCTGTAAAATACCGAACAATTTTCCCTTATATGTCTTTTGTTATTTTTTCCTAATCTATCTAAAATGAAAATACAGACTTTTCAGCCAGAAACAAATAAAAACCAATGAAAGCTTGGAACGTGTGTTTTTGCATTTCCAGTACCTGACTCACAGTAGGAGGCTACACGTTTTTGTTGAATAAATGAATAAATTAATTAAATGTTATAAATATTTTATGGAGCGAACTCTCCACAAGAGTTAATAGCTGCTCATTACTAGGAGTGTTTAAGCAGGGGCTGAGTGATTCTCAAGCATATCTGCAGGGCATTCTGATTCTGATTCCCAAACAGTGATCCCCCAGCAGAGGCACCTGGGAAACGCAAGACACTCCTGACTCTTTCACAAAATACAAATGTCTGGGCCCTCCTCGGGTCTAGGAGTTGAAAAGAATCACCAGAAAATTCTCTTAAGAGTTGTGATAATTTGCCTGGTAAGGTGAAAATACTCTTTTGTGTATATGTCCTAGAGGACATTGAGTGTGTGTGCTTGTGGAAACCCAAGAGTGGCGTCAGGAATCATCCTGGATTGCTTTACCTCATTTTTCCTTTGCCCTGGGGTTTCCAAGGCTCTACCTTCTGGGACCCAGAATTACAGACCACCATCATATATGCTTGGCAATTATACTTGAGATCTAGGGATCTAAACGCAGGTCCTTTTCCTTGTAAGGCAAAGGCTTTACCCCTGGAGGTATCTCTATAATCCCACCAGACTGTTTTCATGCAGCCAAAAGAGCAACCCTTGTGGAGTCTGGAGACCAAGGCATAGGTGACTATGTGCAGGTTCTGCAGAGCTTTTACCCTGACTCTTCCGTGGGTTAAGATGTCCTCCCCTATCCTTCCAGAGGCCCCTATGGCACAGACATCACAGCCTCCAGTGATATTGCCCCTGGCTCAGCTATGACACTTAAGGTTTTCTCCAATATCATATAATTACCTTAATTTGAAACAATATTGCTATTGGGCTGCAAAGATAGCTCCGTGGTTAAAGCCTTTGCATCACAAGCAAAAGAACCTGAGTTGGGATCCCATGTAAAAACGCCAGGCAGATACAATAGCAGATTGCAATTCAGGTCTTGGAAGGCAGAGCCTGGAAAGCCCCAGAGGAACACATTAAGGTGGAAAAACAATCCAGTATGATTCCAGGTGTCATCTTTGAGCCACGGCAGGCACGCACATGCTCAGATAACTTCTTGTACACATGCCCTCACACGCATGCAAAACACACACACATATTTACAAAAAAAAAGCAAACAAATAATATTACTGCTGTTGTTAGAATGTACAATGTACAAACGCAAAGATTCTCAACAAAGTCTTAGCAAATCGGATTCAAAAGCACATTAAAAATCATTCACGGGGACCAAGTAGGCTTCATCCCGGGCACACAAGGTTGGTTCAACATATGCAAATCAATAAATGTAATTCATCATGTAAACCAGTCCAAAGTCCAAGACCACATAATACTCTTGATAGATGCAGAAAAAGCTTTTGACAAGATCCAACAGCCTTTTATGATCAAAACGCTAGAGACAGTAGGAATGGAAGGAACCTTCATCAATATAATAAAAGCTGTATACAACAAGCCCACAGCAAAGATTATGCTCAATGGGGAACAATTGGAAGCATTCCCACTTCGATCAGGAACTAGACAAGGCTGTCCACGCTCACCACTTTTATTCAATATTGTACTTGAAGTCTTAGCTGAAGCCATAAGACAAGAAAGGGACATAAGAGGGATTCAAATCAGCAAGGAAGAAGTCAAGCTATCCCTATTTACAGATGACATGATCTTATACCTGAGTGATCCCAAAATCTCCACCAGGAAGCTCCTGGAACTAATTGAGAAGTTCAGCAGGGTGGCAGGATACAAAATAAATGTGCAAAAATCAGAGGCCTTCCTATATGCCCAGAATGAAAGAAGTGAAAAAGCCTTGAGAGAAACAATCCTATTTACTATAGCCCCTAAAAAAATGAAATACCTTGGTATAAACCTAACCAAGGAGGTAAAAGAACTTTACAATGAAAACTTTAAAACCCTAAAGAAAAAAATAGCAGAAGACACCAGAAGGTGGAAAGACCTCCCTTGTTCCTGGATTGGCAGAATCAACATCGTAAAAATGACTATCCTACCAAAGGCAATATACAAATTCAATGCTATACCAATTAAAATCCCAAAGCAATTCTTCAAAGACGTTGACCAAACAATCTCAAAGTTCATATGGCGGTACAAAAGACCCAGGATAGCAAAGACAATCCTGAGTAACAAAAACACTGCTGGAGGTATTACCATACCGAACCTTAGTCTATACTACAAATCCATAGT
Source organism: Typhlomys cinereus (assembly GCA_023101885.1). Lineage (NCBI taxonomy): Eukaryota > Metazoa > Chordata > Mammalia > Rodentia > Platacanthomyidae > Typhlomys > Typhlomys cinereus. Next base: position 1,064,410 of record JALPQD010000111.1, on the reverse strand, counting down.
TATAAAACAGCCTGGTACTGGCTCCAAAATAGACACACAGATTAACGGATAAGGATTGAAGACCCTGATATAAGCCCACAAAATTACAGCCATTTGGTCTTTGACAAAGGGGCCCAAAGAATCCAATGGAAAAAGAACAGCATCTTCAACAAATGGTGCTGGCAAAACTGGATCTCCACATGCAGAAGATTAAAGCTGGAACCATACTTGTCACCATGTACAAGAATTAATTCCAAATGGATCAAGGACCTTGATATCAGGCCAGAGACTATAAAAAGCATAGTTGAAAGAATAGGGAACTCCCTTGAGCTGATTGGGCTAGGCCAACATTTCCTAAACAGACATCCAATGGCACAGTCACTGCTACCAACTCTCAACAGTTGGGATCTTGTGAAATTAAAGAGCTTCTGTTCAGATAAAGAGATTGTAACACGAGCTCAAAGGCAACCCACAGAATGGGAGAAAATCTTCACTAACCACACATCTGATAGAGCTCTACTGTCCAGAGTGCACAAAGAACTTAGAAAACTAAACATCAAGGAAACCAATGGCCCAATTAAAAAATGGGCCTGGAACTTAAAAGAAATTTTACCAGGGATGAAATTAAAATGTCTAACAAATATCTTAAAAAATGCTCCACTTCCTTAGCCATCAGGGAAATGCAAATCAAAACTTCCCTGAGATATCATCTCACCCCGGTCAGGATGGCAAAAATCCACAATACAAACAACACCAAATGCTGGAGAGGATGTGGAGAGAGGGGAACTCTGCTACATTGCTGGTGGGAATGCAGGCTCATACAACCACTCTGGCGAGCCGTCTGAAGATTCTTAAAGAAATTAAAGATTGAAATGCCATATGACCCTGCTATTCCACTTTTGGTAATAACCCCCCATACAGCAGAGGTTCACCTCGATAACACAACAGAAGAGGTTCACCTCGATAGCACAAGCATGACCATGTTCATAGCAGCACTGTTTACAATAGCAAAGTCATGGAATCAACCCAAATGTCCAACAGTTGAGGAGTGGATAAGGAAATTGTGGTACATCTATACAATGGAGTACTACTCAGCCATCAAAAATGATGAATTACTGGAATTTGCTGGGAAATGGATGTCATTAGAAACAATTATATTAAGTGAAGTATCCCAGACCCAGAAAATTAAGTGCCATATGTACTCCCTAATAGGTGGCTCCTAGTACCAAACCCACCCAACCCACCTAGAGACACTCAAAGAAAAATTTCTGTAATACCTACAGTAATTGCAAGGATTATGAACAGGAGGGATGGGGCAGGGGGGCCACACCAGAAACAAGGAGAGAAGGGACCATGTTACAGCAGAGAAAATAGGTCTCCATCAAGGACTCAAATAAGTAATGTGACATCTGGTTAAGTTCACAGACTTTCGTTCCTGATCATTTACTACTGAGGGGGTATGATCTCACCAGAAGAGGAGGGCATATAATCTGGCAGATAAAAAGTAACCATTTTGCAAATGGGTGATAGACCCCTCCCTCACTGTGGTTTCCTAATTTGTTACATCTACCTTTGAATGTGCTCTTATAACAAGACTCTAGTTTAACAGCTTTTTGTCTCTGGCCAGGGGGTGACATACAATGCCCATCAGGATGGAGTGAAGGGCATTGCAGGAGCAGCAAAACTGCAAAAGAAAATCAACAAACCACAATCCAGAACTTCAGAGACTCTGTATCAACCACCTAGAACTAGGCCAGACTAATCTCTCCCCATCTTAAAGCTCAGGGACATTTGTGGAAGAGGGGGCGGTAAGAGTGTAAGAGCAAAAGGATAGGAGGAGCAATGATTTGCAAGATACTCCACACAAGTTAGGACTGAAGCAATCATAATTGGACTTTGCATGCCCTGCACAATGTCCAACACACTATTGACCTCACAAAGTCTAGCATCTGCTAAAGGCACCAAGATCCTTGGAGGCAAGGATTGGCAGCCACAGCAGTGTTCCTATACTTAAGGGGAACATGGGAAAGGGTTCGGGGAAAGGCCACTGGGTCCTTGTATGTCATCAGAGAGGAGGGCCCAGAGGAGAATCAGACATGCACAAGAAAGGACTCTCTGGGAATTGGGGCAGGAGGCACTGGTGGATGGGGAAGGAGGGGGGAGAGGAGGGGGAGCAGAGGTTTCGGGGGGAGGAGGAGGGAGAGAGGGAACTGGTGTACCTATTAAGTTTTATGAGCTGAAATAATAATTAAAAAAAATTAAAATTAAAAAAAAGAATGTACAATGTCCCCAACATGCTCATACATTTGGAAGTTTGGGCTCTGAATGAGGAGAGACTGGAGGTGGAGGCCTAGCTAAAGAAAGTGGATCACGGGGAATGGACCTCAAATTTTCTTAACCTGGATGGACTGTCTGTGTCCTCTGTGACTCCTGGCTGCAGCTGGAGTGTGACCAGCTGCCTCTCTATCCTGCCACCATGTCTTCCTGGCCATGATGGCCTGTATCCCCTCAAACTCTAAGTCAAAACCTTCCTCCCTGAAGTCCCTACTTAGTAGATACTTGGTCATAGCAGCAAGAATGATAGCAAAATTATCTGTAGTCCATGTCTCTTTATTATAGTAAGATCCATGAAAATGGGTAATTGTGCATGCTTATATGTGATATACATGTGTATATGCAGGTTTGTATGCATATAAGTGCATATGTGTGAGGGTGCACATGCATGTGTATGAGCAGGAGCATATACATGTGTGCATGCATGTAGATCCCAGAAATTAAGGTCAGATACTTGCTTAATCACTATTATTTTTACTGAGGCAATTGAACTCAGGTCTCTCAATTGAACTCAGAGCTTCCCATCAGCCAGTTAGCCAGCTTACCCAGAGGATTAACATTAAAAGTAGTCTTGCCGGCTGGACTTATATGTAGTTTCTAGGGACTTGAACACTAAACCATCTTCCTAGTTCAAAGATTGGAATTCTTACCAAAACTTTTCCATTCATTTAAGCATCCAAAAATAGCTCCTGACACATTGTTTGAGCTTAGAAAACAACATATAATGAATGAATGAATGAATGAATGAATGAATGAATGAATGAATGAACAAAGTGATTCTGGTTGTAGCTGTCTGGATGCTAAACGATATTCCAGTTAGCCTATCCTGGGAGTTGGCAAACTTTTCCTGTAAAGAGCCAAGTAGAAATACTTTCAGCTTTATGAGTCATGAGGTCTCTGTCACAACTACTCAACTCTGCCCCCGTAGCACAAAGGCAGCCATGGTCAATACATAAATATGAGTACAGCTGTCTTCCCGTAAGACTTTAAGATGGATTTGGCCTGTTGACCATAGTCTGTTAACCTCTGTTCCATTCATGTTTCTGGAAACCCCATCAAGACAGAAATCTGTAATGGGACTTAGAGCTGCTTCGGGGCATGTTTGCAGCCTGCTGGTCTTTGCGAGGGCTAGGCACAAAGCTCTTGGCTCTAAAGTTGCAAAGCTCTTGTCTCTAAAGGATGGGATTTGGAGGAAGTTATCTCTTTTTGCAAAGTGACACTAGAAGGGTTATTTAACTCAGTCTTCCTGGAGACATTAAAGTCTGTTGAATATGGCAAAATCCAAATACAATTGGTTACAGAGGAGTTTCCCATAATTAATTAAGACTTCGTATTGGCTCTTGAGAGGTGCCTCTGGTTAGTTCTCATTGGTCGAAGTGATCAGCACAAGCTCTGCTTCTCTAGGACCACCAGCTTCCAGAACCTGTGTCCTTTGCCTCGAAACCTGAGGGCTTCTTTCTGTGGGAATTCTCTTGCATTGAACCAGTTTTTGGAAAGAGATTTTGACTTAGTGGATTTCTGCACTGTGCTCCACTTGCTGCAGTGCAGTACATCATCCAGATGTCATCATTGCTTATGAGATCTGGGTTTTATCAGTCCCTGCATGGAGTGGAAAGCTAGGGTGTGGGCATAGGGCAGGGGAAGAACTTGAATCCCCATGGCAACCTCCACCCTGTATCATCTAACCTTAAAACACTGTACCATTAGGCATAGACATTGTGCTGCCTGGAAAGGCCAGTATAAGTCTAAATTTTTACCTGGTTATGCCTTCAGACACCATTTTTCAATCACCTTTTGTCCCAAAACAGTATAGTACCAAGGCATTTGGGTGAAAACAAAAGTATTTGATTAATCTTGTGAACATCATCCTTATATAACTCAGTAATCACCTCTTTTAAAATACTGTCATACTGTTGTGCAAACCTTAGTACTTAAGTCTCAGTTGAAGCTTGTCATTCTGTTTCTAATAAGCCCAGCGGTGATTCTCTACACCAGCCTCTTGAAGCAAAAGTAGAGGTAATAAGTAGGTAAGAGAAGGGTCTTAGTGTCTGCTAGAGTCATTTACATGACCCATGGTAAAGAAAACTAAACATGCTGGGAACCTATAATGCCAGCATCAAGGGACAGAGACAGGAAGCTTACTGCCAGTTCATGGACAGCCTCATCCACAAAGCAGTCCCAGGCAAGACAAGAGACAGCAAGACTTTATGTCAAAAGCAAATAAAGGAGGAAGAAAAAAAGAAAAGATGGGGGCTGGAGAGGTGGCTCAGGGGTTCAGCCTCTACCTTGCAGGCGGAAGGTCCTGAGCTTGGATCCTAGACCCCACATATAGGCGCCAGGCGGAAGCAGGGGCGGCCTGCGTTTCTGGTCCTGGTAGGGCGGAGCCTGGTGAATCCCAGGGCAGAGTAAACAAGGTGGAGGTGGAGGCGTCCATGGTGATTCCCGAATTCGCCCGTGGTTCTACACACACACACACACACACACGCACAATTGAATAAATAATAAAAAATTATAAAAAAAAGAGAAGATGAAGGAAAAAAGGAAAGGGAAGGATGACAAAGGAAAGGGAAGGGAAACAATGAGAAAGTTAAGGGAAGGGAAGAGAAAAGGAGGGACAAAAAAGGGATAAGAGGAGGGAATACGTCATAGTTACTTTGAGACAATAATCATGCACAACTTTGGGGGAGAAAAGGAGATTTATTTGGCTTACAGTTCCAGAGAGGAGATATAATCCATTATGACAGGCAGCAGGAGAAGGAGGTGGCCCAATCACTTCCATCGTGGAGGCCGAGAGACAGTGAACAACAGACTACTAGTGGAAGCAGTTTAGAGCTAACCAACCTCAGGGCCCACCCTCAGACATCAGCTAAAGATTAAAACACATGAACCTGTGGGAGAGGACTCACATTCAGACCATGGCAGGAGAGCAGAGGAAAGGGGAGGGGAGGAAAGAAAGAAGTTTTTCTCTCTGTGTCAGACTTCCTTTGAAATATGGCATCCCATTATAATAACAGATTTACTGACTTCTATCACAGAAATCATCACTCTTATTAAACAAGACAGAATCAAAATATGGACAAGCAGACCTCAGAAAAGTATTCATGTTTTCCCTTAAATGATATTCTTTTCCATTTGGAATATCTCCAAATCTTTATGCAATTTTATAAGACTCTATTTATATGTTACATGGAATCTATAGGAAGCTACTGCCTTCGTCTTTGATTAAAAAGCTAACATGTCATTGTCTTTATGCAGGCCAGTTTCCCAAGCTTTCTTGCACCATCCCAAATATGTGCCTTTCACCTTGGTGGGGAGACTGACTGTCACCTCATCACTCCCACAAGAGCCATCAGTCCACATCTCTTCCTTGTCTCGGGCTCTCCTTGCTTTGTTCATTCTTTCTCAGGAGAGGAATCATTGACCTGTGTGCTCATGATCCCCATTGCTGGTTTCCAGGCTCCACGTAGTCCTATCCTTTTGCTTTCTGTCTACATCAAACAAACCCAGAAGCTCAGACCTGTTTGGCTCGTCCATCTTCTTCCCTGGTGATTCCATAGATGGAGAAACCTTTCGTATGAGACTGTAATCCTAAAGGCTGCATCAAGATGAAAGTGAGTAGGTTTCTTCCCCCTGTGGAGGCCTCCCATCTCTTCCCCTCTGATCAGTACTCTAAAGAACAGGAAGAGTTTCCGAGCACCAAAATCTTCATTGACGTCACGGTTTGTGTCTCACAGGCTCTCGTGATGATGTTAATGTTTGAGAAGGTTGTGACACTTTTGGGAGATGGCATCTTGCTGGAGGAAGGCATGTCACAGCGAGTTGGTCTTGAAGTTCACGCAGTCTAGTTCTGCTCGCTCTTGCAGTTTACTACTTGCTTTCTGTCTCCATGATGACTGCTGTGACCTGAGCCATCTCCAGCTTCTGCCACCTCCCATTACCTTGTCCTGCCATAATGGACTATGTCTGCCCTCTAGAACGATGAGTCAAATCAATCTTCCTTTATCCCTTAAGCTGGTTCCATGAGTGTCTCACAGCACTAGAAAGAAATGTAACTACAACGGGCACCATTAAGGAAATGAAATTTTCCCTTGCCAGAACTCCTGTCTCTTTGTTTCTGGAGAGCCATCTACAACAAAATACTGCACAGCTCCAACTAGGCAGGTACCACTGCTATCAATTCAATGCAATCAAGTCAATTCCTCCTTTCTTGTTCTTATAACAATCAGCTCAAATGTCTAGCTCAGAATAGACATGAATTTTTCCAAGGGTTATCGCCAAATGCTTACTGGTCCCCTAGGATTGTTACATTGAAATTATGCATTATTTTTGAAAGAGTCTATACATATTTCTATGGCGACAATTTGAAAGATATTTCTATCTAATCCATTTCCCATCCTGTTTTCTTCAGATAAGACAGACATGAAAACAAATAGCCTTTGTCTTTAGTAGACAGCAACATTTTATATCCATTTATAGATGAACTAAACATAACCCTAAATGTTACCAGTAATTGCAGGCAAGAACTCTCTAAATTTGCGTTTCTTGCAAACACACAGTAAAAAATCACAATCACCTATGATGGAATAGATGTTAATGCTACTGCTGACACTGAAAACTCCAATTACCCCAGGATTTGAGCGCTGACTGATTCCTGATTTATTTTAGGCAAATTAAGCAGCATAATGAGTAAAACAAATACTTCAAGGATCAAATTTAAATGAACACATGTAAAGGAATTCAGGTGTAAGTCTGACTTCTCTGGTTATTCCTTCACTTGTGGGAAAGTTCTGGCAGTCGAAAACATCAATTAATGGCCCAGAGTTCCAACAAAAACAAATGGATTACTAAGAATGGATTTACGGAAAATTTGGCCAATCCCATCCAAAGCTACCAAATTGGCAAGTTTACTGGAAGTAGATGGAAGAGATTATACTTCACAGATAGTCATGACAAAAGACAAAGTCTCGTGTGTGGAAAATTGCTGTCTTTGGGGGTTTGCAAAAGAAAAATACCTTTATTGGCCATACTTGTCTTACTGGCTATAATAGCCAACGTGTGTATCATACTTAAGAGTCTGAAGTTTGTTCTCATGAGCATTGACTCATATGTATCTCACTGTAGCCCAAACGTCAATGGAGTAGACTGGTGAAGAATCACACGGAGGTTTGGATGCTTACCTCACTTCCCTAATGTCACACCTGAATGGTATAAAAGCAGCTGAAATAATAAAAATAGAAAAGACCATTCCTTAGAAATCGCCAAACTGTGGCACAACCTTTTTCTTTGTGACAAAAATTGACAACTCTTCTGCTTGTAGGGTTTTCCTACCAGCTGCACAGGACAGATTACTAACCTATGAGATGTGGCAAACCAGAGATACAGAAGGGAATCCCCAGAACCTCCCAGAACAAGCCACTGTAAGATAACAAATGCTGACACACACCTCTCTCTAGCCAGCCTATCTTGAAGTCATCTAAGGCTGGTTCTGAAATGTTCTTTGGGTTTCTGGGGACTCAGGGCTATGATTTCAGTAAAACAACCGTACACAGAAATTATTCTTATTGAATTCTGTTTCTTTCCATCCCCCACCTCACCTCTCTTTCCTCTAGACACATGAGCAAAGTGAACCCTGAAAAATATCTGAACAAAATGTTACCCTTCAAAATAGAATTTTCAGATTGCAATGAAAAAATCTAGTGTATTATTGGGATGTATAGTGACCAGTTATTCAAACACCTAAGCAGCTAGTAACCTACACAGTATTTCAAAGAAGGACTTCCAGAATCATGGATGGGCAAGAAAGGGGATTTAAACTTATGAGCCCCACAATTTTATTTTCCATAGGAGGAAGTCCCAGAGTCAAACAACTTTTCATAGGTCACGCAAAGAATTAATGCCATACTGAATTGAAGATCTTAAGTCTCCTCACCTCTGTGCACAGTTCTGTGCAATGATTTCCAATTAGGAAAGATGCCTGGTCACAATTTTTAGGATCAATCAGCTGGAAGCTATGTCAATGTCTTTCTTCTTCAAGGAAAAAAAAATCTTCTTATGCCTTATCTCTGAAGTTTCTCAGGAGGAACAAGATTAATCACAGCGAAGGCAAATAGGGAAGAAGGTGCACATATTTCGCCAGCTGAAACCCTGGCATTGTTGGAACTTTATTATGCAGATGTCACTGAAAAACAATCCCAGCCCTGACATAATCAAATGCTTCGGACATAAGTGATAAGTCGTGGGGAAGGTAAAGGCTAGGGATTCTCATTGTAAAAGCCTACATGACGAGCCAAGCATGGCCTCACACACCTGCAATCCTGGTACCAGGAGGTGGAAGCAGGAAGTTCAAGGATAGCCTGATCTATATAAGTTCTAAGCCAGCCTGAGTTATGAAGGGAAACCTTGTCTCAATCAAACAGGCAAATAACAAGGCAAGCAAATGATCAAATGAAAAGAAAATTTGTAGGAAGTTCTGTAACCTCACCAAATGCCTTTTTTCCCCAAGTATACGTATCTTCTCCCCAGAGAGTTTAAAAGTGGCGAAGTCATACAAAGCACAGAATTCCACTCTTCTCTCATAACCCATCAAAGTAGGACAAAATCGGTACCAAATAAATGATTTTGCATGAAAATCTTCTTTGAGTCTTTAAGAAGTACAAAATAACTCAGGAAATGGGACTTGCCTAAACTAACTGAAAAGGCAAACACTAGTTTCTATAGAAGGCCAGCTAAAACCAACTTGAGAAACACTGAGCCAAATTCTCCTGTGCTCTGTGTGAAGAGATGGAAACTATAATAGAGTCAACACATCGGCTTCCAGTGTTCTCTTCTGAGAGTCAGCGTGAGAGTAAAGCCTCAATCCTCTGGCATCATCAACCATGTTGCAGGGAATTCCACTCCAGAACATCTCAGGGAACCCCACTCCTGTGAGACACTGGTCTCACATGGTCTCTAGTACCATGGTAAGTGGGCCTGCTATCCAGCCACACAGCAGAGAACATCGAGTGCCTCACGCCATGCTCCCTTGCCTGACATTAACACCCCATCCAGGCTTTTCCCATCCTGCTTTTTACAATCATTCTTCCCACTCCTTCAAACCTCTTTTTTACCCCTACAAATCCCACTTGGCCAAATGCAAACTCCTGTATATTCCAGAATGCTTTTCTCATTTCTTGGGAGTGAGGCATGACTACTATTCAACTGTCTTACAGGTACTGCACTGGAGTCTGCTCACAGAGATGAAGAGATGTCTTATTTGCACACCTATGTCAGGATCCCCATCCTCTCTCTCTTGCCACCACCTCCCGTCAAAGCCACCTTTTTTTGAGGCTCACGGCATGTGTATATCACCCTGCTGCTGTCTTTACCACCCCCTCGCCCCTTATTCACAGAGGCTCCGGCCACTGGCTTGAGTCCTCCTCCTCCATATCCAGCCACTAGCTCGAGTCTTCCTCCTTTGTGTCAGCTCATTCACCATGGTCGTGACTCATCCTGAACAGAACTCACCATCCAACCGATCTACCTGGATACATTACCTTATCTCAACAAGAATCTCTGGTATCTAAATAGTGTTAGCCACAGCAAGGCCATTTTGGAAAACTCTTTCATCCTGGTTGGAATGTGTTCATTCCTGAAACAGATGACATGTTCTAAATCTCTGACCTCCCCACCCAATGGTTTTGAGAGAGGGTTATCATATGCATGGTGTTCTTTCACCCCACACCCTGTACTTGACTACACTTGCATTTTCTTAGCAATGTCTGAAGGCCATGAAAGACATGCCTCCTTTTTGACTGGGAGCTCTGCAGATTCTTCTCTCCAACCAGGGGCCAAGGGGCTTTCTGCACATTCTCTTTCTGCATGCTGTCCACGGAAGTTAACTCCCTATCCTCTCTAATTTTCTCTCTTCTGTTATAATACTAATTTTCTCTCTTCTGTTATAATACTCTATCTCTGTAATGCTAACCAATGGTTCCTTTGGCTATCAGGTCCTGAGTTTTAATAAACTTGCATTTCTAAGTCTCTTTCTGCTGATCCTGTCTCATTATAAAGGACTTCCATGCCAACCTTTCACTCTGTCATAGAGTCACTCTCCATTCCTTTCCTTTGCTGACCTAACAAATAGTACTACGGTATAAAACATAGAAAGAAGTGAAGAATGAAACTAGAGGGCTTTATAAATTCTGTCTTAAGGAGTTGACAACAATGCCACATATGGGAGGGACTAACATCTGTGGCAGATCCTGACAGACAAGCATCAGCAAGATGGCAGAACAGAAAGAGAACAGTGAACGCGATCAGTTCAAGATCAGAAGTGGGCAGTCACCTGACGGGTATAAGAAATGGACTGTATTTGAGAAGGGAAAGGAAATGCCAAGGCCATGAATGGACTGATGAGGAAGTGTAGTAAATGCAAAGCCAAGAAACATTTAGGGTTTGTAGAAGAACTCTATGTCTGCAGCAGTGTCTTGAAACTAACAAAAGCAAATCACAACTAATGGTTCATCAATTGAGAAAACAAAGGTGTCCTTCCATTGTGGATGTTAGGGATTGAATGTTTGGGTCCCTCTAATATTATACATTTGACATCTGAACCTTCACTGTGATGACATAAGGACCTGGGTTCCTTGGGGGGATGATTATATCATTGTGGTAGAACCCACGAGGCAAGTTTAACATCCTCTTGCCTGGAAGGGTAAGAGACACAATGTCATTCTCATCCTGCCATGTGAGGATACACCAAGAAGACATCTGTTTGTAGGACAGTCTTCACCATGAGTCACACCACCAGCAATCATATCATAGACTCCCAGCCTTGGGATCAGTGAACAATAAACGAGCTCTACTTAAACCCTTAAACCCTCAATGGACAAAGACAACAGGCAAGAGAGAGGTTAACTGCAATTCAGCATCTGATTCTTTATAAAAGCTGAAAAAGAAAAGACAACTAAAAAAGAAACCAGTTCTTACAGCTAATAATAACATTTTAACTTGGTCAACTTTCCACACTGAAATGGAAAGGTTTTCAGGCTGATGCAAACCAGTGTCAGGGTCTTTTCCAAGGCACGTCGCAGTGATATTTAGCTGGTAGGTTCCCATGGCTCTTAGCCAGGTTCTCAGACTCTCAGAAGTCCCAGACCTAGAATAGACTGGGAATTCCCTAAGCGCAGTAGAACTTTGAATTTCTCAGGAAGACCTGACTGAATCAATGAACTTGGTTGATTTTTCCATGTAATGAGAGGCCCATCTCTCTCTCAAGACCCAAGCAAGTAGACAGGTGCATTGCCAATATTTCAAACAATTTAGGAACTGACTAGACAGGGAAGACTGAGTATTCGTTATCCTGAAATCATTGACCTGTGACCAACTTACCAATGGTTCTCCATTTTGTGAGAAAAAGGGATTCAGGATTAATGTAAAAAGTTCAACTCAGTGTGCTTTTATTCTCATCTTTTACAGGTGAATGCCTACATAGAAAAACACCAGTGTATCTGTATGATTTTCATATGAAAATGAGATTGATAGTTCCAACTGAACTGGAATTCAGTTCAATCATTTAATAACTTTTCTCTCTTCACTGAAGTGATTGATTTGCTAATAAGCAAAATAAACATTTTGATTGAATAATGCATACTTTTGTCTTGAAAGTCTTGAGTGGTTAATCCAGTTATCTCATCTCGATATTCTCCAGTGCTTCTGGAAAGAATTAGAATATAACTGTGCCACAATTTCACTTATTTCATGTGTTAATACTTATATCTGGAGATATCTGGGTTAGGAGATGCATTAGAATGCCTCTTGTGGGTCTCAGATAGGATAATTGCCCGAAATGATCTCATGAATGACTGGGAACTAATTTGTAACTCCATAGGACAAATACATCAGGTTAAGACACACAAATATTAATTTTGCCATCTAAGGCCAAATACTGACTGAAATTTTATTTGAAATTATAAAATTGCTACTGAAATAGTATCTCCATTTTCAACTGATCACATTATTACTGAGATCGATCTTAGAAAAATTTAGAAGGTATGAAAGTCCTCTGTAAGACCAGTTAGATCAGCAAGTAAGAAGGTAGCTGCTCACAAGGCTAGCAAGCTGAGTTCATTTCCCAGAAGCCTACATGGTAGAAGGAGAGAACTGAGTTCTGAAAGTTGTCCTTTAACCTTTGCTCACATGCCATGGTGTGCATGCATGTTCATTCATGCATCCTCTCTCTCTCTCTCTCTCTCTCTCTCTCTCTCTCTCTCTCTCTCTCTCTTTTCTCTCCCTCTCTCCCCAAAATAAATAAACAATCAAAAATTCAATTGTGTATATTTTGGAAATAGACATCACTGCAGAATGTGTGTGTGTGTGTGTGTGTGTATTTAAATCAACTTTGTTTGAATGAGACCTATAAAGGAATGTGCACATTTTCTCATTTTGAACCTCTCAGAAATAATCTCCTCTGAATGAGTTGCAATTATGTATATCTCAAATTACATCTAATTGCATCTTGGCATTAGATGATAGGGGAAAAGACACGGCAAAAGCAAACTAGAGTTTCCACAGGGACTTCTGTGTTTGCTTGCGGACTTAAGGTCTATCAGCCTGAAAATTTGGACAAGTTGGATTTGAGGGCTTGTTGGATCATTTATGGTAATTTGTCTTCCAGAATAATTGAGCAGAATCCCATGCAAACTGATCTGTGGGAAATTCAGAGACATGTTCTCCCATCATGCCATGGAGTACTTCTCCATCTGTCATCGTGTGGCGTGTCTGACCATTGTCTGCCTGGAACGCCAACCCATGTCTGCTTTATTTCCCAGCCATCTCAGTATGAATGGAGGCTTGCAAGGCCTTGAGACCATATGAATCACCTCAGGCAGAATAATAATTATTCTTGTAGCAGCAGCAGCAGCAGCAGCAGCAGCAGCAGCAGCAGCAAGGTGATTTCATGGACATAGTGGGTTGGCAGAAAAGTGAATCAATTTTAGAAAGAATGCGTAGTGGTAGATAAAGCTCAAGTCCCTAAGGTCTTATCTGATGGTTTAGTTTGTTTTTCAAAAGTGAGATGCCCAGAGGTACTGGTGCTCTATTTTAAGCAGACAGAGAGTTTAATAGGAAGGTGCTGACAAGAAGCTGAAAGGTCATCAGTAGACAGAGCTGGAAGCCTAACTCAACTGAAAGTTCACATTGCACAACTATGCTGTTGCAAATAGCATTATTGTTTCTGCAGGTTCTAGAACAGATGCTTGCTCTGCCTCTCTCAGGTTATATACCTATTGTGATAAAGAGGCAGACAGTCACTGAAACACTTTTTATTGTTCCTTTATTTAACTTCTTCATCTTTTTGAGTATAAATATAGGGTCAGCATTGGAGGGCACTAATCAGAGCACATTTAGCGAAAATTAGGAGCGATATTTTGATAGTGGTCAATGGCTATGGGAATCAAGACCTCCAAACAAAGTATTACAGGTATCATCAATTATGCTTCTGAGTATATTCCTGGGGGTCAGATACCAGACAGGCCTATCTGATGAAGAAAGATTAAACTGTCCAAGGAGCATGTCTTTTTTTTTTAATACATTTTTTATTATTATTTCCGCTCATACAAACTTACTAGGTAGACCAGTTCCCTCCCTCCCTCCTCCCCCCCCCGAACCCCCTGCTCTCCCTCCCCTCCCTCTCCATCCCCCAGTGCCTCCCCCCCCAATTCCCAGAAAGTCCTTTATTGTGTATGCCTAACTCTCCTCTGGGTCCTCCTCTCCGATGACGTACAAGGACCCAGTGGCATTTCCCTGAACCCTTTCTCGTGTTCCCCTTAAGCATAGGAACACTACTGTGGCTGTCAATCCCTTGCCTCCAAGGATCTTAGTGCCTTTAGCTGATGCTAGACTTTGTGAGGTCAATAGTGTGTTGGACATTGCTCAGGGCATACAAAGTCCTATTATGATTGCTTCGGCCCTAACTAGCGTGGAGAATCTTTCAAATCATTGCTCCTCCCATCCTTTTGCTCTTACAATCTTACCGCCCCCTCTTCTGCAAATGTCCCTGAGCTTCAGGATGGGGAGAGATTAGGCTGTCCTAGTTCTAGGTGGTTGATATAGAGTCTCTGAAGTTCTAGATTGTGGTTTGTTGATTTTCTTTTGCAGTTTTGCTGCTCCTGCAATGCCCTTCACTCCATCCTGATGGGCACTGTATGTCACCCCCTGGTCAGAGACAGAAAGCTGTTAAACTGGAGTCTTGTTATAATATCACATTCAAAGGTAGATGTAACAAATTAGGAAACCACAGTGAGGGAGGAGTCTATCACCCATTTGCAAAATGATTACTTTTTATCTGCCAGACTATATGCCCTCCCCTTCTGGTGAGATCATACCCCCTCAGTTGTACATGATCATGCCACACCAGACACAAGGAGAAAGGGGACCATGTTACAGCAGAGAAAATAGGCCTCCATCAAGGAATGCAAGTAAGTAATGTGACACCTGGTTAAGTTCACATACGTTCGTTCCTGATCAAGGAGCATGTCTTAATCAGTGAGAAGCACATGAAAAGCTGTTATGTAAATAAAAATTCCTGAACCAGGGGAAATGGAAATAGTAGAATAAAGAATGAACGGTACATGGGCTGGAGAGGTGGCTCAGGGGTTAAGCCTCCGCCTTGCAGGCGGAAGGTCCCGAGTTCGGATCCCAGATCCCACGTATAGACGCCAGACAGAAGCGGGGGCGGCCTGCGCTTCTGGTCCTGGTAGGGCGGAGCCTGTGAATCCCGGGGCGGAAGGAGGTGGAGGCGTCCACGGTGGTTCGCGAATTCGTCCGTGGTTCTACACATACACAGACACACACATACACACACACACAGACACACACGCGCACGCACATACACACAGTTGAATAAATAACAATAATAATAATAATAAAAAAAAAAAAAAAATGAACGGTACAATTTAACCTCTTAATTGGTCTCTCTGTTTTGGTTGTCTCTCTAATTCCTCTGCCTTCCAACCAGTCTCAAAGTTGTATCCCTATATGCAACACTGAATCAACTACAGAACATGGAATAGGCCCTGAGTTTAGTCTCATGTACAGATAAAAATATTATGTGAATGTCTGCTAGTTGCAGGGTTTTTTTTTTTTTTTGTAACTCAGAATTTAGAATGGTCTACACAAAGCTGTACTGTACCAAGTCCACTTCCTACTCTGTTGCCATGGGATCAGTATTTCCTAACTTCTGCTTGCACACCCTGCTACTTCTGGTTCATATTTGTCCTCCCTTAGATGGCCAAGGATTTGGTAGAGGGAGACACTGTGCATAGTTGGGTGATGAGTTCTGCCTGCGTTGGAATATTTGTCTGATGACCTGGTCCTCATAGCCAGGAACTGTGGATTTGGTTTGGGTTTTGGATGAAGTGGGTCCCTTCG
This sequence comes from Typhlomys cinereus, assembly GCA_023101885.1. Classification (NCBI taxonomy): domain Eukaryota; kingdom Metazoa; phylum Chordata; class Mammalia; order Rodentia; family Platacanthomyidae; genus Typhlomys; species Typhlomys cinereus. The sequence continues at coordinate 1,048,690 of JALPQD010000111.1, read as the reverse complement.
AATTTCTGTCTTTATGTGTTGCAGAATGCACTGTGATGTTGCTTTTTTGCTTATGGCTTGGGAATTTTGCAGTATTCTATTTTAAAATTTTCTTTGTGATAATAAAATCTAAAAGAAAGTCCTCCTTGAAAAGGCCTCTTCTGGGGCTGGAGAGGTGGCTCAGGGGTTAAGCCTCTGCCTTGCAGGCAGAAGGTCTTGAGTTCGGATCCTAGACCCCACGTATAGACACCGGGCGGAAGCGGGGGCTGCCTGATTTCCGGTCCTGGTAGGACGGAGCCTGTGAATCCCGGGACAGAGTACACAAGGAGGAGGCGGTTCATGGTGGTTCCCAAGTTCATCCGTGGTTCTACACACACATACATACATACACACACACACGTACATGCGCACACACACACACATACACATGCACAATTGAATAAATAATAAAAAAAATTTAAAAAAAAGAAAAGGCCTCTTCTGCTTCTGCTCCAGGTGGTGAAATTCATATTAACTAAAATCCATCTCAACTACAGACAATACGTAGGCGCTTACGTTGGATGTAAAACACTTTGCTAAAAGATGTATTCCATGATTGTGTTTCATGTTGGCAATAACATCGTGAGGCACTACATTTTTATATGGGAAAGTTTCAGTAAACAAAGCTTATGTAACTTGCCCAAAGTCACATGGCTAATAAATCATGGAGATGAAGGGGGATCTTCAGCCTTGGAAATTGCTCTCTAAATCTCTTTAACAACCTCTACTAACAGATACAGGTTCTTAATTTTTTAACATTTACTTATTGATCATATATGTTTATATAAGCAAATACATGCAGAGGCACACATTCAGAGGTCAGAGGGCAACTCGCAAGAAGCAGCCCTCTCCTTTCCACCAAGTTGACCTCAGGGATCAAATTTAGACCATGCAACTTGGCAAGAAATGAGTTTACCAATTATGCTATCTTGCCAATCCAAAAGGTTTAATTTTGAACCAGAATACCTCAAATAATGGCTAATAAAATGGTTTTAAATCCAAGTCATGGGCTGGAGAGGTGGCTCAGGGGTTAAGCCTCTGCCTTGCAGGCAGAAGGTCCTGAGTTTGGATCCTAGACCCCACGTATAGACGCTGGGTGGAAGCAGGGGTGGCCTGTGCTTCTGGTCCTGGTAGGGTGGAGCCTGTGAATCCCGGGCAGAGTAAACAAGGAGATGGAGGAGGTCCGTGGAGGTTCCCGAATTCCCCTGTAGTTCTACACACACACACACACACACACACACACACACACACACACACACACACGCACGCACACACGCACACACAATTGAATAAATAATAATTAAAAAAATACAAGTCACAATACATAATATAAAAAAATAAGGAAAATTTAGCAGAGATTTGAAGAGAAGCTTCCCAAAGAGCTTTGGGTAGAGAGGAGGAGAATTTACTTGGTAGCACAAAACTGCAATTAGGAAGAATTAGTTCTGGTGTTCCATTGCACAATAGGAAGAATGTATTTAACAATAATTCACTACATCTTCCAAATAGCTATAAGACTAGGCTTTGAATGTTCTCAACACCAACAAGTGATAAATGTTTGAGATGATGGATATGTTAATTACCCCATTCTGAGCATTACACAATGTATAAATGCATCAAAATGTCACATTGTGCCTCATAAATATGTACAGTTATTATGTGACAATGTACAATTTTAAAAGACTTTTGTGAAATTGCTTTACAAAGGAGAAAAATATCATTATTGGGAAGCAGAACAAAATATTATAGATAAAAAGATGACATATAATAAGAGGGGAAATACAGTCTCATTAAGTCCAGGCTGTCGTGTGGTAGATACTATCCCATGGATTAGGAAAATCATAAGAAGAAGAGTGACTAGGCCAAGAACTACCAACACTAACTCTTGATGCTGAGAACTGATGTTTGCTTTCTTTACCTGAACAGGAAAATAAGGTCCCATTTCAGAGGCTGTGCTCTGTCAGGTCCTGGAAGTACAAAGGACTTAGTAATTCTCAGAGACAAGCTGTTATGTTGATAACTTGGTATGTAAATAAAATCAAATAAGTTTGCTGTGACAAGAAAGTCATCTAACCATTTAAGATGCAAGACCAAAAGTCCAAGTAACAGAACAATGGATGCAACATGGGCCCAGTAACCTGAGAGAACAGACCCAGGTACTAGCTGGAAAGTCAGGGATGGCTCTTGAAGAAGGGATGGAGCTGAATGGAGTTGAGTGAGTAAAGAGAAGTGGGGAGAAGTGGGGGCATCTCTCTGTCAAATGTGAAGAGAATATGAACCTCGATCATTACCAAAAGGTATCCAACCAGATGATCCATAGGGTTAAGGAAGTTTTAGAAAGTCTGAACCATGCTTGTCTCTTCTACAAGCTCAGGGCCCTCATTAGTATATCAAAAACAACTAAGAAATAGATTACATGCACTGAACTCTGTCATAGTTAGGCACAGATGTTAACTTGACAGTTGAGAGTTTGAGCTTTAAGCACATTTGTAGAGAATTAATGGTTGAGTTGGGCCCAGAGCAAACCTACAAGAGATGGTCTGATTGGGAAGGCCTAGCCCATGGTGGATGGTATTAGGGCCTGGAATAAAATACAGAGAGCTGGTTGAGGGAGTTTTCATCCTTGGGTGCACTTGACGGCACATGCTGGTCTGACAAGTAAGGATTGTCCCTCTCTCAGCCATTATGTAGTGATGGTATGGCCAGTTCCCTCAGCCCTGGTGTTGGCATGAGCTCTCCTGTCAAGCTGGACTGAGAACTGTAACCAGAAAATCGTAGGAGAAAATAAACCCTTTGTTCCCTTAAGCCATTTGATGGTGATTTATCAGCAACCACTAAAGGTTAACTACGACAAGGTCTTACTGCCCCGTATAAAGGATTTGCGTGGACTGGCAAAGTAAACAGTCTTTATGTGACATGTGTGTGCCCTTCCTGCTCAATTGATAGAAGGCAGAAATGAAAATAAATGGATCACCCAGAGTCATGCAGTTGAAAAGTGGTAGAACTGAAATTCCAAAGCAAACATTGAAAACCAAGACTGCGACTCCTTCCTGTGATCTAGTTACAACTTGCCGGAAGGCCAATGCTTTCAGCCATGCTGCATCCACCTGTGTCTCACAGTTTCCTGAAACTCCCTTTTGACTTAATAAGTAAGCTTCATCCAAATGGATTATGCAGAAAGAAAGGATGCCATGCGACTGCTTGTGTTTTGGCCAGGACTTGAAATTTAGATGGAAGGCGTGTCATTCTTAGTCACTAAATACTGTACCGGACACAAGACTGAGGACCAGAGTTCACAATGCCTATGAAGCAGGATGTGAAGTCCACATCCGAAATCCCAGAAATCTGGGTCGAGGTGGGAAGTTCTTACAGTTCCCCTTTTTTGGCTGTGAGACAATACTCAGACTAGACAGAAAAGGAGAAAGGGGTATTTATTTGGCTTAGGGTTCCAGAGGGTATGTAGGCTATTGATAGCAAGAATTACATAGCAGAACGCAAGTCTGCAGACAGAAACAAGAGGCTGGTTCAGTTCACTGTAGCCATCATCAAAGGACAGACTGTCTCACAAGAGTGAGAGAAAACAGAGCTGGACTATCAAACAGCAAGACTCACCTATTTTTGATAAGCCTTGAATAACGTTCTACTACCTCTTAAAGGCCCACAACCTTCCCAAACATCAACACCAGTTAAGGATTCAAAAACATGAGCCTGTAGGGGGCAACTCACGTTAAAACCATGACAAAGGCTAAGATAGTAGAATCCTTTCACGCTCTCAGAACAACTAGGTTGGTTCACAGAGCAGTGAGTAATAGCAGCCCCTGTCTCTATCAATGTGAACACTTGAACTTGTCATCTGACCTCCAGTATGAGCTGCACATGCACATTAACATGCATATACACATACAACATATGTGCTCATGAGCGCACAGACATGATAAATGCAAATTAGCCCTTGGTTGGAGAGAGGCCTGGTGGGAACCTATCTAGTCTCCCTGTCAGAAAACTTCCTTCATCCCCTGAGAAAATGCTCCTAGGATTGTCTTTTAAGTAAATATGTCCAGTTTCAAATGAGCCCAGATTAATAAAACTCATGGACAGCATCACATGTAGTATGACTTGGTGCCAGCCAAGGGAAGGGGAATGCTTCTGAAATACCATCCAGGAAATGCTGAGTCTCAGGCAATCTCACATCAAGCTGGTGATGTGAGAGGTTGTCAGAGACAAGGCATTGTATATTACAAGGTAGATGACAAGAAACAAACTTAGAAAGAGTGTCTATCTCATACTCTAGAGGGTGCATTTATTTTTTTCTCATATGCCTGAAACATAATGGTTCTTAGAAGGTTTTCCTTAGAGAGGACAGAAGGGCAAAGCCATAACAAAGACAGAAAGTGAGTCTCTAATATGTCTGCTTAGCAACAAGCACCCTGGGCAGAATCTCAGAAGCAGGGCTGGTGAGAGGGTCCAATGGTTCACCTCACAAGCAAAAGGCTCTGAGTTCAGATCCCTGATCCCATATAAAAATATGGGGCAGATATGGTGACGTACTTATAATTTTTAACCCTAGAAGGAAGACTCGGTATTCCCAGAGCAAACTGGCTGTTCTGGAATAATCTGAATTGAATTATAGACCCAGGCATCCAACCAGGTGGAAGAGTGATCGAGACTGATTTACCGTATCACCCTCCAACATTGTCCACAGGAAGGAGCATCAGATGACTGGCCTTTGGCAGTATCCTCACAGGCTTCATCGTTTTGAATTACCTGCTCCCTATAACCGTTCCCCCCTAATATTCAGCTTTACTAGTGTACGTATATCCCCACACATGCAAGCATCCTGTGTACACATACTTCTGTTAAAATAAAAGAAATCTGAGTGAAGACACAGGGAGATGAGGGTTTTCCAGCCAGGAGAGAGGAGCAGATGGTGAGAGGAAAACCAACCTGCAAAGAACAGAGAGAGATCTGATGTCTCCTTCATTCTGCTCACAGCCTTCTCCCCCATCCATACACTGTGCTCTCCTGAAGACATGAAGGCTTCAGCCATCCCAAGCCTCCCAAGCTGTCAGGTAATTAAAAAAAAAACATCTTTATCAGTCTGTTGATTGAGTCCCAATCGATGGAAAACAGTGGCTGACTTTCTTTATTTGCCCAATATTTCACAGAAGCATCAAGCCGGAGATTTCTCAGGGGCTGCCAAGAAGCTGATGAAGTTGGTGAGCCCCCGCCCGGAGTTTCTTACCTGATGACAGCTGGTTTTCTTAAACAAGCTAATGCCTGCTGAGAAGGGTTGGACTTTATCTGATCCACTGGAGCCCCTGTTTGCAAAACCATACCGAACAGCCCACGCTTCCTTATTGGTAAACCACCACCATGAAGCTCAATAGATGTTCTGTAAGTAAATGAAGGAAGGCGCTGCTACTCTGCTGAGGGAGCATAAAACACAACCTGCTAAGATGCATTCTATTTTACTTTTCTCCAGGCAAGACATCCAGGGTAAATTTTTTTTCCTTTTGATTACATGATGTCAGCGCACACTCCATCGCCTGGTGTATAAACCAACACTTGACAGGTGTGTTTCAATATCTTCTAAGCCTTCCTGGCTCTTATTGTTTGCAAGCATCTAAGCACAGTGATGGGAGAGCGTTGGATTCAGTTCCATCTCCAGGCTGGGAAGTCTGAAAGGAATCAGAGCCCAGCCTTCCACAGACAGAACTTTTGCCTCCAAAGCTGTCACTTCATTATCTTTAGAAAGAGCCCCTTTGGGGAAGTTTCCATGGTGGGTGTTCCTTAACGGTTTCAAAAAGAAATATGTGCCCCGTTGCCATGGGATCCTGAGCAAAACTGGTGCCTGCTGGTCTTGATCGGAACACAGCACACTTCAAAAATGTGAAATTCATAGAGATTAATTTGTGACAAAGTGGAGGCCCCTTCTGTCTGAGGATAAGCAGGTTGTTAGGAGACAAATGTTCACATGTTCTTGAAACCACATGAGAGAGAGAGAGAGAGAGAGAGAATATGAGAAGATGGTCATGAAGAAAAGGAGACTAGACAATGAAAAGGAGGATTTTTTTCTCATAAAAAAGCCCTACCCTGTCTTTTCTCTCTAGAAATATGCATTTCCCTTCTTGCTCAGTTCCTGTGTATCAGCACTAATAATCACCCCCTACAGAATTCCACTGATTTATAAATCCATGGAACGAACAGTTTATAAACAGTACCACGAAGAAGGTATATTTAGAGCAGAGCCTTAGGAGAAATGTACTACAACCACATCATAGTTAATTTACCAACCCACAGAACACCAAGGTCTCTCTTTTCAACATCTTCCCAACTCAGGACATCCCTGAGCCAAACTAATCAATGTTTCTTTATTTCACTGAAAAAGCAGTCTAATCAGAGGGTCAGCTACAGTTTTCCATGCTGTGCTTGTGCCTGGGGTCTTTGTCCTAAGACATGAGTCTTCCTTCGACTGGCTAAATAGCTTGTCAGTAGGAGCACTCAGAGCAGACAGATCACCTATATGAATTCCACAGGCTACAGTCACTAAGAAGGCGGCAGCAAGAGCGGGGAAGCAGTGAATGGCTTGAGGTTCCAGACAGAAGCAGGCTGAATCCCACCATCCAGCCCTGACCCCAAGACACAGACTTGGTCACTTAACCTCTTGGTTCATCAATTTTCACATCTGAAACGTGAGTCCGAAAAGCCTCCCAAGGCCTCAATGGGAAGCTGCAGAATGTAGCATAGGATAGTGGGACACAATAGGGCAAAGCACAATCGTCCCCATGCACGGGAACTGGCCCTAGGAAGCTCATGCTCCTAAGCCAGGAAAGGCTTCATCATGGAGGACTCAGATCCGCACCACACTGTATAATTCCTGCGAGCACTGTGGCACCCATGAGCTCACCACAGAGGTGCCTACTTCCCCAAAACCTGCACAAGGTTTGACCAATGAACATTTCAGGATGCAAAAGGAAAGATCTTAAGAGGCACTAATGCCTCCCTGAGAGTCTATTGAGGGTAAATGCCACATGGGGGAAGGGGAGCTATTTCCTCAATAGTATGCCCACTGATACATCACTCATGCTCTAGCAAGTGGCCAGGCACATGCCAATACAGGCACGTCATAGTCTGAAATGTGCCTCCCACAGTCTCATGTGTTTGGGAAGGTCATGGCACCTTTGAGAGGTGAAGCCTTGCGGGAGGAAGGAGTCACAAGGGGTGGGCCTTGAGGTGGATGATTCCTACCCTGCCTCTTGAGAAGTCTGCCTTTGCAGCAAGGAGTCTTGTAGCTATCAGTCTCCAACATGTTTGCAGTGACTTAGCCCGCCTCCAAATTTGGCCAGCAAGCCACTTTGCATCCTCCATGAAAAACTGTATCTCCCCTCAGGAACGTAAGCTGAATAAATGTTCCTTTCTTTCTTTAAGTTACTTGACTTTGGGTGCTCTCTCACAGCAACAGTGAAGAGTTACCATTTCAAGGCAACTCGGATGAAACTGGGAAGAGGCAACACATGCAAAAAAGACATGGGAATGAAAGGAAGAAGGTGTGCAGTAGTAAAAAAGGAAGAGGCATAGGATCAGACAAGAGGTGGACAAATTACATAAATCTAATGCATTCATGTAGGAAACGGAATAAAAAAAAATTTTAAAAAGTCCCATGGATGGCCTTCGCTTGTTCTTGTCTTGTTACAGGTGCCCTCTGCAAGGCTACCTGTGGACCAAAACTGGCACCTCTTTGAAGGTCTGCTTGAGCAACTATTAAGTGACATCCTCCCACAATCACAATGCCATTTGCCCACAAGAGCTATAGGTACCTTCAAAAAAGTTTAAACTTCAGGGGTCTGTTCCAATACCCTTCAACGGCTAAAACCTCAAACCGTTTGCATTCTTTTCCCCAAATGGATTGAAACCCAGGACCCCCAAATATATGCATCTTCCCTGGATCCATCACAATGATGATCTTCCTTATTTTCCAGCAAAATCATGACAGGCCAGAGGTGAGCTGTTGTAAAACCCAAGGGTCTCTGCTCAGCCTCAAATGTGTGCTTCAGCTTAGATCCGAAGCTTTACACGGCACCATCTCCACCCCCCCATCCACATCTTTGGGCTCTGCCCACCCCCAGACTATGACTTAATTAGGAAAAAATAAAAGCAAAGTGGAGATTCCGTAAGCTCATGTCCTCCTAAGACCCACAAGGAAAGCGCTCATATTTTTGTCACTGTAAGTGGTAGATAATTTTCATTTAAGTATAAATATCAGATTTCTGTCCCAGACTAAAGCAAACCCTGATAATTATACAGTTGCAAATTATTGTGTTACAAAAAAGGTCTAAATTATCTCCTTCCAGCATTTTAATGAATTCAGCCACTTAATGAATTCCCAAAATGCACTGCTCTTCCCCCATTTCACTTTTTCTCTTGCAAGGGCAGATTTGTATGGCTGCCGGGGGAGGAAAAATTAAATAAATAAAAAGAGCGATTCCCATGTCATCCTTCCAGAAGACTATTTATTTGCCAAAACGAAAACCAGAAAATAAAGCATGTGAGCGAGAGACAAAATGGTCTTTGATCAGTGAGAATGGGTTGCAAATGCTCAACGAAAATGAAAGCCGGAGCGGAGTCTTAATACATTTAGGACTTGAATGATGCAATTCCCTAAATTTAGAATTTACAAGGTTGCTTTGTCCAGCTCCTTCAGTTCAGTTCCCATGTAATGTTTCCTCTCCGGCAAAAACACAATGCATCTGGATGGAATCTACTCTGGCTTTGGGAAGACAAAATGCCTACCACATAGGAAAACTGTCTGTCTTTCAATTCAATTCCATTCTGAGCAGCCCATACACTAACCAAAGCTTGTTTCCTTCTATCTCTCTAAATGCCTTGATTTAAATCATCTGTGTGGCAACTCCTTTTTTTTTCTTCCCTATTCTTCATGATCTCTTGGAATAAACGTGGTGCTTGTTAACATGAGGAACTGATCATTTGTGACCATTTTTCCATGGTCGGGATATTTGGGAACATTTGTCAACAATAAAAGCAGACATAAGGAGACAAATTTGATAACTCTATTTAAGGAATAAAGATAGAATGTGAAATCGGATTCAAAGAAGTGTCCCAGCCCCGAATCTAATAAAGCTGTGGCTTGACGGTTGTGATGAGCTATCTGGCATTTCACCGACCTCCTTCTGTGTCTCTAGCACAGTTTCTCTCTCATTCATATTTGTCCATGTGACTCACACAGTTTTGTGCTGTTCAGGTCTCAGAAACATTCATTCACTAATGTCCATCAATTCTATTCACTTCTCAGACGTAGCCCCAGCCAGTTCTATACACATGGAATTTGTCCTGTGTGCCATGGTCTGTACCATTTATTGCAGCTGCCTCATTCTGCCAAACGTGTGGGTGGGGGATGAGGGAGAAGTGGATGTCTATTTCTTTCTTGGCCATTTATTCTACTTTCTATCCTGTTGCTGACACAAAGACATGATCCAAACAACTTAGGGGGTCGAGAGGTTTATTCCAGTTCATCAACATGCCAGGAGATGTCATAGCAACATTAAGACCCAAGAAAACGTCCTGTCATGACCAGAGGAAGAAATGAAAGAGAGGCGTTCTTTCTCCCCTGCCAGTGTTTTGCATTTCAATTTCCAACCAGTTTGCTTACTATTTTATCTACCTGTTCCAGAAATGGTCCAACCTACCATGGACTAGATCCTCCCAATTCGGTTGGACAATCTCCCACATGTCCAGAACTTGCCTTACTTACTTCACAGAGATACTCAAAGGCTTGATCTTCAGTTGTCAAGATGGAATCTGCAACAAACTGTTCCACTACTTTTTTTAACCAGGCATGGTGCATTATAGCTTCATATGCTGTCTTGGAGGCGTCTTCTGTATGAACTATTTCCCCATAGCAGCATCTCTCTTCCCAAGGTTTGACCTCCTAGAGACATGCACAAGTGACCCTCACCCACCCACCCACACTTAGTTGCCTGCAGAACTGGTGTATCCCAACTCTCAGTCACTGTGGAATCTCGCTACTTGGCATTCAATGACAAGTTCAGTGGAAGGAGAACAACCTTTTCAGATCAAGCTTGTTTTTGTTTTTCTATGAGGAACCAATAATAATAATAGCACCTCAGCTTGAAGAAACAATTCCAATATGGAAATGACAAGAAATGAAGAAAGAAAGGTACTTACCAGGGCCCCCTGAGGCAAGAAATCTTGGGCTCTTTTCAAGTCACACTTCCCAGGGGGGCCCCGTCTAAACTTTTCACAGAATGAAGCTATTAGAACTACAAACATATGATATTATTGCTTAATTAGTAAAGAGGTTTTCTTTGCCTTTCAAAAAGGTTCAGACTATATAGCGTTCTGCAGTTCTCAGAAATATTGAGTAACTTGAAAACCTACCTGGGGACAGAAAGAAGAGGAGGAGTTGCAGCTGGGAGTCTGAAAACTGGACTGTAGAAGAATCACCTAGAAGGTCCACTTGTACTTTGTCTATAAAGTCATAATATTTACTTAGAAATGCTTCTGGTATATCTCCCATATTATCTTACTTAGCTGGACTAATATAATTCATGAGTGGTAAGAAGAAAAGCTAATTAACTCTCTCTCTCTCTCTCTCTCTCCTCTCTCTCTCTCTCTCTCTCTCTCTCTCCCTCTCCTTCTCTTTCTGTTACTCTAGAACTGATATTAAGATTCAACCCTCCTTTTGTGTACGCACATGTATGTGGTGTTCATAAGGAGTGTGTATGTGTGCATGTGTGTATGCATATGAATGTAGACCATAGGTTTACTTTTTGGCTCTTCTCCACTTTTCTTATTAAAGGCAAACTTTGTCAATCAGACCAGCTGGCAAGTTTATCTAGGAGATTGCCTGTCTCTACCTCCCAAGCGTGGGATTTCAGGCAGGTACTGTACTGTCTGACTTTCACATGGGGCCTTGGAATCTGAATTCTAGTCCTTGTGCTTGTGGGGCAGAGATTTTATTCACTGAGCCGCCTCCCCAGCCCTAAGAACCAGCCTTCTTTTGAGACTAAGAGAGTCTTGGCTGTGGAACATCTTCAGTATGTGGCTACCCTTTTCCCCTGTGGGGAGCTACAGAGGCTGATTCCAACTATAGATGTAGGCACTTTTAACCATGGATAGAAATAAAATGTCAAACACAGAGATGAATTAGAGCATCTAGCATCAGAACTGAATTATGGTGGATATAAAAAGCTCCTGATCATCCCATAATATAATCTACCAAAAGACTTATTTCTAGGAGGCAGAAGAACCCTCTGTCGGTGTCTCAAAATAATCCTGCTAGAGATCCTGGGTGTTCCTTATTGTTTTTGCTATGCAGAAAGGCAAATGCTGAACCTCTCTATCACAGGAAGGCTCACATGGGGGGACCACAGAGCAGCAAACGCACCCATATTGAGTGTATTGTATTTATCCTTATTTTACATAGCATGGATGCTCCGTATCAAAACCAAAGAGGAACGAAAGTCCTGACAGTTTTGCTCTCTGGGGACCAGGGCCAGATGTCACCACTGAATTGAAAAAGAACGTGAGTCTGGGATCTGTGTTAGGCAGATCTGCCCTCTGCCCTGCTTTCCCAATTGAGAACCCCAGAGAAGGAAGTGGTGTGGGTCTAGACAGCGCCGTGCCGGCAGCTCAAGCAGCACAGAGCTTTTTTTCACTCCCATTTGAGTGGGCGAACATGCTCCTCAGCACATTCTACCCCCTCCTTGTCCTCACAGGCTTCCATAGGAGTCTTCCAGTGGTCTTTCAGTGGAGTGTATGTGTTAGGGCCCTTATTCCATAACAAATGAAAAAAAAATATATAGCAAATGCTTAGGAAGCTGGAGCAGCTCCAAAGGCAAAATAAGATACAGTGAATTGTCATGTAGCCGGCTTGCAAACAATTACAGAAACAGACACCAGAAGCATTTTTGCACATTTTGCTCTCTTGGATAAGAAAGACACAAAATGATAAGTAAACAAGCTGTCATCAGGGACACATTCAATATTCACAGAGCGCCCAAGGCTCTAGAGCAATAGGGCCCTATCCTCTAAGCCACGGGAATTCCTCGCTCTGGAATGACCTCCATGTCCTCGTGTTCCTCTGTGCTTCACAGATAAAAAGCAAACTTAGTGTTGAGTTAAGTCCTGGAAAATTCAGATGTCCCCTTGTGTAGGCATAAAGACTGCTTTCTAAAACTGATGTGTCATAATTTGAATGTGAGTCTCTCCCCCCCACATACCCACACACACACACACACACACACACAAAAAAAACCAAATAGGCTCATGTCTTTGCATCCATAGCTGGCATCAATGTCTGGGAAGGTTGCAGCACCTTTAGAAGGTGGAGCTTTGCTGGAGGAAAGGATATCACAAAGGGGGATGTCCTCGAGGATGGTTAGCCCCACCCAGATTAGTTTGCTTTTGCTCTGTCTCCCTCCTTCAGTGACCTGAACCAGCCTCCTGCTTCTGCCTCCAGTCATGCCTTCTGCTATGGGATTCCCAGTGTTATGGGATGTGTGTATATATATATATATATATATATATATATAAAATCCCCCTTGGAATTATAAGCCAAATAAATCTTCCTTTCTCTCTAAATCCTGCATGAGTGTCATCCCACAGCAGCTTAAAGAGTAGCTGCAACACCCTTCGCCAACTCCCTTAAGTGCTGTTTTGCAGCATTTTGTTTTGTTTGTTTTGTCTTCTCTTCAACATATTTGAGGACTCCAGTTTTAGCAGGAGACAGCAAGCAAAGCTCTGTCCATTCAGTGGTAATTCACCCTTTTAGACAGTATTAATAAATCATACTATTAATCATAAGCTGTACAAACCATCTGTAGGCATCTTAAGTACAGAGAAAAAATATGTATTAGATGCTTTCTAAATCTCAGAAAAGAGGCAGGGGAGCCTGAACACTGGGCGTGGAAAATGGGCATAAGAGGCTGGAGAGATGACAAGCAAGACTCTGCCTCACAAGGAGAAGGTCCTAAGCTCACAACTCATGTACCAGATGAAAATATCAGGCTGAAATGCAGCCGCCTGCACTTCTGGCCTGGAAGGCAGAGCTTGGGAAATCCCAAAGCAAAGTAGAAAGGGGAGGTAGAAGCAATCTAGGATAATTCCCAAAGCCACCTTTGGGCCTCCACAGGGACGTACAGTGTCCTCTGATACACACACACACACACACACACACACACACACACACACACACATTGACATACTCACAGACACACAGAATCACAAAATAAAAAAATAAAGGTTTTTTTTTAAAGTAGGTAGGCAGAAATAAGGCAGACTATGCACCATCTCTGAGGCATGGTCACCGTGGCACAAATATCCACCTCTAACTTCCTACTGGCCCCACGGCTTCTACACGCATGCTTCATCTTTGGCGCCTCAGAAAGGTTAAGTCCCGGGTGGAAGTGTGTGTACCCACCTGCACTGTGTAGGCACAAGAGGGAACTAGTACATACTGCTGCAAGAGATACCGGAAGTCACTGCCAAGAACCCACTCGCTTCCTGTATCAAATGCTCAGTGGTAGAGAATTGCTTTGCCATAATGAAATCTGGATGATTTGACAAAGGAGGTTAAAGTGCCATCTAAGTTCTTGCGATGATACAATCTAACATCGCAAACTCTCCTTTCTCTGTAACTAACCCCCAGGTTCATAAGCTCTCCCCAAGGCCAAAGTAGACAATGTAGGTCACCTAGGCAGGCTCGTTTTTATACTCTTCTAAGCCAATGTCCTTGCAGAGTAGCTTTTTATTTTTTGAAAGAGCTAGTTCCCTATTCTTAAAAATTCCAGACTTCACTTGTGACCCAATCAAGGGATTTTCATGAGAATGACACAAAACCGAACTTGGTTTGGTTTCACAGTTTTTCCATCACCTGAAACTGAATAACATTCGTCACTCACATTCATTTCAGGAGAGAAGTTAAGTGACTCTTCTGATGTACATGCTTCCTAAGGCATCTTCCAATCATTTGCAAATCTTTTTTTATGAGCCATAAAAACCTGGGTTCCCTAGGAAACAGACTCCAAGCATACAGGAGCTTTATTAGGCAACATGTTCAAGAATAACACTGACTGGCAAGGGAAGCAGGACCAGGCCATGGGAAATGTTCATCTGTGGTCCAGTTACAGCAGTGACTTCAGCCAATTTCATGCAAAGCTCTGGAGCAAGAATACTGCTTTGAGGTTATTTCACTCAAGCCAAGCACCAGAACTCATTGTCCATGCATCAACCTGTGGATAGATACAGACTGCCGCTGTGGATGGAGGAGAAACTTGGGCAGAGAAACTCCCCAAGAGCAGAAGGTATTCCTGCAGAAAGATTCAGTTGTGGGCTTGGCAGCTATCGTCCTTCTTCCACTGAAAAGGATTACTCTTCTGTCCTCAAGAGTCTCGTGGGTGATATGACACATGGCCACTACATCATGTACTCTTTCTGTCTACTCATTGCCTATGGTGACCTAGTCTGAAAATACAGTTTCCAGGTTTTTACTGGCCACAATTTCTAGAGATATTTATGAGAGCAAAGAAGATAATGGGCTGATTTAAAGCCTCTATCACCAAGGCTGCTTTTAGGACTATAACTGGCACCAAAATGGGCAAAGGAGTGCCAAGACTTGCCCGAGTGAATCATCTGGAACCAAAATAATTCTTCCTACCTTCATTGTGTAACAGCTAGTCCTACCTTTCTAGGTGGTCAAGAACAATTAACGGATTAATCGTGCTAAGGTGGTGACTTTTTCATGCCTACTGTTCTTTGGACACAAGATTCATTAAGCAATTGGCTGGAAGTCAAGGTATAAACAGGAAGAGGGATAGTTACTGTATCCCCCTAGAGGAAGTGAAAATATCAGTGGCTCAGAAACTTGAAAACCCATTAAGCCTAGATGGTTTAAATCTGAGATGGTCCCGAAGATGCCACCCTTGTGTTGAAGACTTGGTGCTCACTGGTGGGGCTTTGGAGAAGTAACTGCATTATGGGGGTTTCTGGCTTCATCAGTAGATTAATCCATGCTCAGAGTCATTCCCTGATGGAATTATCAGGTGGTGAAGGAAACTGGACAAGAAGGACATGGTTGAAGGAAGTAGGGAAGGACCTTTGGAAGATGGATCTTGCCATCTCCCTTTCTACCCTCTCCCAGCTTCTCCTGCCTTTGCCTGCCTTCTGGATACACCAGGTAAACAATTTTCCAATACCACATCCTTCCACCATGACCTTCCTGCTTTTATGCAGTTCCAGAATCACTAAAGCCAGCAAACCATGGATTCAAACTTCTGAAATCCTGAGCCCAAATGAATCTTTCTTCTTTTAGGTTTTTCTCCCCCTAAGACATTTTGTCAGTAGAAGGAAAAACTCGTCCATATACTTAGATTTATGAAATCAAAAAAAATTCTCTAAAGCATTGCTAAATGTGATTCAAGTATTTGCCACCTGTGGGATGTTGATCTAGATAAGCCATGAATTTTCTGTGAAGCTTGCAGTATGGAAGAGACTTTCTCTTCTCCACAGGGCATCATAGCCCATCAGAAACCTCCTCTTGACTTATCACTCTGTTTCATGGTTTATAGTAAAACCAACTAATCTCATGTTCACATGGCTGGCTATTGCCATACCTTCCTTTCTATAAAGTGGATTCCTGGATCTAATCCAATACTGTGCATCAAATTGCATCATCCCTGAAACTAAGCCCTATGGGCAAAGAAAGGAAATTCTATACCTAACTTATCAGTCTATTGCTATCAAAATAGCTACCAAAAGAGTTCACTCTCAACAAAGTTCTACTAAGGGACCATTTGTAAATAATCACTTTTAGTCTTTTGCTATCCCTAGATGCACCAGTGACCCCCATCAACAGCAAGCACCATCCACTAACAATGTGCAGATGCACTTGTTCCCACTGTGGAGCCTGAGTGCCGATCCCATTTTTCAATCTTTTAAGGCAAATTCCATGGTCAACTATCATAGATCAAGTTTATCAGGAAAAATATAATGACATCCCTAGGTTTCTATATTTTTCTAAGGGATATTCTCTTCATTACTTGTCCTTTGCTGTAAAACACACACACACACACACACACACACACACACACACACACACACACTCTGAAAAAAGCAACTTAAGAAAGAAAGGGTTTATTTTGATTGATAGCTCCAGAGGTCCAGGGGAGATACAGTTCAAGGTGACAGGGAAGACATGGCAGCAGGCATGGAAAACATGGTGGCAGGAGCAGGAATCTCGCTACTCACATTACATTTGTACTCAAGAGAGAGAGAGAACAAAGAAAAAGAATAGAGAAACACAGAAAAGAGAGAAGCAGAGAAAGAGAGGAGAGAAACACAAAGAAAGGGAGAGGAGGGGAGGGGAGGAGAATGGAGGGGAGGGTAATGGAGGGGAGGGGAGCAGAGGGGAGGGGACGGGACAGCTCACAATGCAACGTGAGAGGCCTTTAGATGCCTCCTTTTCCCTACCCTACTCTTCACATGCTACACTTCATTGACCTAAAATTACAATTAACATGCAGTAATAATCTTGCAAATCTAAGTATGTTTTACTGCTTGACCCAGTTCTGCAATTCACAACTCAGCTTGCTCCCAGGAAGCAAGGTGTTAAGTCTGCCTGAAAAAAAAATTTCAATTATTCTGGAAAATTAGAATCTTAGTACTTTTTTACTAAGGAAAAATAAAGTGCCACAAATACTTGCAGTAGATTGCTAGACTCTAAAAGAGAGGTCAGTTTTTGTAATTTATGTGGTAACAATAAGCCGATATGATTTTGTTTTAATATGCTAAATGATAATCTATTCTAATAGTATAAAATTATGTCATTATGGGTTTTGTGCTTCTAATAGCCCATATGCAATAGAAAAGTGCTTCACGTCAGCCCTTTTGGAGGCTGTGGAAAAGTACAAAATGTTTCTTAATAGAATTGTGAGACCAGTGGTTCTGTGAATTATCAGACAAAATGCTTCCAGTACTGTTGGAAGAAAAGTTTTTTAGATCTGATCACAATATTTCTTTTCGAATACAGGGTGTGTGTGTGTGTGTGTGTGTGTGTGTGTATGTGTGTGTGTGATAAAGTTGCACTGGTGACAATAAAAGGCACTGAATCACTACTTCAAATATCTAGAAACCTGCAACACTGGACGAGGCATTGAGTAAACCAAGCACATGCAAATATAACCGTTATTCATTAGTAATTTACAGAAGCTCACTTTCTGAGTGGCAGTGACACGTCTTAATTACAAATCGATGATGAAAACCAAAAAAAAAAAAAAGGTGAGTATCCCTACTGTGTGCTAGAATGCTTTATGTTGAAGGTATGTGAGTTCCTCCTTACAGCCCCACAAATTACTGTTTATAGTTCAGTTTGTTGAGACCATGCAGCTGGCAAGTGACTTACATTCAACTTTCTACAAAAATTTTTGATCTTTTCATAGCATAAAAGGTTAGAAAACTACAACTCTTTTTTTTAATTTTTTTATTATTTATTCAATTGCGCGTGTGTGTGTGTATGTGTGTGTGTGTGTGTGTGTGTGTGTGTGTGTGTGTGTGTATGTATGTATATATGTGTGTGTTTTTGTGTCTATAGAACCACGGGCGAATTCGGGAACTCCCATGGACTGCCTCCATTTCCTCCTTGTTTACTCTACCCCGGGATTCACAGGCTCCGCTGTACCAGGTCCAGAAACGCAGGCCGCCCCCGCTTCCACCCAGCGTTTGATACTTGGGATCTAGGATCCGAACTCAGGACCTTCCGCCTCCAAGGCAGAGGCTTAACCCCTGAGCCACCTGTCCAGCCCCAAAAAGTAGACTCTTACATAGCCCCAATCTCATCTGCTGTTTGGTTTTGTAAATATTTATTGGAATACAGTCATACCCATTCGTTTACATGGTTCAATAGCAGAATTGATTGGCCACAATGAAGAGATTCGCAATAGTGATATTCAAAGTAGAGATATATCCATATAGCAAAAAAAATTGTTACATGACCCTTTATAGGACATGCCCCCCCAATTCCTACATTACATCATGTCACAGTGGGTTTTGGCTAGGGACAGTTTTACTTTCTAGGAGATATTTGCCACTGTCTTGAGGTATTTTCATTTACCTTGACTTGGGGGGAGGAACAATTAGCATACTGGTTAGAGAACAGGATGTGGCTAACATCCAATGATGCTCAGAACCTTCCTTGCAACAAAGATATTCACTGAAAATATCAAAAATGCATAGGCAGAAGAGGCTACGCCAAGACTCTGGAAGCTGGAAAGCCAGTGGGCTGATAGTGTTGTCACTCTTTCATTTTCCCGATGTGAAACAAAACACTTACACAGTTTTATGGAGATTTATTAGGCTTATGTCTCCAGGGGAGAGATGTAGTCCATTATGGCAGACAAGGCATGGTGGGTAGCAGAAGCTGGAGGAGACTGATTCAAGGTACTTCTGCCATCATGGAGCCAGAGGGAGCAAGAGGAAACTCCAAGAAAAAGCAGAGCTGAACCAGCAAACCTCAAGGCCCACTCCTTGTGACCTGCCTTTCTCCAGCAAGGCTCTATCTGTTAAAGGTGCCACAACCTTCTAAAGCATTAACATCAGCTAAGGATGAAAGCACATGAGCTTGTAGTTGAGAACCCATATTCAAACCATCGCAGATGGTTCATCAGCACCAACTTGGACAAGCTGTCAAGAAAGCAAATTTTCACCTAAGAATTGTCCCAAACTTCAGGCATTGGGAAGCTTGTTCTTCTGCAAGGAAGATTTAATAGAGAAATTAGGGGCACTGACTAAAAACTTTGTGAAGAGGTAGTAAGATGCTCACATTCCTCCATCACTCTGAGCCAATAGCTCACTGTCATCTGCTCTGTAAGGACATAACCCAGAAGACACACCTGGCTGCTACCAGGTGAACAACTAGTTGTAAGAACCACAGAATCAGGTTAGCACAATAGCTCAGCATGTAAGATGCCTGCATGCAAACCTGGAGACCTGAGTTCAAGACATGATGCATATGTCTCTCTTTCTCTCTCTCTTTCTCTCAAATAAATAAACAACCATTTTAAAGGCAAAGCACAATGGGATAAATTTAGAGGCAATATTTATAGGTCACTTTAAAATATGAGTGAAGTACAATGATGTGTATGAAAATGTTATGCTGAAACCCATTTTTTTAGAGGTCAGTGAGGTAGCTCAGTGGGTAACCATGTCTGCATGTAAAAGTAAGGACGTGGATCTGGTCCTGAATCCCACATGAAAGAAAGAGACAAATGACTTTAAAAGTTTTCCTCTGAATCCTTGTGAGTCTGCTCTCTTTCTCCTCTTTCTAATTAATTAATTGGTTAATTCATTATTTTAGCTTAAAAACATTTTTTGAACATCTTACTAAAGTTGCCCTTTACTGGATACTCTAGAAAAGAATTAAATCAACATGTTTTCTCTCTGACTTCTAAAACAAAGCAAAACAAAAAACAGATTGAATGCTCACCACAATGGATGGTAAACCCACCAAAACAAAAAACCATATATATCTCATAAGGAAATTAAAAGCTGACTGAACATGGCTTGGGAAAGATTGAAAATAAAAATCAGTTTACCAATGAATGTCAGAAGCAGCTTTTAGATTGCATGACAGAAGACAGAAAGTAATGGCGCCATGATTTCATGAACCTAAAGACACAGAAAGGAAAAAAATACAAATTAATCTCAACCTGGAATTCCGACTGAAAGTCAACTTACAAAAATGGTTGGGTTAAACTAATTATATTCTCAGATAACAATGTCAATTTTTTTACTTCCCCTGAGTCACATCCTGCCTTTAAAAAGTACTTTTCGTCCAATACCATGAATTTGAACCAGAAAACATCATCATGTCTAGAAAACATAACCTGAAGGAAGTTGCCCCTGAGAGACATTCTCTAGGAAATAACAATGGTACAGGAGCAGCTCAGGGGAAGAGGCAGAGGTATTTTCAGAGTATTCATGGTGATGTGATCCGTTAAGGTATTGCCCTTTAGTATATCTCTGATGTCAACCAACAATTTACCTATCAGAGCCTACTGTCTTTCCAGATCCAAGCATAAGTGAGAGGCATGCAATGTATTCCAAGGTTGCTCCACAAAGCCTATCATTATGGCATATCTAGATTAAGAAAGAACCCGTTAATGTTCTCCATTGCTCTCTCTTTCCAAACCCATGATTCTCCACAGCTTCTGTGATTTGGTCAGTGATGTGTCTTGGCTACATGGAGAATACAGCAGATAAAAATGAATATACTTCCTCCAGGTTCTCCTCCATTCTGCTGCAGCCAAGGAACATATGTCAATGTGGTGACATCACTTGGGATGCTGGTCCCAAAGCTGCCCTCGGGAGGGATTGAGAATCACCAAGACCTGAAGTAACTTTGTGCTCAGGCTAAACAACTTCTGTCATAAATAGTATTTATATTGTGGTTCTTACTGACATGACATAGGTGGGAAAAGTATCTACCTTAAGAAAGAGATATCTAATCTGCTGTTACAACTAAAGATATCTTGGGTGCTATCTTTGAGCCAGAATAAAAAGCACCCTGAAAAACAAAATTAAAATAAAAATAAAGAAAAGACTGTTTTCCCTATTGAGTGAAGGAAAATGCACATATCAGTGGGGTGATATGAAGAAAGGTAACTTGATATACCAGGAAGGCCTGAACCCCCACAGGAGTATACAAGCTAAACTGAACCCTGGAGCCCATAGAAGCATATAGGCAGAAGAGTGGGAGGGAATAGGAGAAGGGTGAAAGGAAGGAAGGAGATAGTAGGGAAGGGAGAGGGAGTGAACTTGGGATGAATATTTAATATGCTTGTAAAAATAGAGAAATAAAAAAATAAAGAAAAGAAGTAAACAGCTAGTTGGAAGTTTCAGTGGGTAAAGGAGCTTGCTAACAAGCGTAGCAACCTGAGTTCAATCCCTGGAATCTATACGGCAGAAGGAGGGGACTGACTCTTACAAATTGTCCTCCATATGTGTGTCTTAGCAGACACATGCCCAAACAGAAAAAGAAAGAAAGAAAGACAGAAAGAAGAAAGAAAGAAAGAAAGAAAGAAGAAAGAAAGAGAAGAAAGAAGAAAGAAAGAAGAAAGAAAGAACGAAAGAGAGACGGAAGAAAGAGAGAAAGAAGAAAGAAAGAAAGCAAGAAGTAAGAAAGAAAAGAAAGAGAGAAAGAAAGAAGAAGAGAGAAAGAAAGAAAGAAGATGAGAAAGCAAGAAGAAAGAAATAAAGAACTGGACATAAGAAAATACACCCCGCCAGACCGCACTCCCTCCCGCGCGAACTCTCTCTACCCTCATCGTTCTGGCTCCTTCCCCTTCCCCCGCCCCTTTTCCCCTGCCCGCGCACTGCCCCGCCCGTCCCGGCGCTGACTAACCACATCTTTCCTCCTTATAGCCCTTCCTCGTCTCTCTTCTTGCCTCTGCCTTCTGGAAACCCTAAGTTAGACAATCATGAAAGTTTGACTCAAGAAAGATATGAAAGTTCAATTCCTTACCCAGACATAGAAAATTAACATATATAAAAGCAAGATAACCATCAACTACAGCAAAAGCTTTACAGTAAGAGTCATAATCCGCTGTAGAGCTATGCTCCAAAGAGCATTTACTTAGTCATAAATATGTAGACTCTGCATACTGGTCTAAGAAAAGCACAACTCCATGCAGTAAGAAGGCCCTCGAGAGATGCTGGCACCATGCTCGGAGAAGTGCCAGCTTCTAGAATCACAACTTAAATCAACCCTGTTTGAATAGAATAAAATGGAGGTAAGCCAAGAGGAAAGCCCAGCTCCATGGGGGAAATAACAGCATGAGAACCACATCTGTGGCAAAAGAAGACAGGAGGGAGAGTTTTCCTTTTCATTCATTTTTCAGAGTAAGAAGTAATTATAAAATGATTACAATCCAAAATATACTGAAAACTATCAACTCAAGATTGGTATTTAGAGACTTGAAAATACATACTATACTAAAATAAATCATCTATCAAAATTGAAAGTAGTTGCCTACAAGATGGGAAAAATGTGATGTAGCATGTTGCTTTCCACAGAAAGTAGTTAGAGCAATTTGGTGTACAACTTACAACAGCCAAACAAATGAAGTCAGCATACTCTCTTCTGGGATAGCTACTATTTTCAAGTTTCCTTGTTTGCCTTTCTTTCACATCCACTGATGTGTGTTCAGAAATGATTATTAGAACTTAATGTAATTACTATTATCTACATTTGCATTACTTAATCTCCAGTGACTTTGTTGTGATAGTGAGTGACAGGACTGTAACATATCAGGTCCTATTGAAAGTTCAGATAAAGACCTCAGAGATGGTCTGAGCCCTCTAAAAACTTGAGTTAAAGTTTCAACATCCTGGCAAAATCTAAATGATTTCAATTACACTCAAATGGTATAGTTTCATGATTAGGGATTTTAGAATAATTGAAGAACTGGGGCTGGAGAGGTGGCTCAGGGGTTAAGCCTCCGCCTTGTAGGTGGAAGGTTCTGAGTTTGGATCTCAGATCCCACGTATAGACGCCAGGTGGAAGCGGGGGCGGCCTGCGCTTCTGGTCCTGGTAGGGCGGAGCCTGTGAATCCCAGGGCAGAAGGAGGTGGAGGCGTCCATGGTGGTTCCCAAATTCGTCCATGGTTCTACACACACAGACGCGCGCGCGCACACACATACATACGCACACACACACAATTGAATAAATAATTAAAAAAAAATAATTGAAGAACTATTAACCTAGAGTCCATCAAACAAACATTCTCAGATCCTGGCTTGGGTAGGCACAAGGCAGAGTAAATGGAACACTTTAGTTCTACACCTAAAGATCTTTCCAGTAAATTCCTTAGGGCTTTTAAGGACTTGCTAGGCATGCAAGACACTTAGGGTCAAAGACAAATATACCATTAACATTGGTTTTTTTGCTTTTTCTGTTGCAATTATGATTTTGATATTTATTGATACAACTGATTATATACTGCCAGGAACATCACAAGTCTTTACTCACTGTATTATTCCCTATATCTAGTAAGTTATTTAATACATAGTAATGATCCATACATATTAATGTAATTAAGTGGATAAGGTAGTGAATTAAAAGCCAGAGAATTCAAAGGTCATTCATGAACTAGGGTCAGTGTGTATCATCAGGAGAGTTCCAATCACACCTACTTCCCTATTTCCTACTCACTTCTGTGATGGTTTCCTGTATCTTTATTTCAGTGTCCTTGTTATTGAGTCTTGGGTAATGACCTTGAATCAGCCATCTGAATCTTTCCTAAGACTAGACAGAGACAAGACAGGAAGCTCAACACAGAGTCCATGAATGCAATCAGCCAGTCCCCTGGACTTTGCTGATACAGTTCATTGCTGGACATGAAAGCTAGTCAAAAATGCATGCTTATATATGTCAGGTTACTCATCCACCTGTCCTAACATAATCCTCCAACATCACAAGAAATGTCAAATGGACAGAAGACAGAAACACAGTCTTGTCACTCTTACTTAGAAAGGATGCTGGCTATAATGATGCCTCTAAGATTATTAGCTTATTTATTTGTTACTTTGCTGACTCACTAAATACCTGAAGAATCAATAAAAAATGTGTTAATATGCCTATTAAATGCCTGCTGTGTCATAGAACATATGAATTTGACAAATCAATAGGTACCTATGGATTCAATGAACAGCTACATGAAATGAACATCTTACTATATAAGACAGCCAGGATTGGAGCCATGCATCTTGCCGCAATGTTTCCAGAGAGCATATGGTTAAAGTTGCGCTGAGAAGAGTGTTTACCAGCGAGAAGAGGATTCATCAAGAAAGAATCTTCTCCCCTGCATACTTTATTCCCCCAGAATTTGCTCAGCTATTTTTATTGCGTTGCCACATGTCACCAAGAAATGCAAAGATCCCCAGAGAAAGGTCATCACTGGCAGTTTCTTCCTCTGCCTTTTAAGATTCTCCAATATTAAACAACTGGAATGCCTTGCGTGGAGCTTGGCATCCATAGGCAACCTGGTTAGCATCTGTTGAACAACTGGCAGAAAGAGAACAGCAATCCATCCCCTTGTCTTCAATTATAGAAAAGAAGAAATGCTTGGAAAAGAGTTGATTTCTGCTGTGATTGGCAGTCATGAAACATCCTGAGCCAGGAGCCTAAACAGATGCATCCTTTGCCATAGGTATGGATTGTGGGGGGAAATTCTCCAGAACATTCCAGCAAATATCTCTGAAGCATCTCCTATGATTCCAGCATCATACCAGATGCCAGAAAGACAAAAAGGAAAAAGAAAAACCAAGTTCTCTTCTTGCAAGGAACTGCCTTTCTAGGTCAATAACCACAATGGAAATGGAGCTGTAATAGAGGCAGGGTTACATTCTGTATGCAAGTTACTACTGGAGCCTGAAATGGTCATGGAAAGGAAACTAAAAGGATTAGGGAAATTGCAAGATAGAAAAGGTTACAGGAGGTAGTATCGCAAGCAGTGATAAAAGAGGCCCAATGTGTAACTGAGAACTTTTAATATCATCAAATAAATATATGAGGGATAGACATGGGTTCTACAGTGATGGAAAGCAAAGTTAGAACCAAACAGTAGGACAGTTTGTTATAGCAATAAATTAGAAAAGGAGATCCACGGCGACAGGAAGCTACTGAGGATCTTCTTAGCTAAAAACAAATAACCCACCCACCCTTGTGCCCAATGCACAAACAAGGGCTGCATTCTGATGTTGCAAATTCTTTTTAACTATAATAAAACCAGAACTCTGGTGACTGCCTAAATTTCTCCTTAGTTTCTGATTTGAGAGTCAAGATGACTTGTATCTAAGAGCACGAACAAAATTATGTGTGGTTTTATTTCATGTGATCAGATTACAACTGAATTATTAAAGGAATCCCTGAGAGGTCACCACATGAACTGTCCTTTATGAATTTGCCACTTGGGAATTGAGTATCATTCTGAGTCTCAATTTACATTAGCAAATCCTTTTGTTCTTCCATATATATGAAAACATAGTGTGAGCTCATGAAATTAACTAACAGGAACAACAAAATTTTCTTCCAGGAAGAAGGGGTGGTGAGTATAAGAACCTAAAGATGGGAAGGTTCACCACTGGACAAAACATTCCATTCAAGGCAGGCAGGACTGCTACATCTAGGAACTCATTACAGTGAGACTTGTCCTACCAGATCTGCATAATAACTGACCTAACACCATGCCCCCATAGAATATCAAGGAGCTCAAGAGAGATGGGAACATACAGTGGAAATTATGGTGACTAAAGCTGGATGAGTGAAGGGAAATGGCCCAAAGAAAGGCAATTTGGTTTCCCACAAGAGGCCTGAACCCCCATAGGAGTAGACAAGCCAGAAGGTTCCCTGATGTCCATAGAAGCAGATAGGTGGGAGGAAGTGAGATGGATT
Source organism: Typhlomys cinereus (assembly GCA_023101885.1). Lineage (NCBI taxonomy): Eukaryota > Metazoa > Chordata > Mammalia > Rodentia > Platacanthomyidae > Typhlomys > Typhlomys cinereus. The sequence goes on along the minus strand of JALPQD010000111.1, from coordinate 1,023,189 downwards.
GATGAAGGAAAGAAGGGGAATAGGAGGGGGAGGATGGAGAGAAACAGGGATAAGTACTCAATATGCTTGTAAACCTAGAAAAATGAAATAATAATAAAAAAACTTTCTTCCAGGAGTTATCAGAGGCAGAAACTAAAGGTATTGAATGGTTACCTCAAGCCAATCACTCTCCTAGAAACTGAACAATTTCTAATCAAAATTTTGAAAATTCCTCTACAAAAGACATTATTAAGAGAATCAAATGACAAACTGAAGCTTAGACTAGAAGAAAAATACTTGCCATAGTCACCTCTGATTTTAAAATGTAAATATTTTTTATTTAAAAAAACACAGACCTTTGAAAGCTTAAAAATAAGAAAATCAACCCTCAATTTAAAAATTGAGAAGATCTGAACAGCCATCCACCAAAGAAGATTTAAAAATAGAAGGCAGGCACATGAAGATACTCATTTCTATCATATGTTACTATGGAAGTAAGAATTAAAATGACAATGACACTAATACACACTAATTAGAATGACTGAGACCTACAACACAAAATGCTATCTTCCCCCCTCAAAAAATGTGGAACAACAGGAACTCATTATTAAGTGTCTTTGGCAATATTAAAATAGTACAGCAAGTTTGCAAGAATGTGGGGCATTTTTTCCCAACACTAAATAATGCTTTTACCATCTCATTCAGCAACCAAGTCCCTAGGTATTTACTCACTTAGACTGAAATTTCACATTTGCACAAAGACCTTCAGACAAATGATGGTAGTATCTTTTCTGGAATCATTATGCAAACTGAAGGAATCCAAGATCAATAGGTGAATGGATAATTTGTGGTACATCTTTACAATGAAATATTATTCAGCAATAAAACTAGGTGAGCTATTTATTAAGTCAGAAAGAAATGTGGAAAAATCATAAATTAATGGCAAATGGATGACACACTATTTAAAAAAATGTTCAATTACAACTATCCGACATTTAGGAAAAGACAACATTATTCAGACAAAAAAAGGTGGCTACTATGGACTAGGAATAGGAATGGATTACTAGGTAGAGCAGAGAGGAAGTTTAAGGTGATGAAAATTCTGTATGATGCTGTAATGTTAAGAGCATAACCTCGTGCCTTAGTTAATATGTAGTTAGTGACACTGTGTGAATATTGACAATTTAAAACAATTATACCTCAATTATGTCACATTTTTGTAATAAGGGAGAGAGAAAAACAGAGACATTATGAACATTCTCCATATTATCTGTTCAGTTCTTTTGTATATCTGAAACTATTATGAAAAGTAATATCTATTTTTTTAAAAAATGGCAAGAGAATTTAAAAATTATCTGATTTGAAAAGAAGCTTTGCAAAAAACACAACTCCAAACTGATTCCTTATTTTAAGATGAAATTAGAATTTGGCTTTATAATAATTTGCTACAGCTCATGTAAGCCTACTGTAAAAATTCCTAACTACCATAACTTTGAAAACTACAAAGGAACACTAAAATTTCATATTCGTCCAGCAAAGGATTAAGCCACTGGATCCACTGCCATACTTCTTACTTAACCTTACATAACCTTACTTCTATATTGGTTATTACCCCATTAACTTATTTTATTTAACTTAAATTATTTAAAGACACACACATTTGTTATCACAGATCAGGAGCTTGGGGGTAGAGTATACAATCTTCTGCAAAGAGTCTTAGATGCTACAATCAAGATGTTGACTGGGCTTCATTTCATCTGGAGACTAGACAGGGAAAGAATCAGTTCCAAGTCATTCCGATTATTGGCAAGGTTTATATTTCCTTATTGTTGTGGTTTGGATATGAAATGTTCCCCCACAGGCTTATGTGTTTGAACACTTGGTGCCCAGCTGGTGGTGACATTAGGGAAGGTTGGGGAACTTTTAGGAGGTAGAGCCTTGCTCTAAGAAGTTGGTCACTGAAGGAAGGCATAGATATTTTATAGCCTATTCCTACTCCCTGTTACTCTGTTTCTTTACACTAATGGCATGTGCCAACCTTCCCCCTGTTCCTGATGCCACAACTAATCTACCATGATGGAATGCATCCCTCATACCCTAAGCCACAACAAGCCTTTATACCCTTAAATTGCTTTTGGAAGGTGTTTCTTTAAATCACAAAGAGAAAAATAGCTACTATATATGCGGCATAGAACATTTTGCTGGCTGTTGGATGGAGAACCCCCTCATAGTCCTAGAGATTGGAAAGCCACAGTTCTGTGTTATGTGACCTTTTTAATTTGGCTGCCCAGTTCATTGGTTCACACAGGCACATCTCTCTGAATCAGCCATGGGAAGGTCTTGTGACATAATGGAATCAAGATAGGTACAATATCCCATTGTCATCTTTGCCATTTTCCATCAGCCATATTCCAATTATCAGTCCTGTGCATGCTTTGAAGAGGGAACTGTGCATGTGCATGCTGTGGAGGGGAAACTGAGTCAGCTCTGGATGCCAGCAGGGGAGGACTTACTAGATCATCTCATAGTCTTCACATCCCATGGGCCATCAGGAGAGCTCCAAGAACAAAGAGAACAACCAGAAACAAAACCCAATGGAATTCAGACCTATAGCAGTTACTCTCTGCTGCTGTGAGACAACACTCACAGAGACCTTTTTGGAGAAAAAGGAAGAATATTTGGCTTACAATTGCAGAGGGAAGCACAACTCTTATGGAATAATAGGCATGAGTGGTTGGCAGAAGCTGGAGGCAGCTCAAATCATGTCCATCATGGAAGCCAATAGGTCTCAAGCTGCAAATTGCAAAAACTGACTAAGGAACTAAAGCAGGGCGGGGCTAGCCAACCTCAAGACCCCTCTGTAATGTACCTTCCTCCAGTTAGACTCCATCTCCTAAAGTTACCATATCCTTCCCAAATGTCAACTAAAAAATGTAAATACATGAGCCTGTAGAGGATGGCTCACATTTCAAATCACAACACTAACTATATGAAGAAATTTCAGATATGGAAAAGCCTTCAGTTAGTCCATTAGCTGAAATTTTGGCTGATTAGTGGAAATTATGTCAATGTGCATATCAAGTTTCAACAAAAACATGATATTTATGCAAAATACACAGGTGTTTGCCTTTGTATTCCAAAGCACAATTTTCTTATTTTCATTCTCTGATTATTGTGAGAGACAGGAAATAGGAAAGAGAGACTCTCACAGTAGAAACGAGGTTGCTTTCAAACTTCTCTTCCAGCCTCCTGGGCACTGAGATGATAGACACATGCTACCATGCTTGGCTTATTCTTTTTATTAAAAGACAATAAATTTCAACTTGAATAGATCACCTCTATGTCCTGCTGTAAGTGATCTATTTCTCAGTTGCTCATTATGCTTTGAGGATTTTTATAACAAAGGATGTGAGATACAGGTCAGTCTCTGAGGTTACTGAGTGACAGCGAGCATTCCAGTATAGAAGGTCACCCTGCCTTGTCTTCATTTATGTGTGATGCAAAGTAGTGATGAGAGGTGTGGTAGACAGTCTTGGAAAGGTCATAACATTTGCAAAAAAAAAAAATCATTGCTCTGCCACATCAAGGCTCACTCTCCCTGGCACACTCTTTGCCATCTGGTTCATTCACACATTTTAATGAATGTTACTAGATCAAATTTTTGAGTGCTATAGTCCATCTGCTATAACTGGGGCTGTGTGAATAGAACTTTAGCATTCTACTAGTCAATAACCAAGATTCATTGTTCAGGCCCCATTTCTAGTAAGCACAGCATAATCATTGAGGCAGCCATGACAACAAATCTAATTTTAAAGAACGATTAGCAATCTGCAGATTTATATATAATAAATTTCCAACATGTGAATTCATTAAAAATGTGGTATATATAGGACCTCATTGATGAGATGGGAAGGGAAGTGAATGTGGATTATTTTGGCCTCCAAGGAGCTTACAATCCAGTTGGAGAGGCAAGCGTATAGCAAATACCACAAAAGACAGAATAAAATGAGTACTCATAATTGAGAAATTGGCAATATGGTGTGGGAACAAGGAGGAGCCAGGGATAGGTGTTTGGGGATGAATCAGATGTCAAGCCATCACATAATTCTTAACTAATAACAGCTTTGAACTTTACAGTTTTGTTTTGCTTTGCATCCAATATAGGGAGCAAAGGAGAAGGTAGAGGAGAGGCCAGATACCACACAGTGAGTTAGGGCCCACACACACACACACACATACTGGATTTGTTCATGATTGTTTTCCATGGGCAAGGTCTTTGAGAGACTGAGTAGAAGGAAGAGATTATCAGATTCCAAGAGAAATCAGATAGGGTCCACAAAGAGTTCAGTTTGTTATTGTGTCCTGTGATAAAGGTTTTGCTGTGTTCCAAAAAAGAACATTATTTTTAAAATGTTAGAGGAGCTAAGGAGATGACTTAGTAGTTAAGACCTTTGCCTCACAAGCAAAAGGACCTAAGTTCAAAGCTCCAATCCCAAATAAAATGCCTAGTGGATATGGCAGTAGCCTATATGTCCAGCCCCAGAAGGCAGAGCCTGGGAAACCATCAATCCAGGCTGATATCATCCAGTATCACTTTTGGGCCTCCATAAACACACACACACACACACACACACACACACACACACACACATGCATTCTTATACACACACATATATACCCAACCACATGCAGCACATATATTATATATCACATACAAAAATATGTTAAAGGTCTTGCTAAAATGCAGATTCTGGTTTCATAGATCTGGGGCTGAAAGATTCTTCATCCCCAAACACTTCCCTGGATGAGCTGGGAAAGAACTGGCAAAAGAAGTACAAGAGAGAGTCTATAGTATCCCTCCAAGGGACCAACAGTCAAGATCAGATAAAGACCACAGTGAGAGAGAGAGAGGGGATCTGTGCTGACTCCTGGGGCTTTCCATGGCCTCAGTACACACACAGCAGCTGCTCAGAAAGTCACACAAGGTAGGAACAAAGAAGTTGGGACATTGTCCCCAGTCCCTACCTAAGGGTGAAAATGGAATGGAAAATGTTTACTTGTTCTCAGAAGTTTGAATCTTTCATGACAAATTCCCTATTTCCTGACTCCTTTCTGTCTGAATGAAAACTTCACTGCCTTCCAGTGAAGTGGTCCCAGTTAAGTAAAGTTCTTTACTCCTGACCAGATCCAAATTTGAGGAAAACACATGCTAAGAGAAACCACATCCAACTGGTCTTTGTCTACCCAGCAAGAGGTGTTTTGTTTTGGTTTGGTTTGGTTTGAAGTCCCAAGGTGGACTGCTAGGGAAAATGAAATCTTGGCAGGCTCTAGAATTCACTCACCATCCCAGCATTCATCACTTCTGTTCCATTTCCTACTGCGTCTGTCCCCGACTCACATTAATTAAGGGAAATTAAAAGGTTCAGTCATTTTATCCAAGTGACTGGATGTATTTCCCAGAACGATAGTTGTTTCAATAAAATTCTCATTTACTGCAGGCTAGTCATTTGGGCGGCCAATGAGTCACTTAATCTTGGTATCTGTTTCTCTGCCAACATGTTTCCAACAGAGCACCCATAGGTATATAGCACATATAGTGCATGTTTTCAAGACCCAGGGCTTGTGGAGCTAGCTGAGGACTAACATTGTGTTAGTCTGTGTCTGCGGAAGTGCAAGAGTGACATGAAGAATCATTCTGAATTGTCTTCCATCTTTTTGCTTTATTCTGGGGTTTCTCAATGGTCTTTCAGGCCAGAATTGCAGGCCACCACCATATCCACGCAGCATTTTTTACATGGGATCTGGGGATCTGAACTCAGGCCCTTTGCCTTGGGAGGCAAAGGCTTTAGTTTCCTCAGACCCAGTGACTTACATTTTAGTGGTAATCTCCCCACATGTCCTATAGCAACCTCGTAAGTTGACAGTTGCTTCATTGCCTCAGAACCATTTGGGACATGCTTAGTCTATGCAGCCTCAGGTCACACCAACATGGGAACAACATGAAGTTAGCAAATTTCTCTGACTTCACTTTTACTTATTCAAACAGACCTTCCAGCCACTTAATGCCTCCAAACTTTTCTAGGGGCTCAGAGAAGAGACATTGGACATACTCCCAAATGTAGACCATTCTCTAGAATCTGGAATCCATTCTTATTTTTCTCTACCAGTTCCACCTGATTAAAGCCCACCAACAAATCTTTCCAGCCCGTAAAATACAGCATATGTGTCTCTCTTTTCCAGTAGTCTTGTGAAGGCCACAGTCTCAAAGTGATGCCTCTTGCCTTGACATCATTTATATAGGGATGTAATCAGATAGACTAGGAGTCTCCCCAAGACCTTGCCTTCCTGGCACCCTAGCTGCCAGTAGGTCCTGAAGTCTGCCGATGCTAAAGACACCATTTTGATGGTGACTGCCATGGTTTGAAATGTGTCCCCCACAGACTCATGTGTTTGGGAAAGCCATGGCATCTTCGGGAGGTGGAATCTTGCTGGAGGAAGGTAGTCACAGTGGGTGGGCCTTGAGGTGGATTAGCTCCACCCTACTTCCAGAAGAGGTCTGCTCCTTCAGTTGGCAGTCTTGCAGCAATCAGGCTCCATGAAAGACATGACTTAGCCTATCTCTAGCTTCTGCCAGCTGGCCACACCTTTTCTGCCATAATGGACTGTATCTCCCCTCTGAAAACATCAACTGAATAAATCCTTTCTCCCTTAAGTTGCTTGACTTGGGTGTTCTCTCACGGCCACAAGAAGAGTAACTGGTATGTTACTCTTGGAATGGCCGGAGGTTGAATGCTCCCTCCGTCCTCTCTCCTCACCTTGTTACCATGGAACTTAAACACTACAGAACTCCAAGCAGCCTTGAAGTTTTAAGTTTCCTGTTTTTTTCTACCTTTTGCTCTTTGCTGGGCTGAAGCCCAGACTCATGGCAAGAAACAGTCCCAAAACAGTTTGAACTCAAGACACAGAACCTTTATCATCTGTGCATTTGACATATATTAAATGCCTACTCTTTCCCTGGACCTGTTCCAGGGCTTCGATTCACAGTGATGAGAGACAAACACAAGCCCCTTGCCTGGAGATCCTGTACTCGGGCAGGGGTTCAGCTAAGCAAGCATATACAGTGTGCAGAAAGCTTCAATCAGGAAGGGATTAGAGACCCAGTAGACCCCACACTGCTGTGAGGAGCTGGATTTTGCGACACTGATGCCCGGCCCCTGTCAATCACTAGCCAAGTGGTCTGAGCAACTTACTGAATCACATTGAGCTTTCATCTTCTCATTGGAAAAGGCAAAATTAACACCAAAGCAGTTAGAAAACTAGATATACACACAAGAATTAATACTGCCTGTCTCACTAAACTTTGTTAAGTGACTTTAGCTAACCCATGTTACTTAGTAATTCATAGTTTCAGTTGCTATTATAAACATATTAAAAAGTAATTATCGTCAGTGTATAATTTACCAAATTTGTATAATTATCTATAGTCTCTGGGAAGCATGAAAAAAAACCTGAGTATTATAAAATCAGCACAAGAACTCATGACCCCATTTGAGAGGTGATTAGAAATTAGGAAAATGATTATCAAAAAAAATTGTGAAATATCCCCATCCCAGCCAACCATAATGCAAAGAGAATATAGTATCTTCAGTCATTTATCGGGTTTGTGTGGCAACCAGAGGCCTGTTAAACTGGGGAGGGTGAGCAGGAAATAACATAACCTCAGTTTTAGTGTAGTAGAGATCAGTAGGACTGCACTTCTGCATTCTCTCTTGCTCTTGTTGGATGCCCAGAGAGTCATGGAGCTGTTGGGTAGACCTAAGAAGGCCATGATGACAAAGTAATTACAATTCCTGTGACTGTAGAAATACATGGTTTCTAACACCTCATTTATGACACAACAGCAATTTATGGCACTTGGATGCATGCACAAATATGTTTGCCATGACAAGATGATGCTTAGTAGCTAATTTGCCAAGGTAGTTTTGTGTAATATGATCCAGCTTCTCCAAACACACCACATTTAATAAAAAGAAAATGCTTAAGCAGAGCTGGTTCTGAAAAGCCCTTTGGTGCCATGGCACAATGTCAGGAAACTGAAGCAGAAATGCCAGGCAGGAAGCCAAAAATCTAAAACTGTGCTGCAAATCCCAAAGAGACAGCCTACCAGAACTGCAGAGACTTCCTATCCTAAGTCACACTGTTCTTGCATGGTTGTAGCAGTTACTCTTCTCTGTTACTGTGAAATGCCAGTCCAACACAAACAACTTAAGGGAGAAAGGGAGATTTCTTAAGCTTATGGTTCCAGAGAGGAGATGTAGTCCATTATTGGAGAGAACACGTCTGGCTGGCAGAAGGTGGAGGTGGCCTGTGTCACTGCAGACATCATGGAGGCAGAGAACTGCTGCTGCAAGCTCAAGAGCAGATGCACTCACTCGAGCAGTGTGGGACTAACCAACCTCAAGGTCCGTCTCCTGTGACTGCCTTCCTCCAGCAAAGCTCTACCTCCCGAAGGTGTCATGACCTTTCCAAACAATTAGATTCAAACAATAAGTCTGGAAGGGAATAACTCACATTTCAAACCATGAAAATGGCATAAAACTGCATGTCCTTCTAGGAAGGAACCTGGAGAGCAGTCAGCGAGCACGAATTCTCCTTCCAGATAGTCTTCAGATTCATTCAGCCATGAGCTTAGCTGGAGATACTTGGCATTGTGCATGTGTCAGTCTTAGGAGCCTCAATTCTCAGAAGTGACCCCATAGTTGGGCTAGCATATCTACACGGGGAACTGAAGTTAGCTCCTCAGTTCATGAACCAAAGTCTCTCTCTCTCTCTCTCTCTCTCTCTCTCTCGTATGATTTCTGTGACTAGACAGAACATCTCTTTCCTTTCTACATATTGCTGTTGCATTTTATCACCTAGGTAAGCTTTTGATTTCTTGTTGATCTATATGTGATTGATTACTTATTTGACATTGGAAACATCAAAGAACTTTCTTTCTAAAGTAAAAACAACTGCATGCTTAGATCACCTAAGTTCTGCCCAAAGCTCCTACTTAAGAGACCCCAAAACAAGCTTCAGACACTGTGTTTCTCTGTCTCGCCCCACACACTCTCCTTATCCTCAGCCATAGAACATGACCCACCATCCCTTCTGCTGTTTAGTTATTTGGCAAGGGTTGTACAGAGGATAATAACTTATGTAAATTAGTTGGGGCAAAAAGCATGCCCTCCACCTCCCTGTTAATGTCACGGTGTGTCTCCTGGAGAAGTTTCCAGTGATTTATGTCTCTCTGCTGCCCTCATTGACTTCTTTTGTCCTATGCTGATTCGCATTGCTTCCTGCATTGATCTTACAGGGTTGCCTTCCCCTGCATTCCCAGTCTCAAATCATTCTGTGCTCATCCCCAAGGCTGACTGTCCAACAGTGCATGGAGATGTCAGTGCAAGATACATCAACCCGTCATTCCGCACAGCCACCATTCTGAGAGCGTGGAGTGTGCTGTGGTGGATTCTATCCACAAGCTACTTTTGTATAATCAGAAAATATGAAACAAACAAAAAGCAATAACATAAACATGTTGACTGCAGGAAATTTCAGATTCAAAAGTCTTAAAAGAAGATTACTGCAAAATATTGACATATTCACTACCGATGATTCTTTCTAAAATAGAGATACAGACACATCATCTCATCAAGTGTATACACCAAGAAAAATTATCCCCAAGCAACTAATAAGAATTATAGTAATTCAAAAAACATTTGGAATGAATTTATATACTTACCTATGCAATCTTTCTACTTTGAAATATACCTATTTTTCAACTTAAATTATTCCATGTGTTTCTATAGTTTTCTCAATAATAATTAAAAGTAATTGTAAAGTTCTTTTTTACTATTTAACTTTTCATGATAGAAGCTCATGAAAAGTAAAGATAGAGAAACAGAAAGAAGAGAGAGAGAGAGAGAGAGAGAGAGAGAGAGAGAGAAGCTTATAAATGCCACCGAATGTATGTAGAGGTTAGGGGACAATTTTCAGAAGTCAATTCTCTCTTTCCCCCATGTGGGTTTCAGGGATCAAACTCCGGTCTCCAGCTTGGTGCTCAGGCACCTTAACCTGCTGAGCCATCTCGTTGGGCCCCTTGTAATTTTGGCTCAAATATTTTTCTAAGCTTTCTTCTGTGTTTTATTCTGATAAATGGTTTCTATTCTTTCCATTTTCCAGCTAGTCTACTAGAAAGATAATATGCTTAAGATATTAATAAACTTGCTAGGCAGAAGTAAGGAGAGGATATCAAAGGTTGCTGGGGAGGTTCTTCAACTGTACTCACATTTGTATAGCTGAAAGAAAGGAGAAGCTGAATAATATTTTTGACCATCTGCTGCTGTATGTTCTTAGAGGTCTACTTATATTATGATCGTATATAATACAATAAGTTCTCAGTAATGTCTGTTAAGAAATAAATAAAATGTATGGGGCTGCAGAGGTGGCTCAGGGGTTAAGCCTCTGCCTTGTAGGCCGAAGATTCTGAGTTCAGATCCTAGACCCCACATATAGACGCTGGGCCAAAGAAGGGCAGCCTACATTTCTGGTCCTGGTAGGGCAGAGCCTGTGAATCCCAGGGCAGAGTAAACAAGGAAGAGGTGGAGGTGGTCCATGGTGGTTCCTGAATTCGCCCGTGGTTCTACACACAAACACACACACATACACACACACAATTGAATAAATAAATAAAAAAAGAAAGAAAGAAAATATAAATTCAAATATAAAGAATTTGAATAAATGGGAGGTAATATCTACTGTATTCATGAAAACTCTTCAGGCACATAAAGGAGTGGCAAGATGGGGGCTGGGGAGGTGGTGTAGCCACCTATCTAGCTATGTTTAGATCTCCAGCACTCACATGCAAAGAGAGGCAAAGGGAGACACATCTGTAATACCAGCCCTAGGGAGGCAGAGAAGGGAGGATCCCTGAGACTTGCTGGCCAGTCACTTTTGCCAAATTGGTGAGCCGAGTTTAATAAGAAATTCTATATTAAAAATATTGTGGAGGGAAATAGAAGAACACACCCAGAGCTGACCACTGGCCTCTATATGCATGCACTCATGCACACACACATACATATCTACAAGCATACACAACATTCATGTGCACATATATATATATATATATATATATATGCATATATATACATGAGCACACGTACATGAATACACACACAAATATGAAGAATGGTGAGAGAGAATGTTCTTCACAAATGGCAAAGAAATGTTTCATTTACCATACTGAGGAATTAATTCAGAGATTCCATCTGGTACAGGAGACAGAATTGAGATTTTTAAATCATGGTATATGCATCAATCCAACAATCAAAGGCAAGAAAACTCACATTTTGAATCAAGAAATTTAACTCACACAAATCTAGTAGAAAGGTCTGTTCTGAAGCAGGTGGGGAACTGAGACAAAGCTCTGTGGCCTGCCCAGGCTGACATGAATCATCTGACTAGGCATTCCAGCCCTCTTCTTCTTGTGTTAAGGTTAACTACACTAGTCTGTCTAAGGTGCTAAACCTGGTTACATCTTACTATGGAGTTTCTTCTTTCCATGTGAGAGTTCGAGGAATTTTAAAATAATAAAGGTAGGATGAAAAGCATAATTATGACTGTCCTTCAGGAATTAGTTGAAATAATTAAGCTATTCAGATCTGCTTTTTCCTACTGATGTTGGCAGCTCATCATAGTAAAGACAGCTCCTAGTAAATGGGGGAATGTTAATCCCTCTAAATTCCTGGGATAGAAAAGAGCCATGAGAAAGTGAAAGCCTTCAAAATCCAGTCTAAGTATTTTGTTTCCTTGGGAAAACTCCCTAATTCCTAGATTCATTAAGTCCACTCAACTGTAGTTACCTTGTGGTGTGTGTGTGTGTGTGTGTGTGTGTGTGTGTGTGTGTGCGCGCACGCGCGTGTGTGTGTATGTATACATATATATTTATAAACTCAAAGTCCAATCAATCTAGTTTCAAGCAAATTTGTGTACTAATCTGAGAAGGAAGCTTCTTTCACTGAGTAAAAGAAAGAGAAAAGAGACATCACTGCGACTTAAAGATTTTGACTACTTTCTAACTGTGCCCGAGGAGTTTCCATTCTCTCTTCCAATCAGCAAAGGATTTGTGACTCTTTTCGGTGTGCCTGAGATTACACAGACAAATTACTTGAGAGCCCAAGGAGATTATCTCTAATTGGCATAGAAAGGATATGGCATTAAAAACAAAACTCTCTGAAACTCTGACAGTGTTTAGTGCCCAAAGGGTGAGGCAGCTCCCTATGTGGAAAGCCTAGAAATAAACACGTCAGCTGTGCTAGAAGACTGCCTTTTGAGGTCTCATTCAGATCTGAGGAGCTTCATTCCTTCTTGGGGGATGCTTTGCACAGCTGAGTCTTGCCTGCTGAATGTAGGCAAGTGACAGCCCCCTCTCGCAGACGTTTCACTAATGAATTCTCATGCATAAGTCATACCCCCTAGGGCTCACTGAAAGCCAATATGAATCCTTTGGCATCCAAATTAAGCAGAGATCAAGGGAAATTTTATGAATGGCCAGAGGGGCAGTGAGGTGAGGTTTATACTAGCAGATGATAAGTAAGGATAGGGAGCAGATATTTTGTACATGATCATAGTTATGAGTCACTCTTTTTGGTCATGGGCTGGAACCTGAGTCTGTCAGTGGACTTAACAGTCTGACAGGAAAAATAAGATTGATTCATCATCATAAACTGATAGTGAACATGTATAAAGTAGCAGATGAGATCCCAAAGCAAAAATCCAAGGTGAGCCATTGGAGATGATCTAATATAAACTCCTTTTTCCATAGCTGAGACCCAGAGGGATGGAACAGCTCGCCTATACATCTATAGATGTTCCAGATGACCAGCTCTCTACTCAGATCTTTATATTCTTACCATCAAAAAGAAAAGAGGGATGGCTGTGTAACGAGGCAGGCATAACTCTTTTACTAAATGTGGACTTTATTAAAAAGTGGGCCAAGCAAAGAGCAGGTGGAAAAGCAAGTTCAGTTGTTGAAGTACTTGTCCCAAAAGCAAAAGGACCCGAGTTAGATGCCTGGAACCCATGTAGAAATAAATAACACTGGTGCTAGGGAATGCAGAGATGGGTGCATCGCTGGAGTTTGCTGACCATCCAGCCTAATCGGTTTTCTTAAAACCTTTTCTTAAAACTGGTGAAAGATTCCTAAAGAATGACACCAGAGGTTATCTCTGACCTCCACATGAATATATGTACATACACGCACAGGAAGAAAAATAATTTTTAAGAGATGGTACTGTGAACAGAATATTTACATTGCCCGTCTCAAAATTCTTATACTGAAAAGACTAATTACCAACTTGATGGAATTAGGTTGAACCTCTGGGAGGTTAAGAAGAACTTGGTTGGGATGTGGGCCTGAAAGCAACCTTGTCTCTTTTCTACCAGCTAAAGTTACTATAATGAAACAACCCTCACTTCATATCATGTCTCTTTCTTTAAAGCAACCCAAAAGACTATGACAAAGGATTAAATTTTTCAAAGAACAGAAAAGAATGGGTTAGAGAAAGAAAAGTGGATGTAGAAATAGATGGGAGACAGGACCATGTTTGGGGTACAATAGACATTTAAAGTCAGATAGTCTCAATAAAAGAAGGAGGAGGAGGAAGCAGTGGGGGGACAAGGAAGAAGAGGAGGAGGAAGAAAGATAGAAGGGGAGGAAGAAGAGAAGGAAGAGGAAGAGGAGAAAGAAGAGAAGGAGGAGGAGGAGGAAGAGGAGGAAGAAGAAGAAGAAGAAGAAGAAGAAGAAGAACAAGAAGAACAAGAAGAACAAGAAGAACAAGAAGAACAAGAAGTAGAGGAAGAAGAAGAGGAAGAAGAAGAGGAAGAAGAAGAAGAATTAAGAAAACTTCCCATCCAGAATGAACTTTGGCTCTGAGATTCTACAGAATAAGATAAGCATGTCTATTTAATCCAGTCCTGTCATTAGCCCGTGAATGGATCAGTTCTCTCCTAGGCTCTTGCCTTTGCTCACCTTGGATTCAGAGCACATCCTGTCTGACTTCTAAGGTCATGGAGAGCTGCCTTTGTTTAGAACGACCTGATTCTTCTGTCCCTGGAAGCTCTGTTGCCTAAACTACGTTGGGTGCTCGTCGAACTGTTTGCACAATCACGTGGATTGCAAGCTTTAAACAGACACATGGCATATCTTCCATTTACTGTGGGTCTCAATGCACATTGGCAACAATATTGGGTGTGTTGAGAGTTCCTCATAAATACTTCCTAGACAAATAATGAAAGGAAGCCTTTATTCCAACTGACTGCACACCTGTCATTGAAAGCCAGAGTGAGCCCACAGGTCTAGACTTGAACTACAAAATGTTGATGGGGACAACATCAAAATGTCGCTAATAGTAATTGACAAATTGCATTGTGGAGTGTGTGAATATGTGTGTATATGTGCATGCTTGGATGTGGACATATGTGCAGATGTGTATATATGTGTGTATGTGTATGCATTCATTTGTATAGTTCATCTGGAGGTCAGAGGTGAATGTCATGTTCTTCATCTATCACTCTCCATCTTATTTTTTTGAGACAGTTTTTCACTGAACCTTGAGGTTTCTATTTTAGCTATATTGGCTGGCCAACAAGCCCTTAGGTTCCTCCTACTTCCATCCCCAAGGAACATAACAGAACTCCTAGCTTTTATGTGGGTTCTGGGGAATCCAAACTCACATCTTTACACTAGAACAGCAAGCACATTAACTTCTGGACAATTTCCCTAGCCCCACATTTCTCAATGTGCCAAAAATTTTAAAAGCACTAGCATGTATCAGATCATGTAATCCTTCACACAATCATCTAAGAAATTCATTGTTCTCAACTATTTTTTCAAAAGAGGAAAATCAGGCATTGAACCCACATCATAAGAAGCCAGTAGTTTTTTCTATGCCACAGTTCCATTTCAAGCCAGTGGTGTACACAGTTTTGTAAATAAATACAGATGGTCATGAGGAAATTGAAATTAGCTGTTGCTGTCTCTGAAACACTCATGATGTATTTGCATGCCTTCATCTCTGGGAAACAGATATCTCCAGCCTGCAAGGCATGGATGTCAGTCTTTAACTAGACCTGGTTGACTGTCAGCTTTCTGTGGAGTATTCTGTCTACTCATCCACTCACTCTTGTATCCATATAGGAAGAGTGAGATATTGGACCAGCCCTTTCAAGAGAAGGTCTAAGCAGGTATGGCTTGGTCATTTCTTTTCACAACTTGGTGTCTGTAAATGGTTGAGTGGATTGAGTCATGCTAAGAAGCTAGAGAAGAACACGGGGCTATAGTCCTGTTAAGGAGTAAGTCAGTGGACCGTCTAACCTTGAAGGTCAGGGTCAAGAATCACTCTGTTTTCATATGTCTGAGCCGAGATTCCAATAGCTCAACCAGAAACAACAGTAACATTTTGGTTCCCATGTGTGTGGCTCCCTGTCTAGCTCTTAATGGGTCTGAGAGTAATCAAGATGCTAGTGAATGGTATTACACACTGGCCTGTCTAAAAACTAAAAAATAAGGCTCTCCTTACATTAAAAAAATAAAGGATTTGCAATAAGAATGCTTTAAATGCAAAACTCACATTTAGTGTTTAACATTTCATTTTGCTGATCTGTATTTTATTTACTATTTTCAATGACTACATAAAAACTATACAGCTGGAAAACAGTTCGGACTTTCTGTAGATGTTTCCCTTCCTTCCTTTTCTAAATCAATGTTTATGTAATCAGTAAAACAGAAAGCAGGGAAATGATACCTGACCTATACCTGCCACGCTGACTGCCAGGACAGTCAAAGGAATAGACCCTGAGATTTGAAACTTCCCCAAGAATCTCAGGCTGTGAGCAGAGAGGAACTGGTACCTAGTGGAGGTACCAAAGAGATTTTTTCAAACCTCTGAAGACTGGTTAAGACCACTTTGCAGGACAGACCTACAGACCTACACCAGGAGCACAACTGTTTAGTTATTCATGGTTCCCTCCTTCCCTGTTAAATTGAACTCTACCTTTCAGCTCAGCCTAGACTTTTTTGAAGAGAAAACAACTGAACTAGCATAAGTTTCTTTCCCATACGACCATATTGAATACATTTCCTTTTCCTGCTTTCCACCATCAATTTGAATTGCTATTGATTTAATGAGGGTGGATGGCCAAGCTGTGGTCCTGCAGCATTTCCAGGTCTTTCATATTTGACTCTGTGTCTTGTATCTTTGGCACAAGCACCTTCATGCTGTGGTGAAGCAAGGAGGGAGGAGAACCTCATCAATGCAGGGTCATTCTAGATCTCAATAGCCCACCTCATATGCTCTCACTCCACCCTGAGACTTTGGGGCAGCTGTGGGCAACTGTGCTTTCAAGTACCCCAGCGGTTCCTGAGAACAAAAGCCATCCCTTGACTAATAAAACTCTCCAGGAGCTGTAAATGTTAGAAGCCTGAAATCTCTGACATCAGTACTAAGCAGGGTTGCAATATTCAGACTTTCACAAGCCCCTGGGCTTTTACATCTCTCCCTAGTTTTGCTTTGTTTCCTATCAATGGTGTTAACAGCTCTGCCAATGTTCAGCCATTGTGGGCTGAGGACAATAGCCAGAGAGAAAAATCAGTACAGTATTGTTTTATTTTTATGCCACATCCAGACAGAAAAGATCTCATCTCTGCCTTGTGATGCATCTGTCATTCTAGTCTGAATACATGCGAGATGCGGATAAAATGCTGATACCAGTTGTCAGAGAATACTGTTAACCATGGTCCCTCCCTTCTTTTGGAGGCCCTTTCATCTTTTCAGCTTCATAGAAAGATGAACAACCCTGTGCCCTGAGCATGAAGCAGAGAATGAGGGAACAGTGTTGGTTTTTAAGGTCAGTGATGGGGGTTGCGGGAGGAGACAAAGAAGACACAGCTGATACTAGTAGTTAACACTTTCTGAGATGGAAAGTGCTTTTGCCTCATTTCGCTGCATTATATCTAACAGGAAATGCATTCATTCCCTCCTTCAAACTTCACCCAGCATTTACAAATGCTGCTTGTGAGAGTGATAGTGCCCAAGTCTCCAGAGATAATAATGTTATCTTCAACGTCTGACCATAGTTTAACAATGAACATATCTCCCTGGGGGAAGAGAAACTCCAGGATTGGGACTGGAGAATGTTTTGCAAGCAGAAGGTCCTGAGTTCCTGCAAAAAAAATGCCAGGCAAAAAGGGCACCTGCACTTTCTGTCCTGGTGGACGGAGCCTGGAAAATCCCAGAGCAAAGCAAGAAGGCAGTAGAAGCAATCCAGGATGATTCCCAAAGTTACCCTTGGTCCTCCATAGGGGGACACACAGTGCCCTCTGACACACACACACACACACACACACACACACACACACACACACACAATTAATAAAATATAAAAAAAACCAGGGTTACCAAACAAAAGAAGGCAAACAATGAAGTTACAGTGCACCATATGTGACATTCTGACAGTGCCCCTCCACTATCCTGCTACCTTGAAAGAATTCTCTTTACTTTGACTTTCCCTTTTCAGTCAGAATATATTTATTTGTCTGAATTTCAATACATGCCATGTTGGAATATGAAAGGTATGAAAAAATAAGTACAATTCATTCTCTTTTCACAGATTGTATAAACATTTTGTTCGTTGGTATACTTAATTAATAACTGGCATTGAGATATGTCTTAAAGAACCACTCTTGAAACATCAGACAATTTTCCCATAGGTTTAATACTGATTTTAATTTAGCATCTTTTTATTTTCTAATATCTTTATCACTATGTAAAAGGACTTACCTTGGTTCTCTGTGTTGCTTTTCACTTTAAATCCTAGAAAACATTTAGGTTTTATCCTAAGCCAGCATTTTCCAAATCACCCATTTATGCATAAATTTAACATCATTTTAAAGTACTCAAATGATAGGAGTTTCCTCAATTATTTTGTTATAACTTGTCATCATATCTACTACTACCCAAAAGAATTTTATTTAAATTCTCTTGATTTTTTTTTAGCTTAAACAAAATTGTTTTAAAAGAAATTTCATAGGATTGCCATGGAGTGCTGGACTAGCTTTCAATAAATAGAAGGTGAAAGCAAAGTAAACAATGCATTAATAGACATTCACAGATTGCATCTAGATGCTGTCGAGAGGTTCAGAGTCTCCTCTCACCTTACTAAACCAGAAGCTCATGGTGCAGCATTGTGTTACTGCTGAGACACCACTCAAAGTTAAGGTACTTAGAGAGAGAAAGGGAGATTTATTCAGGTGACAGTTCCAGAAGCCATGGCAAAAAAGGCATGGTTTGCTGGCAGACACTAGAGGAGGCCTAAATCACTGCAGACATCATGGAGGCTCAGAGCTACTGCTGCAAGCTCAAAAACAGATTCACTCACTCAAGTAAGGCAGGGCTCACCAACCTCAAGGCCCACCCCCTGTGATTGCCTTCTACCAGTAAGGTTCTGCCTCTTAAAAATGCCATGACTTCCCCTCAACCCCCCCCCCAAAACCAATCTGAAAATTCAAACACATGAGCTTATGGGGGCAACTCACATTTCAAATCATGACCATTGTGTTAAAGAAATACTGAGAATTCCCCAAGACTTACTGTAAGAGTAGGAAGAATTGGACAGACAATATATGTACTTTACTATGTGATTCTCGGCACTCAGGGCCATACCTCAAGGTATGCTCCAAGGTCATCTCCTGAACCTTTGGGCAATTTCGAATGCTACATGATGAATGTACTATGTACTGGGGGAAGAAGAGGGGAAGGTTGCTTCAGCCTATGAAGATGTTGCATTCTTCAGTGCCAATATAATAAAACATTACTTTTTCTTGCAAATGACTCTTTTTTTTCTCTTAAGACCTATAAGAAATGACTTCACTCAACTACCCAGAGAGTCGGAATAGTTTAAGAGAACCCAGGAGCCTCCTTGATAAGCTGCAAAGTCTGTGGCCCGGAACACCTGTCCTTATCTTTCTGTGCGTGCTTCCTGTATGAATTTTTCTTCTCTTTCATTAACAGTTTGATTGTTTAAAACAAACCTTTCCATCTATGGATATGAGAGATCGCTTCTAGTCAGCATTCCTGAGGGCAATAACCCTAGATCATGGCTGAACTCCCTCTTGTAACACACTATCCGGCAGTAGTTGACAACAGGAAATCATTTATCAGGCCCAGGTTTCTCTAGTTTCATCTAGAAATACAAATACCTTATTTTTAATAGAGAGAAAGATGAGCTGAGAAGATGATGATGGATCAAGTGGATGACACCGTGGGCCAGCCAGAGCTTTTAAACATGACATTTTTCAACTCATGAGTGAAAAGAAAAGCAGAGGAGGAGAGAACAGCAAATTGTGCTTTCTCAAAGCAATCAGAACTGCAGTAACGGCCCATCTCGTTCTTCCCCAAGCCTGCAGTTACTCCCGTTCTATCCAGCCTCACCATCTTGGCGCACCAGGAAGAAATGGACTGGAAATCAGACATGATGGTTTGCTGACAGGGAAAGGAAATAGTCAATTTCTTACTACAGATTCATCATGCAGTATCTTTACTGCAAAGCTGTTTTGTCTCAGGGAAATGAGAAGTGTAGGAATGAAAACTGCAAAGGATGACCAAGGTCAGGAAATAGAAAGGCTATCCAGGTATACGCTTGCAAAGTATAAGTGTATTCTGAACAGAGTATTCTGCGTGTCCACAGATGACGAAGTGCTGATGAGTCTCAGTAAACGAGTGTGTGATGCTAAGTCAGGGATTTTTGAAGTAAGTTTGCAGAAATAGTATCATTTGATAAAAAGAAATATATTTTCCTGAAGGAAGAACACTTTATGTGATTGGCGAAGAGAGAAGCTTGGAGCTAGTTAATATTTACAAAGATCTGTTTTTCTGACATAGAATACATACAGCACTACCATTCTAAGAGTATCCATTATTATTTTTTTTTTGGCCAGGATTCTTGAACTTAAAACACAAAAACAAACCAAATAAGAAAAAAGTACTATGGGAGCTTCTGAGAGTCAGCCCATGACAGCATCTTTAGAGTTGATTTCATTCCATCATTTGTTGTATTGGGCCTTTTCCTAGTTTGACAATAATAATAACCTCTGTAGAAGCTGGTTCTTCAAATTTGGACATGGCCTGAAGACTCACCATGCTGTGGAGGATAAAGGATGATGCATAACCAGCCATGGGAAACCTTCATTAAGGAAGAGGTGGGCTACTGCTAAGTTGTCTGCTCATTTCTAAGATGGTACACAAAGCTTTTGGTCAAAAAAAAAACAGCCTCTAGCAAGCCATGCATTTTTTACATAAAGGAAACTTTCCCAGGAAGGATGGTTATGAATTTAATTATAAGCTCTTCTCTTTGCATAAATTTGGTTGAGTCTAAATAAGACTTAAAACATGGAACAATGTCCATGGAGTACAATTCACCAATTGTTACTTTTAATTACGTTCACATGCATAATTCATAGAAGCACTGCATGGACAAGAGGGAAGAAAAGATAAGAACGAACAAAAGAGATGAATTTTCCATCAAACAATTACTATATAAATAGACAACATATTTAATACATTAGTTCGCAAAGTGATTCTTTGTTCTTTTCAGACTGGGGCTTAAAAATGTTACAAGCATCCCCAAACACAACATTGCTGCCTTTTGCTAATGTCTCTCTTAAATGAAATAAATAAAGATTATCTCTTTTTTTGTACAGGGAAAAAAGTACCTGAAAAGATGTTTTCCCATAAATTGGGGAGTTTTAGGGATGGTCGACATAGCATAATAGTGAAATGCATGCATAATGCTGAGATGGATTGTAGTGTGCTTTTTAACATTGAAGCATTTCCAATGGCATAATTTCTCCATTCGAAGATTTAGACTTACTTCTTTTTTTTTTATCATTTTCCCCCTTTTGAATTCCAGGTATTGCCTTTCATGTAGCACAAATGATTCTCTGTGTATAACTTAGTTAATAGTATAAATGTTACAGCACCACTAGACCTAGGGTATGCTTCAGTTTGGCCATCTCCCCTCATTAGATTACAAGGAATTCAAATTGATGGCACAAAGCAGGAAAAGGAAATTATTCAATATGGTCATAACAGGAAGAGGCTTGTTCTAGTTTTCTTCAAAAGCCTGAGCAAAAGAAGTAGACTTTAAGTAGCAATGGAAGGCAGGAGAAGCATTCAACTAACCAGTTCGGCTCCTAGGGTTATTCTGCTCACTATCCAGTAAAGTGGTTTTGCCAGTTGTCAGAGATGCATGAAATACCTTGGGAAAACAATTCCTCTTCCGGCTGATACCAGTTCGTCTCTGCTCCCAGCATGAGGTTTCTGGGGGAGTTTCAAATCTCAGAATGCATTTCTTTGATAATCCTGACATCCAAAAAGTGTGGGAAGGTCAGATGTCATTTCCCTACTTTCTGTTTTTCTGTACATTTATGAAAAGAAAGGATTAGGTTACTTCACAGCCTATGTTCCAACATGGCGCCGATATTATGAACTTTTTATGGTAACCATGAAACATCAAAGACACTGGGGGCAATGTCTGATTGGCAGGTTACGGTGAAATGGGACAGTCTCTGCCATGGCCTTCAGATGCTCTCTGATAATGTTCTTAGGGTGGGGGTTAGTAAGAGCTAAGGGATCCACGTGTATATATTCCAAAGGGTCATAACTAATAATCACAAAGATGTTACCTCACACATAATTGTAGGCAATAAATGACTATTAAAGGGCTAAATATAGCCCGAAGAAAATTATATTTAGATTTTGGACTTGAAGCATTTTAAACTCTGTACAGTTTAAAGTTCTAAACAAAAATTAATAAAATTCTAATCAGTTAATCACTTTGTAAGGTACAATTTCTTTCCCAGAACCTTGATTCACACAGAACAGCACTACCCAGGAAAAGCTGGCTGTGTACCGACCTGCATCTTAAATAGACATGAGAGCAAATAGATGAATCCATATTCTACAGCCCTCTGGTCACATAGAAAGCTCAAAAGAGTCTCTGGCCCATGCCCTTCCTTTGAGGTTTAATGTAACTGTAGTGATTGCTTGAATTCTGGAAATGATCAGCAAGGTTCCAAATCATCCTATACTATACTCTCCAAACTATTCAACAAACTCCTGGCAGGCAGGGATTTCATTTCCTGATGAATCATCCACACCGACCCCAGATTGCCTTCTAGGCCCAATGAGTCAATGCCAACTTTCTAGACACTTAACAACTACAAACAGTTCCATTGTAGAGGGGAAGGGATGGATTTATTCTGTTGTAGTTGCTCATGGCATTTCATCTGCCTTCTCTGACTGGTAATACAAGTGACTGCAATCTTCAAGACCAGGATGCCTCTTCAAAGAAGCCAGAGTCAGAGGGTTCCAACGGGCATGGCTTAAACTGAACTGGCCAAAATGCCCTAGAAGACACTGCTTCCTATGAAAGGCAGCATAGTATGAGAACATAGATGCTGGTATGTACACAGACTGTGGTCCAACTGAAGTCCAAGCTTTTCAGCCTTAGGCAAAGAACACTGTTGGAAAGAACCCCTGTTTTTTTGAGGGCAAATGCTAGGAAGGAACTTAGCAGACATAGCTTCTTTTTTTAAAATTTTTTATTATTTATTCAATTGTGTGCGTGTGTGTGTGTATGCGTGTATGCGTGTATGTGTGTGTAGAACCACAGACGAATTCGGGAACCATCATGGACCGCCTCCTCCTTGTTTACTCCGCCCCGGGATTCACAGGCTCCGCCCTACCAGGACCAGAAACGCAGGCCACCCCGGCTTCCGCCTGGCGTCTATACGTGGAGTTCAGAATCCGAACTCAGGACCTTCTGCCTGCAAGGCAGAGGCTTAACCCCTGAGCCACCTCTCCAGCCTCAGACATAGCTTCTTGACTATAAAATTCCAAGTATGTTTAAGAAAGTGCATTTTCTTGAAGGGGTAGAGTTTGTCCCATTTCTGTTTGTCTATCTTCAAAATGAGTCTGCTGGATTCTGCCTTTGACGTGTACAATGAAATTTCCAAAGGCAGTAAGTAGTCTTGTTTCCCTAACTATTGTCTTACCAGCCATCAAGATGGCACCTAATACCAATATTATTCTTTCTCTCAGTCAGTTGTTCAGCTATAACTCTCCAGAATGCCTTGTGTTCACATTGAGACCACATGTTTAAGGTACTGTCGGTCTTCCTGATTAGACTGGAGTCTTTACAGTCTTTACAGTCTTCAGTCTTCATATGATCCCTAGCTTGCCATTGTTATGTTAATACTGGACAGGCAAAATACTGAGTGTGAGAAACTTCTTTGTGTTTAGTTTTTACTATTGCTTCAGCAAGGTACTTGGCTTTTCTTCTCTGCCATTAATCATGATCCTAGCCACACATCAATCTCCCTTCTTGTTGGACGCCACAACCTATCTGCTTATGAGCTTCTTTAAGTTTTGAAATTTTCAGTTCAACAAAGACCTTCCCCCATAAAACTAATGTTGACTCTGTAATTGAGATTCTTTAAAAATGGCAATAATAATAAATTTTGTCTTTAACCTCTATTTAGTCATTTAGAAGAACTAGAAAAATTTTTACATTTTCCAAAGTGTACCAATTACTCTACACTCCTCAGAAACAACGATGCTTCTGTAAATACAGATCCAGCCTTTTGGTTTCATCAGGAAACCTCTCACTAATCAGAATAGCTGTTTGAGGTACACATTTTCCCATAATTCATCTTTATCCTAACGTTACAAAATGAAACTTGGTGATCAGTCACATAGAGATGAACCCATATTTTCCCATCTTGACTAAATATGAAGAAAGAGAACTGAGTACACATCAAATATTGACTGCGGAGATAAGGGCTGTGTTCTGTATGAAAAATGCCTTTTCTATGTTATGCTCACAGCATATTTGGCTCATTTATTTTATCATAATTGGCTACACAAATCCTTCCTGAAAACATGCTTGGAATAAGGCTAACTCATCTCATGTATCTGTTGAAAAGGTTTGTCTGAAAAATCCATTCGAGTCCATTTCCGCTTGGGTTTTGAGATGGCCTCTCAAGAGAATAAACTGGCATTTCTAAGAGTCCTCTTCCTACAATGATGGCTATAAAGCCAAAGAATCCTTCTCAGACTATCCAACATTTCCTTTGTTATCCTTGCAAAGATTAGTTCTGGTTTTCCCTTTCATAAAGGACACAACAGCCTAACAAGATCAGGACAGGGTAACAAGCAAGAAGAACTCACTAATGTCAGTCTTTGAAGTTAACAGCAGGCAATTGGCAGGTTTTCTTCAAGAGTTGAAACATTAAGGTTCACAGTGGCTATACTCAACTACAAAAGTTTGTAGAGACTTCTGCTTTGGGACAAGAATGGAATAACAGATAAATTGACATTCATACATGAAGCGATCAAGAAAATTGTATCCAATATACAAAACAAAGTATTTCAACACACTGAGCATCAGGTAGTAAGTAACAGGATCCCTGAGATACGATGAAGAATAAGGTGCTTGCACCTGCTTAAGGACTTGAGAAAATGTCCATACTGCAATATAAATTAACTGGGGGACCGCAGCTTAAATGCAGATGGAAGAAACCAATCAGCCAATATAGATTCCAGGGTGGTTAGCGTTTACATAGTGAACACTACATAGGACAAGGATGCACTGAGAGGGAACTGGCACTCAGTGGCAAGCTCTCCCCTGCTTTACCAGTATGTAGTGCCATCCTGGGCATGCCCATGAGGAAACTTCCAAAGAACGATTCTCAGGGACAGCATACTGAGCTGGGACCCACCAGTCAGCCTGGAAATCCATAAATCACACAGCATGGCATAGATGACATAGAAATGTCTTGCTGTTGGAATGAGAAAATACTTAGCCCTAGGCTAAAGAAAGCACTGCCCCTACTTCACAAACACAAGAAGTGAGATGTGAAGGGACCAGCTGTTTTCAAGTAGCCTAACTACTTCTCATACCAAAAGTCAAAAATATTTATAAATTTACAGAAGAGCTATGTTCAGTGGAGTACATTTGCAAATCCATGATCCAATAAAGATCAGATATGTTAAAAAAGAAAAAAATAGAGATAGAATTTGTAAGGAGAAAAATCAATGGAGAAAAATATAACCTAAATGTTAGAATTAGTAGATAGAGATGTTGAAGGAGTCAACATGTAATGTCTCATGTTCTGAAAAGTAAATAGAAAAGAGGAAAATATATTTATTATTATTATTATTATTTATTCAACTGTGTGCATGTGCGTGTGTATGTGCGCGCGCATGTGTGTGTCTATGTGTGTGTGTGTGTGTGTGTGTGTGTGTGTGTGTGTGTAGAACCACGGATGAACTTGCGAACCACCATGGACGCCTCCACCTCCTTCTGCCCCGGGATTCACAGGCTCTGCCCTATCAGGACCAGAAGCGCAGGCCTGCAAGAAGGTGGCTTAACCCCTGAGCCACCTCTCCAGCCCCGAAAAGTTAAGTTAAGAAAAGTTAAGACCCAATCTTAACTTCTAGTGGTAAAAGCTACAATGTTTGAGATGAAACATACCTCAGATTTGAACATTGATGGGTAAGATATTGCCTAACAAAAGATTAGGGAATTTGAAGAGATTCAAAAATAGAATAGAAATCCAACATGAAAAACAAAATTTAAATAAAGAATCAACTGTGAGACAACTTCAAGACATGAAAACCTTTAAATTAGACTCACTGAATAAATGGAATGTTGGGACATGAAAAAAATTGAATGTGTAATTGCCAAATTTTTTTACAAAATATGGTGATTACTATTTTTTTAAATTTTTTATTATTTATTCAATTGTGCGAGTATGCATGTGTGTGCGTGTGTGAGCATGTGTTTATATGTGTGTGAGTGTAGAACCACGGACAAAATCAGGAACCACCATGAACGCCTCCACCTCCTCCTTGTTTACTCTGCCCCGGGATTCACAGGCTCCGCCCTACCAGGACCAGAAACGTGGGCCGCCCCTGCTTCCGCCTGGCGTCTATACGTGGGGTCATAGGATCCGAACTCAGGACCTTCTGCCTGCAAGGCAGAGGCTTAACCCCTGAGGCACCGCTCCAGCCCCAAAAATATGGTAATTACTATTAACCCAAGGAGTCAAGAAACTCAATGAATTCCAAGTTTGCTTGTCATTTATCTTTAAAAATAATTGACAATTTATCAAAAATTGTAAATCTATCATATTAAATATGAAAATAACATTTAAGACAATGAAGGCACAAATGCCAATGAGCATTTAAAGAAGATGATAAAATCTTGCAGGTTTCATGTCCTCATGTGAAACGGTATCATATCACTTGAAGTTAAAGGGTAAATAGTCTCTATGCTGAAAATCCTAAAGAAAACATTAAGTTAGCAAAACAAAGATTGTAGCTAATAAATAAACATAGGAGATAAAATGATGTGAAAGAAGTCAATCAAAGAGGACAATGAAAGCCAAGAAGAAAGGATATAAATAGACTGAAATAAAACTGGAAGAAAACTATTGTCATATCAATAATCACATTAGTATGTATTATTTATATATACCTATTGAAAGGAAGAGATTATTACATTGGGTTAAAAAGTAAGACCTTGCTAAACATATAAGAAACATATGAAATATAAAGATGCAAATAGGTTAAAAATTAAGGTTGCAAATAGGTAGACCCATATTAATATAAGGCAAAGGAAAGGAGGACTATGTATGCTAATATCAAAGAAGGCTTTAGAACAGAGATCACAGTTAAAAGGGAAGGAAACTCATCAACCATGTACAAAGAACAAGTTTACCAGGGGAACAAAATTCCAAAAGTTCAGTTAACAGCAGAGTTTCAGAACAGGTGAAGCAAAGGCCATAGCTCTGAAATGAGAAATAGCCACATATACAAGGAGAAAAGAACATTTCCACGGCAATCTCTCAATGGCAGTTATATAGAAACAATCAAGTCTTGAGGAAGACTATCACCCAGCTTGACTTATTAGACATTTCTAGAATATCTTACCCAGCATCCGTCATGCATTTTTTTCAAGAACATAAAAATACTGGGTTGGAGAGATGATTTAGGGGTTAAATCTCTGCCTCATAAGAACAAAGACTTGAGTGAGTTAGGATCCCAGATTCCATGTACTGCCAGGTGTAAATAGCAGCAATTTGTACTTATGACTCTGGAGGATAGAGCCTGGGGAATTCCAGAGCAAAGCCAAGAGGAGGTAACGTGATCCAGGATGATACCTGAAATCACACTTAGACCCCCATTGGTACACAAAGTGCCCTCTGATACACACATATATACACAAACAAGCACACACGTGCACACATATGCACGCATGCACACAAATATTTTTTAAAAAATTAAAAAAGAACATTAGAATTTTTACTAAGTAATGCCATACTTAAATAAAATGATGCCAAAAGAAACATTGAGCCAAACTAATCACAAAAGTAAATAGAAAAATCAAAACATCTAGAGGATCAGGGCAGAGAACACTTTTGATAAAGCGTTTGCCACACAAGCATAAGGTCCTGAATTTGACCTACAAGACACAAGTACAGAAGACAGGTAACATGCTTTTAATCAGAATAGTGGAGAGACAGAGACAGGTAGATCCTTGATGCTTATTGATAAACCTATTTAACTTAATCAATAAGCTCCAGGTAGAGAATGAGATACCTT
The DNA here is from genome assembly GCA_023101885.1 of Typhlomys cinereus. Classification (NCBI taxonomy): domain Eukaryota; kingdom Metazoa; phylum Chordata; class Mammalia; order Rodentia; family Platacanthomyidae; genus Typhlomys; species Typhlomys cinereus. The sequence goes on along the minus strand of JALPQD010000111.1, from coordinate 995,446 downwards.
GTCTGAAAAAGAAAAGCAGATAACTCCTGAGAAATGATTCCTGAGGATGATCTCAAACTTCTAGTCTCCACACATACATTCACACATGTGTATGCACCCACACCCACATGTCCACAAATATGTACATATTCCTTTTTTCACATTTTGCATGTTATATTAAAATTTGACTTTTAAAAAACTAAGCGGTATATAATATTGTGAAAGTCTCTTCTAATCAACAAAAAAGATCATTATTTCAAAAAGAAGAACTACCTGCTTTTCTAACCAAATCCCTGATGATGGACAAAGAATATTGTACTAAATATTATTGTATGCTTACTAAATATTTTCCAAATGATAAAAGAAAACTTGAGACTCAGATATGAATGACTACATGTAGTTCTGTATACATTATATAAATTCAATTTTGATGATTATTGCCAAATTTCTCTCCAAATAATATATAGTTCTTTAGAGATTGAGGTATGAACTTATCAAAATATATTTAATTTTACCCACAAAGAATACATTGTAAATTAGCTAATAAGACCATCGTCTTTCCAGTTAAGGAATCTCTTCATTATTTTTGTTGACTTGAATATCTTTCTATTTTTTATTATTATTATTTCTGCTCATACAAACTTAGCAGGTACACTTGTCCCCTCCCTCCCTTCACCTCCCCCCATCTCCCTGCTCCCCCTTCCCCTCTCCCCTCCTTCCCCATCCCCCAATGCTCCCCCCCAATCCCCGGAGCTTCCTTTACTATGCATGCCAAACTCTCCTCTGGGTCCTCCTCTCCCATGAGGTACAAGGACCCAGTGGCATTTCCCAGAACCCTTTCCTGTGTTCCCCTTAAGCATAGGAACAGTACTGTGACTGTAAGTCCTGAGCTCCAAGAATCCTAGTGCCTTTAGTCCAATGCTAGACTTTGTGGGGTCAATAATGTGTTGGACATAGCGCAGGTCATGCAAAGTCCTATTATGATTGCTTCGGCCCTAACTTGTGTGGAGTATCTTGCATATCTTTACTCCTCCCATTCTTGTGCTCTTACAATCTTATATATACCCACAAGTACAAAATCTAGAAAAGATGAATCACTAGAGAATATTTAAACATTAAAAAGATGATAAGGATCCTTTTATGGTGACATGCACTTATAATGCCAGAATTAGGGAGGCAGATGAGGGAAAATGGAAAGTCAGGACTAATGTGAAACATATTGTAAGACCCCTTCTTAATAATAACACTAGTAACAGTAATGGGACGGTTATGACATATTATAGACATAAATATACTTATGACAGTATATTTGACATTTGTTTTTAATGAACTGATTCTTCTGGATTACCAAGACTCAAAAAATATGTAAAAATCATGAATAGTTCTTCATTTCTTTTTCATTGAGCATATAGTTACAAACCTTTCTATGTAAAAACCCTTAGGCCCAGAGTTCTTACTGAAATTCTTCTAGATCTTTAATGAGGAAATAATGACAATTTTATACAAACTCCTCCATGAAGTAGTTATAGAGACCACAATGCTTCCTATCTCATGGTATGTGTGATATTTTCCTCCTGGTACCAAAGCCAGGGAGAAAAAAAGGCGCATGCACACTGGTACCTCTCATAGACAAAGATGTAAAAGTTCTGAGCAAATCAAACAAACCAATAATATATTGAGAGATATAGAACTACACAATGAGTGTGTAGCATTTATCCTAAAGACGTTTGATTTAACAATTCAAAATAGGTCAATGCAACTCACTATATTGACCAAAAACATACAAAATCATTTTATTACCGCCAGAGATTCACAAAGAACTTTCTAAATTATAATATTTTTTCCTCATTAAAATCTTTCCTTGTCAGGAAACATGGAAAAAGCCTAGAATCAGAGGCTAGACAAGGTTGAGGTAAGAACATTACCATTGTGAAGCCACTAAAATCTATACAACAAGATCTTGTGATAATTAATACTGGTGTCCCATTGAAAGGATCTAGATTCACCAAGCAGATTAACTTCTGGGGATGTTTGTAAGTTTCTAAACTAGGGCTAACTGAAGTGGGAAGAGCACCCTTAATGAAAATGTCCCCCTCCCATGGGCAGAGACTCCAGGCTGAATGAAGAGAAATAAGTTGATGAATTCTGATGTATTTATTATCTTGCTCTGTGTCAAGAATGCAGAGCCAACCAGACTCTGCATTCACATTCTGCTTTGCATTCCTGCTGCCACGCCTTCTCTTCCATGGTGGACTGTAACCTCAAACTGTGACTCAAAATTAAACCCTTCCTTCCTAATGTTGTCTATGTCAGGTATCTTTTTATATGGAGAGAAAACTGACTAATAACACACTGACTCAAAATAAAGATAATAAAAATTTTTCTCCATAACTTGTAAGTAGAACAGAACTTCTTCAATCAGGTGCAGTACAGTGACAAAAAAAACAACCTAGAACAAATACCATACTTAATGATGGAAAACTGACTATTTCCTCCCAAGACCAGAAACAAGGCAAGGGTGACATCTGTTCTCACCAATTCTGGTCAGCTTTGTACTAGAATTGTTAGAGCAATCAGGCTGTCTATTGTGGCAGGAAATGATCAGGTGTGCAGATCCTTGGAGACATTTTTACGCCAATAGAATAAGAGAAGCTAGAAGATATTTGCAGAAGGCATCTCTAACAAAGAACTCCTATACAAACTATACAAAGAACTCTTTGAAGTCAACAGGAGAAAACAAACAACCCATAAAAAATGGACAAAAGATCTGAATAGACAACTTACCAAAGATGACATATGGAGGTTAGTGAATATATGTACATGCATCTTTATTGTATATCTTTGAGAAATGCAAATTAAATAGCAATAAGATGCCCATCAGGATGCCCAGATGCCAAATCACTATCAACATCTACTTCTTCCTTGTAGGCACAAGGAGCAACAGGAACACAGTCTGTTGTTCAGTGAATGCAAAATGGCAGAGCCATTGATTGCTTCATAGAAAACTTAAACTAAAGAAAACTATGGATTCTCATAACAGCTTTATCCTACTGTCAAAACCTGGAAATAATAAAAACATCCCTTAGAAGGTTGAATGGATAAAAGTGGTGCAGCCAAATAATGGAATATTTGTGCTAAAAGAGATGTTACAAGGGCACAAAGGAACTTTGAATTCATGTTACTAAGTAAAAGGAGCCAATATGAATGGGCTACATACTACATGATTCTAATTATATGGCATTTAGGAAAAGGCAACAGTATCAAGAAAAAGTAAAAAAAAAAAAAAAAAAAAAAAAAAAAAAGCATTTAATGTCAGAAGTTAAGGCAAAAAGGAGAGAGAAACAGGTTAGTACCAAGAGGCAGACCTGGCAGACACACTGAGAAGAACTCTTTGAACTAAGACTGACCTTTGGGCATATTTTTGAGGGATTGTCTTGTCTATGTTAACTGATTTGGGAAAACCAGTTTATTGTGGTCAGTGCCATTTCCTGTATAGGTGTTCTAGAACTGTGTGATAATCATGAGTTAGTAAGCATGCATGTATTCAGACCTTCTATTTGTCTATCATAGATGTGATAAGACCAGCTGCAGGAATCTCTGGACATGTAACTTCCCCACAACAATGGACCATAACCTGGAATTCTCATTTTGTTGCAACAGCATATAATGGAAGAAAAACAGACACTAGCATGGTAAATATATATACATATACATACATACATACATACATACACACACACACACACAAACACACACACACACCATAGTACATTAATCAAAATCCCAAAGTTGTATTATACCAGAAGCAAATCCTAATGTCCACTGTAAATGTTGGACAATAATTGGCAATGCTAATTCATCTATAACAGCAATGTATCACTCTGGAATGGAATGTTGATACTTGGGAAAGTTTTGCATGTATTCCCCAGTATAAGGGAAATTTCTTTGCTGAGAATGTAAATCTAAGTTTTATTTTTTATAAAAAGTATTTTGCCCTCAAGAGTAAAACAAGGAGGAAGTGGAAGTGGTCCATGGTGGTTCCCGAATTCACTTACGGTTACACACACACACACACACACACACACACACTAAATAAAATAAGCTTTACCAAAAATATGGACTGAAATTGAACCTGTCAGATCATGAATTTAATGTCTATGATTTGCTTAAATGTTCCTTCTCTAGGCTGGATATGGAGAGCTTTGCAGTGTAGAGCTGACCTGCCCTCATCCTGGGTCACTTCATGACATTCCTGTCTCTTAGATGTCTGTCAGGAGTTGCCTTGTCTCAGACATGGTATCCTTTACTCTCCTCGCAGCTGTTGAAGGGTCTAGGACTTTCTGGGGATTTCTGCATTTTATAAAGAGTGAACAGAGGGCAAGTTTGTGCTACTGGGTGAGTAGGGGAGCCAAGGCTAGAAAAAATTCAAAGCTTTTAGGTGGCTGGAGAAAAATGCCTGAAAGGAGTCAGTTTAAAATAAAGTCAAGACGGAGCACGAGAGGTGGCTCAGGGGTTAAGCCTTTGCCTTGCAGGCGGAAGGTCCTGAGTTCAAATCCTAGACCCCATGTATAGACGCCGGGCGGAAGCGGGGGCGATCTGCCTTTCTGGTCCTGGTAGGGCGGAGCCTGTGAATCCCAGGGCAGAATAAACAAGGAGGAAAGAGGTGGAGGCATCCATGGTGATTCCCGAATTCGTCCGTGGTTCTACACACACACATACATACACACACCTGCACACACGCACATTTAAATAAATTAAAAAAATCTTTAAAAAAAATTTTGCCCTGAAAGAATAGAACAATTCCGAAAGAAGAATCTTCTCCTTGCCTAAACCCCCTTCTTCATTGAATACCCTAACATATTGTGATGCATTTAGATTCCATGTACAAGCTTTTATCTAAGCTCTGTACTCAGAACAGAGTTTTATGCTGAGAACCCAGACAGAAGATTCCATTGCAGGTCCAGGACCAAAAAATAGGCTGATCAACTATGCTTATCCATTTTTTAGTCACTTTGAAACAGCTCAGGGAGGCCATCACTCATACCTTTCCTGATCTCTTTTAGTTACTATGATTATCACATGTATATAGATACATGCCAATCATCAACACACTGTTCTGTTGCTCATAAATATATTTTTGACTGAAGAGCATTCACACGTTGAACAGAGTATGAACAGGAGAGAACACCAAGCGTTGATTTAGATCTCATCTTTATCCCTGTTCAGATTAATTGTTTATGTTTCCTCTCTAAAATTTGCACTTTAGGGCTGGAGAGGTGGCTCAGGGGTTAAGCCTCTGCCTTGCAGGCGGAAGGTCCTGAGTTCGGATCCCAGATCCCACTTATAGACGCCAGGCGGAAGCGGGGGCGGCCTGCGTTTCCGGTCCTGGTGGGGCGGAGCCTGTGAATCCCGGGGCAGAGTGAACAAGGAGGAGGTGGAGGCGTCCATGGTGGTTCCTGAGTTCGTCCGTGGTTCTACACACACAGACACACACACACATACACACATACACAATTGAATAAATAATAATAAACAAAAAAAATTAAAATTTGCACTTTACCTTTACTTTTCTTGCCTTCAAACTCCTACATCTGTAGGATTAGCTGAAGTGTACTGAGAGTCTTTGTGACTGGCCTCCCCAACGATTGGCTTGGCTTGGTCTGCAAATTACTCACTCCATATTCTACGCAGCAGAAACCACACAACAAGCTATCCGTGTGATTAAAGACATTAAGTGAGGGCAATTACGGCCAAGAGGGAACTGTATAAGGAACATTCTTGAACAATTACAACCAGACTAGTTTTATCTACTCCTGGTTACAAATTATTTCTTAAACCACATCTCTGATTCTCAGACCGAACGGATTGTGGCCAATTCTAGATGCTTTATGTGCAATTCTGAGTCTCAATCACCTGCCTCCCCCTGCCCAGACTTGCATTGGACAAGCTCATTAGCCAGTTTTGGCCAATGCTGCTTTCTAAAGGAGGGCAGGTCCCCTGGTCAGGTATTCAGTGCCAATACAAAGGTCCACATTCCTGGTGTCCATCAAGTCAGATAATGGCCTCCCCGCGGGCAATTCATTCTCTGGTTACCAGCAGGAGACAGCCCCTCTTAGCTGCTCAGAGTCTGGCAAACCCACTTGTCTTCCCAGAACTCTTAATTCTTCTATTACCAAGCATGGTTTTCTCATTTCTGTTGTCTGGTACTCACCTGGGGCTTAATATGTACTAATAACTGTAGTTCACACCCACCAGCTTATCAAATGAGAGGTGTTCCAAAATGCCCAGAGACTTTCTGTGCCTTTTGTCCAGTCAATTACCCCTGCATAATCACTTTGGAAGACTTTTGGAAATGGCAACAGTTAAATCCATGCATGTGCTAGGGCCCAGTCTTCCTGCCATTAAGTATATACCCATCAGAAATGCTTACCCAAGTCATCCAAATAAGAAAGCATTTTTGTATCACCAGGCATGGTACTATCCAAAACGACTGGCAGCCAACAAATAAGTAAATGGTCCTCTACAACTGATCAGAACAACTGAAGCGAAATCACACAATGAAATTATTAAGTGGCTAAAAGAATGAGCAGAGTGCAATTGGCAAAAAGAATGATTCTCATAAGCGATAGGGAGGGAAAGAAGTCTGATATAAAAAGTGCACATGTAGTTTATGTCTGTTTCTATCCAAGTAGTGCACAGATAGACATTCTGAAGCTAGGATTCGTGGAGCAGTTACTCTTGATGTGGAGAGTTAGCAACTGAAATTCCACAATTCACCCAACTTCTGCTGCTTGACCTAGGTGCTGGTTGCATGGCAGTTCACATGGAAGTAATTCATTGAGCTGCATCTTTACTATATGTGCACTTTACACTGTTGATTATCTCGTATGTTTAAATGACTTAATGAATACATAGAAAATAGTGAAATGTACTTACAAAAAGAATTTTATCAATGGGTCTCTACCAGAGTATAAATATAGAAACACATATCATTCTAATCAAGGAAAGAAAATTGCAGTGGGGGGATGTCTCAAGGAAGAGGCATCTTTTCTGAAAACAATTGTCTTTTAATTTGATTTTACAAAATGGAAACATTGGAAACAAGATGGGGAGAATTAAAAGAAATAGTTGGTCAAGTTTAAAAATCTTTTTGGTGGGAGAGCTAGACTAGAATCCACGCATCACAATTCAGCCTGGCATTCTTTAACCACACAGGATTCCTCTGCCTGAGAAACATCTTGAAATCCTCCACTAAATATTTGAGGTCTTCTTTTAAGCGCAATATATTATTTTTCTGCAAGATACATAAAATTTTAGACATTTTTGCATAATGAAAATAAACCTTTTTCAGGCAGGGGAGATAGCTCTGTTAGTTAAGTGTTTGCCATGCAAGCATGAGGCAAGAGTTAGGCATAGCTATGCACACCTGTCATCCTAGTACTAGGGAGATGCTAGCAGGATCCCTGGGGCTGGTCTTGCCAATGATCTCCAGGTTTAGTGAAAAGCTCTGCCTCAAAAAATTAGGTGCAGAGTCTGAGGAAGTCACACAATATCAATGTGAATCTCTGATGTCTATATGCAGGCTCGCACACATGTATCTCTGCTCACATACACATGTGCACACATGAAAACATGTACAAAAATATATGACACAAACACAGACACAGAAAAAGAAAGCAAGAGAAAGTGAGAGAATAAGAGAGAGAGAAGGACAGAGAGACTTTCAGATAGATATTGCCTCTATCTGAGACACCTCCAGAAGTCATTTCTGATTAAAAAGATCAAGATTTGTACCCAAATATTTTTCATATATGGCTATCTTTATCACTTTCCATTTATCTTATGTATCACCTGCATCTCTCCACACATTCAATATGATCAGTTAATTCAAGTGAACTCTGTGCATTAGCTTCCAAGTATCATTTCCATTTTTTGTTAAAGGTTGGATTTGCCCCAACCCAACCAGACTGTAATGAACCTTTCTAATAACCACAAGATTATGATTTCTAAGACTGATGATTAGTATCCTCAAGGAGTGACTTTATTTGTATCCTGAGAGTTTGTCTATTTGGTAGATCAATCTGTATTTTTCTACACATATAGGTTAAGGGCCAGACATGTTCTGGCTGAAGTGGAAATCCTACAATCTATAGTTAAACACATGATGTGTCACTGTGACCTGCTGACTCCTCTCAAAAGAGCTGGTTCCTAGGTTTTAGCCATAGGACCTTGAGTAAATTACTTCAGTGATGATATGATAATGATGTCTGTCCCACTGGACTCTGGGAATGTTTAATAACAGAACAGTTAAAAAGGCTGTGAAAGTAACAATGACACCATGTCCAGAAAATCACAAGAGCCAAGCAGTGCTTGTTCTCCCTGCTATTATCTTAACCTTATCAGCAGTGGACTCTAAGCTCAGGATCCAAATGCAAACAATTCATGGAGAAGACACTTCAGGAAGCAGGACTAAATAGCCAAAGAGGAGAGAAAAGGTGCAGTTTCAAAGCCTAGCTAACAGTATTAAATGATAATGGAAATAGAAAGTCTAAGTTGCATCTTGTCTAATACCATGATACTGGTATTAGTTTTTGGTCCCCTGCACCTGTCTGTCATTGCCTAATGGGTTGGATACACACAAGTATGCAACTACGCCCCTAAGGTATAACTTCTAAGAACCTCAAACTAACCTCCAGAACCCAAGACAAACCATCTGAAGGTCAAAGTAGAAAAACACGTGCCCATAAAGCCATTGAGGATGCCTGAGGTACCTGCACAAGTTGTATCAATGAAATCTGTTGTGGATTCTCCGTGCTCTCTGTCTGTCTATTTGAACTTCTCCACCAAAGTTCTTCTGAGTCCTCCTATGTCTTGAAAACCAGCTGCGCCTCCTGGACCTAGGCCTCTCCATACCAGCCCCCTCCCCTTCCCAAGAATGACTTCCAGCCTCATCACTAGGCTGAATCCTGGAAATATATAACTCCAAACACCTACACAGCTTTTGCCAGCCAGATTCTATACTCCTACTTCTCTATCAGACTACCAGCAGGGAAGTTGATTCTTAATTTTGAAGTTGTGAACTCTGGAAATCTGCTTCAAATTAACTTATGCAATTTTATTAACCCTATCTTTTCATCTGCATACAAATATGCAATGTGATTATTTTATTTTATTTGTTAATTATATAATTCCTTGACTGAGGATGAGCACATAAACAAGCCCAAGGATAAAAGAATGATCTGAATATTAGTACCTGCAGAACCAGAGAAATACCTTGTAATCTGAGGAAATACACTAGGAGAAAATGTGCAATATCAAACTTGGCACACCCAAACAATGAAAAATGAGTCAAATTTACGTAACAAAAATCAATTCCCCACTCTATAATTTATGTCAGTATTTTACATATAATAAAATCCTCTCTAAGCAAATAACTGATAAGCAATAAAGCTGTCAGATGCAATAAACGGACCGTTTGCGTGGATGATCTGGAAGCACTCCCACTCAGAGGCGATGCCCTGTTATATTAAGCTACATGAAGAAAACATTTATCTATTGTGTGATAAGCCTGACAAGGGACTAAATCAGCTGTCTAAGAAGACTCTAGAAACACACCACTACAAAGGATGATATTTAATTATATCACCCTAACTATGAGATGTAATTGCACCTATTATGAACAGAAAAGGGGGGAGTCAAAATTACTTCTATTGAACAACAAAGCAATTACCTATTATTGAAGATAAGATGGGTCATCTCCGTTGTATTTCAAGGCTGGATTCACCCATTTCAGTTTCCTCTGCTTCTGCCAAGTTGGCATGACCTAAAAAGAAGGGCAACCCAATAGTCAGAATGTTATCTACAGGCGAAACTTCTTGATATTCGGATAGATCCACAAGGGTGAACTTGATAGCTCAAGTTCAAGATGTTGTCTGTCTTCTTACACCAGCTTGATTTTCTATGTCCTCTGCCCTCACCCCTAGTTGCTCAAGCTAGATGATTCAGTTATTAACCTCTCTTGCATGATTTAGCCATTAGTTCTTAGAATTTTAAGATGTAAATTCCTTCCTGTTGTGAGTTCCCTCTCTGTTCTCTACTTTCATCATCTTATTTTAGGTCTGCCTGCTTCTTGCCAGAGTCGTTGCTTTTGCCATTTGTCAATCCACATAACTCTGATTTTTATGCTCCCCAAAGTACTGGCAGAACACAGACATCCAAGTAAGCTTCCAACATGTGGACTTTATCATGTCACTCTTCAATGAAAGGTTGAGAGACAAACTAAGAGGCCAGAAGAATCAACTAAACAAGAATGAGCATTCCCAAGGATTCCACTTACAGAAAGCACACACACAAAAAAGTCAGTGTCTAGGAACAGAAACTTGGCAGTTCAGCACCTCATGGCTGGCGTAGCATAGTGCTGTAAATTTTGTGACTGAAACAGTTCAAACAGTTCTGGCCTGAAATGGGTTTTATGGGGCTAAAATAGAGGGAACAACAGTACAGAGTTTTGTTTAGAGGTTCTGGGGAGAACCCAATTTGTCTTTTCCCAGGCTTCTCTCATTCCTTCACTGGTATCATCTTTCTAAAGACCTGATCATTCCAACCTGTACTTCCATCTTCCGAATTCCTTCTCTGACCCTCCTCCCTGAATTTTTTACTAGGAGCTTTGTGATCAACCACATTGCTTCCCCAGGATAAGTCGAACTGTTTTGTCCATTGGAAGTTCCCTTGCCTGATCCTATCTGAAATGTCTCTTTTGACTTAGTGGAAGAAGGGTTATTTAGCTCCTAGTTCTGGAGCTAAAGTGAAAGCTTAGTGGGAACATGTGGCAAGGACCTTGTTTCACATCATAACACAGTACATGGCACCATATGATGAGGTTACATGTAAGAGTATCTAGAGACTCAGGTGGGAGAGAGAGGAACCTTCTTCATAATTACTTATTGTCAGTAGCTAACCAAATACTGCAAATGCTAAAACTCACTCTTAGGGCAGCATCAATCAAGAAGGCTCCCCTATCATAGTGAAAACACCTTCCAAAAGAACTCCCATCACTGCTCCATTGGAAAATGGGGCCTTGGGGTAAATTTTGGTGGGAGAAGCTATATTTAAGCCAGTGAAGGTAACTTGTCCTAGAGATTATGACAATGGACATTCAGATTTGTCCTCTATAAGGATAAAATCTAAAGATGAGCTGAGTAGATGACTCAGTATTGTGCAAGCAAAAGGACCAGAATTCAGATCCCAAATCCCAAGTAACTGTAGCAAATCATTACATTCTGAGAAGGCAGAGACAGTGAATTTCCAGAGTAAGCTGGCTAGCTAGACTAGTCCTATCATGGAATTCTAGGTTCAGTTAGAGACCTTGACTCAAAAAAAAAACAGAAGAATGATCAAAGATGCTTCCAATTTAAACTTCAAGGCTCCATATACATGTGTACACATATACATTTACACTATGCATACACATATATGCATATACATACATACACATGCACATACAGGTGTATCCACACATTTGAAAACTCACACACATACATACATGGACCCTCTACAAACAACACCTGAGACAAAAGCTAATTCATGCATGATTTTAATGTGGGGCTTCTTTGGCATGGAAATTTTCCACTTGTGACTTTCTCAACGTCAAAGATTTTGAAGTTTTTCGGATCATCAGAACGTTCGACTTGTATGTGCTTGTTTCCTAGTAATAAAATTCTCTTAACACCATCTAAACATTTCTATTGTATTACTCTGGTCCTCGTTCCATGGGCTTAGCTACTTCTACTAGCCTCATCTGCAGGTACATGTACCCCTCTCTCTGGACAGTCCAATATTGCTCTTCACTTTATGTCTTCGCACATGAAATTACCCATTCTCCTTGGCAAACATCCGTATCCTCCCTGAAAGCTGATCAAGTGTCACATCCTCCTCCTGTCCCTGTCTCCACTGTGGTTCCTCCTCTGTCTCGTCACCACATTAAGTTCACAACCACCGTAGCAGTACCCATGCTCAGCCATGAGTAGATATTTAGGCACTCTTATCACTTCAACAGATCTTCAAGCAACCTCCACACAAAGCTCCATACTAGACCTTTTGACCTGCATTCTGCATTTTTCAAGCACTTTATCTTCTTTTGCTTTATTTCAGTACAATCTATGCTACTATATGTAAGAGATTTGATGACGATGCTGGGATTGACAGAGGTTGAGAACACGGAGAGGCACCAAGTTCATACAACTATTTTAGTTACACCAGTTGGCTCTCAGGATTCACAGTGTTGAACACAGGCTCAGACCCAAGTCTACAAAGACTTCATTAAGCTCAGCTCATTCTTTACAATTGTATTCCATAAGGTTAATACAAACTTCTCTCCATGAAAAATACAAAATCAGGTCCTTGATGGTCACTGGTGACAAAAATCTTCATCAATCACTCAACACACAAACTTGTTTTATGTGTATTTCTGCTCAGCAATACCTCATTGAATATAGTGTCAAGTCATTAGCCTCCAACTCAAGGTTCACAGTACTGTAACTTGTGACTAAAGAAAACTCAGCTAGCTGTCAGACTTTTCTCCTCAATTAATTCACAACCTTCTGGTGATTGGGAGCAATCAGACAGCAATGCAGCACCTAACTTGGTGGCTGATTTTTTTTAAGAGAAAATTCTTCCAAATAAGAAGAGCATGGAAGTAAACATACTTCAGATAACTCACGATTACAGAATGAAACCTGGAAAAGTAAGGCAGGACATCATTCATGCTGACACAGCTTATGCCTGTGTCAGCTGGGAACGTGGCATCTGAATTGACATTTCTGTGGCCCTGTGCATGTGCATGCTCATGTATGATCACTACAGTACCATGAGTATTGGTTATACATAAACTTTAGAAGTATGCATATTGTACACATAGAATCCAGGAATAATGAATCAACTGCTTTTCATTCTTTTTCTTGAATAATTTTTTTCTCTTTGTAACAGTTTCACACATGTATATGGTGAATCGATTATGTCAATTCCTTACTTCTCTGACCAGCCCCTCTAGCTCCCAAATACATTCCCCTCACACCTTTGACTGCTCTTCATTCTGTTTTCCCATTTTCCAAAAGCAGAAACAAAGACTTGATAGCACATGCCTGTGCATGCAGCTAGTGCACAGGAACCCTGGAAGTAAGCCCAGGCATCACTGCCTACAGAGAAAGCTTGTTTTTTTTTTTTTTTTTTTTTCGCACTAATGGCTAATATGATCTGCAACTTGACTTTTGGAGACTGGATATAAGAGGAAGACAACACATACAGGAGATTTGATTCATTTTGTTGACTTTGGAGACTTAGTTTTTCATCCCTGTCAGAAATCAAATGGGCATCTTTCTTTGCTGATTTTTAGTTTGCTTTCCTGTCCTTAATAGATGAGTTGCAGGAACTACAACTTGTTTTTCATGGCTTAATGCTCTCACCCCAAAATAATTTCATTTAAAAATGTTCATAAAGTCGGGGCTGGAGAGGTGGCTCAGGGGTTAAGCCTCCGCCTTACAGGCAGAAGGTCCTGAGTTCGGATCCCAGATCCCAAGTATAGACGCCAGGCAGAAGCCAGGGCGGCCTGCGCTTCTGGTCCTGGTAAGGCGGAGCCTGTGAATCCTGGGGCAGAGTAAACAAGGAGGAGGTGGAGGCGTCCATGGTGGTTCCCGAATTCGTCCGTGGTTCTACACACACACAGACACACAAACACACACGTGCGCGTGCACACATACATACGCACACATGCACAATTGAATAAAAATAATAAAAAAGAAAAAAATTTAAAAATATTCATAAAGTCCATATCTTAGAATTTGTTAATGATTCCTCACTGATAATTAATAGAAACTTAGTAAAGATGTCAAACCCTTTTTATGTGTAGCCTACTGACTTGATTGATCTTGGATCTTTAAAAATTACGAGGGTGTTTGGTTTCTTTGAGTTCACTTCACAACTTTAGGTTAGAGGAGCTCAGGAAAAGAAACAAACGTTCTGCAAGGAAGACTGGCCCATGAGCAGTGGAGGGCTTCAGAATCCTGTTTGTATTTTCAGTCCTGGTGCATTTTTCATGTAGCCACAAAAGAACATAAATTAGGTGTTTTCTCTATTACCACATGCTGAAATTTTTTTCTACATTAGTTATTCCAAGTGATATTTCTTTCATATGCAACATGGCTGTGTTTGCTATTTAAAAAAAAATCCTAAGCCTAAATCACAACTCTTATCTAAATAACTATTTAACTAGAAACTCCTCATGTGTGTGGACTAAATTCCCAATAGATATTATGTCGTCCTCCTCTATGAATGTTCTCTTTAATGCTGTTGTGACTATGAAATGCATATGATTAAATTTTAGAATAAGATGTAATAGCAAATAGATATTGTTACCATGACTACTAGGAATGAGGTTGTTCTAAGACATTGAAATAAAAGTGAAGAGTCATCAAGTCAACCTATTTTTACACCTGTGAGGTAACCATAAGTCCCTTCTCTCACATCACAAGAAATGGAAATGACAAGGAAAGAGAACTGCACACTTAAATCTTTGCACATTCTTTGACAGCATCATCCTTTACTTATTACCATTAAATTGCATGGATCATTAGCCACTTTTCACCTTAGGAAGCTCTCAAAATGCATCCAACAAGACAACGGCTCAACATTTTCTTTCATTCTTGCTAGACTAAGAACCAAATGGCATCATTTTTCTGTGCTTAACACTAACCAGGTGCAATCTTCCCTAGCCTATCTGATGGATTCAAGAATTCCATGCAATCGCAGATTGTTCTGTTGAGTCAGTCCCTCAGTTGTTTCTAAAGTTGGAGTTTTATTATTTTCAAAATGACAAACATCCTTTAGCTCTGGATGCTATCATGAGCTAAGAAAAATATTTTCCTAATCAGCAGTGAGCATGGAGAATCCAAGAAGTCATTAATGACAAGTTATTTTATGTGTGGGATTGCCGGGGGTTTGGAGTCAGAGCTTAAGCAGAAGTATTCGCCTATAACTTCTCTACAAATGAGCACATTAAAGTCAGAGAAAGAACAATACTCTCACCATCATTCATAGTTTTCTGAAAGCTAAATGACCTTAAAAAATTCTTGGCCTCAAGATGTGAAAGAAATGGAAGGGATATGAATACTCATAATGCAGTAATGAATTGTAAATGGCTTAGTCATCCACATCCAGGGCTCTGAGATCCTGTCCAAAGAGCATCTATTCATATATCTGAACTATCCAACAATAGCTTCTTCTACTGGTATCTGAATTCTGTATCAGATTGAAAAATTATTCTGACTACAAAGAAAAAAAAAAAAGCTTTTCCTAGAATGATCTTGGTACATTTCTTTGTTGTTTACTGTATCTAATTTCAAATTCATTTCAATGTAACAAATAGTATGCTGTAGATCAAAATAAATGCATTATATTAGTGAGGCTGCTCCATTAACTTTACATTTTAAGAGAAAGTATTGACTATTACAGCCTCTTTCCTATCTCTCAGCAGGAGTGTCTCACAGGTCTCCTGTTGAGCTCCGAATGGAATGGAGAGTCCAGATCCATAGAGCTCCTAAAGCATGCTGTCTGTTATTCATGCCTTTGAGTTCCACACCCCAACACATACAGCCCTATGAGCAAGATCCAATGGACTTCAGTGCTTGACTTCAGGCCTTACACACACACGCACACACACACACACACACACACACACACACACACACACTCACACACACACGAAAGAGAAGGTAGCAAAGGACCTTGAGGATTTCACGTTATTGACACTCTATAGTGCCTGACTTTGGTCATTGTGATAATGAAGAACAATCAATCATTCTGGGATGTTTTCCAGTGTGGCCCTATACGATATGATCTTTAGGGGAAGGAACTGGATCACAGCATTATTTAAAGCTCTCACTGACTTAAAGAACCTCTCTGGTAGTTGTTCTGCCTTGCAGAACTCTGATTTATAAATACCCCACCACAGCACTATCTTACTCTGAAGTGCTTCCTAATTCAGCTATTTGGACACAGTGAATATGCTGTATGAATAACTAAGCCCCTGAGGAGAAACTTGGAGAACCCATATAAGGTGAGTCGCATTAACTTTGCAAATACCTCTATGACTCTGAGAGGTTTCAGGCCCAGGCAGCTTTGCAGTTAGGGACAAGTTACAGAGTGCTTGGAATCACCAGGTTATAGCATGACTCTGGACAACATCTAAAGCCAAGATGGAGACTACCTGAACTAATCACAATGTCTACTTACTCTTCAAGTTGGCAGTTAGAAACAAGCCTATCTCCCATTCAGTTGACCCATTCAGGTAACCTCCCTGGGACTTGATCATATAAGCAATGTGGACAGGAAAGAAAGTGATATGAGAAACCCAAGAGAGCTGAATTTTAGTATTTATTGGGTTATTACATAGTATGCTATCAGAATTTTTATACCTGAAAATTAACATTTATATTTATGTAATCTATATCTTACTGGAAAATAATATTGAAAAACTTAGCTCTAGATACTTATATGCCTAAAGCATAAACATATTCAGATGATACATTTATGACAGATCTTATATATAGCTGAGAATATTGGCAGATCTTATGTTATAGGAAAAAAGCCCCAAAGGATCAGTGATGGCAAATGCATAAAAAGGAAGAAAAGGGATCATTGCACCCTGTGCTCCATCTGATGTCTGCATCACATTTATTCATTTTCTCTACTAATAGGCATTCTTAGTTATAGTTTTATCTGTTGCTATTACCAGTGTATGAACACACACCACGTACACAAGCATACATGCATGTGCACACACTCGCATGCACACACACACACACACACACACACACACATATTTCTATGGAATCAGCCCCAGCAAGTGAGGTCACATTGTCATAGTCTTCCCTTGAGTCTCTGCAGGCCTTGAAAGCACCAGAGATCTCGTCAATATGCCGATTCTGATTGATTCGGCAGGTGAGGGATATGATTGAAATGCTCCTTCCTCCCTCAAACTCCCAGGTTGTCAATGCTGGGTTTTGAGTAGCAAGATTAGAAGAGCCATGATTTCTTTTATTTCATAGTTGTCAAGACGAGAGAAAGGCAAAGATCGAAGGTGAAAAGCAGGAAAGGGAGAAGCAATGCTTTCTTCTAACCATACACACTTTGGAATCACTGGACCTTGTTCTAATGAGCATAGGACTATATTCACTACAAAACAGAAAACATCACTCAGACAGCAAGAAAGTTTTAATAAATATCAAGTGCATGAACATTCTGCTTTTCCCTTACCAAGAATGGCAGGTAGATTTCCTCAGCTCCCACTGGTGTAAATTTTTCCAATATTACTATGAAACTGATTGTTGAGATTCCTATTTTTCTGTTTTCTTGACTTTATTTTAAATTTTTTATTATTTATTATTTATTCAATTGTGCATGTATGCCGGTGTGTGTATGTATGTGTGTGTGTAGAACCACGGACGAATTCGGGAACCACCATGGACGCCTCCACTTCCTCATTGTTTACTCTGTCCCGGGATTCACAGGCTCCGCCCTACCAGGACCAGAAACGCAGGCCGCCCCCACTTCCGCCCGGCGTCTATACATGGCGTCCAAGATCCGAACTCAGGACCTTCCACCTGCAAGGCAGAGGCTTAACCCCTGAGCCACCTTTCCAGCCCCGTCTTGACTTTATTTTAAACTGACTCCTTTCAGGCATTTTTCTCCAGCCACCTAAAGGCTTTGAATTTTTTCTAGCCTTGGCTCCCCTACTCACCCAGTAGCACAAACTTGCCCTCTGTCCACTTTTTATAAAATGCAGAAATCCCCAGAAAGTCCTAGACCCTTCAACAGCTGCGAGGAGAGTAAAGGATACCATGTCTGAGACAAGGCAACTCCTGACAGACATCTAAGAGACAGGAATGTCATGAA
Organism: Typhlomys cinereus; assembly: GCA_023101885.1. Classification (NCBI taxonomy): domain Eukaryota; kingdom Metazoa; phylum Chordata; class Mammalia; order Rodentia; family Platacanthomyidae; genus Typhlomys; species Typhlomys cinereus. The sequence goes on along the minus strand of JALPQD010000111.1, from coordinate 977,521 downwards.
GTGACCCAGGATGAGGGCAGGTTAGCTCTACACTGCAAAGCTCTCCATAGCCAGCCTAGAGAAGGAACATTTAAGCAAATCATAGACATTAAATTCATGATCTGACAGGTTCAATTTCAGTCCATATTTTTGGTAAAGCTTATTTTATTTAGTGTGTGTGTGTGTGTGTGTGTGTGTGTGTGCGCGCGCGCGTGCGCACATGCATCTGAGGGCACAGTGTGTCCCTGTGGAGGACCAAGTGTGACGTAGGGGATCATCCTGGATTGCTTCTACCTCCTTCTTGCTTCTCTCTGGGATTTCCCAGGCTCTGCACACCAGGGCCTGAAGTGTGGGCCACTGTTTCCGCCTGGTATTTTTATGTGAGATCTGAGATCCAAACTCAGAAACTTCTGCTTGTCAGTCAGAATCTTAACCCCTGAGCCATCTCTCCAGCCCCGAGAAGCTTTTTTTATAAATCTGTTTAACTGACTTTTCCTCTATGGTTTTCATAAGCCTGAGTTTCTAATTGTGGACTCAACCAAAGGCAAGCATACTAGTCAGTGTTCTCTAGAAAAACCAGACAGAGAAAATGTATATGGATATATATATATATGACAATGATTTTATATATACATATATCTGTATCTATACATATATCTGTATTTATGTCTATTTATAGGTTTTTATGATGCAGTCTGATTAGCCCAACACTGACCTTCTTCTAGACCTGGAAGAGGCTGAGAAATTAGGAGCTCTTCTGTCTATAAGACAGGACACCTCAAAGATACAGTCTGGTGCTGTCCATCTGGAGGATTCACTGGAAGCCTGGAGAAGCTGACTGGTAGCATCAGGAAAAGATGGCAGCAGCAGTGATTCACCATTACCAAGAAGCTAAAGCAGGCAGGTAGAAATAGCACTTCCTTTGCCCAGACTTCTATATCTGTGCTGCATCTAGAAGGCGACCCCCACATTGGGGAAGGTCTTCTCCCTGGTTTTATCCTTTCAGAGAGTATCCTCACAGATATGGCTGGAGACCCATCTCTTACTTGATACCAGATTCAATCAAGTTGGCAACCAAGATTAATTATCATCATAGGTGATGAAAAGCATCTAATCTTTCAAAATGAAGACCTACAAGAAATATAAGAACCTGAGAAGTGATCTGAAATCACCCTGAGATGATAAGTTCACCCAAATAATCATTCTGACAGAGGAAACAAATTTGTCCACAATGCATTTGAATATTTCATTAATGCAAAGACTGTTATTAAACAACCTAAGAAATATCATTTTAATTAGTTTCATGGCTCACATATCTCATATCACTTCTTTAAAATTGGACATGTGTTGCTCTAGATAGTTGTTCCCTCTTTCCCTTGCAAGTTGAGAGAAGTAGTATTGACAGTGACCAAACCTTGGGCATTATTAAAAAAAATCAGAGATTTCCAGACTGGTTGTCACAGTATTGGATGAAACTCAGAAGGCTTTAGTAGGAGTTAACAGGCTGTAGTTTACAAACTAGAAGATGGGAGCTTATTGAAACCATAGATCTAGTTTCTTAATCTTTTGCAGAAACAACATGCCAGCACCTCTTTGAACTGAGCATTAAAATCATGTCCCTGGTTTCAAGGACTCACCCACGGAGGCAAACAGCCAAGTAAATTTGTCATTCAATGCACAGAATATGGCAAAGCAAAAGCTCTGTGTTTGTGTGTGTGTGTGTGTGTGTGTGTGTGTGTGTGTGTGTGTGTGTGTTCTAAACACTTTAAACATATTTTGTAAATGTCCTTAAATCTTAACTAAGGAAGGCAAAGTACGCCCAGTACACTATTGGGCTTTCTCAATAGTACTATATAGTGCAATGAAATCAGAACACAGAACAGGATACCACAGGGCCTCAGTGGCCCTTATCATGATAGATATTAGATTGTGATAAATTTCAGGAGATGGACAGACTGGATGGCTTTGGTTGAACAATTTCAGATATTCATATGGTATTTTCTTTCTATTTTACTCTTATTTCTATCTTCTCATTACTGACAGTGCTCATTCTGGCAGTATGATCACAGTCATACAATTATTTCATAAAAGTATTGCATGCAGCAACCTTTTCAGATTCACAAGGAGACACTGAAATTGGAAATTGGGTTTCAACCAAAGATGCTGTATGCCGAAGTAGCTGCATTACCCCGAAACCATTAGGGCTATTTGCAATCTAAGTGGATGTCTCTTTGTTAAAATTTGATGTTTATTTTTAATATGGTTGCCTGCCCTTCTCTATTTGAACAGCTCATTACACCTTAAATATAAACCACATGTGCACTGGAGCATTTATGTAATTTTCTGGGGCAAAGAATTTGGGCTATGTTCCAACACGAAAAATATATTACTTTAATATTTATTTGCATCTGTTTGGTATTGTCATGATCCATACAGGACTGAATTGGTTTTGCTTCCCTTTAAAAAAAATAAAAAGGAAGAAAGCTCTGTTCACAGACTACTTGTAGTCAAGTGGATTTGAAAAGCTTCATCTGAGATTCAGTTCTTCTTTGCAGATATTAGCATCCTGAGCATTGATGAAGAATAATGTAATGAACAACGAGTTCTGAACAAAGCTGGGGCTGATTTGGTAAAGCTATGTTTTTGCCTTAAACAATAGGGTGTTTGATCAAATCATCCACAGAGAGGAAAATGGCATTACAAGAGAGGAGCTTCTAATTGGGACAGACAATGAGCTGTGCATCAGAAACAGCTGCAGGGAAGTGGACCCCACTGCATTTCTCAATGGTAATGTGCTGAATTTCCACATCAGACTCTCACAAGCTCTGCTCCTAAGATGTGCAGGTGCCTTCACATCTGCGCAATATATTTAGAAAGGAAGAAAAATCAGACAGTGTTTTATATTCACAATATGCCCCTTTTCAGTTTTTTTATTATTTTCATTATCCTTATAAGCTATGCAAATAAGGACTGCTTGCTCAGCAATGACATTATTTATAAGCTTAGATACTCTAGATCCTTCACTTTTCCACAAAAAGGGACAGGCCTCCTGGTTCTAGTGGTAAATATCTGTCTTTGATATTAGGCCGTCTGGTAAGAGAAGCCAAAAAATAAACATTATTTCTATGATGAAAGCAAAGTAATGCTGGTAAAACACAAATGAACATCAATCTAGTAACTGCACACAGTAAGGGTTAATATGATGCTCTGATGACATGTTCAACAGAGATCAGCAAGTGGCATGGTCCCTGCATTCATAGAGGGCCCTTGATTGATGAAACTATATCGTCTTGAAATATCACTATGTCTACCAGCACTTGATATCATCACAGAAAACAGTACAGACAACTCATGCCCACCTTTAAATCTGCACGAGTAAGATCACTTTGAGTCATATGACACTGGCTAGAAAATGATGATATGCCCACACACCAACTGCAAGAGATACTTGCAAATGTAAAGGGTAATAGGACATTTGGTTAACATTACTGTCCTTGCTGTAACACTTCTTTATAATACATTCATTAAAGTACTAGCAAGCCCAAATTGATTGCCTCTTTCATATAGTAGTGAGAGTCACTGTACCCTCCCTATATATATCAAATATTCCATATCTAATAAATCCAGTTTTATTTCACTATGAAACTACCATAATTTATATGAAACTGTAATATGAAATTACATATCATTGAAAATATTTCTTTTTTTTTCATTGAAAATATTTCTAGTGTCTACTTCTTTGGAATTTTGTATATATTTTTTTAAAAATCCAAATTCCTTCTTATTGTGTACCCAATTAATCTCTTTTCACAAGACAAAGAAACCAAAAATTAGTGAAAATATTGGAGTCTCCACTGAACACATACAAAAGACATGTTGTGAATCATCCCCATCATGTGATATAACACTCATTGATATCCACTCTTGCATTGGGAAAAAAATGAATGGAAACTCATTCTCTTTGCACAGAGCTGAAAGTAGTCCAGCATTCATCATCAGGTTTGTGGGAATGTATCAGTGAATCCCAGAGACAAATGACAAATACACTGTTCTAGTGGAAAATCTGAGTTCCAGAACGATCTCAAGAAATTCTGGGCTGCAGGGGGATGAAGGAGAGAAACAATTGACTATGTGTGAAATGAGCTTATGGAAAGGATAGGGATAACTGAAGGCATTCTTCCTCAAAAAGAAAAAAAATTAATCCCTAAACTTATGTCATAGTTTAAGTTCAAATGTCCACATTCACATCTCCACATGGAAGATGAGCTTTGGATGAGGTCTTGTTTGCATGTATCCTCTAGGCAAATGATAAATTGCTTTAAAGGGGAGCATTTTCTTTGCTTTCAAAAGTGTTTTAGTGCCATGGAAAAAATGTAAACTCTGTATGAATTTTCATAACCTCTAAATCTTATGGCAGGCACCATTAACAGTTTTCTGTTTCAACACCTGTTATCAAATCACAACATTTTAGTCAAGCTGGCAAATGATTCTCCTTCATAATGAGTGTGTAAATGAACTCTACTTTAAAACCACTTTGACAATTATTCTTTTTCATACAGGGATTATTAATAGCTGCTTGATATTCTAACATGACCTCAGCACCCTTGGCATATCTTTATGCAGTATACTGAAGTCAGTTGCATACATTTCTAACTCTGACACGGGAAAATGAGCTTTCTGAAGACAGGGTCAATATCTTGCACTCTGAGTTAGCTCAGTATAACTTGAATAAATTTGGATCTCAAAACCTTACTCCTTACATTTGCATGAGTCAAAAGCTACTGGAGGATTTGTTTAATTGGTATATCAAGGTTTAGTTGGATTCATAAACTTTAAGTAACAGAAGAGTCTCCACTACCCATCTTCGGGAAAAAAAATATTTATAGTCAAAGATTGACCATTCATTATCAAGTTACATGTTTTTGCTTGGAAGTACTCCAAGATTTCTCAGCAAAAAGGTTAATGCCACCTACCTGTATTTGCACCATCATTAAGGATTCTTTAAATTTTTTTTAACTTAGTGCCAGAATCTCAGTAGGCAGTCCAAAAGTAATGTTATTGTCTAATAAAGATTGTGGTAACCTTAGTAAGAGCAGAAATGCCACAAAGCCTTCATGAAAATTGTCCACAAATTATCTACAAAAAGAACAGATTCGGGGCTGGAGAGGTGGTTCAGGGGTTAAGCCTCTGCCTTGCAAATGGAAGATCCTGAGTTCCGATCCTAGACCCCACATATAGGCACTGGGCGGAAGCGGGGGCAGCCTGCGTTTCTGGTCCTGATAGGGCAGAGCCTGTGAATCCAGGGACAGAGTAAACAAGGAGGAGGTGGAGATGGTCCATGGTGACTCCCGAATTTGTTCCTGGTTCTACACACACACACACACACACACACACATACATACACACGCACACACACACACACACACACACACACACACACACACACGCACAATTGAATAAAAATAATAAATAAAAAAGAACAGATTCATCCTCCCCTCTAGCATAGGCAGAAAGCATCTTTAAAGTTCATAAATCTAAATGTCATTAGTATCAAGGAAACCAAAATTTGGAAGTAGCAAGAGCTAACTCTATCAGGTGCTCAGGAGATATTGATGGAAACAGAAAGACTAGTTCAAAGGTTGTCCAGTGAGTGTCTAGGCCACAGAAGGTGGTAGCACAGACCATTTAGACCACAGTGAATCTGTTCAGTCATGCATATGATAGAATATGGGTTAGGCTTGACACATGTTTTGATTCTATAGCCCCTTCACCACTCATGTTGACATTTAACTGCCAATGCAAGGGTATTTGGAGGAGATCAGACTGTGAGGGGTCCATCCATGTGAGTGAATTCAGTTCCTTTAAAATTGTTACCTTTTTGATCTTTCTACTTTCTGCTCCAGGATAGCACAACAGCCTCTTACCTAGTACTGCACCTGGATACTGGAATTTGCAGACAATAAACCTCTGTCCAGCATGCATAACTCAGTCTTTTGCATTCTGTCATAGCAGCAAAAAATTTAACTAAAACAACCGTAGAACCTCAACAGTGTTTACTATTGCTGGAATGTAGACTGAGAAGAAGTAAAGGGATGGTATTGGTAGATTTAGATTGGAAGATGGGAAGGAAGCAGATTGGCAGAGTAAATCCAGAATTCAGTTGCAATACACTAAACTTAAGGATTTAGATGTCTATTAGAAACCCAAGTCAAGGTGATGGTTAAGCCAACAGGAGTACATTACAAGCTATCACTATTACCATAGAATCACTGAATGAGAACTTAATTGTTCTAGAAAACTGAAACTTAGAAGACGAGATTGCACATCAGAAAGTGGTACATATTATACATGTGAAAATATTTATTGACACATTTAATATGTCCAGTGGTTTCTGTTATGTGTACCCCACAGATTGATTAACAGATTAGAACTCAAGAACAAGCACACAGACCTTACACATTCTCTTTTCCATAACCTGGCTATCACAGCACCTTCTCTATTGCAAACACTCAACCACAGTTGATTCAAATAGATAACCATACACTGAGGGCCACAGAAGTTACTTGGGGTGGGACATGGGGGGAAGGCGTCAATGTACTTGTGTGCAAGCCTGAGAACCACAATGTGGCAGAAAGCACCTGACCCCTGAAAATTGTCCCTGATTTTTACAGGAGCACCATATCATGTGCCGCTCATGTGCATGTGAGTGCAAGCATATGAATGCACACACACACATATACATACACATGAACACACACAATAAACCATGAATAACAAATATTTTCAAAAGATAATAATTACTGCACCCTTGTCCTCAGTTTCCCTGCTCATGGTTCTGTGAAATATGTCCAAGGTGTCACTCCAGAGCTACAATATCCTAAGTAGTTCTTGAACACTTCAAAGTAGAATGCCGCATCAAAAGCACTGCACTTGTAATCTCTTGAGCTACAAATAGTTTACGATGGCCCTCTGAGCTTCACAGCTACCCTATCTGAAGGCACAGATGTAGGGCATGTCCATCAATGAGGACACTTGCACAGCATCCTTAGAAATAGGCAGCAGCTCTCATCTTAGCAGGTAATGTCTCCTTCCTTTCCATGCTACTCACCAGCCCTTCTGTGTGTGAAAATGGTTCTTTTTAAATTGGATTCTTGGGCTGGAGAGATTCTCACAGGTTAAGATTTTGCCTCGCCAGCAGAAGGCCCTGAGTTCAGATCTCAGGTCCCACGTAAAATCTCCAGGTGGAAACAGCGGCAGCCCACACTTCTGGCCCTGGTGGGTGGAGCCTGGGAAATCCCAGAACAAAGCATGAAGGCGGTAGAAGCAATCCAGGATGATCCCCGAAGTCACCCCTTGGGCCTCCACAGGGACACACAGTGTCACACACACACAATGAATGGATGAATAAATACTTAAAAATTAAATTGGATTCCTATCAGCTAATATATATATATATATATATGATGTTATACATATAACAACAGTATTTAAGCACATTATTAGCTCTGTGTAACAAATTCCTAAGGACCTTTCTCTCCTCTCTACTTCCAAGGGGGTAACCACAATCTCGCTGATGTTTATCATTTCCAGCCATGCTTTGTACTTTTTACTAGATGTGTGTCCATAAACAAAGACAAAATTCTTCGAGTGAACCTAAGATTGTAACATGCCCTTCAGATGAGTGGATTCTTAACTGGGGTAGAGAGTTTATAACCTTATAAAACATCAATGTTTCTCCAAACCAGATGATATCTGGGAAGAGTTTCCTTCCAAGTAGCCTACCAAGCCAAGGATCATTAAGTCTGTCCCGGGAGAAAGCCACAAGCGTATAATTATTTCAACTCAGCAGAGGAGGGGGACGGCATAGTTTCAAGAAAAGAACAACAAGCCAAATTCACATTCAAATAAATCCAAAGAACTAAGGAAATTCCCCAGTAACTAAGACAAAGCTGGTCTGACACGCAAAATCATTAAGCGACTCCATCTTTTCTTGGGATATCCAAGTTCTCTGATGAGCACTTCAAACCATCTTGAATGCCCAAGTCCCCGTGGGCTTGCTCCTTGGCTCTGAGTAGCCCCGATGAGCCCCCCATGCACCAGGTTGGTGTCTCAGAAGCTGATACTGATATTTTGATGTCTGTGCAAGCGAATTCCTAGGGAGATGCTTCCAAGAGAAAATTCAAAACGGGATAAGGGAAGCTGGATGGGCAGAAACCTGATCCCGTGGTAAGTAGGGACGCTGGAGAGTTTGTGCTTCCTCAAAACTGCCCCCATTATGCTGGACAATGAGAATTGTTCTTTCAAAGCTGCAGCCCAACAGTCATAGACTGTGGACAATCTTAGAAGTGGAGCCTAGGGCTGGAGAGGTGGCTCAGGGGTTAAGCCTCTGCCTTGCAGGCGGAAGGTCCTGAGTTCGGATCCCACATCCCACGTATAGACGCCAGGCGGAAGCGGGGGCGTCCTGCGCTTCTGGTCCTGGTAGGGCGGAGCCTGTGAATCCCGGGGCGGAGGAAGTGAAGGCGTCCATAGTGGTTCCCGAATTCGTCCGTGGTTCTACAGACACGCGCCCACACATACATACACACACATGCACAATTGAATAAAAAAAATTAAAAAAAAAAAAAAAAAGAAGTGGAGCCTAAACCCACAGGAGTTCTGTTCTTTGCAGCTCCCAGGAGGTTAAATCAGTCTCCTTGTCCATTCAGCTTTGTGTCACTGGAGGCAAAAGCAGGTGGAAGTCAGAAGTCAGACACAGATGAATGAGTGATCAGAGGGTGTTGGGCGGCATAGCAGTAGTGTGTGTGATACAGAAACAACTACTGGGGCTGAAAGATCAAGGCGTTTTGGTAGTGATAAGATAACTGAGATAAGAGATGACTGGAGAACTTTAGAAATTAGCATCACCAGACTATGAAAATATTTAAACCACTACAGAGTAATCTCTGTGTTATAGCTACCTTTCTTTCTGCTGCTGTGAGACAGCACTGAGTCACAAAGAGGAGTTAGCTTAGGGTTCCAGCTGGGAGATGCATAACACATTAAGGCAGGGATCCCATAGTACAAAGCATGACTTGGAGGCAGAAGCTAAAAAACAGATTCAGGTCACAACTGTCATCACAGAGACAGAGCAAGAGTAAACTGTTAGCCACCCAACTACAAGGCCCACCCCCTGTGTGTGATGTCTTCCTCCAGGAAGGCTCCACTTCCTCAAAGTTCCAGGACCTTCCCAAATATGAACAACAGCTAAGGATTCGAATACATGAGCCTATGGGACACAGCTCACGTACAAACCATGGCAATTTGCCGGGTCTCACAGTCACAGTGGGCTAGACAACACAACTAAAAACTATCCTGCCTCTTCTTTGCATACATACACCGTCTTGTCATTTCATTTCACTCATCACGCCAGTGTTTATGCAATCATATCCTGAAATTACCTTGGTGACGTACTTCACTTTGCACATGGGGGCCATCTCCCAGTGACAGAAGGATAAACCAGCAGCATCAGCCCCTTATCCATGGACACACTGCAAGAGGGCAGCTAGGCACTGGCTCACTTCAGCAGTTTGCATGTTGTCAGCACTCAGCTTTCCCCTGTCAACAGGACACAGAGAGTCTAGTAAAATCCAAACCAAATCTTTGGAAGAACAGAGAGTGCCCGTTGAAGGCCAATATGCTAAGGCAGGAATCTTGAATTATGACCATACATGAGTAGAATAAGATCCTCACCTATTTGCCATCCAGGGGATGTTGGAACAGCCACTTCTGGTAACTGAGAAATAGGGTGAGGTCACAAGGAAGCTCCCATCGAAATGTTCTGGGAAATGTCTGTGCAAACTCATAAGCTGAATTACATTGAATAGTCATTTTAAATGTGCATAAGCAAATTGGTACACCATGACTAGAAGCCACTTTATGGAAAGGGGAAAACATCGCTCTGTAAGAGATATTGAGTCACAAGCCTAAGAACTCCATGGTATCTCAGGGAGGAGAGAAAAGGCCTCCAGTGGAATGAAGCAAAGCACCTCTTAGCTATAATTCTGGCTGCAGTTGGTCACAAGTGTTTGCAGCATGGTCGAAGTATTATGTCCTGAACTGAACTGAGAGGACTAGAAGCAAGCACATAAGCCTAGTATAAATAACGCCGCAGCTGGCCGAGGGCAAGAAGAGACTGAACAACAGGCCACACTGAAGTGGTTCTGCCCTGTTCTCTAGCTACATTCACTGAAGCGCGCTTAGTCTTTTTGAAACACGTGAAATACACAGAACACTGAGGCATTGATGCCAAGGTAACCACACTCCAACCACAATTAAGTCCGTGCACTTGCATCCCATTTGTGATAGTACATATTAGAAGTATTCTGGGTTTATGTTTTTGAAATTGTTAAGAAATTGTCTCCTACTTAAAAAAAAAAAAGAAATCCTCTCCTATCATAATATGATAAAAATCTTTCCTGTGGTCCCTTTCTAAGCTCTTAGTATTTGACTTTTTTTTAAATTTTGGTGTTGAATCTGTCTGTAGTTTGATTTTTTTTATATTGAAAAAGGATTATAGCTAGCTAGCTACTATTTCTCAATCATTCATCTATGTATCATCCATCTATCCTGTCTATCATTTATCAATCCTACAACTATCCATCCATCTATCCATCATCTATTTGTCATCTGTTATCTATCAGTCATCCATCCATCTAGCTGTCATCTCTCTATCATGTATCATTTATCTACATCTATATATGTATAATCTATCAATCATCTAACATCTACCAATCATCCATCCTTCTGTTAATCCATGTACCTATCTGTCTGCCTGTCTGTCTCATAGAATTGCTTTTCAGAGTCTTTTTTCTCTCCCAGTGATTTTCATTGCCTTCTACTTTCTTCCCTGAGGAAGTCTGTACTAAGTCCACGTCCTTTGCCCATGGTCTGTTTATTTCTGCATCATTGCCATTCTGTCTGCATGTCCAGACTTAGGAAGCTCTGCGTGAGATAAGCCAAATCCTTTTTCACTTGTCTTATATTCTTAGGGTGATTTTGACATTTTTTTCAGGCAAGATTTCACTGGGTACTTTGCTTTTCAAACAAAACAATTTCATGGGAAGTTTGTAAAGTTCTACTGCGAATTTGGTTGGGATTTCATTGTAAATATTAATTTAAAGGGAAGACGTTACTCTCTCTATAGGATTAATCCTGCAGCTGAAAAAATATATTTGCTTCCATTTGCTCATAATTTTTAAATATGTGTATAGAATATGTATATATACATGTCTATAGGTGTGGGCACAGGGTGAATGCGTATGAGAATGGGGGTATGTTGCTCATGAGTGCATGTGCATTTGAAGATTAAGGATATGTGGAGAATGAGCCTAGATTCCACTTTGTTGCTCTGAGGCTGGGTCTCTAAACCCAGAACTGAACAATAGAGTGAGTCTGACTAATGAGTTTGCTCTATATATTCCCTGGCTGTACCTTCAAGGACTGGAAATACAGAAAGACCACCACACCTGTGCACACATAAGATCTAGTGATACAAACTCCAGTCCTTTTGCTTGTACAGCAAGCACTTTAACTACTGAGCAACTTCTCAGCCCCTACTCACCTTTTTCATGTTTTCTTAGTGTGAAAGTTTAGACCTATCACGTTCCCTATCTCTTGCTACAGTTAGTCATGGTCACATTATCCTTACTGATGTTAAAAGCACTCTGTTTTCAACTTACATTCTAGTTATTGTTCACAGATAGAATTCCATTAATTTTTGTATGTTGATCAGTTTGGTAACCCCTCTGCTTGTCTATACAAAAAACAATAATTGAATAATAAAAATGTCTTTTTTTATTTCTGATACTTACCTATCATCCTTTCCCTCTCTTACCACAATGCCTCAGCCCTACTAATCAATGTAGGAATATTAGAAATACTGCTGATGAATATACTTTTCTTAATCTTAATAAGATGCTACTACAAGTTAGCCACTAACAATTATGTTTTCTATAAGTTTTTAATGGTATCTATCCTTTAATCAAGAAATTTCACTGCTGCTTAAAATTTACTAAATTTTACATTGAAATTACACATTGAATTACACATTGAAGCTTACCAACACCTATATTTTATTATAATCTGTTTGAATTGTTTATTATAATCTGTTTGAATTGTTATGTAATTTTTATCTTTAAAATATTTACGTCTTGAAATGATACATTTCAGAGGTTGAAACCTTCTTGTATTAATGAACTAAAATTTTCTTTATCACAAATATAAATTGTTAATGTACCCTGCTGAAATTTTCTTTATTCACATTTTCTTTATGATTTGGGCAATTATGTTTTCAAGTAAAATTGTTTGATTGTTTTCTTGTATTATTATTGACTGTTGGTGGAATGAGGTAATATTAATTTCCTGACTTAATTTGAAAATTTTTTTTTCATCTTTTACTATTTGAAAAAGATTGTTTATTATTTTTATCTATCGCATTTTGATAAAAATCCAACAGAAAGTCATCTATATGTTATGGTTTAAATATCTAGAAGTATAACTACCAATTTTGCATATTAATAATTACAGTTTTATTTAAACTTTGTATTTCTTCTTTACTTGAATAGTGTACATTTTATTTTCTTAAATAATTGTCCATTTTTTAATTTATTATATTATTTTATTAATATATTGTTATCATAAAGTTAATGTTGAATATCAATGCATAGTTCCTTTCTTCTGTAATTGCATAAATCTTTTTCAAAGTCAGCATTATTAATTTACTATGGCATTTGCATAATCTTTCATGCTTGTTATTCACGCAGCTACCATTGTCTGCTGGCATTCTTTCACACAATTAGAACTCTTCTGTGTTGCTGGGAATCAAACCCAGGGTCTTGTACATACCCTGCAAGTACCACTGATCCAGGTTCTCAGCCCCAAAGCCAACTTTTGATTTCTGTTGATATTCCTTTATTTTTTCTTGTTCTCATTTATTATTTCAAATTCTATTCTTATAGTTCTTTGGGTTGATTCTGATTTTTTCTTTGCTTGTTTTCCTCCAAGTCTTTTACTTGAGGTTTGAAACTTCTATTCTTTTGTGTAGCATGGGTTTCTAATGCTACATGGTGTCCTTCATGCCTATGGGTTCATCTGCTTGTCACTGACTTCCATGTTATAGGCTCACAGCCTTTCATCTTTCAATATCCTCACATTTTCTGATTCCTACTTTTACTTTTAGTTATTTAGAAGTGTATAGATTCACTTAAACTTCCAAATATACAGGAAAGGATTGACTTTCTACTTCTTCCATTATTTAATAAGGTCTAAGCATTTAGAGATAACATGTAGCTAGTGTTCATAAACATTTTCTGTGGGCATCCAGAGAATGAATACATATTCATTACTACAAACACTGGGTCTAATGTATACTGGGCCATGACTGCATGCTCCATCAAACTTGATCGTCAAATTAGGACATTTGAGTAGAATCTGTAATTTTCATAAAAGTACCACTAAACATAAAAGTTCTAAATTTTATAATGCATTAATATTTTATGTGTTAAGATATTTATTACTTTCTACTTATAATTCCGCTGACTTTGGGTCTATATACCAATCCCAAACATTTCAATTACTTTCTATATGTATTAGTACTGATAATTTCATGAACTACAAGAATATTGCCAGTTCGTTCCCATAAATTCAACTATATATTTGCAACAAATTTAAAATTTAATCTAAATCTTCTCAGTAATTGTACCAAGATTTTTCAAGTGTTTTTCTTTTCCTTTGTCTTTCTTTCTTTTGTTTCTTTCTCTTTTTTTTCTTTTTCTTTCTTCCTTTTGTCTATCTTTCTTTAATTTATTGTATTTCCAGAGGCAAGTAAGTAACACTTTGTAACAAAGCCTGATCTTATCTTATCTCTGGGATGTCCTTTATGCAAGTATTTTAAATATCCTATACCGGCCTGCAGGGAGGAGGTTGTAAGTGGAAATATAAAAGCTTCCTAATCTGCTGACATAAAGTCTCCCCAAATGTAGTAGAGCAGAGCACCACATCCACTGTGCTGGTGAAATAGCAATTTCTGCTTCGCAATAAGAGCAGAAATACTGTAGGAAATATGTTTGGACATAGCACACATTTAGAATTCCATCTCCTACAACTTCTAACCTAATTAGCTCATGTTTTAATAAAAGGATACTCTTATGAGACTTCTGCTGAGTTTTTCTTTTCATGCTTGCTAATTATTATACCTACAATCACATAATCAACCTCTTAGGTTGCAAGGAAAAACAAGGGTGTGAGTGGTTAATTGCAAATCCAAGGGGTCCATTGCTCTCATGCAATCAGGAGACCTCCAGCATGTTAAATTTTGTGCCTGGTTGTAGCACAAATCCAAATGGTCAAAGTTGTCCTTTTAAAGCTCATTTCACAAAATCACTTGTAATTGTCTTGAACTCATCACACCATTCTCTTTACTCTTTCAAAAGGCAAGAACAAAACAATGCTGCCATAGGATGGCTGTCACTGGCTGTCCTAATGAATTCATTCCTCTGCTTTGCAAGTTGGTCTATTGGGTCCTTCAATCCAAAAGCTTTAAAATGAAAATGAACTGGTAATAGATAAAGTCTGCATCCAGTTGTAATATTTTAATGCTATCATGCAATTCAATTACATCTTTCAGGCATAAGAGCTGTTTTCAGTGTTATTTGCTAATTTATCACACCAAATCTTAAATGGAAAAACAGTAGTTAGCTATAAACACAGAGTTAATGGGGTTCTCCCCACACTCGATCTAATGAGGCTCAACCCCTCCAATGAAAATAATTTAACAATATTTACTTAGATGATGAGCCTGGTTTTCTGTCTATGATGGTGATGAACAGCACTGTCAAAGTATGGACATCCTTCTGATTGGCATGGAGATCTCTGCCCTAGTCATTCCAGTGGTACAACTGACAGATGGAAGGGGGCAGCACTCTTTTACTTCTCTCATTAAACCTACTTAGATCTACCACATCAATTTTAGTCTTCTCTAAAAGAACCTCCTGGGACAGCTTTCAAAACTTTCAAAAGCAAATTATGCCATGACAAATACTTAAGATTTCCCAAATAAGTGTGATTTGTCCAAATCTATGGCCAGCACACTGACACATAATTCTAGAGCTCTCTTGCATGACCTTGAAAAGGGTTAATCTTCATGAAGACTCAGCTTCTCCATCTGCCAACTGGGGTTATGACCCACAGCCAATCCCCTGAAAGGATAGGGACTTTTCAGTGTGAATTGCACAAAGGAATGACACAGATGCTGTAATGCAGGAAGCTGAATTAACACTCAACAAAACCACAGTTTGCTATGAATCCACGCCTCAGTTGAATCTACAGCTGCACTCTTACAATGAGTTTGTTGACCTATGACTTGCTTTGTTTCTTGTTCACTATTTCACCAGCCACCCATTAAGAAGATTCTTTCGGTTGGGTATGTGAGTAGGATTTCCTAATATTCTCTGCAGATATTTCAACTGAGGGTTGAGGGCAGGCATTGTAGAATTGGCAATTCTAGAATAAGCTGTCTGTCATTCCACCTGATCTAAGATCACCTGTCCCAATGCTCTTGTCCTTCCTAGCTTGCATTTTCAGTTAAAGGCACAGTTTATTCACACTGAAGTGGCATAGGCAAAGACCAAAAGACATTAAGGAGATAGGGAAGGACCCTACTCATAAGTCCTGCTCTACTCTGGGCATAGCTTTTGTTTAATCTGGAAGACTTTATATTATTTCAAGTAATTTCTCAAAATCCAAGAACAGCTCCAATCTTGCTTTTCGAATCAATGCTGAGGAAGTCAGACAGAAACCTTCTGTACAAGTCTACCAAAACAATATAAATTTTTAAGAAGCATTAACCAATAACCTACACAGAGGATCCCAGAGAGGGGAAGAAAAGAAAAAAGAGCAACTACTCTGATATGCTCCTGCCAGAAGTCATAGGTAATTAAGCAAAATTCCCACTTCCAGGCATGTAATAACTTCACAATGAGCAATGTGTCAGAGAGGACCCAAATGCTTGTCCTGGGATTTTGTTTCCCTCCAGAATCTGATAGTAAGAGCCTATTGCTGAAGACACTGCACAATGAGGATCACAGAACTTGAAGAAAACAGACTCAGAAGTCTTCTCTTTACTGTCAGCTGTCACAATACCAGATGATATGATTCAGGCTGCTGGGGAAGAAAAGCAGTGTCACACAGCTCTGTGAATGTTGTAAGTGACAATAATAATCACTTTGGCAAGGGGTGGCCATTGGTACAATAGTGGTATGAATGTTATGGAGGTAACCACTGACATCTTATTAGATTGAAGTCTGTTTTTGAGCATGGAACACATGCCCGATACTGTAAATCAAGAATCCATGGAAGGAGAGATTATGGGACCTAAATGGGAACAAACTACTAGGGTTTAACTGTGAGTACTTGATAGCAAGCTGCCATCTAAACATTTATCATTGGACCAATAGATTAACCAAGCTCTCAATATGAAATCAAGAAGCATTATTTTGTAATGAGAGGTTTTTAATGTAGAGAACCACAACTGGACCAAATGCAGAGAATAAGTGACTCTGAACTGCTAAGTCCTAAACAGAATAAAGAAATCAGCCCAACATCAAGGTTCAGGAAACCATTTGGAAGAGGGAGCAATAAGAATATAATAATCCAAAGGTGGGGAGGAATACTGTTAGACAATGTCCTCTGGTCATCAGAGGCCTGCTGTACTTGAGAATTCACTACATCAATGTCCACTTCCATAAGACTTGCACAATATTGGCCTATTGGCATTTAACCATGGAAAGGGGAAGATCTCAAGAGACATTATACCTCCCTGAGAGACTATTGAAGGTTAATGCCAAGCAGGAGAAGGGGAGTTACCTTCCACCGTGAGTTATTTACTGATAGACCATCCATGTCCTAGCAGATGCTCAGACACTTGGCAGTATAAGCATCTGTATAAGCATCTCAGAGGAAGCCCAGGGGGCCACACATGTGAGGATATGTGGGAGTTGAAGGGAGGCTGGTTGGAAAAGTATGAAGTGGGACAGAAAGGGAAGGTAAGATTGGGAAGTAAACAGTGAAAACATATGCATTCATTGTATTTGTGTGACAAATGTGAAAGAATTAAAAAATATAAAAAGAAAGATACAAATAATTGATCTTGAGGGTCTAGAGAGATGGGTCAGCAGATAAAGTTCTTTCTGCACAAGCATACGGACCTATGTACATTCTCTTTATACTAGAGTGCATGATTTCCCTCGGGCTGCTTTGGACACATGACATGCATTTTCAAAACCACTGCTTTCTAGAAAGGAAAATGTAGATAGTTAACTTCATGCTAGTTTACATGGGATTCCAGCACCCATGTAAATGACTGACATGATGGTGCACACCTGTCATCACAAAACTGGGGAGGCAGAGACAGGGGACTCTTGGAGCTTGTTGACCTGTCAGTGTAGTCAAATCAGCAAGTTTTGGGCTCAATAGGAGTGCTATCTCAACAAATAAGGTGGAGAGGCATGAGAAGGATACATAACATCAACCTCTGACTCCGCCCAACTCACACACATGCGTGTACACCCGAACATGGATGCGCACTTACACATAAGAATCAACGTTGAAAAAGCTTCCCGATGAGATTAAATTGCTTTTTATTTATTCAGAACTTTTCGGAGATTTCATTCTCCTTTACTTAGGAAATATTTAAGTCCTATGATTAGAAACAAAAACAAAATTTCATAATAAACTAAGTAAGGGACTAAAGACTTGGGGCCTTATAAGTAGGGTGTTTAGACTGATCATGTGAAATGGACAGCGCCGGCCTCCAAAAGGATGAGCTATTCCTATTTTGTAGTCAGGTATCAGAAGAAGAGAATCCTCCATTACCTTTTGAATCATACAACATAGGGCAGGGAACATCTCTGTTCCTTATTCTGTCAGAAACTAGCATGAAGTTAACTATCTACATTTTCCTTTCTAGAAAGCAGTGGTTTTGAAAATGCATGTCATGTGTCCAAAGCAGCCCGAGGGAAATCATGTACTCTAGTACAAAGAGAATATGATGGATTCATGTTCTTGTTCTCACTTCTGTATTCTCCTTTCTGCCCATAAATATCAGCACCTAAACATCCCAGGGTGATAAAAGTCTGTTTCTGTACTTTCATTAAGTAATCTACTAAATCAGCAGTCCTGTCTAGCTCTCTGCAGAAATTCATGCTCTGATAAACTGGGAACAGTTTATGGTTGTTAATCCTGTAACTCTGATATGTTCGTAATGATTGCACTTCTCCTCGTGAGGAAATCACCACCACCTTACTGTGCTCAATGCCATGTCATTATTTACAGGATTACTTTCTAACTAAGTACATTACATTTTGGCTATTCCTTTCATAGCACGTACATTTTTAACAGACACAATGCTACCAAAGAAAGGAATAACTTTCTTTTCATTTTTTCCTTCCCACAAAATAAAGCAAAACTAGAAGAATGTATATTATGGTCTATGTGAGAGGCTGACTAGTGTTAATATTTCAGTACATTTAGAAGAAAATAGAGACCAAATGTTATGCATGTCTTACCCAACCTACTCCATGAGCATTGGTCTGGGCTACAAGGTCAATTGTATAGAATACAGAAAATGCAGAGTAAGAGAGAAGGTTCTTCTTTCCAGGAGGTTACCTGTTCTGAGAACATACAGACAAGAGGAGGCTCACACAGTCCCAGATTCAGCAAGGGGACCTCCATGGAAATATCAGGGAAAGGCACATTTCAATCAGTTATCAATGGAATTACTAATAGCATCTTGCTTAAGCTGTGGAAACCTTGCTTCTTAACTAGAGGAATCCTTCTAGAGACAAATCCAGGGTACACAACATTAAAGTGAGGGAAGACTGAGCTCCCCAAGCCAAACTCTCAGAATAAAAGAAAGGAGAGGAATCAAACACAGTAGCAAATCCCCATTGACACAGAAGGAACAGAGAGAATTAGTTAATCTGGGGAATCATTTCAACTGCACTTTGGCTCAAGGATAAACCTTCTTCAGATGGCAGAAGGGAGTTGCTACGAAGATTCCTAAGAATACCCTTTGATTAACCTCTCACCTCCTCCCAAAGCTCCTCACTGTTCAACAACTATCCTAATGATCCTTTTCCCCATCTTCTCTGGCCAAAAGTCCTCTGGCTCTCTTTTTTCTAACTACCTTCTCTCTTTCATCTCCCCCCCCCACAGCTTATCTCTTTCATTTCTTGCCTACCATTTGAAGCAAATTCAGCTGAACAATTCATTCCACAAATATTCTTACAATCTCATGCTCCTCACAAAGCAAACACAGAGCCGTGACCCATTGCAACAAAATGAAATATATCTAGTCAAAAGCTACTATCTCTCAGGTATGCTATCAGAAACCGTGTTTCATTCTGTCATGGTTTTCTTTTATCAGAGAAGCCTACATTTATTCACTGACTTACTTGTGTCCTCAGAAACTCGTTCAACAAATATTAATTAATGTTTTTTATTTGCAGAAGAATTCTACTCTATCTGCTTTAGAAAAGAAAGTAGTCGAGACAATCAATGTTCCCAGTGTTCCTAAATTGATAGCCCTTTGGGGAAAACTGACACCTAAACACAACCCCACAGAGAGTGCTACTCAGAATAAGTACAGAATCCTCTCAAAGCACAGAATGAAAGGCTTTGGTTTGTTTGAACAGAAAAGGAAGCTTGAAAGTCAAAAGTCCAATTGAGGTGGTTATTGGATGATGAATACATGCTTCCAAGATACAATTATAAAGCTCACATGTGCCATAGATTGGGCTTAGCCCTTTGTACCCATTATCTCAGTTACTCCTCACATGACCTCAGTTAGGAAGATGTTTTCATTGTCTTTTTGTGACAGATGCTAACACGAGCTTAGGAAGGTGAGGAACATGCCCAAGAGGGATGCCAGGAAAGAGAACAGAGCTGCAACCACTGTGAAAATGCATGAAGAATTGGGGGGGAGATGTGGTTTCTTGTGATGAGGATAAAATAGAGGAAAAATTACAATGGAAGAAAATGAGCCTTATTTTGGAAAAGATACATCAGGTGTTTGATATAAATCAATTAGGCAGCATGAACCATTTGAAGAATTTTCCCTGTTCTCTGCATTGCTTATGTTATGAAGACATATATACCCCAATCTCTATACACCTATTGCTTTACTGTCTGTTCTTCTGGTTTATTAGCATGGAAGGACAAAAGGACAAAACACAATGTCCTCATGTAATGCATGTGCTTGACTTATCCTGTAATAGCTATTCCTTTGGAAGACATGAGAGTTTTCACATCTGCAATAGCAAAAGTTGTGATAAAGAAAAGAACTATAGTCTCAGATTCCCGATTAAATATTACCTTTAGCAGTAAAGAAAGTACCCATTCTTCACACCAAATTATTTTAAAATATTTTTAAAGCAAATATTATTATTGCAAAATAATGGGAAATTCTATACATACATACATACATACATCATAATTTGATCATGCTTACTCATCTCTC
This sequence comes from Typhlomys cinereus, assembly GCA_023101885.1. NCBI lineage: Eukaryota > Metazoa > Chordata > Mammalia > Rodentia > Platacanthomyidae > Typhlomys > Typhlomys cinereus. The sequence continues at coordinate 956,991 of JALPQD010000111.1, read as the reverse complement.
ATTCTCTCCTGAACCACTTCTTTTCTTACAGCCCCTTCCATTTTTGTTTACTTCTTATTTCTAGATTTTACAAGTAAGTTTATATCTGCCTTAGAAAAAGTTCTATTCAGCAGATAACTTAGTCCATTTTGTACTGCTACAACAAAACACCTGAGCCTCGCTCTTTATAAAGAGATTGATGTTGGCTCACAGTTTTAAAGACTGGAAAGAACAAGCTGAAGAACAGCCACATCTGCCAAGAGCTGCATACTGCCTCAGAGAACAGCAGACAGCATCTGGTGTCAGGAATCCCCACCAGGGCAAGACTGAGAAGAGACACTGTGAAAGAGACCAAGCATATGAGGTGATCCCACTTTATAGCAACTTGCTCTCAAAGTTGGCAAGCCACACCTGGGAACTAAGTCAATAATCCAATCCTTTTATGGAGCTTACACCAGAGACCAACCATGGCAAACCATGACAGAACAAGCAATGGTTCTTATTCTGGAGAACTCCCCCCCCTTTTGCCCAATGTCATTTGGATGGAATATTTCCAGGCAAGAACATTCCATTTGGCATCCACAAGCTTCTCTGAGTCTTGTGTCCATGTAGGAAAGATTCCCAAGTGTGGCCAACCAAATGTTGAGTTAAAGGACATGGGCACTCCATTTTTGACACAGAAGACCATTTTGTTGGGTATTGCACAAGCTTACACAGTTTCAAGTTGAAAACTTCCAGCGTAGAAACACATCTAGGCCAAGTGGATATCATGGACTCTTAATTATTCATGCTAATGAATATAAAGAACACATACAAATAAACAATTTTCATTTGACTGATTAGCCTTCTGAAGGCCCTTTTTCAAAATATAAATGAGGGCATTGTGAACATCTACTGTGATGTATATAGCATGAAAGAGAAAGAAGAGAGGGAAACAAGGAAGACGAAACACACAGAGGAAATAATAGCAACCCTCCTCCCAAATAAAAGGTGCATCTGACGTGGGTGTCCAAAGCCCGCTGGGAATACAGGCAATGGAGAGAGTGTCTCCTGACTGACCTTATGTTTTCTTTCAGAACGTGGTAATAAATAGAAAAATTGATCTCTATGTGGATGAAGCTTTTGCTTTTTTTCCACAAATGTAAGTGAAGCAAAATAAATGAATCATCTACAAATTGAAATGAGTAGAATTGATACTCTGCCTGTATCCTAGAGTATTTGGGCAAATAAACATATCACCACACTTGAAACAATAGCTCTGTATTTAGGAACAATTTGTATTTTTCTGGTGTTTTTTTCCATCAGCTAAAGTACATCTGAATGCAAAGCGAAGAAGCCTGACAGCTGATCTTGAACTCACAGCTCTTCTTCCCTGGCCTCCCTAACCTGAGATTATAGATCTGTATCACTAGGCCTAACCAAAGTAATATGTTTGTAACAATAGGCACACCATTAGAGGGTCATGATCCCACATGATGTCATGTAACTGAATGTAGGATCCATAAGACATTTGGAAACAGTAAATGGCCTTTGAAAGATACAAGAAAAGAAACCAAAAATTATTCCAGAAACACTCCTGGGTTGACAAACACTTTAATTTAAAAAAAAAAAAGTCCTGTCAATCAACCAGTTTTGCTTTCTTTCTTTTTTCCTTTCTCCTCTGAGTTATTAGTCACAAAATCCCCAGTTCAGAAGAAGTAGAGACAAGACAAACTCAAACTCAAATGAGTCTGACAATCTAATGCTCTTAATTAGCCTGGGCTTTCATTATACATCCTCAGGAAAGAATCTGGTCTGGTTAAAATGGGTACACTTTTACAAACTTTGTACTTAGTGCTGGAGATTAAATTTGATGACACCGGCTTTGCTACTGAACTAATCTCAAGCCTGCTTATATGTTGCTATTCTGGTTGGTGGGTTGGTATTTGTCTCCTTTTTGAGATGGGGTCTCACTACTTTGTCCAGGCTGATCTTGAACTCACAGCCCTTCTGCCCTGGCCTCCCTAACCTGAGACTACAGATCTGTGTCACTAGGCCTAACCAAAGTAATGTGTTTGTAACAATAGGCACAGCATTAAAGGGTCATGATCCCACATGCGGGTCATGTAACTGAATGTAGGATTCATAAAACATTTGGAAACAGTAAATGGCCTTTGGAAGATACAAGAAAAGAAACAAAAATTATTCAAAGCAGACACATCATTAATCCAAGGTGTTTTGGGTAGCATTCACCACATTAAGGTGTGTGAACACACAACACACTTGGTTCTGAACACACAACACACATGGCAGCTGAACCACATGTCCCATCACATCACAAAAGATCAATGATCCATGTCTGAACAACTTTGCCTCAGATCTCAAACTTTTGCATTGCATGAATTGCAGTGTTTTACTGCATGCCCAAAGTTTTCTGCTGTTATAGAAACATAATGGTTTCATTACGGAAAACAAAGACATTGAATATTTTCCTACTGTCATTCCTCAGTATTATTAAATTAGTACCTTTGGATTTGATTGTGTTAGGATGCTTGGTTTTCAGCATTGCTGTTTCAGTTGCTGATTTGATTTTCATTAAAAAATGTTAAATGAATTTTGGATTAGGATTAGGGAAGAATTTCTGAAATTTTCTAAATACCCTAAACATTCTTTGCCATTTTGTACTATATATTTGGATAAAACAGCATTCTCTGCATTGACAATCAACTCTGGAAAATTTGAGGATGTTCTACATCTTTCATATGAAAAAATCAGCTAAGGACTGGCAAGATAGGTCAGTGGTAAGTCGCATGTCTGTGAATCTGACAAACTGTGTTTGATCTATAGAAACCCATATGGTAGAAGGAAAAATTATCCTTTGACCTGTATCCATGAATAACCCTCCTCATTCTCTTTCTAATAAATTAATAACTTAAAAATTCAACCAACGCGTACTCCTTTACATAAAAATAAGCAAGCACTTCCATCTCATCAGAACACAAATTTGCTTTTGTTTTAATGAATTGTAAAAGTGTATGCATATAACAAATAATTATTTTGAAATGCATTTCACTAGCATTTATTATTATTAGATGTTTGATTTGATTATATACATGCCCAGGGTCAAGCAAGATCACCAATGGAAAAAGTTTAAGAGACTGTAATCTAAAAGGTAAGAGACTGTAATCTAAAAGGCCATATACTTATGAGTTTTATTGTGCATTTTCTTATTATGTTTGGTATACCAGCAAAGCTAGTCTCCAATTCATGATCCTTCTACCTTAGCCTACCTTACAGGTGTTTGATACAGGGCCATCCTTACAAGGTCTCAGACTTTAATTAGAACATTTTACTCTTCAGGTAGGAAAAGTAAAAGACCAGGATATAACCAAAACAGTATTTGACTCTCTCATGTATATGTTTCATTTATTCATGTGTTTTTATTCATTCAATTAATTAAAGTAATTCTTTATAAATGTTCATTCATTGAATATATATTTATTGTGCACCTATGGGCCAGACACTATTTAAATCTAAGTATGTATTATGAAGGAGACACTCTAGTTCCCTAGAGCCTATGATAGATGGAATAAAAAAAAATCATTATCCTCTAGAAAACTTTCCTTAATCCATCTTATTGATTACTAGCTGAAGTTACCAAGCTTATTGTTGATTTGGTAAACATATCACAATCTATCTCTCTTATCTTTCAAGGACCCTGGAATAATCCTGATCTAATGAGTCAGTTATTTGGTCATTGCTGAAATAATCATGCCACTTTGAACACCACACAGAAGGAAAAATGGATAGGGAGGAAAGAGAAAACTAATTGTAAATCTCATGTCTGCACTACCAACTCCAGAAACTTAAATAAATAAGCTAACCATTTAATCCTTAGATATTAAATACAACTAGAGAAAGGAATAGATGTAGTTTAAACATGTCAAAAATAATTCATTAAGCACCTAACATATTGGAGTCCTCCTATTCATTTTTTCATATTACAATATAGTTTACTGAAACTTCATTGTCTTTGTTCTTACTTGTTATTATTGTGTGTATGAATGTGTGTGTGTCAGAAAGAAAGCGAATGTGCCTATGTGCATATGTATGGGATAGTATCACAGTTCACCTGCATTGTTGCCAATAAATTTACAATGAAAGAGCTTAAAAGGAAAGAAGAGGTTTTTATTTTCTTTTACCATTATCTGGTCATAGTTCTTACTCTAACTTGGCTAAAGAGTCCACACCAATACCAAGGACTAAGAGAACAGGCCACACCATATCCACATAACAGCTAAGAGAGAGATAATCCTTAGTGGCCAGACCAGCATGCCTCACAAAGTATACAGAAGGATGCCAATTCTTTACCCAGTTCCCTCCATCTTATTCATCTGCCCTGGATCTAGTCCCACCTACCATGAGCTGGGTCTTCAATCAGACAATCTCCTCAGGTTTGCTTAAGGCCTCATTCAAATAGTAATCTGTCCAGAGCTCGACCCTCAACCACTAGGTTGACACCTATATTGAACTATGGCAGTGTGTATGCCACAGCACATGTGTGAAGTTCAGAGAACTACTTTGTAAAGTTGGTTCTCACCTTCCACCTTTACATGTGTTCCAGGCATCAAACTCAGGCAACCAGACTGAACTCCTTTATCCATTTATTCTCCAGTGAGCAAACTGAAAGTAAATGATGTTAGCTTGAACCAAGCTACACAGTTACTAATTAGTATAGATTTAGTTTGAACACAAGTGATCTCACTCCATTTCAAGACCAAGACAGATGATTACAAAAGATTTTTCCGATTCAAATATCGTCTTCCTGATATATTTTCAAGTTCTTTTTCACTTCTCATTTACAAAGAGAAAACTCTTCAGCTAAAGTTGACTTCTTGCTATCTCCTACACATGCTTTCTTTTTTAATATATATATGTATTTATATATACCTTCTTTTCCCTCTCCTTTTTAGATCATTGAGCAGATAATCTCTTTTACTCTGTACTTCTCCTAATAGGCATCTCTCTGTATCTTTCCATTCATGGAATGCAAGATATTTCATATTTAAATATTAGCTAGATTGGATGTGTGAAGAGTCAGTCATCCTGAAACATACCCTGTACTTTTTTTTTATCAGTTGTGTGTGTGTGTGTAGAACCACGGGCGAATTCGGGAACCACCATGGACCTCCTCCACCTCCTCATTTACTCTGCTCCGGGATTCACAAGCTCCGCCCTACCAGGACCAGAAGCGCAGGCCGCCCCCGCTTCTTCGCCTGGCGTCTATACGTGGGATCTGGGATCCGATCTCAGGACCTTCTGCCTGCAAGGCAGAGGCTTAACCCCTGAGCCACCTCTCCAGCCCCCTGTACTTCTTATATAAAGCAATATATTCAAGCTCCCATTATAGACAAACATAGCCAAAGTCTGAAGGGTTATACTGGAGAAGAATAGCAACAGGAGGATTTGGGGATGCGCCTAGCAAAAAAAATAAAATGTTCCAGGGATAAAAACATTGGGAAATTTACACCTGTCTCTGTCTCTTACATCAGAAATCAGAGTATTGAGGATATAAAAGTTTCATGCCAAGCCAGGTCATTGGGCTACTACTGAGAAAGAGGTTTCCTGGCTGGTTCTAAATGTACGTCCAGACCTGATTGTACTTTTACCAAATAATGACTCAGAATAAGACAAGGATCTCAAAATTGATCAATTATTGCATGGATTCCCATTTCAATCTTAATGGAAGTAATACTTGGAAAGTTCCAAATTCCTTAGGATTATAGCATAGAGTTGGAAGGGAGAGTAATGAGTAGAAAAAAGTGCTCTACCATGTTTACTTCATAGCTGCTACTTATCCTTCATGAGATGGTTTTAAAAACCCACCTATTGAAGCACATTGTTATCAATAAGCTTAAGGAAAAAACTAGGAAGATTCTAAAGAGCTCTAAATCTCTGTCCTTCATGCTACTCATAGCCAAATACCTTCTGGAATAATAAACCTTTAAAAAAAAACTCTGCTGTTTTCTCAGATCCACCTCAAATATCAACTGTTCCATGAAGTGTCTCTTGATTACCCAACCTTAAACAGCTTAGATCCTTCTTATCATTCTTTCTTTAGCTACATTCCTGACATACTCTGTCTATCTCTGTCTTTATCTCTTGAGCATGTCTCACACCAGAGTCCTTTTCCTTATGATCAATATCTCCCTGTTGCCTTAATCCTGCACACCCTACAAAGAGACACTGAAACTCTGACTGCAGAAAGAATGTCTGTTAGGTCTTCCCAAGGTGTCCTGCCAAATAGTCCCCTTTACTCCATCTGGATTGAGAGCTAAATTAATATACATAAATCAAAGAATGCCAGAAAGAAGACAAAAAATAGCATTTGAATTTCTGATGAGGGTAAAATTATAAGCAGTAATTTTGTTAGAGCCATAAGAGTCCTCTAAGTGACCCACCTGGCTACCATTGAGTTGGATCTGAACAGCCCACCTGGTCACCTCTACAGTGAGCAAACCATACCCATGCAGAGCACATCTGGAAAAGTACAGCAAAGTTGCCTACAAAATGCTCATTCCCCAGAGGAACAAGAGAGTAGGACTGAGTATGATAAATTTAGCAATTGGATCATTCAGTCTAACTTCCTAGAGGCAGTGGGAAAAGGCCAAAAGCTGTCTTATTCATTAAGGTTTCTAAAGGAGTTAAAGTGATAGACCATTTTAAAAGGGTATTTATTAGACTGGTCTCTGCTATGGTTGAGGCACTCCAAAGATGGCTGTCTGCACACTGAAGGGGCTAAGACATTGGCAGCAGCTCAGTCCATGAGGTTGGCTACCCGGAATCCCAATGTAGTCAGGGAAATGTGGAGGATTCCTGGAAAGATACTGGCCTTCAGTCCACATTGGAAGAATAAAGAAACTATGCTCTGGTGGCCAAGGAATATAGTAGCAGCACTGGCAGCAGAGCAACATTGGGAGCAACAGGGTAGATGGACTCTCCAGCAGGACATGAAGGCAACAAGGCCAGAAGGTGTTCTCTTGGCCATTCTTTTATTTGGGCTGCCACTGGACGGTTCCCATCTATTAAAAAAAATAGGATCAAGAAAATTTCTCATAGGTGTGCCCAGCAGCTCCTCTCTGGCTTTTAGGCAGTTTTAAAGCAGCCATTCTGGGAAGGTCTTTAAAGGTCTTTGAAGATCATCCTCCATTGCTGGAATTATCTCTAAGGAACATACCCCATTAATCTAGAGGAAGTGATTCTAATCCTTCACAGAGATAAGGTTGCCAACTTCCCCCAATTCCCTGTTTATGTATGGATATGGAGATGAGCCCTGCCTTTCAATAAACTGGACTAGAAGGTCAGCCACAAGAGCAAGTGGGCAAGAGCCCAGTATGAACAGACCAACGAAATACAGGGGCCCAAAAACTCCAATCAGCTCGCAGAAACTAGGAGCTAACCAAGAAGGAAAAGCCTCTTTTCCCTGGGCTTACCTAAGACTATAAATACTCCTGACCCTGACATCCAGACACCAGAGATGGAATCCATGAGTTCTTCTGGCCTCTCTGGATCCTCACAGACTCGAGGTCTGTGAGTTCCATTCCTTCTCTCCTCTAATAAAATCTGCCTTAATCCGCCTATACTGCTCTCCTGCTTCAATCCCCAAACATAAGAATGCGACATTTTTCATGCAGTCTATCAGATGGTTCTCTTGACCCTCATAGAATCCATGTACAAGTATTCCATTCTTTCTTTCCTCTAATAAACTTTTCTTTGATCCTCTTCTCATGTTCTGGTTTCATTCTTCAGTTCCCGAACACAAGAACCTGGACATAAAAGCCTCTTCACACAGTTTTGCATCCATCCAGGCAAATCAACAGCCAAGATTACCTATTGCAGCTATACCAGTAAATTTCTTCCACCTGGAAGGATGTCCAATGGAAAGGGAGTCACAGTCATTTATATTATCTTAGATCAATAAAATTAAGGTATGATTAACTAGACATGTTCATATTTGTTTAGAGAAGGATCTGTGGTCTACATGTACCTTCCCATCTCTAGTTTGATGAGATTTTCCATATCAATTACTGCTCTTTTGTTATCTCTTTGATAAACATTAACTAGGAGATTACAATTTGTTCCCAGGTATACCTGGGTTGCATTGGAAAACAGATAAATCAATCAACTTCTAAAACATACTATCTCCAAGTAGAAAATTCATTCTTCACTGTTACATCTGGCCATAAGAATTAACAGAGAATCATGTGGGTAAAGAAATCAAATGACCACATCGAGATATTCCAAGAATGAAATCCAGGGATGTATGCAAGACATAACATTCCAACTTTATCACACTTGTTATTTGGGGTGCTTTAAGGAAGATATTTCAGGAGTTAAATCTCTTGCCATGCAGGTATGACAATTGGAATTTGGATCCCAAAGACTTGAAGCAGCCCACCTACAATCCCAGAGTTCATGAAGAAGAGTTAATTCTTGGACTAGCCACAACAGTGAGTCTAAGATACAACAAGAGATGCCGCATCAATATACAATTATATAGGTCAATTATATAATTAATCAATTAAGGAAGCTAACTGACGTTAACCTCAGGTCTTATACCCATCCACCCAAACACATATGAACATACATAATACATATGTGCACACATATATACATATGTTTTTTAAAAATCCAAACTGATGTTGTGACATTCAAAATTTTAATAGAAACATTTATCTTGAAAATTCCAGGAAAAATTTAATATTTAAAGTTAAATTTCTAATACATTACAGTCTGATGGCATTGAAGTTCAAAGAAATAACATTAAAATTTAGTTCTTTTACCTAGCAAAATCAAATCCCTAAATTTATCATCTTCCATTTACCTCTATCTACCAGTGGTGTCTGCTAGTTTCCTTTAATGGATACATCCCACGCTATCTCCCTTAGCACAAGATGCCAAAGGCTTTGAAGTTATAATCATTCAATATCAAGCTCTCAGGAGTTTCATGTTTTGAAGTATCTAAGAAACTAGTGGGACTTGTGAGAAAATTCTCCCCAAACTTGGAGACATCTGATACTTAAAAAATCAGTGAAGATGCTCTTTCTTCTCTATCTATTTGTCTCAGCTTTAGGTCCACCAGACATTTGAAAGGGCCCAAAGCTCAAATCCAGTATCCACATAGGCCAGTTGAAGATCTGTATGTGCAAATTCCTTTTTACTGAAGCATAAGACATCCATAAATTGCTGTCATACACCAAAGTCCCTTCAGTACTCTCACCTAAATACTGACTGTATAACTATGAAAGCTCACCTATAGTTTTTGGTTCAACCTTCACAAACCACCAAAATCAAAAGACTCACATCCTCCTACTAAGTCTAAGATCAAAATCCGTACATCTTGGCCCACCAAGGACTCGACCACATCCCTCCTCTTTCCATCTTCTTATTTTAATTGCACTGGTGTAGTTGGTGCATATATGCTGGACAATGTGATATATAGATATACACATGTATATGTATGTAAATCCATATATAAACTATGGATTCCATGATTCTTACCTGAAAACAGCAACCCTGTTCCTTTTACCAAAAACTTATCAGGAAAGAGCCCGTGTAAGGCAATGTCAGCCACAACAGTTGCTTTATATGGGAAGGTGAGTTGCTAAGAAGAAGAATGGAATCTAGCCAATTATTCTTCCCAAATCATAAGTCCCTCAACTTTAGCAACAGAGAATGAGCTGCAGGTAGGAAGACTCTAAGACATATAGACTGGAGAGGAGGGGGTGATGTTCTCCACTGCAAGGTCCCGTGTATCCATCAAAGCACCTAGCAAAGTTCTCCTTCAATGGATGGTCGATATGCTTGTCATTTTGGCACAAAACAGAGTTGGGGGAATAAACCCTGGAATTCCCCCCCCCCGGCCTGTACTTTTTTTTTCTGTTTTATTGTCACTCTCACAGAGAAACCTTCCCAGGTGTCCATGAAGCAAACCCACCTGGAATGTCTATTAATTCTGAGATTCCTTCTTCCTCAGCACACAGGGTTAATCAAGGGATGACATTTTTTTTATTGAATTTAAGAGCTTAATTAAAGAGTCCTTTAAAATGAAGTTCACAATCATCATTCCTCACTCTGGCCCGGAACATGTTTCTGACCGGCTGTTCTCACCTGTTTCCTCCACATGGACTAATAGGAAATACCAGAAAAGCCTTTTGACCCAGAAACCTCCCTGGACTCACTGATTTTCCAGGTGGCCATGCACAGGCTTAGCCAAGGCTGAGCCGTCTTCATGTCTGCATAATTACAGAATGTTAGACGAGGAAAGACTAACACTAGCCAGTAATGTTCTCATTACTCCATTTTAAAGGCTCAAGTCTAGTCACATAGAGCCAGTAATATTCCTTCCACAGCTGCTGTGGTAATGTTCAGGGTGGGGCCAGGCCCTGTGACCCTGTGAATAGAATTCTCACTGCTCTGATGACTTCTTCACTGTCTTTGGACCAAGGACCTCATTTGGGTTCCTCTGTTCCAGTGATCACAGTGCCATGCATGAGAAATATTGCAACATAAGCTAAAACAATCATTGCTTCCCCCCCCCCAAGCTGTTTTCCAAGTTTCTTCTAGGTCTAGTGCTGGGGAAGTGCAAACATTCTCCATATAAAGCCACTTGACCTCTATTTGATTGAAAGCAACATCTGGTCTCCAGGCTGCCAGCCATGTTTCTTCTATTGAGAGGTAGCCAATTGTAGACAGATGTGACACTTCCTTAACACGTTGTGTTGACATCATTGACATACACCTTATTTGAACAATGGACAGATAGGCTGCTCAACACCTTAAAATCCCGAAGCAATTCCACCCTACTACAGCCCCAAAGTCATTCTCTGCACACGTTTTCACAGAGATGCAGAATGAGTCCAGATCCCATCCTGACCAGCCCCCATCATTTTTCTGCTCCATATCCTGCAACTTAAGCTCCAAGCACTCCCTTTCATACGATAAATGTGAATCACAGAACACAAAGCTAAAGTCATCTGCAAGTATATGGCTTATGAAAATAATGAATGCACCTTAAACTTCAGTCCATCTGAAAGACCCCAGACAAAACATTCTTACAGCTGACAAACAGTGAGTTAACTCTTATAGCAGGTCTCAGCCTTTCCTTATGCTCTTTCCTTTTTCTTAGCTCACCACATCCTCACTACCCTGAACCCAGTGAGGTACGCAGACAGATACTGTTACATCCAACTGCCAGAAAGAAACCTTCTATCCAAAACAGGAATGTGGTATAGTCAGCAAACTGTGGCAAAGCAGGTTCTGATGCTAATTCCCATGTTTACTCTCACAAAAAAAAAAAGAAAAACAAACAATCCCTTAAGAGTTATTAAGATAGCACAGAAATGCTGTCATCATTAGCTGCTTGACTAGTATTATTAATTACACAAGCCAGAACTGTCTCAGGGAAGTGGTTAGAATCGCTTCTTATTTTGTGAAATGGTAACACCAAACATGGTTAAACTACCTTCTGGATTAGTTCTATGCCTTAGCTCAGCTCGTTTCTCATTTTAGGAATTGTATCCATTCATTGCTTGTTATATGTCAGGAACTATAAAGAACACATTACATGAATTAACTTACTCGATTCCCAGCTGAGAAGGAAATTAGTATTATCTTTATTTGCAGATGAGTACAATCAAGCATAGCACAGCAGGAGAGAGGTTCTGACTCTCTCTCTCTCTGTCCCTAGGCCACCCTCTCTTCAGACTCACTGAAAAGTCTTTGATGCATGTGCTCAGGTTCAGTAGTCATTCAATGAACTGAAAAGGAACTTCTAAACCAGGCAATCATAAAAAACGTGAACTAGACTTACCCCATACGTTTAAGTTTTTCAATTCAAAATTTATTATTTTCAAGTCTTTCAAAACCATTCAACTTAATTTTTTCAAAAAACCCTGACATTTTTCTGCGGCACATATTCCAATGGCCTAAAAATTACAATAGCAAGTTTTAATGGTCTTAAGTATGCTTTGGATGAAACATGGCCAGATCCTGGAAAACATACAAATTAACTGAGGGTATCTGGCAATCCACAGGCATCAATAAGTATATGTGCAAAAAAGAAAAGGAAAACATCAGTTTGAGTGGCAAGCTGAGCAAACAAAAATTAATGTAACTTCTGCTACATCTTAAGCTGATATGTTATTGTGCAATTGAATATGCTATATCTCAGCATTCTGTTTACATATGGCACATCCAAATGCACCTAATACTGAAATTTTGCTGTTTCTAAATGAAAATTCATATAAGCAGGAGCTCAAACAAGTCCTCTAACTTTTGATTTATAATGTTAGAGAGAAAATGTTCTATAAGTTTATCAAAGGTAGATCAAAGGAAGAGTTAGCAACAGGGGGTGGGGGAGAGAAAGAGAGAAAGACAGAGAGAGAGAGAGAGAGAGAGAGAGAGAGATCCATGATTTGGAGTTTTTCATATCTGCATAGCTGGGAAAATGAGGGATGAGCTATACATTCATATTGAGAACATCTGCTAAGAATAGGAGGGGTAGCAACAGTCTACATATAACTGTAGCTCATTTAAAGGGCATTGGGATTGAGTATCAACACCAAGAAAACACCAATGTTTTCTTAACATTTTCTATCAAAGTTCTATCTTGGATAAGTTCTTCAAGGAAAAGAAAAAAGTAAAGGCAGAACAAACTTTTTTCCCATTCTTTTTTCTACTTTTACAAACATCTTGAGTATTCATTTCAGCTTCCCTTCTGCTCTCCTCCCTCCCATCCCTTCTCCTCCCTTCATCATTACCTCTCACTCCCTCCCATCCCTTCTCCTCCCTTCATCATTACCTCTCACTCCCTCCCATCCTTCTGTTTGTATGATTCTCTGGACCCCAGGGTTCACTGTGGCCTGTCTACTCTTGTGGGGGCCCAAGCCTCTGTGGCATATCCACTCCACTGATATATACATTTCCCTTCACTCATCCAGCTTTAGACCCAGAGATTTCCACTGTGAGTTCCCATTTCATGGATATAACAACAGCTACCTGTTTTTGATGTACCGTCTACCTACCTATAGGTTTAGTGGCTATCTTCCCTATTGATCTTTTTCCTCCCCCCCCCTTTTTGGGGGGGGGTGGTTGCTCTAGTTTACAGTAGCAGGGATGTGCACCATTCTGACAAGAGGGTCTTGAATCCAATCAAAAAGCTGTCAGTTGTCTCCTTGATATTCATGCCACTATTACACTAGTCAACACCTAGAACAGACTGCTTTTAAAGGAAAACAGAGTCTTTCAAACACCTCCCCCTGAAAAATGCAGGGGTCCTGAGGAATGGAGCACAGCATGCTTCACAACTTCCCATCAGTGCTGACCACGCCAGCAGGAAAAGCTAAGAGACAACAGGAAGTCATTACTTAACTTTAGAAATAGCTTCATTCTTTTCTTTCTGAGGTCTTCCTTCCATGATACCTTGAAGATTTGAAGGAATGCCTATGCAACTCAAAGGATCAAGGGATGTCAAAGTTAAACAAGAACAAAAACAAGCAGTACTCAGCCATCCAGAGATTCCGATTATCACTGAACATCAAGGGGAATCAACGAAAGGATCCTGCATAAAGATTAATCCAGTTAATCACAAGTCAAACGATAGAGACAAGATAACTGAGAATCAATTGCAAGGAGTGGAGACAGATGCCTGAGAGTGTTGTCACTGAGTGTGGCAGGAAGTTTTCCAAAGGCTAATGGGTTATGGGTGGATTTGTGCCTTGTCAGTGACCCCCACTAACCCAGTGAACCCTGGGTACAGCTAGCAGCTGGTCCAACCTCTCTCTAGAAAAGACATGTGACACTTTGTGTCTCAGGATCACATCCAAAGGCCTGCAGTGATTTGCTCTTCAAGGACAACAAAGAATTCACCCTCCCTTGCAGAATTCACCTCTCTATCATCAAAGCCACATTCTCTCTCAGAGTCCACTGTTTCTAGTATTACAGTCAAATACCTGTCAGTTCCTCACCTGAAGATTCTGCTGACCTCAAATTGAAAATATTCAAATTGAAAGTGCATCTGATAGTAATCTAAGGATAGATTGAAGAGTACAAGATGATTCCACAGGCAATATGCAAATCTTATGCCATTTTTATAAGACATTTGAGCATCCTCAGGTTTTGGTATCTGTGGGGGAGCAGAGGATCTGATAACAAGGCTTCTGTGGCTACAGAGGGACAGTTGTATCATTTGAATCACGTACATACATGAACGTACTGCAATCCTGACTCTGCTTTGAGTCTTAAATACTTCTTTCGCCTTTCTCATCCCAGCACAGTGAGTTCCCTATATCTCAGCCTCAAGACCAGCTTCCATTTCTATTTCAGAAAGAGTGGTTTTCTTATGGATGAGAGATTCACTCTTGGTTTTATGATTCACTTTGGAGAAAAGTAGATCTCATGCCTGCCTGGGATTATATCAAATGTGTTACCTTTCACACTAAAACATTCCACGTGGTATAATTACATGAAACACAGTTTAGGATTGGTAAAAAGAGTCAATGAAATAAATTAATATTTAATAATAGTATAATAAAAATTTAATAATTATAATATACTGCCTTTCTTCATAGGAAGTTTCCCTCTGCTTGGTGACCATGTACCACAGACACCTTTACAAAGTGGGAAAATGAAGCAGAATATCAGCTCTGGAAGACATATATGATCCATATCCCTTCCTCAGTGATTTAGAGTTTTAGAATTATTTATTAGTTATCCACAAGGTCCTGGAGAATCAATATCCATAAGGTATTGCTCAAGGTAACACAGTATTGGTACCACCTTTGACTCAGACATCATGGTTTCCAGATTTTAAACTGTGGTACCTTAACTCCTAAGGTATATTTCTTTTCTTTTTCTTGCTAGACAGCAACAAGGAGACATAGAAACTCTTATTTTAAAGTAAACTCATTCCCTCTACTCATTTTTGGAAAGTAGAAAGTGTTGAAAAGTAAATTAAAACCATCCACAACCTCATTTTACTTGAAGTACCTGCCATTAATATTTGGCTTCATTTATTTATTGATCTTTCCATCTTCTTCATTTAACTATTTCTGGCACAAAAATATAATATCAGTTTACATCTAATTTCTCACATGCATATTTTATACCCTGTGCCATTTAAATTTTATCAAAAACATTTCGGTAGCCACATGATATTCTGATACAAAGGTCTGTCATCAAATCTTCAACAGAAACATAGGTTTCTCCCTACAGTAAAGTAGGGAGGGTCAAGTTATTTCCTGTCTTTTTCTATGTACATCACTGCTATTACCAACTTGAAAGATAAATGTTCATGCACATTCATCAGCTACTTGGGCTCAGACAAGGTACTTGACCTATCTGTATGCATCCACTCAGGTCATCTGTAAAATGGAGATAATCACAAACCTTCACTTCCAGAGTAGTTTAAAAGTTTAAGAAGTTCATGTTTGCAAAGCTGTTATAGTGATGTCTGGAACATTGTAAAGTTTTAATTAAACAATAAAACATTGTTTTTTGATAGCCACGCAGGTCAGATACTAACTCAGAGGAAGTTTAGTCTTAATTCTATGTTGGAGGGTAAACTGTTTAGAAGTTCATGCCATCTTTGACGCCGTTAGCAAAGAACCAGGTGATCCTACACAGCAGAGAGCAGATACTACATGTTAACATACAACATCTACATCCATTGGCCTCAGAAAGCAATATTCTCACTTCTACAAATCAGTGAGTTAGTGGGTGGATGACTAGTGCCCACATGGGAACTAAAATGCTACCTGTTAAATTACTGCAGAAAATTCTTATTCGTTGCTAAAACATAACCTTTGTGATGAGGACTGTGATGGTTAATCTTGACTGCCAACTTGACCCTACCTAGAATCATTTGGGAGAAGAGCTTCTAAGAATGCCTTCGGGATTATCTTCATTTCCTTCAATGGCATGAAAAGACCGATCTTAACTGTACAAAACCATTCCTGGAGCAGGAACTCCTGGACTTTATGAGAGAAAACTGAGCAGCAAGCAAGCATGGAGTAATCATTGCTCTCTGTTCCCAACACTGGATATGACATGAGCTTTAGGCTCCTGCTGCTGTCATGACTGCCCAACATTCATGTTTTCATATAAATACATATGAAAACTACCTGTTAGATCATATATGTATGTACATATATACATATACATGTATACATGCATATATATGTACAATTTACTGACAAATATTCATTCTAAAAACTGGAACAGAGAAAGCTACCTAAGATCCATTTCAATATAGATACAACTTTTTTTTGTTGGCTATTATTGCAAATATATTTCCCTGCCTGTTTAACAAAACTCATACCTAGCAAATATAGTTTTTATTACATGCCAAACATATTATTTTGTAAACCTAATGATTGCTTAATGTAATACGCTTTCATAATGATAAATTACACTATATTATTTTAAGGAAATCTATTTATAAGTACATAAATTATTTAAATTAATACCTATTATTATAGTTGTAAAGTTCTTGCTATTATATGTAGAGTGTATTACATATCTTGTGATGAATATATATATACACACACATGCAGTCCAATTGTTTCCCTTATAATAAGTTTCTCAGAACAGAATTGTCAATTTGACCATGTATGTATTTAAAGTCTTTTGCCAAATTACTGTCCAAAGTATCAACTCCTACCAGCCTAGTAAGAGAGTGTCTATTTTCCTACATTTTTGTCAATGCTGACAAATTTATTCTTGAGCTATTCAACAACACAACCATTCAGATGTAGTATCTCATAAACGGTTTATATTTCTTTAATTACTAGTAAAGTTTCAACTTCTAAACTTTTAAAAGCATATCAAATAAAGAATCTGGGGAGAAGGATCCAAAGTTAAAATTATTTCTAATATAATATGTTATTCCAGGGACCTGAAGAAAACTCTTATCACACATACAAAATAATCTACCTGTGAGTTTAATGGTGTCCAAAGGCATCTGCCTTAAATTAAGGTTAAATGCAAAATTGTAAATTCTCTTTCCTGCCTGCTTCCCTAGAATGTGCTATGCAGTCAATCTCTATTTTCCGGTAGCACTGCACAGAATTAAAACTAAACACACCACAACTTCCCAAAAGTAGCTATCTTTATACAAAGATGCAACACAAGGAAGGAAAGCAAGGAAGAGTCTCGTGGTGGTAATGGATAATTTAGGTAGATGACTCATTTATCCTTAAAGCATTGGCAGCTCTGAGGCCTGACAGGGGAGCCCAGGACACCAGCCAAAAAAACCCTGAGATTGAGACTTTCACTTCCAGATGGGTCACTTACAGTTCTTAGAGCTGTTAACCCTCATGGATTTTATAAAGCTTATGTAGGGGTTTGGGAACGAGTGCAGACAATCTCCTCTGAGAAAATATGCTGTAAAATAGCCAATCTCCAAGAAATGCATTGGGGGCTCATTATTTACTTTTTCTCACTGATTTTTTTCAATCTGACATTAGGTTTTATTCTGGACCTCCTCTAAATAGTACCTAAGAGAATTTTAAAAATAATTCAATTTTTCAAAAATGTCATTTACCACCCACTTATTGTGTAAGACCATCTTGTTCTCCTGAGACTGAAGATGCTCTATGCCAATAAACTGTTTTAACGAGTCCACTGGAGCTCCTTGGGAGACCACAATACATGATGTATGGCAGGCGTAATCTCCTGTGTTATCACAGACGCTGTACCCAGAAGGCTAATCGATACATTGGTGTCAACCTGAGATCCATGGTTCAAACCTCCTGGGTGGGCTTCTTCCTGACTTTGACTTAGAATACTCATATTCCATATTTCCGCCAGTGATATGCATGATGGAATACTTATCACAACATGAAGTTTTGCAGGTGACATAATCTTGCCCTGGAAGATTAAATGTCTTCTGCATTTGAAGACTGTCTAGAAATACAGATTATTGAACTTTTTTTTAAATCATCTAAATTTTATTTACATTCTAAGGATGTAATATTTTTCAAGTTTCCATCACAAAGATACCAATTGTGCCCACTAACTGTTGAATTGTCTAAACACTCTTACAACAGTTTCTACAGGTTCTTTTAAAAACCAAACTTCTTCCAAAGTTAGGTCTATAGAACCATGTAGGTTTGTACATGTGTATATTCACAGGAAGAAAGGTTCCAAATGAAACTTAAGTTTACTTATCCAAATTTGTGAGCAGTTACATACTCCTGATTCTTGAAACACAAGCTACAGTGTGGCTTTTAAAATTACATGGAATCTATTCCTTCAGACACTAATTTTCACAAAATGTAATACTAATGTCAGCATTACTTTCATATTAGTACTGAAATCTAAAATCTAAAGATTTTACTAATATCCTTCCAATCAGTCTTACCTATCAATTTTCATCTCAATGTATTAAAACTGCTCAGTATATTTCCTTTACTTGATCGAGTTTTTAACCATGTTATGAAGAGCTAAGGAGTCACCACCAGTAGTGTGGTAGGAAAAACATGCATGGCTCAGACACACATTTGTCCTCTGGAGGTTTCTTTTAAAAAGTTAGGGAAAGACACATGTACATCTTATTTTACTAGGATCTGTATACACAAATTAATACAAGTTTCTCTTCAACCAATTTTCCATAAATATAAAAATATCAGAAGGTAATAGTTTTTCTTCTACATTTTCAAAATGATATGTACGTTTTCACCTTTGTAGAAAAATAAAAGCAAATTACCACATTTATTAATTTAGGCAAAACTTTTTTCAATAAAAATGTAGAAATATTTTAATTTACATATTACAATGTACCAACACGAAGTCAAAATCCACAATTACATGATCATAAAAAATTCCAAACATCTTCAGGATAACCAGTTTCTGTACAAAATTTACAGATGTCTTCATTTGCAAATTTTCCTCAGTGCGCTACAGAGTTTAGAGGTTCTGCTCGAATATTCCCCAAGTCAAGCGCAGAATCTGTTTCTTCATCAATTTCTCCAATGACTGCACTGTAAGAATGTATTTTACTTACACATTGTCACCTCTTGCGATGTACAATCCCAACACCACTTGTTCTACTCCCTGTGAAGAGCTGAACACTCGCTCATGACTTTCATCCAAAATCAAATTAATGGTCTGGTCAAAACCTTTCAGAGTTCCCACAATCATCCTCCCATCAGAAGTGATAACAGCAACCGTTCGGTTGATGTAGTTCTCCAAGGGCGACGTCATGGCGCTGGGCCCGGGGGAGCTGGCGACGACTGCACCTGAAAGCGCCCGTTGCAAACTCGCGCCCGCCGCGTCCGGATTACTGAACTTGAAAAGGAGACGTGAAGGAGTTTGTCTAGAAAGAAGGTAAGAAAAACACCGAGGAAATGAAAAAACTTCACTGACTTGAAAAAGCATCCAAGGTGCAAAGAATCCAAATAGAGACATTGGGCCAACAATTGTGCCTCAATTTTAAAACAAACTGTTCACTTAGTAATTTCTTTTTCTTAATTTTTTTCTTCAATTGTGTGTGTGTGTGTGTGTGTATGTGTGTCTGTGTGTGTGTGTGTGTGTAGAACCACGGGCGAATTCGGAAACCACCATGGACCACCACCTCCACCTCCTCCTTGTTTACTCTGCCCCAAGATTCACAGTCTCTGTCCTACCAGGACCAGAAACGCAGGCCACCCCCCTCCAGACCCCCCCCTTCCTCCGGGCATCTATACGTGGGGTCTAGGACCCGAACTCAGGACCTTCCGCCTGCAAGGCAGAGGCTTAACCACTGAGCCACCTCTCCAGCCCCCAGTAATTTCAAAATATTTATTGAGCACCTACTTTGAGCCAGCCCATGGGACCTTGTGATATATAAATATAGAAACAAATGGATCCTATGTGACCCTAGAAGGTATTCTACTGAGTCTAAAATCCAGGGTGCTTCTTTCTCAGATTTGAAAAAAAGTTTTAAGACTTCTGGACACTATCAAGGGAGAAGCACAAAATAGATGGGGTTCCTAGGTGATCCTCAACTGAAAAGATCTAAGTCATGAGACTTTTTGTTTCAAGTTAAATAACTGTGTCTAATAGAGGTGATCAGGTATTTTCCATTTACCTGCAGTAGGAATCTCTTTTAAATAGACCTGAACTATGTAGGGAGGGAGGGAGAGAGGGAGGGTGTATGAGAGACAGAGAGAGAGAGAGAGAGAGAGAGAGAGAGAGAGAGAGAGAGGATGCAGTTTAAAGGGGATTTAAGCAGATAATGTGGGGATTTCCTACCTGAAATCTCTTGTAAAATCTCTGTATATATAATAACCTTTTTGCTAAGAATTCACTAGGGCCCTTTTATGTAGAGGATATGATTTCTGGGTTCTTAGACCCTTTCTAACTCATTGGATCCAAGAAGCCCTGACATATGAATATTTTCAGATTCTCTGATTGGAAAACAGCCCATTCTGGTATGCATAACATGTTCCTGACTTTTCCTCCTTAATGCATCTGTCTCCTTATTGTCTCATGGCTTATCCAGGACCTAAAATTCTGATGCTAAATTAGACTACTCCAAACACTGCATATCAGAGTCCATAAGTAGCTCATTGCATAGGCAAACTCTGTTCCACTCATCCTTTTCTGACCCATTAGTTTCTTTCTACTAACGTGCAACCTAAACAAGCAATATGTATTTATCGAGGGTTTTGAAAATGTAGAAATCTGGGGATGAACAAAAAATAAAAATTAAAAACAATGGCTCTTGACTCCAAAAGCTCAAAGATAATCCTCATTCAACCACTGTTCACATTTTGGTTTCATCTGGTCCCAGATGTCACCATCCAATTTTGCTTTCTGTGACATTCTCAGACTAGTAAGATACTCCCAAGGGCTTACCTGGCTCTGGACAATTGGGCTGCAGCATAGAAACACAGCCTTTGCTTTATTCTTAATTCCCACGGTAACCACATCCATTCCTTGCATATGAGGCAAAAGAACAGTATGAAGCAGAATGGGTAGATGCAGCACAGCAAGTAAAGTCCAAAATGAACTTGTGTGAAGCTGAAATCTATCACTTCTTATGCATGTAAGTAATCTCAAAGCCTCTGACCTCATCATTAGAATGGCTGAGATTGCAAGTCTCTGAGCTTTTGATTTGAATTAAATAAATACTCATGAAACATGATCCATGCTATTGCATGGATATTGAAGGAGCTGGAGAAGACCTGACACACATTTGTCACGTTCGTATTGCAATATCCCAAGTGAAAGCCACTGCTCTATGCATGTATGGGTGCAGAATCTTTATTGAGAAGCTAAATCCATCCACATAAATAGTGACTCTAAAATACAACTTTTTTTTTTTTAGTGGTGTCATGATTTTTTTATTAAAAATTTAATTATACATTTTAAAATTTTTTACCAGTTCCCTCCCTCCCCCCTCCTCCCCCCGAACCCCCCCCTCCCCTTCCCCCAGTGCCTCCCCCCCAATTCCCAGAGAGTCCTTTATTGTGTACGCCTAACTCTCCACTGGGTCCTCCTCTCCGATGACATATCCATATGACCCAGTGGCATTTCCATAAGCCCTTTCTCTTGTTCCCCTTAAGCATAAGATCACTACTATGGCTGTCAATCCCTTGCCTCCAGGGGTCTCGGTGCCCTTAACAGATGCTAGACTTTATGAGGGCAACAGTGCGCTGGACATTGCGCAGGGCATGCAAAGTCCCATTATGATTGCTTTGGCCCCAACTATTGTTGAGAATCTTACAAATCGTTGCTCCTCCCATCCTTTTGCTCTTACAATCTTACCGCCCCCTCTTCCGCAAATGTCCCTGAGCTCCAGGATGGGGAGAGATTAGGCTGGCCTAGTTCTATGTGATTGATATAGAGTCTCTGAAGTTCTGGATTGTGGTTTGTTGATTTTCTTTTGCAGTTTTGCTGCTCCTGCAATTCCCTTCACTCCATTCTGCTGGGCACTGTATGTCAACATCTGCAAAGTAATCCATCATATGCACTTATCATGTGTCTTTTAACCAATTCCTTATTATGGGCTGTTTAGGAATTCAACAACATTTTAATCAATATAAGTAGTAACAGAAGTCAGTTCTTGGTCTCATTAACCCATGCCTTCATTTCCAAAGCCCTGTCTACCTCCATTCACTGAAACTGCAGAGTGATCATTTGAAATGCATTGCTATCTCTCTCTAGTGTATGTGACTTCAATTTCAGATTCCAGCTTTACAGCACTGCATTAACCCCTGACTCCCCATCTCTGTCCCCATCAATAGCCCCTTTCACAGAACATGCTTAACATTCAGCTTGCTTGTTCATCCCGTGCTTCTAACTCTTGTATCAAGCAAAGTGCAAAATTCTGTGACTTTTATTTTGAAAATAATGTTTTGGTTCTGTAAGTTGCCACAGTGACCCAGTGACTACAAACTAAAGAATCCAGAAGCATCTTGTAACAAGAAAAGGCAAGAAAACCATTCTCCCTTAAGCGAGGTTCATATTAGTCTTCTGAACTCCAGAAGTGTAAGACAGTAAATTTGTATTGTTGTAGGGATGGAAGTATGTGGTGATCTGTTCTAGCAAAAGTAAGAGGCTCATGCAGGAAAGAGTGTGAACGTGAGGGAAGATCCCTCTGAGTTCATTGTCTGATGTGCCACAGCCTAGCAGCATAACAGTAGACATTTTCAAAAACTCTTTCATATGCTAATTTTCTTACCTATAGAATGTATGGAGAGATATCTGCATCCTGGGGTTATTGTAAGGATTATATTATATGTCTATGTGGGTAGATATGTATGTAGAGAACCTGGGATAGTATGTCTTGTCTCTTGTATATATTCGATAAATATTTAACCGTTCAGTTCCTCCATTCCTCTTTATAACCTTTCACACATTCATTCTTCATTGCTTCATGGAATTTGGCTTATATTTGCCAGGAAACTGAGAACTGTGTGTGTGAACTTTTGAAACCCTTAAAACAGGGTTCTTATCATGAGTGAGCTAGAAAAAGAAGACATGAAAGAGAAGGGGAGGAGGAAAGAATATAAGGGAAAGATTAAAGAAGAGAGGGAAGCAGAAAGCAAAAAAGGATAAATTTAGTAAATTTAACAAATTTTAGTAATATTTTTGTCATATAACTGTAAGACATAAATGGAAGGAAGGTATTTCATGATATGTTCCAAAGGAGAAATAAAAGCAAATATATTTTGTTGTGATATGGAATTTCATTTTTAGCTTCTTATGAATTTTCCCCCACCGATCAATCTGCCAGCCATAACAAATTGTAAATAACCTATGAAGATCAAAACAAACAGCAGAAATAGGCTACAAATTGATACAAATAATTTTCTCTCTAAGGAGCTAATTTTCTTGAGATACAATTAAAAAGAACTCACCAGGATGCCAGAGATGACCCTGTGCATCATGCAGGTTCACAAAAATATAGCCTATGAAGTGGAAGAAACTGCCATTGTTCTTACATCATGTGTTTGGCCAAAGCATTGTAAAACCCCTCTTAGAAATCAGTTGCATGCTAACACTGCTAAGAGCCAGAAAAGAAAGATGCAAACAGAAGAAATAGAGAGATGCTACATGTGCTCTGCCCATTCCAGCACCATGTGCTTCGTCCTGCATCCAATTCAATTCAGGACATT
Organism: Typhlomys cinereus; assembly: GCA_023101885.1. Taxonomy (NCBI): domain Eukaryota; kingdom Metazoa; phylum Chordata; class Mammalia; order Rodentia; family Platacanthomyidae; genus Typhlomys; species Typhlomys cinereus. The sequence goes on along the minus strand of JALPQD010000111.1, from coordinate 933,370 downwards.
TGAAGTTTCAATGTACGGACTACAACATAGTCCATCAAGCTGTGGTGCAGGTCAGAAATGTTTTGATGACAAAGAGCTGGTTCTAAAATGCTAGAACACAACCTCAACGCTAGCTCAGCTAAGCACTTGCAGCATTACAGAGCTGCACTCTGTCAAACATGATTTTTCTTTTAAATTTATCCTGAGTTTAATCAAGCCCAGTTTGTGGAGGTATTATTTTCCAATTTAATTGTTTAATTCTTAAGGTAATAAATTTTACAGAGTCGATTTCTCTTATTGAAAGTTAGTGGGTCAACCTAATTGAGGATGCCATGTTATATACTCTGAATGAGACAGCTGGGGTCCTTTCTTACCACCAGACTTAATACAAGCAGGACAACTTTCCCTCTTCACCAAATATCCATTGGACACCAAGGGAGTGGAGCATGGTGCACAGAGACACCAAGAGCCATGGGAACCTGTCCTTCAACTCTGTAAATCAAGAAAAACTCATTCCCTCTGCAGATTTTCAAGGGATCCTATGGTGCCTAGTATATGCAACTTGTAACTCTGAGAAACATGTGTCCAAGAGCAATTTTTAAGAACAGACTGTCAGTCTGCCAATCCTCATAATCCCATGCTTTATTATAGCAATTATTATTGTTGTTGCTGTTATTATTATTATTAATTATGATACCTGACTAAGAACTTTTCTCTGGAATATAAGTTTAAAATAACTAACTACCAAGACCATTTTTCTCTCACTCACTTATTCCTTGGTGTAAAAATAAGCAAGTTCAATGCCATCACTGGAAACGGCCTCTCAAGAGGAAAGTTACCAATTATCTCTCCAAAACTTACAAAAGGGCTAAAATATACTTGAAGATATTGGTTCAGTTCTAATTGCTCGGGGCTCCCCACTGTGCCATATGGCATCATACTTAGAACTCACAATAAACCAACTGAATAATTATTATAATTGCTTTTATAGAAGATACTACGGCCAGAACCACACACCTGGAGAGTCATGCAGTCACGAAATGCAAACCAGGCCTTCTGGGTAAACTGCCTGGGGTTCTGCGTTCTCTTAATGTCTCTGTCAGCTTCATACACTCCCACAAATTCAAAGCCACCGGCCCTCTTTCCATCCCTGCCCCAATCATAATCCTCTATGGTTTGTGTCAGTTTTATCTACAGATCAAAGTGTGCAGAGTAGAGGACTGATGCTCCACCTACAGCTGGTTGTAACAAAGAATAAGCATCTATCCACACTCTCCATGGGGCAGGTAGCGTGTTTGAAACAGATGCAGTAATATAAAAAATTATCACTTTATCACATTACTATGTAGAAATGGACACTCTTGCTTTTTCTTATTCAAGTCTTTCAGAAGAAAAAAGATTCAAATCAAATTGAAAAGGAATTTAAATAGAGATTTAAATGACACATTCCTTCATGCTTTGCACTGGATAACTCAGAAACTGCCAACAGCCTATGTTCCTGTGAAGAGTCTGCAATACGGGTTAAGTTCTCAGTTTTGTAAAGTTCAGCTCCAGCAATTATTAGCCCTGAGATTTGAACAGGATCATATGTAGTTCTTACAAAAACTTCAGTTTTCTCATCACTAAGATGGTAATAATAGCAGTGGGGCCTGTGAAGGAGAAGAGCAAACACAGAGTGATCATTTCACCCAAGTACTCTCTGCTACTCTGTCTGAGTCCCAACTGTGAGCAGAAGACAAGACATTGAGCTCACATCACTTTGTTTCTGTGAGAGTTAATCTTGTGTGTCAACTTGACACACCTGGCATTAACCAAGATCAGGTCAGACCACCTGAAGAGATTATCTGAATGAATACATTTACAATACAAAGACCAGCCCCAGATCTGATTGGAACCTCCCTAGATTTCATTAGAACCTTCCAGTAGGGGACCACACAAAAGGAATCATAGACCAGAAGACTGGGAAGAAGAGAGACTCTTTAGGAATCCTCTAGCCTTCAGCCCACCTACTTAGCCTGTCTCCAGATTCACCAACCAGCCATGTCACCTCTGCTATAAAAGTCTGTTTCTCCCCTCTGGAACTGTAAGCTGAATAAATCTCCCTTTCTCCCTTAAGTTATTTGACTTTGAGTGTTCTCTTATAGCAATAGTTAAGGGTAACTGTTACAGTTTCCAAAAGAATATTGGGCATGAAGGGACAAATTGTCCCCCCAAAAACCTGCATGTTTTCTTAAGAGTTAACTTCTATTATATTTAGGAAAGATGAGAAATGAAAAAACCTTTCCCTGGTGGAAAAAGAAAGAAAGGAGGTTTCCTTGGAGTGCCTCCTCTGGCAATTCCATCAGAAATTGAGAAAAAAAAATACATCTGAGATTTTAGATTCAAAAATAGAAATTTTTTTGACAAATGAGAATTTTAAAATGATGATTTTTCAGTTCTTACTGCTGAGTCCCAAATGTACCATCCTAACTACGCTCATATGAGCATCTCTTTGCTCTCTCTATCCTGGGTACCTGCCAAGTGGCATCAAGGAGGAAGAGGCTGAAGCTGGATGCGGGGTGCAGTGAGCATGCTTTCCAAGGTCTAGGTCACACTTCCCACCCTAAAAATAGCATTCTCTTACCCCTATGACATGAGAAAAAGCAGTCAGAATAGATTTTTCACATCGGTACAGGGTACAAAGCCCACCTACAATGTACTCTGATGGGTTTGCCACAGCTCTCATAAAGAAACACATCTACAGTCAAGAGATCATAGTCCAAGTCTGCTTTGCCTCACTGCCTCTGGGAAGCCAAGGGAAGTTTCTTTATGGACACGTTCTTTTTTCTAAGGCCAAGGCAATTTGTCATATCGTATGACAGAGATTTCAGGTAAGCTAGCCAGCAGCACATATGTTAAATGCTTTAATTCCCAGCAGAATGAATTTAATGTTATCGACTTGGGAGCCACTTCATGGAGTGTCTCTGGCTCTTCCAGGTAGACAGATGCCAGGTCACTGAAGAATAAATGTATGCAAATAACATAACTGCTTCAAGGACCCCTCTACTGTGAAGCACTCACAGAGTGCAGGCGGGGAGGGATACACCTACCAACATTCCAGGGGAAAGCACATGCCACCACCAGCACGTAAACTATTTCAGATATTCCTGTGCCAGTCTTTAAGATTTGAGTCAGAAAATCTGCTCTTCCATTCACCTAAAAATTTGGTAACCATGCTAGTTTGTCAATAATGCACTTTTATCCAGTTTGGGAGTGAATAATACTAGCTAAGTTTATAACCATTCAGACAACATAAAACTATACATTTTGGCCCCCAAAAATCTATGCTTTGGTCTTTTTTTTTAAATTTTTATTATTATTTCCACTCATACAAACTTAGTAGGTACACCGCTTCCCTCTCTCCCTCTTCCTCCCCCCCCGAACCCCCTGATCCCCCTCCCCTCACCCCTCCCTCCCCATCCCCCAGTGACTCCCCCCCTAATCCCTGGAGAATCCTTTAATGTGCCCGACAGACTCTCCTCTGGGCCCTCCTCTCCGATGACGTACAAAGACCCAGTGGCATTTCCCTGAACCCTTTCCTGTGTTCCCCTTAAACATAGGAACATTACTGTGGCTGTCAATCCCTTGCCTCCAAGGATCTTGGTGCCTTTAGCAAATGCTAGACTTTGTGGGGTCAATAGTGTGTTGGACATTGCGTGGGGCATGCAAAGTCCAATTATGATTGCTTCGGCCCTAACTTGTGTGGAGTATCTTGCATATCATTGCTCCTCCCATCCTTGTGCTCTTACAATCTTACTGCCCCCTCTTCTGCAAATTTCCCTGAACTTCAGGATAGGGAGAGATTAGTCTGGCCTAGTTCTAGGTGGTTGATATAGAGTCTCTGAAGTTCTGGATTGTGGTTTGTTGATTTTCTTTTGCAGTTTTGCTGCTCCTGCAATGCCCTTCACTCCATCCTGATGGGCGTTGTATGTCATCCCCTGGCCAAAGACAAAAAGTTGTTAAACTGGAGTCTTGTTATAAGAGCACATTCAAAGGTAGATGTAATAATAATAAGCTTACAAAATTCACTAAACATAAAAAATGTCCAGAATTAAAAATAATTTCTCCATTATAACATTAAATCTATGCTTTGGAAGCAATAATAATAGAAAATTTAGTCATGACATTCTGGCATCTTTATGTTTTGATAGCCAAAAACACAATGTTCAAATCACAATTCAAATGAGGAGAGAGAGGAAAAGAGAAAGAGGGAGAGAGAGAAAGAGTGGGAAGATGATGAAGGGAAAGAGAGGAGAAAGGAAGGAAGGAGGGAGGAAAAGAGGTAGGGAGAAAGGAAGTTCAAGGGGAAATCAAAATGTATATTACACCAACAACCATATCTACTGTAGTCACTTGATAAGTACTCAGAGTCTGAATGGGGAAGTAAATGAAAATCATTAGGTAATTTTTAGCTGTATTATTACCCACAATAGCAGTGGTAGTTGATTCTTGGAAACACACTCATTCCATGGCACCATTCCAAGCACTTTCTTTGCTTAATCCCAGAAAAATCCCAGAAGGTTAGGGACTATTTTATCTCTGTTTTACAAGTGAGAAAATGGAGACCCTAGGATATTGAATAACTTGCCAAAGACCACAGGTCTAGAAGTAGCACAGCAGGACTGGGAGCTGGGCAGTCCCCCTCCAGAATCAAAGCACCAACAAACATATGCTTTGAAAATCTCATTGCAAATGGTTTAAACGATGAAAGAATTCAGTGGACATGGACAAGCAGAATAATCTCCAAGGATGGGGTAACACATCATGAAATCACCAAAAAATTTTTACTTTTATTTATCTTTTTCGTATGGGATAAACATGAATAGCTAATATACATGTATGGTAGTCAGAAGACAAGTGCCAGAAGTTAGCGTTCTCTCCTACCATGTGGGTTACTACTTATGTCACTAGTTTTGGTGGCATGTGCCTTCACCTGCTGAGACTTCTTGCCAATTCAGAAGACAATTACTTTTATCTCAAAAGGGCTCAAGGTTTTCATCTCTCTGTTGTACCAATAGTGTTGGGGCCACTGTGATGTAGCTTCCCTTTGTGCACTTAGGTTGTCTTTGTTTGCACAGAAGACAGAGGAAGAAACCTTGACCTTCAGCATCCATTGAAATATAAGCTTTCATTTCAATCTGAAGGGACCAACTCAGGCTATATAACCCATTCTAGATCAAAATAGTCACCAGGAACTTGATACAAATTAACTGAATTCACTGACTCCTTTGGGATGAAATGATTTGGAGAGATGAAACCACACTGTATAATTCCATATTCTCGTTTAGAAACCTCTACAGATGAAGTCTACAGAGAGAATAATATATATCCCATCTCTAAACTAACCAGCCATAATGATGCCATCCTGAATCTTGTGAATTAGAATCTGTCTATATTCACCTCTAATTGTACCTTTCTATTTATGCATGTTTTCAAATTCATTTTTTGTGTAAGAAATATGTTCCTTTCAGAAATATTTTCATGAATATGAATTTTTCAAATCAAACTCAATTGTGCTTCCATCTTTTCCCACCCTGGTGAGAACTTGAAGTAAATGGAATACATATGCCCCTGACTTTTCTTTCACTATCTTTTTTTAAATTTATTTCTGCTCATACAAACTTAATAGGTACACTGGTCCCCTCCCTCCCTCCACCCCTCCCTGGACCCCCTTCTTTCCTCCCTCCTTTTCCCCCTCCTCCCTATCTCCCAGTGTCCCCTCCCCCCATCCCTGGAGCATCCTTTAATGTGTATGTCAAACTTTCCTCTGGGTCCTCCTCTCTGATGAGGTGTAAGGACTCAGTGGCATTTCCTAGAGCTCTTTCTTGTGTTCCCCTTAAGTATAGGAAAACTACTGTGGCTGTTAATCCCTAGCTTCTAAGGATCTTGGTGCCTTTAGTCCATGCTAGACTTGAGGGGTCAATAATGTGTTGGTCATTGCAGAGGTCATACAAAGTCCTATTATGATTGCTTCGGCCCTAACTTGTGTGGAGTATTTTGCATATCATTGCTCGTCCCATCCTTGTGCTCTTACAATCTTACTGCCCCCCTCTTCCACAAATTTCCCTGAGTTTTAGGATGGGGAGAGATTAGGCTGGCCTAGTGCCAGGTGGTTGATATAGAGTCTCTGATGTTCTGAATTATGGTTTGTTGATTTTTTTTCAGTTTAAGAAGTTTTTTTCCATAACAATTTAGGGTCTTCCATGTTAGTGTAAGTCAAGAGAGAAGAACAGACTTTCATCAGGCCTCTTGTGTGCGCCTTCTTAGAAACACAACATCAGGGCCTCGAAAGATGGTTCAGAGGTTAAGAACTTTGCCTAGCACATAAAAGGACCTGAGTTCAGATCCTAGAGCCCATGCAAAAGAATGCTGGGCAGGAATAGAGAAGGCCATACTTCCTTGTCCTAGAAGGCAGAGCAGGGGAAACCCAGGACAAAGTAATAAGGAAGTAGAGAAAGGATGACTCCCAAAGTCACCCTTCTCTTCACATACAGGAAAGAGAAAGAAAAGGAGAGAGAGAGAGAAAGAAAGAAGAAAGAAGAAAGAAAGGAGAAAGAAAGAGAGAGAGAAAGAGAGAAAGAGAGAGAGAGAGAAAGAGAGAGAAAGAGAGAGAGAGAAAGAGAGAGAAAGAGAGAGAGAGAGAAAGAAAAGGAGTAAACCTTTGAGTCAGCTGGTCTTGAACTATAAAAACACTCTAAAAGGTGTCAGGTTACTTTTATGCTGGATAGACAGGCTTGAGACTCCATATCATGCATCAGCGAGGGATACAGAAATGATGCACCTCAATAAGGCAAAGAGGCACTTCTCACCAATACAGGAACTCTAGCTCCATGCATCGACAGCTGTTGTATGTTCCTGCAGAGACCTGGGGACCTGGGAAGACTCCATCTGGGAGCATGCCTTATTGTTCCTCCTTTCTATAAGTCTTCAGTCTCCATATCCTTTGCCATTAAAGAAACATTGAGTGACTATAATGATGTGGACTGGCCGCTCACCATCAATCACACCACTGTCCCATGGAGACACTCGTACAGGTACACAGGAAATTGAGCAAAAGCAGTTTGGGAGTCCATCATTTTCTGTGAAATCTCTATGTATTGAACTTGGAAATGGCTGAAAAGCAATTTTCTGAGGTGTTCTGTATGATTCTGTAGACTGTGAGAACATACTGAAATAACTGAGTAATCCACTTAAACAATGAACGTAATAAGTTGAAAAACTACATTATTTTGGCACAGTTCTTGCGTATTGAGTCAAGGATTTTAGGAACTATTTATTCATGTCTCATCCCCAGAGCAGCAGCATCAACTAAAATTCAGAAGAATATGAATTTTAGCAAGATTCTAAAATGTTTCTCGTATCCATTAAAGTTTGGGTAGTTGTCATTTCTTCAAAGAACAACCTTTATTGCTTATGTCAACTTTTTCTTATCCTTTCACTACATAGAAGAATCATGTAGTGATTTACTTATTTACTTATTTACAAATACTCACTCCCAGAGTCTCATCTTTAAAACAGTGTAGTAAATGAGAGAAACACACGGAAGTAATTCTTCTCCCTAAGTGTATATGGTGCCTCTGAGTTTCTATATAATTTTCAGGTTAGAAACTCTGATATTTTTCTTAGGAGTAGTATAAATTACTAGAAAGAAACAAAATGTGAAATGTCAAAAAGAAACAAAATCACCTACTTGAGTATAAGACAATCTATTAATGATCTGAGTTATTTGTTCCATGTGAAAATTCAGGTTAATCCTAATGTGTTACTTAGATAGTAGACCTTTTGGGATGACTTAGATTAGATAATGTTATTGGGATGGATACTGGTGCCTTTATAAGAAGCAGGAAAGAAGCAGGGGCGATATGCACATGTAATTTCAGCAGTTGTGATGCTAAGACAGGAGAATGAATCTAAGGCTAATCTGGGCTACATAGTGAGAGTCTATGTCACTAAATAGGAATCAAAAGAAATCAGAGAAAGAGGAGGAAGAGGAAGAGGAGGAGGAGGAAGAGGAGGATTAGGATAAAGTGAATGAATATTAGGACTAAAATGAAGAGAAGGAGAAAGCGGAGGAAGAGGAATACCTAGTACATTCACATGTTGCTCCCATCTCTTGTTGTTTGATGCCCTGTGTTCCCTGGGACTGTGGCCAACCAGATGTGATCCCTCAATCTTGGATACAAACAGTTATATGTGACAACTGGGTCAGTGACCACAGGAGAGCCCATTGGGCCACCTGGCCAATTGTGAGACAGGTTTGAAGCAAACACTCCCTCCTTGTTTGAGTACTAGAAGACCCCCGTTGGCCTGAATCCCCAGAAATTCTCATCATGCTAGAGTCAATGTCCGCTAATCCATTTCCTGAGTAGTGCTTTTCCCTCACATTGTCTACTTCCCTTTCCTGTTCCCACAGTCACTCATAAATGGAAGCGCTAAGCCAAGATTTAGACACAATAATACAAACCTGCCATGCACTCTCATCTCATTAGCTTTTCCTTCATGGTATGTACCGCTGCTGAAACTACATCATTTTTTCATTGACTTGTCTTTTATCCCCTTTCTTCTTGATTAAAGTTTAAGATCGTGAAGACCGGATGTCTTATTCATCACTGTCGTTTCAAGGATGCTGAGGACAGAAACCCAAACGCCCTTGATAAATACTTGTTGAGCAAGTGGTCATTTCTGGAAAGCAGTTTGGCAATGGACATTAAAAGCCTTTGAGGCTTGTGTCAAGTCTGTGTCCTACAATTTTAACCTCTTGAAATTTATCCTTTAAAAAGGTTTGAATTTCAGCATAGAAAGATTTGTTCACTGCAGCATAAAATTGAAGCAGAAAAAAGGCATCCTAAACATATAATCAGAGTTCATTCATCCACAATGATGCTTACTGCTTGCTTACTAAATTCCAGGTATGGAACTGAGTACCAGAGGCATAATAGTTAATAGAAAAGATATGATCCCTTGAGGAGTCCAGAGAGATTGAGAAACACTTTTACTTTTTATTTTTGTAATGCAGCAAATAAGTGAACATTAGCTTATAGACACTCTACTAATAACAGCAATAATGATGAGGGTATTTTGCATTTGCATAACACTTATAACTTTTCAAAGTAATTCTCCAGCCATTATAGTTCTTAAAATTAGGTCACATTAAACTGCACTTGAACTTCATTATCAGATCTTCCCTGAGAAGAGTGTTGAGAGACTGTTGGCCCTTTTACATTAATTATGGACATATAAGATGAATTAATCAAATTTCTGCTGTATTTGCTATTAAGGTCAATTGAATGGGAAAAAAAAGTTAAACTGCAGGGTTTTGAGTAGGATGCAACAGAGTGGATTGGGCAAAAAATATAAAGCTTTTGAAAGGGTTTAATTATTGAAATAGTTTCTAGCTTCATTGTGTGGATGAGACACCATTAATTGTCAACACAAATGCCAATTTTCTGCAGATCAAGTTATACACCATTATACAGACTCATTAGCAAATATGGATTGAGGAGCAAGCTAGTGAGATTTGGACCCTGACACCCCTTACATGCATAACCCTATCCAAGGCTCTTGTAGGGTATTCACAAAACATTGAATTGTTAAATATTCTTTAAAATTTTACTGGAAGATTTTTACCTCAAAGCTCTACTATATCTTCTCTTTATAACAAGCTTCCTCCCTCGTGCATTTCCCAGAAGGTATCAAATTTTTGTCTGACACCTTTAAAAATAAACAATTTTGTTGAAATGCATTACAGAATTCATGGGTTCATTTGAAGTAATTTGACTTGTCAGTGGGGATTTAAAACAATAGACAGACAAGAAAAATTATATCTATGTTTGTTACCATACCATCAGACATCAGATCTGCTAACCCAAGTAGAGAAACCATCTCTTCATAGTCCTTAGAGGTAAAAATTCCTAACTAATTTCAAAACATGCACCATGAGAAAAAAGAAAGCAAAAATACTATTAGTCCATACTGTGTCATTACATTACTTTTCAAATCCATTGTATTGTATCAATATTTACCATGTTGCCCCTGCAACCACCTCTTACATAATATATTTAATGTCATTTACACGCTACTCAAAATGCCCCATAACTCAGTGTGCCACTCACGAACAATGATTCCCAATGAATCTCTCAAATATCTTTACTACCCCTTCACTGATGAAAACAATCAGTAATAGTCTTATCTAAAGTCTGCAGGAAAATGTGATCACGGATTTTTCTTCTTCTGATTATATTAAGCTTATCATTTTTATTCTATAGGTTAAATGCCAAATGATATGTTTACAGCCTGTTTTTTTTTTCCCTTTCAGCACTTAATCATTGTGCCTCTACAATGAAGTTGCTTTTCATTTTAACTTTACCTCTTCCTTCTACTCTTTGGGGAAGAAATGAAAGGGTACAACAGGGACTGGGAGAGGTCCTGTGTTTATAAGAAATGCTCATCCCTCATTCAGCATGGTCTACACAAATAATCTAGGAGAGCATGATATTCTATCTGAACAAACAGACGTGCCCTTCACAGGACTTAAGAGACATCTATCAGAAAGAGACCACTGGCATGACAGAGGAAAGGTCCAGAATGCCTTTGGAGAAGATAAGTATAGCCAATCCTAGAAAATGAACTATCAGAAGATGTGAATCCTGGAGGGGACTCAGGGTGACAGCCCTTGGTACTAGGGGCAGGGGCCCTACAAAGAGAAAGATGTTTCTCTGACTCCCATCAACTTCCCTCTGGTACTACACACCAGAAGCACTGTGCACAATCCAGGGATTACCAACGAGAATCTCATATTCATTCTCTCAGTTCAAGTTCAAGGGTGAATAGTGGACATTAGTAGCTCAGAGGCCTTAGCTTATCTAGTGTAATGCCAGGAAACTAACATTAAAAAGCCTATCATCTCTAGCCTAGTGGTCCAATATCATAGACTATCCCAACGGAAATGACACACCCGATAATGAATGAATTCCTCACATCAAACGTCTCTAACACTGAGGGCTACAGGTCAACTCTTAGGGCTGTCAGGTCAACCCTAAGCATAAAGTAGAAGTCAAAGAGCATCCCAAAGGCTAGAAGGAGAACCAAGAATTCCACATATGGAACCTCAACAGTATTAATACTCCATCCAAATGGCACAGTCAGTCCCAGCCAACCTCAAACACCAGAAGAGAAGAGACAAGCTTGAGGAAAGAGCTTCAACAAGCTCTGACAGCTGAAGCTCCAAGCCTGGGGAAGGGTCTTTGCTGGCTGAGACCCCAGAACAATATTAGAAAGGGGAGTTTCTAATATGCAGTTAACGGATGATGACTCAGAATGCATATTTAATCAGGTTTAGTGAAATATATTTACTCAGTTTTATGTCATTTCTCTGCATAATTAAGTTATCATCAATCATTCCAATGCAGAAATAGCTTCCAGGAATTTTTACCACCCGCTGTAACAATTTACCCACCATCACAATACAAAGGACCAGGGCCAAAGATTATGTCAAGATAAGGCACCATAAGAATATTTAGGAGCAAGAAACAAGATTAAAAACCTTGTGCAGAAGCAGCCTGCACAAAATATGTTCAATGTTAATAGCTTCTATGTGAAAGAAGCATGATAGAGGCTTTCCCAGAGTTAAATATAATCTTAACAATTTCCATCATAGTACCATACACAGAACTTGAAACCAAAGAGCCTTCCCAGAATACTAAATGGGACACCAACATTTTTTTCATTTTCTACATTGAGTATATTACAAAATTGTCATCATAGAATAAGGTAGCTAGCCAAAGAATATAAAAACAAGAACACAGGATAAGTGTTACATGGGAATGGCCATGTGTCTATTAGTAGAGCTATTTTTTATATTTATGTCAGACAACTTTTAATTTTGTAGCATGAGGTTAATTTTTTGTCATTCTAAACATTTACTTTCATACCCACTTTTGGATTCATTTGATTAAAGAACACTCTCAGAACCTTATACAGTTCTAGGCTTACAAAGCCTACATCTATTTCTGTCTATGGGGCTTTACTTCAAAATAGCTGACTTGTCAATTGAGATTTGTCATTAGCTATAAAAATGCATAAAGATTTATGAGTCTCTCTGAGTAGCAAATACAGTATTTACTCCCAAGAGGAGCCATTCACACTGAAAGGGGGAAAAAACTGTATCTTTTTACCAGCAAAAACTTTCACCAGATGTAAATATGAGCTCATATCATCACTAACCTCTTCATTCTGACTGCCAGAAGGCCATGAAACACCATGCCTGGCCAGATTCCTGTTCTTGAGAATTCACTTAATTCCTAAGCAGGGTTAACATTCGTTCCGTCTTTGCTTTCCTACCAGCTCCTGCTTGCATTGAATTCTCTTGGGAGAAGTTCCTGAAGTACTGAGGGCTGTTCCAGCCAGCTGTGCTGGGCTGGGCGATGGGCCAAGGAGTGTAAAAGCTTGGAAGGCCAGCAGGTCAGTAGATTCCTGGCCCAGTTCTGCTCGGTCTACATTCTCAGTGGGGCAGTTCTACACCTCATCACCAGGGAAACCAATTCCCACAGCTCCAGATGCTGGATCTGACCAAGTACACAGCCTGGTGGGATCTAGGAGTGCTCACTTTCAGTGCAGCAAATAGAGGAGAACAGGATACCTGGGGGAGACATTAGAAGGCTGAAACTCTTCAGCGTTAATCTTATATAATCTGATTTTCAAACTATCTCCAAGCAACAAGGTAGCAGTCAGACAAGGTGCTTCCTGTTGCAAACAATATGAGAAGAGTGAATTACTACCAGAATCTTGATCTAGATTCAGTTTTCATGATTAAACACATTCGTAGTCTCTGAGATCTATCCATCAAGGTAATTAACATGAACTGTATAAACAGGACACAAATCCAAACCTCTAATTACTACCAAAGCAGTAATACTCCTAACCTATACAAAGTCCAGTTATATATACTTATGGACTGTCCTCCAAAGAGTGACTTAGGAACTCAGGATGCTCCAATCATGTGGCTCTGCTATCTTGTCTCCATGATAGTATGTAGCTGGCAGATGGACAGGTTGCGGAAAAGAAAGATTGTGAAGGATCTTGTATATGTCAAGCCTAGAGTTAGAGTTGATAGTGTCTGCCCATGTTCCATTGGCCATGATTCAAACATGTATTGCTATCTAGCTAGAAAACAGACAGGAAAATACCATTGACATAGAAAAACATAGGTTGGTGCCACTGGAAGAATCACAATAAACAGTCATCCATATACCCCCCTCCCCCTGAAAATAATACCTTTTTGTGTTGAAGAAACATTGAACTTCTCAGCTGGCTGCCAACAACCACTGTAACTTCAATGAATAAAGAAAGGTTAGGAGTCGACATATAATCTCTTTTTTTGAGTTTTGGTTATACTGATTTGCCGTTGCATTTTTCTGGTTCCAGCTGAGATGTGCTACATGGATTGAAGCTGATTGGAGAAATATTTAGGATTCAGAAATGATCTTTTTTTTTTTTTCACCAATCCACTGTTTCAGTTAGGCCTTCTGACTGACCTGATACTCTCTGACCCCATCATATTTCATTGTGTGTTCACGTTCCTTCTTATCAGAGCATAAGATCCTAACCATTCATTATGAGAAGCCAGGTTGGTTAGTGGTAGAGATAAATGGTTGTCTCCCATTTGACTATGTTTGGGCCTCTATATATGACTGTCAATAGGGCTTTTTTGTGAAGATTTTTGAATGAATTACATAAGATTACAGATCCTGAGAAATCATGTAGCAATGATTTGTATACATTGCTCTAATGATTCCAAATTCTTTTTGTTTGTTGCTCTGTTGTGCTTGTTGAAACAGGACCACTGTGGCCCACGCTGGCTTCAAACCAGCTATAGAGTTAAGACAGAACTTGAACTTCTGATGTATTTTTGTGCCTTTTAGCTCTGGAATGCTGGGACTCCGGGCTTGTGCTTCAATGCTCAGCTTCTCTGCAAACTTTTAATCTGTGGAAGGTTTTGTTTGGTTCGGTTTTTCATTCTTACTTCTTTTGCCCTGTCTGAAGGAAGAGCCTTAAAAAAATAAAATGAATAAATAAATAAATCCAATAAGCCCCTACCACCACCATCACTAGCAGTCTCCCTTCTCATCTGGCTTTTCCCTACTGGGGGAAAAAAAATAAACTTTCCATTTGATTCTCCCTTGTTGATAGTCTCTCTTCTGACTGCATCACAAAGTGAACTTTAAAATAAATAAATGAAGAGCTGCAGCTGTTTTGGGATGGGAAGCGTAGGGAATGTGTGAGCCAGATCTTGTGAGAAAGAAAACCTCCCACAGAATGGTGGGTTTGAACGCAGCCACTCTCCACTTCCTTCATGGGCCTGATAAAATAGAGAAATGTGGGGCTTTTCAGCAACACTAACTGACAGATGCATCAGGATGAAAACTCGAAGCTTCGCATAATGGATGTGTAGGTGAAAGGAACTGCAAGTGAACTTTGGGCTGCTCATTCCCATTCCCAGCTCCTTGCTAAGAATATTCCATATACACATTCACACACAGCAATCCCCAGGAGAGCAACAGGTGGCTGCTCTAGTTATTGAAATAAACACCTGGACTCTGATGAGTGGAGACTCTATACCTTGGATACTTCCCTTCTGCCAAATGTGATAATGCAGGCATCTGAGTAACAGACAGAATGCATAGCACTTCGTGCCTCTCTGTGCACTCAAAATGTGAGTATCCATCTCATGTTTGGAACTTTTTGATATTACTTTATGTCCTCACATGGTTTAGAAGGCTTCTTTGCAGTTCCCATTCAGGCCACATGAGGACAAGTCATGACTCCCAGAGCTTTTCTGTATCATGCACCAGCCATGCGACCGGAGGCAAAGTCACCACTGCTCTGAGCCCCTTTCCACACCCCTGTAACCAGTGTCATCAAACTCTTTCATGCTTCCATCACAGAGCAGCTAAAGGAATAGGTGTCCAGTCAAGGTAGAGAAGTGAACAGAGGAAAGCAGGTTCCATGGGACCTCAGAACTCCTCCCTTTAACTCTGGCGGCACGTCTGTAATCATGAATTCCACGTGAAAATTTTCTAAAAATTATGATACTTGAAAATACTTGGAAAGCATTTTTCTGTGAGAACGCACTTACTAAATCGAGAAGCAGTGTAGCCTATTTTTACCATATTGTATTAAGATCTGATTTACATAAAACACACATCTCAAGTGAATGCTGAAAGTTTTTTCTCCTATGTCTTATGTAAATACACACTCTACATACATCGCTCAAAGATAATAAGTGCTTTATTCACTGAGAAAGTTCATTCATTCTACACTCCATTCAAGAGACCTCTTTTTGCATGCGTGCACACACACACTCACACACACACACCTGCCTCATGCAACCATTGATCTGAGTCTCTGACCCCAGATAACTTTCCCCATAGCTTCATGTATAGGGAATTGTGCACAATGTGTTCTTCTACATCAGAGCTCCTTCTCTCCTTTCCTATAAGATGTGTGAAATGCACCCATTTTTTGTTTCATACATTGGAAAATAACAGATTTTTTTTCTTACCACATGTGTTCTGTCCTATACATGAACTATCGTTTGTTTTACTATTACTCATTAACCAATCTGTGAGCTGTTTTCAGCATGCGGCTACTATAAATAAACCTGCTGTCCACTTTCCTGTTCAAGCCCTTTTGTGGTGACCTGTTTTCATTTCTCTTGGCTATTCACAAACAGAATTGCTAGGTTTCAGTTAACCACATGTTAAACTTTTAAGAAGCTGCCAGTCAATCTCCTCAAGTGATTATCCCGTTTTATATCCCACCAACCTTGTAGAAGAGCTTTGATTATTTACATGTTCTCTAGAATGTGGAAGTATCAGGGTTTCTAAGGGGAACAATGTTAATAGGCCCAAAATATCTGGCTATGGTCGAACATTTTCCTAGTGTCAAGCATTTTTGCATGTGCATATTAATATGATACTTTTTATTCTTTAGACTGTGTGACTTTTACTCTTTCTTTAAAAAGATGGGTGTCCTATCCTTTTATTATTGGTATACTAGGAATCTTCATATATTCTGAATCAGAGTCCATTTTAGATACATATGTATTTTGTCCTTGTTTAAGGCTTTTGACTTTCTTTATAGTGTCTTTGAAAAGGAGAGAATTTTTATTTTTATATCTCAGCAAAAAAAGTCTTTGCCTATGCCAAGATAGACAAAAAGAAATTCTTGTATTTTCCTTCACAACCTTTACCCTTTTAGTTTTACATATAACATGACTATTTTGTCACTTTCTTGTTTTTGATTAAAATTTTTACTTATTATTATTATTATTAGTAGTAGTAGTAGTGTGTGTGTGTGTGTGTGTGTGTGTGTGTGTGTGTGTGTGTTTGGGGGAATGCATGGGGGAGATATTTGCATGCCACAGCATGCAGACAACAGCATTCACAAAGTCAATTTTCTATTTCTACTTTTATGTTGGATGTAGGTATTGAACTCAGGTTGCATCAAACAGGTGCATCAAACACCTTTATCTGTTAAGTCATTTTGCTGGCTTATTTATCATTTTCTTTGAATCTTAAATAAAACGTTAACTGGAAAATTTGATTGAAGACAGAATTCTATGTGTTTAGAAACGCGAAAAAAAATCAATAGAGTATTTAAGTATAATTTCATTTTACTTATCTATCTAGCAACTTCTACCAAACTTTGAAGTCAGACATATTAATGGTGAAAGGAAACACCATTTATAATCATATCAAGAAAAGAGAGACTTTGCTGGGATACTTGGACTCATCTTTGCTTTCAATCCATCGTTCCTGACTCCCAGATAAGTATCATCCTAGAGATTGTCTAGTAAAAGTGACACACTTGAGGGCTAGACCCATAACTCAGTCAGCAGAGTATTTACATAGCATGCACACAGCCTGGGATTTAATCTCCAGCACCGCAAAAACAGGCATCAAGATGGACATCTATAATCCCAGCACTTGAAAGGTGGAGGCAAGAGGAGAAAGTTCTACATCTGCTGGAGATTCATAAGACCCTCTCAAAAAAAAAAAAAAAAACAGAAAAAAGTGACTCTGGCAGCAGTGACAAACTTCTACAGCAATTGCTACATACATCTCATATACTAAAGCAGAACTGGGGTAGTAAGGCCAATGCCAACTGAGTTCCTCCATCTCATGTGCATATTAATATGATACTTTTAATTCTTTAGACTATGTGACTTTTACCCTTTCTTTTAAAAGATAGGTCCAGGGACATGAGACTCGGCTTGTAAGTTTTTTGCCTTCTGCATCCTTGAGGATGGACAGAACAGAAAGTTTTCAATGCTGGTGTTCAGCATCTCCTTTGGGGAACTCTTCTGAAAAGATATATTGTTACTGCTCTACTTTCCATCACCATTTGGTTTAATTATTATTCGTAATTGGGAAATAATTAGATAAAACGATGATGTAAACCCCAGTGGAAAATAGACATCTCTGAAGGGCTCTAATGTTTTCTGTCACTTAAAAGGAAAGGGATATGACTTAGTGGAGGAAAAAACTAATTAGAAAAGCAGACACATCTTCTCCCTCTCCTCATATGTCAGACAGGCAGGCAAGTGCTCAGAAATGATCAGAGAGTGGCCTATTTCCCACAGCCCCCAGGAGAGTGCGATAATTTAAATCTCCATCTCAGAAAAGGGCTCCGAGCTCTTGTCTCTGCAGTTCCATGCTCTCCAGTTGGAAGAGGTGGTCTCCACCCTGGCACAGCCATGCAAAGTACTGGCTGAGAGGAAAACGGAGGTCACACCCACACCAAAGTGATCCAGGCAAGTCGGGATTCCCGCCAAGAGAAACACATCAGAGGGAAGTGAAGAGAGAGAAGTGTTTTCAGGCAATGCTTCCCATGCAAAATGAAAACAAGGCTTTTATCCAGGAACACAAATCAAAGATGTTTGACAACAGGCGGGATGAAGAAAGCAGGTAGGAGAGGCTCATATGTCCACCCAAAGACCCCAAGTCTCCATAAAATGCTTCTGTCCAGAATGAGATAATTTTATATTATGAAAAGTTGAATTAACAAAAAGAAAAATAAACTCCCAAGAAAATCATTTAAGAACAAAGTCAATTTTACTAAAATGATGCTCAATGAAAATTCTATTTAGGTGTTCCCATTTTGAAAATGGACATTCTTGTTAATAAATGCTAATGTGGCTGTTTGAAGATGAGAAACAAGCATTTTTGAGCAAAAGAAGATGGTGCATGCACTTAATAACTCTTACCATGTTGGCCCAAGCTTTGGGTGGTACTGGAGTGGTAGGACTCTTGCTTAGCACATAAGGACTCTCTGGTTTAAACCCCACAGTTGCCAGAGTGATAATATGGTCTCCAAACTGGTGCATTTACCTTAGTCCCTCACAAATTAGACTCAAGCAAATATGGTTTTCTAATACACTTAAGCAATTATTGACTATAAATAAAATTTTATTAATGATATTACATCAACCTGTCTGTAGCAGAATATTGTAATAGAAACTCCTTTAGGCACAAACATTAATTCCAAATGAAAGATCTGCTTCTAAACAAATGCTCCTCTTCACTAATAAGTGAATGCCTAGATATGTCCCAAGGTTAACGGGAGTCCTTGACATCCTTAGAGTGTCATTCCATTGTTCAACATTATTTACTCAATGGCTATCAAGAAAAAAAAAAAACTCTGTGTTCAGCAGTTTCTAAAATAAATCAGTGTTAGAAACATAAAGAGATACTGCAGAAAGGTTTTTTGGGATGTGCTTGAGTCCTGAAATTAGAGTGTGGCAAAGGGGAAGGTAAGCATGCAAGACAAAGGCACTTACTGTGGGTGGACCAAGAGGAAGAAAGGAGAAGGAGAAATATGATCAGAGCAAGGCTCAGGGAGATGGAGAACAAGGAGAGATGAAGAGCCACCTCAGGACCCTAGACTGTGCTCATCTAATGGACCAGTTTTAGCTTAGATTAAATAATGATGATGCCCTAGATAATTCAACAACTGTCAGGTCCCAGTGAGCAAGGGGCCATAGCTGAAGAGTTCCCTCATAGAACATCCATTTCTATCACATTTAAAAAGAAAAACTTAATTGGTTATTGGAATCTGTGTGATTACAAATCAAAAGTGCTGATCCAGATTTTTTCCAGCCCATTCAAGATTACAAGCTCAGACAAGGGATCATTTTTAACAAGTTGAATAAATGGAGAAAGTCTTGACTATACTCAACAATGTCTAATTCATCTCTATAGTGATAACTATTCAAACTGGTATGAGTTTCAATACATGGCCCTATCTGTAATGAACTGGAAAAGTCTGTTTGAATAGCATTCTTTGATTGGTAAAGTCTATCCTTTCTGGATTCCGCTTTCCATCACTGATTCCATTGACCATAAGAGAGAACAAAAAAAGGAGAGGCAGAAAAATCACGAACCCATCTCCTGCAAGAAGATAATAATAAACTTTGCCACCATCACACCATCATCAATCTTTATAATGGACAAACATCGCAAAGGAATCAATCAACCTTTCTTATTGGGTTCCAAATCCTTGGTTACCCCAAGGTGAAAATCACTGCAAGAGATGAGCTTCTACTGGGTTCCTATGTGATTCACTGAAGTTCTCCTTTATTCCTACTCATAACTACAGTTCATAATCCAGCTTGTCAAGAGAGTTCATACCAACACTAGGAGTCTTCAGAACCGACCATACCATATCTACAGGGATATTGAGAGAGGGGCAAACTTTACTTTCCAGACAGCAAGTCCATCCAAGTATGCTGTAATATGTGAAACTATTGACCTAGCTTCCTCCATCTTGTCTACCTGCCTAGAGAATGGTCACACCCACCCTAGGCTGGTTCTTCCTGTGGCACTATAGATTCAGGGAGGCCCTACAATTCAGGGAGGCCCTAGCCCAGGCTCCTGGCTATAGACAAGTCCCCGAGAAGTACGGACATGCCCCAAACATGTCCCAATAGAGGAACCATATAGGCGGAGGGATGAGCAACCAATGGGAAGGAGGAATGAACAACCAATGGGAAGGAGGGATGAACAACCAATGGGACGGAGGGATGAACAACCAATGGGAAGCGGCTATCTAACCTGCCTCTGTAATGGACACCTAGTAAACAGCTAAATGACTGGTGGCTGCTCCCCCCTCCCCCTGAGTACAGAGGTGGCCACGTCTGATTGGACCCCTGACCCTATATAAGCCCAAACACTTCCCGAATGAAGTTGAGTCTGCAGCCAATTCATTCTTTGCCTGCTTCTTCTCTCCTGACTCCTGGGGTCTCGGGTGGTGACTCCATCGCAGGCTCACCCATTCACCTCGAGCCCAGGAGGCAGTTGCCAGTTCCCTGCCTTTGCCTGGCTGGCCAGGTGGGGATTCAGCAACATTTTCCCATATCACTTAGAACACAGCCTTGCTCAGGCCTTACCCAATCTATTATTTTCACAAATGTACCTAGAGGTCAGCCTTCAGTTGCCAAGTTGATACCAATACCTATTTATATTGTTTTCTAACAGTATTGAATGCTGAGAAATAAACAAGAAAACATTTAGGTTTGATGACCCCCACCTTCAGTAATTCTGTAATTGGCATCACAAATGCTTTCAAAATCAGAAGGAAAAATATTTTAAGATGTTTTGTTCTTTATTAAAGCATGCTTTAATGTTTATTATCATGATTTTGATTGCTATTACACTACCTTGAGTGATGTATTTTTTACTCATTGAGCCATTATTTTGCTCACCGTCATGATTTGAGCATTAGTCCCATTCAAGGTTATGCAGTAACAATCAGAAATTATGATAATAAACACTGAACCACATTTCAACAAAATAAGATCAACTTGTGTGAGCTTTATAATCTTTTTCATTAACAGAGCACCACATGCTTCAGTGACACTTTAATTACCAAGAAATTACCCAAGAAAATACATAATTATTCCTAGTAATTGACAGTGACTCTATATGGAACACCTCTTTATGTTAGAATAACTGCTAAAATGTGACCTTTTCCCAGACTTGTGATTTAATAGGATGTATTCTGCTTTTGCAAATACAAAGGGAACTTACAAAACACAATCTCTATGTTCGTAAGTCAGTTCATTTCAGTCGGAAAGTGTTCTGGGGCCACAAAATAACTTCTGGCCATGAACAGAATTAATGAAATTATCTTAATAAAGTAAAGGTGATTACTTAGACTTCTCACTGTAAAATATAGTAAAACATGCTTTTCCCTGAAATGACTTTCCTGGTCATTCTAAAATCTCAGTGGATAGTGAAGGCCACCTTTCCTGTGGCTGTGGAAAAGACCAAAAATACTTTGCACACACATAAGCATTCATTCACAGTTTAAAAAGGAAACCATTGACTGAAAAACTAAAGCCCAGCTGGGGAGATGTTTCAGCAGTTAAAAGCACTTGCCACGAAAGCAAAAGGACTAGAATTCAAATCCTAAGACTCTATGAAAACAAAAAAATCAGGACTGGCATAATGGCTAGTCTGCAATTCCAGCCCTGGAAGGTGGAGCCTGGGAATCCCCAAAACAAGACACCTAGCCAGATGAGCTCTTTCTTTGAGCTCTGGGTTTACAGTACCAAACTCAGAACAATTGGAGATGATTCCCAAACACCTCAGGCCTTCACACACATAGGCATGTACACGTATCCACAGATGCACTCATATTCACCCCCATGCAAACACACATACTCGCATGCATCTCATAATGCATATTTATCCACATGTAAGCATTCATACACCTTATACACATAAAGTTGTGCCTACACTTACTTATTCACCACTTGCAAATACATACACACATACATATGCATGCACATAATCCAGAAACTCCTGCTCCCCCACATGAAAACATGCATGCACACATGCATGCACCTCTTACTTACGTGCATACACCTCATACACACATACACATGAAAACGGGGAAATAAGGTGCCTAAAACTGCTTTTGAGAAAAAGAATATATTTTTATGCCTTTCACCCTTAAGGGTGCTTTAGCATTGTGCAGAATTTTCATGACTAGGTAGATTTTTTTAAACAAAGTACAGCTTTGTGAATGTGTCTATTCCCTAGCTTCTTACCGTTCCCCCGATGGTCTTTCAAGAAGCTTGACTCAAGAGTTAGACATGCAACTTCTGCTACAAACTTGGATGTTCTGTTATTTTTCCCCAAGCTCCCTTCTCTTCCCTGAGTCAGAGTTAAACATCTGCTATATAAACCTCTGCCATTCCACTCTGTCCCTTTTGAAAATGACCAACACAGTAAACTTTTCTTAAAGCACCAATATACAACTGTGACCTACACAATAGCATTTTATCAATATAGTTTAATTTGGGGAGAAAAATCAATACAGTCTTTCATATCCTGGAGAGGGACAAGAGGTTTTTGTGCAGCTTGGTAAGCACACAACACAAGTCATTCTCTAGCATACTTCTAGCTTCTTTATCAAAACCTCCTCAAGGTAATTGTCCCCCTGAAATGTCAGAAGGTGCACAAATCTAAAACTACAGCAATAAAACTTGACGCTACTCCGTGTGGTTAAAGGATTAGCATGGAAGGTGCTCTTGAGACCCTAAAGATCCGTAAAGAAGCCTGACTGACTTGATGGCTCAGGGATTAAAGTCTCTGCCATTCAAGTAAAAGAACCTGAGTTCAGATCCTACATCCCATGTAAAAATGCTGGGCAGAAATGGCAGCAGCCTGCACTTCCTGTCCTGGAAGGCAGAGCCTGGGAAATCCCAGAGCAAAGCAATAATGAGGTAGAGCAATCCAAGATGATTCCTAAAGTCGCCTTTGGGCCTCCACAGACACACACTTTCAAGTGACTTCTGAACACACAGGTACACACACACACACACACACACACACACACACACACACACACACATGATTCTGTGAAGTCATGTGAAGGAAGGAAGCCCAGCCAACATGGTGACCCCTTCATGCTAGATCCCCAGTTGTTCCTCAACTGGTGCCTACAAATCCATGTGGTATCAATGTGGAACTTTCTGTTTGGCTATCATCTGAGGCCATTTTTCTCTTTACAAATTCAAAAAAGGAGTGTTTGCAAGTGCATGATGTCTGAGCGAGCTACCTGCTGAACGGTAGTGCTGCATGAAGAACATGGTGGAGAAGACAGTGCGAGGTGAAGAAGATGGTCCAGTTTTGGACATCTATATCCTGAGAGAAACACACCAACAGTCCATCTAATGATCCAAGGAACTATCTAGCAACTTCTCTACCAGCTGTTTCCTGAGAGACATGAACTCACCCAGGGTGATCTGAAGCCTCAAGCATTCCTGAGTGTCCACATGGGCCCTGAATCAGGACCCCGTTTAATGTAATGCCATATGCCAGATCACGTGATTTCTCCATCCACACTGCGGACATCCAGCCAGCCATGCCCTTGGGAGTCTGGGATGGGAGATCAGGAGTGCTTAAACACACAGGAGAGTGTGTCACTGTGAGTGAACTCATTATCAAAGAGCTGAAGTCTCTGCACATCAAGTTTAACTAAGACTATGACATTGCCTCGTGCCTCAGTTTACCCTCCAGCCCAGTCATTTCCCAAACGAGCCAAGTGTCTCCCTGCCTTCTTCTCATTCCACCCAGAATTCCTCTCCTTGCCTTCCTGATAGAGAAGGGGTATTTTTTTTCCAATGCAATGGGCAAGTTGAAAGCGTAATGTTTAGGGAATCATTTTTCCCATGTTTGTTTCCTCCTTGTCTCCACAAATTTTCAGTTGACAAGGGGAAGAAATGGCTTTTATGGTTTCTGTGTGCTAGGGCTGGTCTCATCACTCAGCAGTTCCCACGAGCTTCTACATTTCTCAGAGCTGTGTCCTTCTACCGACCTTAGACTTTCTTATTGCTGGAAATAAAGCTTTTCAAGAACTCCTGAAGCCCTGCGTGCTGAGCTGGACAGTGAAACAGGCAGCGTCCACGCCGCAGGTTACTGAAAGAGGAAATTGAGATTCTCTCATTGACCATCATTGTTTCATATAAAACCCAGGAACTACACCAGTTAACAGACTGGCCATCTGCCCACCAGCACTCTTCATTGCTTAGGTTCCCACGACAGAGGGCCATGAAGAGAATGAAATGATTTTGCTTCTATTTGCCTGAGATGTCCCATGATGCCCCTGCTCTGATATCCACGGCAGGTCCTCGGCTGCATTCAGCCCCATCTCAGGAGCAGTCTGTTCAAGGACGCAATCTGAGAAGAGCCCAAAGGTGGCAGTGACCAGCACCAGGGTCAGGGGGGTACAGCTGAGCTCCCCTGGCTTCAGCACAATTCAGCACAGTGAAGTCTGCTGGGAACACAGCAAAGGCACTGAGTCAGTCAGTCTGCCTGCCTCTCCTCAGCTTTTAAAACCAGACTCATAAATGCACCTGCCTGGGTGAAATCATCACATCCAAGCAAGATAGGAAACAGGACCCAGGGACTGGTGAGGGGGTTCAGTTGGTAAGGCGCCTCTTGCAAATCTGGTCAACCGAGTTCAATCCCTTGAACCACCCACGGTGGAAGGAGAAACTGACTTCTGAAAGTTGTCCTCTAATCATTACCCCTGTGCTATGCATGCACATGCTTCTCTCTCTCTCTCTCTCTCTCTCTCACACACACACACACACACACACACACACACACACCTTAATCTTTCCCAAACGCACATTACATAAAATTAAACAGAAAAGAACAGCATCTAATCAGGAGGCTGAGGCAGGAGGATCACAAGTTGTTGGGTTACAGGAGGGAGCTCTAAGGTAACCTGAGAAAACATGGTGAGACCCTATCTCAGAATTAAAAATGAAATCCTAAACAAAACAGGAGAGCTCAACTAAGCACTTGCCTGCTTGCCTGCCCTGCACAAGGCCGATAGATTTCATTCCCAGAACTACAAAAATGATAAAAGATAAGAATAAAAGGAGAAACAAAAGAATGCAAGTGATTGGTTCCATGTTTACCTTAATTCTATGCTCAGTTAATGTCATCAGGGAAGGGGGAGATGACTCAGTGATAAGAGCACTGCTGCCCAAGCATGAGGACCTGAGTTCAGATCTCAGGCACAGCTGTATGGTCCTGTAACCCTTCCCTGGGGTAGAGATGGAGGGTCATTGGGCGGGATTGCTTGCCACCAGCCTAGAGCCAAGTTCAGTGAGGGATCCTGTCTCAAAGGACATTCTCCTCTGGCTTCCACTACATACCTGTCCAATCACATGTGCATATACCACACGTGCATAGAGCTCCCCTGCACACACAAATGTATAGATAAATTAAATGCCATCAATTAGTGTTATTCACTGCATTGGCGCTTCTTCCTGGGACAGGAGAGCTATTCCTGCTTCACGGATGGGTGGAACGAGCCACAGGATAACAAGGAGCTTGGACTAGACCAGATGAGCACAGGAAAGACGGGTGCCAAGGCCCAGCCCCATACTGTGCTTTCTGTGTATGTGTGTCCCACCTGCCCTGCTCTTGTAAGTAGCATGCACTGTATGGAAAGGCTGGGCATGGTGGCACATGCTTTGAGTTCTAGGACCTAGAAGGTTGAAGCGGGAGGGTTTCAACTTCAAGGCTAACTTGGTCTACACACAGAGACCATATCTCAAAAAATAATTATAACCAAGCCTCCATCAGACTCATGTTGAGCCTGACACATGATTCAGTGATGTCTCTGGGCACCTTTGGGTTTATATATCCTGAACACGTGCTCAGTCTAGGTATTAGAGAGAAGCTGAAGTCTTTTCCCAAACCACCTACAGAGCACTGTCTTCCCTGCAGGCTTAGGGGTGGGGGCATCCCCCACATCGCCTGCCAGGTTCCAAAGCCTTCACCAGCCTGTGAAGGTGTCGGCTTTAATTTTCCACCTAGGGTGAGTAAGAGTCAAGGTTCGGGCTACTGTGCTTCAATAACACCCACATTTTTGTTCCTGAGATTGTACAGCAGTTCCGTCAGGGAGCAACTGGCTGCGATATGTAAGTCCCAGTTTCATTGTAAACAAAGAAAATCCATCAAAAGGGAAGTTCTCAGGAGAGATCCTTCCCAGGCTTTCATTACCAACTGTGAAGGATAAAATCTGCTTGCTTGCTGACTCTGTGGTATCCCAGTCCACCCTGCCAGTGTGGGAATTGTCTGGTGCAAGAGAAGCATCCTTCACTGCGAGCCTTTCCACACAGTGCTTGTTAAGTGTGTGTGGATCTCAGAAGCCCTTCAGTGTCACCTGGCTTAGCATCCAGACCCGACACAGTGCCACGGAGAGGAAAGTTGTTAAACTGTCACTCCTGACACGTGAGCTCTCTGGACTGCTGAGAGAATGTTTGTCAAGCAACTACCTCCATTTCTCTGTGGAGCTGGCCCACGAGGAGCCGACTGCTCTCTAGCATCATAGGCACAGGGTTGTTCCACCATCGCCTGAATGGCAGGAAGAGTCACTGTCCTCATTTCCCAGGGCGTATATTAGTTGTGGTGTGTGTGTGTGTGTGTGTGTGTATGTGTGTGTGTGTGTGTGAGTGACAGAGACAGAGACAGAGACAGAGACAGAGACAGAGAGATTTTATGGAACTGTCTCACGTAATTGTGGAAGTTGGTAAGTCTCTGTTTTGTTCAGAGAGCCAACAGCAACACTCTGGAAGCTCTAAGAACTCCTCCAATCTTCAGTCTGACTTCCACAGGGCATCAGGGCAGAAACCCAGGCAAGGTTTTCAACTTCTAATCAGGAGACAAAACTGCTTCCTTCTTAGGACATCTCAGTCTTTTGCTCTCACAGTCTTCAACTAATTAGCTGTGACCCACTCACGTCCATGCTTCTCAAATCATTCCATAGGATAGAAAAGTAAAGACCACATCAATACACTTTTTACAAAGCCAGCAGTACCTTGATTATAAAAACCAAAGACACACACAAAAAAAACAGAAAATTACAGACCAGTTTCCCTAATGAATAGGAATATAAAAATCCTCAATAAAATGCTTGCAATCCAAATTCAAAAACACATCAAAAAGATCTTTCACCATGATAGAGCTGGCTTCACACCACACATGCAGGGATGGTTCAACATAGTTAAATCAATAAGCATAATTGATCACATAAATGGTGTCAAGGACAGAAATTACGTGATCCACTCAATAGATACAGAAAAGGTTGGTGACGAAATCCAACACTTCTGTGATTGATACAAAATAAACTCTGTTCTCGGTCTCATGGAGATTTCTGTCTAATTGAGGTTCAAGATGAAACATTGCTGTACTCCCCAGCAGGTGCTAACATCAGCGTAGAGAAATAGAAGCCACTGGCAATGCCATAGATTTGGATCTCAAGGTGTTTTGAAAGAAAGGGCTCTTCCTTCCCCACATGTGCCCACACTGCCACTGTCTCTCAGGTAATTTTATTCCTGATTTTCTTTGTAGGCTATGTCAATACATGGTCATTAGCTTATTTTCAAACTCGGACGCAAGCAAGGAGAAAAGGGCCCATCAGAGACCTACATCAGCATCTCCCCAATGTCACACATATGCTTCTCACATAATGCAGATTATAGCTGTTGAATCTTTGAATAAAGGATAGGCAAAGTATTCAGCTATCTCTGAAACAGGATGTTGTCAATTTTTAATATTTATTTATTTGTGTGTGTGAGTGTGAGAGAGAGAGAGAGAGAGAGAGAGAGAGAGAGAGAGAGAGAGAGTGTGTGTGTGTGTGTGTGTGTGTGTGTATGTGTGTGTGTGTGTATGTCAGAGGGTACTGTGTGTTCCTGTGGAGGTCCAAGGGTGACTTCAGAAATCTTCCTGGATTGCTCTACCTCCATTTTGCTTTGCTCTGGGATTTCTCAGGTTCCACCTTTCAGAGCCTGAAGTGCAGACTGCTGTCATTTCCACCTGGCGTTTTTATGTGGGAATTGAGATCCCAACTCAGGTCCTTCTGTTTACAAGGTAAAGTCTTAACTGGTCCCAAAATGCTATCAACTTTTTATTGTTAAAAAATGCAAATATACGGAAAAATCAAACACTTTGCCATAAACAACCATTTTTCACTATTTTAATCCAGTAATTGACAACCCTGCAATTTCGTGGAATATCTCTCTCCATACATACATACATTCATACATACACACATACATACAGAGGGATATATACATATTTCTCATTTCTTTCTCTCTCTAGTTTTATTACAATCAGTTGACAGTAAATGGCTATTCTCATGACATTTTAAACCGTTAAATATTTTATTACACATCTAAAAACAGATGCATGTTCTATTTAACTCCAGTACCATTAAACAATCTAGGAAGAGGAGCAGTAATTCCCCACCATTCTCCTGTATTTTGACCGTATTCAAATTTCCCTGGCTAATAGTTAAGGTTCTTTTCCTTTCAAACATATCTAATCATGATCTTGGAACATTACACATATAATTATCACCATAATCATTATCATTAATAATCTTTTTCATTATTTTGTACTGGAATCTCAAAGAAGCAAGGTGGTTTTCCTGTAGAAGTTTCTACCTTCAGTGCTTATTAACTTGTCTCTTTAAGGTAGTATTTAGCTTGTTCTTCTAGTTTCCACATATCTTGGAAACTGTTACTTAGACCCAACAGCTTGATGAGGTTGAGTTTAAACATGTCCCCTGAGAACAATCAACATATAACACTTCTTGCTTCCTATATATCATACAGAGAAGCACCCAGAATGATGGTGACACCGGCCACCTGACCTCTGCTGAATTCGTTTCTGAAAATTCTGAAACTTTATCACTTGAAATCCAAGTCCAATTCC
The DNA here is from genome assembly GCA_023101885.1 of Typhlomys cinereus. Taxonomy (NCBI): domain Eukaryota; kingdom Metazoa; phylum Chordata; class Mammalia; order Rodentia; family Platacanthomyidae; genus Typhlomys; species Typhlomys cinereus. Next base: position 904,550 of record JALPQD010000111.1, on the reverse strand, counting down.
TTTCTCTGGAGCTCAGGGAGGCCCTCAAAACTTCCTTTATTTGTAAAACTTCCTTACTCCTTTTCTTTTGGGGTGGGGGCAGATGCATAGGGTGTTCTTAGATTTCCTTCACAGAATATGTTGCTAAGCTTAAACTCCAGTGTTCATGAATTTTTTTAAACTTTATTTATTTGTTCATTGTGTGTGTGTGTGTGTGTGTGTGTGTGTGTGTGTGTGTGTGTGTGTGTCAGAGGCACTTGTGTCCCTGTGAAGGGCCAAGGGCAACTTCAGGAATCATCATAGATTGCTTCTGCCTCTTTCTTGCTTCAGTGTGAGATTTCCCGGGCTCTGCCCACAGGGCTGGAAATGAAGGCTACCATTCTTTCCACCTGGAGTTTTTATGTAGGATCTAGGATCCGAACTCAGGACCGTCTGCTTACAAGGCAGTGTCTTAACCTTTGAGCCATCTCTCCAGCCCACCTTCATGAATTTTAAAAGAAAGCCACCCCTCCATGTATTTAAAAAGGCAGTGCTTTGTATAAACCTCTGACTGCAATGGTTCCACTCAGCATTAATTACATAAATCAACTTTCATCCTTCCTGTAAACTGATATTATTTATTAAACTCACAAGAAAAGACACAATTAATCTTCATGATTCATGCTTTCTCCTGAAAAGAGCTAAAGCATATATACAGAGCTGGTTTTGGTTTCGGTGTTTTGTTGTTTTTTTCCAACTGAGGTTGTATAATGAGTTTGAATCAGCGATGCTCAAACCCCACTATTGCTGAGAGTATGCAGCAGGACACTGGAGGTATTCAATAAACATGGAGCCTCTTGGTAATGCGTCATTTGTCCTTAATGGTAAGCAATTTAAAACACTTTCACATTCCAAAAGAAACTAGAATGTATTACAGAATAAATGTGAACTTCGCATCTAAAAACAAAGCAGAATGCTACCTTGATGAAGCTCTAGTCGGCACCCCCCCATGTCCCTATGGTCCTTCCACACCCATGGTGATCACTCCCTCTGATCTTCAATTCCCTGAAAAATCACTGGAAAACATCAAAATCAATAGAAACAAAATTTCATGGGGAAAAAAGTACCAAAGACCTCCAATGACCAATCTCTCCAAGTCCTCTCTCCATCCATAGACAGAAGTGTAGAAACTGGAAGTTGGGTTTGTGGACAGCCACCCACTTTTAATGGCACAGCTCAGTAAATGCCATCCGCTTCTCTCACTCCCTTACCCAGACAAGGTCCTATCATACCAGTGTCTGTGCCTCTTCTCCCATATGGCATGTGTTAGGCAGTTTTCTACCACTGTAACGACTCTCTGGGCTACATCTGCTTATGACGAGGAAAGGTGTATTTTGCGTGACTACCCATTGCTTTGGGTTTTTAGTGCCACACCATGGGCTGTGCATATGGCAGAACCTTATCACATGGCCAAGATGTGGAAACAGGAAGAGCTGAGCAGCCAATGTCCCCTTCTAAAACAAACCCCCAATAATCAAAACACTTCACTCAGGGTTAACCTTAAAGGTCCCGCCACTTCCCATTAGACCCACTCTAGGATGAAGCCTTTCACAGGTGGTCTTTGGGGTAGAGTTAGGATCCCACAAATCTTTATAAATTAGGAGCATGGGACCTTCCAAAGCATTGTATCAGAGAACATTTCCTTCACATTGATGCTGTCATGTAAGTTCTAGCATTATCTTTGTGCTGCAGATGGGAAAGGGAGGCTCAAGTAGTTGAGCCACTTGCTCAGCATAAGAACCACAGAAGCCGGGACCTGATACTGACCACCTGGCATTTCATGATTGCACCTGTGCTCAGAAAAGCCGAAAAGAGCATGTTTGACGATTCCGTTGAGTTGGCACGAAAACATGCCGTCATCTTTGATCCCTTCAGCTGCCTTATGGTGCCAAGGTCACCAAGGTCAGAGCGCGTGGAATAAATAGCTCAGGCTCCTGCTGCGACTGCACAGGTCAGGCTTCCGGCTTTCTCAGCCAGACACAGCTCAGCCCCGATGCCCAGCCAACTTGCTCCTATCTTCAGATCCGTCCTTCATCCTCTCACCGGAGTCATCTTTGAGGCACACCTCTGAAGTTCCTGGTCACATCTGGACCAACCCACAAGGGTGCCTCTTGCCTTACAAAATGGACTAGACATACAACTCCTATGAAAGTCTCCAACTTGCCTTTCCAAATCTCTCTCTTTCTCTCTTCTCTATCTGCCCATACACGGTACCCAGTAAGGAACCTGGGCAGTAATTCTCAAATATTTTGATCCCAGGGTCTTTTATGCATGTGAAGGCTACAGAAGATCCTAAATCCTCACTTCCCTTCACAGAGCCCACTGTTCCCATACTGCTTACTGTGCTATTTTGAAACCTATCACAGGTCAGCAAGGTGTACGAGCAGTAAGATGCCTGAGCACAAACTGGGAATCCTGAGCGTAATCTCAGAAGCACATGGTGGACAGGGAATCAACTTCCAATAGCACATGGTCTCTCTCTGTCTGTCTGTGTGTGTGTGTGTGTGTGTGTGTGTGTGTGTGTGTGTGTGTCTTTCTCTCATTCATTCATTCATTAACAATTTTAAAAATGTAACCAGCATGCATAATTAGCCGTGACATGGATTCTATCTGCCAACATTTGCCACATTAGATATTAAATAGAGAATCTTTTAAGCTACTCCATTTGAATGGAGCATAGTATGACTTAAAAGTGGTGCTCAGAGCAGAGGCTATTGGACAAGGAAGAGACCATGACAGAGGAAAGCAGGAGGCATGTGAGAAGTCAGTGTGGAAAAGGAAGAGTTAGAATAAAGTATTAGAGTACACATGTATGGAAGTGCCCATTACTTTGCAAAAAAAAAAAAAACTAGTAAATGACTGTTTCACTTAAAAGAATAGCAAATTAATTATACGTGATAATAGCATATGTTGTGAAAATGATATCTTCCACACTCAAACAGAATTGGGGATATTCCTGGTCTTGGAAGCTTGAAGGTCCGGCTGAGCAGAGGCAGCTAGAGCTTCCCATCTGCATTCCAGCTCGTGTGCAATGCATGTCACTCACCTCCAGAAAACCATATGAGGGAGTAGGAAAGGGCAAATGACATCTTAGCATCTTCATTGAAAGAGTCCAGAATATAAGGCAGCTCTGAAAACAGCTGTGGAGAGTCCTGAAGGCTTCGGGCTGTGTCTCAAGAAGCACTGACCACCCTACTTATGTTATGACCATCCTACTTTGTACCCATTCTACATCCTCCTCTTCAAATGCTCTTCTCCTTTAGTTTCTTCCCACTGAAACTCAGTCAGTTCAGCCATTTATACTTCAGACATCACTGTTTTAGGCAATCTCCCATCTCTAGTAAGAATTCCTCCTGGCAGTAGTTGTATCTCAGTGGTTGCTCTAGGTTCAATCCCCAATGTGACTAACACCTTTCTCCTTCACATTTCCTTAAGGTACCTCCATTCGCTTTTAAAACATTCTATTACTGAGTCAATAAACCCAGGGTGTCTACTCTTTCCTTGCCACACTTTGCTACCCACCTTCCCTCTGATAAATCTTGCCTTCTGTCTCGTCTGCCCCAGTGAGAGAAATCTGACAACACTCTGTTCTACATAACCCTACTGCACGGGGAAGAGATGCTTTGAGTCAGAGGATCTTTCTACAGCTCTCACATGACACCATGTACGCCCATCTGATTCCTTCATTATTTAAATATCGTCTAGATTTCCACCATATCAAAGTACGTTCCATTCCGTTAGAAAGCACAAACAGAACAGCAATGCTTCTGATGGGGAAGTGGCCTTCAACTGGAATCCCAGCTACTCGGGATGTTAAAACAGACAAACCACAGATTTGAAATGGCCTGAGGGATTTAGAAAGACACCCCCCAAAACAGAACTTAAAGGGGGCTTGGAAAGAGTAACTACATGGCTTATAAAAAGCCAGCTTATGGAAGGAAGGAAGAACAGAGGGAGGGAGGGAGGGAGGGAGGGAGGGAGGGAGGGAGGGAGGGAAAGAAGGAGGGAGGGAGGGAGGGAGGGAAGAAGGAGGGAGGGAGGGAGGGAGAGCAACTCATGTGATTGCATGTGATAAGTATTTGTCAGTATAAAGTCTGAAACAATACACCATGGGTGTCTACACCAGAACATCTAGTACACCATAAATGTTGAGCTTGGCACAGTGCAATGCCAATCCTGATGAAAAACTTGAACTCCACATAAGTGGATGGTCCTGTTGCCCCACTTTCCTATAGCAACAGCATTTAAGTGCCTTTGGACACCTTAGGAAAGAAGTTCAAGTCTCTACACAGCCATGCACAGAACTTAGGAATGGTCTGGTATTTCTAGAACTCCCTATCTTCTGCTGTCCCAGAATTCCTTGAAGCTAGAGGTCATGTCTTTTTCTCTGCAGTATCTGTCACTTAGTAAGTGTGCCATAAATTGTAAGAACAAATAGCTCCATGGTAACGAATTACACTAAATAAATCCCAAAGCCCTCAGTTTGGAAACTTTAACATAGGTCAATCATGCTTTAATCACTTGTATTTGCTGAACACATGAAGAATCCATTAAACTGCCTACATTTGATGATTCTAGCATGAGAAAGTTGTTACCTTAGGGACCACAGTGTCACAGTGAGGACTAAGATCTTTGCCTTACTGCTGCAAAAAACAACCCAACATTACCCGATCTAACAAACAGCCATGGCACAAACAGAGCTGCTAGGGGCACGATTCTTTATTTGACTTGGAACCCCAGGATGTATCAGATTCTGCCTCTCACTTTTTATTTCTGTTTCTAATTGACATACAACTAAAGGCAAGGGCTAATGGGATGTCAAAGCAGTGTCATCACAGCCCCTTAATTGATACGAAGGTGCTTGCATAACTATTCGAGGCAAAATGATGTTCTGACTGACGGGAGACACGGGATGTACGATTTGCATCTCATCTCTCACTTTCCTCTGAGAAGCGCTAATGTCCTCAAGTATTGCTGACTGTGCTGTTTGGAGGACTAGCTAGCCATCATACCCTCTGCACAGCTAGAGGTTGTGGAAATCCTGCCCTCCCAGGTGTCACGTTTCCTTTCTGTAATGGACGGATGTGTGGGACAGCATTTCAAATACAGAGGAAAAAGGAGGCTGACAAGTAAGATGGATGGATGAGAGGGAAAACATGTGTTGAGAAGGAAGCTGTCAGATGTAGATCCCATGTGTGAATCAGCAGTGTCCTAATTAAAAATGCCCATCACAAGAGCCTTTAGGGAGGGAAGGAAGGAAAGCCCATGTGTTTGCAGTGCTAGAGGTCTTGGAGGAGAAGTGGGGTGCTGGGGATACACAGTTGCTCTAGCATCTATGATATTAACTGCTTTTTCATCTCAACTCTGTCAGGAATATTTGTTTTTAAAGAACACAAAAAATTCAGCTTAAGAATATTCCCTGGAAGTATTGGGGTGTTACAATGTGATTTGGGGCTCAGTGCCTCTAACTTCTTATCAATAATGATTTCTTTCTTTCCTATAATTGGAGTCCTGAACCTTCTATGTTTACAATGACATTAGTCAATTCCCTAGATGCTCTGGGCCAAATTAAATAAAGGACTGCTGGGAAATTTATCTACAGAACATGAATCTTTAATGAGCCCTCATCCCTATAACTCTTACAGTAGAGACAGGCTTGTAGAAGCAGATCTAGTTTCTAGCTACCCACAGAGGCTGGGGAGGACTCAAACAGATAAATGAGTATTCCTGCTTCTCTGGCTTCATATATACATGAAAGAAACAGATTAGATAATCATTGAGACCCCCTCCCCTCTGACCTTCAGACTCCATCATTCTCACATTTCCTTCCTCCTTTCTAGGAAGCATGAACAGGCCATGGTTAAGATATAGTGGGTTGGTGGTAGGAGGGAAATGGTACAACTAAGAATGTTGGCTCATGTTTATTAGCTACAGGATTTCAGGCAACTTTTCTAAGAATACAGTTTTCAGTTTCCTCATCCACAAAATATATAATAATAGTATCTATCCACACAGTGGTTAAGATCAAATGAAATTATTGACACAAAATATTTGTTATGGGTAGGTACATGTCACAAAACAAGCACCTGCTGGTGTGATGTAAGTTGTGTATCTAGGGGAAGAGGCAAATACTTTCTCTGTGGAATCAGTCACACTTGTCATCTGATAGGCTCATCAAATTGGAGAAATGTCCTGAGTTACGAGGGAAACCCTTTAGCATAAAACAAGTAAACGTTACTTGCTGATGTCATGATTTCTTTGAGTGTGTAGAATGATAAATCCAGAGTTTAATTCTATACTAGGTTTTAAAGAAGCTTTCATTATGCATCCAATTAGTGAACATGTGCTTATTAAAAAGAAAAATTGATGAAAGAGAAAGGCAGAACACAAATAAAGGATGTGGTGAAAGCAAAACAGATGAATAGAAGATCAGCTCGTTTCCAATCCTTTTCTTGTTTTTAATTTTTTTATTATTTATTATTTATTCAAATCTGCATGTATGCATGCATGCGCATGTGTATGTATGTGTGTGTGTAGAACCACGGGCAAATTCGGGAACCACCATGGACACCTCCACCTCCTCCTTGTTTACTCTGCCCCAGGATTCACAGGCTCCACCCTACCAGGACCAGAAACACAGGCCACCCCAGCTTCCGCCCAGCGTCTATACATGGGATCTAGGATCCGAACTCAGGACCTTCCACCTGCAAGGCAGAGGCTTAACCCCTGAGCCAACTCTCCAGCCCCCTCAAATCCTTTTCTTATGTCTCATCAACATCTATGCAAAAAAGAACTTTTTCATAAGTCATAATATTTTAATTTTTATTTTATTTTTCTAGTTTTACAAACATATTGAGTACTCATCCCTATTTCCCTCAATTTCCCCTCTCCCATCTCTTTCCCTTCATCAATCCATTCCACCATCACCCCACCCTCCTGCCTGTCTGCTTCTATGAACCCCAGGGTTCCCTCTGGTTTGTCTGCTCTTGTGGTGGTTCAAACTGAAAAAGAACTTTTTATATTGGTCATAATACTCAACTTGTAGAGACTGTCTGTGTGTAATGTAAACTATCCACAATCTGTTCACACACCAATGTTTCATGTGACTTAAAAGAGCTTCTGTCATGACTCCCATAAAGAGCATGCCCAAGATCAACCCCACTCCTAGTGTACAATTCAGGTGAGCCACTCAGATTGTCTCAGAGTTTTGACCACTGGCAGTCCTACCCTGGTGCTAAAAACACAAGGTCAGTGCCCATTTCAAACTCTGACCAGATGGCAGACACTGTCCCTTGCAGGTACCAGCAAGCTGAAGTCAGAACACAGTCAATGATCCATTTGTTTAGCCACCTGGTTGATGGCCTCATTGGAAAGAATTTGATAAAACACACGAGGGACACATGAAGTTTAGTAAAATACTAAATAGAGATTATTGTATCATGAAAAGAAAATTGCTTGGTCTGGAAAGACAGACAGTAAAGTGCTTCACTACACAAATATGAGGATTGGAGTTCAAGACCCTAGCACCCATGAAAAAGCCAAGAGTAACACAAAGTTTCAATCCCAGCACTGGGAAGACAGAGACAGGCAGATCCTTGGAGTGGACCAGCCAGCCTAGTCTAATTGTCAAGCTTGAGATCACAGTGAGAGAATCTGTCTCAAAAAGCAAAACGGATGTATCCTGAGAAATGGCATGTGAAATTGACCGCCAACCCTCACATGTGTGTAAACCTGCACCTACATACATACACGCGTGCGTGCGCACACACACACATACACACACACACGTAATGAGAGAGATAGAGCAAGATTTACTCATAACTTATATTGAACTATTATTTTTATTTAAGTATGACTAATGCAAAAAATATAATGACACGACTCAGGATTAAACAAAAACTATAAAATCTAACTAAAAGCAAAGGAGAAAGAAAGGAATAGAAAGAAGGAAGCAGTGAGGACAAATCCTAGTTCCCAAATGAAATCAAACAGAAAGCAAGCAGTCCAGGAAATAGCAAATGTGTCCACAGTCAAGGAGTGCGTGGGTGCCCACAGATGTCAGGGCCATCCAGATGTTAGTCCTCTCCTTGCTCGTGCCCTTATTGACTAAATTAGGCAATCCCACAGCTAGCCAAATCAACTGCTGAAAAATAAATGGGTGACTTTCCTTGGAAACAGGACAATATGCTTCAATAGAAACATACAATGTGTTTCTCAAAGCAATAGTTTTAGCTAAGATGTGTCTTCGGTAGACTGGCCTTTCAATAATTTTGGCAGGTCTAGCTACTCATAACATAAAGGCATTATAAATAGTTTAATTGGCATGTGTTAAATCAATGGCCTCAACAAATATTAATATTTGGTAATATTAATTTCTAAGAATAAGAAATACATATAAGAAATGACCAGTCATTTCTAAAAAATATGCATAGATTTTTCATTCAGTGGATAGTATGTGTGTGTGTATATATATATATGTACAAAAATCACTGAATATTGCTGCTATCAAGTGGATCATAATATAAGTTCTAGTTAGTGACTTACAAGAGCATGCAAGGGAAGGGCCTACCTCCCACCTCCTCTTACATTTTTCCACTGAAAACCAAATGAGAAACTGCACTTTTAACTTGATCATTTCAATCAATGTTTAATCATTTAGATATAGACAATGCACTAAAGGTCCTTTCATGAATAAACATGAGTAGAGATTCTCTGCACTCTTGGCTGTGGAAGAAGGAATTTAGACTCTGACATCATTCAGCCACTCTGCCTGAAACAGATATTTAACTAACACTTCTGCTAGAATTTAGTACAAAGGAGAATGCTGTGTCTACACAAAAACCAAAATACTTGTAAAGAGTTTGAAGTTTAGGAACTAGCAAAGCTCAATATGTTTGATACTTTCTCCTTCCCTTTTGAACATTTACATGGTGCTCAAACACAGATACCAAAATGCACACTCCTAAAACTAAAATAGAGATTGTGGCAAATTTCTTCAAACTCTACAGCAACACTGTTGAAAAGAAGAGCATGTAGGCACAGTCATTGGGGGAAACCAGCCACAGCTAATAGGAAAAGAAATGCAACTGATTAAACTAGCATTGGACACTAATCTAAAGACAGATCACAATCCAACATATGCATAACTGATGTGTGAACTGGAAAGTCAAGAATGAAAACTTTTCCCCAGAGATCTAAGAGAAAAAAATATTCTTGATAAACCAGATCATGTTCCTAAGGAAAGGCAGACATAATAATGAAATGTCCTAGTTATGCTTACAGACTGTAATAGACAAGAATATCAAATCAACTGAGAGGATAACCCTCAGGCTGGACTTAGAAGCATTTCTACAGCCATTTTCAATGCTATAAAGTATTGACCTGGCCACAAAGTTCTGGCAGACAAGGAAGATACAGTGCTTAGGTATTTTGCTAGGTTGTCATGCAACTAGAAAAGGCGAAGATATATGTTGTTTTCTTCTCTAAAATTCAGAGTCCTGGGCTGGAGAGGTGGCTCAGGGGTTAAGCCTCTGCCTTGCAGGCGGAAGGTCCTGAGTTCGGATCCCAGATCCCACGTATAGACGCCAGGCGGAAGCGGGGGCGGCCTGCGCTTCTGGTCCTGGTAGGGCGGAGCCTGTGAATCCCGGGGCAGAAGGAGGTGGAGGTGTCCATGGTGGTTTGCGAATTCGTCCGTGGTTCTACACATACACAGACACACACACACGCACACACGCACATACACACGCATATGCACACAGTTGAATACATAATAATAAATAAATAAATAAAAATACATAAAATTCAGAGTCCTATACCCACAGTCACTGAAACGATGACTCACAGACAAACTCATCTAATTAGAAGAGGGCAGGAAAAGACAAATTGAAAAAACTGTGATATGTATATAATACACGTAAATCTATATCTGAGCAGGAAATATAAATTTCACAGAACAAAGCAGTGAGGAAAGTTACCTAAGAAAGTTAAAAAGTTAAAACAAAAAAAAATTGGTAGAATAACAACATACTAATCCCTTGTTTCAGAGTTGGGTTTAATAGATACAGCATTAAGCAGATGATCACAACATGTACATAATATATGCATATAAATACATATATTAAGGGTATAAAATGTATGCACGTATATGCAGCAGTATTTATGTGGGCTTTCAGGAAGCATTCACTTCCAGGTAATGAAATAAAGCTAAAGCAGTTGATAAATTTTACTACAATAATAAGGAAAAGATAAGCTGGATTTTTTTTCACTTACATAGAAATTAATTCCAGGTGAGTAAAAGAAGGAAACGTGGGAATTGAAACAAAACTAAAAGAAACACTAATAAGAATTTTCATCAATATTCTAGAAGGGAAGGATTTTCCAAACATTCTAGAAGATGAACAAGTATCTGCCACAATAGGGTAGGTTAATAAAGGGTTAATATTATTAATAATTGTGAAATTATAAGAAATCACATTCCTGTCCAAGGGAAAAAAGACAGAAAATACCCATAGATAAGTCTATGAATATTTGCCAAGAACCACCTCTGGGTGCTCCATTAGGCTCAGAGAATTCAGAAATGCGCTAAGAATTCTTGTGGAATTTATAGTCTTTGGTGAAAGAACATTCCATCAAGTGGATTCTCAGCTTATGGTGAGTTGCTTAAAATTGATTGGCCCCATAAAAGTGTTTACAATAGTATTTTTTATAATCATCTAAGGCATTTTCAAGACAGCTGGTAATTAATAGCCAGTTTGTGTGCATTTTATAACTATGTTGACGCATACAGTCCTGTGAACGCATCTCTCAGTATGCAGAAGTACCTTCAAATTCAACTCTCGTGCCTTCAGCACATTGCTAGCATTCGTGCCTGCACTTTACAGATAGGAAAACTAAGGGGTTTCAAGAGATTTAGCGAGCAATCAACACTCAAGCGTTAACAACAAAGTCACTGGCAAAAGTCCTCAAAAATTCATACAGAAAAAATAACAGAATTTGCAAAATAAAACATTGGTCAGAAACATTTTCATTAGGCAGATAATATACTCCACAGACATAAGCTTGTTCTCCATAAACATGAAGAGTAGCTTTTGCAATGCAGGCATGATTCGTTTATTTATTTCTCAACCCTCTGCAATGTATCTTCATTTAAAACGTAGAGAGAGGGTGTTTTCCTTTTTGCAGGTTTCATTTTGCCTCTGATAGCATCACTGATACAGGCTGATTAAATGATGCCTTTTCCCTTGAACTCTCTCTACACTTCCAGGCAGTGGAGCAGGGGGAAGCATACGGCAGCTCTGTGACGGCATAATCTCAGGCCTCCTTGAGAATTATGTGTCCGGGACAGTGATTGGCTGTCACCAATTCCATGACTCCTACTTCAGCTTGGTGGATCTGGGGCCTTTCAGGGTGACACTGCAGGTCAGCTGGGCTGCCGGCTCAGAATTCAGGGCAATTTAACTTCTTGGCACACAGCATCTGCTTGTCTCTCACGTGACGACCATGCTCAGGGAGAATTTGGACCAACTCAGCACACAAGGACAATAGGACATACATCTGCTCCACAAATAGCTCACAGCACGATTCCTACTCCACCTGACTGTGTGAGAAGGAAGGCCGTGTGTGCATATGTGCATATGTGATACATACATGCCATGCACCAAACAGGAAATCCCACATTGTAGAATCACTCACAAAACCTTGTATCCTGTATGTGACTGAAAAAGAATGACTCTGCTGTGAGAAATAGTGAGATTCAGAACGAGTGGTGCACCTTGCCAAAGCATTGTTGTGGGCATGGAATTCCCTGCAGGATAAAGTCTGAGGTGCCCATGACTCTCATGGCTGTGCTACGGCATCTCTTTCTGGGTTGTTGAATTTATTTTCTCTGGATAGCTTGCTGTCTTAACAGACTTTTATTGTGTGAGGCCTTTCAGTCTGGCACATTTGAAAATCATTATCAGAAGCTCATTCTGCACCAGTTTTCCCAGACACATTTCATAACCTTCTGGAAGGAAGAACAGGACAGTGACTTTCCTCCGTGAATTCCCTAGACCTTGTATTATATACTCTTATGGGAAGGTGGGTCACACTTAGGGACTAAAATCTATATTCAATATTCTCTCATGGACAAGACACAGAGCTCCCCTTCCTAAACAACTGTTAGACATACCCGTGCCTTCACTCTTTCTTGGTAATGCTGTATAGTACAGTCCTGGATTCCAGATAGAAAGTGTTATCACACTAACTTCCTATTACTACAAATGTATTACATGGGAAAATGAATGCCTTTTGCCTTCAGAATGGTGCCTGTTGGCAACTGGCTGAAGGTCATTGTGTCAGCAGAAAATGGGCCCCTGCTGTCATTTAAAGAAAGGACCCCAAGTCATGAGGCTCTTACCCCAACCTAGCTTCTTCTTCCTGGCCCATCACATTGCACAATTCACTGTAGTGGAGCAGGCATAACTGGATAAGCAACTGCAGTGCCACCCACAGGCAAGTTCTCAGGAGCCAGGATGAGGAAATACGACAGGAAGAAAACACTTTCATAAGAAGGAAAGTGACATGCTTTTCATAAGAGCCAGAGTTTGTGCTAGTACCGGCATTCCTCAAACATCAGGGAACACAAGCTAAGGCAGCTTGCGGATGTGGTGACATTTTGGGGAGACTCCATCATCAACTTTAATCCTACAGCCTTTGACTCCCAGACCCAGGGACTCGCTCTGACCTGATGCCTACTTAAGATCCTTTGCTGGCTTTCTTCTGCAAAGATTGAGAGCATAAGGACTTCAGGCATGCAGGGAAGGGATCTGTGACCTGGGTTCAAATCTACCTTCATTTCTTTTCTCGGTGGGGCGTGTGCAGACATGTGCCAGAAGGTCCATCTTGGATGACCTTTTGAGGAGTCATCCACCTTGCTTCTTGGTGCTGCTGTTGTTCTGAGCCAGGCTCTCTTACTGAGACCCCGAGCTTGCCAAATAGATGAGGTTGCTGGCCAGCGAGCCCTAAGGCTAAAGATACTTGTCTCTGCCTCCCAGCAATGGGATTACAAGAGCACCGCCATGCCTGCCTTTATTTTAATATTTTATTTATTGATTTTTGTGTGCTTGCATGTGTGCGTGCGTGTGGGGGGGGGGTGTCAGAGGACACTGTAAGTCCTTGTGGAAGCCCATAGGTGACTTCAAGAATTACCATGGTCTGCTTCTAACTTGTTTTTGCTTTACTCTAAAACTTCCCACTCTCTGCCCACCAGGGCTGGATGCAGGTTGCCGTCATTTCCACCTGGCATTCTTACATGGGACCTGAGATCCGAACTCAGGACTATCTGCTTGTGAGGCAGAGTCTTAACCACTGAGCCATCTCGTTAGTCCCATGCCCATCTTTTTATATGTTCCTTGAAAATCTTCAAGATTCTCAGGCTTGTGCCAAGCATTTTACCAACTCAGCCATCTCCCCGGCCACTGTATCTCTATTCTTGCCACTCAGTGGTGCTCAATGATCACACACGAGGAAGGTAAACTCTTCAGGGTCCCCATGTACCCCAGCTGTTTTTTGTTTTTGTTTTTTTTTTTTGCCAGACCTTTGCTTGGATGCTCCACCTGGCCCCACCTCATCCTCCCAGAAGACTTCCTTCAATTCTCCTGACTCCCATGATACCTTGAGGACGGCCATGTATGCTAAGGAGGTTCATTTCCCACCATTGTCTGTTTGTGTGCTCCCTTGAGGCACCGTAAGGTCCTGGAAATCGAGGGCTGTGCTGACTTGATCTACATATTCTGAAGCCCTGGAGAGTTTCTGACTTATAGTAGGAGCTTGATAAATGTGTGTGGGGAGACAGAATAGCCATTGTCAAAGGAATAAAAAGGAAAATGTACTGATAGAGATAAAGTAGAACTCTCATATGTTATTGGAGAGAATATAAATTACACAACCATTGTGGAAACAACATAGAGGTTTCTAAAATTCATAGAATGATAACAGAACTACCACATAACTGACTAATCTTGCTCCTGAACATAAACAAAAAGGAAAAGAAGTTAGTACATCCACCGGATATATGTACTCTTATCTTTATTGTAGCCAAGGTATAAAATCAACCTATGTATTTACTAGGATGAATGGACAAAGAAATTATGAGTATATGTAATGGAGCATTAATCACCCATAAAACAAGGGTATTCTGCTATTGGCTGAAATAAGATTAGAACTAAAAGATACTATGTTAAATGACATAGGTTAGGTACAAATATCACATATCCACGGTGTCACAAGCTGCTGGGTCACTGCACCTATGTACCCACTATCCTCTTTTGATCCCATTTCCTGCATCCTTCCAAGCTCTGGTACCTGTTTTTCTAGCTTCCACAGACAAGTGAGAATATGTGATATTTCTACTCTTTCATCTGAATTGTTCTGAGCCTTCTTTTCATATTCTTCTTTTCTCTAAGAGAGAGAAATAGCCAGTCACTTATGTGCCTGGGTAATTCAGGACTGGCCAACACACACACACACACACACACACACACACACACACACACACACACACATTGAGTCAGCAGGGACTCTGATTTAGTACCACATCAGCAGACATCATCCTCTGTAAATATTTCAAAACTTGATGGTCATGGTGGCTTTCCCTACCCCATATTACCATATGTACCTATCACTCAAATGCATTTCCATTCATAAATAAGGCTTGTGATGTTATTCTTGGGAACCGTGAATCCAAATTTCTTCACATATCACTCTTAGTCACTCTCATTCCCATCAAGGCTTGGAGAAGGAAAGAAAGAATTATAAATTGGTGATAGGTGTACATTTAGCATGATCCCAAAGGTCACTGATGTAGTCTTCAAGCAAGGCTAAAGGTCAGAATCCCAGAAAGTCAAAAGTTATTTATTAAAAACAGCTACCTTACTTACCTAAAGACCACAGCTCTGCTTCCAGAAAGATCTTGGAAATTTGTTTGTCTTGTGAGGAGAACTGGAAACAAGTTTACCTTTAGTACTTCAATAATCATGGACCACTCTGGGACTTGAGTCAGGGCAGATGGTTCTTGTGCCACACATACACTGTGGCTCCTCCTCCACCTTCCTGCTTTTGCTCAGAAATGCTTTCTTTCGCCATCCTATCATATGCTTACTCCACTAGCAGTCCTGAATCTTTAAAAATAGAATCAACTTTCTCTAAACTCAAGTTTCTCATCCATAAAGTAGGAGAAAATAGCAACAGATTCCGATGACTGCTACATGACCAAAGGAGACAGGTGTGTAACTGGCAGTCCAGGTCGCATCTTGGACTAATATGCCGGAACCGATGTTGTTGGTGCGATTCTGCCTGTCCCAGCCTGTGTGAGTCCACCCATCCATAAGGATCAGTTCCCCTCTACTTTCCAGCATTGTCTTCCCCACTACTGAATCTCTGCATGGCTCTCACTCAGCTGCAAGGATGAACACAGTCAGTCATCACTTCACAAAACAAATCAGACAGAGGATGCCTGCCCAGAAAGGGCATGTTCTTCTTCTCCTCGTGGTTTTTTCCTGAGGCTGAGAAGATACTTTTGCTCCTAGACAGAAGATGGAGGGTTTGCTAGCAAAAGCTACATGACAACAGAGACACTAGAGCCAGTCAGATACTCAAGGATCGATTGCATTTGCCTTGCTAAATAATGTCTAATGTTAGGCCTGGAAATGCCCAAACCTATCAAAGGAAAAGGGCCAGGATGTGGAGAGTATCGAAGAGGTGAAGATGTGTCCAGATATCAGCAGACAAGGCAAGAGAGGGATCACGGCCAGAAGCAAGGAAACCCAGGGTCATCCAAGTATGTTTCCCACATTCAATTGACCATTGGAACCCACAGCAGGTGAAGAACATAGGCTGCCAGGCGGTAACTCAGAGAGCACCTCATTCTCTGTGTGAACAAGGGAGATGCTCATGATTTGCCACCAGTGATGTCTGATGGCCACTTGGGTATAGGGAACCTCTCTGTGTCTTCCTAAAAACCAAGCATACATTCCTCAGTAGGGCAATGCTGGGTGGTGCCCAAATAGGCCTTGAAGGTGCTGACAGGCCTATGAGAAGGCACCTGGAATCCTGGGAGAATGAAGGGAGACACTAGGATGAACTGCTCCAACTTTCCATTTTGCTGTTCGAGACCAGCAGACAGAGAGAGAGGAAGCGACGGCTTCAAGTAAACCCCGGGTGGTCTCCACCCCAAGCATGGGATTTACTCGCCTAACTCCATGGACAGGTGTTTTCCCGGGGGACAGAGCCTCCGTGTAGTTGCTGACAAACCCGAGAAGCATCCTTGGGAGTCATTCAGCCTCTGTGTTGTCATTTTACCTACATCAAGACGAAGTTCAAGGCAATGTAAATAATGGATATCTTTTCTTTTAAAAATCAGTGTAAATATTTCATAGACTTTACAGTAAATAATAAATACATTTGGAAAAAACAACATAAATATTTGATGGTTTGCAGAGCAACCGTTAAGCCTAGGATTACATATGAATGCTTTTTTAAAAAAAATCCAATAAATCCTAAATTCCATACAAATGGTTCAGAAGTGACCCCCACATAGTCACTGGTACAGTTTTTAAAACGGCTGTGTTGGTTTCTTAGCCAGGGGAGTATTACATCAAGATGTCATGGTCTATAACAGCCTGCACGTGAGTCATCCGAAATTTTGGTAACTCCCAAGGGCCTGTGCCTTCTGATGCTGATAATACTTGGCTTGCATCCTGAAATAATAAAAAACGCCCTCTGCCTAGGAGAGAAGTACAGGCGTACCACGCCACGCAGCTGCAGCTCTTGATGCAAAGAATTTCCAATTTTTCAGCAAATGTTCCCATAGAAAGACGGGGGGCGGGGGGGGGCGGGGGAGATGGTGAACAGGCATAGAACACTTCTTGCAAACAGGACAGGTACAATTTCCTCCCATTTGTCAGTGGGTCAAATCCTTGAGTAGTAAGTTTCAACCAGAAAGATGTATATTTTTTATTCGGGTTATCAAGGACTAGTTTTATATTCATCCTGCTGCAGGCTCCAGCTCCTTCATCTGCTCCACTTTCACATCCCTCAGCGATTCTGTAATTACGTGGAGCTCCTGTCTCCACAGCGCACATGGGTTCATCTGGGCCCTCATCCACCTCTATTACTTTCTGTCTTGTGTGCCCTTCAAGATTCAATCCCGGTGCGGCGCCCTTGGGACATCGCTCTCAATGAACCTTGCATGTGGCTCTATTGTAGCCTGCATCCTGCGGAATTCAAATAGTTGTTTACATTATTTATGCACTACCATATCCCAGAACCTAGAAGGGTGTCTAGCACATACTTGTTGATTCTATGAATATTTGTTGGACAAATAATGCATGCATGAATGCATAGGTGTATTTCTCTCTTTCCCCCCTCTCTCCCTCCTCCTTCCCTCCTGGTGACCAAGGATACTATGTTGACACATCATGTCCTCAGAACTTGTTATAGGCCTCAAAGTAAACTATGTACCCCCCCCCAAAAAAAACCAAATCAAGTGGATAGAGAAAGCCCATCTCATTGGTAATGCACTGGTTTGGTGCAGATGTATACACTCTGTGAAGAAGAAGGAAAAGAGAGGAGAGAGAAAAAAATGAAACTGTCAAACTGTAACTTCCCTTATTGAAACATGTCCCCAGGGAAGATTAAAAAGTTACATGCCTTAACAAATGTTCACAAAGGGGATGAAGAACTTTTTTTTCCCAAAAACAAATCCCCATGAGATTTTTTTAAGGCTCTCAGTTACACCCATAAGAGCATTTACATAGGACATGCATGTTGGAAGCTGGAGGCGCGACCACAGTGAGCTCATTAAATCTTGCATCAAATCGCCCCTGTGCACTTGATGGAAGCAATTTATTCACCTCATAGTCCCCTTGGAGGAAGCGAAGGCAAATTAAAAGACAAGATCTAATGACTTGCCCAGAGGCACACAGTGTTGCGAGCTGGGATCCGGATCCGATTTCTTCTTCACAGCTCTGCAGAGTGCATGCCTCTGAAAGTTAGATGGGTACACTGATACTGAGAAGCTGAAGCTCTGTCATCTATCAGCCAACAGATATTAATAGTGGTAGAGTACGACCAAGGACTTTAACCATGAGGGACACCCCCAAGAACAATAAGATGGGGTCCCTAGCTTTAGAGATGAGATTTAATGAACAGGCAAAAGAAGAGCCTAATTGGTAAGACAAGCCTTCAAAAAACACTTAAATTACAATGCCAGCAATAGATGCCAGTTGTAATGGCATGGGAGAGATGATGTGCCATTTAGGGTTCTGCTGTTGCACGGAACAGTGTTGTGTGGACCCGCAAAGGAATTTGGTGCAAACTCATGGAGAGCCAGAGAACAGAGAAGCCTGCATCTGCAGGCGGTCCCACGTGTTTTATTCCTAGGAACTTCTTGAGAGCCTAGTCCAGGTGCTGTCCTGATAAACCAAGAGAAAAGACATTCATGACCCAACACCAAGAGTGAGGCTGAGACAGAAGATGTGACTATTGATGAATGAAAAAGTGCTCACTGAACTTACGTCATAACACAAATACATCTTTAAAAATGATCTGATGTGGGGCTAGAGAGATGGCTCAGTGGTTAGAGCCCTTGCCTCACAAGCAAGAAGACCCTAGTTCAGATCTCAAATCCCACATCAAAATCCCAAATGGCAGCTGAAAAATAGGCCCTTCCGCTAAAAAGAAACTTCTCACAGAAAGAAATTCAAATTTCAAGGAAATATCTTTAAAAATGCCTAACTTCCCTGATCATCAAGAAATGTAAATTAAACTACCCTGAGATACCATCTTACCCCAGTTAGATTGGCTAAGATAAAAAAAAAAAAAACAAGCAAGAATGAATATTGGCAAGAATGTGGAGAAAAGGGAGCACTTATCCATTGCTGGAGGGGGTATAACTGGTACAACTACTTTTGAAATCAATGTGGAAGCTCTTCAGAAAGCTAAAAGTGGAAGTACCATATGACCTAGCCATACTACTATTAGGAATGTTTCCAAAGGACTCTGTATCTTACTACAAACACACTTGTCCTTCCATGTTCATTGAGGCTGTTTACAATAGCAAGAAAATGGAATCAAACAACACGGCCACCAACAGAGGAATGAGTAATGAAACTGTGGTGCATATACACAAGAAAGATGAGATTATAGAATTTTCTGAAAATGGATGGATCTAGAAAATATACTATTAAATGAGTTACCACAAACACACAAAGATCAATGCCACATGTTCTTTCTTTTATACTGACACTAGCATGAAAGAGTTGTCTGGAGTATTTGGCTTGGAAATTTGATGTGATTATGGGATTTTCTGTACATGCTCAGTTTATTGTAGCTACTAATGGGCTTGAGATGTTAGGTCAGCTGACAAATTATGTGGCGCGGGATTGGAGGTAAGGTTGGTGTGATCGCAGTGAAGACAGCCAAGGATTTGGTGGAAGGTAATGATACCCATAGTTGATGATGAGTTCTGCTTATTGTGTTGGAAGATTCCTGTGGCAGTGTGGTCTTCACAGCTTGGAACTATGGATTTGGTTGGGCTTTTGGACAAAGTGGGGTCCCTGGAATTACTGTCTTTGTGTGTTGTGGAATGCATGCACTGTGATATAATATTTCTGATTTAGTTTGGGAATTTTGTTTCCTATACAATGCTATGAAGTCTACTCCTATTTTATAATTTTCTTTGGAATAATAAAAATAAAAATAAAATTAAAGATAAAATATGGGGCAGAAGCAGAGGCAGCCTGTAATTCTGGTCGTGGAAGATGGAGCCCGGGAAACCTCAAGCAAAGCAACAAAGTAGTAGAGCAATCCAGGATGATTCCCCAAGTCACCACTGTACCTCCTCGACAGGCACCCACAGTGCCCTCTTCTACACACACAGATACACACATATACACACCCACACCGACCGTGGATGTAGTTGTCAGACAAGAGAACACACACCAACAAAGGAATGTACCCAGTTGGCTGAGAAGAAAAGATGGTTTCAAATCCTTGCACACTGGGTGACAGTGCTCATGCTTAAATGTCTGTTGGAGCACGCAGACTGTATCTATCAATCTGAGGGCGTGCATGGCTGTTTAATCATGTCTACAGTTCCAGCTACTCTGCTGGTGCTGATAATGCACACACACTCAAACAATTCAAGGGGAACAAGAGTTTTATTCTTGACTTGGTTCTTGTTTCAGTTCATTAGCATGGCAGGAGAATTCACACCAACTTTAAGAATGTGAGAATTGGCTATACCGCAGAAGGAGCTGAGAGACGGGCATACTTTTTCATTTGCCAGTCTGTCAAAATACTGAACCAGTTCTCTCCATCTCATCCACCTACCCAATAAATGATTCCACCCACTGAGTCTTCCCACATCAATCAGACATCCTCCTGCAGGCTTGCTCAAAGATTTGCCTTAAGTAAACAGCTCTTCACAGATGTGATCAAAGGTTCAGCCTTCTATTGTCAAGTTGGCATCCTACACCTACTATGTGTAGGAAATGAGAGCTTTCAGTTAGATTTAATAAGGACTGGTGGGATAGAGGTCCTCAAATTTATTCTTTAACTGGCTTTAGCCAATGATAATTCTATCTGTAAATGCTGTGGAGCTTACCAATTCTCCCATGAATGGCCAGTTAATGGAACTGTACAGTCTTCTTGTGTTACATCTGCAATCTCTTTTTCTATTTTTTTATTTTACAGAAAAATAAGTTCAGAGAGGTAGTTGATTTGTCCAAGAGTTAGGGTAGGCCAGATGACTTTGTACATTTCTTTCTACAATTCAGTGTGATAGTCAGTCCTATAGGGCAACATGTAAATTTTAGTTATTCATGATCTCGATTAAAGAATCTAAGAATCGTTTCTAATTTTTGAGGATGATAATACAAACCTTTTGGTTAAAAAAAAGAATAAAATTTTTTTGGGGTCCAGTGATAGAAACAGTTGTGGAGATTGCATGAGGTCAGTTAACACATTTCCAAGGCTTCACTCTAAGACAAGTCAGGGCCTGTAGCTGCAAATCGGGGGAAAAGACATCACAGGCAGACAGCGTGGAGTCCTGAGGAAGAAGCTCTGCTGGTTACAACCAGAATGAGGATGCAAGGACCTTATGTGGGGGGAGACCCTGGAAACACGGGGGCTGAAGTTCCAAGGCTGAAGAGTTTCCAAAAACTTGCTATAAATAAAAAAAGCCCAGAATATCAGCCTCATGTTACAGACAAGGCTCAGGGGTTAAAGCTATGCCTCACAAACAGAAAGGATCTGAATTCAGATCCCGGATTCCAGATAAAAATGCCAGGTGGCATTCTGACTCTGGAAGGCGGAGCCTGAGAAATCCCAGAGCAAAGCAAAAAGGAGGTAGAAGCACCCTTGGTCCACACACACACACACACACACACACACACACACACACACACACAAACACACGCACGCACATCCACATGCACAAATAAATAAATAAATAGATAAATAAATAAATAAATAAGCATCACAGCCTCAGGGCAGAGAGACAAAAGTTAAGGGACTCAGAAGGTTCCCAGATCTAGGAGGATAAGAGATGTATGAAAGCCCAAGAAATGACTGTCCTCAAAAAAGACATGTGAATGCATGGTTAAAACAACACAGGCACAGAAACCCGATCACACACAAGTGAGGTTGATGGGAGGCCCAGGAGAGAGAAGGGAGAGTCACCTGAAGGCAGGGCAGGTTTCAAAATTCCATCCAGCAGTGATGGGAAACTCAAGGGATATGCAGGGACTCCTGTTTCCTGACCATTAACTTCCAAACGTAACACTAGACTTAAAAATCATTTCTCACAGTCTTATGGCTCCCCGTTCCACAAGATTCCCTGAGCCTTACGATGGGGAGAGATATGATTGACCTGATTCCGGCTGAAAATTTTAGGGTTGCCAATACTCTGTATTCTGGTTGGTGGTTGTCTCTTTCACTGTTCTTCCATTGCAATAGGCTGCATCTTGTTTGGGTGTTGAGATCTTTTGCTTTTCTAAAGATAAAATAAAAGGCATTTAGATGGAGGTTTACTATTGGGTGTGGTTAGTAAAGAGAAGGGAAGAAGGGAGGCATGGACAACCACTCATGTTTATAAAACTAGAACAATAAAAATAATTAAAATTAAATAAAATTATTTCTCAGTTTAGCACCCTGGGGAAGCACTGATCCTTGTAATTTTTTCCCTATTCCTACTCTAAATGATTTCTCAGCGAGTCAAAGGATTGGTTCATCTGTCTTCATCCTATGTCACGTTATCCCTTTCTACACACTGATCTGACTGCCTCTGCTCTGTGCTTGGCAGGCTCATGGGGAGTAACAAAGCGACATCCTCAAAGACTTAGAGCCACTCGGGAAATAAAAACACATAAGCAGATGCTTAGACAACATGGCAGAAAGGTCCATACACTGAATCCACATAAAAGTTAAGAGCAGTGAGTGCTACAGCATCTTAGGGGGTATCATGGTTTGAATGTGAGTTGCTCTCCACAGGCCCATGTGCTTGAATCCTTAGCTATTGTTAAAGTTATGCCATCTTTAGGAAGTGGAGTCTTGCTAGAGGAAGGAATGTCACAGGGAGTGGGCCTTTAGCTTTGGTGGTCTAGCCCTGCTTCCTCTTGGTTTGCTCTTATTCTTCCTGCCTCCACGATAGCTGTGGTGACGTGAACCAGCCTCCTGCTTCTTCCTCCAGTTATGACTTCTATATGTGATTCCCACCATAATGCACTGTATCCCCTCTGGAACCATAATCCAGATAAATCCTTTTCCTCTCAAGTTGTGTGTCAGTATTGTCTCACAAAAAGAAGGAAGGAAGGAAAGAAGGGAGGAAGGGAGAGAAGAAGAGGAAAGAAGGGAGGGAGGAATGGAGGGAGGGAAGGAAGGAAGGAGGGAGGGAGGAAGGGAGGGAGGAAAGGAGGGAGGGAGGGAAGGAGGGAGGGGGAGAGGAAGAAAAAGAGAAAAAGAAAGAAAGAAAGAAGGAGAGAGAGAAAGAAAGAAAGAAAGAAAGAAGAGAAAGAAAGAAAGAAAGAAAGAAAGAAAGAAAGAAAGAAAGAAAGAAAGAAAGAAAGAAAGAAAGAAAGAAAGAAAGAAAGAAAGAAAGAAAGAAAGGAACTGCAATAGGGAATCTTTTTTCTTTGCTTGTTTATACATATTTAATTGTTAACCAAATATTTGGGTTCAACTGTTTAATAAGTCACACTCCATCTATTAAAACAGCCCATATTTGAGCTGAAGAGACATGTTCATCTGAGTCAGAGTCAAGCAGACATCATTTGGTCACCTTGAAGCTCTAGCTCCCAAAGAGTAAAGAATTGCTGCAGAATGGATTAACTCGGTATCACATCGTGAAGGACTTCATACCAAATGACTTGTTTCCACATCTCTGCCAAATCATTCATGGTCCTCTGAGGTATTGCCATAAGCAAAAATAACAGTCCCAGTACCTGTCACAAGAGTTACTCTATCACTCATTACATCATCATTTACAGGGTACCTACTGCGGACGGCATTAGTCATATCAGTCACCACCCACCTGTGTTCTGGCGCAGACGGAAAGGGGGTCAGCAGGAGGTTCACAACCCCACCCATCATGGAGACTGTGTTCATTCGGAAACTGTGCCAGACTCATGGAGTTTCTGAATGACTCAGGATCATCACCGGCCACTTGATTACTACTTGCTACCTAGAGGTATTGGGGAAGATTAAATGAGTTAATAAATTACAGGGTTTCCAACCGCCTGCTGCATAAGAGGTATCATGTAAGCAATGGTTATTGCTATTATTACTGCTATTATTATTTAGTCTGTCTACATATTTCCTGAAATTGCTTTTCACATTACGAGCAAGCCATAGAAAAATGGGGAAATAAGTCCATTGACGAAATGCAGAGAAAGAGCATAATTTGCTGCCAAAAATGGATTTTTTTTAAAGCTCAAACCCAGTTAAACAAATAGGGTGGCCATGCCCTTCTAATTTTTAGGACCTGAAATTCTTTTTTGTGTTTGTGCTGCATATGTGTGTGTACGATATATGTGTGGACATTTACTATTTAGTGCAAAAATATAATACAACTGCACAAGTAGCCACCAAGCATCGTTTAAAAAATATTATGGGCAGATTCAGGCTGCAGAGATGGCTCTGTGGTTAAAGGACTTGCCACGTAAGCAAAAGAACCAGGCTTCTGATCCCAAGGTGACATATGAACATTATGTGGTTACAGCTGCCTGCCTATGAATCCAGCCCCCATGGGTGAGGCTTGGGAAGTCCCCAGAGCAAGCTGGATAGTTAGACTAGCCTACTGGCATTCTGTAGATTTAATTAGAGGCTCAAAAGAAGCCTTAAAGAGCATTCAAGAATGATTCCCACTATCAACCCTGGGCCTTGACATGCATTCACTCATAGGTTCACACACCTGCAATTGAGGATGATTCCCAGAATAAATCCTGGGCATTCACGTGATTCACACATAAGTTCACACACTTGCATACCCATATACACCCACACATATGCAAGCATCATAATCACACACACACATGAAAATGGAAAAAATATATATTATGGGGATGTGTTTCCTATATAATGACTATCAAGAAACTCATTTTATGTCTCTCCTTTATTCTAATCTTCACGTGACTAGGTCTTTTGTGTTCCCTATTTTATTCTATGACTCTACACTGGGACTATTTCAACCTTGTCTTCTGACACATCTTCCTATCCAATAGCTGTAAGTTCCTCTTCCATGTAAAGCTATCTTACTGCTGTGTCAGAAAAGGCCAGTGTGTCTGCTTTCCCCGCTGTAAACCTTGGTGGAAAGAAAGATGACAAACTGACTTTCATGTTCCCCAAGGAAGACCGTGCTTGATTCTCAAGACACACACTACAGAAAACATTAGCTATTTTCAAAGGTAAAGTTTGGGCCCACAGCCAATTGTATAAAGTGAATCCAAACAATACTCTATGGATGGACCAGTTTCAGGGGTAACATGACAAGTGAAAGCCGAGGCATTGGGCACATCTGTAAAGAATCATTAGTTAAGGCAAGTGTAGCAGTCAGCCTGCATAGTTGCTGATAAAATCACATCAAATGCCTTAAAGGAACAAGAGGTTTATTCTCAAAATTTCTTGTTACAGTTCCTTATCTGGCATGACAGGAGAGCTCACACCAACACCAGGGCTGAGGGCACTGGCCACACCATCTTCACATAATGGCTGAGAGAGGAACAATCCTTACTTGTCAGACCAGCATGTCTGTCCAAGAATATACAAGGATACCAACTTCCACAACCAGATTTCACTTGCCCAGGTCTATTTCATTCACCTGTCCAGGGCCTAGTCCCACCCATCAATTAGACAATCTCCTTCAGGTTTACTCTGGGCTTAACTCACCTACTAATTATCTACAAACATGTCCAGAGCTTGAACCCCCCAACCATCAAGTTGATACCTGTACTTAAGTATGACAGCAAGTCTCTGAGAGATTATATGAGTGATGCAGGAAGACCCAGGCCTCAGTGGGTGGGGCCACTCTGTGGGCAAGGAGATATGATGGAGAGAGCTTGTTCAGTAGTTGGCATACTTTGGCCTGGGATTACTGGGGCTGTGTATAAACTACAGTAACCACAGCATGGATTGTGGTCTTCAGTAACAGGGGCTGCTGCTGCATCGCTCCACACCTGGGGATTCTAGCTGCACTCAGCAGGCAGCAGTGCCCAAGGACCTAGAGATGGACCCCAGCGAGGACCTGCAGCGCTCTTCCACTCCCACTCAGGGTGGAATCTTCCTCTTGCAGTTTGTGCCACAGGGAAGGAAAGGAATAGAAAAGATCTTTTGCCCGGACCCTTCTTAGTCCAGCCCCTTTCCTCCCCACTCCACCCCCTCAAAAAAAGAGCCCTGTGGTCCATGTATGCAAAGAGACATGAGAGCGGGAGGGACATGAATGAATTGATGAACAACAGAAGGGGGGTGCGAAAGGAGGGGGGACAAGGACATAAAAATTTTAAAGACTAAAGAGGAAAAAGAGAAAACATCTCTTGAAATCTGAGCGTTTGAATTCCCAATGGCTATGAGAGAGAGATAGACAGAGAGAGAGAGAAAGAGAGAGGGGAGGAGGGAGGAAGCAAGAAAGTAAGGGAGGGAGGAAGGGAAAGAGGGAGGGAAGGAGAAGGAAGGGAGGAAGAAAGGGAGGGAAGAGAGAAGGGAAGGAAGAAGGAAGGAAAGGAAAGGGAGAGGGAAAGGGAAGGCCTGAATGGGGAAGGGAGGGAGGAAGGGGAAAGAGATGGAAGGGGGAAGGGAGAGGGAGTGAAGGGAGGAAAGGAAGAGGAATGGGGGGGAAGGGGAGAGGGAATGAAAGGCGGGAGGGACGAGGAAGGAAAGAGGAAAGAAGGGAGGGAAAGGAGGAAGAAAGGGGGAAGAAAGGGAGAAGGGAGAGAAGAGGAGAGATGAAGAGGAAAGGAGCATACTAAGTTATTTTAATTGATAAGATCAAGTTTCCCATCCCATTACCAACAAAACGGAGGGGTTGGGGAAACATGAGGCTCATTCTAGAAAGCAGAAGCAAATGTTAGACAAATGTGATTGGAAAGTGATACATACAGAGTCCACAGTTACAGACCAATGCATGAAAAATTTCTAGGACAGACAATATTATTGATAAACCATTTATCCAATTGTTCTCATGAGGTAGATTTTCACTTAGAAAAACAGTATTACCCAGAGTCTTCCCACCTCAGAGATGGCTAAATCTCTGTTAAGAAAAGAATCATGTTCTTTTCAACTATCAGGAAAATATTGCTAAATACATAGGAAAC
This sequence comes from Typhlomys cinereus, assembly GCA_023101885.1. Lineage (NCBI taxonomy): Eukaryota > Metazoa > Chordata > Mammalia > Rodentia > Platacanthomyidae > Typhlomys > Typhlomys cinereus. Next base: position 877,689 of record JALPQD010000111.1, on the reverse strand, counting down.
ATACACTGGAAGAGAAATTTCTCTTCCAACAAAAGGTTACTCCCACATGCTTTGGAGAAAGAGAAAGTTTTCTTCTGGCCTCCTTTCAACAAAAGGAAAATCTGCTGTGCATACAGGCATTATTTTCAACTTAGGAAGAGAAGGCCAGCGCCCAATATAAACACACTACAGCTGAAGAAATGAGGAAGAGAGAAAATTATTATGCAAGCAGACATCAAAGTACTGGGGTTGGGAGATGGTTGGGAGTAAAGTGCTTGTCCCAGAAGCGCGAAGATGGGAGTTTGGATCCCAGGACCTAGGTCAAAGTCAGGTGGGTGTGGCGGCCTGCCTGCAATCCCAGCATGCCAGAGACAGAGACAGAAAATCCTTAGAGTACAGGACTAGCTGGATTTGCTGAATCAGTGCTGCAGGTTCTGTGAGACACCCAGCCTCAATCCAGAAGACTGGAGTGATCAACAAAGACACCCAGCACAATCTCAGGCCTTCACACACAAACACACACACACACACACACACACACACACACGCATGCACACACAGGTACATATGCACGCATGTGCGCATGCATACACACCACTCACACATACAAGTGCCACAGAATAATTAAGATGTCCACAAAGGCTAGTAGAACATGTTTAGCCTTGCAACAGAATTCTGGGTACAAAGAAGCTATGCCTTGTGTATTTCTAATTTTCCCCAAATCCCAGAAGAGCCTAGCTTTTGTCCAACTGGAAATACACTTGCTTTGCTACAGTGCATGACTGCAGAGATGAAGTAAAAGCAGAACAGCCTTCTGTTTACCTAAGATCAGTGTGAGGACCTGAAACTTTCCTTGCAAGTAGCAACAACAGCAACAACAACAATAGCAAATAGAGTAAATTCTATCTTTTAATACTAAAAAAATGCTAAAAGAAGTCACGCATTTTTATCATGCTTTCAGAATCAAGCAGCAAATTCTTCTTCATGATAAAATGCGAGTCTGATGAGATTTCAGAGCTGTACATGGACTTGTCATTGGTATCCTGCGACCTTTCAGGTAGGCCACGGGACTTCTGAATAGCAGCACTGTCGCATAAAATCTGAGCATTAACTTCAAAAAATCTTCAGGAAAAAAAATCTCTTTGTGTTCAAGCTGTTTACTGAAATCTTTCTCATCCTTCCAAACCAAACAAAATCGCAAAAGTTTAAAAACAACTAAAGATCCAAAAACCTTTTAGTGATGTATTAACCTAACATTCTACTTCCTCAAAATTACTCAAATACAAACCAGATGAAAACACGGGGCACTGTTCATTTTATAATGTTAAATGGAAAAAAATGGAATGTGAAAATGTGCCTTCCATCCGTCCAAAGATGTAAAAATCTTTGCATGCAATAGGAAATTGATAATCTTTTATCTTCATGAGTTGACCTGTTGAAAAATTCCTTGATTTTTTTTTACTTTTCAAAAAGTAAATGATCGCCTCTATTCAAATGAGAAATTGTAAGAAAGTCCTTTCAAGAAACCATGAGCCTCTGATATATATCCAGATGGTAAATCACAAGGAGTCTGAGGAATTCATTCTCTCTTTCTCTCTCTCTCTCTCTCTCTCTCTCTCTCTCTCTCTCTCTCTCTCTCTCTCTCTCTCTCTCTCTCTCTCTCTCTTTCTCTCTGGACACCAAAGAGGAATGAAAGTAAAAGGGTTGGAGAGAAAAGACAAGGCTGGGAGAAGCCTGCCTTGTGGGTTAGAGTTTCTTCAAAAGGGAAAAGCCAGATGATAGGATTTTTATATTTTGTTTCAGTTTTTTTCTTTCTGAAGACCTCTCTCTTTTTAACTCTGGAAGGCAAGGGATTAGGAATAAAGAATAAGAAGAAAAGAAAATCTCTCATTCGTAAGCTGCTCGGCAGAACTGCCAAATCTAAGCAGAAAAGAAAACCAGCAATTTTGACTGGAGTCTGCAGCTAAATAAGATTCTCACACCTAAGAAATTAATGCCCCTGCCCAAAAATACCCAAAGGAGCTTTTAAAATCAAAGCTAAAAGAAACTATAGTCAGCCACTCATTGAACAGAGCCCAGAATTTGAAGGTTAAAGTGTTTTCTAAGGAGAGAATGGAAGCTAAACCCAATTAAGTAAAGATGAATAGTAAATTGAATTTAGTGCATAAAGGTGCATTATGCTTGAGAGTGGAACTTCTTTAGACAGCATGGCGGGGTAGAGAAAGCACTAAAACAGACTTCAGAACACTGGGTGCTAATCATAACATTGCCACCAACTACCTGAAGACCCCACAGAGGGAAAAATCACAAACGGGGTTGTTTGAGTGTTTGTTTCAACTGAAACTACATGCATTCGATTAGACGTCCCAAAGCTGACTACAGGACAGATCTGCTCCTGGTGAGGCTATGTAGGAGGCTGGAGCTAGTTCAGGAATGCCCATGAGATCAAGCAAGACTCTGGTCATGGAATGAAGACTGCACAGAGGTTAACTCCATGACCGGTGCTCTCCAAGTCAAGACAACCAAAAATACAGCCACATTCCTCAGAACCAGGCTCACCGACCTACTGCCATGAGCATTCACTGTGACGCAGGAAACCATAGAAAAGGCATGCCCAGGAGAAGGTTCTAGAATGCCTGCAGCCAGCATTTGAGTTTGGTAGACAATTTAAAGGAAGGCTCTCAAAAGCATGGCTTTGCTTGAAATGGGATGCTTTGAGGGGTATCTTAATGATGATTCTTTTTCCAATTGGCTAGAAAAACAGAGCACAGGCAAGCATGTAGTTGGAGAACAAGCTGCAGTCAGTCATATTAACCCAGAAAGAAGAATGTTTGACCATTTCAGTTCAGACAGAGTTCTTGTTTTTGACTGCGTTGAGACATGCTTGCAAAGAAGTTTTGCTTTTATCTTGCTTTATCCATGATCAGAGGGAGAAAATGTCTGGTATTGATATTTTGTAAAATTGTTTATGTCCAACAGATCTCTGTGGTCTAGCTGATACGGCCAGCAGCTCCAAGCTACCAGAACTGTGGGGCTACAGTTTTCTTTCTCCCCATGAAGAAAATAATTAACTCCAGGGGTAAGTAATTAGCTCAGAAGCCAGAAAAGGAGGCCCCAGGCTGGAAATTATCGAAAGGTAGTCAATCCATAGTGCAGAAGTTCTAGGGAAATGAGCCAGAAAAGAAGTCAAAGTATTGACTTGAGAGAAAAAAAATAAAAAAGGCACCCACATGACAAACTCACATAAACCACAGAGCTATGCAACTGACTGATAGAATATAGAGCTCCAATAGGCTGCCTCATAGATGCACCCAGCCTATAGAATCCGCAGTTACAGGGGTTTTTCAAAGGGTTTTAAGCTTAATCAGAAATAGTAGTTTCTCAAGCATTTCCCAAATCTGAGATTTTGGGAAACTCTGCTCCAAACCGTATTTTATCTTAAATACAGAATTGATTTCTCTTTTTAATAGCAAACATTCATCTATTTAATAGAGCATTTAGTTAGAAAGGGAATTAAGCCATTAGATGAGATACCTTAGTTGATCTCCCCATTGTTGATACAGGAATCAGAGAGACTATCAGCTACCCTTTAAAAGCCATCAAGGATGTAGAAATAATATTTAAGAGAAAATAATCAGGAAAGAAGAATATACATTTCAGGTTATGTGGAGTTTTCAGGATTTCATGCCCTATTTTTCAACTATTGCATATGCTCATATCAGAAACTGTGCTCTGGTTTGTTGGCTTATTTGCTTCCAAACATTGAAAAACTTGTCTTGCTAAGACCAGACCTATTAAGTGAAACTAAAATGTCTAGTCACTAATGGCTAATTGGTTATGCAATTCAGTAAGCATCTGTAAGACAGGAGTTTGGATAACTGAAGAATGTCTAGATGGCACACATACAGGGGCACACATCCTCTCCACCCCATGTCTCTGCATCCCCTGGGGTTTTTGTGTTTAGAATACACAGCAGTAGAAACCACATAGTCATTAGTATCCCAGGAAGACCCAAAACAATTTTTTTAAAGTCATAGCAGCATTCAAGGCCTGAAGAATGAAAGAACGGAGATGATGTTTTTTCCAGTAATTAACTCCACAGCATTGGGGTCTGGGAGCTTCTCAAAGGGCACGTGACTCAGTTCCTTGCAGGGATGCCCCACTGGTGCCAACGGATCTGTAACCTTTAGCAGATGGAGTAGCATTTGAATCTACAATATCAAAAAAATTAAAAACGATCAAAGTAAGGTAATTTGCTAAACAAAATCTTCATAAACTAGACTGTCGGTAACAGTTTGTCAGAGTCTCTGAGGATACCCAGAAGGTTCTTAGCCACCTTCACAGCTCCTGAAAGATCCTCTTCCGCCAACCCCCCAAAGTTCCTTCTTAAAAATATCTGCTCTAGGATAAGTACACAGGTACTGATCCCCACCCATTTAGACCCTGTCTCCTGGTCGCTGCCAAAGAAAAGCTCTGTGTATCTACTTCACATGTGCACGCACACGTGGGTGTGTCTTCACAATGTACATGTATTCACATGTATGTACTTACTTGTAATTTTAAGTTTTATTTGATAATAGCAATCAGGGAATGTTAAAATCAAGAGAAGAAACCACCAAATTATGAGCCAGCTTCTTGACTTCCTTAGGATTCACCCAGTGCCACTATTATTTGTACTTCAGCTAATCCTGACTCGCCACAGTCCTCTCTGATAATAATGCTGGCCTTGGAGAGGCTACGGAAACTCATAGTGTCTGTTGGGAAGGTCATTTATGGCTCTCAGAGGACATCCCCCATACTACATGCTTATACTTGTTGTCCCTGCTTGAGAAGATACACATGTACCCCAAGAAGCCCACATGACCCAGGATTAAGGAGATGTTAGAATCATCAGGAGAACTTCACGAAGTCACTCTGTGAAAGATGGAAGGAGACAGCTCAGTCAGTAAATTACTTGGAGTTGCAAGCCTGAGGACCTAAATTCAATTTGCCTGTAAAATGCACGGGGGTGGAGGGTGATAGAGAACCTATAATCCCAGTGCAGAGACAGGAGGATCCACAGGTGTTGGTGTCCACAGTCCAGCTGAATCAGCAAGCTCTAGGTGCAATGAAAGACCCTGTCTCAAAAATTAGGCAGAAAAGGCTGCTGCCACTGCTCTTCCTTGCCCGCCGTACCAGGTAGTAACAATTGCTAAAGACACATATATTTTGGATACATGACAAAGAGAAATCAAGCCAGAAGTGAGCTGGAAGCCACCTCCATACAGGTTAATGTTCATAGATCAGAAATGCTATGCAGGCTGTTGGGGGAGAAAAGTCAATGATTTCATTCAGCTGTGGCCCCTGCATGCTACAATAAATACCAAACCCACTAATGCAATAGGCCATGAGTATTCTGGTAAGATTACATGTCCAGCACTGTAAATCTGGTGAAAAGCTTATGGCTAAAGGAGATCATAGGCCCTACGGGGCAGTGGTCAATAGTTAAAGCAATGGTTAAAGTACTGAGAATAAATGACTGTTGAGTGCTCAGCCCTAAACAGGGCATCCTTATAACCCCTCCGCAAGGCCTGGCCCAGGAGCATCATGAAACAGGGGGCAGAACGACTGTAAGAACCAGAAGATGGAAAGGAGTGTCATGAAACACTATCTTCTGGACATGGCATGGCTGTTGCAGTCATGAACACACGGCACTGGCATAAGACCTACAGACACACACACATACACACTCACACACAAACCCACACTCACACATGTGTACAGATGGGGGGTTAGAGAGAGAGAAATGAAACTAGGAGGGGGAATATTTGGGAACAAAACAGTGGTAAGGAGAATGGAAGAGCGCTAAGACATGGTAATCCAGTATAAATATGATCACAATATATTATATACAAATGTGAAAGTGTCAAAAAATTTAAAGATTTAAGGAACATGGAGTAGAAAGTGACTAAGGAAGACAAATGACACTGAACTCTGGCCACAGTATTTATGAACACACACAGCCTCATACACACGCACAAATCACCATGTGAAGCCTCACTCCAGACCATTAGCAGCGGACCCTCTGCTAGTGAAAACAGGCCTCGGAAGGTTTTAAGGCTCCCCAGCTAATTCTGTTGTGCCACCAAGTCTGAGAATCAATGCTGTAGGGAAAAGAACAACAAAGAGCCACCTAAGATCGGTAAATATCTCATTACTCTGACTTAGTGGGAACTCCCCCATAATGTTTTAGGGTCAGCCGCCCTCAAAAACTAGGGAAGGGAAGAAAGACCCCACTTCAGTTGGAACAGAGGCCCATTTACTGACGTAGGTTGCTTGTACTGAATGTCGTGCCACTGTGGAGCAGGACTGAATGTGCCTTTCAACCAACCCGAGACAATGGAACATGCCACAGAATTGCAGGAAGGAGCCAGCCGATATTCAAGATCAGTGTCACCAAACCTCCTTTGGAGTATGAGCACTGTCCAAAATTAGGGGACTTGTTTCTGCTATTGCTTGTGTGTTTGATTATTTCTGAGATTTTTTCCCATGTGTTCTCTCCCGTTCGCTGCCTATTTGTAGATGCTCTCTTGGGGAAAGGTCACCTGATAGCAAAGTAGTAGTGACAAACAGGACTGTGACTTCACATGGTCTGGTGTGCGGATGTACACCGAATGCAGAAATGGGCGGCTGCAGTTTCCTCTAAAGTCCAGAAAAATATTTGGACACATGTAGCAAACAACTGATAAAACTTCATTCAGAGATGTGTACTCTGCTAACCGTTAAGTTTATCCACACAACCAAAGGAAAGTTAGTTTAAAAATGGCCTTCGAAGTTTACTGGCATTCCCAAGGTCTGTAAAACCTGTCACTTTAGTGTTAGGTCTGACTACTGGTTGCAAATCTGCACTTCAGTTCTTCTAGCTCTTCTCTTCCTGATTTCATGCCTAGCCCTGGATCTCTCAGAGAATCTTACATTTTCACTTGATAAACTTTTATAGAGCAGATGAAAAATAATATAGTTCTTATTAATAGAAAATTTTCTACAGGCCGCTGGTCTAAGTACTTTACCTATATTAACTCATTCAAGCCCCATTAAGTCTTCTGAGGACAGTACCAATGTTGGGTCCATTGTACACGTCAGGCCCTAGAGCACAGAAAGGGAAATGGCTTGAAGGAAGTCACAGTTAGAGTGACATGACAGAGCAAAAGGGCTGGGATTCCAAATCAGGCCGGCAGACTCAGCAGCAGCCTCTTTGGGAGGCATCAGGGATATTCATATCTTTGGGCATTCTTTCTTCCATCTTTAGACCACATGCTTCCTAATTTACTGCTGGCTTTTCCAGCCAAAGTTAGTTCTAAGACCTCCGTCCTGTCTATTTTGCATTATTATAACAGAATACCACAGCCACATAAATGTATACAAAATAGATATGTTTTCTACTATTCTGGAAGCTGAGAAGTTCAGGATCTCAACAATAACATTTGAACAGGGCTTTCTTGTTGGGTCATAATATGGCAAAGAATATCACTTGAGCAAGAGTGGGGTGAAGGTAGTCTCAGGTCCTTTGAAGAACCCCACCCTCACAACGAGACCTAACTCAAGCATGGATGGCCTACTTCCAAGTAGGCACATGAATCTATCTGGACATTAAGTTTCCAAAACATGAGCCTTTTTTTGGTGGTGGTGGGGTAACACGTTCAAATCATAACAACTACCATGTTTTCAGAGGGAAATATTGACTATCGCTTAAGAAGAACTCATTGTTTATAGAGCCATTCTTCCCATGATGGTGCCCCAGGTTGCTTCTGACCCTGGTGACCACAAGCAGCAAGCAGGGAACAAGCTAAGTTGTCTCCTGTGTATTTTGCAAGAGTTTCTGAGGCACTTGCTTGGCATCAAAACTTCAAGAATGTGAGGCAAACACACGTCCAGGTTAACATATGGGCCACACTGTCACTGTTAGCTTACTCTTTGGGAACCGGAGAGCTGCCTCCCTCCCACCACCTCTGCATGAGAACCATGCCGTACAGGGTCTGCGACCAAGTGAACAACTCCAAACAATTTAGAGTCTTTTAGTCTTTAATCGCTATAGCTCTACCTAAGCCCCTTTTAGCATAAGCCAATTTTCTTCAGAAGTGTTGCAATTATTTTTATTCTCACTAAAAATAGATTATGTATTACTTAGCCTAGTTAATACCACACTCCCTAAATCCCAGTTATAATTTTAAATATGACTTCATTCTGTGAATAACTCATAAGGCACAAAAGCTACCATGTGTATTCTTGTTTTCTGTGAAACAATAACTCAGATTAATATGAAAGCTATAATATACCTACGCCTACAAAATATATACAAATACATACTTGTTCATGGTGCCCAGTTCAAGAAACCCCCTTAAGAAATATCAAGCACGCTAAAAAGTGTGTTGGGGTTTAGAGGATTGAAGGGTGCACAGCGGTGGGGAAGAAGAAAGAATAAAAAGAAATTATACCCAACATTCAAACCACCAAAAATGTGCTGGCCAGATTCAGTTGGCAGGAAAGGATTTTTATAATTTCTTTTCCATAATTTAGCCTAGCTGGATAATTACATTTAGAAAAATAAGAGAGTAACCACAGATGTATATGTAATGGAATTTAAAAGAAAATGTAGATCTACCCCTTGTGGAATTAAAAGGGGCAATAGAAGGCTATCATTATCAACTTTAGAACAAAAATTGTATTCACTCCAAGCAAAGGAATAATTAAAATCACTCAAGAAGACACAGAATGCCAATCTTACCAGCTTGTCATTTCAGACAGCCGCTTGACAGCCCCCGCCCACTCTCTCTGACAGTAAAACGAGTTTCTCAGGAATAGATCAGCTTCCACAGGTGTAGGCAGCATAGTCTTAAATTCCCAAACTAGCTTCATCTGAAGAGCTCAGAATTTTGCTGCTTTGGCTAGTCATTCCCAGTTCTCTACAGAAAGATGAAGCAATCTTGGGAAGGCAGCATGCTGAAAGGTAAATAAGTGTTAGGGGTCTAGCTGTGCTGATTGGATGACCCTTAGAAGGTCTCCTTCTGGGAGGTCCACGAGAGAATCTGTTTGCACCATGTGGTTATACCATGTCTCAAAGTAGGTCCTCATTTATCAGATGAGAATTCCCCCTTTACTTGGGGGATTAAATCCCAATAATCAGGGCCAAATACTCAACACAGTGGCCAGTTTGCAAAATAACAACAGCCACCACAACCCACATCAACGCCAAAAAATGTAACAGGCACCAGAGGAATGATACAAATCTACAAATCGTCTGGGCACCTCATCATTCAAATTATTTTCATGTTCCTGTTGCCCACTCCATGAAGACAACCTTATGGTCACAGGGAATCAGTATGTCAGTTGATTTCACTTACTTATGACCACAACAGGAGTTTATGCCATAAGACAGAGCTTTAGTAATAGACTAAAAAGAGGTCCTACCAGGAAAGAGCCACTAATTATCAAAAGCTTTGAAACCGTATATTTCTAATGAGCTACCTTACCAACTTTCAGGAGTCTACAGAAGGAATGCGGGAAATACTTCACTATACTTTACCACTGCACATTCTTTACAAAAAGGAAAAGGTGGTAAAACTGTTCTATAGTAGGAAACTGGCTTTATAAATTAATCCTACATTTAAAGGGAAAAGAAAAGAGGAAAAAGAAGGGAACATACCAAAATGTTAAAAAATATTGAATTATGGTAATTTATGAGTGATTTCTTTTTTATTCTCTCACATTGGCTGGACTCTATGCTCTGAAATTTCTACTTTTCCACCAAATGCAATCTTGCTCGACTGTCTGTAGGGTTTGTTGTTTGGCATTGCAACATAGAATGAGCAGGTTCAGTTTGGACCTGCCTGCGTGGGCCCACCCACACATGAGCCAGGCAGTTCTCCAATCTTAAAGTTGGGCAGCAGAGTTTCCCCACTTCTCTGGCACCCATGTGCTACATTTAAACCAGACATAAAGAAAAACAAGCAAGAACCACAGGGATCACAAGCTAAAGGGGTCCTGGGTAATCCTAAAGTTTACAAAAGTGTTTAAATCTTTAATTGAAGTAGACAGAACCTGAGTGGTTAGGTAAAGTTATCGGAAACAAAGCAGTCTCTGAATGAAGGTATTAATTACATATTCTTTATCATGCCATTGTTGATCATAACTTTCATTCTCCACACCTGTATTTGCACATCTAGACTGTGCATGTTGGTGAATTAAGAAGCACCGACTTGAAATTGTATCAGGACATGGTAAACAGGAACACTAGATTGAAGACCAGCGTTCAAGATACACTCTAACACAAACACTACACACAATTTGATCTTTGCCAGGTAATTACATCTGCCCCCTCCACTGAGCATTCCATTAATTAAACTTATGTGACCTTGAGCAGATCAATTATCCTCTTGGAATTTGTTTCCAGAGGAGACTAACTAAAATCTATAGTTTCCTAACTTTGTTCATCGAAGAGCTATGGGGAAAGTTGGATCTGGGATATGAATGGAATGTACCCTACCCTTTCTGCTCTTGCTTAAAATCAGAGCAATTGCATTTATATCACTTTTACTCATCTGTTTCACTTTGTTAGATTTTTTTAAGATGGTCAAAATGGCTCAGCAGGTAAGGCAGCTGCTGGTGAACCTGGAAACTTGAGTTTGATCCCTGGGATCCCACATGGTAGAAGAACATAACTGACTTCTCAAAGTTATCCTGACCTCTAATCTCCACCTATGCACTCAGTATCTGTTCTCTCTCTCTCTCTCTCCCTAATAAAAATATTTTTTAAATATTTTGTTTAAAGAGAACATTCTACCATGTATAAGATAGTTTGAAAATTCCTTGAAATCTAATGTTCCAATATAACCACCCATTCATAAGGACTTAAGGATGTGGACAAAGATCCAGGAAACAAAAGACTCAAGGTCAAAGCCCATAGAGCAAAGTCAGGTACAAAGATATACCATGGACTAGTTAGGAAGCCAGAGTATCTGGCTCTACATCATTAAGGAGCAGACTGCTTTCTTGTAGTTATACAAACAGGTCAAATGGGGTAAAGTAGACTAGGCTGTAATTTTGGCCAAAACTTTAGATGGAAAGAAATGATTTAGGGCATCCACATTTCTTTCCCAATGTCATTCTATCCTAGGTGGTTTCCAAGATGATGAGAGACACAGGGCCACAGAAGTACAGGGAAAGGTCTCACTCAGACAGGGCACTGAGAACAAAAGCCTTTTCCACTCTTGGATAACCTGTACACCTCACTCCGCCATCCAGGAAAACAGTCATGGCTACTACTTAAGAGAGTACCAACCTAACAGTCAGGAGCGGTACAACATGTTCCCCACAGGAAAGCTTCTGTGATTCCAGGTAGGTCTCAGTGACTTGTTTTAAGGACAGTGAAGACAAGATTGAATAGATGTAAAGGGCTTGCGCAGAGTTGAGGAACTGGTCACAGATAAGTGACCTACTGGGCTGAAAACTTTTGACAAAGGGGGCAGAAAGACCAGAGAGTTTATTTTGAGAGTCATCGGACATCGATGCAAAACTAGAACTTTACATGGTAGTCAAATAACTAGTAATTTGCTCTCACTGGCTAATTATGCTTTGTAATAAACGCATTTGGGGTAATAACAGAGCACATAATTTCTTTCTTCAAAATGCCTTCTGAAGGTCATGGCTCTTAACAGAGGTAACTATTTTCTATTTTGGTCTGGCTTTAAATTGAGTAATAGTCTGATTGAACATAGATATTTACGACATTTATTAAAAGCTTTTATTACTAATTTTGCCTAGAAAAAATTCTAATGGAGACATATTAGAGAATTTCCATAAAATTAATGTCCAGACTTAATGGATATCTAAGGTATCATTATTAACGGGAATGGTCCATGTCCAAAGGATTCTTTGATTAGAGATTAGATACAGTTAGATCAGAACTTATTTAAAACTGGATATATGCCAAAGTGTCCAGAAATTCAATTTAAACACATTCTAAAGGCTAATGCATTATTTGGGTCGTGTCTTTATGATGCCAAATGAAAAGCTGCAGTTACAAGAAAAATAATAATCAATGATTTGGCCAGCTGTGGAATAATCTAAAGGTCATAACACTCCCAATCTGATCCAGCCAATGTCTACATGATGCCAGTCAGTTGAATCAAGATGGATTTCCATATATACAAACTGACAGCCATTCATTCAGAAACAAATCTTTACTGATCCAAGAGCCTGGGTTTCACACAATAGACCAATGAACTCAGCAGGATTTCTTGTCTTTCCCATGGCCTCATATCTCTTCTTTCATTATTCCTTTCTGTAAGCATCATCTCAAAAACAAAGGATAAAGACAGATTCTTCATCTGTTGCCCTGTTCTAATCTTGAATTCCAAAAGGTCCTTTCCTATATTAAGAATCCTCATTTAGAGCCAGCTTTAAAGTATCCATTATAAATAAACATAGGGTGCCAACGTTGTACCTCAGTCGGTAGAGTGCCTGCTTCCTATGCACAAAGCCCTTAGTTCAATCACTAGCTCTTCGTAAACCAGGCATGGTCATTTATGTCTATAATTTAGCACTCAGAGGGCAGAAGGATCAGGAATTCAAGGCCAACCTTACTTAACAACTTTGACATCTGTCTGGATAACATAAGATGCTGACTGACATGAAAGACAGGAAGAAAGGAAGAAAGAAAAGAATGGAGGAAGGAAGAAAAGGAGAAAGAGAAAGAGGGAGGAAGTGAAGGATGGAGGGAGAAAGGAGAGAGAGAAAGAGAAAAAAGAGAAAGGGAAGGAAGGGAAAGAAAGAAAGATTAATTTGTTTTCTTTAATTATCTCTGAAGTTCTAAGTCATTCATTATCAATATCCTAAAGCAATTTAAGATATCTTACACGTGGCAAAAAGGATCAGAGAAAAGAAGATGTAATTAATCTTGATTATCAACTTGATGAGATCTATAATCACTTGACAAATGTGGCTCTGGACATTCCTTTGAAGGATTATCTTGATTAGTCTAATTGGTGGAAAGACTTTCCCACGATGAGCATCACCCATTCCTTGATACAGGGTTGTGGACTGCTTAAAGAGGAGAAAGTGAAGCAAACATATGCATTCATTCCTCTCTGCCTCCTGACTGTGGATGCAGTGTGACCAGTGACCCCAAACTCCTGCTGTCTTGACTTCCTTACATGATGATCTGTCCTCTGTTCCCTCAAGTGATGAACAAAAATAAACCCTTCCTCTCATAAATTGCTTTTATCATACTATTCTATTACTGCAATAGGAAAGGAAACTAAAACAGAAGAATCTCAGCATTTCTGACTAAATTGGCGATAAAACTGAAATTATACCTCTTAGTATCTGAAGAAAATTATCTAGATTTACAGTTATGGTGGGGTTGATATATCCAATTGTAGCAGTTACTCTTAACTGTTGCCGTAAGAGAGCGCCCAAAGTCAAGCAACTTAAGCGAGAAAGGGAGATTTATTCAGCTTACAATTCCAGAGGGGAGAAACAGTCTTTCACAGCAGTGGCATGGCTGGATGGCCAAAGCTGGAGTCAGGCTAAGTCATTCCCATCTGTGAGGCTGAGAGTTACCAGACTGCTTGCTGCAGAGGCAGACTTCTCCTGGAGGTAGGGTGGGACTAATGCACCTTAAGGCCCACCCCTTGTGACTGCCTTCCTCCAGCAAGGCTCCACCTCTCAAGGTGCCATGACCTTGCCAAACACATGAGACTGTGGGGGATATATTTCAAACCATGACACCAAAGGAAACCATTATAAGCAAAGCAGAGATCAATAAGTATTATGATTTGGTGAAGAATTCAGATGTTGGAAACTTAACACCCAAAATTCACATATGAATGGTACTGGAGAAGTGTACTTTTAGGGGTAATTAAGTGATGAAGGATTTGCTCTCATGTATGTACAAATCTATTGAGTTCATGGAACCATGGGTTTCATCAAGACAGTGGGTTCCCTGAAAGGGTGAACAGCCTGTGAACCATTCTTGCTCTGTGTTACCATATTATACAGTCTGCCATGTTACCAAGAAGACACTCACAATCACTCAGCAAATGTATGGATCCCTGATACAAGCTCTGCACTGTTCTGAGTGCTAGGAGTAAGCAAGAGAGAGCCAGAGTGACTTTATTCATAGTGCCTGTGGTCTAGGGGTGCCACCTGCGAGCCCCTCATCACCAATCATTGCATTTTATGGTTCAGAACAACTGTCTGTACCTTCCCAAAGCTCGTGAACTTTTGTGCTCATTTTGCCCATGACAGTGTCCAAACCAGGGATCATCACCTTGTCTGTGAATATCATTAATCTGAGTACAAGGAGAGAGGGTTCAGGGGTTAAGACTTTGCCTTGCAAGCAGAAGGACCTAAGTTCAGATCTTAGATCCCATATATAATGGCAGGCAGAAATGAAATACCCTGTACCTCTAACTTTGGAAGGTAGAACCTGGGAAATCCCAGAGCAAAGCAAACAGAAGGGAGAGAATCCAAGATGATGCCAAAAGTCACTCTTGACCCTGTACAGGAACACACAGTGCCCTCTAATACACATACCCACACACACCACACACACACCACCACACATACACCACCACACACACACCACCACACACACACACACACACCACAAAAAAAAAAAAAAAGGGAAAGATAGCATAGCAAGTAATAAGCTTTCCTGTTCTTCAGGATTTGGACAGAAAACCAAGATGAATGAATACCTACTGTTTCCTCTTGCTCATCCATAAACAAATACACACTCATACTTGCTCAGAGACCAGCACAGTTACATGTTTCCTCCCAATTTCCCTTTCCTGCCCTGCTTATTGCTAAAGGATCTTATGATTAGATCTACATAGCAAATTGAAAAAGACTGCTATTCTTCAAGGAAGAAAATTCTATTCTCTTCCAGGGGAAACTCAAGGCCCCATCTCCTTGCGTATGACTTGATTAGGAAAGGGTACTGCCCAGAAGAGTGCCTCTATGCCCAGGAAGTGGACAGAATTCTAGCCTCCTCTTTGTAATGAGCTCATCTGATCCCTCTGTGATGAGAAAATTCCTCTCCTCAGGCCCTCAGCTGACAGTTACTTCAGTCCAAGAGCCATTAATGAGTTGACAGACTCATGCAGAACCAAAGCATAACGCACAGAAAAAAGGCATGAAAGGTGCAAGTTGCTTCTCCAGTCAAGCCGCAGTCTCCTGTCCAGATTATGTGTTCTTTCGCCCAACTGAAGTCTCTGCAGTGACCAGCACATGCACACACAAAGCACATGCACACATACAGAGGAAACTGGTACATGGTGAGGTCCTTGGCTTAACAGCAACTCCAAGAAAAAATTTACCTCCTAAATCATTTGTTTAGCCATCAATCACCACTGAAAAATCCAACAAGAATGAGTTCCTAATATCCTCCCCATACAGATATATCCTCAAAACACGGAGGGTCCTCAATGCATTTTCATAAACTTGTTCTCTTTTAAGTTCATATTTTTTAAAGTGTTCACCAAGTTTAGGCTTTGGGGTTATACAGACCTGATACTTCATTTGAACTGGAATACTATTTTCCTATTGTTTCCTATGTTCTTAGTTGTAGGGCATTTATTAGTTAGACACGTCTTTAAAAAAAAAACAATGAAAGGAGAGAAGATTGACAGTAGACAGGAACACATGTCTTATTGTTAACAATAGATAACTATCATCTAAGCTCTTCTTATTATATCCTTAGATAAGAAAAGCTCTGAACACTCAACCAAGATGCACCCTACTGCAATGGGAGGTTAATGAGCCAGAAAACCATAAGCGGTCAGAATGCAGAATATGGGCGACCCTGAAAACTCAGCCCCCAATCAGGCCATCGAAATCTCTCCTCATTCCAAAGCTCAGGGAACCATGCAGAAGAGGTGGTAAGATTGCAAAAGCCTGAAGGTGGGGAAGTGGCCAAGACACTCCATCATGGCAGGGCTGCTGCATCCAGGAGCTCCTTGCAGGGAGTTCTAGTACTTTCAGATCTACACAGTGGATGACGTCAGCATTCCCCCATGAGCCAGTGAGGACATCAAAAGAAACAACTACACCCAGAAAAGGAATCTCTAGGCAGATGCTGGACAAAGTAAGGCGGCCTCCCCACTTGTGATGTGTCCCACTAAAAGTCCACATATGCTACCACAGAGACTTGGTTCCTTACTAGCACAGACACCCAACAGCAGCCATGTGATCCACATATCCAGACCAGCAGGAGAGGAGAAAGGGAAGAACTAGAATAGTAAGGAGGAAAGAAGGTACATAAGGGCATAAATTCATTTTGTTTGTATATGAAAAGTTTTTCAATAGAAATTTATTTGAAAGAGAGAAAGGAACATATACTACATCACACCTGTTATCTGTTTAAGTTGGAAAACCACTTTGAGAAGTCAGTTCTTTCCTTCCGCCATGTGGGCTTCTGCATCAAGAACCTTCACTCACTAAGCAAATTCTTTAAAATGCAGCTTCTCCAGACAATCTGTGAAGAGATGAATTGGAATTTTGTATCCTAGGTAGGTCCCGATTCTTAGGCTTTCGTGTCCCGGAAAGCATTCAATCAAAGGAAACTTGCATTCAAATCTATTTATCAAATATCAATTTATACTGTGTAAGTATTGTTTTTAAAATTGATTCACGTCCTCAAAGGAAAAAATATACCTATCTCCCTTAAATGTATATGCCAATAAAAAATCAGTTTTCGCCCATTCCATTGAAGACAAACTATTATTGGAATCCCAAGAAAAGGCATTATGCAGAATAGGAGTGTACTGGACAGATGTTTTATGCAATTTCTTTATTTTCTTATTGTTGAAAAATAAGAAATTAGTTACATGTTACAGAAAGAAATAGCATTATAACATGAAGAAGCACTCAAAGCTGGAGAAATTTCTAGAAGTCAAGGTTAGTGAGCAAAGAGTTTTAAGATTTCAGGATGAATGTTATTGAAAACATGGAGATGATGAAGAAAATGTGTGGAAAAAGAGAGAATTAAGAGAACAGATAAGAGTGTATCAATAGCTTGGTTAATACAGTATGAAAACTATAATATGGGTCTTTAATTTCCACTGCTGGCAAAAAAACAAAAACATGGATATCAATCAAATGTCAAGAATAAAAATCAAATTGAACACATCTTGAATTCTATCAAAAAGATCTTGAAACATATTTATTTATATATAATGCAAACTTTAAAAATAAGTCTCTTATGCGTGTTGTGGCATGTGTGTTCTTTCTCTCAAATATTAAAAAAATAGGTTCCTTAAAAGAAAACAACATATCACTATTCTAATTTCAAATTTGCTTCAATGGCATAATAGTACAGTGAATTGAGATAAAATCCTTCTTCTAATCTTTGACCAGTACAAAATTAAATTCAGACATCAGTTCTTCTACTTGCTCAGCATTTTGTGGGATGGCTGGTGTCCACATGTAAAGTGCAAATGAAAACAGGTTCTGAATCTAAATATTCAAATGCAGAGGTATTTTTCCGTTATTCAAGAATTTTTCCATTATCTTTTCTGTGACATGCAGATTTAAGGATAGTGCCTGGAGATTCTCCAATCTGAATTTAAAAAAAAGAATATCTGTCTTTTTTTGTCTGCACAAAAGATAAAAATAAAAAAATAAACTGGGGCAGCTATGAAAACATCTGGTAAGGAATATCTTGGTACATAACATGCCAGAGGTAATCCTCTGCTTGATTAAAATATGTTGCACTTTCTTTAAAGCCTTTATCAATAGTTACTTGGGTTGTTGTCGCTGCTGCTGCTATTAGAGATATTTTGGTTATAATCAACAGAAAATAATTCTTTGCAAAAGATGGAACAATAATGCATAAAATTCAACAGAACTGAAGAAAAAGGCGGGTTGTAAACACACACACACACACACACACACACACACACACACACACACGCACGCACACACAGGCATTCAATAGCTGTTGTATTTCCTTAAAGATATAAAACCTAATACTAGGATAAGGAGGCAAAGGGTCTGACACATTAGTATGTGACATATTGATGGCATAAAATTCCACAGGCCCGGAAGCCCAGAGGAGGCTTCGGAAAGCACTGAACAGTCAGCTCTGATGCACCTCCCATTATTGAAACTCACTTTAGGCTCTTTTACTTCTCACTGACTCTCTATCTTCAGTTCTAAGTTCTCCAGAGCAGGATGCTTTGCTGGGCACTGTCCATAAATCTGATCAACTTCATTTCCCCACAGTAGCACACTTGAGATTTCGTGGCCCCAACACTTTCTGCTTCCAGGAGGGTCTTGAGATTTTAGCCACTCTAGCAAATATGCAGTGGTATCCTGTCTTGTTGACTTCTGGCTCAGTCACTTACTGTCACCTAACAAAGTCATGAACTTAAGAGGAAGATTGATCTTGGCTCACAGTTTCAGATGTCTTAGTCCATGACTATTTGTCCCCTTAGCTTTGGGGATGTAGCAAGGCAAGCACAATATGGGCACAGCAAAGCCACTCATTTCATTGTTTGGGAGGTGAAAGAGAAAATTACTAAGAGCACTGTGTGTTTCTTTCTTAAGTTCCTAGGTAGTCTATGGGGGCATGTTGGATGTCAGTCATTACAGGTCTGGTAAGCACAAGTCTCACTGTAGTGAGTTCCTGGATGCAGCAGTCCTGCCTTGAATGAAATGTCTCATCCAACCGTAAACCTTCCCATCTTTAGGGTTTTACAATCTCACCCTTTCTTCTGCAAGGTTCCCAAAGCCTTAGGATGGGGAGAGATCAGAAACCTTGAGGGCTAAAGCTGGATGAGTGAAGGGAAATACCCCTATCAGTGGGGTGGCCCGAAGAAAGGCAATTTGGTATATCACAGAGGCCTGAACCTTCACAAGAGTAGACAAGCCAGAGAGAAGCTTGGGGTTCAGAGAAGAGGCCAGGTAGGAGAGTGGGAGGGAATGGAAGGAATTGATGAAGGGAAGGAAGGAGAAGGAAGAGTGGAGGGAAGCAGGGATGAGTACTCAATATGCTTATAAAAGTAGAAAAATAAAATAAAATAATTAGGAAGAACAGGCATTCATGGGGATGCTACCAATGATCTGAAGACCTCCCACTAGGCCTCACCTCTTAAAGGTTCCATCTCTATCCATAGAACTATAAACTGAGTTCAAAACCCTCATCACATGGGCATTTAGGGACATGCAAGAAATAAGCTACAACAGCCTCTGATGACCAACTACGTCAAACACATCTCTGCATGCATATAAGCCTTTGGACATTTTCTTTCTTTCTTTCTTTCTTTCTTTCTTTCTTTCTTTCTTTCTTTCTTTCTTTCTTTCTTTCTTTCTTTCTAGCTCACCTATGTTTCTGATTGTATAATGTGTCTATTTTTATTTAAATTATTTAAAACAACAATGGATTTTTTTTTAATTTTCTCTCTCTGATAGCCTCCCTCCTCTTATTGAGAGCCTTCTTCCCAACAAACTTCCCTCCTTCCCTGGTGATCCTTATTGTATATGTATCCTTCTGAGTTCAATATAAATTGCCTGTTTTTTTTTTACATGTGCCTAAGTACTAGATGAAACATGGGCATATGAGTGATGTGTGAGGGACCCCTTTCTCTGGTCATCTTTGTTTGCCCCAAGAGGAGTAGGGTCACCTAGTTCCTCCCTCATTCCTTATACACTGATACTCCTCCTCTTAGTCTTGTTCTCACATTTTTTCTGCCCCCTCCCCAGGATATTCCCTGGGTCTTGGGGGTAGAAGGACAAAAACTATAGAACTTCCCTTCGCCTGTTTATGGTTCAGTACTCTACAGTCACTTTCTGTCTTTAGATCCGTTGTGGTGGCTGCGTCTTTTTAAAATTGATTTTTTTTAAATGGCCATGAATTGAATCATGTCTCCAAAATAGCCACCATGTGATGGATTGGAGAGAGGATGTTGGGGGCAATGATTAAGTGAGGTCACAAGAGTGGACTCTTATTCTATAGAATTTCTATTTCTTTTGAAGCAGGAAGAGACCACAGAGAGTTCTCCTTTGACCATGTCAGGGTAACTCAAGAAAGCATCATCTATGACCATATAACCAGAAGCTTCATGTTAGACTTCCCAGCTTACCGTACTATGAAAAAATAAACTTTCATTGTATAGGCTATCCAGTGTGGGGCATTTTACTACAATTTCCCAGGCTGACTAAAGCGATTTAGTTATCGCTTTTGGTTTTTATTTTTAGGTTCAATGTGGGTTTTAAAATTTGTGTGTGTGTGTGTGTGTGTGTGTGTGTGTGTGTGTGTGTGTGTGTGTGTGTCTTGAGTTCATGCCTGTGGAGTCCCAAAGATGACATCTGGACTCACAATACATTGCTGTACCTCCTTGTTGCTTTTCTCTGGTATTTCCCAGACTCCAACTTCCAATAATTGTAAAGCAAGACGACATCATTTGCATCTGGTATTTTTACAAGGAATCTGGGGATCCAAACTCAGGTCCTTTTGCTTGTGAGGGGAAGACTTTTACCCCCAGACATCTTCTCAGCCCATTGTTTTGAAAATGCTTCTATTCATTGGCAGGTCTTTTCATTTATCTGCCTGCCTGCCTGCCTGCCTGCCTGTCTGTCTGTCTATTTATTTGATAGCACACAAGCAGCTGTGTACGAGCCACAGTATACACATGGAGATCAGAGGACAACATCTCTTCTTCCACCATATAGGCTGTGGGAATCGATCTCAAGTTGCCAGTGTGGCACAAAGATGCTTCACCTGCTGAGCCATCTTAGTGGCCCATTAACAATGTTTTTGATGAGTAGACATTCTTAATTTTAATGTAGTTCAATTCATAAATCTTACATTTCATAGTTGACACCTTTTGTGTTCTGTTTGTAATCAATCCTCCTACCCCAAGTTCACAAAGACATTCTCAAAGGTAATCTCTCCCAACAGCTGCCCTAATATATGTTCTCTGTTGAAGGAATTTCCCCTCTGAATTTTAGTTTCTGTTTACTGGGTGAAGTAAGAGCAAAAAGGCATCCCCTTCTCCTCAGTTAGCCAATTGAAAAGAATTATTGAAAAGGCTTTCTTTCACCACCTATTTTACAGATCAGATGACCACATCCTATTCTTAGATTCTTTTCTGTCCAGTTGCTCTTGGTGCCGCCATCCTGATTTCATTGACTCTGCTTTGTAACTAAATCAGAGCATCTGTAGGTGCTCTCTGATGCTGCCTTTCTATACTCCTGAAGTTGGTGACTTGTGTTTACTGTCTTTGCTAGTTTCCCAGGAGTTTCTCAATTTCATTAGTGTCTTTGAGGAATCATCTTCTGGGCTGGAGAAGGCTCAAGGGTTAAGACTCTGCCTTACAGGCAGAAGGACCTGAGTTTGGATCCCAGGTCCCACATTTTTAAAAAAAGCCAGGCAGAAATTGCACCACAGGCCTGCACTTCTGACCTTGGTAGGAGGAGTCTGGGAAATCCCAGAGGAAAGCAAAAAGGAAAAGGACGTGGAAGCAATACGGGATAATGCTGAAATCATCCTTGGTCCTCTACAAGGACACATAGTGCCTTAGGACACACACGCATGCGCACGCACGCACGCGCGCACACACACACACACGTGAAAAACAACAATCAATTTTCCTTTGTAGTTCCTTCCTACTGTAGGTTTACTTCTTATTTCACCAACTTCTGCTTGTATCTTGATGTCTTTCCTTCTAGTTCCTCTGCTTTTAATTGGCTGTTGCTTTTTTCTCTTTCTGAGATGTGCTATGTTGCTTTCAATTTTGAGCATGTTCTCTTTTTGGATGTGTTCCTTTAAGGCCATGTAATTCCCTCAAGATACTTCATTGATTTTTTTTGTCTTTAAAGAAAAACTTTATTTTATTCATTTATTTTGTGGTGTTTTTGTGTACATACACACGTCAGGAAGACACTGTGTGTCCTTGTGGGGGACCAACGGTGACTTCAGGAATTATCCTGGATTGCTTCTACTTCCTTTTTGATTCACTCTGGGATTTCCCAGGTTCTGGCAGGCCGAAAGTGTAGACCGCCATCATTTCCACCTAGCATTTTTACATAGGACTTGGGATCCAAACTGAGGACCTTCTGTTTTTGAAGCAGTTTTAACCCCTGAGCCATCTCTCCAGTTGGCTTCATTGATTTTGTTCCAGAAGTTTTATGTCATATTTTCATATCATTCATTGAAAAACAATTTCATTCTTATTGTGATTTCTTCTGAACCCATGGCATACTTGGAAGTACATTGTATGATTTTCAAAAATCTGAGGGTTTCCTGGTTATCTTTTGGCACTTCTATCTGTGGCTTCATGGTAGCCGAAGGATATATACTACACAGTTTTAATCTTCTGAAATTTGTTAAATTTGTTCTGAAATATGTTCTGAAATATAGCCCATATTGGTAAACAAATAATCTATGTGTACTTGAAAGGAATTGGCATCTTACAGTTACTAAATGTAGAATGTTATATATGTCAGTAGTTAAGTCAATGGGTAGACATTGTTGTGAACTCTTCTGTAGCCTTACATATTATTTATCTGAAGACATCATCAGCTGTGTTTGAATAAGCTGTGCTAAAATAAATATGATTCTAACACTTCTAGCTGTTTGTTATTACAATACAATTCTGAAAAATAGGTTTGTCACTTTCTTCTTTATTTCCAGATTATAGTGCTAGATGTATTTTGTGGTTATGTTATGAGGTTTAACAAGTGAAGAATTGTTGCATTTCTTTTCAGTTTCTCCCTGGAACATTACTGAATATTCTCATTTATCTCTGGGAAATATTTCTTACCATCTTCCCTGTTTTATTTAATCTATATGTAGATATTCAAGATGACATCTAGTGATTGTGTGTGACCATATTTTTTCTTTATGCAACTCTCAGCCTTTCTGGATCCTAATATTCAACACATGACTCTTGTGAGCAGCATACAATATAGTCTGGGAGGACAGGTTCCAGGAATTAATATTAAGTTGGTTTAAAGAAAATAAGTCCATGTGACATTTCCTGCACACCTGAACTTATTAAATATGATCCAGGACTGGGAATATAGCTCAGTGGTAATGTACTTGTCTAACAATGCCCAGTACAGTGAATATATATTCACTGTAAATACATATCATGAGGGAGGTGAGCAGTTAACCCCAAAATAAGAAACTTGGGGCTAATCACCACAGTTGTATGGTTAAGTGCACAGCCTCTCTCCTGGCTCTTATAGCTTCTCACCAGTGGTGGCCAGGATAGATCTAATATAAGATATTTGCTAAAACCTGAGACATACTGGGATGGGTAGATGGATATGCAAATTTCTCAAACTAGTAAAACTTTGCCTAAAGCAATGTGTGTTCTGTAAAAGGAAATACATCTAAAAGGAATAAACGCCCCTGATAGCAGTGTCTTAATGGAAAAACACCTCAGCCACATAGAATTTTTATTTCAGAAATCTCATCTCTGACTTAACATTAGACCCAAATTCAAGGAGATTCTATATATATCCACTGTTTTGTGACTAATGCAACCTGGAACTCAATTCTGAAAATGTCTTACCCTTTCACACCATCTCTAGAATGACCAAATCTTTCAAACCACATAAAAAATTCAGAAATCCTTCTTTCTCCAGATATTGTTTGATGTAGAAACTGCCAAAGGTGACAATTGTTAAGTCACAATGCACTTCATTCAGAAGACCTGGACAAACCCACAGGCCTAAACTTTTAATATTTAGCTATGTTCTTAATATAATTTTTCTTCATAGTAATGAAAAAGGCCAGTCCCGTCTATGTAGATTTATTTTATAAATTATTATACCAAGAAATATTTGAATGCAGTAAGTATGTCAATGCAGCTGTGCGGCTAAATGTTATAACCTCTGAAGTCAAGAAATTTAAATTTATAGTCACCACATTAAGCATAGATGTTAAAGCATTAAAGTTAACACCATATAGAGTCATATAAAATATTGCATGTGCAAAGGGGCTGAGTTACATTCACACTGGGAACCATAATTTAGAGTTTCCTGACTTCTGAACATGTAACACATCATAGTAATTGATCTAACTCCTTGGAGCCAGTATAAAATATCTTGTTAACATGTTTTCTATCCCATTCTTTCATCGTTTACCTTTTGGCTCTTGGAGAAACAATTCATCACATCCAAATGTTTTCACACACCTGCACAAAGCTAACAGTGCAATGGAAAAGTCAAAGTGACCAGCCCTGTGTGCAAGGATTTGTCAATCATCTAAGAACATTGTCAGTGTGAAAGCTTAGTCAGGATGTATGAGGTGACATTTTGTCTTGGACATTAGTGTTCTGCTTCCTTTGCTTCCCCATAAAGATAACATTATAAATCTATTGAATAATATGGAGTACAGGGATGCTCATACATCTTTTGCATGTACAACATGGATTGTTAGCTTGTAAAGCTAATGCAAAAGAAAAGAGAGAGTGACCTATCTTATAACAAGAGAGACAGACCATGCTAGTTTCATGATACAACAGAAAGGTACTACAAGAGAATCACACTCTTTTTGATTAATGAGTGTATATATGTAGGCATGTGTGTTCATAAATGTGCAGTTCCCCATAATCACACCAGGGCTATTTGTACCTTCTCCCAACATAACCCTTGCCCTTCCTTCCATTCTGAGTCTTCAGTTCATGACAGGCTTCCTTGTGCACAGACCTTGTGCCTTGCTCCATGCCAGGCAAAGAAAATCAACAGCCAATGGTTCTAAAGAGATCCTCCCTCTAGGCACTGTGGAGGCCTGAGAACATATTGGGTCATAGAACTGAGTAGGCAGCCTTAGCTAGCCAGACCCCACAGGTCAATCAGGCCTGCAGCCACTTTTGGTAAATAAATAGTTTTATAAACACAGCTTCACTCATTCAGCTGAGGGTTTCCCATGGCTGTTTTCACATGAAAACTATAGAGTTAAATAGTTGCAATACTTAGAGTTAACACAACTAGAGGTCACTATCCAGTGTTCAGAGAAGACATCTGTGTCCGTATAGCAAGGGAGCTTCCATTGTGTGCAAAAACTCACACTCTCCTAGTGACCCAGGTGAAAGAACCATTTAACAGGGTGGCCAGCTTACACAAAGAAGAGTAGGCTTCAGTAAGAACTCAACTTTCTATTCCTGATGTTCAAGGCTGAATCCTACCACTGTTGTGGTATGATGGATACAAGGTACAAGTCCAAATGGTCACTTCTCACCCTGTTTTATACTGCCCTTCACATATTGCCCTTGCCCACACTTTACTTTGGAGATTTACAACAGTGGTTCCAGACACTGCAAGAGAAGCACAAGAGCAAAGTGGTACTTGTGTTTGTTGAATGTCATCTGTTTGTGGTTCAGAAAAGGAGGGTCTGTGTCAAGCTTCACAGCCCAGAACTTGCATATGAAATCCTATTACTCTCTTTACAAACAGGGAACATAAGCTTCCCTGGTTCAGGAGGGAGGGAAAAAGAGAGAGAGAGAGATGAAAGGAGAGAAAAAGGAGAGAGGAGAGAGAAAAGGCAGAGAAGGGAAAGAGAAAGGAAAGAGAAGAAAGTGACAGAGAAAGAGAAGGGGAAAGAGGAGAGGTAGCATAAAGAGGAAAGGGAAAGGGAGAAAGACAGAGAGAGAAAGAGAGATTCCTCAGGCTCCTTCCCAGGTATCCCCCTTTGCTCAGATGTTACTTCTTGGGACAGCTACCTGGTTATCCCATATGAACATTTTAGCCACATCATCACATCACCAAAAACATGTGGGGTGACAAACACATTTAATCATTCAATGTACTTTCCCCTGAAGCTATGCCAAACATTTGTCCAACTAGAAACATCTGTGTATAAGTCAGCTCAGGCTACCATATCAATGCACTAGAGGCTGGATGGCTTAAACAGCAGAAATCTATATATTCACAGTTATGGAGGCTGGAAGTAGGGAGTAAGTTACCAACATAGTCAGATTCTGGGGATAGAGCTCCTCAAGGTTTACAGAAGCTCATCTTCTTGGTACAGCCTTAAATAGCAAGAAGAGAGAACAAGTGCCCTGGTGCCTCTTCTAGGATAACTAATTCCACTGTGGATGGAACTAATCCCTCTGTAAATGGAAATTAATCCCACCATAAATGGGAGTTAATCCCACTACAAGGACACTACTTCATTTTTCACACTCTTGTTTATCCTATTGCCTCTTAAAGGCCCCATCTCCAAATACCACCACATTCAGCATGTATAAATGATCCCATGGAAAGCTGCATCAACGCCTGGAGAGATGGCTCGGGGATTGAGCTCCTGCCTTGCAAGCAGAAGGATCTTAGTTCAAATCCCAGATCACATGTAAAAAATGTCAGGCAGAAAAGGTGGTGGTCTACACTTGTAGTCTTGGAAGGCAAAATATGGGAAGCTCTAGACCAAAGCAAAAAGACAAGTAGATGCCAGAAAGTTCCCTACGTTTGTAATGCATTGATATCCTGGGAAATATCTAACTTGGAATTCCAGAATAGAGCCAGGACCACAAGTCAACACTATTAAACATTGTAACTATTGAGTTATAGGCCACACCCAAATCACCCTTAAACATAGTAAGCACTTGCCATTATCCAACTGGCCTATTTAGTCTACACAAGCCAGTATCTTCTGGTTTTTCTACCATATCTACAGTCAAGCATATGGTGGTAAAAGAGAGATGGTCTGACGTCTCTAGTTACCATCTGGAGGCAAGAATGTCTTGGAGGTGTGGTGACTCTAGTTCTTAAGATAGTGACAAGTTTTCAAGACATAAATGTAACACACAGACTCTTAATCTTAGATACCAGGACTGACTCCTTAGGATTTCAATCACCTTGTTAGTCAAAGTCAGTTACAGAGCTAGCCCAAAGATAAGGGTGGGAATTATCCTCTGGATAGAAGTAGCTATAAAGCCACATAGAAAGTGGATGAATACATAAAAGAATGATGAAGAATGGTGTCTGGATTTGCAATCAACCAAAGCCGTGAGACCCAGGAAATAACAGCTGTTTCATAAAGAAATGTGTTCCCAGCAGTCCTTGCTCCTTCCCTTCCAGGCACTTATTTTCCTCATGAGGGAATGAACAGGAACACTGAGTGGTAGAAAAGAAAAAGGGAATGCAGGAGGCCAAGAGGTGGGAGGACTGTGTTGTTTCTCACTTTGACATCAATGAGCTAAGTCGCTTTGACAATTACTTACTTTCTTTGAATCTCTGGTTTTTCATTCTGAAAAATAATACTCTAGACCTCCCTTATGGAAAACCTATCTATACCTAAAGCACTGTGTTGGAGGGAGAGGCACAGGTGTGCATAAGCAGACAGAACAGCACTTTGCTCTAAGTCCAGTAGAAAGAGAATTGGTTGGTTGGTTGATTGGTTGACTGGTTGGTTCTAGGTCCGGCTCCTTCACCGAGACTGGGTGATCTGAAGCATAGCTCTCAGAAAGAGGCTGTTGGTGGACACCATTTTCTTCTGAATCTCCTCAAGCTGAGTCTACACTGGCAAGACATAAGTCTTCATTTCCGCAGCCTGGAGGTGCAGAATGACTCCCTGAGAAAAACCTAGTACATCATCCCTTCTCATGAGCTCAGATGTGTTTATTCCTGACTCCTCTTTTCTAGCCTCTAACATGTGAGGAATGCTTTGATAGATAATTGACACATAGTCTGGCTTATAGCTACTTTATTGAGTATGTTGATTTCAGAAGAATGTGAAAAATGTAAGCCAACATTTTTTTCTTTTTTTATTATTTTAGTTTGTTGCCGAATCCCCCGCCGGACCAGCCGGGGGAAGAGGGGAAATGGTGGGGCCTCATGGGCTCAAGGTGAATGGGTGAGTCAGCGACTGGGTCACCACCCAGACCCCGGGAGTCAGGCAAGAAGCAGCACGACAAGTATGGCTGCAGACTCAGCTTCACTAAAGAAGTGTTTGGGCTTATATAGGGTCAGGGTCCAATCAGGTGTGGCCACCCTCTGCTGGGGGGGGGAGCCACCAATCATTTAGCGGTTTACTAGGTGTCCAGGTTAGATGGCCGCTTCCCATTGGTTGTTCATCCCTCCACCCATTGGTTGTCCATCCCTCTGCCTGTATGGTTCCTTGTTCAGGCTTGTCTGTAGCCAGACCTCCCGAGCTAGGGCCTCCCTGAATCAGTAGTGCCACATTTGTTATGTTTCTCTTGTGTGTGCCTGTATGTACATTGGGCTATAGTGCACATGTGGAAGCCTAAGAACAACTTGTAAGAGTCAGTTCTCACCTTCTACCTTGTGGATTCCAGGGATCAAACTCAGATCCACAAGTTTGCTTCCAAGTTCCTTTCCCTGCTGATCCATCTCACTGGCCCAATGATGCCAAAACCCCACTAGAAATGATGATCCAACACTTTTCATAAAAGCATCAACTGCTACACATTCACTCGAAGGATTCCAAGGCTTCCTGAGGCTTACATCCTCTAATGTGCACTACTATATCCGCACTTAGTGTGTGTTCATTAAATAGTTTATAAATTTAAGTCTATTGGAGGGTGGATTTATTTGTTGTATTAAAATAGTGTTTGCAAGTTGTTGAACAGCTAACTGAAAAAAAATTTGAAAACTCCAATCATTCCGACGCCTAATTATGCCACACATTCAGACATCTGGGAAACATTTGGCGCCTTTTGCTTTACCCCTGAATGTTTTGGTGTCCTACAGAGGCAAGACTCAGGAAATGGTTGTGGGTGTCTGTGGTGAGAGAGTGTGCAATGTGGGAGGTAATATTTTGAAAGTGGCTTCTGGGAGGGAACGTGCGGGTAAATTGAACTGAAAACTGGTTCACTCCTCCTCACTGACTGCCAGGTGAATGCAGGCTTCTTGGTCACAGCAAGGCAAATAACAGCAAGAACCCTGCAGCACCCATCTCATTGTACCCAGTGATGGCACATGAACAGTTCAATGGGACATACAAAGCACCCCATAACAAGTCAGAATAAAAAGCATGAAGGCTTTGAAGCCTCATGAAAAAAAATACAATAAGGACTGGGGAGATGGCTCAGGGGTGAAGCCTTTACCTCTTTCCTGAGTACAGATCCCAGATCCCACATAAAAATACCAGGTGGAAATGGCGATGGTCTGTACTTCTGGCCCTGGAAGCAGAACCTGAGAAACACCAGAGCAAAGCAAAGAGGAGGTAGTACAAACCAGGGTGTTTCCGTTGGGCCTCCACAGGCACACACAGTGTCCTCTGGTACACACACACACACACACACACACACACACACACACACACACACATATGCACAGACACCTACAGATATGCACACATGCAAAAAAAATACCCTACGTGACTGGCAAAAACAGAGAATGTATGTGGCAGTGAGCTTTTAGCATCAGGTTGAGGACTGAGCCTTCACCAAGTCACCTATGGGGAATTGTTGAATTATACGTCCATGACAGCCTGTAGAAGGTTCTCTAAATGATGTGGAAAGACACAGCCCATGATGTGTAGGACCATTCTCTGGATAAGATAGAGAGAGAACTTGCTGCAGAAGGCAGGTGGGCAAGGTAGAAGGAATGCTTGGGGTCCTTGTATCTTTCTTACTTCTTCCCTGTGGATGTGGTAGATCAACTTCCCTCAGCTCCTGATGCAAGTAACACTCTCCTTCCATGAAGATCAATTGTAACCTAGAATTGTGGGCATGATGAAATCTCATGTTCCCCCAAATTTGGAGGGCCATGTGTTCATTATAGCAATGGAATAAGAAGCTATGACAATATAATACCCTATACATTAGCAATACAGATAGTCAAAATATAAATGAGTGCTATGTGGCATCCTTTAGGTGTATGCCTTGTCTGGTCATTATGCTCTTATACTGGCTGCTGTCAATCCAGCACTGCGATTTCATATGTAATCAGTTTGATTGGACCTATGTATCATTCCCTCAAGACCAAGAAAACCCTTCATTTGTTTCATGCCAGGGACAAACGAAGCAGGGAGATTTGTCAATAAATAATTCTTAGATATAAATTTAGTATTTCTGACCCATTATTTTTGGACTCCTTGAAAGGTAATTTGACGAAATGCCACAGATCTTTTCTGCAGCCCTGGGTGATTTATGACACATTAATTAGTGCTCAGGCAGAGCAAAAAAGAAATATTTGATGAGGGATCAGAAAAGATAGGAGTCGTTGTTTCCTAAGGGACTAGACTCGGGTTTGAACACCCAAGGCCAATTCCTTCTCTTCCCCACTATGTTTTTGAGAGTGTTTGAGATTGCCTAAGTCTAGTTAAATCACTTATCACAAGCAGCAACATGGACTTGGCAGGCAGCCATGTGGAAGAATTTGTGAAATGTGGATTGAGGTGAAAATAGCCTTTGTGGGTTGGTTCATAGGTAAGTCCACATGCAGCATCAGTACCTATCCCATGATAACTTCTCTCCACTTTACATTTGCTTGATGATGACCCTGTGCAGAAGACCCCAAAGCCACAAACAAGGACCCCATCTCTACATGCTATCCCCCAAGTTAACCTGCATGATAATTATGCAATCATCTCTTTGATGGTTTTTCAACTAGTAAGGTTTTTTAAGGTCATAATACAAAACTTCTATGATATTGATATGCCCATTCAGAGAATGGAAAAGTCATTTAAGTACAAGAAGAAGGGGAAAAGAGCAGGCAAGTAATCAATATATCACAGGCAGGAAAACTTGGCACATTTCAAAGTGGAGAACAAAATAGTATTGAAGAAAAATAGAATTTTCCATAACTTCAATTGCACTTCATTTTCCAAATCTGTGCCCTTTTTAAATGATTAAGGTTTTTAACAATCCAGAATAGAAAGAGCAGCGAGTAAAGAAAATAAATCTTTCCCTATTCAAAATTTGTAATATTGAATCTAGCCAACAAAAACATGGGATCACTTGGACCCAGCTCTTGCCCATAATTAAATTAGAATGTGTTTAAATTCCTAATGGCATGGTCTTTTACACGGGGTTTGAAACACACACCTCAACACTCAAGCCATCAAGTGTTATTAATATAAAGTGCCCAATAACTGGAGAAGTATAGCAGGGCATTATCACTCCTCCCTGGCTAATGAAATCTACCATCCTCTACAGAGCTCCAGTCACACAAACCAAAATTACTCTCCTTGTAGCTTGAAAGGTTGCAGAGAGCATGGAAATAGCTAAAAGGCAACCTTTCTTGCCTGATGGGATGACCCTGAAATAGATGCAGGGTTGTTTTTACTGAAGTGTATATGTGCATTTTCTTTTTAAGCTTTCTATCTGCCCACCTCTCTGCATAGAGTATAAAAAAGAATCTATTCACATGCCAAAAGACCTGCACAACATGAGCATATTTATTGGTTGCCCCTGTGAAACCTCCATAGTAGATAAACAGTACCTTTGGAGAAGCCGAGGTTGCCTGTTTGCTCAGCTCAGTTTGATAAGGATTTGGAGTGAAGATGTCACATAACCCTTGGTATTGTTCTATAAGAAACACTAGAATACAAACTAGTAAGAAAAAGCCTAGCAGCATTGGACCTGATGCCAGCACGGGGTCCCGGCACATTTGTAATCCTGCAGCCTTGGAGAATAAGACAGGAAGAGCTGAAGTTTGAAGTCAGCCTGGGCTGCATAATAAGACCTTGTTTCCAAAAAAGAAATGAAAAGATGATAAAAAAAAAGAAAATGAAAAAGAAAAATAGTACCAGTAGCAAGCAGCTAATTATATAACCAAACTTTTATTAAAATTAGAATTTCCTACACCCTTTAAGCAGCAGGAATTGTGGGCCAGCACTGGGATTCAGGGACTTGGCAAGAGCCCTGCTCTCTCCTCTCTAGACATTCTGGCCCAGACCCAGGGCACACTTGCCAAAGGTGTCTCACTGAACTCTGCCCATTGGGCTAATGATCCTTCTAATATCAGGCCAAGTCCTGCAAAGCAATCTTCATAAAACCAAGGACCAGACTGACAGTCAGCATACACAGGGTTACTAACACCATTAGAGCGAGAAGCAGGCAGTTAGCAGCCTACTCACTGCGGAGATTAAATGAATTGATCTAGAATCCTCCTAAAAGCCAAGTAAACTAGAGACAGAGAAGTCCAACATCTAAAGGGTAGAAGTCAGCATCCAAGACGGTGCCAAATGAACACATTTGAGGTAAGTGCGAAAGCAATTTGATTGAATAAGGGCATTCTCTTGACCAGACCAGACCAGAGCTATATTTTGTCCAAGACACCTTTGGAAGTCCAACAAAGACCATGGAAAAGGCAAATGTCTGTATGAGTCAGAGGATGATGTGGCTGGCTACGGTCTCCATGTTGATAGACAAGGCTCAGGGTGGCCAACAATCCATGTGCCTTAGGATGAGCACAGCTGGGGGAAGATGGAGCAATGGACTAAGCAAACTATGAAGGAGCAAAGGGGACCGTGGAAACAAGTAAATCTAAAAACTTTGCTGACCTGTGGGTTGTGGGGCAAAAATTCATCTTTATTGCACTTCAGTAGCTTAAGCTGAGGCATTGGGTTCCTTTAAAAGCCAGCAAGGCTGGTGGGGAAAATTGCATTTGGTTGTAAAAGGAGTTATATGAAAAAAGTAATAAAAACAACAATATAGCTTATTGACCATTTCTCCATGTTCTTAGGAGGTTTCATCCACAATAGATTAAAATCATTAACAAAAAGAAAAAGAACAAGATTCGTTAAGTACTTAGGTGTACCAGAATTATGCTAAGAATCCTAAATATATTCACTCTATTTAATCCTCCAATGCCTCAGAAATGTCTTTATATATTTACAATGCTTATTTTATTGATGAGGAAATTGAGACTCAGAGAAGTTAAGGAACTTGTCCATGTGCCCACAGCTTATAGTAGCAGAACCAGCATCTGAGTAGTTGTGTTTCTGTGAAACAAAGACCGAACCAGCTCAAGGGTTGATGCTGTAGATATCAAAGACAAAGAGCTACAAAGCAGAATGTGGGATCTCAACAGCTTTGAGGCTACAGAGGCAACTAGTTTATCATTGTTTATTTGTTCCATACTGTGGGAGATACCAGGCCTATGCCCCTCTTCAAGATGCCTACAAACCTGCATGAGGGCTGTGGAGATGACTCAAAAGATAATCATACTTGCTATGCAAGCAACAAGAGGACCTGAGTTCAGATCCTCTGCACTTACAAGAAAAGTCAGGCATGAGTTCCTCATGTATGCATGCAGCCCCAGGGCTGGGGAGGAGGCAGGTAAAGGGTGCAGAAAACTGGAAGTTCCCTGGGACTTGCTGGCCACCAGCCTAGCTCCAGATTTAGTGACAGAACCTGCCTCCAGGGAATAAGGCAGAGAGTAGTGGAACAGGACGCCCGATGTCTCCTTCTGGCCATTATGAGCATACATGTGGATATGCATACCCCTGTGTACTCATGCACATAAACTACACACGTATCACACACACACACACACACACACACACACACACACACACACACACACTTCCTTTAACAAGACCCAGAACAATTTCCCCACAGTTACAGACAAGACTTAAAGAATAACCCTAAAACAGGTAACAGTGTACTGTTTACTTGAGACTATTATATGAAAATATTTTAATAACTCAATCAAATGTTTTTTAAGGCAGAGATAAAGCATTTGGAACAGAACAGGGAGAAGGAAGAAGGAAGCAAAAATTCATTCCTTCTATGGTTAAGTACTTACTGAGCTTCTCAAACCATGGATGAGTTATTAGTCCTTTTGCTTAGTGGTGCAACCCACATCTGATGTCTCTTCCTACTTTGTCTTGCTTGGTAAAAGCCAAAGGCCTAGCCACTCCATCAGTCACTGATTGAAGCTCCTTTATAGAACAATGAAGTCTTGTTCATCTGGGAATCCTCCCTAATATCCCAGATTGCACTCTGATCCCAATATCTGAAAACATTTTTTGGCTTCAGAATTTGATGGTGGACTGTTACCCAGAGTCCCTGCTGGTTTGTGATCATGATAATTCACATGAGGTACAGAAAGCTTTTTGCAAAGGTTTCCATTCCATGCTAGACAAATGACAGTAACACTTGTGAACCTTGTTAACATCAAAGTCTTATGAGTTCATCTAAAATTTACATAGGGGATTTGAATGTCCAAAAGTCAACTGAATTCCACTTATTAATAAATCTCTTTCCCTAGAACAGGAAAGAGAAAGCCACATTCTGACCTGTTATTGAATGGGTAGACATAGATCCAAGCAAGCCCACAAGGAAACATCTGAGATTCCCCCAGTGTCCTTAGGTGACCTGAGTGCCTTCTAGCACCTCCTCTCACCAGCCACCTTCATCCTGCAGTACCTTCCTTTCATGCATCCACACTGAGTCCAGAGAAAGAGGTACTCATCCCTCTTGAACTTGCCTCCGTGGAAAAGGTGGTGCTTCCACCATCATGGCTCGATAATTTGCTTGAAAATAGATTTTTTTCCTCCAGTAGCACAGAGAAAATGGGAAACAGATATAATTGCAAAGGCAGAACATCAACCAACCTCGTTCTTGCTTTGATTGCATTTTTCTTCACATCTATGTAGATAAAGAGAATTTAAATTCTTGCTATTAGAAAAGGAGAGCACAGATCACATCAATGCAGCATGTCTGATTAGCAAATGTGTTAACCAATCCTTTGAGTGTGTATTAAGTCATTGCAGTCGACATTGATGATAAAAGGAGATCACGTCTTTTTTCTTACAGTCTTAGGAAAAAATGTAATGATTTCAGCAAATGGCAAAAATAAGTCAACTGTGCCCTACCAGAGTCCTCCAACCCAGATTTCCTTAGGATCTGTTATGGTAGTTGACCACCCTCAAATCATATGCTCAATCCCAGCCCCTGGTGTCCTGAGACTGTGACTCTATTGGGGATAGAGGCTTAAGATGATGTGGTTAGGCTAAAATGGCATCATTAAGGGCCAGCAAAATGGCTCAGCATATGCGAGTGCTTGCCGCCAAGCATGATGATCTGAGTTTGATCCTCAGAATCCACAAGCAAGAGAGAATGACATCCTGAAAGTTGTTCTCTGACCTGTGCATGCATACACACACATACACACACATGCATACACACACATACACACACATGCATGCACATACATACACACACTCACTAAATAAATGTATAAAACAATTAAAGATAGATATAGGCCTCGATCCAGTATGAACGAAGCTCTAATAAGTAGAGGAAGCTTGAGAAGTGTGAACATAGACACACATAGAGCTAAGACAGTGTGAAGACACAGATAGGGAAAGACAGATAGGAGAAGACAAATTCCCATCTGCCAGGATGGTGGAAACATAAATTGTCATTCAGGCATCCCAGCTCTGCAGGACTTGGTAATGGCCATCCTAACAAACTTATACAGAATCCCAAGCCTTAGATGCTTGACGCAGATACATCCTTGGCAATGGAAACAAGTCTGCAATATGATTACTCACTTCCCACAATCACTTCAGTTCAGCTCTGAAAGCCGCTGGCACGGAGCGCTGAAATGTGGAACAGATGGAATAGCATGCCCTCCTCCACAGCCCTGGGCCCAAGGCATGAAATGCAGCCTGATATGGGAAGTTCTCATGTGTTTGCTCTTCTGCTTCACAAATGCCATTGGTCCAAGTCAGACATTCTCTGCTTCCTGACCAATGCGCCCACCACGTCAATGATTTCCTCGCCTCTTCTCTTGCTCCTTCCAATCCATTCTCAGAGCAATAACGTGATTCATCATCCACAATGTCACTGCTCTAAAAGCCACCAGGGCCTTGCATTTCTCCTCCAATAAAATCTAAAACCCCTTGTATGGTTCAGACAGCCCTTCATGGTACAACTCCACACTGGAATAATTATTATCAGCCCACCATGAGTCTGGGGTACTTCCGGCCTTGTTAGATATACCTGTGCAGAACTTTCTGCTGTTTCCTGCCACAGGACTTTTGGACACATGAATTGTCCTCTGGGGTAGACAGAGGTACTCTTCCAATTCTGTACATGGCGGAGTCCTTCTGTCCTATTGGGTATCGTCTTGACTACATACAACGTCTCAGAGACCTTCTCCAGCTACCCCCCCAAACATTCACATTGTGCACTACCCTCCTACATCCTACCTTTGGGCTCCTTCCTTTCCAGAAAGTAAGTATTTCCTTTGCTCTTCGTGTCCTTGTCTCTAACTAAAAAGTCAAAGGTTAACTCTGATTTATCACTATCACAATTCAGTAGTTGAAAGACTAAATGGATAAATAGCACAGACAATGAGAACACTTTGTACACCCTATGGCACTGTGTAAATTCTGATTATAATTGCTAGATGTTAAGGCCAGGGAAAGCAGAACCCATGTCTTATTTTCCTCCCATGTCTCACCAAAAGAGAATTGAATTGATTTATGTATCCATTATTTGAAAACCACATTATGAATAGACAGTCATAGCAAACAACATATCACTGATAGTAATGGGTGGGCTTTAAAATAGTGTCATGTTCCTTAGCTAACATTCATCTTACAATAGCACTCTCAGTAAACATTTTCACTCCCATTCTGCAGAGAAAGTAACTGAGACAAGAAATCTAAAGTCTGAACTTAGAATAAAAAACATTTTGCAATGTTCTACTGCACTTATGTCAATCAAACTGCTTAGCAATTACCGTTCCCAGGCCAGTGAGGATCAATGTAAGACCAGGGTTATGGGAAACTATTCATGTACAGATTAGACATTGTCCCATAGGAGGTTGGTTTGATAACAGAAGAAAGATTTTTCCTGGATGGGGCTTTGTTAAGATTTAGCAAGGGAAATTTTCCTGTATATTCCAGTTTTCTCACTTCATAGGAAATTCCAAAGTTAACCGTTTCTACTACTTCAATCTTAAATATTATCTTCAATCTAATTGAAGAGAAATTCCTTTTAAAATGTTAGCTTTTTTGTTTTTAGTACAATATTATACTTTTGCACTAGTGTTAACATCTCATTTAATAAATCGGGTATTATTTTCTGGACGATTAGAGCAATATTCATAGCAGGTTATATTCTCTCTTCAGATGACATTAACAAAGCAATTTTTCCAGGAAAATAGATTTTGTCGCCTAGGTTGAAAGACATGTGACAGACTACATGAAGAATTCTAGTAACACATGTAATGATCAGGGTTCATGCTGCTATCATTTAAAAAAAATCCACAAATGAAAAAGAAAAAAAGCAGCGCAAAATGAACAAAGACATGAATAAGACATACAAATTTTGATGTATAGCTAATAACAAGAAACAGATGAAAAAGTAACTCTAATGAATATACCTGAAATAATTTATATGAAAAATTTCTGTACTTGTGATTCTACTTCTATGGTTATATCTTCTTGGGGTGCTACTGCAATTATCTGTGAATATTATGACCAGCTCTATGTTTGTTTTTCTACATTTGAGGCAACAAATAAATTCTATTCACATACCTATGTTTGGCACCAGGATGGATACAAGTTTTCATTTGGAAAATGTCCTCTATATGAACCGAGTAGAGGAAACAATAATGCAATCATTGAGTAATGGTGAAGAAATCATTGCCCCAATAAGAACACTTGAAGAAGCCACTAGCTGGTTTCTTCTACACAGACCTGCCCATCCCTGCAAACAAGGCATTTGGAAAAGAGAAGTCAGTTTAGAGACAGTCCAAATCATTGTCTGATGCTTGCTACCTACTTGACTTTTAGGTAAGCTTCTTTCGTTTTTCTAAGATATGGTTCCCATGTAAATAAAATAAATGTTTAGCAAAAGTACACTTTTAAAAAGAAAGAGGAAACTCAAACTATCAATTGGAATAAATAAGAAATAGCAAAGTTTGGGCTGTGGAAATAGCTCAGGAGTTATGCCTGTACCTTGAAAACAGAAGAGTCGGATCTCAGATCCCATGCTAAAACACCATGAAAAAAAAATGGTCTCAGCCTGCTCTTCTGGTCCTGGAAGGCAGAGTCTGGGAAACCCCAGAGCAAAGCAAAAAATAAGTAGAGCAATCATGGATGATTCAGCATGTCACCCTTGGGCCTCCACGAGCACTCAGAATCAGGTGCCCACTACCACATAAAGACACATACACTTGCACACACATTAAAAAAAAGAAATAGCAAAAATTTTGCACACACTCTATAATCAATAAATCCTACTGCCTCCCCTCCCCCACCCCATTAACTTGTACTCAATCTGTAGACCCAGTACAGAAGGGAAGTAGAGTTTGGATAACACTTTGCTGCTATAGCAGCCATTCATCTTTTGTTACCTTGTATTGGCTTCACACCTTGCTGAAGACACATGGCACTTGGTTCTAAAAGCACAACATGCAATGGCCAAGCTTGTGCTAGGCAACTGTTTCAATGGCTGTCTTGTGGCGTACCCTGTCATCAAGACTGTGATGAAGGGCTTCCTCCTGAATGCTAGTGTCAAAAGAAAATGGCCCTGCAGCAAAGGTACCAGCTGCAAACAGCACCATCCATAAGACCAGTACTGAAAGCTTCACGTGTGCCAGGCACCGACTTACTGACTTTATACACAGTATCCCATCCAAACCTCTCAAACTTGTGGCATAGGTTGTGATATTACTTCATATATCATAATGGTCAATGAAAAAGAAACTTGCTATTTCAGGGC
Source organism: Typhlomys cinereus (assembly GCA_023101885.1). Lineage (NCBI taxonomy): Eukaryota > Metazoa > Chordata > Mammalia > Rodentia > Platacanthomyidae > Typhlomys > Typhlomys cinereus. The sequence continues at coordinate 839,065 of JALPQD010000111.1, read as the reverse complement.
AACCCCTGACCCAAAGCTTTAGTTGCAACGGACAAGAGTGGAGGCTCCAGTTCAAAACAGGTAGTTTTAACATAGACTTACATCAAGTCTTATAAAGACAGGGTACAAATCAGTATGAGTCCAGAGGAATGCCCAATAGGAAAGAATAAAATCTATTGCTTTGGTCAAAAACAATAATTCAAGCAATTCACCATGTCATGGACAATACCTGGCTTGGCTTCCAGCCTACCTTACTGAGTAGCTGATGATAATTTTCTTTAAAAAAAATAGGCTAGTGGTCTATTTTCTCTGCTGTAATATGTCCCCTCTCTCCGGAGGCACTGAGGGATGGGGAGGGAAGGGGGAGGGGAGGGAGGCACAGGGGTATAGGGGGTTTGGGGGGAGGTGGGGACCAGCATACCTGTTAAGTTTGTATGAGTGGAAATAAAAAAAATAGGCTAGTGGATGTCCTGGTCTGTAATTTAACATCTGCTCATTCAAGAAATGTTGTTGAACAATTCCCGTGTGTGAGCTAGTTCACTGGACACTGAGAATACAGGAGTAGACAAAACAGACAAAAAAATCTGTCTGCATAGAGCAAAAACAATGTTACAAGGACAAGAAATACACACAAAAAAATGAGTAAAGTGTGAGTTCCACCTGTTGTAAGTGCCAGGAAGAAAAGAATGAAGCATCCCTTGTATCACGGTCCATTCATGGCACTAGAGCAAAATATCACATATTGGGTAAACAACATAACATATCAGACACTTATTTCTCATACTTTCAAAGCTGAGAAATACAAGATAAGGTGTCATCAGATGCCATTAAGACAGTTTAAAGTGTACATAATTAAAGCAATGACATTATGAGAAGAGAAGAAATTCCAACACCTAATAGTAGAAGGGCACATCCAGACCATGACAACAGAGACAGAGCTTGACAAGGGTAATAGGGATACAGGATGCTAGTCTATATCCACAACCTCGGTGAACTGGGAAAGTCACTCCAGATGTGTACGCACACCTAATCATTCTCACAGGTACAAAATAGGATGCAAACAGAGCTCATGAATAATTTAAAAGGTGCATTATCGTTTTTATGCCAGATTTTACTGTAAGAGTCTTGATTAGTACTGTATACATATTAGCATTTGAGCATTATCTGCTTTATAGAGTGTTTTAAACATGTACAAGAATATGATAAATTAGACTTTAGATCTTAATTAAATATTTAGAAATCTTAGCTTTAACCAGTAATCATTATTTACATGTTCATAAATAAAATTAAATAACTTCATAACTTTTTATTTATTTGTAACATAAACAGTATGTGAAGAGTTAGAAAAGTGTTAAGCTTTTATACTTTTAAAATTACTTGCGGATTGGGGCTGGAGAGGTGGCTTGGGGTTAAGCTTCTGCCTTGCAGGCGGAAGGTCCTGAGTTCAGATCCTAAACCCCACGTATAGACGCCGGGTAGAAGCGGGGGCGGCCTGCGTTTCTGGTCATGGCAGGGCGGAGCATGTGAATTCCGGGGCAGAGTAAACAAGAAGGAGATGGAGGCGGTCCATGGTGGTTCCCGAATTCACCCATGGTTTTACACACACACACACACACACACACACACACACACATGCACACACATGCACACACACGTGCAATTGAATAAATGATAAAATAAATAAAATTACTTGTGGATTAATAAATTCATGAACATAATACACTGGACACTGAAAAAAATACAAGAAGAACTACATATTTTTCTCCAACAAAGGCCCTTACATGAGATGAAACTGAAACTTGGCATAGGTAAAGTTACATAGGATTTGGCTATGAACCCTAACAGCTTCCCAACAATAATAGGAAATGCTTAAAATGTACACACCCAAGCCTGGAAGAGATGAGCACTTAATTGTGTGATGTACTTGCTCCTCTGCTTCCCTTAATAATGAAGGAAGCAGTGTGATTTCACTCATTTAAATCATTTGTGGAGAAAAATGACCCATAGATGGCCATCCATATAACTACACCTCCTCCGCCCAGGCCCTTGGGAAGTTCTCTCTCACTGTACCTGAGCCATCTTCATGCCTCACTCCCAGCTAACCGAATAAAGGGCTAGAGAGGTGACTCAGCAGTTAAAGCACTTGCTATGCAAACAAAAGGATCTGAGTTCAGATCTCTAAATGCCAAGTACAAACCCAGGTGGGCATGAAAACCCAATTGTATTTCCAACCCTAGAAAGCAAAATCTAAGAATCCCCAGAATAAAATAGCTGGGTTGAAATTGAGAAAGATCTGACTTCCAAAGAATGAGATGAAACAGTAATTGAGGAGGAGTCCAGATACTAGCCTCAAGCCTCCACATGAACATGTAACCATGTGTACGTATACTCACACTTGCAGATGCACATAAGCACATTCAGGCATATATTCGTGCATGCACTCCACACACATGCACGTGGAAAATGAAGAATGAGGCAGACGTGAACCTTGAAGTCTTTCAAACCCAGGTTAGAAGAGGCCTGCAGGCCTTGAGGTAATACCTAAGAACTCTTGCTCTTGAATTGGGAAAAGAGACCCACCCACTCACAGACAGTCCAACCTCAGAGCACAATGTAGGAACCATTTGAAGCCTTGTGCAATATTCAGTCTCAGCTCCCACATGACTCCTGAAACCAAGAGTTGCCCAATGAAGCTCGCATCAACTCCAGGACCCTTAGCCATCATAGTAAGTCACTGTTGTAAAGTTATCATGTTTTTCAGTGGTTTTACTACTACAATGGAGAACTACTGATAAACCTACAAAAACTCTATTTGGCATTTTTTCAATGTACAGTTTATTTACTAAATACTATATATCCCACTAGTGCTAATACTCTACCCTTAGCTGATTTATCAGCCGTGCTCTTTTTTCCCCCTTTTTAATTCAGCCCATATGCAGAATAGTGATAGCTTGCAGTTTATCTAAAATTTCAAAATTATCACCTAGTAAGATACACAGACCAAGAACATTTTCTTTCTCCATTTTCAGGAAATAGTTGAAAACTAACTTAATAATGAACTTTTCTAAGCAGCATTCCACTCTAGAGCTCATGGGAGTTGTAAAATAACCCCGAACCAGGAGGGCAGAATGGCTCACCCTTTAAATTCTTTATATCTTAAGGTCTTTGATTTAAATCATGATTTGAAAAAAAAAAATCAAGTCACACAGTGCTCTTAATAAAGCATTATTATTTCAAGGAAAAGGAGAACACGTTTCAAATGCAAATGTTTAGCTGAAGTAGGGTTATAAACGATTCCAAGGCATTAGGCAGGAGATGGACGGCTTTGCAGTTACAAGTCTGGGTTACGATATCACTGGAACCAAATTCCCGTCAGATTAGTCTTTACTCGAAATGAATGTTTGTAATTATAAAATGAAATAAGTTTTCATTTGAATTGCCTGCAATGGGGAAACCAAATATTGTGTAATTACAGGAGAAGAAATTTGAGATGGAAAACAAGATAGTGTTATTTACAAGTAAAAAGGCTTTTATGGGATTACGGGGCTTTCATGTGCATATTTGTAGGATTTCGGGTGGCAGCATTCGGAGCTAAAATATTTTTCATCAGCATTTATTGACAGTGTGCATGCAAGAAACGGAATCCCAGACACATCTGACACTGGGCTTCTCTAAACCTTTTATATCCCTACTAAATCTGAAAAGACTTCAATGTTAGCCACACATAATAGAAGTAATCGTGGAGTGTGATAAAATAAGTATTTGAAAACCACATGCAACTTTTAGGCTCAAATCCAGAACTATAAAAATCCACCTAGAGACATAACGAGCCTTCCCTCTGCTTGTTGGGAGAGGAAAAGTCGTGGGGAGGAAGCATGTCCTCGTTCTCTCCGTAGTCCCTGCCACCTGAGCAGAGGCCCCAGGTGGCTTGGCAGCCAGGGCTTTATGGCACAGGCTGCCCATTAGGAGGGTAGCATTTCTTCTAGTTGGCAAGGCATGCCTTAAGTGACTTTTCCTCTGTTTTTCGCTTCTCCTGTCTGCTTTCTGCAATGCCTCATGCTCGAGAGTCCAGAGCCAGCGGAGGCAGCTCAGCCGCGATTACTTTTCCCACAAGCTGTGCTGCTTAGCTCCACAGGGTCTGAACCTTTGCCCAGTCTCCTCTAGAGTAAAAATTACGGACTAAGGATCTTCCTCTGACAAAGACCTGCTCATTTTTGGTAAACCATACTTTCCTGAAGCCTTGTCTCCTTTCAAAGTACAGTGAAGACATGTATTCACCACATCTATATATTTCTGTTCATTTACTATACAGCTTTCATGAGTCAGTGGGTTCACCAGGCGAGCATGAAGACCAAACCCTACAAACAAACAAATGCAGGCATGATGTCCAGCACCTATAATCCCAGCACTGGAGAGGCTGAAAATAGGTGTATCTCTGGAACTCACTGACCTACAAATCTATCCAAATCTATGTGTTCCCTGTTCCAGTGACAGACACTCTGCATGTTTAAGGTAAGATGAGGACCAACTGAACAGGACATCTGACATGGACCTCTAACATTCATACACACTTGCATGCACATACATGAACACCTACATCCATGTAACTCTCTCTGTGTCTCTCTCTCTCTGTCTCTCTTTGTCTTTCTCTGTCTCTCTGTCTCTCTCTGTCTTTCTCTGTCTCTCTGTCTCTCTCTCTCTCTCTCTCTCTCTCACACACACACACACACACACACACACACACACACACACACGACTGGGGAAACAGATCAGTCCATAAAGTACATTCCCATAAAAGTATGAGAACCAGAGTTCAATTCCCAGAACCCACATTAAAAAAAAAAAATCTGGGTGTGTTGGCGCACACTTATTATTCTAATACTGGAGAGGTGGAGATAGGCTGATCCCTGGGCACGCAGGAGATCGGAACCACAAAGAAACCTTGTCTCTAAACAAGATGGACATCTCCCAAAGAATAACACTGTGTCCTCTCTACAAGCATACATGCTCATGTGCACCCACTCACACACACAAACATGCATCTCACACATACACATGCACACACAAAGTCCCATGCATATAGAATCATTTCACTATTTCCTTCAGAGCATGTCATCCAGTCGAGATGAATGTGTACAAATGCCTGAACATGCAAGTTTGGGATGATACTCTTCTGTCTTCTTGTCCAAGGACGTTGCTTACCCTACATCCTCTCTGTCCACTGTGAGTAGTCACAGCTAAGCCTTAGACAGTTCTAACAAAGCTTTCCACCGTTTCAATTTTGAAGTTCATACTGATCAATAAGTCTCCTGTCTCATGATATCATCGTCATTCACTCACACGATCAATACCTTATTAAATACTTCAGCTGATTAAACACTCCTATCATCAAGTGCCATGGTAGGCATTGACTAAACTCAGTTAGCTCCCTACTTACTGCCAGGTAGACAGAGAAAAGGTCATTGGAACAGAGAAGCATAAAATAGCATGTTACATAGCAATAGAGGCATCACAATTGCTGAATTTTGCTGAGAATCTGTTATGTGCCAAACACTACGCTCAGAACATGATATCTCTATTTTAATGAATCGCCTCAGCTACCCATCCCCACTTTACAGATAAATCAAGACTCAGCATCATTAAACAAGCCCACTCTTTCTTTACCAAGTGACATGATCAGATCATTCTTCAAGTTAGTCCTATGTCCCTGATATAAAATGCCAAAATAAATAGATTTCATGTTCTTTTAATATCATTTCTTCTGAGCACCATGGTTGGATACACATCATTCTCTTAAGGAAGTCAGACAAAAAGAACTTGGTTCTACAGAGGCTCCCACTGCCTTGCCCTGGAATTAACCCCTGGATAAGCGTACTAAGACACCAGAGCAAATGTGTGTTTCCTGGTGGGTTGGCTGTCTTTTGAGAAAGAGAAAGGAAAACAGGGAAAACCAAATCATCTATAGATGTGACTGGCTTGGGAGCCTTATCTCACTCCTCCTTAATCCTTACTCCAGGGTGAAGCCAAACTGTTGAGGTGATTGGGTAAGGAGAAGCAGTGAGAGGAATGACAGATCTGGGTAGAAGTCCTAAAACAACAGGTTCTCATCCCTCCCCAAGTTTCCAGTTAGTTCCACTGGACTGGTCTCCCATTCCTTTCCTATGTCATAATATTTAGCCAAAGGCTACAGTCAGAGCCACTAAGTACATGTTGATTGATTAACCAAAAAACTAATGGCTCCATGTGCCCCAAATTGTATTTTATTAAGTTAATCTCTGTTGGAATAAAGATACAATTTGAGATTAGCTCTTGAAAAATACATCTTCATCGTCTAACAAGCCAGGGATTTAGCAGAACATTTCTACGTGCTCTGACCTGACATCTTCCTGGACAGATCCAATGACACATAGCCCATGTTTTTGCTACTCAAATTCTCAACGGGCTTAGAAGGAATGGGAATGCCTGACCCACCCCAGACCTCTGAAATGCAATCTATACTTTGACAGGATTCGCAGGTTATTCATCAGCATACAGATGCTTGAAAAGCAAGGCATGTTACACTTCGAAATGGGAGATCCCTGTCTCTGTTACAGCTGCCTAAGGGATTGCTTGCTTAAGGGCCAGGCGTGTAGCTCAATGGAAAAGTACTTCCCCAGCATGCATACAGCCTGGGTTTGCTTCCCCAATACCGAAAAAAAAAATAAATACAAAGAATTTCTTGTTTAAGTGTTAGAAATTACTTTGCATTTCTTAAAATAATTTGGACCCACAGGCAGCCATTACACAACCCCCTCCAACATACATATACACACACACACACACACACACACACACACACACACCACACACACACACAGAGGAGAAAGTGAAACATGCTCTTTCTTATCCTCCAGGAGCTGTCTATGTGGAGAAAGAGAACCATGTTTTACCATTTTAAAAAATAAAGGAAGAGGGAAGGAGGGATAAAAAGGAGGAAGGAAGTGAAGAAGGGAGGGAGGAAAGAAGAGACAGAGGGAGAGAACAGGGAAGAAGGAAAAGGAAGAGCAACAGCCATCATCTATTGTGATGGTTTGAAAATGTATGAGAAAACCATCAAAGAAACCCTTTCCCTGACTTACTCAGAAACTCTGAAAAGACAGAGAAAGCAGTAGCCCAGATCTTTATTGCTTCAAGTTCAAGACAGAAAACTTTTCAAAGAACTATGCACCAAAACAGGAATCTATCACTCATGTAGCTGTGCTTTCCAGGGGCAGTAGGCCTCCGACAGACCTATATCCAAGGGCTGAATCGTGCCCTCAGAGACACATCTCTCCATCCCTTGCGCATTCCTCTGCTTTTGTGTTATTCTTAGACAAGCTCCCTTGGTGAGTTTGTGACACCCTTAGATCCTCACTCTGGCTCATTAGTTGCAATAGTGATACGTTGCCTAACCCATGGGAACCTCTTTGTGAAGAAAGCAGCGTCGAGCTTGTGCCTTCTTGGATTGCTCAGTTTGGGTACAGTTTTGTAAGTGGGCTGAGACCCAGCAGGAGAGTCACCCATAACAGAAGAGGGACTAAGGATGCTCAGCACTTTACTTACTACTGGCTGCTAGGGTTTCTTCTGAGGACTGCCCAGTCATTGGGCTGTTGCCCACTGAGTGGGCTCTCTGTCCTCAGACTTCCTTTTCCTTGCTGACCACACCTGAATGACCTACCCCGGCCACCTGCAGCTCGAGGGAGCATGTCGTGTTTGCAATACTATAAAAGTTCTTCCTGGCATGAGCCTGCTCTTCACCTCCCTCCACAAACAAAGGACTCGTAATTCGAAGCTGTGTTGCTCATCTGTGACTCCCAGTAGCTTCTTTGCCTTAAAGGAGTGTTCTTAGGCCAGTGGGGGGTGGGGAGGAGGAATGTTCTCTAAAAAGCTACAGAGAGTAGCACCTAGTTGGCAACATACATGTAAGTGACTTTTCACATGGTCAACCATGATAATCACCACCACTATGGCCAAAACTCCTAAAGAAATGGACCTACTGGTTCAATACAGAGGACTTCTATTTTTGTTTTCTAAGAAATTTTCCTTGGTCATTAAGTTTTTAGACAACCAACGGACAATTTTATGCAAGCCTGCACCTTCTCAGCATAGCTTATAGAAGGCAGAGTACCTGTCTGGCTAACAACTTTAGTTCAGTGTGAGACAAGTCTGTGGGAAAAACTTATAGTGAGGTACTTCGGACAGATGACAGGTAGCAACTTTTTTAGAAAAAACTAAAACAAAGTGAGCCTTGGTCAGAAAAATGTAAGCATTAATTACCAGAGGTTTCTATGGGCATTTTAAATTCTAATTTGGATCTCGATCTCTCTCCAGGAAAAAAGGACTATGGAAGCATCAGTTTCTCTTTCCACATCAAGATCTCAGTTGCCATCACTGCACCTTGCATTCTTTGGTCAAGCAAACACCAGAAACCACATAGAATCTTCCTGGGTTCTATGGAACAAGGCCTTAAGGAAAGGGAACTTGAAAACAAACTGCCTTTGACCACTTGGAGTTGTAGAAGGATAAACACAGTCCCTGTATATATATGTAGTAAAGGACAAAAATGCTTTACAATTTTTTTTTAAAAAAGGAAGGGAAGGGGAAGGGAAAGGAGGGGAAGGGAGAGGGAGGAGGGGAGGAAGGGAGGAAGGGAGGAAAAGAGGCAGGGAGGGAGGGAGGAGAGGAGAGGGAGGGAGGAGAGGAGAGGGAGGGGAAAGGGGGGAGGAAGGGAAGGGGAGAGGGAAGGAACGTATCAGTATACATCAGTTCATAACACAGGTATCCCAGTCACGACTGACCACAGTTGTGTCGTCAACCCAAAAGAGTCCAAGCCAGGGTTTCTCCACACAACAAGGACCTCATTCAAACATCAGCCTTAACCATTCACATGAATTTAAACTTTGCCCTCTCCCTCCTATTCTGACAGTCAGAACAGACGTGGATAAAGTCATAATGTGTTTGTGGATAAAGTCATAATGTGTTTGAATTTCACCAGACTTCTTCCTGAGTAATTAGTAAGAGTCTCAACTCATAAATTCAGGGACAAATCAACAAAAAGTTACCTAGTGGGTCCATCAAAATACTCTGTTAAGAAAAGAGGAAATAGCTAAGCGACCAGCACAGTCAGCCTGCTAAAGATGGATGTCCACCTTTCAGAGGGGCTACAAGGCCAGGAGGAGGGTGTTCAGGGACTTCGAGGACCCATTTCGCTTCCCAGGGTTCTACTTTTCTACTTTCAAAATGCCTGCCCTTGCTGGAGGATTAGGCTAACTTTCTTATTTAACGGAAGGAAAGGAAAAGAGAAAAAAACCGAAGGAGAGACATCAAAAGAATAACAATCACGACCTTCAAGCTACTGAGCTTAGAGGTCCTACCTGCCTCTGTGCTTGTAGCAATCTCTCAACAACTGATTAAAGGATTAACTACCCAATTTGTTCAAAAGAACACAAGATTCATAAGCTTGGAAGGTCTGGGAAGACATACACCTGAATTAGCATAACAATAACCTACACCAGAGGAATCAGGGGAAAAAAAGTAATTCCCGTTCATAGTTTGAATTTTAAAATGAGCCATAAAGTTGAAAATAGAGTCTCCCTTACTACTAGCCAACAGCATTAAGAATATATGTTGATATTATCTCTGCTTTTCGGGGAATCAGGTCTAATTAGAACTGAAAATTGTACATCAATGGAAGCACAGGCTGACAGCTGACTTATCTGCACAGGCTTTACCCCAATGTCTTAAAGGTTTTCATCTGATTCTAACTGGCATGCAAAAGAGGTGAATTCCCACTGGCAACAGAGCCCAGAGGATGGTCAATGCCACCAGGTACTCCAGAGAAGGTGAATCAGACTGTAAGGGTGTGGTGATAAGCAATGAGCTCCCCCCCAGGGAAGCAGATACTAGACAAACAACATAATCCGGGGCTTTTGTTGTTCAAACTGACCCTGCCTATCCTGTGCAGAAGTGTTTACCCAAAAAGTGGAGAATCACATTCCCTGTGTCAGAACAAGTGAAACACACCCACTCAAGGAAGCTCGGATGACCTGGTTCAGTATGGGAATTAGATGGCTGGCCACAAGGGAGATCTTCCCCCAGCAAGTCAAGGCAGGCAGATGTGCCCCTGGGAACAGGCAGTGGATGTCAGGCTAATCTGTTTGCTGACATGTGACAGTCCTCACAGGCAGATCAAAGGGTAGGAGGAGAGCCTACAACCATCGCAACCTCTGATCTAACCCCCAAATCCCCCTTGTAGAGAATCTGACCTCTAATTTCTGAACCAGAATCCAGATGCCTAGTCTGACAAATAAATATTTTCTTATTTACAAATTTATACATTGAAATTTATCTTACAAAGAATCTAAGCTCCAGCAAGATTTAGCAAAGAGAAAAGAAGGAAAAAAATCTCGAGATTTTAGTATCAAAAAGTAAGGCTGATGGGACAAGCAGGCAAAGGGAAAACCTAATTTTATCAGGTATCCTCCTCACATGTCTTCCACATTCTTCCTCTGCTTTCCCAGCTGACTGGGTGCCTGCCCCAGTTTGAAAATGCAAATTACAGTCTCTACTAGCTCCTCTAAACTGCTGTCCCTGCCTGTCTCTTCTCTCTCTCTCTCTCTCTCTCTCTCTCTCTCTCTCTCTCTCATTCTGTCTGGATGTCTAAACAAGTAGGAAGAAACCATTCCAGAAATTTCTACCACACTATATAGTAAGCCAAGCAACTGCCTTTAGTGAGTACCCATTCCAGTGAATCTGAGCTGGGTTGGGGTATTTCATGATGTCTTTATTCATGATTATCACATTCCTTAGAGAAAGGAAACATATCCTACATATTCTACCAAGGCAAAGGTCCAGCTTTTTCCAAGCCTCCAGTATCAAGCCCTGCCTAAGCCTGTCAATGCCCTGCCCAAGTATCTGGGACTATGTGGGTGGATCAAGGCACACACAAAAGAGATAATCCAATTAACACCAAGTTCCAAAAACAACCAAGCACATCCTCTAATTTCTGACAGTAGTCTATTTAGGAAGGATTTTGTTGTTCTTGGTTAGGTTCTGGTGAAAATATGCAAGTCACATCGATTTTCTTCTAAATTTATCATTTGAGTCTCCTTTCTGTTTGTCAAGGCAAAGATCCACATTACTAGACCTCTAATTTCTGAAACCAGAATCCAGATGCCTAGTCTGACAAATAAATGTTTTCTTATTTACAAATTTATAAATTGAAATTTATCTTACAAACTAGGTATGATACAAATTAGGAGGTTAGGGTTGTGGTTTGGTTGATACAGTGCTTGCTTCACATGCACAGATTTCTAGATTTGCTCCCAGCATCCCACAAAACTGGGTGTGATGGTGTATGCCTGTAATCCCAGCACTCAAGAGTTGGAGGCAAATGACCAGAAGTTCAAACTCCACAACCACAACATGGAAAAGATACAAAGTCAAAGCTAAGCCCTCTTTATTTTTACATACTTATGAACTTTACAGACAGCAGTCTGGAGAATTTGGCAAAATCAAGAGCAAGCTATCATGACAGGTAGAACAAGGAAATCCCACTAAACTCCAATCTTTCTTTTCCATGGTCACAGAAAAGGTAAGCCTCATCGATGGAAATCAGTAATGAGGCCAGAATGGGCAGCACTCACGGGTTTTCTTATTCTGTGCCTCTCACCAGCAGGTTCCTTTGCCACAGAAGAAGCCCATGAAAGGGTGTGAGTCTCTGTAACGAATTCTTGGCACTCGATCAAAACCAATCCAAACCCCAAGGAGGTCTGATCTGTCAGTGTGGACCAGAGCCAGCTGAAGGGACAAAGAACATGACATTCAGAGCCTTGGTGAATGGAGAAATAGGCGATGCAAGGTCACAGTGGGTAGAGACAAAGACAGCCACGTCCGTTCTCACAGATGCCAGAGCAGCACTGCGCTTCGAGATGTAAGAATAGCCAAAAATGATGCTTTTTTTTCTTGTGCTGATCAAAGTGATTTCCCAGTAGAGCTGCTTTGAAAAGCATTGTGTAAGTGTAAATACATTCTCAAACGCATCTCTTCCTGCTTCCCAGCCTCTCCTTAATGGGTTGCTGGAGGTGACTCAGCAGTCTCAAGAGTTAACTTCAGGCAGTAAGAGTTTGTGGTTTTTATGCTTGCTTTGGACACAAACGGATTTGGGCCACTTGTTTTTTATAAGGCAATAGGGGAGGTGGTCCAAGGAAGCCTACACATGATTTATAAGACGAGATCATTTTTCTGATCATTTTCTACTAAAAGGGAGGAAAGAGATTAATTGGCAGGAAGCTGTTTCCAAGGTCGACTCGGTGACTTTTCACTGATGGGCAAACCATATTCCTAGCATCATAGAATTTTAAAGCTAGACAGGACCTTGGAGATTGGCTCACCAAAGTCCACATTTTCCAGATGAGTTACCAAAGTCAGAGATGATCAACAACCTTCACAAGGTGACCTGACATTATTGGCAAAGCCAAAAAGAAAACAAATGTCTCAAGTCTCAAACTGGCTATAGGTACTCAGTTCTATCCTGTGCCACTCTATTCGCTAAGAAACCACTTTAGACTATTTCTGGGGGAAATATAGCAGTCACTCATTTAAAAAATATGGGCAGACTAAAGACTGCCTATATCTTTCAAAAAGCTCCACCCACACAGATATCCCAGCTAGAGTAGTTACTGGACTAGTTTTACTACAGAAGCATTTTAATAATGTCCAAAGTTATACATTTCTTCCAGGCTTATAAACATTGTTATTTTAAACAATAATAATGAGAGAGAGAGAGAGAAAGAGAGAGAGAGAGAGAACACTTATCTATGGCTCCCATCTCCCTCTCCTGGGAAACACCCCAAACTTCTGGAGAACCATCTGCTTATACTCATGGAGTATTTCCTGGATATGAAACTATCAGAAAAATATGTACATTCTGAGTTTAGCATTGAAAGTCTAATTCTTAGAATCATTCAATTCCAATAAAAATGTCTTCAAAATCATCGCTATGACTCTCAAATTTTTTTAATAAGCTATTGCATCTTTATTATTTAACTCTTTATTCTTCTAGTAAGGACAGAACTCTGTAGAAACATGACTGTAAGGTGTTCAGGCTGTTGTTCTTGCTGAACTCCATCTTTCCTTCCCTGCCCCTCACACACCTTTCCTGACCCTGGATTCCAGACAGCTGCCACTTAACCCTGCCTCAAACATTGGTGGCAAACGCTGACATCCCAGGCTGCTCCCTGTCATGTTGCCATTTGAGCAAAAAGACAGCTGCTCACCTTGCAGTCAAAACAGCCTTGATCTGCACGGAGAATGTGGTGAAGTCATTTCCCGCGGCTTCATGTGATTGCATCCAGCTTGTACTAGCATTTGGCCTACATAGGTGGAAAGCAGCTAAAATTTCACTCAGTGAACTCAGTTCCAGCAGGTCAATCTCCTTTTCCTTTCAGACTTTTCAAAGGTCTGGAGCTACCTTCATCTGTAGCCTTATCATCCCTCTGTTTCTTTGTCTATTTGTTTTGATGACCTATAAAGTAGAAGTTTTGAAAGGGAAAGAAGGAATGGGCTTGGTTACCAGAGCTATGCATGTTTCTGAAATGCTTATTTGAGAGGATTGAACAACTCTGGATCTTTAGTGTTTGTGTGTGTGTGTGTGTGTGTGTGTGTGTGTGTGTGTATGCTAGGATATGTATATGCTACTGTGAATTTTGTGCATATTCTCACCTTCTTAACAAGTGATTTATAGGAGGTAATGGACAAAGATTGCAAAGTTGCAGAAAGCTCAATCCTGTTCATCTTTGTTTATTCAGGGCCAACATTACCAGTTACATTTTTTTATAGTCCACACTCATACTTTACAGTCTACACTCATTTTTATGGGAACTGTCTCAAGAAATTACTTCCAAGTGTTGCTTACAGACAACAAATCCAGTTTGTAGGATGACAAGGTAGAGAGAAGAAAATCAAAGGAAAGAAAGAAAAAGAAGAAAACTAGAGAAAGACAAAGTGGAGGGGGCAAGATATAACATAGAAAAAGAATGGATCTGAACACAAAGTACCTGCTTTAATAGAAGATGTGATGAGCTCTTTGAAACTCAATTTCTTTACTTTTGAAAATGAAGCCAGGCAGCTCTGTTCCATGTTGCTATATGGGAGAAATGGTGCAGACTATAAATCAGTGCATTGAAGACCATAGATACTAGCAAATGAAAGAATCGCCATTGTGGCAGCACAGTCAGACTGCCTGAGTTCTTTCACTCTAGCTTTGGGTATCAGTTGCATGACTTTGGATAGGCATTAACCTATCTGGGCTTGAGCATCCTCATCTCTAAAATGGGAAAAACAACAGTTTTCCAACTTAAGAGTTTTTAAGAACTAATTGGTATAATCCATAAACCTAATATAAATGTTTAGTACTTATAAGGTATTCAAAGCAGTCAGCTAAGATCATTATTTCCGTACTCTAACCACAGAAAAGCAATAAAAATTTGAAAACATTTACATGGTCCTCACCATGTGTCTGAGCTAAATGGGTTATCTAATGGCAGAAAAGAACTGTAAGTCTCTCTTGGGAGCAGACTCTCAGTACTGATCACTCCTCTCTCTGAAACTGTGGGTTTCAGAGCTCAGTTCTTTTTCTCAAATATTCAATGACATTTTCCTGTCATAAAACTTCTGTCCCCACAGCCATCAAAACTATGCTTCTTGCAGCATATGGTGAGTTACACCTACAGTTCCGGCTATTTAGGATGTGTAAAGTCAAAAGATCACTTGAATTTGGGCGATTGAAATCCGCCCAGGGAACGCAGTGAGACCCTGTGTCATAGTTTGAACACAACATGCCTCCCACAGGTTCATGTGTTTGAACAATGGTATTTAGCTGGTGGTGCTGTTTTAAAAAATTATGGAACCTTTAAGAGACAGAGCCTTACTGAAGGGAATAATACATCACTGAGGTGGGGACTTGAAGTTGATACCCTGCACTACTTCCTGTTCTGTCTCCCCCTCCATTTCCTGACTATGGCTACAAAGTAACAGCTAGCATCTGCTACAGAAGCCTGGGATTGCCTGCCACCTTATGTCCCCTGCCATGATGGATTGCATATCCTTTGGACTATAATGTAAGTCAAATAATAAGTCCCTTTATCCTTACATTGCTCAAATCAGAGTATTTTATTATAGTTATATCTTTCTAAACTGGGGACAAAATGAGGATAGGACTTACTCATCTCAAGGCTCAGGGAACATTGCCTAAAAGGGAGCAGTGAGATTGTAAGAGCCTGAAGGATGGAAGGAGGACAGTCAGACATTATCTTCTAGACATGAAAGTGCTATCACATCTGTGAACATGCAGCAGCTACACACAAACACACACACATATATATATATATACACACATACACACACACACACACACACACACACACACACACACACACACACATATATATATATATACACTTCCATAAGACCTGTCCAGAATTTGTCCTATCTACATGTCACCATGAAAGGTCAGAGAACTCAAGAGGCCCCATACCTCCCTGATAGACTAATGAAGGTCAACCTTGATTGGGGAGAAACACTGTCCTCAGTGGTCTACCCACTGATACATGATTCATAATCAAGAAAGTGCTCATGCATATGCAATGAAACCACCAAAATGAAACCCAGTGGGACACTCATGCAAAAAAAAAATAATAATAGGAGGGAGACTGTCAAGGAAGAAGGATTGTATTGAAAAAGGAAAGGAAGGTGTAAAGCTACCATAAATTCACTGTATTCATATGTAAAGCAGTAAAATAATGTTTTTTTAAAAAGATGAGGGTAATGGAGAGAGAGAATGTGGCTATGGAATCTCTTTGCCTTCCAAGATGATAACTACTTCCAGATTCTGCAAGTTTTTGCTAAAACAACCTAAACATTTAATTCAGATCTCACACTACCTGCCTGGGCTCAGCATCAGATTTCATAAGCTAAAGAGGACAAGTTCCATAAGACCACCCCATTACTTCAGATACCAATCACAAGCCACAGACAACCTATACATATTTCTGTAAGTTGCAGGTTCGTGTGACATTCCACACACTAAACCAATAATTTGTTAGTATAGTTCACAGTCTTCAGGGTGGCAGTTACTGTTCTTTTGCTGTGAGACAATACTTAGACCTAGGACAGGAAGGAAGAAAAAGTTATTTATTTGGCTTATGGTTCCATAGGGGGTAGAGTCCATTTTGGTAAAAAAAAAAAAAATCATATAGTAAAAGGCATGGCTGTAAGGAGAAACACGAGACTGCTTCAAAGTTAACACAAACATTAGGTGACACAGAAAATAAGCAGAAGCAGAGCCTGGCTCTCAAACCTCACAAGTAACCCTCTGTGATATCTTGCACCAACAAGGTTCTACCTCTTAAAGACAACACAGCCTTTCCAAACTTTGATACCAGTTAAGGATTCAAGCACATAAACCTGTTGGGGACAATACACAACCAAACTATTACACTCAGCAGCATAATAACATTTGTCATTTTATAATAAAGAACACGACTTAGAAACACCTAAATGAAAGAGCTTTGCAGAGCAAGGTATGGGGATTGGACAGTAGCATGGAATTTCCATGTCATCACTAATCACTCCATCTTTCTAATACCTGAATTCACCACCTAAAGCTAAAATAATGACTAAACCCATAGTCACATATTGCCATGGTTTGAACATTTATCCCTTAGAATTCTGGTGTTGGAAACTCAATCCCCAAAGCAGGTATTAATGGTATTTGGCATTTGGGCCTTTGAAAGCAATTCGGGTCATGAATCACCTCATGCATAGGCTGATCTTTTCTCGTCAATTAATGGATTAGTGAGTTAATGGGCTATGGAGGGAGTGGCTCACCGTGAAAGCAAGCTCTGCCTGTCTTACTCCGTGATGTTCTGCACCAACTCTGGAATCTTCTCAAATCCACCTCAGCAAGACACTGTTTACCTGATGTGGCCCCTTGACTTTTGCCTTCCTAACTTCTAGAACTGGAAATAAATCTCTATGCCTTATAAATTAACCACTTCTCAGTTATTCTGTGATAGCAATAGAAAAGAAATTTAGATAAGCATCAATGGGAAAGACTTAAGCAACATTGCTTGAAGAGATTTTCTACACAATATCATCTCGTGCAAAGAAATGCTGTGTGATGAGAAACACTATGTGCTGTGGTGGCTTCCTCATAACTACATTACCATGTGAAAAGTCTCAAGAAATTCATGTAACTTTGTTTACTCAAATATTCCCATTTTCATTATCATTATTTCTGAACTAAAGAGAATAGCAGTTAAAAATGGTTCAACTGAAGGACTTCTCTGCCTCTAGGTAACATGTACCTTTTCTTAAAAGTCTTCAAGACATTGTTGAACATAAAAGAATTGTGTTTCTGAACCAGAGTGCTAGACCTATAGTAGCCAGTAAAGACACAGAGAAACTGTCTCAAGACAACACAGCTTTACAGAAAATTGCACAATGGCCGCTATTCATCATATGTTTCTTCAAACACATAGTAACAGAGCACTTCTCTGCTCCTTTAATGTCAGGTTTGGTCACATGACTTGCTCTGACCAATGATGCATGAAAGCATCGTGTGACTCCTGAAGAAAAAAGCCCTAAAGGCTAGTGTATACATCTATACACTTTTTCTCTCATTGGAAAGGTGAATGCAGGAGCCTGGTAAGATGTAGTCTCTGTCTCATGAGTTTCTACGCTTAAGTATGGTGATTGGACAGACCATATTTTGTGTCCTATGCTGGAAATGTTGATGTAAAACATATGATTCTCTGCTTATAAGCCAGTGAGACTTGGGTGCTGCTTGTTAGCACAGCTAAATCTATTCTAATACTTATTCTAAGTGTCACTACTAACTGCTTTCTATCTTCATTGGCCCTTGGTGCCTATCTCTCTTCTTTCTCACTTGTATGCAGAGGTGTCACCATTATCCATGGGCCAACCTCAGCCTAAAGAGCTACTCTTTTCACAAATATCTTATCTAAGATAACCTTTTGGTTTTCAGAACCTTTCCACTCATCATTCAAGACTTCTCCCACAGTGTGGGAAGAATCAACCTCAATAGTTCAGAAAGATTCATGCCTAATTTTACTGAAAAGGGAAATCACTGTGTTCCCTTTGTAGATGGTATGGCTGAATAATTCATTGAAAGCTTCATTATCTATAATTGTGATAACACACACTTTAAAATAAAGTATTGCACATATCAAATATCCCTGATATACTTTGAAGCAAATATGTGCACATATGTAATCAGCTGTGGTAATCAACCACACATCAACAGAGAATCAGAGTGTTTCAGGGGCGTAAAGATGCCGTTACAGTGAACAATCATTTGGCAGTGCGGCTTATTCTAATAGACACATCACTTTAAAATAAGTCTTCACCATCTGCCGCAGCCTCTAATTACAAATGCAACAAGAACATAATTCACAATTGCATCATTAAAAAGTAAGACATAAGGGGTTTAATGCATGCCTATGTCCTTTTTTAATGCAACAGACGTCTGTTCATCTTGTGTTTGAGGCACAAATTGGCGGTAAAACTTTCTTTCCCTCCATGCTGAAATTTCCCAGAGAGCAAAGTGCTGAAGAAGTCAACAGGAAATTCCTAGTAGGGAGCTTAGCTATCATGAATATTCATAAGCTATAATCTTATCCATATTCCACTTACTTGTTAACACTATTTTTCATATGCAAAAAAACCATAATAAATAGGTATAGATATACAGATGAATATTTTTAAAATGTGCATTCAGCAAGATGTGCACATAAGACATCATCTGATCAATGTACGCAGTTTAGTAATCCCCCTCTTTAGATGTCTTATAATAGGCTAGCCTTTTTGCAGCCCACTTTCCAAATGTTGCACAAAACTTCTTTGTTAATCCAGATCTTTGTGAGTACCATGATTTATATAAGAATATACAGCACTAAGACATCTTGTTTAAGGTCAATTTTCTATTTCTTTCCTCTTCCAGATGAAATGTTAATTGTTCAGAATGCTAAGGAAAACATGTACCATGGCATAAACTGACAGTTAAGAAATGTGGGTCTTCAAGACTGTCCTGCCTTCTTCCTTGGTCTGAAATAACGGTGTCTTGGGCCAGAAAGAGGAGTTCAGCATTATAGTAAAAGCCAGGAGGTCTGAGTAGTTATGTCAAAGAAAAGTCTAATCTATTCAATTCTACCTTAGAAAATAAGTAATAATAGTAATCACAACTTATTTCCAAAGACATAAAAATGAGCAAGTCCACTTCATTACTAATCAGTATGGGAAATTTTAAACCAGGTAAAAGAACAAACAAATATGTGTGTGCATGAATATGTATGTGCACATGTCAATGTCATCTCCCTCCATATCTATGGAGACTGATTCTAGAAACCCCTGAAGATACCAAAAATCTGTTATTGTCAAGTCCCACATATATAGTAGTACAATGTTTTCATCTATCATATGCACATTCTCCATATGCTTCATTTTCATTCATGGGATTGCTCAAAATGCCTAATGTGTTAACACACATGTAAGGAAGAGAGTTGGTGGTTGGCCTGAGGATTAATGGCAACAAAAGACAGTCTGCATGTATTCTATTCAGACAATTTCCTGAAAACATTTTAATGTGAAGTTGGTGGAATCCTCAGATGCGGAAGGCCAGTAAAAATACTGATGTGGTTCCTTTAATGACCCTAGGATAATCCTAAACAAATAGCAGGAAGAGTTTTTCCTAGCCCTGATTGGTTTTCCTTGTCTTGCATCATCATTCTCAAAATTCTCTTTAAATGAAATGCATGACTAAACTCACCAGAGAGAGAAATACCCACTTCCTTCCTGGTATTATGATATCATAAACATGTAAAAGCTTCAGGTTCAACTCCAGGTAACTTGTTTCATGGTATATGGATTTGTAGGGTTTTCCCATTTTCCTCTATGACTCTTGAAATCCCAGACAACTATTCTTACCACAAAGTTCTACTAATGATAACAACAACAAATGCTATATAATCCATCTATTCCTAACATTAACTCAAGAAACGGCCAACAGTAGCTTAGAATTCCTGTTGCTTGGGTCTGAAAAACCCATTCACCTCATGTACAACCACAAGCAGCTTATTATTACTTTATCAGAAGTTAGTTTGGTATGCACACAGGGCTATATTCAGTCTCCCAGCATTCCCAGGTTTTAAAGACAGAAATGTCCTTGGAAATCACCTAAAATTCTCCTCCAGGCCCTCTTTAGTTCAGGCTCTTTCATCCCAGATGCCTTTGGGTCCTTCTTGCAAGCTACCTTCTCTCTGTCACAAGTACAAATTCTCAGAGAAGACAGAGGGATGTTCTCAGTCTTCAGAGTCAGTCTGTGTTGACCTTTGCTGATACTCACCATCTTGTTTCTCTTCTAGCGAAATCTTTCTTGTATTGACGGAGTCGCTTCCTGTTCTTTAAGGTGCTCCAGAGTACCACTCACTCACTCCCATTACACCCTTTCTTGTTTTTTTTTTTAACTTTATTTTATTATAGACTGATAGCCCTAGCTGTTAAATGATTTTCTGCATGTTTTCATCACTCTCTCTTCTTCCTCTCTCTCTCTCATTCTCCCTCTCTCTCTGTCTCTCCCTGTGTGTGCACTCATGTGCATGCATCTACCATCCCTCACATGGGTCTGAATGTTTTCTCTCATTAAATCAACCATCTGATACTTTAACAGTATTGTTTCCACCTCCTCAGGCTTTAGATTCTTCACTCTTTGGAACAGAACTTCTGTTATTCCAAAATTAATCACTGATTCCTCATAGTTATTACAGTGACCATTCCATTCAAAGATTTCCTGACTTCAGGAATCATCATTGCTTCCACATCCTTGCTTCACTCTGGGATTTCCCAGGCCCCACCCACCAGGGTCAGATATGCAGGGTCACCATTTCCACCTGGTGTTTTTAAGTGGGACCTGGGATCCAAACTCAGGACCTTCTGCTTGTGAGACAGAGTCTTAAACCCCGAGCCATCTCTCCAGCCCCTAGAGCCATCACTCCAGCTCCTAGAGCCACAACTTTTAATTCTGGAACGCAGAGACTTCCCAACAAGATCTTGTTACTCTATTTTCCAAACAAGTTCATTTCCATACCAAAAGAATTTAAAAATCAAAAGGGTTCTTAAAGGGTCATTAACTCCCAAATCTTCTGGGTGGCTTCACTCAGAAAGTCCTGAAACTATCTCAAGATGAAAATCATACTGTATGTACTGTATTTTCATTTAGATATTCTGAGTTGCTCTCCAGATCTCCACCCTCGAACCCTTACTGGTAATAATGCCTTTTAGCCCCTTGTGGATAGGAAGTTCTCTCTCAGCTTTGGGTTGCATTCTCAGGCCTCTCTTTTTATCGCTGGAGAAAGGAACAGACATTGACGCTCAGTGCAATGAATAGCCTTTTCTGTTCTTTTAAGATTTTCCAACGGAGTCTCCTCAACCTTACCTTCTCCTGATTCAATAATAGAAATGCTTTTATCTTGTCATTATTTTCATTTTACCGGTATCATCTAGTCAACATCCGTCTTTTCCCCCCAGAAATTTTATAAAAATAGTTTTTTGAAAAAAAAATCAAGTTTTTCAGCTGTATCAAATTTTAAGTTACAGCTTTTGCCACTTTGAGTCTTCTTTATTTCTACAAAGTGCACATTTCTTCCTCAGACCAAATATTGTACATCTGAATTTTGTCAAGAGAATTTAATTTTGCTATCAATTTTCTGCCTGGTAACAAATCCCACCATGAGTTGGTTTAGTCATTGTCAATTTCATTTTGTGGCCATCAGTCCTAGTAGTAACAGCTATTATAAATTTGATTTTTTTTAAAAAAAAAAAAAAAAGGATAGTTTGTGTCTATTTGCTAGCTCACCCATGAAAAAATTGTCTGCAGTTTTTTGAGGCAAAATGCAGAATATAAAGATGCGAGGGAGAAACAGAGAGAGAGAAACAGAGAGAAAGAATGTCGTGGTTTGAATGTGAGTTGTCCCCACAGGCTCATGTGTTTGAATCTTTAACTGATACTGAGACAGAGTCAGAGAAAGACATGTCACAGGAGGCAGGACTATTACAAGGTTCCTGTTGCAATTTGTTGCTTATATTTTCTGCCTTCATGATGATGATGGTTATGGTCTGAGCTGCCTCTAGCTCCTGCCACCTGTCATGTCTTTTTAGCCATAAAGGACTATGTCTGTGCTCTGGAACTGTAAGCCAAATAAATCTCCCTTTCTCTCTTTAAACCGTGTATGAATATTGTCTCACAGCAGCAGAAAGAAAAGGATCTGTATCAGAAGACAAGAGGAAAAACTTGGAAGAACCACACCAACCAAACAAGGAGTTGTACAACTTTGTCAAATTGACAGCTCAGATGCCAAAACAGAGATAGCAAACTGTTCTTTAGCCAGAATGGTCGAGTCTACACAGTCAGTTGGCAGCTGTGGAAGAGTTTCCAAATTGTAGGAAGTGAATGAAACTATCATACCCTCATGGTTTGATCTGTGTACCACGGAAAGATTGCCCAGGCCTCGTTCATCTATGGGTTCCTTCCTCACTAAACGAACATGAGAGGCTCACATTGTGCCAGGCATTGTAGGATTTAAGAGTAGGGGAAGCCAGAACAACCCCTGACTGCTCTCATCTGCAAAGCAGACCTACAGGCATTGTGAGTGCTGGTTGGAAGGAATCGGTAGGGCGGCAGCACAGAGACAAAGGGTAAGAAAGCCATCGTCCTGGGCAGTGCCAGCAGGCACTAGAAACAGAAGGGCAAGACACAGAGAGCTAGGAGGTGACAAGTGAGCAGAGAGCACAATCCCTGAGACAGGGAAGGACTTGGGCAGCTTCCAGAATCAGAAGGAAGAAGGGTGCTTGAGATCCATGAGCCCCAAAGTAAGTCCATAATAACATCTAACAAAAATCAATTTATAAACCAACGCAATGTCCATTTCTACAAATTTCAAAATCAGTTCTCGTAAAAATGTAACTGAAGTCACATATATTAATTCCACTTTTTTTTTTTTCTACCCAACTGGTTTCCTGTTCATGGTAAGTACTCACACCTGCCTCCATTGTAAGCATGCAAGTCATCTTTCATATTACCAAATCTAAGATTACATATTTTAATCTGCTGGTGGGATAATTGGAGATCTGCTCTGGCTTGAAGTTCCTGAAACATAATTTTCCCTCTTGGTTTAACTCACTATGCGAAACCCTGAGGAATATTTCAGCAACAAAGACCTTCCCCTGTCAAACACAGGAAGAGAACTAACTTCATTTCCTCCTGTTCCTTCCTGCCACAAATCTACCCTCATATCAGAAGATAAACTGACCCCCAAACACAGGTGTAATTCAATATTCTGTTTCAAATGCCATCAGATTTGAAACCCGAGTAATTAACAGCTCACTAGGGACCCCGTTGAAATAAAACCAACTTTGATCCTATTCCTAAATCCCTGGAAGCATGGATGGGCAGCTCGCTCCCTCTGTTTTCCCATTAACTGAAATGAATAGCTGTATCTGGAGAATGTGGCAGGCAGGAAAGCAGGTACTAAGGGGGAGGTGTGTTTTTCAGCTTGATTATTAAAGGAGCTAATTTGAGTGTTTGGATAGGATAAATATTGACATGAATGATTATCCTTTATCCTGCACTAAGCCAGCATCTGGGCCCTCTAGGATCCTAAAGGAAGAAGCATAGGAATTATGATACACCTTTGCTAAAGGTACAAACTTCTGGTTGCTTTTATTATACCCCAGAGAAGGGCCATATTTTATTTCTAACATTTTAATATAGAGAGAATGACCTTTGAGTCCAGCAAGTGATTATAACCAAATCAAGTATATATAACAGGGTAGTTTCCAGAGACATGTGACTCCTTTTCTTCAAATGCCTTGATTATCCATAGTGGTATAGAGACATGGCTGCCACGCATGTCATTCACAGGTGCTGCCTGAATGAGGTTCCAGGATTCCTGATGATGAATCTCTTTGAAAAAGGCAAATGGCTAACACCTAAGAGTTATGATCAGCAGTCACTGGAATGTATGACAGGGCAAGGACCATTTATGAACTCCTACTTCTGTGTGGTACTGGGTATTTGACCCCCACTTGTTTTCCGCTCAGCTTCTGCTTTTGACTCCCATTTCCAAGCACCTCCCAAACACAGCACCAGGATGCCCATTACTAGTCTCAGTCTGCCATTTCCTGATCTGCAATCTTTCATGAATCACTGTACCCTCTCTTAGTATCATGTTTTTCTAAATAAAATAGAGAAGAGATTAAAAAAAAAAAAACCTCCAGGGAATGGGAAGGGAGGAAGGGGAGGGCACTGGGAAAAAGGGAGAGAGGGGGTGAAAGGAAGGGGAAAAGGGGGGGAGGGTGCAAAGGGGACTGGGGAGGGGTGGAGGGAGGGAGGGGACTGAGGTACCTATTAAGCTTGTATGATTGAGAAAAAAATAAATAAATATAATAATGATAAAAAAAGCAGAGAAGACATAATAAGACCGAGTAAAGAGTTTTGTATAAATAAATAAATAAATACCCGAAAGAGTCAATATGAGGACAAAGTAAAATATATGAGGTATTTTTGAAAACTTTTTAATAATTATTTTCTATTTCTATCCATACAATCAAGGTTAAATAATTTTGACACATTTCTAGCATGTACCTTCAGAATAAAAAAGCAAAGCAGCATCATATGTATTCATCAGAGAGATACTGGGCACATGTTGTCAAAATTTTAAAAACTTGCATAGAAGGATAGTGAAATGATTCAGATATTCAAGTCTTTTTGTTCTATGAAGCAAAAGACCTAAATTTGGATCCCCAGATCCATCTCAGGTTAAAAAAAATGCTCGGAGGAAATGTTGGTGGCCTGTAATTTTGGCTCTAGAAGGAGGAGTCTGAGAAACCTCAGAACAAAGTGAAAAGGAGGTAGAGTAATCCAGGATGATTCCTGATTTCACCCTTGGACCTCCACAGACACACATACTGAAGTGTCATATTGTATACACATACACACACACTTATAAATATGTGCATATAAATGTATATGTATAGTGAATATATATTCATTATATATGAAATACATATATACACATAAAATTTATTAAAAGATTCTATATAGGTAGGGCTATTCATTGGTTTCTCTGGTAAAGGCCAAAAAGGCTCTTAAAAGATTTAGGAGTTTTCAGGAGTTTTCACACATTACTTCACTGTGTTTGCATTATCTTAATGAGTTCATTGCTTTAATAATCTAAGGCCTCTGACCCTTGAGGGTGAGGGATGATATCCTGTCTGGGCCTGAGTGATCCACAGTCATTCATACTCTTGCAGCTCAATAACTGCTGCTAAGCAAAGCTTCTAGCTAGGGCTTCCAACTGCACAGATACGGAGGTTTAATATTGGTGTCTACATATGATAACACATGAGAAATCCATCTTTCCGGACTGAGTTACCTTATTCTGCCTAACTTTACCAGATCCGCTCATTTACATGTGAGTGCCATGATTTCTTCTTCTCAATAAGTGAATAATCTCCCACTGTATGTATGTGCCATATCTTCAGTATCCATTCATCGGTCCATAGGCATCCAGGCTACTTCCATAGGTAAGGTATTTTGAAATAAAGTTCTACTTAAGTGCAGTAAACATCTATTATCAATTGCTTCTTATAAAATACCTGCAAATTGCCAAGTAGGGGCCTAAGTTTCTTTGCAAATATCCTCTCCATCTGTCATAGTTAGGTACAGGTGTCAACTTGACAGTTAAGGGTTTGAGCTCTGGGCACATTTGTGGAGAATTAGTGGTTGAGTTGAGCCCAGAGCAAACCTGAAGGACATTGTCTAGGTGATGGGGAAGATCCAGCCCATGGTGGGTGGGAGCCCTGGATAAGTCACAGAGAGCTGGTTCAGAGAGTTGGCATCCTTCTGTTTACTTGGCCAGACATGCTGGTCTGGCAAGTAAGGATTGTCCATCTCTCAGCCATTATGTGGTGATGGTGTGGCCAGTTCCCTCGGCCCTGGTGTTGGCGCATGCTCTCCCTTCAAGCTGGACCGAGAACTGTGACCAGTAATCATAAGAGAATAAATCCCTCATTCCCTTAAGCCGTTTGGTGGTCGGTTGTTTATCAGCAACAATGCAAGCTGACTGCAACACCATCCCATGTGACTAAAAGATTATTGACACTTTTCAGAGAAAGAAATAGGTGTGCAGAGAGGAGAATGGTCGTGCCTCAGATTTTTCTTTAAAAAAATGCTGCTAAGGATGATAAAGTATTTTCAGTAATCATACCACAAAAGAAGTTTGGTGTAAACAACTACTCTCTTCATTATATTTTGTACATTCCTAGGGACAATCTTCAAATATTGCATACATGTAATCATAATACATAATACGCAAAATAAGTTTGGCTACCAATCACACATAAAACAAAGCCATGTTGATTCACTGAGTCAACTGATATCTCTCCTTGTACTTCCCAGAGCCCAGCTGAGGAAAATTAACATGTGCCAAGGTGAAGAAGATGAGACATTGGTGTGGGAAAGTCTCAAGATGTCAAAGGCACAGTGACTGCTGAAGTCAGATGAGCCTTAACTTCTGCTGGACTAGCCATTGTTTTCCTAATGGGCTTTGTCCTTGCAGTCCAGGTAATGGCACCACTGAATTTGGCAGTGGCCTCTGCCTGCTTGTTTTCCTGGCTTCTGTGGAGTTTGGCAACTTCTTATACTCTCTTCTTCAGACTTCTCATGAGGTCCAATAAGGTTACAAAAATGGGAAGAATAAGCAAATTGTATTTCCAGGAAGCACATCTGTAGGTATGGAGACTGTGGGTACACTTTTGGTAAGCTCCTGAGCACCTGTATTAATCCCTAAAACTGTTGTAGGTTGGGGAATTGCAAATTCTTATGCCTGCTTATTCTCCATTGACTACAGCAATTCTCCAAGCCATTCTGTTGGATTCTGTAGTCCTGCCATCTCAGTATGGGATTCCCAAAGTTGTGGAAGCAAAAAAGGGGAAATCTGGAGGGTTCTGAGAGACCTTTGGACCGCTCTAGCTTAAATGGTACATATGCTACCTTTCATTAGTTCCTTAGCCTTGCCCACATGCAAGAGACAGAAGTCCTGTGTTGTCACCTCCAAGAGGAGGCAAACCAGAGGCAACATTTTCTCTTCCTAAAGCCCCTCCATTCCCTGTGCAAAAATACCTTGTTAGGTGCCGGGACTGTGTCCTCTTTCCCTACATTCTCCATGCAAAGGTCCTTTGCTAGAATCTGTGATTCAGATTCCTCTATTCCCCATGCAAAACCTTGCTACGTGCTAGAACTCAGTGTCCGCTCTCCCTCCATTTGCACTTTGCTAGGTTCTATGACTCAGAGTCCTATGCGCTCCTCCCTTCCCCAGCAAAGGTCCTTTGCTAGATGCTGGGGTTCAGTGTTCTCTCTTTCAGCCATATCGCTCTGTTCATCGTGCAAAGGGACTTTTGCAGATGTCTAGATCCAAAGTATCAGTCCCTGCCCTGACAAAAGACACAGGAATATCTGGAGCTACCATAAACAAGGTACGTGATGGTTTGTTCTATAATCCAGCTATAAATACAAAGCTCTGGAAGTGGAGAGAAAGGACAAATTAATTACAATGGTGGTGAAAGAGGAGATTTCCCAGAAACTGAAGTGGCAATTAAGTAATTTTTACATGTCACTCAACCCAAGAACATTAGGACAATATCTGAGAAAAGAAAGGCTTCATAGGTCACAGAAGAGCTGTCCCAGTTCTTTCCAGAATGGTCCCCAGAGGAGAGGGAAATGAGTAGGCATTAGCAGAGAATCCTGAAATGATTGACCCTGGGCTGTCACAGCAAATAGCATGTTTGGAATACAAATGCACATGCATAGCATGCTTGGTTCAATGCATGCAGTACTCATGCCTTCGTAATTAAAACTACAAGGAAAATGAATAGTGAGTGAACCTTGGTTACTGTGGTTCCTGGTAGTCTCGATACAATAGGGGTGCTCCTCACTATGTGTTCAAGGGCTCCCACATACAAAACACCAAATTAGAACTTACTAGAGCCCAGAATCCAGCAGAACAGCCCTAACTCTACTAAGAATGAGCTGGTAGGCTTGAAAAAGAGACATTTTGCTTCTCTGTACCCCACTCTGCCCACTGGTAAAAATGAGATTGCTAATATACAGTATCCAACCTTCTTTGTGTAATATTCTTCTCTCCAATGAGACCCTAGCTTTGAGTCTGTATGGAATAGATTCAGCAAAACCCATTTGTAGTGGAGGCGGATGCTGTGAATCAACCTTCTCTCTGCCTCTTTCCCTTGGTTAGAGAGGTTGACAACTAAAAGCTTTGCTTCCCAGTCTCTCATGCAGTGAATGTTCAGCGTGAAGCACAGATGCACGTGCTAAGATTTCAAAGCCGTGAGTGAGGTGGAAACCACCTGCCTGATTCTCTTGGCTGCTTTCCTCTGGGCAAGCATTATCCAGGAAACGTGAGGCTTTCCTGCTGCAGCTTCCTGGGAAGTGCACAGTGGTGGCTGTGATGACGGCTTCCTGATTCTTGAATCGCAAGTCTAAGCTGTCTTCCTCAATATACCAGTTGTGGTAACTATGTGGGGTCCCTCTCTCGGAAATCATTCCTAAGCATCTAGCTTAGGAGTTCCTGCTGAAGGAATTTTATAAGCACTTTATTCCCTCTATAAAATATTCTTCTGTTTAAAATACCTGCAGTGACTGCTGTTTAATCCATTAATTAAACAGTCGTCGGTCCTCCTGGTTCTTCTTGACCTCAAACTCCCCAGTCTGTGGAGGACAATAAACTCAAAAATGAATGAGTCTTTGCAATGTGTCTGGGCCACCTAGAGAGCTGACCTTGGGCTTCAGAGATCTGTTCTTATTGCATGAAGAGGAACAAATAAGAAAGGGCCTCATCTGGCTTTGAAGAAGTGAGACCTAGACAAACCCTAGGCAGAGTTCCAGGCAAGGTAACATTCAAGATGAAAAAATGTCCGTGGCCAGTTGGAGCCCAAATAAGGACAAGAATCCCACATTATCTCTCCTAGATCTTTGTCTATTACATCTGGGCGCGGGACTACTAAGATGCATCCTGCTCCTACTATAGACTTCCAGCTGCATAGCTAAACACCCTGGGATAGGGGAATGCCCAAAGAAGCAGGACCTTTAGTTTTGAGGAACAATCACTGACTTGAATGCCTCTTTCAAGTAGGAGGCTGACCGCAATGAGGAAAGGCAGTAAGCAATCAATCCATAGCCTCTTTTTCCAGGACCAGCATATGCTTGGAAGCAAGCGATACAAATTTAACAGCTAGTGGGACAACCATTCAAAATAATAGCAAAAATGCCAAGGTGGGGCCAGAGGAGATGCCATGCTCCGAATTCTATGTATCATAAAAACAAAACTAACCATTATTTCGTTGTCAGCCAAGATTTCATGGACTATTCCTCCAGAAAGCCTGATGGTGGAGAGGGAAGAGGAAGAATGCAGCATGTAGGGGATGCAGGCCTTTCTCCCCATCAGTGACACGGAGCAATGTTCAATAATAGTCAAAAGATTGTATGTGGGTTTTGGCCTCAATAGCAATGTTCAGTAATAATCAAAAGATTGTATGTGGGTTTTGGCCTCAATCTCAACATCCTGATGGATTCTGTAAGGTGCTTTCCTTATCTCTGAATATGATTGGTAGGCTGTGATGTTTCTCACTCGACTAAAAGAATGTTAGCGTTTTATCTAGAAAACAATTAGATCTTCGGCTTCTCCAGAAGCTCTGTAGGAGGCGAGGAGCTCTGGGAGGCACATGGAGGAAGAAGGCTGGAAGGACAATGGGGACGCATGTCGTCTTCCTCCTGGCTGAACTCAAGACCCTGCCACTGCTGTGGTCCAGACATTATTTCCAGCCATGAATTAAGCTTTTTTTCCAGAACATTCCTACAGAGTTCTATCACATGGCATTTAGGAACTTTCTAATTAGGCAGTCAGAAGACACCACTGTCAAGGCTCTGGACTGTACACTCATTGTCAATGATCATCGAACCTGACTCCTTAAATTTACTTAATGTGATTCCTTGATTGACATAGAAAGGGCCTCACACTGCCCAGGCCAGTCTCCAACACATTAAGTGGCCAAACCTAGCCTTAAAGGCCTGATCCTCCCCGAACCTAACTCTACCTTCCAAGTCCTGGGATTGCAGGTGTGGATCACCATACCTGTAAAACTGACAAGAAATCCTGGCATTTAGCTGGACCTCTGCTCCCTGGCTTTAGAAAGAATTTGGCTTGTTTTCTTAAATCCCTTAGAAACCTGTCTTTCACAGTACATCTGCCTCGAGAGCATTCTGAGTAGTTCATAAACACCAATCCACTTGTCATCCAGCCTATACCCAAGGTATATCAGAGGTAGGTACACAGAGTGAACTTGCAAGATTCAGGTTCCCACTTCTCTGGGAGTCACTGTGGAGCCTGGCTGTGTAGTTTAGGGGATGCCTGACTGAGACAGGAGGTGATTCAGGCAGGTGGCTTAGCTTCTCTGGCCTTCAATTCTTGTCCTGTGGCATCGGTTTCCCCAGTTAGGGTCCAGTAAGCACAGATGGTTAAATTTCAGATCTTTATATTCTATGTTAGCGAAACAGAGTAAGAACAGGAGTTCCCATCATCCCTCAAATGGTCTATAGGAGTCTGTCTAGGCAACCAAACAGACAATAAGAGATGAAATTTTTGCCCTAGACAGGCCAGGTGAAAACAGAAGTATCCCATCCTTTCATACAAAGTGGAGATAAGAGTAGTGTGTCTTTCTACAGCCTGAAACCCTTTTAAGGCTGTCTGTGCATATTTTTCACACTTAGTCTCAATCCTTCTAGAAAGGTAAAAAAAAAAAATTGGCTGCAACCTATACATACAAGCTTAGTGCTCTGTACGTGATAGAAAACAGCATTATCTGCTTTTACTCTAGGCTTCTGAATCTGTAATCTAGAGCTCCTTTATTGCTTGTACATAAAAAATATTCTCATGAGCTCTTCCAAGAGAGACAAAACTCAACAGAAAGCCCTGGCAGAGCGTTCCCATCAGCAATGAGAACATCAGAATCAGGGGTTCTCCCTAAACAAATGTGCATGGTGAGAGTATAATTTAGGCAGGCATTAAAAGCAGATGATGTAGTTCTGCCTGCAGCTTTGACTGCTATAGGAAGCTTAAGAGGACAACAGCATGCTAAGTCTATGTAGGCACCAAACTCCCAATCAAATCCAGTCCTCACATGCAAGTTTCCCTTTTTATCTTGGGCTGGACCACAGCCCTCCCCAGGGCTCTTTCCTTGGTCATGCCCATTCTCTCCAGCTAGCCACCCTCTCCCACCTTTTCCTCGGTATTTCTGTGTCCTTCTGTTCCTATTTCTTCTCCATCCTTCCCTCTCATTTCCTAAGGGGCTGATAACACTGTCTTATGCCATATTGATGACATTAATGTGGATTAGATGCTTAGAAAACAAAATCGTTTGCAAAAGGATCATTTGCTTTCTCTGGGGTTCTCTTGTTTATTCCCTTTTAAACACACTCAGCGAGTACATTAGACATTGGCTTTGCTGTTTTTCTTCCTTAGAGAAGTACTTGCAGAAGGTTTGTGTTGAGACACACTGAATTCTTCACAGTTGCCTACCCTATTATTTATCTTGTTTATCTTGGCCAAAGAATTCTACAAATTTCTCTGCAATTGTCCTGTTAAAACTCGTCTGTATTCTCTTCTTCTAATGAAAGTCTAGGCTTCTCTGTCCAGATAGAAACATCTTTTACATCTGTGATTTTGTGTTTGTGAA
Organism: Typhlomys cinereus; assembly: GCA_023101885.1. Lineage (NCBI taxonomy): Eukaryota > Metazoa > Chordata > Mammalia > Rodentia > Platacanthomyidae > Typhlomys > Typhlomys cinereus. The sequence goes on along the minus strand of JALPQD010000111.1, from coordinate 807,187 downwards.
GTATCCTCAGAGTTCTCTTTATAACCTGCCTTCAAGGCCTTGGACTTATCTTGAAATAAAATCGTGTAAAAAGAACTTTGTTTTTGCTTGCAGAACTCTTCTGGCATTCAGTTTTTAATTAGATGTTGTAGAGCTTCTTTGCAAAGGCATTCATGAAAATAGGCAAAGAACCCAGTACATCCCAGTGGGTGCTCTGTCATATGTCTGTGTCATCTGAACAGCTTAACAATAGATCACAAAGAATGAGAGTGAGCATTCCCTGTTAGTCTGAATCTGCACATCACAGTCCTCTAGCCTCGCTTTCACAGGGTGGGTAGAGATGGATAATTCAGAGTGATTGAGAGATTGTTATGAGTGACTTCATGGTCAAGGAGAATGCCATTCTTCAGGGTACAGGCAATATCAGCCTATAGCAGATGCAAAATTTGAAATGGTTTTTAAATATACTAATTGATATCACCAATACCACAGCACTCCAGTGATTTCCTAGTTTGAGTAGGCTATGCATGCATGTATATGTGTGGTGTTTGGATCTACCCATAGCAAACAGGCAGATCCATCACCCAACTACTGCCCCTTTGAAAGTGTGAGACAGCAGCAATGACTAGCACAAGAGAAAGAATCACCATTGTCCACATTGAGCTTTTAGAAACTATGCAATTGCAGTCAACAACTCGGAACCAGCTAAACTAGTAAGGTAAGGACTCATTAACAACTTTTACTTTACTAACAATTACTTTCTCTGCTTATGATCGTTCACAATTACAATTAATCACAGGTTGGCTGTGTCGCACATTTTATGTGTCCCATAGTAAAGACAAAAAGGTTTTGCTTATTTTAAAAAATGTAACCATTATGAATAGCATCTTCTACCATCTTGTGATAGTTAATCCTGAGTGTCTATTTGACATATCTGGTATTAACTAAGATCAGCTGAGACCACACCTGGAAGGATCAACTGAGACCACCTGAAGGGATTATACCTGCCCTAGATCCCATGGGAATCTCCATGGATCTCATAGGAACCTCCCAGTAATGGACAATATAAAAGAGACCACAGAATACAAGAAGAAGAGAGACATTCCAGGAATGCTTAAGCCATGTGGAGGTCTGCTGTAACTTAGCGTACGTGCCTGCCAGCCTCAGCCAGCCATGCAATCTTCGCCATGAAAGACTGAATCTATTTCCTCTCTAGAAATGTAAGTTGAATAAATCTCCCTTTCTCCCCTAAGTTGTTTGACTTTGGGTGCTCTCTCACAGCAATAGTAAAGAGTAACTGTTACACATCTTAAATTGTCAGTTCCTAAGTTTTAATAGGGGGTTCAGGGTACCCCAAATCCTGTTATACTAGCAATGTTTCCATTTTATGATTTTGATTTCTTAGATGTTACTAGCTCTGAAGGATGGCATATTAACAAGTAGAATGTCACTCTTCTTCACCTGTAGTGGACATTCATATTTATCTCATTTTACTGTGATTCATACAGCAAGTATGAAAAGCAAGTACTAACACATCTGTCAGTTCCCAGACTTTGATCTGAGGGCTGGAAAACATTAGTATCACATCCAAGGTTTTGGTGAGGCTCAGAACAAAACTGGGCCTCCCAGTGCAGACTCTCAGACTTGAGGCTAGAACCCAGTCTACCTTTCATCCCTGTAAATGTTACCATGAAGCTTTACTTTTGGAAATCCAGCTGGTAACTGGGAGACAAGAGGCCTCCAATCACATCAAAGGGCTCTCTCTCCTCTGCTTCTCAATAGCTCTCAAAATTGGTAATGTGCAAAAATTAGGCCAGCACATCACTGAACAGAAACCTGGACCTCCTGAAGGGTGATTAGAGAGGGCAAGGGATAGAGAGAAGCTTCCCCCTTCTCACCACTCAACCTCCCAGCTGTGACTCACATTCCCAAGACCATACTGAAAAGTTAATGCTAGACCCTGAGCCTTCTGCATAGGAGACTAATCCTCCCCCAAAACAACAGCCATAAGTCTACAGAAAGTTGCTGTTAGAGAAGCTAAACAGTCTGGCCCCCAGATTATCACATGATCATGGCCAACATTCCCGCATTCTGAAAGAATAAAGGGAGATGCATTGTTCCCTGCTTCCTGCCCCAAAATTTCCAAAGTAACTGCAGTCAGCCTGGTTGAGTAAGAAATGATCACTGTGTCTACATAGCTCAATAGTTGGGATCCAAAGAAAACAGAGTTGTGAGCAAGGGTTTAAAGAATTCTTGAAGAACTGCTGAAATCTGCCTACAGAACCAGATAAAAGGAATTTAGGGGAATAAGTCATATCTTAAAACATTGAAAAACATTAAGGCTATTAAGAGGAAATGTTATTTCTGTCTTAATGCTGTATGAATGTGACTCCTTGTCATCTCCCCCATCAAACACTTTAAATTCCAAAGCCAGCCTATCTTTTCAGAAATGCTGACTGTCCCAAGAAGTATTTGATACTCCATAGTTGAATAAGCCAGTGCTTGATGCTTAACATCAGGTTTATACATTAAGCTAAACCTGCCTAGTTGCATCAGATGGAAAATTAAATTAACACCAGCAGAAATATACTGGGCATGAGGAGTCAACAGGAGAGTTGGACCAAGAAGTAGTGTACTAAGAGGACTTAGAAATTCTCTTTAGTGTCCTATTCATTTCTCATTTCTCTCTATCTCCCCATTCTCTCTCTCTCTCTCTCTCTCTCTCTCTCTCTCTCTCTCTCTCTCTCTCTCTCTCTCTCCATTCAGTACAGTTTCTGTTTGTGTATTACTCTTCTGTTGTCCTTCATAAAAGGAGTCACTACAAGCTTCTTGAAAAGCACAATTAGAGAACTACAGCATTGCAACATCCTAAGAAAAAAGAGAGTGTGTATATAAAAAATGCTTTGAAAATATTCTCATTGACTGCATTTGAGTCCTTAGCCTATTCATTGGTCAATGAACATGATCAAAGGGATGGGACACATGCCCTTGTCAACACACTATACTTTCTACAGTTGCTTATATAACAAACCTACTAAAATCATGGAAGGTGATCATCTTTCTCTATCCCTTTCCTATTAAAAGAGGGAGCAATGATATCAGAATAAGGTTTTAGATAGGGAATTTTAAAGAAAACAAATGTCTTCTGCAAAACACAGGCTATCATGGTTTTCTAATTTATTATGGACAATGAAAACAAAGAACTAAAATCCAAACGTATTGTAAATGGAGCCATGATGAACATGGATGTGAAAGTATCACTATAGTAAAATAAGACTTTCTGGGGAATATGCCCAGGAATAGTATAGCTAGGTCAGATGGTAGTTCTGTTTCCTAGATGTCTCTCAACTGTTTAATATATAATTGAAATGTAACATATACCCACAGTAGACTATTACTCAGATATTATGGATGAAATTATAAAATTTGCAGGTAAGTGGATGGCACTGGAAAAATTATACTGAAGTGAGGTAACCCAGACCCAGAAAAACAAACACCACATGTTCATTGTTAAATGAGGATCCTAGCTATGAACCTTCAGATGTCTGTACTTTACTTAGAATACCTGTCAAAGCTGGGAAACTAGAAGGGAGGGCATTAAGGAAGGTAGGAGTAAGGTTCTTAAGGGAGGAAAAGTAAAAAATTTCAATGATATGAAAGAGAAAAAGGAAATAAAAAGGCAAAGGTTTTAAGCAAAAGAAGCAGGAGAAGGAAGGTATAGTGTAGAAGAGAGACAGGGGAAGGATGACTGACCCTATGGAGATGGTTTAATTCAAAAGTACAAATCAATAGAAAGTCTGAATGGAGGTACCCTCACAGGAGCACACAGAGAGGCGAGTAGAGGGGTAGCAGGACCTGCCTTGAGATGCTCCTCCTAGGAAACACAGGTGATTACACCAAACTCCCATTGCCAGGTATGGGATACCTTCATTCCACATGAGCTTTTGATCGGGGAGGTCCTAAAGACCCCCAGAACAATATAAACTATCATCACTGCTCTTGGTTGGCCACCAGAATCTGATGGCAGGACCCTATACTTCAATCACAGACATTAGGGAGTCAAGCTGGAAGTGACCTGGAAGCCTCCTCCTTTGGCCAGCTTTCATAATACCAGGAGATGATATTCTAATGGCGGAGGAAGAAAAGCCAACAACAGTGCTCTCCTGGGAGCTATAATAGCAGCCAGGAACATGTCCAATAGTGGCATAAATGTTAGGGGAGGCAAACAGCTGCTTTCTGGCTAGATGTAGAGTAAGAAGGCAGGAAGAAGGAAGCTTGCTGTTTTCAGTTAGTATTTTCACTGATATATCATTGCAAGTCCCCAAGCACATGACAATGGAGGAAACCTATATTAGACTCAGTGGGTCATACACTCAAAGACAGACATAAAAGTAGAAGGAAACATTGGGATGATTCTTACTGAGAGAAGGCAGGGGGAAAGAGATAGGGTGACATGGGGAGAAAATAACAAAAATTCATATTAAATAAGAATTAAAACAAAAACAAACATGAATGAATGTTGACTTGAACCTGCTGACATGCTATATAATCAGGTTTTTTTTTCCCACTGTCTGTTTAAAGACCATCCGAGGTATTATCCAATTAAGCTTCTGTTGACAACTGAGAGTTGTCAAATCTTGATACATCTATGGGAATTAAATTAAGTCCTGACCTACCACTCTGCAGAAAAGCCAGCTGCAGATGCGCAGAGAAAGTTAGACTCAGAATCTCTGGTTAAGATGCATCTCTTTGTTTAAAATATGTATGGGAGCCTTGTTATCATTACATCAATGTCCCTGTTCCCCCAACCCCGTATGCTCAGACCAAACAAAGCTGGGGGACAGAGGGCAGATGAAAAGTTGGAAAGCAGCTTCTTTTAAAACCCATATTCTTCAAAAGATGTGCTTCATGACAATTCTAAATGAAATATGTGTGTTTGGCACTGTGATAAGGTAGAAAGAGTTAAAGCAAAGTACTAAGATAAGGTAGGGGAGAGCAACTGGACACTACTAATCTTGCAAGTTAATTCTCCAGGGAATTAAGTGTTTCAACCCCATATCCCTAGCCTGCCCTAGGACTCAACCCCTGTCTTGGTTAGAAGCTATGCTTCCTCAGAACCAAGTGGCTTGGGCCACAGAAGCAAAATTGAGCATGAAGACCTTATTTAGATCCTAGATGGAGAAAACACACAGGAACAAAAAACATCTAGGCAAAGCCCAGTTCTCCTGAATTCATTGAGATGAGCATTTATTTTTTGTTTAAATTGACCCCATAATTGCTTCTGCTCTCATCCTCTTGAGGGATATGGAGACAGTCCCTCCAGGGCCAGTCCATTTACAGCAAGAAAGAACTCGGCGTGGCATAGATGCCCCATGCCACTCACCCGTGCAGTACACACAATTGATTCCCTCGCAGAGGCTGGCCATATGGATTGATTTAGCAGCGTTTCTCCCGCTGCTTAGAGACAGACTTTGAGTCATCCCGTATAAATTACTTAACTCTCCACCACAAAGAGGAAAAAAATGTTTCCTTGCACAGCAGTAGCAATTAATGTTCAACATGTTTATGGAGTTTAATAATATACAGCCCAGCACCAATCTCAGTATGCAGCACCATTATGCTGAGAGAGAGACTTAGACGGTGTCCTCAGGATACAAGACGCGGGTGATTGATTCATCAATAACTGGGCCTGGCCTTATTACAGCAAACAAATTAGACGTCTTGGAATATATAGCCAGATAGACAAGACTTCCTTCTCCTCAACTGTATGTCATAATTGATAGTGGTGACCTTTCAGCAACACTGAAAAACAACCAGCCATTAACATGCTGCCCACTTCCTTGAGTGTCAGCACACATTAGTGCATATTCAAGGTTTGGTCCAGCTGGACAGCGTGGAGCCAGGTCTAGACAGCATCTTCTTGGGAAGTGCTTGCCAGTGGAACCTCTCACTTCTTCATCTCTCCCGTATTTCATTCCAGAGATATGCAAAAAGGAAATGAGGGCCAACAGGATGGTCCAGTGGTATAAGGTATTGTGTGCAAACATGGAGACCTGAGTTCCTTCCCTGGAGCCCACCTGGTAGAAGAAAAAACTACTGAAAGTGGTCCTCTGACACACACACACACACACACACACACGCACATGCACTTGCACACACACACACACACACACACATACACATGTGCATGCATGCATGTCATGCTCTCGCAAATAAACAAATAAACACATAAGTAAAATCAGCAAGTCAGCTAACAGATATATAGTGAGACCCTTCTGGGTATCAGGTGCTATTCTGGGCATAAGTGAAAGAGCAGAAAACAGACAATACACATGCAAACAGATAAATAACACTTTTTAAATTATGAGAAGTGGAGTGCTAAAGACACTCAAGCACCCTTAAATCTATGTCTTTTTAGATGACAAACATGGACTTTAACAATGCGACAGGATTTATGTGCTCAGCATCCACATGATTAAATTATCATTAATATAAGCAAGATTTGTTGCTTTTGTACTTTTACACATGTGACTTTTTTTGAGACACAGCTTCACTGTGTCGCCCAGCCTGACTTCAAAGGTGTGAACTTCTCTCTCAGCTTCTTAAATGCTGAAATTAAAGACACGTGTCACCATACTTGGCTCCCCCAGTTTTAAAAATATACACACCAGTTCTGAATACAGATGGGCTTTGCTCATGATTCAACCATTTTAAAAATGTAACTCTTTAAAAATAATTATTGTAGAATTTGTATAGGTTCAATGAACCAAAACAAACATGCATTCCTAGTTTTAAAAACAAAATAAGCATGAAACTTGCTATTTGACATGTTTATGCTATATGTTTAAAACACGTAGAATTATTGTGTATGCTAACAAAAACAACTATAATAAAAATAGTTACAAGCAACATGAGAATCATAGAAGTAGCATGTCTATGTGGATTAAGCTGTCCAAGGAATATGAGATCTGCCTAATATTTTGTGCTTGTGACATTTTTATCGTTGTAGCATGATGTCTATAAAGACAAACTAAAATTTGTAGTTCAAGTATTATTCAAGTAACTTCAAGGATCCTTCAGGTTGAAATATCTACATAGTTGAAATAAAAGCCTTTCTTCCATGAAATCTCTGGAATCTTCCTCTGGCTTTGCACTCATGGTAGACACTGCCTTGGCCCACGTCCACACAGAGACTTTTCTTACCAAGTCCTCCAGTGCCCAGTCCCTCTGACATCATAATCCAGCCAAGTCGGGTTGGCTGTGAAGTCTGGGGTCACAACTGCAGTGACTGTGTCTTGTGCTCTTAACAATGCCAACCTGGCTTCAGTGACTCCCCAGAGACCTTCTTGTATGAAGAATGAGAAGATGCATGCGTTCACTGGTAATGCCTAAGGATGCTGGACATACCTGTGACATTCATGAGCATGTACTCTGCAAGTCACCATCATCTTATATGATTGTCACAGCCAAGTCAACAGTACGAAAACCACACCAAGTAAATACTGGTTGGACACATAAATGATTATGCATAAGACTTAGGGGCAGTTTTCCTTCCCCTCTCTCTCTTATACCTACAATGGGCTGATCCCACTGCCTACCCATTACTTCAGGAACCGTTCATGACAGGGAGGCCACTGTACATAGCTATGTGATTAGACTACTTCCAGCTAGGCTGGGCCGTCCCTGGGAGGGCACAGGGCAGAGCTAGGAGAAGCCACAAACATTCCCATCTCTTTGCTTTGGCAGTGGCGGTTCCTGCTCCCTGTGCTTCAATGCTCCTTAGGTCCATCTTCTCTTGGGGTGCCCCAGCACTGTTGTTGTGACCGCTGACCCTCCTTCACAGACCAGCACCTTCCTTCTGCTGACCCCCATTTGACTTCGCAGCTCTTTCTATCATCTTTGCAATAAAATTGCCCTGTCTTCAACACTAAGGAACTCCAGCTTTTTGCTTTTGTTTGTTGTTTGTTTTTGTTTTCATGTGCTCTCAAATGCAGAGAGCTTGCAAGGAAGGGAATGCGGTTCCCATCAAGTACCTGCCAGATCCCAATCACCTTATTATGCACCTGGGAGACTCAGAAAAGTCAGACTTTGTGTCTGCTTCCTCCTTGGTCTGAATCTAGTCAACGGATTAGTTACAGATCAGTGGCAAGAGCACAACAAAGATGAGGTCAGAGAGCTGTGTAAACACAGAGATCTGCCTCCTCAGCTTGGTATGGAGGTCTGAGAAGTTTTCCCGGAGGAAGACAGTGGCTGAACTGACTTAACCAGGTGAAAGGTTGCTGGGAGGATCTTCAACTGCATTAAGGCATCCTCTTGCATACCTGCTGTTGAGGGGCTGTTGTCAATGTGGAGACTGATGGGGCAACTGTCTGCAAACTGAACATCTTGAGATCACAAAATAAAAGACCCAAAGTTAGGAAAGGAGGTCAGAAAACCAAGCCAGTTAAGAGATTAATTCTCTTCTGAGTACAGTTAGAAGTCATTGCTGATTTTTCTAATACTAGTGGAATAACATGACCACGTTCACAAATTGTAAAATGGATGGATCGCTTGGGCCAGATGACAGTAGATAGTAGCTCCACAAAGAACAGAGGAAAAGAACAAAAAGTTACCTATTGCTTACTAAGTATGTTAATTCAATTCACCCTGCTGTCATTCAACTCCTGGTCATCAGAGGCTCGCTTGCTATTGGAAAGAATATGAAATTGAGAGAGAAATCCCACAATCATCCTGTATATTTATGTGGTCCTGCTACATTATGGTATAATCTTGAATACATCTCATGATTCTCGATAAAACCCAGAAAATGGACATGAAGATCCCCATTTTTCAGATGAAAATACTGAGTTTCAGTAAGAGACAGATATGCATGGTTGCATAATAAATAACACTTGAGCCCAGCAGCCTCTTTGCTGATAAACTTAAGATAATTATCTGCCTCTCATCATGCAATAGGATGAGCTGGGGAGATGGCTCAGTGGTTAAAACCTTTACCTACAAACAAAGTGTCCTGAGTTCAGATCCCTAGATCCCATGCAAAAATGCCTATGGATATGGTCGTTCACCTGTAATTTTAGCCCTGGAAGGAGTAAACTGGGACTCCCCAGAACAAGCTGGCCAGACAGATTAAAACCTCATGACATGCTCTGGGTTTAATTAGAAGACCTAGGCTCACCCAAAAAAAAGGTGGAAAAGTGATCAAGGGTGATACTTAGTATCACCCTCAGGCCTCCACAGGCACATATACTCAAGTACACTCACATATATACACCCGCATGTAAATGCATACAGAGAGAGAGAGAGAGAGAGTTCTTGAAGGTTAAATATCTTGTCACCAGCAGAACGATGGTTAAGATTCCTACCCATGTGTTAGGCTACTTTAAAATGAATGCGTAAATGAACATATTTCATATACCAGGTTTATATTAAGTGGGAGCTCTCTGTATGTTTTCCCTATCTTCTCCCCTCTTAAGACAGATTCTGGTTTCATCAGAGTGAGCCATGAGCACAGATCACTTATTCAGCTTCTCTGACCAGAGTCTGGCAGAAGACAGTGGGCTTCAGCCACCAGAAACTCAGTTAGGAGGTCCATATAGGACTGAGTGTCCTTCTTATGCCTCCCCAATTCATCAGGGGTGAAAAGACAGAAGACAGAACTCCAAGGAAAGTAAGCATACCAGAATTTGAAGATAAATATAGACAGTCTAAAGAATGGCAGAAAGCACTCTTTGTCAGTCAAATGCCCTTGCAGTCCCTGGGAGAGCGTGAGGTGGACATGCTCCCTTGGGTTCCATTTGGCAAGGCAATGATTGAGTCCTTATCATTACTCAGAAGTCAGTCCTTCAAAGAACTAGCCACAGCTTTCCCATATTTCCAAATTGGGTGTGCCTCTTGCAGGACTCACTCTGTCTTCTGACAGAACACTAAGAATATCTATCACCTCTTGCCCAAAAGGTCGAAAGAGAAAGAATGAAAAGGACTAAGAGGAGACAGAAAACTCAATACTGTCACAACTTTAGTTCCCTTTGGAAAGTCTGCCTAGCAACCCCCTCCTTGCCCTTTCCTAGGGCAGCCACTCAAAGCCACAAGCAAAGATCCTGGAATATTCCGCCCCTTTTCAGGTGGAGACAGTGATTTACCAACATACCTGCCCCCTAATAATTGCCATCAGTAACCTACAAGGTGTTTGGGCAGCCACATTACTGTCCAAGAGCATCCCTTTATTACTTCCATGGGCATGCATTCAGACTGTACTTTGCCATAAATAAAATTACTCTCACTGTAGAGGGAGTGATGTCTCAGAGATGGTTCTAGAACCATAGTGCTTATCTCTGGCCCACATGCCATGACAAAGCTTCCAATCGACTGCAAGTCCTATAAATTCTGTGACCTTTTCCATCTTGCTCTTTGTTGCATCCCTAACACCTAATACATTCCCTGGTGATAGCTGATACTTGATAAATGATAACAGTTGATTTTTAAACTTTATTTATTTGTGTGTGTGCAACACACACATACACACACAAACATTTTAGGGGTCAGTTCTTTCTTCCCACTGTTACGTGAATTCTGGGAATCAAAGTTATTCAGGTCATCAGACTTGCAGAGCAAGCACCTTTACCCATTGGGGCATCTCATCAGACTAATCATAATATTTACTGAGCATATAGCATGCATGCTTATGAGAACTAAGGCCTTCATACACATAAGCTCTTTTAACCCTTAATCAACTCTATGTGTTAGGCATTATCACTTCCATTATAAAATATAGAACCTAGATTAGACCTACCTCTGCCAGTACTGACCCCCTCTGCCAAATAACACTAATAGCTATATTGATACTTAATACCATTGATATGTGGTGATACACAGTACACTTATGTACTGTGTTTCTTACAGCATTCCATGTGGATCAGAAGCAAAGAACTTGGGATTGGACTCTCCTAAAATTTGGAGCTTCCAAGCATTAGGTTGTGCTGCCTTTGGGCAATTATGTGGCTGGGCTTCCTGATCTGCGATGATGCCTGTGCTCACTTCCCTGATTTCTGGCTTACCTGTGTGTGACTCAGGAGATTAAGCACTCAGATAGTGCATTCTGTCCAGGTAGCAGCCCATCTTCAAAGAAAATGTCCGTGCCCTCCCTTGCTCTCTCAATGGCTCTTGCCTTGGCAGTCAAAGGCCTTTGGTAGTCCGGGCAGCTTGTCTGAACCTGCAGTTTGCTCTATGTCCTGGTCCCTGGCTATGCACAATGCCTGTTAGTTTTCTGAGTTAAAACAAGGATGCTAGAAGGCAATCTGTCATTTTCAGCAAAGCCAACATCATCTTGAAGGGTGGATATTTCACAAGCCTCCTGGTAATGTTCTCGGAAGGTTCTGATAAGAAAGAAAAATCCCTTTTGGCTCTGAAATGTTCTCTTCTGCAAATATCTGTTCTTAGGGGAAAATAAGCACACTCAGCTTGGGACAACTTTGCCCTGTGAATTTCCTGTCTTGGGAGCATCGTGATCTTTAAATGCATGTGTGTGTTTGTATGTGTTTTATGCCAGTTACCCAGGTGATTTTAGCCTCTCCAGAACATTCACCTTCTGATTCAGATTTAAAAGAGATGATACTATTTAAAGGCTGTTTCATACATGAAAGAGGTGTTTGACACTTGGAGGACATGCTTCTGAGAAAAAAAGGATGATTTTGACCTATACAGGAAAATTCAAGATTAAAGTAGTATATTACTGCCCAAGGGCCCTGACAACAGACAACTTTTCCAGAGAATTAAAAACTCAGAGATGTCATTCTTACTGAATTCTGGATAATTCCCTCTGTTTTCCCACTAGGTAAACACTATCAAACATCATGCTTACAACTGCAGTTTGATTTCATGAATTCTCCATAGGAGAAGCTGCCAGCCAGAAATGAATGGTCCATGCTTTCCTGGACCACCCTCTGTAGAACACCAGATGCCTAGACATGGGCAAGACCATGCAGAAAAAGTCCCATTTAACCTCCAAAATTCTCTTCCTCTCTCTCCATCTGCTCTAGCAACAGGTCTTTTTTAATTTTTTTATTTTTTATTTATTTATTCAATTGTGCGTGTGTGCGTTTGTGTGTGTGTGTGTGTGTGTGTGTGTGTATGTGTGTGTGTGTGTGTGTGTAGAACTACCAGCAAATTCAGGAACCACCATGGACTGCCTCCACTTCCTCCTTGTTTACTCTGCCCCGGGATTCACAGGCTCCGCCCTACCAGGACCAGAAACGCAGGCCACCTCTGCTTCTTCCCGGTGTCTATACGTAAGATCTAGGATTTGAACTCAGGACCTTCCGCCTGTAAGGCAGAGGCTTAACCCCTGAGCCACATCTCCATCCCCTTAGCAACAGGTCTTAACAGTTCTATCCTCTACACATTATCTGCCTCTCTCTCCATCTTCACAACATCCCCGGTCCAAATCCAAGGGAGCCACTAGACCACTTTTTTATCTTTGCCTATATATGGAATTGGCATTAAACTGTCTTCATTGACTAGAGCTCAGTTTTTGAGGTTTGCCAAAACTGAAACAACATTTATACTGCTATTTTTCATTATCTGGTGACATCTGTGTATGGAAATATACCACATTCTGCCTACATGGTCACACAATGAAGGAGATGCAGGGTGCTCCCATTTTCTGGCTATTATAGATAACATTGCCACAAATACCTAAATATAAGTATTTGCTTAGACATAATTTTCCATATCTGTTGAATATAGATGCCTTAGAGTGAGATTGCTCAGTCATGTGGAACTGAATGTTTAACATTTTGAGGACTTGCAAACTGCCTTCCCAGAGTGGTTCGTTCCACCATCTTATATTCTCAGCAAGCCATGTACTGTGGTCCCAAATTCTCTACATTCTCATTGACACTTGTTAGTGTCTGTCATCTTGATTATAACCATACTCATGGGTGTGAAGTGCTGTCTTATGATTTAGATTTGCATTTTCCTAATGGTTAATGATGTAAGCCATTCTGACATGTATTTATTGGTCATTTGCATATCTTCTTCTAAGAAATATCTAAACTGTCCATATTCTTTTCTCTGTTTTGAATTGGGCATCTTAAAAATTGAATTCTTTTCTTTATTCTGGATATTCAACTTGGACCAGATATCTTCTCTCATTCTATATTTTCCAACTCACATTCTTGAGTTATCATTAATAACATAAAAGTAGTTAACTTAATAAAGTCTAATTTTGGTCAAGAAATAATCATCACAATCTAGTGTTTTTAGTGCAGATTTTAAGAGATCATTATTTAACTGGAAGCCACAAAGACATACTCTTATAGTTTCTTCCAAGAATTTTCCAGTGTTAAATATGGTCCGTTTTGTGTTTGATACACATTCATTCTTTGAAGGTAGATATTTAATTCTAGTACTATTTGTTGAAATGACTCTTTTTTTGCCCCCACTGAATTGTTTGGGCACTTTTGTTGAAAACCAATGAAAATAAACTTAAGGGTTTGCTTCTGGACTCTAAATTCTAATCATAAATCTCCTGGCTACCCTATCTTAATGACAGACTGCCTTCATTACTGCGGCTCTGTAGTTATTCCGAAGTGAGTCTTCCAACTCTGTTCTGTTATTCTTGAAATGCTACAGTACCTGATATTCATTTGATTGATAGATGGATACATTAACACACACACACACACATACACACATACACACATATCTCACTCTGTCTTGTTATTGTGAGAATAATGGATCTGGTTAGATAGCTCAGTGGGTGAGGCACCTGCTTGCAAACCAGGAGATCTGAATTCTATCCCCAGAAGTCCACATGATAAAAGGAGAGAACTGACTTCCTAAAGTTGTCCTCTGATTTCCGCTCATGGCATGCATGTATGCCTTCTCTCTCTATTTCTTGCTAAAAAATAAATAAAATATTTAAATGTGATTAAAGCACAAATATTTATGTTAATGTTCAAAATACATGTTAATAATATGTTTTATGATACTATATCCTGGCATTATTTTTATCTTTCATCATTCCATTTATTCCTAGAATATTGTGCGTGTTCCTGCACTAAAAATACATTCTTGCAGACCCATATCTGTTCCACAGACGTAATCATGTCACCTCTCTCCTGAGCCCTACCTCCACTCTTCCAGTAGCAGTGGATAAAAATCACACTCTTGCCGGGGCCCTGACTGTTCACTAACCCCAACCACTTCCACCCTCCCACACTCTCCACTGAGATCTTGCCATAGTCTTCAGCTGTAATTCCTCTCTCATTCTTGCATCTTCCTCCTCCTGGCCTCCGAAGGGTGGAGAGACATATGGGCCTTGGTCTCAGACTTTCCAATCATGCTGTGACCTTTCAAGACATCAACAAACACCATAATGGAATATGAAACTGTCTGAGATTTCCACCAGTGATGAGTGGCAGCTAGTGCTTTCACAGCTGTGGTGTGTTGCCTATAAACATAGGTTATATTTCAATTAGAGAAGTTTGTGTTTGGGATTTTATTTTTCATTTTTGTTTTGCCACCAAGTTAACTCTGAGTTCTGTATTGGCTCCAGAAAATTCAGAAAAGAAATGAGAATCTTCTGTGTATGTGTACGTGTGTGTGTGTGTGTGTGTGTGTGTGTGTGTGTGTGTGTGTGTGTGTACATGCACATGCACATATGTGTGCCTGTAGAGGCCCAAGAGTGACATTGGGAATCATCCCAGATTGTTCTTCCCTCTTACTGATTTGCTCTACAGTTCCCTAGGCTCCAGAGCCAGAATTACAAGCCACTACCATTTCTGGCCAGCATTTCTTACTTGGGATCTGGGGATCCGAACTCAAGCCCTTTTGATTTTGAGACAAAGCCTTTAAACTCCCCAGTCCACAATCTATCCTTCTCATGCCTCTCAAGCAATTTGACTGGTCGCATTGCGGTATGTGACAGAATAAGGGACATTAACTTACTCAGCAGCCATTGTCCTGCTAGGTTTCTCCATTGCCACACCATGGACTTAAGTCTCAGAAACCTCCAAGAAAACTATATTGGAAAGTAACTCTGCCTGAATATCATTGGCTACAAATTCAGATAAGATGTTAAGCCAGAGAAAGCAAGAGCCAGATATCGCCAGGAGTCTATCTAGAACTCTTTCAGGGATCAGACATCATGGGTGTGTGCTATGTAAGCGAGAAAAGACACACTTGCCTTAGGTTTGAAAGTACGCTAAAGACGAAGACTTGGAGCACTGCAGACAATGGAAGCTGTCACTTGAATAAATCTAATATTAATGCATGGTTCAATTAAAACCCTAGGATGTAAAACTTAGCAAGTTTGTCCACTGCAAATAAAAATAAATTCTCTCAAATGGGAAATGATACTCCCCAAAATAAACACGTCCAGGGACAACAAAGTCTTAAAATGTATCGGAAACCCCAGTCTCTCTCTTTTCCACCCTTCAGCCTTACCTCCTTCCAAACCAGGAAGTATCTGTGGGGGACCAGGTTCCAGGACACCCGGAGTACAGACATGCACATGTTCAGGTCTCTTTCATAAAATGGTTCAGTGTTTGCATAAATCTCCACAAATCCTCCTGCTTAAAATCACTTAAATTACTTTTTTTATTTTATTGAATTGTGTGTGTATGCGCGTGTGTGTATGTACGTGTAGAACCACAGACGAATTTGGGAACCACCATGGACCCCTTCCACCTCCTCTTTGTTTACTCTGCCCCGGCATTCATAGGCTCCGCCCTACCAGGACCAGAAACACAGGCTGCCCCCCTTCCACCCAGCGTCTACACATGGGTCTAGGATCCTAACTCAGGACCTTCTGCCTGCAAAGCAGAGGCTTAACTCCTGAGCCACCTCTCCAGCTCCAAAATCATTTGAATTACTTGATACTTATTACAATGTGAAAAATAAATAAATAGGTAGTAATTTTTTTAGGAAATAATGCCCAGAGGGAAGGGCTGTACATGTTCAGTACAGGTATACTCTTTTTGGCCTAATTATTTTAAAATCAATGTTGACTTGCTGGCTAAAATCAGAGACATGGAACCCATAGATGGTAGGCAATATCTCTTTCTCTCTCTCTCTCTCTTTTTCTCTCTCTCTCTCTCTCTCTCTCTCATGCACATGCATACGCATATACATGCACACATATTGCCCCAACCACCAAAATACTAGAAATAGAAAAATGCAAAGATTAGAATTATTTCCAAAAGCGAAATTATAAAATCTGTACTTTAAACTCTTTATGACCCAAATTCCATACTTAATATGCAACATGGCTTCAATATATTGAATATAATATGACATGGGACTTCTTAAAGCAAAAATGCCTACAGCCCGTGAAATGCTTTAAAAACTTTGGAGCTAGGAGGGAAATAAAATGACTGAGGAAAGATATAAAAATCAGGGTCAGCAGCTGACTCTCCAAACCCATGCTGGCAGTGAGGAAGTGTCAGAGTCCGTGCCTGTGGAAGGGACACTTGCTACTTAGCTCTAGGTCACGCTCATATCACGGGCAAAGGATTCTAGCATGGCCAGACAGCCCAATCTCTGAGAAGTATAAGAACAGATTCTTATGCAAATTTTCCAATTTATAAATGCTCACAAGGGAGTCAACCGATTTCAGTAGTCATTAGAACACAAGCCCAGACCACACCGGGGGTTTGGAAACTTGGGTGCAGAGCAAGAATTTATGTCACCAGTAGAAAATGTAAGGAATTTACCTCTGGGTAGCTAGGGACACACGAGTTCTCCAACATGGGTTGGGAGAGTGAGCAGGAAAGCATACTATAAATGGCTTAAATCTTTATTTATAGGTCCAGAATTAGATTCCCTGTGAATATTATAAAATTATTTGAAGAATAATTAGTTCGATAATGAGTCTGCAGGTGAGAAGCAGCTGTTTGCCCCTGGGCTCAGGGTCACTGTCTCTGTCATGTGAGGAGTCAGCAATAATTAGAAGAACCAACGTGCCAAACTAAATTAAATTTTTTCAAACCGTTACTCACTGTGTGATATAATTTTGTTTCATGTTCCCAAGATGAGGAAACTCGAATTAAGTCTCTATTCATTACAAAAATAGGCTAACTAATTTAGGGCCATGAACTATCTGTTTGTCGATGGTATTGAATGGTTTCTATCTACTGTTAGCAGATCATTCTGCATTAAAATAAATGGTGGTTGATTATATGCCAATGGTTTATTTAACAGCACTCAATCCTACTGAGCTCAGAAAGTGTAATGGGTCTCAGTGGGCCCTCCTGCCTGCGATTTTTCTGAAAATAAAATATTGATGTAATTGGATTTCCCACCCACATTGATCCTTGAATGCACAGATGGGATCCGTTTAAGCAAAAACTGAGAAAGGAAGAAACTGTGATCATCATTGAATAAAGCTATTCATTTCAGGGCATTTCGGGTATGTTCAATTAAGCTGCCCTGAAACCCACAGAAATCTTTGAATGGTGTTTCCAAGGTCCTGGGGTTGTTGTTGAATGCTAGGCAGAGTCGGAGAAGAAAACAGAATCTACAAATGAACACTGAAAAGCAAAGAGAGGTGACTTTCAAAAGGTTTCATGGACTATAGCCCTGTGATACCAGACCAACAGGTTGGATCTGTCAGTTTAATGAGAGAAAAATGCCACGAAACTAGTTTCCCGACCTCTTTTAGGAGAAAAACAAAGCAATGTATTAATTGAATCCTCTACTTTTCAACCTGACATGTTACTATTCTCTAGACATAGCTTTGATCACACCCTGCGAGCCAGAGATGGCGTGAGGGAGACCGCAGGGTTGAGCTTTTAATAGGACGGGCTTACTCTACTGAGAGTTCTTTTGGTCTTTACTTTTCGTTTTTCTCTGTTTTTCTTTAGTCATCAACCTCTGCACTAATCCTGTTAATAGAAGGCTCTTGCCTGATTTTTTTTAAAATGCCTCCTCTGTTTCAACCCAACTTGAGCAACTGAAATGCTCTCTTTCAACAGCATTCAAAAGGCAGTATTAGCAACAGTCATTTTTAAAAAAGGTTGAAATCCCTACTGATTTTTCCCATCATTCCTAGAACAAAATAAACAACTCCCTGGGGTATTTAAGTTCTCAGCATCTGGATAATGACATAATTTTTTTTCTCTCTTGAACACAGACCACATCCTTACAAGAAGGGGATTGGTCAGATGGTGCCACCCAAAGGGTTTTTCAGAATCTACTTCTCTCTCTCTCTCTCTCTCTTTCTTCTTTTCTTCATAAACAAACAAAAATGTCTCTTTCCTCAGTGCTCCCTGCATTAGCAAATCTTCCTGGTTGAGTTGTATCCATAACTGATATGATTGATGGCTTATAGGTTACATCACAGTGGGAAGGAGTCATGCTAGAACACACCTGCAATACCAACAGCACTTGGGAGGTGGCTATGGAAGGATCAGCCTACTCTTGGCTAAGTAATAAGGTCAAGGCCAACCTGGGCTACATGAGACCTGGCCTTTTAAAAAAGGGAGAGGAAGAAAGCTAAATTATATCATATTTTAACTACACCAGCGATCCAAATAGTTTGAAGATCTTGACTGTGAATCTTCTTATAAAGTGAAAAATGACTTGTTTTTTTTCTGTGTGCTTGTATCATAACCAAAACATGTATCATCATCGCCTCACAATAGATGAAATGCAACCAAGAAAGTAATGTCCTCAGTAAAAGAATCTGAATTTTAGTCTGAATCTTTTCTGAATCTTCCAGGTAATTTTGAAAAACCATCTGCACAAAGAAAAATTCAAAATCATTTCTAATTTTCAAAGTTTTCAGGGAATTCATTTATACTTTCTAGGTATCAGAGTGTTTTATTCATTATTAGAGATTCTTGGTGATATATATCATTGTTTTTCATAATAATTACACTCATGATGTGAAAGAGAATAACATTAAAATGACCACCTGCTCCTTCAAACACCCCTGGGAATGATACTCTTGGCTTAATCACAGCAGTTAGTGTCCTGCTCCTGGGTCCCCAAACATTCCCTTAAAATGTCTTATCAAAAACCAAGTCAGCAGGCGATTTCCTGTGAAAGTACACTGAGAGATTTTGAATATGCCCAGATGCAAATTTCTGCCATGTTACTCAGTTGGTATACAAAGGAGTCCCTCGTGGATCTTGAGGGCAAATTAAAGGAAGTCTAGCTTCATGTTTTCAACATTTTAGTAGTTCATTTCTTTTTCTCTAGGGAATCCTTTGCCCATTTTCTACAGTAAAGAGGTAGTTGGTAAATAGTTCAGATTTTTATTTTTCCCTCTTAATTCATGGAGCAATAGGAGTAAGGTAGGGTAGGCATTCAAATGGCTGCCAGGGTAGGTGAGGGATTTTACACAAATTAATACACCAAGAGTCTAATATTAGTATTAATGGTCAAGCCAAATTTATTCCTCCAATTGTATTCTTGAAAAAACATTGTTCCAACACCTTGTAAAAGTCTGAATCCAGGCTGTGTCAGGGCATTTTTTTTTTGAAGCCACTTAAGGGGAAAACAATGACTAGTAAATGAGATCTAAAATTAGCCCCATAAAGCAGACCTCACGGAGGAGTGGTACGGACTCTCACCACCTTGCTCGCTCAGCCTTGCATCTCTAACCCTTATACAACATACTGGAATGCATTCTGACTTATCTTTGCCCCTTTTCTCCATAACCCAAAGAAGAGCTTAAGCTTCAGTCCCCAAGCCTAGAAACTGCAAAAGTGGGTCACATGCTAGAATCCAAAAGTAAGCTGGAGATAAAATGAATTACATGATGGGCTACAAGTGATTACAGAATTGAAGGACCTGGAAAGACATCCCAAAAAACCACTGATGCTCTGGTTTGCAGCAGTTAAAAAAAAAAAAAGCTCAATAGGAGGGCCTGCAACTCTTATTTCATTCGAGTTCTCAGTGCAGTGGACTCCAACCATGAGGGCAACATTCATGCTACAACATTCACATCCATCTATTGTGTGGCATCTTGTATTCTTCTCCACCACAACAGAGTTTTGACATTTGAAAAGTGCTGGACGGTTTATAAGGTTGTCTATATGTGCATTAGGGAGCCGGGACAATCCATCATGTATGGAGGAAGAAATTTCTGAATCACTGTGGCTTGCATCCTACTAAGTAGCAATACTTACTAGAATTTACTAGTCTAGATTCCCTCCAGAGAGGATTTCTAAGCACTGGCTTAACAACATGACTTCTTAAATCTCTTAGAATGATGGGATTCTCTCTGCTTCTTCATTACAGTGTCCCAAAACATGTCCCGTCCATTGTCTAGCACTACCTGGAGTGAATTGATATTGTCTGAATTCCTTAGACTATCCCCAAAGCCTTCACACACCCAGTTACTCTTTGCTTGGGATGACTCAGAGTCTAACTTGGTAGAGCCCCAAGGCTTCCTTCACAAACAGTTCTATTCAACAACTGAACAAGCAGTGTCCCCACCCAAGACCAAGGCGTCAGACACTTTATTCAGAAGATGACAGGCTACATTACTGTGGCTCAATTTATCCAGCCCTTAACCGCTCCTCACCCCACCTTGGGTCCCCACTGTATCTGTTCTTCCTGCTTCTACCTGCTATTCCTTTCTATTTTAGTGCTTGGTTAAACATCAGAGTTCTCTCAACTCATTCATTAATTACACACACACACACACACACACACACACACACACATACACACCAGGATTCTCTGTTGAAATTGACAGCAAATATTACTTGATATTGTTTCAAAATCTCAACTACATCCCCTCACCCCCAAAGTTTGGAGGTTCATGCCAGATGGCTAACAGAAAGTTGTTGCATAATCGAGAATCTGCTTCTGTCCATGAAAACACTGTGTTACTAGTGGCCTGAAGATGCTCAACAGTGGGGGAATCCAAAGCATCCACTTCTCAGGCTTTTGAAGTCAGGCTCAATGTTGTGGGGCTTGAAGAAGTGACAGACAGAATTTATCACAGCTTAATTCACAAACTTCTCTCCCAAATTATGGACTTCAAATAGCTAGACACATTTCCACTGACCTGATTCTCTGAAGCCTTTAAATGCTCTGGTCTCCAATGACGAAATCTCTAAACCGTGAGCAGGAACACTGCAGAGCAAGTCTCTCCTCCGCCTGCATTGTTCTCTAACCCTGCCATGACCATATGTTCTCCAACATTGACACGTCTCGGAATTTTTCACACATTTGCTTTGTATTGTCTTCCTTCAGAACTGTACTGTGACCTATGTGGATAAAGCACCTATCTAACTTCCAGCTACTTAGCAAAACTCCTGGCAAAGGCATCTACAAACTATTTCTTGTTATAAATGAATAAACAAGCACATGAGTGAATGGACCAGTTGGCTATAAATGAGCTAACCTACCACTACTGGCTCCATTATATAGACCAAACACTTTATTAAGCAGTTTTTCTACATTAGCACAATGACTTTTTTCTCGTTTTTTATTTTTTTTAATTTTTGCAAGCATATTGAGCATTTATTCTAGATTCCCTCCCTCCCCTTTACTCCCATTCTCCCCCCCTCTTCCACCCGTATGTTTCTATGAACTTTAGGGTTCATTCTGGCTTGTCTACTCCTGGGTGTGTTCCTTCCATAGTGTAACAAGTTAGCTCTCTTCAGGCCACCCCACTGGTACGTGCATTTCCCTTCACTCATGATTGCAGCAAAGCCTAATGGGGAATGAACTACTTAACCCAGGAAATGAAGCAAAAACAAAACAAAACAAAAATCCCTTTGTTCTTTAAGTGTTGGTCATCACTAAGTCTTTTACCAGTTCCAGTGAATATTTCACATCACTTTCATTTTGCAGACTGGAAAACCAAGACTATATATAAGACCACTGAAGGACTCATCAAAATCACCAGCGAGAATACATCACAACACATGGTTATAAGCCAGGCCTGTCCGACTCTAAAGCTCTCTCCTAGAAAACACTCCTAGAAACAGTGAGGGACTCCCAGAATAACTTCCCATCAGACTGATGTTTTCAGAGCATATTTGAATAAGATTGGAATAGCTTATTGTAGCATTTAATAATTAATTGCTTTAGGTATATGAAGAATTACTTCTTAATGGAAAATTTCAGGATGATGTTATAGTGCTCATATTCTCAGAAAGCACTCTCAGGTGACACAGACTGCGACATTAATAGGAGAAAGTGTATGTCTATTTTTCCCCTTGCAGATAGTTCTTGAAAGCTCAAAGTATTTAAAAATCTTCATTGAGGCAAATTCTATTACATGAAAAGTAGCTGTTGGTGGTTTCTAAGAACTTAATAAATCTCTCCAGGAAAATGCTGCTTTAAAAGGGACTCAAGATCACTGTAGGTTTTCTCGTATTCATGTTACCAGTAAGGGTGCTTTTTGGAAGCCGGCGTGGGAAGCCACAGAAAACCAGGATGTTCCTTTTGTTCTGGTTGGTAAGTGATACTGTGTTGCCAGCTTCTCTTTTAATCTGAGCCACTCACTGGTTTTATGCAGCCAAGGGACACTTGCTGAGAGGTCTGCAGAGAGCAGATTTCTCCAAGACACTATGGAGGAATGGTCTTGTCGTGGGCGACCTCAACAAGAAGGAAAGGCGACCACCGGACATGTGGCCTGGCAAACATGCCCCACATACTCTTCTGCCTTTTGTTGTTTCAGCTATGCCACCCACCACATTCAGGACAGGAGGTGCAAAAATGCACAGAACAAACTTTCGATTTTCACCATTTTCCTGGGCAGGTACAGTGACATTAAGAACACGTGCATCACCCCTCTCTACCTTCAGAACTGCTTCATGTTCCCTAACTGAAGCTTCAGCCTCACTAACCACCCATCAGTCCATCTTGCTTCGTCCTCACTGGTCACCCATCAGTCCATCCTGCTTCCCCGTGGTCTGTAACAAGTCCTGCTTTACTCTCTAGCTGGATGAATTTGGCTACTTTAGTGCCTTATATTAGTGAAACCATATCATACCTTCTGACATTCCACATTCTTCTGGAATGCTCGTCCACATTCTTTCCATTCGTCTCAAAGGGAGGCATGTGCTCTGGTGTCCACAGTGTACTTGAGTACTGGGATGGCTTGAAGGTGGTTCTTTTCTAAAAGAGTGTGTGTGTATGTATGTGTGTGTGTGTGTGTGTGTGTGTGTGTGTGTGTTATATGTGTTATGTGCTATGTGCATATGTGATGTGTATATGGGTGTGTGTGTATGCTGTGTGGTGTGCATATGATGTGTGTATGTGTATGCTGTATAGTGTGCATGTGATATGTGTATGTCATGTGTGTTGGCATATATGTGTACATGATGTTTTTATGTGATGTGTGAGGGGGTAAATATGGTGTGCTTGGGGGTGGTATGGTGTGTGTGTGCATGTGGTGTGTGGTATGGTATATGTGGGGATGGCGTGGGGGTAGTGTGGTGTGTGTATAGTATGTGTGTAGTCTGATATGTATGTGTATGGGTGGCGTGTGTCATGTATGTAAATGGTGTATGAGTGGGTAAGGTACATGCATGTGTGTGTGTAGTATATGTATATGTGGTGTGTGTGACTATGGTGTGGGGGTAGGTATGGTGTGTGTATGTGGTATAGTATATATGATGTGGTATATAGTGTGTATATGTGGAGGGATGTGCATATGTGCCATGGCTTTTGTGTGAAGATCCGAGGTCACCTTACCTTCCACTTTCAGATAGGGTCTCTTGAGGTGTGCTGTTGAGTAGCCAGACAAACTGGCCTGTGAGCTTCTGTGGATTCCCCTGTCTCTGCCTACATTGCACCATAGAAGCACTGGGAATACAGAAAGACATTACTGCATCTGGCTGTTCATGGGCTCCTTGGATTCAAACTCAGCCCCTTCCATCGCTCAGCAAGCAGCCTCCTCCCCCCGTCATAGCCCCAAGTTACTGGTAGAGGCCAGGTTTCTATGCTGGGTAACAGTGCACTAGTGGGTCTGCAACATTTTATCGAAATATCCAAATTATGGCATTTGGGTTTTCCACAAAGCCTGGGGTGATACAAAAGTCCCAATGCTCAGGACAGAAGGTAAGAGTTGCCATGGATCTCAGAAAACTGCCCAGAACCTCAGGAACTGCAGCCACAGATGCTGACAGAGAAAGGGACACAGGGAAATGTTTGTGCTCCCTCGGCTTTTGGCAAACTTCTGTAATTTTGTGATTTTTATCTCAGTAGCCTTGTCTGGTTTCCTTGTGACGGTTAGCAGCAGAAAGAAGAGGGGGGAGAAATTCCCTAGATATGGCGGTGGAAGAGAGATGTGGAGGGGAAACCTGGGTACTCCCTTGCCTCTCTGCAGCCTCACTGGGGAAACCTCCACCCCCAAAGGGCATACCCTTAGGCCACTGAAGACAAAGAAGCTGCCTCACTGCATGTACCCAGGACTGCAGACCTTGGGACACGTAGTGTGTGGCTCCCTTGCCTCCAATCAGCACAGAACCCTGCCTGGTACTATGCTTAGCATGGCCACAGTGGGGGAGGAGTTAATATGAGATGTATATGAGATGTATATGAGAAACGAGGAAGCCATGTTTAAAATAAAACACTGTGTTTGAGTGCTTTGTTATCCACCTTGTCTTTTATTTTTGTTTTTGTTTTTCTTTAACATGGGACCTGGGTTCAGAGAACTCAGGACCTTCTGCTTGCAAGACAGAGTCTTAACTCCTGAGCCATCTCTCCAGCCATTGACTGCTTTGTTTACCTATACTCAGTCCCACTTTTCACCACTGCTTTGTTTACCTATACTCAGTCCCACTTTTCACCATGTGGCACCAGTCAGATTCAATCCTACATTCACCTCCTCAGTGTCAGCAGTGGAGGATGGATTCTGTGACTTTCTGGTACTCTAAAGAGTTCCTGGGCAGGCAGCTAGGAGAGGAGAAAGCAGGAAAATCAAGGGAAGCCACGCTGATCTATACAGCACTGGCCCACACACCTTGCTGTGCCTACTCCTGCTTCAAGGTGGGAAGACTTCGCTTACCCAAGATGAGCACTGCATGGACCAAGAAGAGAAGGGTCCATCATCATTTCCATGCATTGCTTGAATTCTCCTTCTCATTCCCCACTCCTCTCAAAGGCCCTACCTGCTACCACCTAGGGAAGCAGGCTGCCATTACTGTGCCACTGCTTGGCATACAGAAAAGTCCCACAGAGACTTGCCTGGGACTACCACAACAAAGCACCACGAATACATTAGCTGTCCCGGTTTCCCTGCATTGTTGCCCATAAAGCCACGACAACACAGCTTAAGGGAATAAGAGGTTTTATTTTCCTTTATGATAGTCCAGGTGCAGATCTGAATCCATCTTGGCAAGAGAGTCCACATCAATACCAGTGGCCAAGAGAACTGGCCAGACCACGTCCACGCCATGGGACAATCTTTACTTTCCAGACCAGCATGTCTGGCCAAGTGTATCAAATGATACAACTTCCTTAACCAGCCAGCTCCCTCCACCTTATTCACCTGCCCAGGGACTGTCCCACCCGCCATGGGTTGGGGTTCCCCATCAGACAGTTTTCTACAGGTTTGTCAGGGCTTAACTCAACTACCGATTCTTTACAAACGTGCCCAGAGCTTCGAGCTAAGGCTTGAACTGTCAAGTTGAAACCTGTATCTAACTATGATGTCAGCTTATAATAACTAAACAGTATTCCCTGGCAGTTTTGAACTCTGAAAGCACAAAGACTAGGTATCAGTGGGGCCACACTCCCTAGGAGACCCCAAAGATCATCTTCTCTGTTTCTTCCTGGATCTGGTAATATTTTCTGACAATCATTGGCATTCCTTGGTAGGCTTTGGGTCACTCCAACCATGTCTCTGTCATCACTTGGGTGGGCTCTCTCTCTCTCTCTCTCTCTCTCTCTCTCTCGCATTTTCTTCTCTTTTTTTAAGATTTTTTTTCCACTTATACAAACTTAATAGGTACCCCAGTGCCCTCCCTCCCTCCCCCCCTTCCTGGATTCCCTTGCTCCCTCCCCCATTTTCCCCTTCCTTTCCTCCCCCCTCCCTTTCTCCCAGTGCCCCCCCCCATCCCTGGAGCATCCCATAGTGTGCATGTCAAACTTCCTTCTGGGTCCTCCTCTCTGATGAGGCGAAAGGACTCAATAGCATTGCCTAGAGCTCTTTCTTGTGTTCCCCTTCAGTATGGGAACACTATTGTGAATGTTAATCCCTTGCCTCTAAGGATCCTAGTGCCTGTGATCCATACTAGATTTGGGGGTTCAATGATATGTTGGTCATTGCGCAGGTCATGCAAAGTCCTATTATGATTACTTTGGCCTTAACTTGTATGGAGTATCTTGCATATTGTTGCTCCTCCCCATCTTTAGGCTCTTATAATCTTACCGCTCCCTCTTCGCAAATTTCCCTGAACTTTAGGATAGGGAGAGATTAAGCTGCCCTGATTCCATGTGATTAATGTAGGGTCCATGCTGTTCTGAATTATGGTTTGTTGTTTTTTTTTTCCAGTTTTGCTGTTCCTGCACCACCCTTGGTTTCATCCTGATGTGTACTGGATGTCACCTCCTAGCCAGAGATAAAAGGCTGTTAAAATAGTGTCTTACTATAAGAGTAGATTCAAAGGTAGATAGAATAAGAGTAGGAGACCGCAGTGTTTTCTTCTTGTATGTCAGTCACATAAGATTAAGACCAAACAAAATATCTGCATCTTAAGTTCATCATATCACCAAGACTCTATTTCCAAATATGGCCATATCCACAGGAACCAGAAAGAGAACTCCAACATATCTCTTTAGGGGACATGATTCAGTTCATTGCATAAGCTGAAGCTCACGTTCTCCACTCTTCTGGGATCCAGGCTCTCTGCCTAGATTCTGCCTTGTGGATTCCAACAGTCTTTGCAAAGACGCTGTTTACAGCTACTTGGTCCCTTTGTCATGTTTTTGTTCTTCTTGGTGGATGTGCCTGGTCCAGCCTTGGGTGCCCTACAATTCTTCAGCATTGCTTTGACTGCCAAGACCTTGACATAAACTTGCAGTTTCGGGGAATAACTAGGGCTAGTCCTTGGGTTGAGTCCTTCCACTGCCACGGAATTGCCTTTGGTCCACTCCCAGGTAGAGTTTTTCCCACAACCAATGTCCCTAGAGAATTTCTTAGACCTGCTTCAACTCCATCCACAACTGGGCTCCACCTTCATGGTGTGGCAAAGACACTCATGGAGTCTCAGCTCACACAATTGGCACATGGTATGAAGGATGCTTCTTGAAGTTTCTCCACATAACTTGGAGAAGAAAAATGACCTAACTTTAAGCATCATCCTTAATAAAATAACTTATGCTGGCAGAGGAGTCAGTTAGGGGCAATAAATTAATCACATCAAAAATTAGATGAATTGATACAGGTTTGCATTAATAGAACGTTGTAAATGGAAAGTTGCAGCTTTTTTTTTAATTGTACCTTAAAGTAAGTCTTTGCCACATGGACAATGTGTATGGAACATGCAGTTTTTGCTTTTTAACTTCCTTTAATAAGTTGCATTAATCTTCCCTTTACCCTGCTTCCCCATGACCTCGTTTGGGCTCAGATTCACACTGAAGCAGCCAGAGCAAATGCAGCAACCCACCTCCTGCTTTCTAAACAATAGTGCCTGGTCAGCTCATAAAGCCTTGCAGATCTCTCAGGAGCACAAAAAGTTGGGTACTTTCTACAGAGTCACAATTTCCATTCCTTCAGCAGAGAAAGATGGCCAGCAATGAAATTAAACAGGCCGAAGTTGCCAATATCCATGTCATCGTATAGCTGCAAAATATCCCGTAGCTCACAATTTGCAAAAAGATTCACAGCTTGGCCATGCTCACAATCCACAAACATAAACTTAATGACCTCGTTAGAACCTTCCAAACCTTCCAACTGGCCACATACATGAACCCAAAGAAGAAAGCTAATGATTTTCCCAATACCAGTCACTATGCTTATTGATATGTGTACATACATTTCTCTCTCATCTGCCTTGTGGTCAGTCCTCCCTTGTGAAATTCTACAATGAATCACCCTCATTAAATGGAAAGGAAAACTGACCAGCACGTACTTGCTGCCTTCTAAACTCAGCCAAGTCTCCAGCCACTATCCCTGCTCCTAGGGCCACCAGGGACCAAATGGACTATTTCCTTCCTCTGCCAGGAACACATGCCAGTATTTACTAGTACTTATGCAAAACGATTTTCCAGAATCATTTTTCAAAAGCTGAATGCTCAGTTGACTTATAAAGTCTAAAATGGATTAATAGGAGAGAAATAGACAGTCCCAGATGCACAAGTTATCAATTTTATGCACAGGATGAGTAAGCCTTACATATTTCAGCTAAGCCGGAATTACAATCACCCCATTTCTCTCAGGAGAAATGGTGGCTGCTATAAAAATGAAGATGTGCTTTGTTTTACTTGCAAAACAGGAAGTAGTCTTGGCTGGATTAAAATGATTGGCATGATAGCAAAAAGACACTCTCTTATCAATGGGTGCTTGCCACCAGTTTGAAACTGTTTCTCCATGACCACAGAAGCTGAACGACATAAGGGATGCATGTGCTTATTTCTTCATTGATTTTTTTATTCAGCCAACATTCATTGAGGACTCAGCATGAGTAAGACTTAAACTAGCATGCCTGGAAGTGAAGATAAAGAAGTGAGTGTCCCTTGAAAGTGAGTCCCTTGAAAGAATCATAATAAGTTAGAAGTCAGTAAGAAGTTAGTCATAATAATAAGTTATTATCAGGGCTGGAGAGGTGGCTCAGGGGTTAAGCCTCTACCTTGCAGGCGGAAGGTCCTGAGTTCAGATCCTAGACCCCACTTATAGACACCAGACGGAAGCGGGGGCGGCCTGCGTTTCTGGTCCTGGTAGGGCGGAGCTTGTGAATACCGAGGCAGAGTGAACAAGGAGGAGGTGGAGGCATCCATGGTGGTTCCCGAATTCGTCCGTGGTTCTACACACACACATACATACACACATGCGCACACACATACATGCACAAGTGAATAAATAATAAATAATAAAAAAATTTAAAAAATAATAATGTTATTATCCTACATGTGTGGCTTTTGTGTCTATCAGCGAGGGTTATGGAGTTATAAGCAAGTGAAATCTTCTCTAGCTAGTGTGTAAATATGGAAATCTTTGAGAAGAGGAGGAGCAACTCAAAAGGCAAAGAAGGTCTCAAAAATGAGGAGTCACATGCAGTAGGTTTTTAGGGAGTAAGGAAAATGTGGAGCTGGGGACATGGCTCAGGGGTTAAGTGTTCGGCTCCCAAGCAAAAGGATTTGAGTTCAGATCCAAGATCCCACATAAAAACACCAGATAGGGGCTTCCTTGCCCCTCACGGGACTCCATATCTGTAGTCCTTGAATTCTTTTCTGTCTTCCCTCATCCTTATGGATTCCACGCCTGAAGTCTGTGAGTTCTTGGCAGCTCTCTATTCCCCTTACAGATTCATGTCTGTAAGTTCTGTTCTTTCTCTCCTTTAGTAAACTCTGCTTTAATCCTCTTTTTAAAAAAATCAGGTGGAAATGGTAGTGGCCTACACATCTAATCAAAGTCTGCCAGAGCAAAGCAATAAGAAGGAAAAGAAATCTAGGGTAATTCCTGAAGTCACCCTTGGGCCTCCACAGACACACAATGCCCTCTTCTACACACACCTATACACAATCCCACACATGTAAACAACTGTATCTATACACCAAAAAAAAAAGGAAAATATGGGTTCAGGGTTAAGGCCTTTGCCTCGCAAGCAAAAGGACCTGAGTTTTGATCCAAAATTCCATGAAAAAACATGAGGGAGAAATAGTGATGAGCTACAATTTCAGCCCTGGAAGGCAGAGCCTGGGAAATATCAAAGCCAAACAATAAGGAGGTAGAACAATCCCAGATGAATCCAGATGTCACCCTAGGATCTCCACAGGCACATATACTCAAGTGCCCTCTTGTACCCCCCATCCCACACACACACACAGGAAAGAGAAAATGCATGCAGTTTTTATGCCACCTTGGAATGATGTTTCCTGATTCTTTTCTCATATCACTCAAGATTGTAATTAGTTTATGTGCTGTCTCAGACTGATCTCCTTCCTGGGTATGGGTGGCATACCTTGCCTGACACACTCACCAAACTTGTCTCTGGAAGAGGAAACTCGGTTTCTCAAAACTAGTAGGTCCTAGGAGGCAACATATCCTTGTCCTTGCTTGGTTTCTTTCCATGCCTGCCACAAAATGTACTTTCCCTGTGGCTGAGGCCACTTGATCTTATGCTTAGAGCTAAGCTCACTCTCTGCTTTGAATGGGAGACAGTTAAACAGCTCAGACAATCAGTGCTGGTTCATCCTCACCACAAGGCTCCCTTAGCTCACATTCCTCACTCTATAACTGGACTCTGCATGTGAAGGTCCTGTGCCCAGAAAACTTCATGCCTCAATCTGGCATCTTCAGAGACTGGCATTGGACCTGTTGCTGAGGAGTCCAACTCCTGCTGGGAGTTCCTTTGCCCAACACTAGATTCTACCTCCTTTCCCTGTCCAAGGATTCTTGTCACTGCCAAACTAAGACCCTCTCTTCTGTTCCCAGGCCTAGCATCCCTCCTTACTTCTATGAGAGGCTGTAATTATGCACTTGAACCCGAGCTTCACAAGTAGATAGTTAAGAAGCAATACTTTTGCTTCACAAAATCCATGTGATCTAGAAGCTGATGAAGTTACTTATCAGTAAAATGGATTGAATAATAGATTAATGATGATGTATAATATGTATCTCAGGTTGTAGAAATTAAATGACATTTTATAATTAGTATAGTATGTTCAATATATTAATTTAATATAGTATAGTATACTAATATATTAGTAGTATAGTATATACTACTATTATGTGCAGATAATAAAATGCTTAATAATTCACTGTTGACCTTTTAACAAAATAAAAAATTACTCCATTTCATATTCTTTTTTGCAATTGCTATTTATTTTCTCTCTTGCTCTGTGTCACTTTTTCTGAGTGTGTGTATACATATGACATGTGCATAGACTCACAAAGGTGCACGCATGACATGGCACGTATGTGGAGGTCAGAACTTTCAGGAATCATTATTCCACTTCCTCCATGCTGAAGCAGGGTCTCTCTTGTCTTTTCTTCCTGTGTGGCATACTGAAAGTGAGCTGGCCATCTCGGACTCTCCTCTCGCCACAGGAGTGCTGGAATTCCAGATGTGTGCCACCGTAGCTGGCTACTGATGCAGGTTCTGGTGATTGGACTCAGGCCATCAGATGTGGAAGTTGGATTGACTGCTGAGCTGTCTCCCCACACCTAATGTCATATTCTTGCTATTTGACCTGTTGAGTCTCAAACCTCTGTCCTCCAAGTCGTGACTGTCCCTATGTTTCAGTCTTCTTTTTCCCACTCAGTAGATTGACCCCAGCAACCCACATCCAATTCCTCCTCCCTGATCATGGCCGCACTCCCAGAATTCTATCCCTTTGGTCCATTTCAGCTCCTTCAAACTAAGTGCCCTCTGCTGCAGCTCAATGAGGTCAAGTATAAACTCTCCCTGCAGACTGACAGCCACAGCCAGGGGATCTGGCCCTTCTGATTTACTTGTGTTCATTAGGATTGCTGTGCGAACAGCACGTCTGCTTCCAGAAAGCCATTTCTCCTGGGGCCACTCAATACTTACCAGATTGCTAAGTAAGTTCTGATATATTTTTTTTTCTTTAGCTATAATTATTTGGATAAGTCCTTAGTTACCTAAATCCCGGAAATGCTTTTTCCTGCCTCAGCAAATAGTTTCTCTGGACATAATGATCACCTTGCATGTGGCAGGCAGAGAAATAAGCATTGGATACGAAGGGTACATATGATGCAGTCCTGCATCCTTCCAAAGACAGTAAGAAGACAGAATGCTCAAAAACGCAGATGTCATTGCCGCTGCTTTTATGTTAACTGGTGAGTAGTGATGACAGAAGTAACCTAAAAATAGTTGCAAACAGTGGGTGATGAAGACATTACTTAGGCTGAGTTCTCCAATGCCCTCTGTCAATTACATTTGCAGAGAAACTGTAGAGCTAGTGAATCCTCACATCCTGCATATAGATTATAAACGAGATGCATACCAGCACTCCAGCAGCCCTCTCTACGGTCCTGCTGGTGAATGGATTCATGCAGTATGCACTCTCCCATGATTGGCATCCTTCCTTTGTCATTGTATACCAGCTGCATGGTGGACCCAGGCAGATTCACAGATTCACATGAGTTTGTTCTTGCTTCTCAGTAATACTCCTTTGTTTGTGTACCTAACACCTAACTTATCCATACCCCATAGATGCACACTCTATTTTCAGTGTATGACTCAAAAATGACGTTGCTATGAACATTCTTGCACATGTCCTTCAGTTGCTTATCTAGCAATGGAACTGGAAACCAGAATGAATGTGGATGTTCTACTTTAATAGACCCTTCAGGATGACTCTCCTCCTCTGAATGTGTTTTTAAGGAGGTGCTGCTGCTATTCTAAAGGTCATTCTGCAGAGGGGACTGACCCTGTGGGCTCCAAGACACGGATTCTATAGAGCTCCTAGCTTCTGAGCTCAGCTGCTTTCTCTGTGTTTGCTCTGTGCGCTCAGAGGATCCTGTTTTCATCACCTGCTGGGACGGTACAAGATACCATCATTAACCAAGAGCTTATGTACTCTCCTAGGGGCCTGGTGGAGATTCCTCAACTCAGACAATAAAGTTTGCAGAGAGAGAGAGAGATGAATAGAAGACTCCTGATGTCGAGTGAGTACAGGCATGATCAGAATGGCGTGGTATAAAGGGGTTAATGGAAAAACTAGGTGGAGCAATCCTAAAGCAGGCCTCTAAGGATAGCTTGGAAGACACTGATGAGTGGGCACAGAGTGAGTTAATAAGAGGACACACTACAGATCGTGAGGAGAGAGGGAGCCTGGGTGAATCATGAGTCCACAAGAGCCGCTCCCCCAACAGCCACCCCATCTCTGATGTCTGTAGTGTGGTAGTGATAACAGAACAGCTATTCACAAGAGGAACAAGGTGACATTAGTCACTCATTTCCTAGCTTACTACCTGTCCTAGTGTCTGTTTAAAATGACCAGATTCTATGGTTGAATTGCCAAAACCCTTCATCATGCCAAATCGCCAAGGTATCTATGTATACTGGAACCATCCACTGAATAACAATAACATGGCTTCAGACAATGGTCCATAAGACACTCAAATAGTCATTAAGGCATGTGCTGATCCACTACTGATACCTTACCATAAGGGTAGCATTCAAACTGAGAAAGAAAACTAGCAGTGCATTTCAATGTGGGAAATAATTTCTGATATTTGACAGCACAGAAGGATAATTGTGGTTCACAATGATTTATCATGTTATTTCAAAATAACTAGAGGAGAAGATTTTGGTTAGTCCCAATGCAATGAAATGATAAATATTTTAGTATTGGTATACTCTGATAGGATC
Source organism: Typhlomys cinereus (assembly GCA_023101885.1). NCBI lineage: Eukaryota > Metazoa > Chordata > Mammalia > Rodentia > Platacanthomyidae > Typhlomys > Typhlomys cinereus. Next base: position 773,738 of record JALPQD010000111.1, on the reverse strand, counting down.
ATTGCATGTTATGTACATAGACTAAAATGTTGCAGATTTACTCTATGGGTACATGCAATTATTATGTGTCAATTAAGTTTTAAAAAGAAAAACAAGATTCATTGTAGGCATATCTATAAGCTTTTTTTTAAACAAGGGGGAAAAGTTTAAGTGGCCAACAGTCACAGATAGAATATCTGTTTGAATAATTCTCATAAAATGATTACAACTAGTTAAAATTAGATTTCTATGCAAATTTGTTTAAATTAACAGGACACTAAATTTTATAGACTTTAAAACTGTAATAAAATAAACATGCATACAGCAGACAAAAAGAGAAGAGTAGAAAAGATAACAGCTAACATTCATGATCATGGTACACTAATATTGTTCTGAATATTTGATGGAAACTAGCATATCCTCACAACAGCCTTAAGGTCAATGGTATGAGCTCCATTCTATGGCTGAGAAAATGAACCCACAAGGAGCTAAAATGTTGACAGAAGTCAGGTATTTTTAACCTCCAACTCCTTCCATCTAAAACCTCATCATATACCTGTAACTCACATAAGGGAGCAAGAACATGAAATTTTTTTTGCCTTGAGAGGATTGTTGATATTTTCTTAACTAAATCAAATGTGATAAAACATTTAAGGGACCTTGATTATTTCTCTTCCATAGAGCTAAATTCTTTCATAAGCATCTGAATCTCAAGATCGGATGCCATTGAGATTATACATCTTTATTCTGGAGATTGAAAAATGAGAATTACGCTTCCTCATTAATTAGGGAAAAAATTCCTCTGTTACAAACACAAGAAAAGAAACTCTACAAGTTTGCGTAAGTCAGTAAAACCTCTAGTGGAAAGAAGAAAGGTAATTATGACCAAAAACTCCATGTCTTCTGATACAGTGTAAATAACTGTAAGAAAATTTCATAGCATAAATTTAAGTAGAGCCTTTAGAAAGTGAAGTTTGTATTTGTCGTATTTCTGTTAATGAAATAAATCCCTAAGATAAATCAACTTATTAAGATAAAAGGTTTACCTTGGCTTATAGTTTTAGAAGTTTCAGTCCATGTCTGGTCATCTTGGCTGATGTGGACCTGTGACAGCAGCCCCACATCCATGCAGGAATGCAAGGGATAGATAGATAGAGGGACCCTGTTCACCTCGGTGCAGGGAAGTGAAAGAGAGGGACAGAAACAGAAGGCCAGTGCCAACCCTCCCCACCAGGGCACATTCCCAATAACTTCACAGGTCCTCCTGGGCCTCACATCCTGCTGGGCCTCACTTCCTGCTGAGCCCCAACTCAGTAAGGCCCTGAACTTGCCCACAGCATCAAGTTGAAGACTGAGTCTTCTACACAAAACTTTGGAAATATTTTAAATCCCAACTACAGTGTGGTTAACGGGAGCTTTGGGTCTTCCTTGTAGTCATTACTTATCAACATATAAATCAGTGAGAATGTGAGTTCCATGATGGTGGGAAGGACCACAGAAAGATTAATTGGAGCCATACATTTAAAAACCTTTGATCTTGATATCAGGCAGAGAGAATCATGTTTACCTCATGGCTGACTTAGCATATCTTCCAATCTTGCAATGTGGACAACATATGTTAGACCTGGACTACATGGTTCGATGAGCATTAAATTTATGACATATATGTCCATACATGTATACATATGAACATGTGAACATACATGAATATAAACATGCAAATATATGTAATTATAGTGATTGTGTGCTCCTGTGTGTGGGTGTGGGTGGGTGGGTGTGGGTGGGGTATGTGTGTTGACACAGGTGGAATTATCAGATTTAAAGAGCCCTCTGCCTCCAGAGACTGGCCAGACACTAAACTCCCAACATGTCTCCAGATAATAACACGAGTGACCTGGGAAGTTTTGCCACCAAGCCGTATCTCTGTTATTTTTATACCCTTTAGTCGGAGTTATTGGTTCGGAAGGAAATCAGAGTAATAGTAAATTTTGACTGACCAAGTCTAGCACAATGTTTTTCCTGCCCTTGAAATTCAACCTGCTTCTCTTCTGATACAGATCTATGTCTGTCACAGGTCAGCCTTCAAGTTGGCAACTGAAGGCTTCAGCTCTAGCCATAGTTGTGAAGAATTTGTATTGAGTTGAACAAGCCTACAAGAGATTGTCTGTTTGATGGGGAGGCCCAGCCAATGAGGGGTAGGTGGAAAAGACAGAATGAGATAGTAAAGGAAGTTGGCATCCTTTGGTATACTTGGCCAGACATGCAAATAAGGTTTGTCCCTCTATCAGCAGCTTTGAGAATATGGTTTGGCCAGTTCCCTCTGCTCCCAGGGTTGGCATGAGTTCTTCTGCCAAGCTGGGCTAAGAAACGTGACTGGATCATCATAAACCAGAATAAAACTCTTTGTTCCTCCTGAAGTTTTCTGATCATAAATTTATCAGCAACATGCAGAATAACTGCTACAATGTCTTTCTGGACCATCACTGTGGGCCCAACTCATATGCAGTGCCTGGTACATCCTAGACATTCTCTGTTAAATAAACTCTGGTCAGATGATGCTATGATGAAAAGATCAGATATAGTAAGAAAATCTATCATCAGATGACAAAGAAGGAAAATGAGTATCCTGTCTGCAGAAGCTTGTGAGCATCAGGAAGTGACAACTAAGCCAGGGGTGACGGGATACACCTGTTGCCCTAGCACTCAAAACCTGCAGGCAGGAGGATCACGGGCTCCATGTGAGAGCAGCCTGAATTCTGAAGGAAGTTCCCAGTAAAAAAGAAGGGTATTGGAGAGGTAGCTCAGTGGTAGAACACATGGGCAGTGCTCACAGAGTCTTGGCTTCAACCCACTGCATTAAAGCAAAAAGAAATGGAAGGGGAAACATAAAGGGGAATGTCAGAGTTACACACAGGTGTCACCTTGACAATTGAGGGTTTGAGCTCTGGGCACATTTGTAGAGAATTAATGGTTAAGCCCAGAGTAAACCTGCAGGAGATTGTCTAGCTGATGGGAAGGCCCAGCCCATGGTGGGTGGGACTAGGCCCTGGAATAAAATACCAAGAGCTGATTGAGAAAGTTGACATCCTTGTGTACATTTGACATGCTGGTCTGGAAAGTAAGGATATTTCCTCTCTCAGCCATTGTGTAGAGATGGTGTGGCCAGTTCTCTTGGCTCTCCTGCTAAGATGGACAAACAACTGTAACTAGGAATCATAAGAGAAAATAAACCTCTTGTTCCGTTTAGCAGTTTGATGGTGATTTATCAGGAGCCATGCAGGCTAACTGCTACAGGGAAGGAAGCAAAAGAAAAAGAAGAGAGAAATGATAACTAGAGTTCAGAAATCAGTTTACTAAATTAGACTGCACACAGCTTTACCAAAGGGCAGACGCTTTCTACACTAGGTGTCTAGCAGAAGAAAGGGTTTGTGGGAAGGGGGGCAGCATGGAGGGTAAGAAGGGCCTTGACTCTGGAGGTGCAGCCTCTGTTACTATGTTGATTTGAACAAGCTCTGGGTACTCATCAAGTCTCCTCCCTTACTTGAAGTACTTAGCGCCAAAGAGCAGAGAGCAGAGAATGCTTGGATTCCCAGAATCTTAAGCGTTGGATGAGATTATTACTTAACCTAATTCTTCCATTGAGTAGTAAGAAAACAGAGACCTTAGGAATTAAAGTGCTTCTCCCAATATCATAAGCTGCCCTGTTTGAGGGAGAATTCCTCCCCAGGGGAATTGAGAACAATATCTACACCCTCCTTATTAGGCCCAAGTAACAAACCAAATTCTAAGTCCATCAAAGGCCATTTTGAGGAACCAATGAGTTTATTGGGCTTGCTTGTGGAATACGGATGAGGGGTGACTTATGTAAGTGTGGGTGGCCCAAGGACAGCTGCAATTGGAAAGCTCACCCTATCCCTGATGAAAACTTCCCTACAGCTGTATAGATGATATTCCCTTTTTCAGGTAGCTTCTTCTAGCTTGTGTCCAAGATACAGAGTCCATGTGCAATTGGGCAGAATTGCATGCAAATGGCTGAGGTGCGGGGAGGGGGGGGCAGCAGGAATTCAGGTGAGAGGGCAGTGACCCTCTCTGCATCTTCTGTCTCAGAAAGAATGTCAACAGTCAACAGACCCCATCCTGATGACCTTTTGTAACCCAGTCACAGCTGCTCTGGCCAAGATGGTGGCTGTCTTGCTCAGTGGACTGTGTTCTACCACACTCCAAAGACCTTCACAGTGGACACTGGCTGCAGCTCAGCAATGGGAGATGGAGGAGAGGACATGTGAGGGTAGAGTCACAGACCTGAATTAGAACCCATGCCACCAACAAGCTAGACAGCAAAAGAAGAAAGGTGTACAAAGTCCAAAGCAAGCAGAATGTAAAACACTACAGGCAGACCAGGAGTATATAAATCAGAGCTATTGGGCATAGTAACTCACCTATCAACTCTTAGCCTAATAGAAAGACATTGTCTTGGGAGGAAAGGGAAACAGAAAGAAATCTTTGTTATACGTGAGTCTTAAAGCTGGTGAGAACATCAAAATAATCTCATTAAAGTGTAACACACTTCCTCAAGATAGACACAAAGAGGCCATGGCGGGCTCAAAACACAATCTGTTAAGGAATTTCACTTAATCCTATCCTCCAGGAGACTTTTTCTTTTCCCTTTCAAATTTGCCTGTAAGCTAATACTTACAGCATTTTATTTAGGGCAACAGTCCATGCCTGCAAGGAGTTATTCAAATAAATGTTCTTTCCATGACCTGAAAGGACCAGTTGGTATTAAATCAAACCTTTCCAGTTTCTCTGGTGACAACCCTCTCTGTAAACCTCACGAGGTGACCTGTCGTCTCATTCTTTAATAAGCAATAGTCCCTTTTCCACTCTGAGGTGACAAACAAGGTCACTTTTAACACCAAAGAAGCATTTACATAAACCAACAGCAGCCAGGATTTGCAATTAAAAAAACGAATAGTTAATGAGCCTACAAAATCATACGCACCCCTTTCCAGAGCAAATCTTACTGGATGATGAGTGATGGAGTTTTCTACGGTTGAATCTCTTTTTTAATTGAGTAAATAAGCTAAGGTAAGAATTAAAGCATAAATTAAAGCATGAAAAAATACAATATGTGGGAGAATGGGGGATGGAAAGTATTCCAAGATAACAGAAGGAAGATTTATTTTGTTTTTAAAGGGAATGTGTCTCTTTGTGTTTAACATTGTGCATATGTGTGTGTTTGTGTGTGTATGTACATGCACACAAAACTAGCTAACACTAGACTTGTGGGTCACCTCTGTTTTGCCTGTATCCCTTCCTTTTCACAACTCTCTATTATTTACCACTTACACTAGGGAAAATGATACACTAAAGTTAATGAGCTTACTATTGACTCATGAGTATGGCTGACTTCTATTTCTCACCCGTCCTTGCACTCCTGACTTTGGCCAAGAGAACAGGCAATAATGTGCCATTTCCAAGTGTGGGCCTTGAGCTGTCTTGCATGTCCTCTGGCACCTCTGTTACCTCCACGTGCAGGTTCTGCCAGGCTAGTTAACCTACCACATCAAGAGGAGAATGGGGACTACTCAAAGCAAAAGACATCTGACCACGTCCATCAGAGGTATGCAAGACAACAGATCCCCTCAGCTACACCCAACCAAACTCAGCTGACCCTTCGATGCTCACAGCCTCCTGAGTCAGAACAGTGAAACACTGATAACTGTATTGTGATGGTTAGTGGTCGGATTAAGAATCGTCTGGTAGAGGTTCCCTCAAAGTGTACTAGTGAGAACATTCCAAATAGGATATGCTACAGTTGAAAAACCTGCTCTGAATGTGGGTGACGCTATCTCAGGAGTTGAGGACTTGGATGAAATAAGGAGAAGGGGAGAAGTAGAACTGCATGTTTGACATTCCCCCCTCCTGCTTCCTGGTCTACCATGACTGTCCTCTACTCTGATCCACCACACCCTCCCTGCAGGGTGGACCATCTACTCTGAAACTATGTACAAAATAAATCTTCTCTCATCCGTGTCATGAATCTTGATCTTGATGATGAAAACCCAATACACATATGATATCATATAACCTGAAAGCTGCAATAATGTGATGATTACATGATAATTCTTATTACAGGCCCCTAAAGCAGAAATAGCTATCGTACTGATGTTCCCAGAGTATGACAAACAAGGTCTCACCCTAAATATTTCCAGGGAAAGGGAAAATGTTTTTCTGGCAGGGAGTACTTCTACATGTGTATAAAAGTTAATGCCAGCTGCAAATTCTGCCTCAAGGTACTATGAAGATCAAAAGACCGATAGAAAACACACAGCTGATTAGAAAGGGTTATAATCTGATGCATTGATGGAAGGAGGAAGAGAAGAAGGAAGGAAGGAAGGAGGAAGAGAAGAAGGAAGGAAGGAAGGAGGAAGAGAAGAAGGAAGGAAAGAAGAAAGGAAGGAAGGAAGGAAGGAAGGAAGGAGGAAGGAGGAGGAGGAGGGAGAGGGAGAGAGGGAGGAGGGATAGAAGGGGGAAGGGAAGGAGGGAGGGAGGGAGAAAGGAACTCATGTGATTGTGTCAGTGCATCAGTTCTAAGATCCTGGTTGCCAGTGATAGCTCTAAGATTCCCAGATAAAAGAGCATAACTCACAATCCTAGAAAAGTTCATATATTCTGGATTTCCAGGACTATACCACCCATTAGAATGAAAGGAAAAGACAGCGCGTAACTGAAGGACTGCTCTCTGCCAGGTGCCTTTGGGTGACTGGTAGAAACCATCAGCTTTACCTAGCAGTGTCACTGTGTCCCTTTAGTTAACTAACTCTTCTTTCGCAGGATACACCCACTTAGCATCCTAACAGACCAGACACATATCAGACCTTCACAATGAAATGCAACTATAATTGAATTGCTTCTGTCAAACAGGAAAAGGTTGACAGTCAAAGAACAGCTACACAGCTGGGTTATAGAGAAAGATCCATTTGGAGCACTAACACAGTTAGTGATTGAGGACTCATGTATATGGAATCCAGGGTTTGGGGGGAAAGCAGCACATACAGGCTCGACATAGAAGCAGCATGAGATGGGACCAGCAAGGACGAGGCAGCAGCATCTGGGATGTAATCATGGAAAGGTTGGTAACGGGGTGTAGATAAGTCTTTCACAGTGTACCTGTGGTGGATTTTGGGACTTGGATTTCCAAAATGCTAAGTAATGAGAAGGAACACAGAGCTTCTGGCATTAGGGTAGCATCTGGAGCACCTTAAGTCTGGGGGACACTTCTATCTACAAGTTGCTGCTTCCATAGATCACTTTTCCCATCTGAATATTGTCTGTTTCTATGCAGGCCATGTCATTAAAAGGTAGCCTAATGGTACGCCAGAAAAATCTTAAAATAGCAATAGTTTAAAAAATCTGGAAAGGGAAAAGTGACTCGGTCAATAAAGTGCTTGCTACACTTGAGGACCTGAGTTCAGATGCTTCCCTGGAACCTACAGCATGCATCTATCAGCCTCTAGTCTCCACGTACATGTACACCTGCATGTATGTGCACCTGCACACAGATGTGCATATATCCACACAAGCACATGTATAAACAATAAACAAATGACTAGAAGTGTGGCTTAGTGGTAGAGCACTTGCCTAGCATGCAAGCACCTCTGGGTTTGAGCTCCAGCACCACGATAACCCTTGTTTTGACTATAGTGTGACACATGTGGACCTTTCCTGAAACCAGGCATCTAAGCATTCATCCCAGCTTCTCACACCTCCATCTTTGCCCTCGACTTCTTATCTATATTATCTATACTAGATGGTCTCTAAGGTTTCCTCTGGCTTAAGATCTCCTATTGCCTTCCTGACCTCCATGTTCTAGAATTCTCCTATCCATAGTTCCATTCTCAAAATCAAGTTCAGCGCTTCACACACACACACACACACACACACACACACACACACACGACTATACTGCACTTCTCCTTTGAAGAGTCCCATCATGCTTAGCTACTTCATTCATCCATGCAGTAAGAACATAGAAATAGGCCAAAGGGCTTAAGTCATGGGATTCCTGCTTCCCATCTGTAACTCAGCCTTGGACAAGTTATTTTATTCCTACTTACTTGTCTCCATGAAAAAATGAAATTATAATTACGTATGCATCTCAGGGTAATATAAAAGTTGATCTGAGTTAATGCTCATAAAGCTCAAGGCCTTGGACTAGAGAGATAGCTCGGGAGTTAAAGCCTCTGTCTCTCAAGCAAAAAGACCTAAATTCAGATTCCAAGATCCAACATAAAAATGTCACCCTAGGAAGTCAGAGCTTCTGAAACCTCAGAGCAAAGGAAAAGGAGGTAGAGGAATCCAGGATGATTCCTGATGTCACCCTTGGTCCTTCACAGTGCATACATTCAAGTGCCCTCTTAGGTACAAACATACACGCCTAAGTGCCTGGAAGAAAGGACTCACTATAAAGCTGTAATTACACTTTATTTTTGTTTTGCTATTGGACAGACAGTCTACTATAAAGCACAGACTGGCCGGGAGTTCACCATGCTAGCCCCACAATCACTGTCTTCCTGATCTTTCTCCTGAAGAAATTTTAGGATGTGTGTGTGTGTGTGTGTGTGTGTGTGTGTGTGTGTGTGTGTGTGTGTACATGAGTGCATCTGTCTTTGTGTGCGTATGACACATGTATGTGACTTATGTGCACAGATGCAGGTACATGAACCTTTGTGCACACGGAAACCACAGAAGGACATCAGGTGTTCTGCTGTCATTCACTGTCTTCACTATCACTCATTTCCTTCAGAGTTTTATCACTGAATTTGAGGCTAGTCTGTTACCCACCCAACAACCCCCAGAAACCTTCCTGTCTCTGCCTCCCATCAGCATTGGGTTTACTGATATATGAAGACATGTCCAGCTTTTTATCTGTACTCAAGTCCTCGTGCCTGCACAGCAAATGTTTTTACCCTCTGAGCCATCTCCAGAATGAGAACTTTGAGGATGCATTTCTTACACGGGACAGTACCAACCCCCCACCAAAGTCATGCTGCTGCCAGGTGACATCCCACATTTGCTTCTGCAGCTCTGCAGTCATGGAGCTCAGACAAAGCTTACATTCACACAGCAGAGGGTCAAAGTATCGGGGAAGTGAATTTATGGTCATAGGCAATATGTCCTATGTTCAATCCCACCGATATTTTCTCTTATTTCCAGAGGTAACATTTTCTGACTCTTCATTTTAAATTAAAGCTCTATTTGATTTCAATATCTAAAGAGAATGAGATACAAGATAAATTTATATGTGAATAAGAGAAATATTGCCATTTGGAGAACTTGTATGAAATACCTTTCCCAAACCTTCTTCATTCCAGCTCCCCCATCTGATGGTCTTTTCAGTATAGTAGTTTGGGTAGCCAGAAACCATGACTGGCAAGAAAAAGGAAAATTCAAAATTGTTTTTATGCATTAGATTTCCAGATGTTACGCAAGCCTTTTTTTTTTTTTTTTTTTTTTTTTTGTCTAAGTGGTATTGACAATTTATGGCTGTGTTTTTGGAAAATCATTTGATAATGATCCAACTATCTAGAACTTCTTTGCTTTATGCCTGTTAAAAGAAAGGGAGGTTATTGCCCAGGAAAATTTCCAGACTGCCATAAAAGAAAACTGATGGCTGCCAAGAACCATCTGACATAAAATCTCCCCTAACAGCTCCTTACCTTTATGCATCTGTAAAGCATGTGTAAAAATGAGGAGAGACTGTCAATCATTCTTTGTTAAGGTTAATTGAAAAAGTTTAGTGCAGAAATAAAATAGTATAAGACACAAAATAAGGTGTGTGATATTCTAGAACTAAGCACAGGCATCTCCCAGAGGACTGTGGAACCAGAGGTGGGGTCTTCAGTGAACTCTCCTTTGCCACCTTGCTCCTCAGTCCCCAGATCTGCCCGAATTATTTGATGCCTGGTTGAAGTCCCACTGCCTTAAAGGAGTGTTTCTGGAGCATAAATGAGATGTGTGAACACTTTGAACAAGCAGATAGTACATGAAATCCAGGCATTGGACATACTTGGGAGACTGAGGTAGGCAGATGGTCATGTTCAAAGCCAGCATGGCTGCATGGTGAGTTACAAGTCAGTTTAGGCAATAAAAATAATACTTGCAAATAATATTTTAAATGTGATGTGAAACTAAAAGATATAACTTTTTAAATAATAAAGAAATATATTCCTACAGTTCCTAGTTACATGGGTTTTAAAGTTACTATAATGCAGATATTATAAAATCAAGGACTTGGACGAGAGTCCAGTAGTTGCTAAAGCTGTCCAAGCATTTCGATACATAAAAATCCCTGCCACAGGCTTAACTGAGTCAGAATTTCTACACACCTATTGACCCTGAATTTGTGTGTTGGACCTATGCTAGCAAAATACCCAGAAAATTCTGATGGCTGGAAAAATTGGAAAAATCCTGGGCTAGATTATGTAAAAGCACCTCTGTCACAAGAGAAGAAACCCAGTTATTCTATGATCATCTTCATTAATGTCTGGCACCAAAACTAATGAGAACCAAGTCCAAAGTTGATTTGATATGTTGTGCTACCCCGTCCATACCAATGCCTGCTAGTCAACATACACAGCATACACACTATCACTGACACCAACAACCCTTCCCTCAACCACACCAATACTGAAAAGCTGCCAATGGAAGCAAGGACAAACAGACACGCCCCTCCCCTCTGTCAGCAACTAGAATTCTAACCTAATAGCATTCTAGTGATTGAACGCATTAGCTCCATGATTTTAAAGAGTTGTGTGGAAAGTGGATGTTTAGCCTAAATAACAGTGCTATTAAGTATCCCTTCCCTCTTTCCTCCCTTGTGTACTGTTTCCTTTCTTCCTTTACCATTTATCTGTCATGTGCCAACTATGTGCCAGATCTGTGCCAGTCTTTAGAAGTGTGATCCTGACCTAGTGCAACTGAGAGTCTGATAGGCCAGATTTGAGCGACAAACCCCCATTGATGGCGCCATGTATCTAGAAGGGTATTCAGTAGCAGAGCTTCTAACAAGGGGAATCGGACAAAGATGAAAAACTGGCCACCATACTGAGTTAGCTGACAAGATAACCCAGAGTAGTGTCTTAGGATATTTTTTTTTCTACCAGCATAACATAATGCTGTCTTGGATTTCATTCCTCATCTAATCTAAGAAGATTGTGTGAAGTCATATAAAGCATTCTACCCTGGAGAAAGCTCAGATAGTTAACAGCTCATTGATCTCAGGAAGTTCCTGAAACTAACAAGGTGGGGGAGGGACTCTCCCCAAGGTAAAGATATCAGTAGAGCACACTAGGGATAGGTAACTCCCTGGCCAGTCCATCAAACTGAAGGAGACTGCTAGGAGCATGTTGTGCAGCAGAGAGCTTCAGGGTCGCAGCTCCCATGAGTCTGGCCCATGCTGGGGCAGGCTTTCTGGTGATGTAGTTGTGAGTCATCCCTGTTCCTGTAAGTGATCTTGCACCCACAGCCTGGCAAAGCTGATCTTTAGTATAATCCCATTTTGGTCTACCATCAAACCCCTACATGAAATTAATAGATACTCATGTGGCATCTACCTAGGAAAAGTGTCACACAACAAGTCAAAAGTAAAGAAATCTGTCCAATAGTTCCAGGCTCTTAGTTAATCTAGATCTGATCAGGCTTAATGTTCCCGCTCTCAAAGATGAAGATAGTACAAAGAGAGCACCCTGTCATGGTTTTAATGTGAGATTCCTCCACAAGGCCCATGAGTTTGAATTTTTAGCTGATGTTAATGTTTGGAAAGGCCGTAGTGCCTTCAGGGAGCAGAGCCTTGCTGGAGAAAGGAACATCATACCTGATAGGCCTTTAGGTTTGACAGGCCAATGCTATTTCTACAGTTGTCTCTTGCTCTCTGTCTCCATGATAACAGCTATGAGTGGAAACACCTCCAGTCGTGCCTTCTGCTATGAGATTCCCACCATTAGGGACTATCTCTTCTCTGGAACTGTAAGCCACATAATCTGCCTTTCTCCCTTAAGTTGCGACTGAGTGTTGCAGCAAAAATAAAAGTAACTGCCACACAACGTAAGCACACTCTTTCAGAATACAAGCCCCCCCATCTCCTGCCCCCTCATGCCACAAAGTCAAACAGCATCACGTCTAAGACCAAAGCAAGACAGACCTTGCTCATGCTCCCTCCCCATCCACTCAAAGGGGCCTCCACATCTACTTTCCCAGATATGTTCCTGGGGCTGATAGAGCACAGCTGGATGCACAAAGTACTCAGACTCATCCTGGGCAAGTCTTGGGCTTACAACTCAGGAGACATCAGGTTTCTCCTGGTAGGTGCTGCTCTCAGCCTCTGCCGAAAAGATGAGCATGGCCAAAGGAGAGAGAAAGACCCAGTGTGACCTCTGAAACAACTTGCCTCTTCCAGAATGATATCCTGGCTGTCACAAGATTAATCGTATTTTTCCTGGAACAAAGCTGGAAATCACTCAAAGGGCAATAAATGCTGAGATCTGTCTATGCTCTGCCAAAATTGCAGACAAAAAGCCAATAAGGCAATTTTTACCTTGCGTGCTTAAATGGATTTTTTTTCTTTTTTACAAAAATAGATTCAGGCTAAAGGGAATAGACTAGATCTGCTCAGGAGCTCAGAAGAGCCTGCTTATCTCAATTTGAAGAATAAGTTCCCTTGGGTTGACCATACTTTCAAACCACATGTTGGCATTTGCCACCCAAGAGATTCCCTAGCCTACATCTCCTTGTTAAATCCCACGAAGAAATAATGGTTTGCCAAGTGCATAGAAAACACAGTCTCCTAAGGTCACCTCTTCTTACAGCAAAGAAGCCAAGAATTCAGGGATTGCAACAAGGGGGACTTCAGCCACAATGACCTTTAACTTACCCAAATGTTTCAAGAGTCAATATTACAAAACCTCATCCTGAAATGAAGCCCAAGACCTACAGGGTTCTCTTGGGTTAAACAGATGTTGGTCATAACTTGTGCTACGTGCAGCAATATATGAGTTATAAAGAATTTTCATGCATCACATTTAGCCTTCCAACAAAACTGTGACTTGGGTATTATTAACCTTGCTTGATATGTGAGGAAGCCAAGAATGCCTTATATTTCTTTTTCTCATTCATGTATGTGTGTATGGGATGGATGGATGAGATGCATGTATGCACATATGATTTCATGTGGATGAGTACACATACGTGTGGTTTTATGCACATGAGTGTACTTGAGTGTGTATGACTTATGAGGTCCAAGGGTAATATTGTTGCAAGCCTGGATTTTTATTTAAGCCCAGAGCACACCATTAAGGCTAATCTGGTTAGCCACCTTGCTCTGGGAATTCCCAGGGTTTGTTTTCCAAAGCTAGAATTAGAGGTGGGACATCATACTTGTCTAGTATTTTGAAATAGGATGTAGAGATCAGAACTCAGGTTGCTTTGCTTATTAAGAAAAGGGGAGATTAACTACTGGGCATCCCCAGCCGAGAAACCCACATTTTTTATTTTTTTATTTATTTATATTCTTTTAAAGCTTTACGCATGAATTTAGGTCATTCTCATCCTTAATTACACAACCCCAGTCCCTTACTCTCTCCCACTACAAACGTTCTTCATTCCCACCACTTTTCTCTCAGTGTCATGTCCCTGTGAATGTGGCTTACTGAATCCCCCATCCCCACGTGTTAATGATCTGAGTCTGGACGCTTACTGGAGCAAGGAACTCCAATAGACACATCACTAGAGAGAGGAGCTTGACACCTCTTAAACTCACTCCCTTTCATGCTGCAGTGTTGTAGACCACATCTTGTGTTGGTTTCATGGATGTAGGCATAGCCAGAGATGGTTTTGCATGTTGAAGTCTTTTCATAAGACCCCATGTCTGTGGGGGAAAGGAGAAAAAAGAGAGAGATGTATGTCCCACTGTGCACATGTGGAGGTCACAGATGTGAACTCTCTCCTTCCAACATGTGGGCTTCTGGAAAGAAAATGCAGGTCACCAGATTTGTGAGCGTGTGTCTTTACCTGATAAGTCACATGGGTGGCCTCAGGAGCCCATGAAATTGTAGGAATATATCATCAGAAATGAACAGATATGTATGTGAAGGTAGCTTGCATACACTGTACTTACAAGTGAACATAATGAGTAAGCGGAAATCAGATGGCAAACTCCAAATAATTTTAAGAGAAGATGGTTGTGGGTTTTGGCTACAGATGAATTACAAGGCCCTGTGCATACTAGACAAGCAGTCCAGCCTTCATCCTCAGAAGTCTTATACAATTTCATTCCAAAAAGTGAAGGACAGGATTAGAAAGAACATGAAAGATACACTGGTATTCTAGGATTCTCAGTGAGACCATTGCCTTCATGGGTCTACAAGGATGAAGATAAAGTGGAAGCTAGAACCTGGAGAGAATAACTAAAATAAGCTATGAAATGGGGGATTTCTCCAGAAACTCTGGGATCTTCAGTCAAAGGAGACAGTGAGCTGGGAAAAAGAGGTACACCAACTGCCATTGTCCCTGTTTCAGCCTTTTTAACTTACAAAGTTAAGAGGTTTATTTTGCCTTACAGCAAAATGAGGGTAGGTCTCATCATTTGGCCAAATTGCTTTGGGATGTTGAGATGACACCCATGGGGGAAGTACATAGTGGAACTAAATGTGCTCCTCACCATTCCTGGAAGCAGAAAACGTAAAGAGAGGACACCAGGATCCTACAGTCCTCTCAAGGACATGCTCTCAGACACCTAACAGTCCCCCACTGGACCCAACCCTTTAAGGACTCCACTGAAAGGTTGGGGAGATGGTTCAGAGGTTAAAGCCTTTGAGATTTGCATATCTCACATAAAAATGCAGGGTGGATATAGTGGCAGTTCAGGTCCTGGAAGGTGGAGACTGGTAAACCCCAAAGCAATGAAATCGGGAAGTAGAGAAATCAGGGCTAATTCCAGTGTCACCCTTGGACCATCATCAGCACACAGACTCATGCACCCTGTTGTGTACACACACATGAGTCTACTACCTGAGAAGCACATCTTTGACACATGGACTTCGGGGCAATCAAGCCAGGAAAGGAAACCCAAACTAAACAACAATGAGGGGACTGCACTTGAGGTAATGCACATACCTGAGCCTCTTGGAGAAGAAAGTGGGACAGAGAAAGTTAAGAGACCAGAAAAGGCAAATGGCAAGTATTGACCAGGGAATCAATATCAAGGCCTTTTCCTTAGTAGTGGCAGCTGAACCCCAAGGAGCTTCACCTACAAAAACATATTCTCCTTAGCTATCAGCACTTTATGTACCTCAGCTGACATCTCCCAAGCTCTTACTGAGCATCTTGGGTTAACAATAAAAATAAAGATATTCCAGGGAGAACAAAGGAATAGCTGGTCTGGTGCATCTTTTATGAAGTCTCAGAAGTAAAAGTTGACTGATCTCGATGTGATACAGAAACATTTTGTTGTTGCTTATTTATTTGATTGCATAATTGATCATGTTTCTTTGAGATGAGGTATCCTGTAGCCCAGGCTAGTCTCAAACTTGCTGTGTAGTCGAGGGTAGCTTTCACCTCTTACCCACCTGCTTCCACCTCTCAGGTTCTGGGATTACACACATGTACCACCATACCCAGTTTTATGCAGTGTTGTGGATGGAACCCAGCACTCTGCCAACTGAGCTACAGCACAGCCCCAGAGAGATTTACTGAGCAATGACCATCCATAGGCACTGGATTTTAATACTTGTCTTGTTTCATCCTTACAACCTTCTGGGCCAAGTCCATGACTATCACTGTCTTAAACAGAAAGGCATCAACTCCCAGAGAATTTAAGTAACTTGTGAAGACCAAACAGCAAAATAAGTTGCAGCCCAGTATGAGAATGAACATTTGTCTCTTGGAACTTATTAATTAGATGGGAGAAAGGTCACAATCACTTGAGAAAGTCACAGAGTAGTAAGTCATCAGCACTTATTAGTGCTTAACCACAATGTCTCCCATTGAGATTTTATGCTGCTTAAAACTCCATAACAGGGATATCATTCCACTGTGCAGCTATCCATTGCTATGTGAGATAAGAGCCACTTTGATACTGGAATATCTTTTCTGTCCATTTGCCCAAGGAGAAGAGAAGGGTCTAGGTTTGGTCCTTCATAGTTTCTGCCCCAACCAGAAACTGGCTCTTATAGAACCTTCAATACAAGATTCCCTCCCCAAGGTAGCAAAGGGTTTCTAGAATGGTCCGGTATGAGCCTCTACGCGAATCGCTTACTTTGCTCTCAAAACAACTAAAGAATATCCTAAAATAAGTCTGCCTCCATTTCCCACAGACATCCTGACAGAAAATAAGGCCTGGGGCTAAGGAGATATGGCTTAATGGTTAAAGTGTTTACTGCATATGCACGAGAACCAGAGTTCAGATCACCCAGAACCCATCTAAAAGCTTGGAACTCCAGAGTGACTCAGAAGACAGAGACAGGGAATCTAGGGAGCAAATAGGTTAAACGGACTAGCTCTATCTGTGAGTTCTGCATTCAACTGAGAGAGCCTGCCTCACTGAATATGATGGAAAGCAATCAGGAAAGATACCCAGCATCAACGTTAGACCACCACATGCCTGTACATACACACATCCTTGTGCACCTATACACACACATGTAACCACACATATGAACACACATACACACATGCATGCGCAATACACATAAACATGAGAAAAAAAACAAAACAAGACGGGAAAACTCAAAGAACCCCAGTCTCCAAATTCTGTCTTGCTTTTTATCATTTCAGTAGTGCATAGAATTAACCCATCAATATGATTTCTGCACTTAGTGAATCTATATCCTGAGGAATGGTGATATTATAGAGTGTATATGAAATACCCCCTTACACATTGAAAGTTAGGAAACTGGTAGCACTATTTTGGGAACAGAGGATGCTTTAGGAAGTGAGGCAGAGATAGAAGAGATAATTCATTGAGGCCATAATAACCTTTAAAGGACATCTTGTTCTCTCTCTCTCTCTCTCTCTCTCTCTCTCTCTCTTCCTCAAATCACTGCCATCACACACTCCCACCACAATGGCATTTCTGCCTTGCCTCAGGCCCAAAACAATGGAGCCAAGCATAGATGGACACTTCTGGGGCCTTAAGCCAAAGCAAAATTGTCCTCCTTAAAGCCACTTGTGTCTCATTTTCTCTGCCAGCCATGACAAGCGACTGGTAAAGGCAGCAAGGCCACTTCAAAGCAGATGTCTTTTCAGCCTCCTGTGGTCACCCCTTCCAGTCCAACTCCACGGCCAGAGTTTCCTCGCCTCCTTCTGAGAGCAGCTGTATCTTCCTGTTCCACTCACAGTAGGGGAAAGGATAAGAGGTATCTTAATTTACCTGGTGCTCTGCCTACCTGGCTTATGTAGATTCGTAGCCTGCTGAGAAAGAATTGGACTTCCTTAATGATCTGTTCAAGACTAAACCTGTCACAGACACTCAACTATGTTCTTAACCCTAGTTAAAATTCAGGGACGGCCTTCATCCGGGCAGCCTGCATGTAGGAGATCCTCTCTACCCCTCTGTCATTACTCAATTTTCTTCCCAGCAAAGTCAAGAAAGTAGGACTTGAAATGAGATTAACTCTGAACTTGGGAAATGTCACTCTTGGAATTCCAACTCCTGGTTTTAATGGTTTTTTGGCATGGAAGAGGCCCCGTATTTCTAGCCTGACACCCAAACCTTGCAGCTTCTACATTTCCCACAGCTCACTGGGTCTCAGCCGCCTACCTTCTAGAAATTATTAGAAATTAATTTGACTTGGTTCAGCATTATCTGACAATTGCACTGAACCCCCTATGAACTTTCCTGGCTAATTTACATCCCCGCCATGAAGCCTAATGTCTCCGAAGCTGGCGCACATTATCTTAAGCTCATGCCAATTATAATTTTTAATACAGTCTGAACATCATGCTGTTACTTAGCAACAAAGGTCACTCCAATAAATAATCATATCTCACAAGCCTTTTGATAGCCTTGATTCTTTTTCCTGGGATTTAGAAGCTAGGAGGAAAACCTTTCCCAGCTACCATTAATGTTTGAACTATTGACAAGTAGTCACTACCATCTGTTCTTCCAATATACACAAGTTCATGTCCCTACCTCACTGGTACTACTAGGACTGAGACCAAGTGGGACCATCTGAATGTTCCTCATCCGTCCCTCTTCCCAAATATCCTGTATGTCTGGGCCACAACAGAAACCCTGGTTAATGTACACATCCAAAGGATCACAGGATTCTGAAACATCAAGCTAAATTGCAGAAACATTTCATTTCACTAGTTATAGGTCCTTTGAGAAGTATTCAGCCCTCTGACATGGTGACTAATCATCTGCAAAATCCATGCTCAAGAATATGTAATTGAGTGACCAAAAAAATTTCATGTTTTTTTTTATTTTATTTTCTGTTGGGTTGTTGGACTCACAGCCATCCTTGGTCACACGGGGGCCATAGGCTACAGGTGGGGCACACGTGTATCATCCAGGAAAGGGTACTAGCTGTAGGCACATGGCACACGTTCAGGCACTAGTGCAGGCACATGGGCTTAGGGTTTCCACAACACAGCTGGACTCCACACTTAAACCCCAAGGCGCTGCCCCCTGAAATCTCCCAGGCTCCTACACCACTTACTGCCATGTCTCCTTGGTAGAGGCGAAGACTCCCTTCTGCCCTACATAAGGGAGAACCAACATCCCTGAGGAAGCTCAACACTAGAGCTGTTTAGAAACAGTCAAATCGAGTATAAATAAGGAAAGCTTTGTTATGAGCCCTCAAAAGAAACAGCGCATTTTCATGAAGACTAGTGAAGTCTCCAGGGAAAGAAATGTCCAATTACTCTTCCTGGCCTCCTCCCAGTGGCCAGCACAAACTGTCCTAGAACTTGGTCTCACATGAATGAATATTGACTCCTGGCTTACTCTTCTCTGTTGGGATATTCTATCTTTACAAGCCAGGCAAAGATTTTCTTTCCAGGATGTGATCCACTTGAGAATTTACAGGTACCTATAGAAAAGGTCAATATCTCTTTCACACACACACACACAAACACACACACACGCGCGCCTGCATGCCAAACTCTATACTATAGGTATCAAGACTGCTGCTATTAACTCATTGATAGGTACTAAATTGAACATTTCAAATGTTAGCTAATTAATCTAAAGACCCAGACATCAGTATTATCCCCATCTCACACATAAGGAACTGAAGCCTCAAAACAGTTCTGCATTATTTGCTTAGCATGCATTAGAGAAGATTCATAAACACGGTTCCTAGCTTCAAAATCCTGTGAGCTTATCTAACTCCTCCTGGCTTTAAGACCCCTTAGCTTACAGTAGGCGTCCATCCCATTCTTACAAGCCCATTTCATGGGTCGTGAAGTCACATCAGACTGGAAAATCCTAAGGGCTTCTGAATTCTAAAGTTAAGCTCTAAGATAAAATTACAGTAGATCATGCCCTTCAGCTCTTGTTATCTAAAACGCATCCCAGCAAACAAGTTTGGCAATTTCGATCACTCCTTGACTAGTTTTCCATTAGTTTAAAGCATCCAGTCTTAACATCATAATTCACTGCACACCATCTATTTGCAAGGTACCAAGATGGACAGCCTGAGAAACATGAACATGTAAGACCGACTGGTTAGGATCTAACCGTGTGCCATGATCATGAAACCTGCTATGGGGTACAGATTAAGTGAGCACCATTGCATTCATCCTTCCAATAATTATCATTTCACTTCCTTCCCATGGGTTAAAGAAAAAGGCAGCTTATGCAGCTCTCAAATAAATTGGTTTCTTTCCAGACCAGTGTTTCTCATCTCTGGATAGAAGATCAATGATCTGTATAGAAAGGACCCAAGTTGATCTATTCCCACAAGCCCCGGCAGGCCTTCCTCAGATTTGTGCTGAATGATCAGCCTCTGTTTGGTCCATAATCCTGCTGTGACTACAATTCCAAAGGCATTATGCCTAGCCAGGAGGTGCGGCTGTGCAGAGGAATTCCCCTCCGTTATTTCATTTGAATTAAAAATCATCTTTGATTCTCTTTCTAAGCCAACATGACCTGGGGCCTCTAGAATGACAGCTGTCGGAAGTGCCTGCCATCCTAGGCCTTCTGAAGCACTTCATTGGGAATCAGGGTAGAGCCCCCACTGGCCTCTAGTTCACCCTCTAGCAGGAAATTGCTTCCTATACTCATCCGTGGGATGGAAGCCAGTTTACCATCAGGCACCATACAGGGGCCAAATGACAAGCAGCCATCCTCTGGAATCTAATTCATTTCAGTATCTCTGCTTCCTAGTGCTCTTCTCTCTGCCTGCCCTCTTATACTCCTATTGAGCTGGAGTTCTGAAATGTGCTTGTGTGACCATGCCTCAATGGCTCCAGGGCCACCTTATCCTTGCCTAATATCACAGAAGAGCCATCTTAAAGGAGAATCTCCATGTCCTTGGCATGGCCATTTGTTCATTCTTTCCTCCACTCCTTCATTCACCAAGTACTTGTTGGAAGCTATTAGAAGTCAGAGTTGAAGATACAAGAGAGTATCATAACCTTTTTATTTGAGGAAATGAAGGTCTAGGAGAGGAGTTAGATACATAAATCATTGTAATGCATGCAGTGAGTTTCTTCAAAATGCAGAAATAGCACAGAGCAAGGAGACACAGACTTTGGCAAAATGGAGAGATGCAAAGGGGGAAGAGAAAGAGGACTGCTGTGCTAGATCCTAAGGACTAGGGAAAGGACAGTTCTAGAAAGAAAAGTCAGTATAATCAAATGTAAAAGAATGTGAAAGATGTTCTTGTTTATGAGGTCAATTTGCATTTGATGATTTATATACTCTGAACTACCCCTGCATCTCTAGAATGAAGCTAACTGATCATGACATGTTCTTGAATTTCTTCTGCATCTCATCCTAGGGAACTGTTGACTTGAGTTTTTTCTCCAACTAGGTAGCTACTGGGGGACTGGTTAAAGAGGCAAAAAGGATTCAGAGGAAAAGGAAGGGGTAAAACCAGACAGCAAAAGGTAGAATATAATTGTAATGTATTCTATATATGCATGAGGTTGTCAAAAATAAGGAAAAAGAATATGAGAGAGGCAGACAGGAGGGAGAAACAGCAGCAAGTCCTTCACCCTTTGACTCTGAAGCTTCAGGTAGACAGACAACGGAGCTCAGTTTGAGAGGGCTGCATGTGGCCCAACAAGGCTTTTATTTGGCAATATAAAGATTTACATTGTCCAAGCTTTACAATGGACCAGGTCTTGCACAATGCACTGCCCATACCTGATGCCATCTGAACTATACGGCATCCCCATGAAGAAGATATTAGATGGAACCTTAAGAAACTTGCCAGGATCCCATCATTTTGACCAACAGAGAAGGAATTCCTATGGCCCAGCCTCTTGCAGTAATCGTCATGACCATTTAAGAGGCAAGGGAATTAAAGCATCTTCATTTCAGCTATTAGCAAGACAGTGTAACAAGCTCCATCCCACAAGGAGTTTAGCTTTAGATAAGGCACTAAAGGATCTCAAGAATGTGAGAGCAAATCATGTGTTCACCTAGGCCTAAAGCATCATGGGAAGAGAAAAAGCAACTGCAATTTCCTCCAAGCAAGAACAGACATGGTATGTTCTAGGAACCCGAGCATATGAGTGCATGCAGCTGGAACACAGAGTGCAAAGATCTTGATGACAGATGAAATTTGAGATATCACATGGAACGAGATTAGTTCCAACTTCACAGCCCAGTGAGATAGAACGAAGTGAATACTTGTCTGACTTCTTAAATATCAAATAACTTGAAATGGATTAAAAGTATAAACCTAAGACGTAAAACTATCGAAACACAATTTTTTTTAATTTTTTTATTATTATTATTATTTATTCAATTGTGAGTGTGTGTGCGTGTGTGTGTATGTATGTGTGTGTCTGTGTGTGTAGAACCACGGACGAACTCCGGAACCATCATGGACACCTCCACCTCCTCCTTGTCACTCTGCCCTGGGATTCACAGGCTCCGCCCTACCAGGACTGGAAACGCAGGCCGCCCCCGCTTCCGGCTGGCGTCTATACGTGGGATCTGGGATCCGAACTCAGGACCTTCCGCCTGCAAGGCAGAGGCTTAACCCCTGAGCCACCTCTCCAGCCCCGAAACACAATTTTAAAGAAAGAGGGGACACTCCATGCTTTAGATCGGGCAGTGATTTCTTGGACATGAATTGAAAGCACAAAAGAAAAAGGAGATGAACAGAGTCGGAGCAGACTGGATACCTTCATAGCCATAGAGCAACTACTAGGTGCAGAGACAACATTTGCAGATTTATGCATTTCATAAAATACTAATATCTAAAATATACAATAAGTTCATACTGCTCAGAAAACAATAAAATAATCACAGTTTACAAAAAGAAAGGACAAAGGACTTCAATATACTTTTCTCAGAAAAAATATCCAACTGGCTAAGAGATACATGAAAAAGTATCCAGTATATGAAAAGTATTCAAGACAAATGTAAACTGAAACTATAACAAGCTATCACTTCATGCTTGTTGGATTCATTATTATGAAAATATATGAAAAACAGGTCTGAGTTCAATCCTGGAACCCACGTGGTAAAAGGAGAGAAGTGACCCTTGTAAATTGTACTCTGACCTCCACTCAGGGACTGTGTCATGAGCATGCTCCTCATGCAACCAAACAGATAAAAATATTTTGCAAATATGTGAAAGATAAAAAGTGTTGACAAGAATATGGAGAAAAAAGGTACTTTATATAGAACTGGTGATATTTTAAATTAGTATTGCCATTTTGGAAAAAAGTATACAGGCTCCTCAAAAAAAGTAAAATTCCGAATACCACTGTTTTAATTTCATATCTTCATTGCTGCAATAAATACCTGACCCCAAAAATGAGGGCCACGAGGGATTTGACTATAGCTTATCATTCTAGATTACAGTCCATCATAGCAGAGTAACATACCAGCAGAAGCCAAGAGACCTACCTATGCCACATCCAAAGTCAAGAGCAGAGAGAGAGACAGAACTAATGCATATCAGCTTGCTAGATACTCAACCTGCTCTCTCTACCTTTATCCACCTGTCCAGGGACTAGTCCTGCCCATCATTGGCTGGGTCTTCCCACATTAATTATGCAATCAAGATAGTCTCCTAAAGGCTTTCCCAGAGGCCCGCCTTCACCAGATTCTTCTTCATAGATGTGCCCTCTCTCTCTCTCTCTCTCTCTCTCTCTCTCTCTCTCTCACACACAGACACACACACACACACACACACACACTAACTTAAAATGATATAACTTAAAAAGAAAAAAAATCTCAGATTGGCAGCACAAGCCCAGAGAGTATCAGAGAGAGTATCACGTAATCAACAGTGAGATTCTCTTTCTAAACTTTCCAGCTCTTACAAAAAGCTTTGTTTCCAATATGGAAATGACTCTCCCCCACCCCCACCCCTGCCCTGATACACAGGCCACTTTGAACCTCATTCACAGGCACACACTTTCATTTCCTTTCCCATTTATAATGTTCTGCTCTAAGCAGCATTTTCCCTTCCGAATCTGTTGTAAAAGAAATTATGACATTTCACTGAACACAAAGTCACACATCTATATGTTTGGCTGTGAACACACAGATACGTGTAATACAAGCATGAATGGGTTCCATATGTCTTCTGAAAGAATCGTTCTCTTCCAGAACAAGAGGGCAGCCAATATGAATCATACACATATACATTTTGGTTTACCGTCTGCCAGTGGCTTTGATTTCTGAAAAAAATAACATTTTAGTCTATGTAAATAATCTTTGCCTTTGAAGGAAATGGAAAGGAAAATGATTTTTTTTTCCTTTGCAAGGGAATTTTCTGACCGGTACGTATCAGCTAAAGTCAAAGGGGAAAAGTCTTCTACTGTCTGGCAATATCCACCTTTGCTCAACCTTAGTTAATATCTGGAAGAGCTAACAGCTATGCTTTGGTGGTCTAAGTCCTCCTCTATATCTGAAAGAAATGCACTAGACTTTCTGGACCACACAGAGAAAGCTTTCCCTGTCCATTTTCACCTGCCAGTTCCCAGAAAGACCAATCTGCTGGGCTTTCATTTGATCTTTGGCCGCTTTCATGCAACATTATGTGATCGCATTGCCTTGTGCTTGTGGTGGAGGAGGAGGAGTGAATCTGGCCCCACCCCCTAAAGACAAGGCGAGATAATGAAAGACAAGACTTTGATGATTCTCTGGAATCACCCTAATGCAGTAGACTTATTCCCACTGTGCTCAGAAGAGTGCGAAGCCCAAGGGACTCAGCTTCACTGTCCCCCCTTTCCCTGGGAAACATGCAGAATCACTTCCTTCTTAGAAATAACAGATGCATGTAAGCTCAATGCTGGTTTGGGGAGGGAGCATTGTTCTGGTTTGGTTTGGTTGATAGCACCAATGTCTATGTCGGTGGCAGTTACCTAATTCGAAGTCTTTTGATGCACGAACATGACATCGTCTAGTACTGCCAGAGGAATCCCTTGCTTCCCCTGACTACAGCTTCCTTGCGGAGTCTTCATACTGTAGCCACAGAGCAGCATTGGGAAAAGAGTAAGTCAGGACACCTGCCTCGCCACCTCATGGTGTGACTGAAGCCAGCCCTGATATTCTCCCCGCCGATACACGTGAAAATGAGTAAGATTAGTAACACATTCAAAATCAGGACAACTGAAATATGGCACATTCAACTAGGGGATACTCTGGGGCCGGGATAAAGAATGAAGGAGAGCTGTTGGGGTAGGCATAGAAGATGGCTCAATGAAACACTTGCCCCACAGCATGAGGACCGGAGTTCAAAGCCCCAGACTTGCATAAAAGCTAGGCAGGCATGGCAACTGTCCATAACCCCAGCCCTCTGGACACAGAGATAAGAAGACCCCAGGGCACACTGGCCAGCTAGTATAGCCAACTGAGGTGCTTTGGGTTCAACACAACTTTGTCTTAATAAAGGTGGAGAGACATTGAAAAAGACGCCTAGAATCAACTTCAAGTCTCCACATGCATGCAAGTACAGGCACCTGGGTGCCCACACACATGCAAACATGCACACACCCCACATACACATGTTACATACAAAAAAGAGGCTGGAGAGCTAAATCAAAAGTTAAAGTCTGCCCCACAAGCAAAAGGACCTTTGTGTTTGTATCTCCAGAGCCCATGTGAAAATGCTGGGAGTTAAAGACAGTGGTCTGCACTTCTGACCCTGGAAGGCAGTGCCTGGGAAACCCCAGAGCAAAGCGATAAGGAAGTAGAGCAATTCAAGATGATTCTCAATATCACCCTTAGGCCTTCACAGGCACATGCACTCAAAAGCCTTCTGTTATACACAAACATACCAACACTCACAAAAAGAAAGAAAGACAGAGAGAGAGAGTGTGTGAGAGAGAGAGAAAGAAAGAGAGAGAGAGAGAAAGAAAGAAAGAAAGAAAGAAAGAGAGAGAGACACAGAGTGTGAGAGAGAGAGAGAGAAAGAAAGAGAAAGAGAGAAGAAAAGAAAGAGAGAGAGAGAAAGAAAGAAAGAGAGAGAGAGAAAGAAAGAGAGGAGAGAAAGAGAGAGAGAAAGAGAGAAAGAGAGAGACAGAAAGGAGAGAGAGACAGAAAGAAAGAGAGAGAGAAAGAAAGGGAGAGACAGACAAGAAAGAAAGAGAGAGAAAGAAAGAGAAAGAGAGAGGAAGAAAGGAAGGAAGGAAAGAGAGGAGAGGAAGAAAGGAAGGAAGGAAGGCAAGGAAGGGAAGGAAGGACGGAAGAAGGAAGGAAGGAAGGAAGGAAGGAAGGAAGGAAGGAAGGAAGGAAGGAAGGAAGGAGAAAGGAATAGGGAGAGGGAGAAATGGAATAAGATAAAGAGGAAGGGAAGAAACTAGGGAGGGGCAGAGAGAGAGAAAAGGAAGGAAGAAATGAATAAAGGGAGGGAAGGAGGGAGAGAAAGAAGAAAGAAGAGAGGAAGAGAGAGAGGAAGGGAGAAAGAATGGAATGGAGGAAGGGAGGGAGGGAGGAAGGGAGGGAGGGAAAGAGGAAGGGAGAGAAGGAGGGAGGAAGAAAGAAAGGAAAGAGAGAAAGAAAAATTGATTCTGAAGGCATACTAACCAGTATAAATGGAAAGAAGTAAAAGTCACATAACCAAAGCAGAAATCACACAAAACATTGTCCCGTTTATTGAAGGTGGAAAAAAAGGTCAATTCCAAACAGAAAAAAACAGCTGTGAATTATTCCTTGTTTATGGGCCAATTAATACAAATATGCGTGTGTGCCACACCTGTCCATATTTAGAGACAGGTGTGAAAGTAATACACACCATGTTGATGCTATTTCTTAGAAAGAAGTTGGTACATATTAGGAAAGGAGTACAGTTAGGTGCATTAAGGGCATGGTCTTTTTATATGTTTTTGGAACTCTAGACTGTTTTCTACAGTAAGAGTGCATTTGCATATTATATGTGCAGTTTGCAAATTAAAAAGCTAAGCTGCTTTGTTTATTTCTTTCAGATGCAGCAACTGCTATCTTGGAAAGTCGGTTGGCTCTCTGGTATCTCTTGCTCCCAATATTCACTCCTTCCTTTCTCCTGACCAGCTAAACATTTGCTTGCCCAGCCTCTCTCGTAGCTCCAGTGGCTAATGAGATAAAGATGGATAGACTGGAAGGAAAGTTCTTTTTAGTCTTGCCTTGAAAGAATAAAATACCTGGTACTCTAATGTTTGATTTTTTTTTTTTTGCCAATGTGAGGAGTCAAGGCTGAGAGAATTGTAGGCTGACCCCATAGATTAGCTCCTAAACCAACATCAGCAGCTGCTTGCCTTCAAAATTCTTGCCTTATTAAGAAATAGAAATCTCTGCTAGTTCAAGCTACTGTTAGTTGAGTGTTTTGTTGCTCACAGCTCCACACATTTCCAAATCACACAAATGCTTACCATGTGCCAGGAAATAGTCAAGCTAGAAATGCTGGTTTTACAAGAAAAAGGAGCATAAAATACCCAAATGCCCAGTATTGCAGAAGAGGATGAGGCTGAAAATAGAAATCTTGAGTATGAGTGGAGAGGAGCCTTTGGGGGGGGGAGTGGAGTAAATTAAATAAGGTATTATGTATATAAGTGGTTTGCAGTTAGACTCAAGCATACAAATAGAAGGACTGACGGGGGGGGGAACACATGGGGTCACACTGTACCATTTATGGATAATGGCTTAAATTTCATAATCTGTCTGACTACTGGACATGAAATCTTGGCATACCATGAACATAATCTATGGGTTTCAGAAAAATTGTACCATCTGTCTGAACTTCAGTATCCTAATCTGTGACTTAGGAGTTAGAAGAGAAATCAAAATAGTAAAAAGTTAAGGGGTTTAGCATGGAGCCTGGTACATGGTGACCCTCTATTACCATCACTTTTGTTGTGAGATGATTCCAGTGACATCCAAAGACATCCCCCTGCATGTCAAAATGTACCCCTGGCATCTGTCCCACTACTCAAGAAAAAGCCCCACAAAAGCTGTTGTCTGGCTTAAGGCCCCGGTGACCAACGGCTGAAAGGAAAGGACTGTGGAGCTCACCTGAGGAAGACTAACCCTTGAACTTTTAGAAAACATGCCCAGGCAGCTGTAACAAGCAGGTGAGACACTGAGGGTATCACAAGGAAGGCTGAAGATGTGCCCTGTGCACTTGGGAAGCGGAAAGAAAGAAGACAGAAACCCAGGGGAGCAAGAAGAACACACAGAGAAGAGCAACGGCCCAATTCAGATCAGGAAGTCAGGAGCTAACATGTGATCCAGCACCTAACGGTGATAAAGGAAGGATCAGGGCACTCCAAAAGCAGAGAGACAGAGCACAGCAGTGGGGAGCAGGGGTTAGTGCAGGAATCTAAAGGGAAAGGAAGGCTGTGTGACTTTGGATAAATCAGGGCAGAGCAGAGAAGTATCCCAGAGAGGAAGAGGGAACTGAGGCCTGAAAGCAAGAAGCCACTGGGCATCTCTGGGGTGAACCAAGAACCAAAGCCAGGGGTCCTGCACAGATTCCCCATGTGGGAAGCAGGAGAAACTCTGAAGAAGGAAGACACGAGATAGAGGCAGAAGCTCCTAGGGACGACTGGAGCCTGATGAGGGTCCTGGAAGCAATCGGGGCACATGTTGACCTGAGTCAGCAAGCACCAGGTAGGATTCCTAAGCTACA
The DNA here is from genome assembly GCA_023101885.1 of Typhlomys cinereus. Lineage (NCBI taxonomy): Eukaryota > Metazoa > Chordata > Mammalia > Rodentia > Platacanthomyidae > Typhlomys > Typhlomys cinereus. The sequence goes on along the minus strand of JALPQD010000111.1, from coordinate 745,461 downwards.
GCTGGGGGGTCTATGATAGTGACCCCCACAGATGATCCCCACACTAGATTGTGTCAGTGAGGAAGATGATGCCCGTCGACCAGTTAGCATTGAAGAAACTCGCAAATGGGTGGAAATCCCTTCCTGGTTCCGCTTCAACTCCTTGTTGCCTCCACTCACACCAGTTTATAAACTTGGTACCTATGTGCTCTAAGACCTCCAGGACACTTTGTTTTGAGGAAGTGAAGAAGGAGAGCTTAGGAGTCTAGAATACGCCCCCCCCCAGGAGGCAGAAAGAGGATCAGTGGAATCCAAACTGCGTAACACCTTGTTATGGATCTGGGGGTCGCTGGGGTCGCTCAGAGATTTCACCACACTGACACCAGAAACTATCAAAGGGAAAGGCTTTCATTAAGCAGGTCAGCATCCACACACCAGAGAGCCAAGATTCCAGTCAGAGGCAGCTGGGGTGAGGGGCAGAGGTACACAGAGCTTTTAAAGGCAAAAACTAGACATTTGTGGTCATCTGGTCTGCCCACTGAGTCAGTAACAATTCTGTCATGTACTCTGTATCCTTACACAAGCAATATCCTGGCATACGCGTTGCGAGTGGTGATAGTCTAGCACAATACTGTGTCCTTGGACTGAAGATACAGAAACTGAGTCACACTATGTCTGTATCTGGCTGACACCTGCTAACAGCAATCCTGGCATGTACAGCGCGGCTGTGACCTTGAGCGAAAGCAAGCAGTTAGTACAGAAGCTAAGATCAGCAGTTATTTTGCAAGCAACATACTCCTGACATCCTGTTAACTAAGTGGTGGCCAATTTTTAACTCTAACTTGACTGCTACAACCTGTCTTAATTTCTCTTTGGTGGCTGCCGTATAACATCCCAACAAAAGAAAAAAAAAAACCTTAACTCTGGTGAGGACGTCAAGGTAGAGGGAGCTTGAAGCAGCTGCATCACACCCAAACATCCTGGAAGCTTAGAGCTGCTCAGTCCAGTAGGGCCAGTGGGTGAAGCTGAAGGCTGGAAGATTCCTGAAGAGTCAAAGAAGCAAAGAAGCTGAGCAGCAGGAGGGAAGAGCGTTTTCTAGTACAGCTTTGGAGAGTCTCTCTTCAAAGTCTTCTGTTCTGTGGCTCCTTTTATCTGGTCTGCTACTGGGAGGTTCCGATCAGACCTAGGGTGGTCTTTGTATTGTAAATGTATGGATCTGGATAATCTCTTTAGGTAGTCTGACAGCTGATTTTAATGCATTCCAGGCGTGGTCAAGCTGACACCCAGGATTAACTATCACAAACAGGCTGGGCTTCAGCTGAGCGAGTACTTTAACTTCCCAAGTCCTTGAGACAGCCTCTCCTGCATGAACAACCCCTACGTGTGGCAAGGTGAGAATCAGCTAGAAGGTCTCAGGGACATGCTCAGATGTCTGAAGTGCAGTCACGGCCATGTGGAGCTACGTGAGATCAAAGAACAGGCTCTACTTAGATGAACTGGGGCAGGAAGGTTTTCGAAACAGGTAGTGGGTAGAAGAACCATTTCAGATGATCTCCAAAGGTAAATGGGTGAACAGAGACTACTGAGAAGTGTTCTAGAGAAAAACACCTCATGGATCTGGGCTTGGTTGTAAGCCGAGCTTCATGCTTGCACAAAGAGGAAGCAGGCGAAGGAGAATGGCCACGAACTTGGCATGTGAATGATAATGACTGGGAAGGCCACATGAAGGGTTTATCTTGCCTGAAAGCAGAGTAAGAAGAGGGGCACAGTGCTGGTGCTGGGGGTTTGGAAGATCAGACAGAGAAGTAGAGAAGTGTGACCACAGGAGAAGTGGGATAGAGGAGGCAGCTGTGGGATAGAGAAAGCCAAGCATGGTGGCCCATACCTGTCAGCCCACTATCCTGGAAGATGAGACAGGAGGATTGCTACAAGTTCAAGATATGGGCTACATAGCCGTTTAAGGCCAGTTTGGGCTACATAACAAACTCTTGTCTCAAAACAAAATCTATTAGAAAACTGAATGAAGCCACAGGACAGATTAAGCACAGGGCATGTAGGGGAGAAGAAAGGGACCCCTACCTGCAAAAGTAGGGTCACGATACAAAGCAGGCGACCAGAACAGAGGGACTGATTTCTCAGGGCTTAAGTGGCCCAGAGGGCATCCACAGAAACAGTGCAGAGAAATGTGAACACTGAGCTCAGGGGAGCCTTCGGGGTCCATGTCGTCACTCTACAGACCTCCCAGAGAGTCATGAGAGATCACATTGGGAAAGAGCAGTAGTAGAAGCCAAAACTCTTGGGTTCACTGAAGTGCAGCAAATGTTCGCATCCTGAGGACCGTTAGAATCCATAAGCCCCAGAAGGAAGCAGAAAGAACTTGTCCTTATTTTGAAGGGCCAGGATGTCCAGAGATATAGTCCCAGTCCTGTTGGCCTGAATATCAAGCCTGAAGGAGAGGCTCAGAGACTAAACAGGCCACTGATTTACCAATCTTGGTGGTATTTCTTCAGCCCAAAGCTTTTGATGCCTCTCTCCTGTGCCAACCAGTAGTGTCGATGGTTCCTTAGGCTTCATATGATTCTTGTTTTCTGATCCCCAAAACACTTCCTCTTCTGTTGCCTGTCCTTGCTAAGAACTCAGTGCAGCAGCACAATACAATGGTGGGCAGAGAACGGACCTCCAAGCAAGGAAAGGCACGTGCGCCACCAGCCTGGTTTACCTAAATCTAATCTCTGGAAACTCACATAAGGGTGAAAGAAGAAAAAGACTCCACAGAGTTGCCTTCTGACTTCCACACGGGTGCTGGGACATAGCACACGCACACACAGACACACCCAAGATTTCAAAAAAAATAAGTGAGTAAACTAAGGAAGGAAAAAGCATCAGTGGCATTTGTGAAGCTTTTCAATGAAGGAAAGTTTAAAGATGGAAGAAATGCGGAGCAACTCTGGAAGTCCTGAGAAGGAGAAAACAAGAAAGCAGGAAATGAGAGCAGAGGATGGAACACAGGGTGTGGTCAGACGCAAGAGCCCACTGCTGCTTGCCTACTATTTCTGTTAACAGCTAAATGAACCCAAGTGATTCAGGACGCCCCAGGTATGCATCTGAACAAGGAGCTCAGAGAACACTATAGAGTCCTGAACTCACCTTCCAGAGTATGATAGTGCACATGTGCGCGCACTCGCGTGTGTGTGTGTGTGTGTGTGTGTGTGTGTGTTAACATTGGGAACCTCCTTATTACTTTGCTCTGAGATTTCCCAGGCTCTGCTATCCAGGGTCAGAATTGCAAGTCACCATTTCTACTCAATATTCCTATGCAGGATCTGAGAATAGCTGAACTCAGGTCCTTTTGCTTACAAGGCAAAGGCTTTAACTCAAGCCATGTCCCTAGCCCTAGTGTAACCCAAACTCCAGACCGTTGCCATGGGACTCAGAGCAAGTTATACTATATTTAGAAGTCTTACTTTCTTTACATGCAACATGGGACCAAATCAGTTGCTCCAGAGGACCTGTGGGAGAATGAAATGAACAACATGGCAACATTCCCAGGCATAGACTGACAGCAGGTGAGCTCGATCATTTCATTCAATGATCATCATGGAAAGACAAACAAAATAGCCAGATCTGAAAATAAAAGCTATAGTTCAAATAGTCATATCAACCTAGACACAATCTATGTCTTACTGTAACCATTATCCTGGAATAGTAAGATACTTTATGAATTAAGACAGAAAACAGATGCACGTGGCCTAACCACTGGTGGGAATGGTCATTACCACTCAACACTCTCCACCAGCTGTAATTACATTGTCTAAAATGTCTGTGTCTTCTTCCTCCCTCTGAGGCAGAAGTAACAAGGTCTCCTATTAAAAATATTACTGTCATCCAGAAGGCAAAACCTATCAAGATTTAATCAACTGTTAACACCTCACATAGCATGAGTTTAACAGATTAGCTACTTAACTATTTTGCAAGCGAAGCCATAGCTGCGCTTGCCGGTTACTCTGAGCGCATTGTTTGTACTCTGGGGAAGGGGATCTAGAGTGGTCCCATCTGTGGGGAAGAGAAAGGGGCACAGGGAAATCAAGCCAAATGTCACTGAATTGGATCCTGAAAGCAGAGAAACTCCCTTGGGAAGCTGTCACGGAGCACCAGAACTCTGCACAGAAGGAGTTTCACCAAACTGGGGAGCAGCAGGGGAGTCAACCAACTTGACGTGGGCGCAAGCTCGCCATTGTAACATAAGACGGAGTCGGCTGAGGCGGCTGTCAGTCAGCCAGGTTCAGGACCAACAATTAGAACAAAAGTGGAGTCCGGAAGGTGGGCTGAAGAACCATTGTAGCTGCACATGAGTCAAGGTCTGGCAGAGGATGCAGATCTTCCTTAGTGTGGAGTCTAGAGAACCTCGGCTTCTAGTAGTGACCCTTCTAGAGTTCATGTGTGAGGGCCGAGCTGATTCTAGGGAAACGTATCTGTGGTACCTGTCCAAAAGGACAGACTCCTAAAAGGAAAGGAAGAAAATCCAGTTAGGGAAAACCGCCATCTTAGAGATTAACTCCACCTCTGTGCCTACCTGTGGAGAGATATCTGGCTAGTAGCTTGGTAAGGGTGACAAGCATGTCTACCTGGTTCATCCTACATTCCTCAATGCTGGCCCCATTTCCAGACATAAAATCCGTGTGATACCCATTGTTTAAGTTAATTGGTAAGATGTGTCCAACAGCTGGGAAATGAAAAAACTGAAAAAAAAAAGTTCATCAAGACCTGCTTGTTAGAATGGAACACATTCCTGTTACTGTTAACTAGAACAAGAACCTAAAAAAGGGAAGGAAATAGATCAATAGGGAAAAACAGGCAATGAACCTACAGGTGAGAAGATAGTACACAAACTGCTCTGTAAATAGCTGCTATTATACCTATAGATTTGAAGAAAACTTAACAGAATTTGCCTTTAACCACATGTTGATGCCCTTCCTGCTACTGAGGTAGGATTGAGCTAGTTCAAGGTTGAGACCATGATCAGTAAGTAGAAGCCAAATGGACCCTGGAACCAAGGACCAAGATGAGGAAGGATGAATCCAGCTGCTTGGTCTGTAAGATCCTGAGAGGTCTGGGTCTCTGTGGCTGTCCAGTAGACTGTAGTCTGGCTGACTCCCTAAAAGTGCAGCTGCTCGCTACTAACAAGCAAAGCCCATATCTCTTGTATGCTCTGGGAAAGTTAACCTCGACCGAGAAGGGAAGAGTCAGTTCCCTGCCTTCTTTTCCATCATATTACTTGAACAAATTCACCATCAGTCTTTTTCTTTTAGCTTTCGCACAGTCAAGAGTGACATTTCAAAGGACCCATAGCAATTTCTCTTTTCCATACCACATACTTTCTTCTCATAAAATAGAACCAGACAATGAAGCCCTGAGATTGTTGTCCTGTGTCTCCTCCTGTCCTCCAGGGGACAGGACTGGAGAGCTGCCATTCATTGGGAACAATTAACATTTAAATGAAAATGTTTCAAGACAGAGACCATCAAAATTCAACAATAACAGCAAAGGAAGGGAAGAAGAGGATGTGAGGGAGGGGAGGGGAGGGCAGGTTTTAATTGATACAGTAGAGGGTAGACTCACAAGAACATGTGGTGCACAAGTAAGGAACTGGACAAGGCTTTAGGGAAAATCTCAACCTCAGGTTTCTGAGGACCTTTACTGTAATGCTCGCCAACATCTGGAGCACATACATCCGCCACAGATCGTCCCTGCGAAATGTAACAAACACATCAACTGCTCTGTTCCTTATTCCAAACACTTTCTTTTTCTCTTTCTTTTCTTTTCTTTTTTCTTTTCTTTTCTTTCTTCCTTCCTTCTTTTTTTTTTTTTTTTTTACAATAGATGAGAAAGCTACAGCCATCACTGTTGGAACACTTATGATTTTTTTTTAAAAAATCAGCAGAATTTCACATATTCTGCAAACCCATCACCTCTGTGAAGTTTTTTATTTGTTTACTTGCTTGTTTGTTTGTTTTTCCTAACACCTTTGGCTTTCTTGTCCCCAGTGCAGAACTAGGAAGGATGGAACTTTGAATGAACTCATCCCAAGCTGACTTCACCAGACATAGAGATGCAAGTAGCAAAAGAAATGAAAAGTCTCTTTCATGACACTAGGCAGACTCATTTTTCCACCCCACTCAAGTTCCAAGAGTAGAAAAGAAAAAGTTGATAGGTGTGTTAATCACTCTAATGGAGGTTGAGAACTCAGGATATCTACTGGTGAAGGAATATATGCCAAACAAAGCAAGGATCTACTAAAAGCTCAAGAAGAAAATCAATTGCACCCCAATTTTAATTGTTTTACTTCAGCTTTTCTATAAAATTTACATGCATATCCTTGGTGTTTGGATAGTAAGCTTCATTTTTTTCACCCCTGTAAAATGGAAATATTAAGTTAGATGATCGCCAGGCTGCCTTGGCCAATCAAACACTATAATTTAAAATTACCCAAATATAATCACATGAATATATACACATGTATAAATTCATATAAAATATGCATATGTGATGTATAATATAAACATATGCTCCATGCACATATGTATACATATGTGCATAAACATATACATGGAGATGAGAAAGAGTATGCCAACATGCCAACATAGTGTTAAAATGCATTCATATTTTCCCTTGCATCTGACACACATTTAGCCTCCTGGGCTTTATTCTCTAAGTTTAAAAAAAAAGTGAAGACTTGGAATCATGGGTGGAAAATGGGTTTTAACTTGCTTGCCAAATCTTATCCTTTGCCAAGATCATTATGTTGAAAACCATCGGTGAAGCTGGTCCTGGGCTTAGCATAAAAGAGTGCTTATATTTATAATGAGTATTTATATACAGTGAGCATTTATAATGAGTAATTAAAAGAAGTCATAATATGAGGCAGATCATACATGATATTTCTATTGCTTTCAGTAAGTCTATTAGTCTAAATCCTAGTCCCCTCGTGGGAGAGCTAGCGTGGGATAAAGGAGAAGCTGGAGTTGGTATATCTTTGAGGATTTCCCCACCAAAGAGCTGGAAGGATTTGCTTGTGGTCAAAATTTGAGCATTGGCATTCTGAGTCTGGATCCATGAACTGTACTACACCACCCTCCCTCAACTCCACCAGTCCCTGTAAAAGGGACTGCCTGTAATCAGGCAACCATTCTGGCAGGATCCCACCAGGAAGCAGGAACCTCCCATCCATGAGTATTTCATCCAGATCAATTCAGCTAGGGAATCAGTTGCACTGATTGAGTAAAGAGTAAAGAAATGGAGTCTGCTGGTTGATAGCGGCAGAATGTGGCCATCCGCTTCACCCTGAAGGACACAGGAAAAGGACAGTGGTCCCAGGACCGTTTCACACACCTTCTCATAAGGGATGGCATATCTGCAGAGGAAGGCACCATGGGAGCCAGAACCACGAGAGGGAGCTAGAAACATCCTGCTCCTCCTTCTGCCTACTTCCTTTTCCAAGTGGCAGAGAGGGTATCTTTGTCCAAAATCCACATTGACCAAACCCACTCACGACATTTGTCAAGAAAGCCTGAGAAACATAATATAAATGCAAGAGCAGTAAGAGTCAGAGATGAAATAATATATTGCCAGGTAAAGAGGTAAACATACAACTTCAGACCATGAGGCTAAAATGAAGGCTAGAGCCACATCCTTGGGATAGACCTCATTCTTTCTCATAATTCATTAATCTATTCTCTTCTCTCTCAAATGAAGAAAGAAAATGACCCTTCTCTCCATCTGTGTCCCTCACCTCTAGCATTCATGATCACAGGGCAAACTGACATGGAGACACTTTGACTGAGTTCTTCACTGTAGCCAAAGTAAAGGCAGTCTCCCACCCTGATCAAGCCAGGTCTCCTATGAAGGTTGAAGACACACAGATAGAAAAGAAAAACTGGCAGGGAAGAAGATCCTGGGAAAATTAGTTCTCCTCAGAGACCCATAAGTTGAATGAAAATGTTTTAAAGTAGTGGACTGGAGATAATGCTGCAAGTGCAAGACTCCTGACTGGTGTTTGTCAGTCATCTGATGAGACAATGAACCTCGGTGTGTGGCCCTAGTGAGCTGCATCACAACTACTTTGAGACTTTGGCGAATACCCAAACTCAAGAGAATTACCCAGTGTAGACACAGAGTGGCAGTCTTAAGAGTAGCTAAAAAGTATTGGGAATAAGATGCTTGAACAAGGAAACCCTTGGTGTTGTCAACGGGATGTTGAGGGTGTGGATGCTGGCATTTCTTCTCTCGGGTAGGCCAGGCATACCATTAGTGATCTGTGTTCATCACAGCCACCAAGCACTTGCTGCTGTGTTTGACAATCCATGAGAATCCCTGTCCATTTCCATTGCCTGGGGGACCAACCTATTCTACCTCTGACTGGGTTGCTCCAGTTGTTGCTCCATTTCTTCCCTTTGTCTCCTTCCCTGGGGAGAATCCTCGGGCTGGTGGCTGGCTTTCTCTTCACCGCAGTCTTCCCCCCTTCTCACTCTCTTTCCCCTGCAGTGCTCACAGCTGCCCCAGCTGTGGGTATGGAAGGTTTTCCCAGCACAGATAGTGGGAACCTCATCCCCTCCAGGACTGACTAAGGCTGAAGGACTCTGAGGGCCGATGCCACACGTAGGGGCTCATTTGGGGAGGCTAGTTTCTTCTAGACAGCCCCCTCCCCACCCCCAGACACATACACAGGGAAACCTTCACTTCCCCCTCCCACTGACAGGTCCCCACGTTTCCTCTCCACCAGGAAGGGATCAGGGTGCAGCATTTTCATTTGTGCCTGAGATAACAGTGTTTCTTTTCCTTTAAACAATCAGCAGAGGCCACCTTCCTGGGGACGGCGGATGAAAAGACGGTGAGATTACCTGCCAGGACCATTTAGGCTTTAATGGTTTTCACGTGAGCACTTCCAGAGAGGCTGTTCAGCAACCGAGTCATAGGATGCTGTTCTAATAAAATTAAAATTGCTAAAATAAATTGCCAGGCATCTGGAAAGCACAGAAAAAGCAACAGATTATGTAAACCGACATTGCATATTGTACACCTACATGGCCCTTGAGTAACAACAAAGGCATTATGCATGCCAGAGCCTTATTTTTTACATTTTAATTTCCTTGTAAGTAGATTTTAATCACTAGGTAGCCAAATCACATTCACTATCAATTTCCTTTATGCTGTCCAGTGCATTATTGTTTCTTTGCATCAAATTCGCATTTACATACATTCTAGTGATGCAGGTTCAAAACACAGAAACAGACAAGTTGTTTACAGATATCCAGATTAAACGTGGCCCTCCTCCTCCTTTTTATCCATCTAGCCAGGCTGGAATAGATCAAAAACAGATTGAAGCAGCTGGGGAGATGGCTCAGTGAATAAGATTCCTTGCTGTGTAAATGAGGATCTGAGTTCAAATACCAGCACTCACATAGAAAACCAGACACGACCACCACATGCTCCTGTTATCTAGGTGCCCAGCGGGTGGATGAGGGAGGTAGAGACAGGTGGATTCCTGGATCCAGGTTCAATGAGAGACTGTGTCTCAAAGGAATAATGTGGAAAGAGATAGAGCAGGATACCCAACGGACATTATTCACTGACCTTTGTGCATACACAAGGTGCACACTTGTGCACACTATGTGTACATATACCACAAACACATACACAAATAAATTAAATACATTTTGAAAATAAGCATTTTACATAGGATTAAAGTTCTAATATGAACATTTCATGACTTTATTAGAATCATATCACTCTTCAGGGGAAAAAAAAAGAACGCTAAACCCTAAATGATATTCAGTTTGATCATGAATATTGATAATATTATATTTATTTTAAATATAATGTATTCATTGGTACTCAACCAAAAGTAAAATTAAACTCATCAGGATCAGAATAACTGTTTGGTTCTGCAAAAGTCAAGGACCCTCGTTGGGTGGCTTAATGACTTCTTGTTTGTGTTGTGCTTGCATAAATTATCCATCAAGTGCAGCCATCTCTCCGGATGCAGCGTGGCACTTGCAGGGGAATGAGAGCCGCATTAGGATCCTCATTAAACGGAGATGCAATTGGAATGGAGCTCCTTCTGCGCCGCGCCTGGCAAAGACCTGCTGTCTCTCTCCAGCTCCCATCCCTCTGCACCAATTCCATGTTGGAACTGGGCTCATGGACCCAGCATTTAGAAAAACAATGAATGCAATCTAAGCGAGGTGTAAGAGACAGCACTTTTCCAAAAGCCAAATGTCATAAAAAGAGGGGGAGCAACCTGGCATCATGCACTTCAAGACGACCAGAGGAGTCTCAGAATGCAGGTGCTGGGTGACGCCATCTCTGTTCATCTAAACTGTTTATGCACAACTGCTGCGAAACCCATCTTTCAATATCTACACATAGTCTCTCTACCTCATGGTGCTACTCCCCAACACAGTGGGTATGGATCAGACCCAAGTCATGCTGTGTGTAATACTAATTAAGTAAGACAGGCGAAAATAATGGTGTGCTTGTTTCTCACCGCACAATCACCGCGCTCCAGTCCGGACACATCCAGCATAATTGTGTTACTTAACTCAGAAAGCCTCTGAGAATGCTGCTTTCCAGAGAAAGATAATGTGAAATGAAGTTGTAGAGCATAAGAGAAGCCACTCACAGGGAGCGAGTAACTTCCCAACAGAGTGATAAGATGCTCTGCTTCCGAGCTGTGAGGAGCTGAGCATATGTTGTATTGGAATAAAAGATGCAGGTGAATTCAAAGGAAGGTATAAACACTCCACTTCTTATTGCAATCTTAAATACAATTGCCTGTGTACCTAGAGACAGTTCAGGATGGTTCATAGAGCTTCAGTTCTGAAATAAGAAATTGAAGAACATTATATCAAAAGATGGTCTTTGCCATAAACTGGGGTCTTGGCTAAACCTGCCCTAGAGGCTGAGACACTATTACCAGCAGCTTAAACTTGTCACAAAGATCCACACAGCTGGGGCCCAGAGACGGGCTTAGACTGGTCTTTAATGCTCCAAACTGATACTGGAAACAACTGAGATGTGAGATGCTTAGTAATAAAACAGATCCTCAGGCCCAGTAATACCTCGTAAGATGACCTTACCCATAGGTTCAAGTACACAAAGGGACCCCATACATACAGGTGACAGAAGACAGCTGTGTTCCATTTACACGGAGGACGGGGAAAGAGGGGAGGAAGCTGAAGTTAAAACAGGCACATCTGACAGATATGAAAAGACAGAAAGATGAAGTCTTAGACAGGGTCGGCATCATTAGGAGTGTGGGCTTTTACACGCTAAATGTTGCTTCATGCATGAGTAATATAGAGAGTCGGCAGCCTGGATGTAAGTTTTTTCACAAAATATTATCTTAACATAATAGCGCCACTGCAGCAGACCCCAAGTGGTCAAAATCAGTATTTTCACATGGTGCCCTAACCTTCAACTTCTGCTTTAAATCAGACTCTTGAAACCCTCCTAAGCAGATTGGATAATGAATAAATATTTATAGCCTAGAAGAGTAAATAAATGAATTTTCCAGTATTGAAAAGCAAAATGTTTGACTGAATGAGCAAGAAATTCCCAGTTTGTTTGGCATGGATTTTGTTTGTTTCAACTTTTCCCTCTTGATGGATTGTGCTCATTGACAACTCATGCATGCATACGGTGCCTTCGGACCACTCTTTCCTCTACCCCATCTCCCTTTCTCCTCCCATCAGTCACCATCCATGCACTTTTTCCTATTACATTCCTATCTTTCTGCCCTGCCTATAATCTACTTGGTCTAATCAGCCCCCTCACCCCTTAGAATCCTTGGTTTAGAACTACTTCTTGGAGCCCAGTACTCTGGGTACATAACTGTATTTTTTTTTTTTTGCCTCCCTGCCTGAATATTCCAGTTGCCCGTCATTCATCAGCACCTTGTAGGGTCACTGCTCAGTTTATAGGTGGTCACTGACCAGGTAAGTCCATTGAAGGCCTAGTGTCAGCAACCATCCATATTGTGGGTTCATGGTAGCCAGGGCTGTGTATCTTGATGCAACAGTATATCCCAGTGCTTTCCTTATTTTCCAGCTTGGCACAGACTTCTTTTTTTATGACTCCATGGATCTCTTTTCCACCCATGATGCACCATCTGTGAAATGATGTTCCCTGGTGGCATAAACATTATCCCGATGTAGACACTATGAATCATTCTCCCTGCCCTTTGTGATCACCAGTAATAATGGCCAGTGCAACAATACAATCCACATCCTTTACAAAGTTTCTGAGGTATTCATTGGTAAAATAGCAACCAAACTTTCCAATAACAATTATTTTTCTTTCAAGACCCTTTATTGTGAATTTATGATTCACAGAGAAATGTTCCTAGTCTCCAAAGAGGCTTGCATCTGTTTTGTACTCATAGTTGTACAGAAATCACTTAGCATGGTAGTTCATGCCAACTCCACTCTTTCAGGTACCTAAGCCAAAAGCCTCATAATCATCCTTAATTTTATTTCTTGGTTTACTCATACCCCATATCCAATCTATCAGCAAATCTTGAATCCCCACTTACATACATCACAAATGATCCATTACTCACGTTGTCTTCTCTGTTCATACGCACATGCGCACGCGCGCGCGCACACACACACACACACACACACACACACACACCATTAACCCAAGTCATGCTCCTCTCCCCATTGCCTCAAGAACCACCGACTGGTCTTTCTGCTTTTCTTTTGCTTCCCCACACTTTATTTACAACATAACAATCATCACCCTCAAAAACTTCTGCTGACTCCTGTTTCACTAAGAAAAAAAAAAAGCCAAAGTGCTTAAAATAATCTGAGAACCTTTTCCTGCCCCATCCATACCCTCTCACCACCTCCCTGCCTTGATCTCTTGCTGACTTGATCTCTTGCTACCTTTCCTTCTGCTTCCCCTCCATTTCCATTCCAGTCCAGTGAGGCCTCTCCCAATCACCTGGTCTAAAACAATGCCCAGTCTTCCCCAGCTCTTCAGTGTCTCATTTCTCTGTTACAATGCAGTCTCTTTACCTTTTATGTGACTTTAAAATATGTCAATCAATTCTTGATAGTTTTCCTGACAAAAGCTGGGGAGGGGGGTCTTAGCTCTTCTCCTTGCAAGCATAGGCTTTACTTTTCCAATAGAAAATACAGAAATGAGTACTGTCTATAAAGGTATGTGACTTTCTCCTCATTCTCTTTTGCTCTGGAAGTCAGCTATTACATCATGAGGAAACCCAAGCAACTCTGTGGAGATATCCTTGTGGACAGCAGTGAGCTCTCCTGCCAACAGTAATGGAGCAAACACGGAGAAAGAAGACCTACAGCCCCAGAAACTGTTACCATAGGTTACTACAATTCCAGTACCTATTTTTACTTCAATCTTGGCATTACTTTTCTTTTGCTGCTGTGTGACAACCAGCTTAAGAGAGAGAAAGGGAAACTCATTTGGCTTATGATTCCAGACAGGAAACACTATCCATTAAGGTAGGAATCTCATAGCAGGAGACATGGCTTGGAGGTAGAAGCCTGAAGGCAGGTTCAGGTTACAACCATCGTCATAAAGGCAGAACAAGTAAGAGCAAAACTGCAAGAGGAAGCAGAGCTACCAAAACTTAAGATCTACTCACCATAGTAAATGTTCCTCCAACAAGGTCCCATCTCCTAAAGTTGCCATGACCTTCCCAAACATTCACAGCAGCTAAAGATGCAAACACATGAGCCTGTAGGGTGTAACTCCCATTCACACCATGAACAATCTATGAGAGATTCTGAAATAGAAACACTCAGCTGAGCTGGTCTCAGATTCCTGACCCCCCCAAAAATAGAGAAAATCCATTTTTATTGTTTTAAGGCCCTCCAACTTAGAGGTAATTTGGTATGTAACAATGGGTAACTAAAATATCTCTGCTGCCATTGGTACATGCATATATCTTACTTATTTACCTTGCTTGCTGATTGTCTTTTCTGAGGACTGTGAGGTCAGTGAAAGCCAAGATAGATGCCTATTTTGTTCACTTCTGTGCTCTCCAAAAGTAGCTGAATAAATCAGTCTTCTATTTTAATATCAAATAAGTCTGGTATTGAAGATATCCATGCATTAATGGATCACAGCAATGTGCAATTCACACGTATACTCAAAAAGCTTTCGTATACATACTTTGCAAAGAGGCTGTGGGTTCAGGATGTTAGTACGATGATTACCCTTGATTATACAACAAAACCATTAGCAGAACTTCCTACAACATCCCTGTATCCTGGCTCAAGAAGTTTGAAATGAGTCTCCATCCTCCTTAAGTATTAAAAAAAAAAACTCCTCTAGATTATTTTGCTGCACCAAGACTGGAAACCCCTTGGCTGGATGATATCTAACTAGAGACAGTAGTTGGATCATCTATGGTCCAGTTGCAATGAAAGCATTTTTGTATGAACACAGCAATTCTGAAAGTCTCCTTCATTCAGTCATCTACTAATTATATTTTAAATTGTTGGGCTCTGTACTAGATCCTGAGGGAATCTGTAGAGCTTTGGAGAACTTAGGATCTAGAAAGAGATGAGACTCTCCCCTGGTGAGACTTCCAACCATAAAGGTTATCATCAACATTCCCTCCTTCTCTTCCCTTCCATCCAAGCCTGGTCTCACTCCACACCTCTGGTCCAGGCCAAAGAGAGATTGGGCCACATCACTGAAGAGACAGGAGCTAGGCAACATCTGACTACAAGGGGAAAACTGAGGTTATCTAAGGAGAGTGCATATCACGCAAAGGAATGAGAATCCCAAGGAGTCCCCAAAATTTAGGATTTCAGAGGCATGAGAGCCGGCTATAGGATGTAAATACAGGATTTGGAAAGCCAGGAGGTATGCAGTCTTTGAGTTAAAAGCATCCTCCAGCCAAAGAGGTGTGTCATAGTTAAGCACAGGTGTCAACTTGACTGTTGAGGGTTTGAGCTCTGGGCACATTTGTGGAGAGTTGATGGTTGAGTTAAGCCCAGAGCAAACCTGAAGGAGATTGTCTAGCTGATGGGGAAGATCCAGCCCATGGTGGGTGGAATAGCCCCTGGATAAATCACAGAGAGCTGGTTGAAAGAGTGGGCATCCTTCTGTATACTTGGCCAGACATGCAGGTCTAGCAAGTAAGGATTGTCCATCTCTCAGCCGTTATGTGGTGGGTGATGGTGTGGCCAGTTCCCTAAGCCCTGGTATTGGTACATGCTCTCCTGTCAAGCTGGACTGAGAACTGTAACCAGGAATCGTAAGAGCGAATAAACCTTTGTTCCCTTAAGCCATTTAATGGTCATTTATCAGCAACCATGCAGACTGGAATTGGGAGAGGGGTGCTCGCATGTTTGTAATGTGAATCTCTGCGTAACTACTCAGATCAGTACAGTCAGCATTGTGCAAAGTGGCTCTTAGCTACAGAAGAAACATGTTTACCCAAGTAGCCGAGAGATTATTTCGTCCTTGGCTAACAGAAAGAGCATACCTCTGAGAGCTGGCTGCCCTGTGGCTGTAACACTGGTCTCATCCTAACCAACTCTGGAACTCAGAAAATAATTTAAATTGCTTCTCTGCTTCCTTATCTGCTCAATGATACATGGGAATAAATTCTCTTTAAAATTGTTTACTTCTTGTTCAGTTCTAATAGTCAATTAAAAATTGTGTGCATGCATGCATGTGTATAACTGTGTGTGTGTGAGAGAGAGAGAGAGACAGAGAGGTCCCATATTAACACTGTTCTCTGAGAACTGGAAGGTGCTAGATATATGAGAGATTGTAACCTGACTTTGTTAGTGAAGGAAGCAAACACCAGCAGGCATATGCTAATTTTCAGAGTAGCTGTTGACAGCGTTATCCTTCAGTTGGAAAGTATTTCAATACCAATTGGATAAGTTAGAACAAATATCCGCTGGGCATTCTTGCAGAACCAGAGTTGATAGAGGCAGAGATTAGACCCAGGAGTTCATTTGGGTTACACAATGCCCTGGGCTTGCAGGCTGCTAGCAGTATGAAGGGTTCTCCCCTGTCTCCCTCACCCACCGTTATTCACAGCTCAATCCCAGTTCAGGGAGGGCACCTGGAGACTGCAGGTCCACACCATGCAGTTGAGCTCCACCTCCGGGCATGGCGTGGGCCAAGAACTGATGCTGCAGCAGGTGCTGAGTTGACAGCCGTGGGAGGTAGGAACTCCTTGTTCTCCTCTGCCAATTAATTCCTGGGAAGGATTCATTCTAAGGAGAGATTTCCAGCCCTCTCTCTTCTCTTTTTCAGAGAGGGGGGAGAGGTGTGAGAACATAAAACAACGAAGGAAAAAAGAGGGTCAGGAGCAGCCCCCTCCTTCGGCCACACCTGAGAGCAGGTTTCTCACCCTTAATGCCACAAGTACCTGAGCTGCATTCTCCTCTGTTGCAGGGCTGCCCTGTGCTTGTAGGAGGCCTCCGGGCATGAGGCCAGTGATACCCCTGTCTTACTTTCACAGCCACACCCCACTTCTCTGGTCCCTAACTCTCTTAGTCTCATAGTTCCATTGCTGTCATGAACACATGACCCAAACACTTTAGGGGTCCCAGCTTATGATTTCAAGTTACACCACACCATGGGGAGAACTAAGAGAGGGGAAAGGTCCAAAGCATAAAACTTGCCAAGCCATTCTCGCTCCAGCTTATCCACCTGACTGGCCTAAATGGTCTTACCCACCATGGGCTGGGTCTTCTCCCAGGCTTGCACAGAGATCTGCCTTAACTAAATCACACACACACACACACACACACACACCACATCGATGTGTTCAAGGCTGTCAACTGTCAAGCTGACACCTGAAACTAACTGCCACAACCCCTTTCCTCAGTTATGATGACCATTACCACGTGACCTCTACCTCCTCACCCCTTGTCAATGAATCCCTGCTCCAAGCCTGGGCGTGGTGCCACAAACCTAGAGTCCGAGCACTCAGGAGGTCAAGGGAGGAGTCCTGTCAGTGTGAGGCCCGCCTAGGACACATAATGGGACCCTAAATAATAGTTCCTACAGAGAATGTCCCCTCCACCGTGGGTAAAGCACTTGCTATGCAAATATGAGGGCCTGGCGTCATCCCCAGAACCCACACTGAAAAGTCAAACAAGCACTTATAAGTCCAGCACTGTGGAAGCATGACAGGTAGAGCTCTGGGGCTTCCTGAACAGCCAGCCTAGCCACGTTGGTGGCTTCCAAGTAAGAATGTGAGAGACACTGTCTTAAGGGGAGGAGGGGGAAGCAGGTGTACTAAGGAGTAATATAAGTATCTACACTAGAATGTCCCCCAAAAAACTCTGGCAAAAGCAACCCAGATGAACCAGACTGTCTGAGAAGTATTTCCCACCTTCTACACTGCTATTTCAGCTAATTTATACTGTTTATATAATTAAAACTTAAATAATAAGCAGTAAATCCTATGCCCAAAACTCTCACCGGCTCCTTCTGGAATTCTACATGTAGGCCATGTAGCTCCAGCCCAGGGCCTGGAGGCCCAGGGCACATGGTGAACCTGAAATCCAAGCGTTCACAGGACCTAGGACACATCACAGCAAGTCTGCCTTGAACTTTCTCTTGTGGGTGCCAAGAACATTTTAAAAACTTCATTTATTTATTTATTCATTCATTCATTCATTTATGAGAGGGAAAGAGTATGTTTTTCTACCATATGGGCTTCCAGAAATCAAACTGAGATTTGTGAGCAGGCACCTTATCCACTGAGCTATCTCCCCAGACCCCTCTACCCCTCCAAAAAAAAACAAGTTCTATACAGAAAGAATTCCTTGCAATAGAGAAGAATAGAATAGCAATCAGATTCACAGTGAGAGACCTTTCCTGTGTTATTGACAACTGCAGAACATCTCTGGACACCTCTGGATCTTCCCAGAGATATCAACCTTCCAGCTTGACTTTTTTTTAGTTTTTATATATTTTAATTCTTCATACAAGTATGTATCATATGTTGAGCTAATGCTCCCCAGACCCCAACTCCCATTCCCACCTTTACTCCACTTTCCATTAATACCTTTTGTTCTCCTAGACCATTTCACATCTACCTTCATGTCATATGCACATACACACATAATTTTATGTATCTACATAAAATCTAGAAACCACAAAAGAAAGAAAACATACAATGCTTGTCTTTCTGAGAGTAACTTAAAGCTTAATAGATTAACTCCAGTTGCATCCATTTTCCTGCAAACGACATGACTTCATTTTTTATCTCTGAAAAAAATTTCACTCTGTATGGAGACCACATTCTCCTTGTCTGTCCCTCTGCTGATGGACATTTAGGTTGGTTCCATAGCTTAGCCATTGTGAATAGCACTGTAATAAACTGGGATGGACAAGCATCTCTGTGACATGTTGCTTTGGAATCCTTTGGGTAAAAAGCCAGGAGTCAGTGTTTGCAAGAAGCCTCCATACTGTGATTTTCAGAGTCAGCTTCAGCATTCTTACATCATCAGTGTGCAGTCCAAGTGCAAGGCCTGCACAGGATGGTTAGGACTCAAATGTTCACATTACCTATGGGTGCTAGTGGTAGAACAGCACAGAGACTCTCTTATAAAAATATCAGGGGCTCTTCCTCCCATTCAGTGCTAACTTGGCTGGAAACCATTTCCTCCTGATGCCCAAAGATGTGAACTATCTCCAGGCAACTTCTTCAGTTCCAACAAATACCAACCAATACCTTCTTTAAAGCCTCTATGAGCTCTAAGAATACACGAGTGAACAGTACAGACTAGGATGCCTGCCCTTGGGAGTGAGTGTATATGAACAGCTAAGCATGCAAAAAGAATAGTGAAGAAGTCATAGCATGTTGAAAGGCAATAGATGCTGTGGGCAAAAAGGCAAGGGAAAGTGCCAGGTCACCTATGTGAGGGAGACAAAGGCACCTGTGGCTTGAGATGGGCAGTATGGAAGAGAAGTGAAATTTGGACAGAAGTTCAGGAGTTATTGACTCTGAGCTCCTAGGGAAGAACATTCCAGACACAGGAGATGGCTGAGGCAAAGACTGGTACTTTGAAACTTCAGCAAGAGGTGAGGCTGGGGATGGGAGGGAGTGAAGTGAGAAAAGAGAGCAGGAAATGGGAGAGGATGGGTTTCAGGGAGGTGCTGAGGTGCAAGGTGCTGGGAATGGCATCAGCTACTGGATCTTGCCATGAGGAGTCAGCAAACCATGTGAGGAGGGTGTGGTACCAAGAAGGACCAAGGGGGTCCAGGAGAATTTGACTACTGAGAGAGTGGCCTTAAATAAAACCAGTCTACAGGGATGAAGGAGACAGAGGTCTATGCTCTACTCTCTTACTTAGAGATTGTGTGGGTATCTTGGATACCCTACATGTCCCACTATGCTCAGAAAACAATGAAATGTCCCATGAGATGGTGAAGTAGAACTCCCTCTTGGATGGCTTCCTATGCTATTTGGTAACATTCAGTCTGATTGTGAATGAAATTCAGAAGCCTCCATCTCAACGAAAGACTTCAGCACCAGCGTCCGTGGGAGAGAGCCACGGTCTCAGCTGTGACTCCCACACTGATATAGTTGTTCCAACCTTGTCTCTTCTTCCCCTAGTCATTTGCAGAGATGCTACTGTGGGAACACACAGTTGGCTTTGTGCCTGAGGGAAAGACAGGATAAAGCAGCAGGGGATGTGCCTCTCCCAATAAAAATTAATGGAACAAAACCCCCCTGTGTGCTGCATGAGTTGTATCTCCCAGGGAGTTTTGTTTCCATCATTCTCTCACCAAGACCTCCTTCTGGGAGCTCCTGTCCCTTGGGTGACGTTGGCATAGGTTAAGAAAACATCGTTAAAGGCAAAGGTTCCAGAATAAACCAGACAACGGTGGGTTACACCCAAAGCACACATGGTGTGCATGCACGTGCACGCGCGCGCACACCCACACACGCACACACACACATAAACAATGCATACTCGTGCATGTATACAGGCACAGATTTGCATGCAGATGCACCTTTCTGTTGTTATTGTTTTTATTAATGAAAATATTAGCAATCTCTTGGGGGAAAGGAATTACATCATGAGGACAGCTAAGGGTTTGCAAAGCAGTCAAGAGCCTCTGGTTTTCTTTTTTGCTCTGCTTTTCATACACACACACATGTGTGTGTGTATATTTGGTCCTGACTCATGATGCTGAGTTTCTGGAAAAGCCCACCATGCTCTCCTCCTGCTTCCCTCTTCAGAGGTGAGTCCTGCCAGGCTGAATCGCTCTGCAATGCCAACTTGGTTACAGAGTAAGTGGTACTTTCCAGAATTTCCCTCCCAACTGCCGCTGTAGTGTAGAGGATATCAAATATGACCTGCATAGAATTTGGGGGACAAAACTGATACCGCAGACATAATGGTTTAAAAGTTGTCATTGGTCCAAGGTTGTCCTTGTCCATGAGACAGCTCAGGGGCTGTAGCCAGTCCCAGCTTTGCCATGAGTGTCCTCAATTTTTTTTAGCTCTCCTTGCCAACCACTGGCCTCCTGACCACTGGGTAACCTCCACATGCTTCCACCGAGATGGTCACAAACCGTCCATAACATGGAGCCTACCTATCACAAGTGATTCCCCACATAGTCAGAAGGTTTCAGAGTCCAACAACCTGGGAACAACAAATATGGGGAAGAACACAGGGGAAAACAGATGAGGAGGTGCCAGTCCAGGATCATGAGAGGGACCAGCGTCAGGAGCAATTACCCAGCAGTAAGTGTCATAGAGCTGTGGGAGCAGAGAGTGGCCCCAGGGAGAGGGTTAGTAGAGAATCGGCTACTGACCCTAGTGTTGGCTGCCATCCTCCTGATGTCTACCCCAACACCATGTGAGACCCAAACCAGGAGGCAGATGTACTTGACGTGCCAGCTAGACCCTCTCTCCTACAGCCCCGGGTTTATTCACCAGAGGAGGTGGCTATGTTCCTGGAATCCCACCTTTTGGATGATAGAGGTAAAAAGATCAGAAATCAAAGATCAACCTTAGCTACATAGCAAGTTTAAGTCCAGCCTAGGATATATGAGACCCTGTCTCAAAAAGAGTAGGCATGGGATATTTAGAATGCTATGTGAATGCTACCAATATACTCTACACATCAAAATCTCTTAGCTAGGGCAAAGTGCATCTAAGTCACAGTGCAGCTCTGCATGGATTACTTCAGTCATTCAACATGATAGTTATAAAGACTCAGTAGTAGTAATTTCATATGGGAAGTTATCATAAGATGCAGCACGCATCTGAAGTGCAAATGTATTCTTGGGTTCATGGGAATAAAGAAGATGCCAAATTAGTGGAAAGCTGTAAGATTCTGACTGATTTTTCTCTTTTACTTCTACTATTTTCTATCTGCGAGCAGACTATTTTTACTAGCATGTGTAACAGTAGCTCTTGTTGCTTTTCTCATTGCTATAATGAAACACGTGAAAATAACAGCTTGAAGGAAGAAAGATGGACTCTGGCTCATGACTTCAGAGCGTCCAGTCCATCACAGCAGGGACAGCATGACACCAAGAGTCACTTGCTGCTGTGACAGCAGGAATGGGAGGCGGCTGGTTACACCAGGTCCCTGGTCAGGAAGCTGAGAGCTAAACAGGAAGTGCAACTCTCAGAGCCCAACTTTACAATCCCACATCTGTCAACTAGGTCCCCATCTCTGAAGGTCTCACAGCCCCCATAAATAGCAACATCGGCTGGGGATCAAGTGTTCAAACACATGTCCTTGTGGGTAACACTCACCTTAAACCCTAACAACAGTGGGATAGCTGCATTAGGAGGCACCCAAAATTAATCTAAGTCCCTCCTCTACAGTGTTGGTCCAAAGCAAGTGTGACCACCGGACCCCACATACTGAACCAGTATGATTGCTCATGCCACACACACACACACACACACACACACACACACATGCACACACGCACACACACACATGCACACACATGCACACACGCACACGCACACAGCACGTGTCACACAACATACACCATGCATACAATATTCACACGCACCATACATACTCAACTGAGGGAAACAAGTGTGATGTTCTTTTTTTCCCAGGCGCATTCTCTGTGGGCATCAGTTTAGGTAAGAATTTGCTTCCCAGGATTCCAGGCAGAATCGGTGTGAGCAGAGCATCTCTCTCTCTTTTGCCTTTGTGCAACACTGAAGCTTGATCTTCAAGAAGTATGTACCATGAACCAAGTAAGAGCCCTAATCCAGTTCCCACTCAACAGACTCATTACCAGAGCACAAGACCATGACTGACCCCAGCAGACCAGACATATGATGAGAATGCTGAAGGCTGCCTCCAGACCAGCCCCATTCTTTGTGTGGAAAAGCCTAGCCCCTCCCCCCGACCACACAGGAAAACATGCCTATCCCCATCCACAAAGGAAAGTATCCTCCCCCCATCTGTGCAGGAAAGCATCCCTCCCCCATCCACAAAGAATAGCATCTCGCCACCCATCCACGCAAGAAAGTGTTTTTCTTGCTCAAGGTGGCTCTGCCTCTCCTTTGCTGGAAGGAGGCTCGCCCGCGTGAGGCCAACCTGAAATGGCTGTCTCTCATTTATGAGGCTGGTATCAGGCTTGCTGAAGTCTTCCAGCATTCAACATTAGGCACGGTACATTGCATGTATATAAATCAAATTAACATTCACTGTCACTGCGCGGCTGAGCAGCTGTATTCTTTGTGTTAAATTTCATAGTTAAAATGAAACACTTTTCCATTACTAGATTGCAGCTCCGCTGGGTGACTGCGACGCTTACCTGCCAGAATTAAGCCTCGTAATGCCAGCCCTGTCTCAGAGTGGCACATGCAAACTGGATTTATAAAGTGACTGAGGAGTTGCTAATTGCCAGCTGAATAAAACACTGAAGTTGATTCAGATCTTTGGAACAAATTTGGGAAAAGTGAACACAGTAAGTAAGTAAGTAAGAACACGTCTGGCTCAGCTGGTTCGAGCAAATTCTATGAAGGCCAATGTTGTAGTTCAGTGTCCTGGGTCATTGCTGAGTTCTTGGTGAGATAGTCTCTGCCCTCTAACACCAGCAAGCCATACTGACCCATGCTGAATGTCTACTGCATGCAGTGGATTTCTACATATCAATCAAAACCAACCAACAAGCGAGAACTGCCGTGATAGCTATCAGCCCCATGACAGACAGAAGGAAACTGAGACTCCTTGGGAAAACTGATCTTGTGACATACGGATAAATGACACAGCTGGGACTCAAACAAGATTGGACTGAATGTGAAATCTCCACTCCTTCCACTCCAATGCCTTGTTGCTAGATGGTGCGGGGCAGATCTGTGGGGGCTAAAAAAAGTGCAAATTTATTGGTGAGAGATGAACATGGGCCTCTCCCTGCTGACATGCACCATGTTTATTCTCACCTGCAGACATGCACCATGCTTATTCCATGCTTATTATCTGCCTTCAAGATCCCACACATCCTTTGCCCTGTTAAATGTGGTATTTTCAGTGTACAAAGTCCAAGGTAATGAGAGATAAAGCTTCCATTCCCATGTCCCAACACGCAAATGCTGAAACGTCTACTGCTCTTGCTGGCCTGACACCAAGGCCAACATGTTCCTGCATGACCTGCTCAGCTCTGGACACCTCACCTGTAGAGCGGGGTTCCCTGGGAGTCTACAGCCCAACCCATACCATTCACAATTGGCCTTGATCTCTGTCCCCCAATAGGGCCCCGCCAGCCACTACCTGGCATTCACAGCACAGAAGATGCTGTGACATGGGGCTTCAATGTCCAGGATTCTATACTTTCAGTCAGTGAAGGAGAGGCCGACAATCACCCTCAGTCTGAGAGCTCAGAACTTGATCCTTGAAACAGCAGAATCAAGGCTTCTAAGGCCTTGAATTGTAAATCTCTCTATAT
The DNA here is from genome assembly GCA_023101885.1 of Typhlomys cinereus. Taxonomy (NCBI): domain Eukaryota; kingdom Metazoa; phylum Chordata; class Mammalia; order Rodentia; family Platacanthomyidae; genus Typhlomys; species Typhlomys cinereus. Next base: position 721,530 of record JALPQD010000111.1, on the reverse strand, counting down.
GTCAAGTGTTTTCAGCTTAAAAAAAAAAAAAGTGCTTGGCTCAGAAAGCCCAAGATTGGATGGCTCTGGCAAAAGCCATTATCCAAATATTTGGTGGGCCACAGGGTAAAAGAATTATGTGTTTGGACCCAAGATTCTTGACTCTGCCAAATAGTCATTTTGCCTCAGTGTAGGTAATGTATGTTTTCCATGTTTTCCATTTGCAATCGATCTATTTGGCAATTACAATATTTAGCAGGACTGGATGATTCACTGTAATCTTCACAATGTCTACGCCTTGCGGAATTGTTTAAGAAGGGTCTGACTCTGCAGGGTGAGTGTATGGGACCATTGCGGACTTTGAATATTGCCCCAAGAGCCCTACCTCTCTTGGGAACTTGATGGGAAAGCTCAATAGAAATTTCATCTCAACAGAAGAAAAACAACCCATGGACTTGGGGATCCAAGTCATCCAGCCCTGCCATTTGATGACTGTGTGGCTATGGGAAGATTGTTTCATTCCAGCAGTTGCACTGGTGAGCTCCAGAGAGAACAAAGAAGTCCAGAGACCCCGGAGTCCACGTGTGCTACGTCTGACAGCAGGGAAACTGCGTAACTTCTCTCGCCCATATCCCCAAATTTGTAAAGTGTCTTTAAAAGCAGTCCCCATGTTTCCTCTTGGGGTGATGAAAGTGTTTGGGGACTAAATAGAGATGGTGGTAGTGTAGCACTGTTAATGTGCTAAGTACCACTGGATTGCTTGCTTAAAAATGTTAATTTCCTGCTATGGCCATTTCATCTCTGCTAAAAAAAAATCAACTGTTACCCACAGTATTAGGTTGCTGTAATGGTTTGAAAGGTGATATATATGAAGTTTTTAAGGCACTACTTGGCCAAAAGTAAGTGCAACATAAATATTAGCTACAGGTTTAAAGCAAGAAGACTGAACCATTTGTACACATTAAGTTCTCACAATGACCGATGAAATAATGTTTACTCTCATTCCCGTTTTACAGATGAGAAAATGAAGATATGGAAGGGTACTATGTTGTTCCAATCACCATGCTGTGTAGAATATTACCTGCGACATATGGTATAAGGAAGCCTTTTTTTTCCTTTTTTCATGTAGAGATGTGGGTGTGCATGTGTGCAGGAGCATGTGGGTTTAATAGAAGAAACTATATGTTCCTGTAGAGGCCCAAAGGTGACTTTAGAAATCATCCTGGATTGCTCTACCTCCTTATTGCTTTGCTCCAGCATTTCCCAGGCTCTGTCTTCCAGGGCCAGAAATGCAGGCTACCACCATTTTTGCCCATTTTTGGATCTGGGATCCAAACTCAAGATTCTTTTGCTTGTGAGGCAAAGACGTAAGCCCTGAGATACTTCTCCATTTCCTAAAGGAAATCTTTTAATATCGACATGGTCTGTGGACCAGAGCTTCAGACAGGGAATGCAGTCCCCAGCCTATGGGGACTGAACCCAGACACTGAGTCTGGGTGCCGAATCCTCTGGAGTTTTGTTCACACACAGGTGTGTTGTGAGTTTTGTTCACTCCCAGATGCTGGTTCACATCTGAGAGCCTCAGATTCTCTCAAACCGGATCTCTCCTCGGCTCTCTCTTTGAGGTCCTCCCTGCAGCGTGACAGCTGGGTTCCAAGGAGGAAGGCCTCCTGGGATGGGGTCACCTAGTGAATGCTGCATCATCACAGCCCATCCTCAGCAGCCATGCTGACCACTCCTCCCACACTGCTCTTAAAGGCAGTCGTGATGTCCCAGGAGGTAAAACAGACTCATCCTCTGAATGGGAAATGGCAAGATTTTAGAAACAGATGTGGGAGCAGGGATGTCGCTAGGGCTGTCACAATACAACTCACTCAGCCACGAGGAAGTCAGTCGTATGACAAGGCTACCCAGCAGTCGGGGATAGATCCTGGGAGTCAAGATTTAGACTCCACTTTTCACTTCTTCACTGTAGACTGACTTGCAGTTGTTCTGTCCACCAAATACAGACAAGAGCAACGGCTATTCTAGACTTACTGTAAGTTTAGATACTGGGGTCTTGGTTTCCTGACTTTTAAAACAGGGTCAAGAAGTGTTTCTACCTCTGCAAATAATCATGACAACTCACTGACAGTCAGTACATTAAGCAGACTCCAATACCTGTGACAAGAGGTCCCTTCATTCTCTGCCCCACAGGCAGGTCTACCAGGGAAGCCCAAGGCAATAGAGGGGCTTCTTTGCTTTAGGATGATTGAGAAGGACCTGACTGACTTACCCAAAGTCAGACCTCCACAGTGGGACAAATATTCAGCCTAACCCCCACTGTGCAGATTAGATGGTGGCAAACAGGGATGCCAATTCTCTTATTTCCTTTCAGTCTTGCTGTGTCATACCATAAATGACTGTCATGGTTTGAAATGTGTCTCCCACAGTCTCATGGACAAGATCATGGCACCTTGAGAGGTGGAGCCTTGCTGGAGGAAGGCAGTCACAAGGGGTGGCCTTGAGGTGGAATAGTCCCACCCTACTTCTAGGAGAAGTCTGCCTTTGCAGCAAGCAGTCTGCAACTCTCAGCCTCCAAGATGTCTGCAGTGACGTAGCCTCCTCCACCTTCAGCTAGCCAGCCATGCCACCTCTACCATAAGAGACTGTTTCTCCCTCTGGAACCGCAGGCTGAATAAAGCTCCCTTTCTCCCTTTAGTTGATTGACTTTGGGTGCTCTCTCACAGCAACAGTGAAAAGTAGCCGTTACAATGACAATTACCAAGTAGCTGTTTACCTTATATTAATCATGATATATGGTGACTCCCCAAAGAGGTTTGCAGAAACATACCTAGTTGGCAGCAAAGAATTTTAAACTATTAATTTCTGGGAAGATATTCACACCCAGCTGACCTCTGCTGAACCCTCCTTAGGTTTCCACTCAGGTTTTCACTCGGCCAGGCAAAACTTTCTTTTTTATATATATATACATTTTTTATTATTATTTCTGCTCATACAAACTTAATAGGTACACCAGTTCCCTCCCTCCCTCCTCATGCCCCCCAAACCCCCTGTTCTCCCTCCCCTCACCCCTACCTCCCCATCCCCCAGTGCCTCCCGCCCCATCCCCCAGTGCCTCCCGCCCCCATTCCCAGAGAGTCCTTTATTGTGCATGCCTGACTCTCCTCTGGGTCCTTCTCTCCGGTTATGTACAAGGACCCAGTGGCATTTTCCTGAACCCTTTCCCGTGTTCCCCTTAAGCATAGGAACACTACTGTGGCTGTCAATCCCTTGCCTCCAAGGATCTTGGTGCCTTTAGCAGATGCTAGACTTTATGAGGTCAATAGTATGTTGGACATTGTGCCAGGCATGCAAATTCCAATTATGATTGCTTCAGCCCTAACTTGTGTGGAATATCTTGCAAATCATTGCTCCCCACATCCTTTTGCTCTTACAATCTTACTGCCCCCTCTTCCGCAAATGTCCCTGAGCTTCAGAATGGGGAGAGATCAGTCTGGCCTAGTTCTAGGTGGTTGATATAGAGTCTCTGAAGTTCTGGATTGTGGTTTGTTGATTTTCTTTTGCAGTTTTGCTGCTCCTGCAATCAGGCAAAACTTCTTTAACCCTGCAGGTTGAACATCTCAGGCCCCTCAGCTGTGTACGGCTTGCATCTCACTATACTCGGCTCCCTAAATGAAGCAATTGAGTCCCTGCCACCGTCGCAATAACACATTCTGACAAAAACATGAAAGATAGTTTATCTCTGCCTTAACTCATGTGGGTATCAGTAGAGGGGAAGAAAGTAAATTCCTTTAAAATACAGACAGAATCTTTTATCAATGGGAAGCTGTCGTGTGGTCTTTCTTATCTCTTTGTGCAGTGACAGTGGGATTTATCTTTCTTAGCACTGAGCCTCCAAATGAATATCATGCCTGTTTTGCCAAGGTGAGCAGTTTTTCATCTCCAGGCAAGCAGACATTTTTACATAGACATTGTGATACACACACACACACACACACACACACACACACACACACACTGTCTGTCATCAATCCTCATGCCCTCCAAGGTGTTCTGAAGCCCCTAGTGTCTGCCGATGTATCTCATAAATGGGAGAACCTCTGAGCTCAAAGACTGCTACAGACTCCCAGAGAGGAAGAATCTCTCGAGACTTATGGTAAAACCACTGGTTGTGGCATTACAATGATCGATGCATATCATTATAAATTATCTGAGCCTCTAGAAAGTGCAACATCACAAGTGAACTATGGACTTGGAATGATAATGGCTTACAAATGACAATTTGTAAGTCCACCCATTGATACGAATGGACCATTCCAAATGGGTTGCTGACAGCGTGTGGGCTTAGGCATATAGGAAATTTCTGTGTCTAATGCTCCACTTTGCTGTGAACCTAAAATCTTGTCTAAAATATGGAATCTACTTGGTAAAGCACTGCCCGGCAAACATGGGAACCTAAGTTTGATCCCCAGAACCCATATGAAAAAAAAATCTAATCATGGCATTACATACTTGTAATCTCAACAAGTTCCGGTCCAGTGGGATACTCTATCAAAAAAAAAAAAAAATGAGGAGGACACAGTGTCTAAAGAATACCCTAACATCCAAGACTGCCCTCTGACTCCACACATGGGACACAGTGTACACACACACACACACACACACACACACACACACACACACAGAGCACAACACAAAGATATTTCACATTGCGATTTTTGCACTTGGCTCTATTAGCTCCGCTGTAGCTGTTGGACCAGCAGCTACTGGGAAACTTGGCTAGAAACCTGCCCTGCCTTGGAAAAGACCAGTTTATCTTGGAGTCATATTAGCAAGGAATATTTCCTCCCGCAGAAAACTCGGCGGCTAACCCATCTCTGTAGACAACCAATAAAACAGAGTTCATTCTTTTCATTCTTTGATTTTTTTTAAAGGACTTTTACTTTCCTGTAAGCCAAGCTTTAGAATTTTCTTCTGTGGATTTCCTGTCTTGGTGACTACAGAAGACTGTTCACTACAAAGACCCTAGTAATAACAGCCATGTGTTTTGAGCCAAGGACCATTTTTGCAATTATTATCTGTCTTGATTTATTTCATCTTCATGACAACGTGTGACAGCATACTCTCATTTGACAGAAAAAGAAACTGAGGCAGAATGGTCTCCAGTAAGCAGCCAAGCCAGGATATAGAACTGGGTGCTCTGGTACCTATTCCTCAGCCTGTGCTTCTGCAGACCCAAGGCACCAGAGAGTGGTGTATCAAGACCTGACTGTTTTTCTAACACCCCATCCCGCTAAGGACTTCCACAGAGACTTCTTCCTGCCCCCCTTCTTTTGCTCAAAGCGAAAGGCATGGGCGCTCCTAAGTGCAGGGTACAACCAAACCCAACAAGACTCAGGCCAAATCTCACAACTCTCAAGCAAAAACCTTGTGGCTATGAATGCTTAGATGTTCTAGCAGTTCAGAGTTTGGGACTTGCTACAAAAATATGAAGGGACTTCAGAACCAAAGGAAGATGGATCCCCAGACCTTGAGAAGAAGAGAAGTTGAGGTGCACAGGAAGCCCAGGAAAAAAAAAAACTTAATAGAGCCTCAGTGGGGTAGTCCAGGAGGATGGTGATCTGTCCAGTGTGGCTCATCAACTGACCCCACATCCCCCCCCCCGAGGGAGTACCTTGGTCCATATACTGGAAGCTTGGTGTTCCTTGGAGGTTGAGCAGAGGAGACAGGAGGCTAATTCTGACCACAGAACTGATCCCAGAGGATCTGCAGCCAAGGTTTGCCTTGTTGCTTTCTGTGCATTTTGTAAATGACAGGGCAATTCTCTACAAAGGAGAGCTCGCCCCTGCAAGCTTCAACCAATTCTGGGATGCAAGATAAGCATCTCTTTCCTCTCTGCAGACCGGGATGCCATGGTACAGAGACACCTGAGTCATTTCCAGAAGACACTAGAAATTTCACCAGAAGATCTAGTTCAAGTTGTGGCCCAGGTATTCTGAGACCACCTCACCTCACCTTGTCGTACCCTGCACAGTCAAGTGCAAACACAGAGTAATTTCGATCTGGAGTCTGTTTGCACTTCTTCCTCTCCCCTCACAATACATACATGCATGCCTGCAGACCTACTCCTTTATAAGCCCACCCACTGCCAGAGAAGGAGCTAAGCTATGGACTGCAGTGCAAGGACCCCCACTGTGGGGGAAAACAGCACTAACTGACCTGGGTGGCTCATGCTCGCTCTCTCTCTCTCTCTCTCTCTCTCTCTCTCTCTCTCTCGATGCACTCACAGGATGCACTGCCAGTCTCTTCCTTGCATGGTTTCTGCAGAGGGCTCTCCCAGTTCACATTTGGGTCTGCTTCCCTATAACAGGGCTGAACAGCGGAGAGGTTTTATTAGATGCAGCAGGGTGCGCGGCTCACGGAACACTTGAGTGGTTCTCAGTCAGGCATGAACCAGTCTGCAGCTGAGAGGTGGGGGGGGGGGGGAGAGGCACTGGCTCCCTTGCACATCTGGGAGACCACCTGGCTGAGCCCTCCAAAATGCAAAGCCAAAGGGAGAATCGGCACTGATTAGGTCCCCATCAAAGTGAACACAGTAACGTTCACTTATGCTAATGGACTTCCAGGGCTCATTCATCATTGCTGGTGGAGTGGATTGGCCCAGGACAAGCTGAAGTCAGAAAACACGCTTAAAACCTTTCTGTCTTAGAATAGACAGAGGAAGAGAATTTACTGTTGTTGTTTCTCAGTCAAGGGAGAAAAAGAGAGAGAGAGCAAGAGAGAGAATATGAAAGTCACCCTCCTCTTTATGGCTGATGACTTACCCTTCTTTTGCTCCTGTACCAAAGTGGTAAATTGTGTTTAGAAGCAGTAGCACCCTAGATGATTTTCTGCTGTGTTACTTTCAATTTGCCCTGGGAGAAGGAGGAGTAAGAGGCTGTTGATTTCCAACTGGGCTATTCTATCACAGTACATCTTTAAAATCCAAGCATCATCAGAAATAGGCATCAGGAGAACTCACTCCTGCCAGGGATGTCACCATATTAGTGAGAAAATAATCTGAAGTATACACATGTCAGTGTGTTTTGAGTTTTTCAATATGCATGTACATATGGTTTTAATATGCATTTGTATAGCACATATGAATATACCTATAGATGTGCATGTATATGTGGATATCTGTACATGCATACATATGATATATGCTTGCATATGATATAGGATTATATGTGTGTATGATATATACTTGTATATATGACTATATGCATGTATATGATATGTACTTACATATATATGTTCCCGAAACAAACTTAGGGAGGTGTATGGAAGAAGCAGAGTCACAGTGTGAATGAGTTGCCTAAGACAAAATGTTTGAAGTGGCAGGGTTATTGCAATTGTTTGTTGTGCCTTAAAAGTCAATGTTCTTTCCTCTATGATACTTCTTTTCTTTCAAGTATTAGACCAAGAAATCTTAGGGGTGCCAAAAATTACCCTGTGGCTATTCTAAATGAAGCATGCATGTCTAAGCATATTGGTGTCCCGTGATATTATCGAACAGTCTACAGCCAAACTGTCTACAATAAACCTCATGCAAGCAAACCCTAGATTGATATACATCCCTAGGGAACAGGAAGTTCAGGGTCAATAGCTCCGGAAACACAGCTAAATATCTAAACCAACAAAGGAATTTTGCCTCTGGGAAGCATTTAGCTTCAGAATGGAAAGGAACACGCAAGAAGTCTGATGGGAGTCCCGCCCCAGCCAGGCCTGGCCTTGGAAAACATCTTAAATGGAAGATTAGAAGAAGCATGGTGTAGGGGGGGCCTCAGTCATCCCTGGATTTCTCCTCCCACTGTAACCAAGTCTGTCAGTCATTCCAAGAAGGTACCATCCCTGCAATCTGCTCAGAAGACATCTGAAGGTAACTGCCATCACCTTCACATTTGTGTGTACATCATAAAGCTCAAAAATGCCATCTGTCCTCACAGTCCATAAGTCTTCCCTCGGGTATTTTATAGAATCTTGTGGTATCCCCAGTACCTCTGAACAAGTCTCATACACTCCCTTCAGTCTTCCAGACCAGATCTGGATATTGGGCTGTGTAGTGAGTTCTCGCATGGAGATTCCAGCAGGTACAATTGCATCAAGTGGTATCACTTGAAGACCCTTGAAGACCCCAGGAAGTAGAGTTCCATGGAGATCTGTAAAGAGTTACAAGTAAATCTGAATTCTTTTATTTTCTGTGTATGGAGAAATTCATGTTTGTATATGGGTGCATATATATGTGTATGCATGGGAACACATGCACATGTAAATGTGCACATGAAGGCCAGAGGTCAACCTTTGGCATTGTTCCTCAGGACCCGACCACCTTGGTTTTTGAAACAGGGTCTCTCCTGGGACCTGGAGCTCGCTAATTCAACTAGGCTGGCTGGCTGGCTAGGCAGCCCCAGAGATCCTCTCTCCGCCTCACCATCACTGGAAATTACAAGAGTGTGCCACTGTGTCTGCCTTTTTATGTGGGTGCTAGGGATCGAACTCCGGTCCTTATGCTTGCACAGTAAGTACTTTACTAACCTCCCCAGCCCAGGAAATCTGAATCTTGTGTCTGTTGATCATCTGAGCACTAAACTGGTCCAGCATTTATGTCCAGAGCCTCCCAAAGTCATCAGAAACCAAGTTCTTTTGGTCCTAAACTCACCTTGGATAGACAGATAGCCTGTCTTCTCATCACTGGGAGAACCACATTCTCTATGAGCAAAGTAAAGTATCCCTCCCCTTTCATCCTCAAGCCCACATCCCCGTAATAACTCATGTCAGTGGATACTGGCAAAGGTTGCTTCAGGCAACGCAAGCAGTCTCAGTCAAGCTGTGGCCCTCAGTCATGCGGCTCTGAGAGGTCTGAAGGGGTCTGAGAGAAGACTGGGATGCATCTGGACACGCTGCGGGGAGGTAGTTCCTTTGGTTCTTAGAGGAGAAATAAGATCCATGGGAAAGATCAAATGAAACATTTGTGTCCCAAGAACCACTTGGTTCTGATTTGTTCATAGGTGATAATTAAACCCACAACCTAAGGCCATAGGTAAATGAGCAGAACCAAGCTATCAGTAGGAAAAAAATCTTGCTCCTGAAAAATGTTCCTTCTCTAAATACAGTTCAGTTTCCTTCATATCCGCTGAATCCATTTTCCATCCAGCATCCACTCTCTCCAGAAAACACAAAGCAAATGTCGACTCTCATACAGTGTATTCTTAACTCCCTAGTGATCATCTATCTTCCTGTTTGTTCATGATGCCAGATTTGAATGGCAGCTTAGGCGGAGACAGGATATGCTTTGGAATAGGATACTCCAGAAAATTACCCTTTGGGTAGAGGAACAGTCAGTCGGCCACCAAAGTCCTGCAACCACAGACCCTATCAGCACCACAAGGTCCCTGGGAGATGAGAGATAAGGCTTTCTCACCACAGTGTGGGTCCCCACTCCTGAGCCTAGGGTTTCAAAACAGCCAGGACCCTTTCTCTGGGCCTTAAACCTACATTCTTAACATCTTAAAGCTTCCAAGGACTTTAATGTAAGTTTCATGCATGTACCGCTTGCAGGATCGAGCCCTCTGGGAGCAGAAAGTGACAACATAATAGAGAAAAATCACTTTAGCAGGCAACAGTGACAGCTGGGCAGGCATCAGAAGAAAGGAAAAGGCCTCGGTTTAGACAAATTACTGAATGAAATGATCACATGAAAAGCCCTTTTTACAGCTGCCACTAAGAAGCCCAGAAAATATAAAACACGTGAAATGGTAAATAAAGGAGTTTTTTAACCTTTTTTACCCATTAAAGGTGTGGTAAATGGTTAAAATGCTCTAAAAAAGATCCTCCACATTCTGAGTCATGGGCCCAAGTGGAAAAATGTGGCTCTTTGGGTTTTACATGTCAATTATGATACAACCAATAAAACATAAACAATGAAAGCGCTCCAAAAATCCTGGAAAATTCCACAGCGTGCTTCAGAGTCTTTGTGATTATGTTCCCATCCTCTGGCTCCCGTGACTTCTGACATCTCATTACCCTGCATTATACTTTTACAGACTCATTTTCCAGCATATATAAAAACGACTTGATGCATCCTCAGAGCCACCTCGATTACCTAATTGATGAGGGCTATCAGCCACTTAAAAATAAAGCAGACATTTCCTTAACAAAACCCCAAGGGGGAGGGGAGGATGGAACAAATCCTGTATCCACAGAAATATTTGAAACTAACAGAAGGCATGATGATGGTGGGTGGGACACCCAAGGGGGTGTTAGGAGATTGGGTTTCTGGTATGGATTCTGCGGCTCATTTACTGTGTGATCTGGGGCTGGTATTAACCCTCCCTGGGCCTGGCTTGCCAGATCCTGAAAATGAAGGAGTTGGAACAAATACTCTTGTAGCCCGGTCTTGCACCAACAGTTTAAGGTCTTGAAGGCTGCCCAGGGGAAGAGCCCCTCTATGTGATCTGTGATCTGGTCATTTTCAGATTTAAATATAAAAGGCTTTTTGATTCTCCCTGGCTTTCGTTTGTTTGTTTTATTTTACTTCATTCTGCAGTCTACAGCCTATTAGAGAATGGAGAGAAGTCCCAAAGAAAAACACGTAGGACAACAATGTCTTCTGAGTAGAACTCAACTTTATAAACTAATTCCCAGGGCTATCTCAGATGAAGGCCTAAAGTACTTACAGAAAATGACCAGATTCTCTTAGAAAGGATTTGGGGATTGCTTCATTTATGCATGGAACCCCCTCACCCCAAGGCCCAGTGTTCACACTCAGCTGTCTTCTAAGTGCTCAGCCAAAGCCAGGACACGTGTTTCAGAAAAACAGGAAAACGACAAGGATTGACACATGCACATTAAAAAAGATAACTGCAAGAAAACTTGCTTCAACAGTGGTGGCATTTCCAGAAGTCTTGGAAGTAGCCTGTTATCTAAGTTTGGAGAAATGGAGGGGGAAAGGGAAGGCTGAAAGAGGAGTCAACTCGCTGACACAACCTGTGGCTGGGACCCAACCAGAAGATCTTCAGTTTTCCCTGAAGTTTTCCCTCACACTGAAATCACGTGAGGAGCTTTCGAGAAAGCCTTGAATTCTGGGACACTCCTCAGAGATCTGCCTTCACTTTTTCTGGGCTGTCACTTAGACAACTCAGATGCTTAAAAGCTCTGCTAGATAGTTAAACTGAGCAGCCAGCTTTAAGAATCACTGGTCGACAGTGAAGAACTCAGGAGAATAACTATGCCCAGAGGGAAAGTCGGGGGGCAAGGGCTAGACAGGTGAAAGGGAGTGTCTCTATGGGGTGCACCCAAGGAAGGGCCAGTTAAACTGCCACAGAGGCCTGAGCTCCTGCTAGAGCAGACAACCCAGGGACCCACCCAAGCAGACAGGCATGGGGGTGGGAGGGAGAGGGAGAGATTGGGGAAGGGACGGGAGGGAGGAAGAGAAAGGGAGGAAGGAAGGAAAAGAAGGGGGAGAAACAATCACTCATTATATTTGTATGAGAGGAGAATTCTTAATAATGAACAAAAGATACCCTTCAATTAATAAGAGGAATCATTGGTCTAGCTGTTCAACTCTCAAGGTTCTCCAAATTTCCCATGCATCAGTTGGAGAACTTATGAGAATATGCTTGCTTAATTTCACCCTCAGAGTTTCTAACTCTGTGACCACTATGGGTTCAAGGCCAGCTTGAACCAGAACCAAATGATCCTCATCCTTACACTGATGGCCCGGGTTCAGAGTAACGAAAGGCTTTCTCCTGCAATCGATTCTCTCAGCTCTCAGTCTTTTCCCAATCCATTCAAACTGTGGCTGAGACAGGCCTGTTGCCTTTGGCAACTAGCTAGAACACAGGACTCTGGCAAGACTGGGGATCAGCAGAGAAATCACTGATTTGGCCCCTATTGGCTACTTTCTCCATGCTTACATGAGCCAAAAGAAAGAGCTTTACCTCCGTAGAATAACATGTTCAAGGATCAATGCTCAGTACTACAAGAAAAACCAGAGATGGTGTAAAAAGAAACCCTAGTGCAGAAGCGTGGCCCTTGGGCAGCGAGGTAGAGGCCTTGGTGATTGGACGCCTCAGATCTCTTAAATGCGGTACTTTTGGGCCTGGAACTCAGGAAGTTGAAGCAGGAGAGTAACCATGAGTTGAGGCCAGCTTGAACAACATAATGAATTTCCAGACAAGCTTGAGCAACAGAGTGGAACCTTGTTTCAAAAAAAAAAAAAAAAAAAGGTGTGGGCAAGAGAAGAAAGGAAAGAGGAAAGGAAAAGGAAATGGAAGGGAACTGCAAGTCAAGGTAAGGGGGAGGAGGCAGGGAAGAAGAAGGGAAAAGGAAGGGAAAGGAAAAGGAGAAAGGAAATAGAAACGGAAAGAAAAAAGACTAAAGAGAAGAAAAAACTAAGTCCCTTTTACCTGCTTGATCATGAATGTTGACAAGCTGTCTCTTCTTCCACAACTTATACTTATTTCTATGTTCATAATAACACTAGTGCTTCCAGTGATGTAACACAATTGCAGAGAGCCTATCTAGCATGCATGAAGTCCTGGGTTTGATCCGCAGCGTTACCACAAACACACACACACACACACACACACACACACACACACACACACACACAGAGTTACTGAACCTCATTTGAGGGGTGCTTAACAGTAGATTGAATACTTGTCCTACTGTACACCAAGATTCAATATATCCACCTGGGCCAACTAGGTCAGTAAAACCTTGCAAGAAGCCTTGGAAAAAGCACTGGGAGCTCAAGTCGTTGCACTTCTTCACCCATTTAATAACCCGACCCAGGGAAAAATAAACAGTCATGAATATAGATTTATCCCCAGAGAGAGGGGGTCTGCTAATGACAATGTTATGCTCCTTGTCTAAATGAGATCCATCCGAAGAGCAGAATTAAGAAGGACATTCCAGGTACCCATTATCACAATGAATCTAGAATCCAGAGCAATGGGTAGGAAGTGAGAACTGTCTAGAGCTGAAGAGCACACATCTTTAGGTACTTTTCCAACAGGTAGAGGTCTGAGGGTACCGATTATTAAAGGTTATTAAGACTTGGCCTTGAAGATTACATCATAGTTCTAATACAGGCAGATTCTAGTCCTTTTCATTCTTTGTTTAGAATTATTAGGAAATTTCTTTCTTAGGCAGCACTGTTCATTCTATATCAAGGGATTCAGATGGGAAAGTAACATGCAAACATTACACAGTCATAGAAAGCCTCTAGATTCTGTCTCTACCACTGAAGGTTGGCAGGGGGTAGAGCAGTCCCAGACAAGGAAGACAGAAAGACGCGAGAAAGAATAAAGTGCACATACTGGGAGTAGAGGAAGGTAATGGGTAGTGTGCCTAACTGGGGTCTATGACATGGGTTAGGTACTGACTCTGTCAAAGATGCCCAGGCCACCTAAGCTTCCAACCAGATAAATAAGAAAAAGCAAGTGAGGCAAAAGGAGGAGGAAGAAGAAAACAAAGGAGCCCAAAAAAGAGAAGAAGAAAAAAACAATGAAAATAAGGTATGTTCCAGAAAACAGATGCATTTGCTATTGATGCTGGATTTATAGTAGAGTAACATGACAGTTGGGCAGTGAGAACAAATATCAAAAATGATAACTGGCCTTGGGGGATGAGGCAAAGCCCTTTGGTCTCTCAACCCCATTGACTCTGGCCATACATTCAGCAGGCTGACATGACAGCTCTCCAGTAATGATCGTGGATGGGTAACTGTGCCCATAGGGACCTAGGAAGCACATTTTCTTGCTTGGGTTCCTCTGTCCACATTGTGGAGATAGACCCTTAAACATGGCCAACCTACCACCTGGCACACCGATTCAATTGTGCTGTCTTTGTTTATTCTACCTTTGAAAACCCCACTTGCAACAAATGACAGATCACTTGGAGTTAATAGTAACATGGTTCCCTAACACTCAGAAGAAAGACCCTGAGATATGCACTCACATAGGGATAATTTAATATTGGAAGGTATTTCATGGAACAGAAGATAAGGAAGTCCGAGAGGGTCAGTAGAAGAGAATACAACTCATGTCTTGAGTTGGTTACTACCATGATCTATTAGAATTGTCACAGGAACAGAACAAAGCAGTGTATACCCACTGACTTCTGCCTCCTTAGTGGCAAAGATCTCACCATCAAACAATAGTTCATTTCACCTCCCATCAATACATGTCTGAGCGTCAGGTGGTCTCCTATAGTATCTCACATCTTTTTGCCAGAGAAATAAGCAGTTCCCCTAGGTGGAACTGGTGCCTCAAATCCACATGAAGGGTAGAGAGGATGGGTCAGAGCATGACAACACAATGCTGTCCATCACATCTCAATGGCAATGGTAAGCCAGTATGTTCCTGCTCCCGGGGGCTGTTTCTCTTCTTTCAAGTGATGAACTCCCAGCAATCCAGTATGGGCATATTTAGCAAGTCAAGGACATCCGCTATCAGGTTGTTCTTGTTAAGCCTCTGGGTATAGATTTGATATCAATGTCTTATCAAGATTCTCCAGCCACCAAGGAAGAGTCCCAAGAACCTCTCAGCAGAGGAAGATGACACCAGGGTCTTAAGTGGGGACAACAATGGCTTACATTTGAACAGTTGAAATCTGCACCATAAATCTGTTCAAAGTGTCCTTCTTTGTTGCAAATCTCACCTCAATTCCTTTTGCGAAATGAATAGCCCACAAACCCACTCCAGCAGAACTCTAAAAGAACCCAAAGACACAGCTACTAATGAGGTATTACAGGGAGAGTCACATGTTTAACAGAGCCATTATTAAATATAGCTTGATATTCAGGACAAATTTTACATGGCCTGTGTTCTGGTCCTGCTGATACTTCAGCATGTAAGCTTCTCACCAATCCATCCTTCCTGTCATCCTCAAACCTGCCTTCCTGCCTGCATTCTCTCCTACATCACCTCAGAAAACAATTGGCCAATTAGTGTTCCAAAAGCACATTTTGGACTGTGTCAGTCCCAAGTGAGTTACCTCTAGGATTATGTCATTTCCAAGTTCAAATAGCAGTTGGCATTCCCTCACAGTAGGGAGAGTAGTAAAATTGCCTTAGCGTGGCACTCTAGACCTTAACCTGATTTTTGCAGGCATATTTTTCTTAAATCCCCTATGCAAACCCTAGGGCATAGCTTGTAAAAACTAGCATACACACACACACACAAACACACACACACACACTCACACTTAACCATTTAGAGACCCGCCCATCCTAAGCCACAGCCAGACTTTTCATTCCTGAGATGCACATGTGGATTCCAATTTCCAGTCCCTATTTTTGGCCATGAGTAAGCTCATCTATTCAAATACTTGTTGACCACCATTCTTGTGGACCTAGACATGCAAATAAGCAAGATTCAGCTCGTGACCTCCAGGTCTTAGCATCCAGCTGGAGAAACACATAAACCAACCTTTAACCACGGAATGATATTAGAGAAGACACAGATGACGTCTAGGAGAAGAAAAAGGACATCTAGATTACCTACCGCAAACCCAAACAAATGAGAAGCAACTTTCGGTGAGGAAAGGAAGGGCCTTCATGCTTCACCCTTCAGAAGAGCCACCGGGGAAAGGGAACAGAGACTGGGTGAAGCCAGGAGCACTGAAGGAGCAGCCCAAGATGGGGTTCGAAAGGGGAGCTTAACAGATATGTGAGAGAGAAGACTTGCAGACTTCCATCCCCTGGTTAGGAGCCTGGTCTTATTTTTCACTGCTGAGTTATAAGGGGGGGCAGCTGCAATCAGATTTGTATTAGACATCTCATCCCAGGTGTATGTAAAAACACTATGGAAGGTGTATGTAAAAACAGCAGGAACTGGGGTGACTTAAGAGGAAGATATTAGGAGCTAGCATAGCAACAGAGAGAATTGAGCTGGCGAAACACCTTCAGATACTTTAAGCACTGGCAAGGTTTGAGAGTCCAATTGGACAAGTTGAACAGCTCATTACGTGAACCATGGCTCAACCATAAGGATACAGATTTACCTCCACAGGAACCCCTTCCATATCCAAAAGAAAGTACCCTGTTTTCTAAACAACTCTCTCAGAAATGAAATGCTCCCAGTTTGCAGTCTGCCAAAGGCCACTCTGAGACTTTTATTTTATTTAATATTTTCCTTGAGCAATCAGAACCACATAAATTAATGAGATTATATTTGCTAAAACACAAAATTAGAAATCCAGCTGAGTTTCACAACATTAAGAGGTGCTAATCACGAGTCCCAAAACAAAAGCGTGTGTCGGGAGAAGTATGGTTGTGTATTGTTGTCACAGAGGCAATGACCAGATGAAAGCAGGCCATGTCCTGAATGGCCTCTGGCAGACTGCAAACCTGGAGCAGGGACCAAGCAAAGAAGAGGTAGTGAGGGAAGGGTGGGTCTCCATGTTGGTAACTTCTCCCATGTGGCTGCTTCCCCTGTTTTCATGATGCTTCTGACAGCATAGAGAAGACATGGGAGGTAGATCATCCTAGGATGAAAAGTTAAGGAAGAGATGCTTGGAACATAGGCTTTCGGAGGGTTAAGGACAGCAATTACCAATTGCTCGTGGCTGTGCCTGACTCAGTGTCTGCTGGGAGGAAGGAGGAGGCATCTGGATCATCAAGGACAAAGGACGGAAGATGCTAGGGATGTATCAGAGAGAATGTTCTTCACACCCCCTGCCTAAGGATTCAGCCATCACTGCATGTATTAAATCATACCTTCTGAACATGTGAGAGTTTTGTAAACTCTACACTACTGGACCCTTTCTCAGCCCAGAGTCATTTTAGGTCACAGCTTACCTGCTTAGAATGGCCAACTTCAAGCACCCGCATCGGCAGGAGTCCCTCCTCAAGCTTTCTACCTTTCATCCTACTCAGCAACATTGATCATTCCCCCAAATCATCTTGTCGGCAGTTATGTTGCCTAACAACAAGGATTGTTAAGCTGCTTTGTCACTATGCAAACACCATGGACAGCTCAACAGAGAGATGCGCAGGTCAGTCATAGAACACGGCCTCTCTAGACCCTCAAGAGATACCGTAAACACAAGACGGATGAGGCTGCTGCCAGAATAACACAGGATAATGTCAACAGTCAAATTTTCTTACATAAGCAGAAAGAGTATGCTCTAAAATGATGACTGACAGCATAATACAATAAAACGTAAATGGGGAACATAATTGTTTATTATCAAGTATCCTATGTGGCACATCATCATATTGCTATACTTTTTACTATGTGACAGCACAGTAGGATTATTTATACTAGCATCACCACAAGCATGTGACCAATGCTTTGTGTTCTGACAGTAACATATACACCATCACTAAGCAATGGAAACTTCTCAACTCTCTGTTAAACTTACGGGATTACTGATAGACAGGTGGCCTATCCTTTGATGACTAGAACATTGTCACATGGCGCAGAGCTGAATAGAATCTGGGTCCCACAAGCCCAAAGATCTTATCCATTCCCCCCTAAGAACTACGAACAGTTCCTGGCACACAGTATACTATCAGCAAACATTTTGCTAAATGGTTATCAAATGAAAGTAGTGACAACACATAGCAGAAAGATGTGGCTGTAATTGCTTGATAGACCCAGAAGTGCAAATATCAGCATAAGATTTATCACAAAATACCATTAATGCAGATTAGAAATGTACACATGCAAGGCATTAAGATTATTGACTGTGTTGAGATGGAGAAAGATTGAGGCTGGATCAAATGAAGTCACATACAGAGAATCGGGCAAATGAATAATAAGCCACCACAGCCATGATTTGAGATATGAAAACAAAAAAGAAACCAGAGATATGTAAGAATAAGCCTGTGCCAATATTACTTTACATATAGACTATACAGATAAAATGCTACATCCAATCAGCTGTTTAAGAGACTACTTATTCCTGATATGTATTAATTTAACCCACTTTTTGGTTACGGTGATAAAGTTCCAAAAAAGTTCCTCTTGGGGCAGAGAGAACTTGAAGGTTAAGTGCTTGCTACTCAACTGTTAGGACTGAAGTTTGGATCCGAACCCCCATGTAACAAGCTGGGTGCATTTCCCAGGAGGTCATCCCAGGAGGTGGAGACAGGAACAATTGACTTCCAGCCTAGCTGAATAAACATGAGCTCCAGGTTTAGGGAGAGATCCTGCCTCAAAGAAATGCTTCTGACATGCTCCTCTGGGCTCAACATGCACATATGTATGAATATACTACAAACATATACCACATTCATATACCCATGAGGGGAGACCAAAACATATATATATATATATATATATATATTATATATATGTATGTGTATGTATGTATATATTTTTTAAACAGATACAGAGTGCTTGGCCCAGTGGACACTAGGGCCTGGATTCTCTTCTCAGAGACACTCTCCTTAACAGACCAGCAACTCTGTTTTGGATCCACATGACCTATAACAGCACTCTTGCCTCACTAAATGGCCATAGGGAATTTCTCAGGCCTACTTCTCCTCACTAACCAACCTGCTTCCACAAGTTTGTTCCTGTGGTGCTCATACCTTAAATTACAGCTTAGAAGTGTGAGCCCGAATAGCACACACAAGACATCCTGGGACACATGTGGAAAACACGTGGGGGGATGGAGAAGAGTCGCAAAGTAGATAAGGTGGCTCTGCAGATGTACCTTCCCATCCATGTGGCTGGCTATGCACTGGAGAGATGAACCACTCCAGGTTCAAAGATCATCAGAGTGACGTGAGACTAGGTAGAACGACCGTTGTTTTTTTTTTTCATCTGAGTGAATCTTTGTTTTCCTCAACTATTCCCAAAAGTTCACAACATTCAATATATTGACTGGTAGCTTACTGATAGTGACTCTACATTAATTCTTTATTCTGAAAACATTAACAACTGGTAAAGGTTTTGCTCTGTTTTCTTCACATTTTCAGTGACAGACACAGACTGCATGTATTATAACCATTGCCCCATACGCCCCTGTGCTCACCCTGCTTATTGCTTCCAGTACAGAAGGAAAGAAGGAAAAGGAAACTCACAACTCTTAAGATAACTTGCCCGTGACCCCAGTCAGTGACAGCCACGCAAGACTTCAAGGGACTTGCGACTTAGAGCTTGAATTTCAGGCAAACATCTTCCTGCATTTCTAATGAAAAACGGATCCTTCCCCCTGCTTTTGAAGTGCTCTTTGGAGATTGCTGGAGTGTTCTTGCAATCTTTTATACCCAGCCTAAGGACTCTGACAAACTCTCTCTTTCCCTTCAAAGGCTTGTTAACTGTGTGATGAATACACCTGTCACTTCCAATTCTAACCCTTCTTTCTGTTGTGATGGCTGCAGAATTTGGTATCTATGGCAACTTTTCAGGGGCTCAACATCGATTAAAAAGTGATTGGCTTATCGGGGTTGCCTGGTTGATTGATGGAAATGATCAGTTGCTGAAAATGATTGTGGCAGATAAAGCCTCTTGATCAGTGAGTATTTGCAAGATTTGGAAATTTTAGCTTTCATTACCTTCTTTGTGTTATTTCCACGCAAAAATCACTAGAATTTGATTCCCCTGAAGTAGCTCTGAGTTAATTTAAGCGGTCTCCATGAAGGAAATTTGATTCATTCCGCATCTTATTTAGAAGCTAAATGGCACGTTTTGCCTGTAACAGTAAATCTACTCCTTGCTTTTCTGATATTCCAAGGTCAGAGACTAACTTAGGATTTCTTTTTAGATCAAGTTTGGTGCTAAGAACCATTTTAGTGTTGGAGCACTGACAAGCCCAGTAATTCAAAAGCTTTTCATTCTGATGACTTTCTCCAATGTGCAGAAAACCAGAACAGACCATATGATAGGGGAAATTGATGGGACTTAATTTCGAATAGAGCTTATTAAATCAATGTCTTCAACATTCTACTGATGTAGTATGATAGTGCACAAGAATACTTTGTGAGCCCATGCATATTTTCATTGCCGAGTATGACATTGTTATTAACTATTTTTTTATGGTAGCAATTTCATATGGTTCAACCTGGATCTGATTTCCTTAGACGGCATCTATTTAGGTGCTAAGGATTACACCCAGGGTCTCCCACATACTAAACTCATCCTCTACCACTAATGTATACTCCCAACCCTCACCTTGCTTGCATTATTATATTTAGAGTTATATTCTGCTCATTTCCTATGGTTTCTACAGCAAAACTCCACATACAGGGTGCTTTGAGAAACATATGTTTTAATCCCATAATTCTAATGCCAAAAATATGAAATTGCAGAGCCACAAAGCAATGTTTTTTCTGAATTCCACAGGTAGTGCTTCCTTGCCCTGGCCTATCTCTATATCTACCACTGATTCTACACTTACAGACATGTCCCTCCTATCTTGGCCTTTGTATAGTATCCCCCATATTTCTCTTTGGTGGCCACCTTCTTATAAGAACCATGGCCCATTGGAGTAGAGGCATATCCCACTTCAGGTCAACCTCACCTTAACATGTTACAATGACACTGTTTCTAGATGACATAAGATAAATTTTCAGAGGACACAATTGGACCCATCATAGCAAACATACAAAGTCTGTGATTTCACAGATAATGGTTTTCAGGATGAGGCTAAAAGAGTTTGTTGTTGTTGCTGTTGCTGCTGCTGCTGTTGCTGATGTTGTTTTGTTTTGTTTTTTAGCCGAAGCCGCTTTCAAAATTCTGATAAAGATGGATGTGAACGTGTCAATGTTTGTCAACCCTGTAGAGAGAATGTCTGAGGCTGGAGACTGAGAGTCCCTTAAGCACAAATGGTTTTCTTCCCTCCCCACCCCCACCACCCCTATCCCTCAGCCCCACTCCACATCCCTTTACACAGCAACCTTGAAGCAGCTCCAAACAAGAAGTGGCATTCTTATCACTCCTTAATTCTGACTGACCTTGGGGTTTGCTTTGACCAAATTAGTAAGTCTGCAGTCAGCAGCCTGGCGAAAGCACCAGCTCATTAGGGCCTGCCCTCTTGTCCAGGCGGCCCTGCTGAAAGACGCAAGAGACCACATGAAGCAGGCCAGAGGCCAACAACTGGTGGTCAGCCCCTAAGCTGATCCAGCTGCGACTGCAAACATGTGACTTGTGCCCCAGACCATGTCACAGGACCTTAATGTCCTGACCAGAAGAGCCACCCAGCGGAGTACAGACCAAAATGCCAACACACAGAAATCAGAGGCTAAAATATGAAACAGTATTAAAGCTCTACTATACCAGGACTCTGGAGTTAGAGGCGGGGAGGTCCATGAGTTCATGAGTTTGAGTCCAGACTGACTTATATAGCAAGACACTATGAAAGAAAGAGAGTGTGTAGGGGGGAGAGAGAGAGAAGAAGAAGGAAGAGGAGGAGGAGAAGGAAGGAAGGAAGGAAGGAAGGAAGGAAGGAAGGAAGGAAGGAAGGAAGGAAGGAAGGAAGGAAGGAAGGAGAGAGAGAGAAAGAGAAAGAAAGAGAGAGAGAAAGAAAGAAAGAAAGAGAGAGAGAGAGAAGAGAGAGAGAGAAAGAAAGAAAGAAAGAAAGAAAGAAAGAAAGAAAGAAAGAAAGAAAGAAAGAAAGAAAGAAAGAAAGAAAGAAAGAAAGAAAGAAAGAAAGAAAGAAAGAAAGAAAAGAAAGGATTGCTTATGCTTTCTCATTGATTTCCAGTTCATTTTTTCTAGGGGTGGCAATCATTTTACAAAGATTTTAGGTATGTTTTTCAACAAAGCTGACTCAGAAAGGTTGGTCTGGGAGAACAAACACTGGTTCATTTGGAAGCAGATGGGAAGGTGGCAGAAAGGAAGTATCATGCAGCTTTAAGTTATGAAGTTCCACTTGCTTTCCTCCCTTTCTCTCATTGGTCTGTGAACTTGTCCAAAAACTAACCCTAAAGACAGAACAAAAAGAGCCAGCAAATGAACCAGGATTTCACCAATGTCCTTGCCTATGTGCAGGACAGTTTCTGCTGTGTTTGATTAGGACAAAATCATGAAAAGATCCCCATGGACAGTAACTCTCATTGTTGGTGACCAAGTCACGGAGCTTCATGATCATACATGAACCTTATTCCCAGAATCCATCCTGCCTGAAACTTGGAATTCAAAATCCAACTCTCAAGCTTGGGAAATGGCTCAGCAGTCAAGGTGTTGTTATGAGAGCAAAAGAACCCAAGTTTGGGTGTCTTGGTCCCACCTAACAATGATAGGTGGGTGTAGTGGTCTGTCTATAGTTCCAGCCTTAGAAGACAGACACTGGGAACCCCAAAAACAAGTCGACTGAACAGAATAGCCTCACCTGCAAGCTCTGGGTTAGAATAGAGACCTGGCCTCAAAGAGAATAAGGTATAAGAGCGATGGAAGATGATTGCTGTCATGGTTTGAAATGTGTCCACCACGTCTCATGTGTTTGGCAAGGTCATGGCACCTTCGAGAGATGGAGCCTTGCTGGAGGAAGACAGTCACAAGGGGTGGGTCTTGAGGTGGATTAGTCCCACCCTACCTCCAGGAGAAGTCTGCCTTTGCAGCAAACAGTCTGGTAGCTCTCAGCCTCTCTAAGATGGGTGTGACATAGCCTGTCTCCAGCTTCTGCCACCCACCATGCCACCTCCACCACGAAAGACTATATCTCTCTTCTGGAACCGTAAACTCAATAAAACTCCCTTTCTCCCTCAAGTTGCTTGACTTTGAAAACTCTCTCACAGTAATAATTAAGAGTAACTGTTAGAATTTCTCATATGACCTTTGTACACATGGGCAAATGAGCCATGCACCTCCTCACACACAGATGCGAACACTCTCTCTCTCTCTCTTTCTCTCTCTCTCTCTCTCTCTCTCTCTCTCTCTCTCACACACACACACACACACACACACACACACACACACACAGAATTTTTTTAAAGAATTCTCAGAACAGAGTAATAGAAGGATACCTAATCTTGAGAAACTCATGGAGACCCATGTCTATTCTTCTCCCCTGCCCCAATTAGTTTTCCATATAGCATCATCTTTTCAAAACATAATACTGATCATGTTAGTCTCCATTTAAATGCATCCAGTTTCCTATTTGTCACACAATAGCACCCAGATTCTTTCCTAAAGCGGATGTGGCTCTGTTACTCTGCTCAAGCTTAGACCATCACACAAGCAATCATCACACAAGCTACTGTCACACAAGCTACCACAGACTGATTTGTTTCCTCATATGGAGGCCAGAAGGCCAGAATCAAGGGGCTAGTAAAGTTGACATGTGGCAAAGTCTCTCATTCCAGCAAATGACTGACTTGCTTCCCTCTGTGTCTTTACATGATCTTTTCTCAGAGTATACACATCCCTGGTGTCTCTCTCTTTTCTTATAAGATCCTCTGTCTGTTGAATTTGTGCTTTAGCCAAATTGACCTCATTGAATCTTAGCCAGCTCCTTTAAGGCACTCCATATATACAGGCATATCTGAGCTTTCAAGGATGAACTTTGGTGAGTTTGGAATAGTGGTCCGTGTAATGCCCATGGTCGGTCTGCAGACTCTTCATGTGTCAATAACTGGCCTGCACCCTCCAGACTTTCTGTTGGGTCCCTTTCTTGGACCAATCAATCTCCCAGCAGTTTTGGTTTTATTATTATCCAGTTGATGCCTTCAGAATCATATAATCTCCAAGACAGTAAGGAAGAACTGTATCTAGATTTGTTTATCAGTTTATCCCCAAGCTCAGCCCTTGGCATTATTTTAGGAACTTGATCACTGTTTGCACAAAGAATGGACAAGTTACAACCAATCAAAACCATACAGGTCTGCCTGACTGAGAGCTACAGAAATGATTTCCTACCTATTCACCCATTCATGCAATAAAGTACCTACTGTGTGTGTGCTCCTAAAAACACAAGGATAAATGATGGGGAAATGTCAAGCCAGACCTTCTTAAATCATGTGTCCTCATCCCTTTATTTCATACCTTTGACTACTTTAATCCAGATATTTTAGACTGGCTAATATGTAGCTTTGCTGTTGACATTCATTGTACATACATTACTTGAAAATCTCAATATGAGAAATAAAGATCATTCCAAAGCATTAAAAGTTTAAAAGGCAATTATCATGCATTCTGAGATGTGTCCTGATTATGGTCCCAGCAAAATGACTGTCAATAAATTCTGTATGGCTTTCTGGTGGCTCAGGAGAGAAAACACTGTGCAAGTAAGAGTTTTAGAATGTAAAAATAATGAAAGGTATACACTAATTCTGAAAATCACCCGCTAGGACTCACGTGACTGACTATGGATGAATCACACTTTTTTTTTCAGAATGTGAAATGCATATAAAAGGAATCAAGGGGAAAGAGAAGTAAAAGACCTATCGCATACACACCAATGCATCCGAAAGTCTTGAAAAATGTAATAAATTGAACCAAGGCAGAGTATAGGAAACTGTTACTGACACTAAAACCTTGACTTTAAAAATTCAACTTTGAAAATTGTAGCTATTGTGTAGTACTTACCCATGATCCGACAGACTGGCTAATAAATGCTTTATGGATATTGCTAAATCTCCCATCAACAGAGAGTAAAAATTGTCCCCCAGCTCATAGAAGGCAACACTCCCATTCAAAAACTTTCAGGCACACTTAATGACAACAAAGCTGGGATTCAAGCCCCAGCCAGTCTCATCTGAATGCCTGTTCTTGGTATTGTCCCTGTAGCCTCCAAGCTGTAGGTGCTGACTGATTCCCTTGGTGGAAAGTCTGGGATAAAAATAAGCAAATGAAATGAATTAAAGTAGGGTTGTGTCTCTATTTTGAGACTGCGAATGTGATTCCTAAATGCCTCTGGGAACCCAGGGACAGAAAGCAAAAATCCTCAAGCCTTTCATCTAGCTCCACAAAGCAATTCGCACAATTTCCCCTGTAAGAGGCAGTTTTAGCTTAGGCAGACACTGATACAAAAAAAATAGGATTATGCAAGGCCGGATATCTTCACCCAGGAGAGCTGGGGACTGGGTCTTCTGCGTGACATCAAGAAGATGAGATCACACGGTAGGGTCACCCTGCCGGGGTCAGGCTTGGTCTGTTTCTGGCTCTAGGAGTTCGTCTCTTTCTGCTAAGCTGTTTTTCCCCTAGGACTCCTTCTTTAAAATGCACTGGACCCAAGCAATATAATTAAGCTCTAACTTCCTGGACTTGCTTGGTTTATGTGAAAGCAGTTAGCTAGTAGATCATCTAACAGTCTTTAAAGGATGCAGAACAAGACAAAGAAGTCTAGGTTGTCACTAACTTTCCTCTCCTGACAAGGTCAGCAGGGACCAAGCCCAGCTATGGCACAAGTAGATGTTCATCATTTCATTCCCAGTAAGAACCAGGCTTTGGAGTTCCTTTCAATAAAATGGAGGTAGAGATAATAATTACCTCGCAGAATGACTTTGATCTGCAATCATTCTAGCAAACACCAGACCCTGTTTTGCACACTTGCAAAAAGGTGCCCACGATATATGATTCATGCTCCAGAAAGCGCTCAGGCACGTCATCAAAGGCAAACCAGATGAGACCCAGTGGGTCACACATGGGAAAATACTTGAAAATGGGAAGGAGTCTGGCAACAAAGAAAAAGGGCTGCAATGGGAAGAAAAAGGGAGATGGGATCTGGGATTAAGAGCGGGGGGGAATATCATAAATTCACTATATTCATGTATGAAATAATAGGAGAATAAAAAAAGAAATAAAAAAGAATAAATGAGTAAGAAACTCTCTTATACATTAAAAACAAAATAGGTGCCCAGAAACCACACCTGGCACCTGGGGATGCCTGACATTCAGTTATCGAATTTCTAAAGAAAGAATAACAATGCTTTAAACTGGAAACACCTGGCTTTCTTCGATGCATCCAATGGGTACTTATTAAATGCCTGCAGCTTGACAGGCAGAATGCAGTGGCCAATCTAATACACTCATTCCTTGACCTCTCATTTCAGGGGACAAGCCAGACATTGTTGACAATTATGAGCAATCAGTTCCCGATCGTCACCCAAATATTGACACACGGAGTTCCCACGGAGTTACAGTGCTTTCAAAGAACAGAACCAGCCCAGGGGGACCGCAGGAAGGTCTTCCTGAGGAAAAAACATTCTAATCAACTTGAGGATGGGGGCATTGTCTGGATGGAGAGCTAAGGAAAGAGAGCTTCAGGCAGGGGTGACTGTGGGTGGGTTGGGGTGAAGCCCAGAGGGCAGAAACTGAGTGTGTTCAGAATGTGGAGGAGACCAGTGGGCGCACAGAAGAGAGCAGTGGGAAAGGGACGCAGGAGTAGGGTAAGGTCACACTCCACAGTTCAAGGTCGTGCTCTTCATCCCAAAAGAAACAGTTTTCAAAACAGGAGACATGCAGCAATGTGGCCTGATATTTAACCTAAAGGGGAGGTGAGGGTGAAGGAGCTGGATTCAGATCACCCAGGGACGGAATGATAAAACATGGAATGGGAATGAAGAGTGAAGATCATTGGGAATTGATCTAGAAGTAGAATCAATAGATCAGGCACCCACAACAGGACCCAGGAGGGTCCTTCCCTTTCCCTCATTGTGAGCGGCCCAATCCAGAAGTACCTCAGGGAAGAACTGTACTTTGAAACCAAACTCTAAAGAATAACAAGTACAGGGGCTGGAGAAGTGGCTCAGGGGTTAAGCCACTGCCTTGCAGATGGAAGGTCCTGAGTTCGGATCCTAGACCCCATGTATGTAGACACCAGGTGGAAGCGGGGGCGGCCTGTGTTTCTGGTCCTGGTGGGCAGAGCCTGTGAATCCCGGGGCAGAGTAAACAAGGAGGAGGTGGAGGCGTCCATGGTGGTTCCCGAATTCGTCCGTGGTTCTACACACACACATACATACACACACCTGCACACACGCACAATTGAATAAATAAATTTTAAAAAAAAATTTTAAAAAGAATAACAAGTACTCTCAGAGAAAAACAAATGCCTGGTTCCCACGATAGAAGGAATCAACCTAGACAAACTGGTCTCTACCTATTGGAATCCAATTTGTTTTTGCTTCAGTTTCCATTCCTAACCATATTTATTTTCAGGGGTCATGAACATTTGACTCCAGAGGGGCATAGGAGATCTTCAGTGAGGGGGAGGGAAACAGATTCCAGTCAAACTTCAGGGGGCTAAAAGCATTGTCACTTCTGAAACTATTCATCAGTGCTGTCAGAAAGGCTACTGTCGTGAACTCACAAACACAGGGCCCGCAATGGGACTCTTCTGGCCACCCAATCTGTGTCTGTGATGCAGCAGAAGTAAGCCAGCAAATGCCTTCAGAAACATCTCAACTCAATGACCTCAGTTCAGCCCTTGCCATAACTTCAAGGCTACCGACCACCTGAACTCAGCTCTCCTTCCCTTCCCTTTTCTCAGCCTCATTCCTCCACCCCCTTCTATTATTCTCCCTCAGAGTCTCCTCTTGCAACAAGAGAGAAATGTAAACAGCAAATTTTAAGATGTTCTTGTCAGATTAGCTGAAGTTTACAAGACTAATAATATCAACACTGGAGTAGGTGCCAAGAAACACAGCGTTATCATTCATTTAGAGAACACGGAAGTTAGCGGTGCCTTTTTGAAAAACACTTTGGAGGTAGCTATCAAACTCTTAAGTGCATGTGCCTCTTGACTGAGTCTTTCACTTCCAGGAATGATGTTTGCAAAGCATTTGTACGTGTGCACAGAGGAATGTTTAAAAAAATCATCAATGTATTTACCATAGATGAGAATTCAAAACTGGAGACCTGTCTACCCACTGCATAGTATTTTAAATAAATTTTAGTGTACCCATATTCAGTGAAAGAATAGGATTAAATATAAACAACTTCCAAGATATGTTACACAAGCAGAACAGATTGCAAAGTGGTGAAACTTCACTTGAGAGATTGGCATGCAAGCGTATACATGCCATGTTCATAAAAGATGCTCCAAGGATACTCTGCATTATTGGCAGTGACATAGCTAAGGAAGAAAGCAGAAACTAGAGGAAATTAAAGGGGAACATGTGTGTCAATATCTTAGCTACCTAGACCAGGTAAATTCATGCAGGATAAAAGTCTAAAAAATAGTGGTGTCTAGGAGCTATAGTGAAGAGGTGATGGGAATTAAGGTTTACTCAATACGGAATTCTCTCTTTAGGGGGACACAAAAGTTTTGAGTCTGGATGGCAGTGATAACTTCAGGGCAATGAGAACAAGACACCGCAGAGACACATACCTAAAAGTGGCTGAAATAGTCAATTCTGTGTTCATTCTATTTCGCCAGTGTGAAAAATACGTTGATTAATACAGATAATTCTATCTAGATTGATGACCAGGGTCAGACATTTAAGGACAAAAGAAGACTCTGTAACAGCACTTAAGGAGAGGCCAGCAAGGGATCAGCATACATACCTCTCACACACAGGCAGCTATCATCAAGATGTTAACAAACTATTTATGGCTTTGGACCACCAGCCTAAAGTCTCAGTCTTTGAAAGGACCTGTTGTAGAGCCAGAACCTTCTTAATTGTCTATATAAAAATGGTGTGAGTTGAGGGAGAGACTTACAACATCATTTGTACATAACAAAGGAAAAAAGGAAAGAAAGGCTGCTATAATTTAGCTCAGTTCTAAAATGTCCCTAACTCAGGATCAATAGCTAAATGAACATTCCAGCGTTTTTATAGCATGCCATCGGTTTGCTATTGAGTGGTGGCTGTTTTCCTATGCCAGCCGGCTTCATGGAGACAATCCCCGAAGGACACCCAGTCATCTCTGCAAATGAGACCAGAATCACACTACCTGGTGCCTAGACACGTCATGTTTGGCATCTGCACAACGTTACTTGGAGCTCGTTCTACACGGCAAAGGGACAACATTGATTATATTCAGCCAGCAGAGCGCTTTTCAGGGGAAACCAAATAAACACAAACAATCCCATGGTTGTAACAGTCCGCTGTGTTTTCTGCAGGCAGCTGTTAGAATAAAAGACGGGAGATGTTTATGCTGGGGCAGGAAGTCCAGGTCAAAGGCGAAGAGAGAAAGGCTCCAGCCCTTATGCAGAGCCAGGTCGGGAAAGCAAATGTCACTAGGAGAAAGTCCATCACTGTCACAGGTAACCAAATATTCTCCACCTTTGATTTTTACAGGCGGGTGATTTATGAAGCAGAGCGGCCAATCCTTGAGTAAATGCCCCTTCAGATGAGAGGATAAACCTCTTGTATTTACTCTCAGGACTCTTACTATCGTAAATGAATACCCATCAGGCATGTTGGTTGAAAAAGGGGGATGCCTTTTTCCACTGAATCTGCCATCTGAACCACCCAGCACTTGAAAACTACACAGCAGGAATTGATTCAGTCTCCAGGAAATTGTGAGTCTAAATTAGCAACTCTGAGCTGCCCAGAACACCATCTGAAAAAAAAAAAGCCAGAACGAAGTACCAGGGAAGATGCAAAGAATGACTTTGATAGGACAACAAGCATCATTTAACTTTCCTAAAAGCCTGAAGATGCTCCTTCCTCAGACCGGAAGAGCAGAATAGGAGTCTCACTTTCCACAGGAAGCACAGGTTGACTTTGACTCTGGGGCTGACCTCCTCTCCAAGTGAAAGGAGTAAAGCTTTATCATCATACTTCAAGTTTATGTGGCCTTTTCTGTGACTTGCTGGCTGCATTAAATGCTCTCTTGGGATTAGGGGAATAGCTCAGGGGTTAAAGCACATACCCCAGACATGCATGCAAATAAATAAATAAATAAAATGCCCTCCTGGACTATGCCAGACCTCAGAGCTCACTCTCTTACTTCTCTGGGGGCCCTTTCCCTTTCATGGGTACATGAGAAATTTCTCCCCTTACTGTCAATGCCCTTTTAGGTGTCCTTCTGTAAGAAGCCAACACTAAAGTCATCTCTCTTGTCTCTGGTAATGCTTCGGGGAAACGGAGGTCACTTTGTTTGGCAAGCTCTTCTCCAGAGAAAACATACTAAGGTCCTTGACTGAAGTGACATTCTCAAGCACTAGACCCCTGCCTCCATATCCTGGTCAACATTCCCAGCCTTTGTAGCTGAAGAGTTTCTTTGAAGCAAAAACTTGAAAAAGCAGTGCCTCTGCTATCCCTACTAATACCTCTCTAAGCTGTTAATGATCAATTACCCTTGGGTTCCCAAGAAAGCAAAACGCCTGCAGCAACTTTGAAGAGAAAGGTTAAAGAGGAGAGGGAGAGGAGGAGAAACAGTGGGGGCCAGTAGGAAGGGGGGCGGGGAGAATGAACGCAGACTGAAGAGGGAGGAATGACAAAAGCATCTCACCCTTGATCACATTTTTGCCTGAATGAGATGGTGTGGGCATGCATGCCAACACACACACATGCACACACATACGTGTATGCACACACACACAAACACATATTCATGCACACACATATGCATATACATACACATGCACACACATGTATGCACACACAAACACACACATAGGTGCATACACATGTGCATACACATACACACATACACACACACACACACACACACACACACACACACAAAATCATTCAGCATCCCAGCAATCAAACAGTTCAGTGTAACACCCAATGGCTTCCTTCTGACTATTAGCAAATCCTGCCTTTTCTCCATCCAACAACTCAGTCACTTACCATCAACTTCTCTCCCCATGGATGTGGACACATTTGCTTGAAGCACATTACTCTCTTTACAAGCAGCCCAATAAAGATAAATGGAAATGCCAAAAAAGTCTCTGTGAACTACAACCTCAGACTGTAGAGATCCTTCACATATAGTACTTTCTAATTGTGACTAGGAGCCAGATGGAATAACCTAATAAAAGTTAAAACCAGGGATAGGCAGAGCTATAATGCATATGACTGAGGGACCTGTTCTGATATGGAAATTTCTCCCGTGGAACTGAGTAGTTTGATAGGCATTTTCCAGACTTCAGTTTTATCTGGGTGAATTTTCAATTGTGAATCTCCATCTCCTGCCCTGCTCCTCAGCCCCAAATCTGTCCTCAAATGCATCAGACCAGCTAAAATTTTCAAGTCTTTCACCATATTATGAAGGGAAAAACAGTCCCTTTCTAACTGCATCCTCAAACATAATCCAATTGCTTATTTACCTTTTGCCTTATATAATTCAAATAGGAGCCCCTTCCCCCTTTGCATATTGAGTCTTCCACAGAGCACATCTCCCATTGCATTTAGGAACACAATTCCTCATCCTCCTGTAAGGGGAGACAAGAAGATCCATGAATGAGCACCTAGAAGAATAACAAAAGAGGTGATGGAGGATTATTCTATCACCGCCTTCGGTAAGAAAATACTATGAGTAATTCACTTTGATAGCAATTTTACAAAGCACCTTCACGCATGCGAACTTGAATCTTGCATCACACCACACAGTGAACAAGAGAACAGTCATTGGCCCATTTTTCCCACGGAATACCAGAGAAATCAAGGAATTCTTCTATGTCACTGGACACTTCAGTTCATAAACCTGCCACCACAGTTTCCTGACATTCAAATAAATGATGAATAGAAATTGGTAAAGTGATTTATTTATAATTTGAACAAAAGAAGTGGTTTAGTTACTCTTTTGTGGCCGTGATACTCTGACAAAAGCAGTTAAGGGAAGAAGGGTTTATTTTGGCTCACAGTGTCAGAGAGAGCCCATTGTAGTGGGGAACACCTGGTTGTGGACACATGAAGCCAGCTTCTTGTGCTTTGCAGTCAGGAACCAGAGACAGAATAGGACATGATACTGAGCTATAAAACTTCAAGGCCCTCTTTCAACGACATATTTCCTCTAGCAAGACTCCATCTTCTCTGAAGGTACCATAATCTTCCCAAACAGTCCCACCAACTGGGGACCAAGTGTTCAAATGCACAAGCCTATAGGGCCTATTTTGTTGCAGAGATTTTGTGTCCAGATTCTTGTATTCAGAAGTCGAAGACTGAAACCAGACCACACGTAGAATATTAAGGCAGAGTTTATTAGAAAAGAGAAAGGACAGAACTCACAAACATGGAATCCGTGAGAGGCAAGAGAGCTGAAAAGGACTCACAGGTATGGAATCCATGAGGGGCAAGTGAGCCAAATGTCACTGGGTCAGGGATGTTTATAGAGTTGGACAGGTCTGGGAAAAGTGGCTTTTCTTTGTTGGTTAGCTCCAGTTTCTGCAAACCTGATTGGAGCCTTTGGTCCCCTACATCTCATTGGCCAACCTTGTGACAAGCATGGTTGAGCTGTTTCTTTTGAGGAGCTTAGCTTATCTGCAATGGAGAGCTCAACTCTATATCCTTTCATAAAGGAGGGTTGGGTGAAGTAGGCAACCTTAGTCCTACAAAGGATTGGAACCAGTACCTTCAGATTAATAGAGTGAGTTTCTTCAGAATAATTACAGCAGTGGGACACAACCTTGGAAGACCTTCCCAGCATGGCCCTGTTCTGAAACTGCCTAACCCAGACAGAAGGAGCTTAGTTTTCTGTCTGCTATGTCTAGGTGACAGAGGTTCAGTTTCTTTTTTTATTATTATTTATTCAATTGTGTGCGTGTATGTGTGTGTGTGCGTGTATGTGTGTGTAGAACCATGGACGAATTCGGGAACCGCCATGGACTGCCTCCTCCTTGTTTACTCTGCCCCGGGACTCACAGGCTCTGCTCTACCAGGACCAGAAACGCAGACTGCCCCCACTTCTGCCCGGCATCTATACGTGGGGTCTAGGATCCGAACTCAGGACCTTCCGCCTGCAAGGCAGAGGCTTAACTCCTGAGCCACCTCTCCAGCCCAGAGTTTCAGTTTCCATGAAGACCTTCAAGTAATGGTTTTGCCTAGAATGGATCTCAGAATCTGTGAGGAGGAATAGTTGACCCTTCCCTTCCCACACCTGTACCCTATCTGCCTCTGAGATTATATATTAGATCTGAAGTCACTGAAGCAGAAGAACCAGAATTGAATGGAGACTGAGGTCCAGAAAGCCTAGAAAAATGTCTTACAAAATTAGCACATTAAAAAAAAAAAAAAAAAAAAAAAAAACGTGGCAAAGGGAAGAGCTGGTACCACCCCTAACAAAAACGCTTCTCCTGGACTGACTACACTCAAGTATAGAAAAGTGACCTATGGCTCATTATACTATTAAAGTACATACCTCTGGGTGGAGATTCAAGATGCTAATGAATCATGTGACACATGAAACTATATGTAAAATTACATGCTTAGAGATAGAACAATCATGGAAAAGACTGTACTATGAAAATGATCTAAAAAGTCTATGCTGTGTGACACAAAACCCTGATCCTTCACACAGTAGGCTTTTTGTACTATGGTCCACTTCCTCCCTTGGAAGTATATCTTTTCCTAATCAACTGTCTCTCCTTCTGTGACAAATGTGTGTCTCTATTTAATGCCTTGTGAGGGGACACAACAACCTGGTGAGAGGATATCACCAGACTAGGCTTGTTAATACAGTCCTGGAATATCCTAGACTTTACTTCCTACTCAGAACCTTCAAGAACAGGCAACTAATGGAAATAATATTTCACCTAATACTTACAGTTTTCCCTCAACAAAAATGTAGGGAATATCTTAGGTTATTCAATGAAAGCCCAACAAAATTTTTAAATACAGACACATGCCCAACTCTGGCACATAGCTACAACTTGATTATGATGCCAACCACCACTTAGCAAGCCCTGGTTCTGTGCCACACACTATGGTAGTCCAATTACTAACATTATCTTATTTACTCTCCATTAACCATTAACCCCAAAAGGCATACATTACCATTATTCCCACTGCAGGTGAGGAAAGCATAGTCTATAGTGATTTAGAAATTTGCCCATAATTGAATACACATCCAGCTAGGAGTGAGCTTCTACTGCCCTGATTCAAGTCCTGCACTCTTGCCTCAGGTGCCACCATTAAGTTGGGGCAGTCAATGAAAACTCAAGACTTTGGGCTGAGCTGGAACAAAACACAAATATTCAAGTGCAGACTTCAAAGTCCACTACTCTATCATGATCCTGGATCTTGATGATGCAGAAAGCAAACTCCTTATCAGAGGAAATTCTGTGCCGGGGTCAAGTCTGGGTACCATTTGACTTGACTTTCTCTGTGTATTTTTAGAACTTTCTCAAGCATAACAGGAATGAAGGCTCTTGTGCACTAGAGCAGGAAATGGAGATGAAGTGGAGAAGAAACACTTAGCAAGGAGAAGAGCAGGGGACAGGAGCTAACTACCCTCCGTCTAGCATAGCGTGAATCCCACCCCATCTGGCTCAGCCATTTCCCAGGACTACTCCTTCTCTAACTTGGTTGTTTGACCCTTTTTTCATTTTTCACTTCTGTTTTCTTTCCATTTTGCTCTTTGTCCCTTTTATGCTAGGATAATAATTGAAAGGGGGCATAGCAGGGTGTTGGAGGGGGGAAGATTGAGTTCACAAAGCCCAGTCTCACTGCAGAGCATCTTAACTCATTTGTAAGTCTTGATAGACCATAAAGAAAACATCTCTGGCTTCTGTCCTGACCATTACAATGAAGACTGAGATACCTCCTCCCTCCCACCCCCCCCCACCCCCACACTCTTGTTTCTATCTCTGTTCCCAGCTTCTGGGACTCTTTGGAAGGTTGTGAAACCTTTAGGAAGAAGGGCCAGGCTGACCAAAGTAGATCATGAAGGCACAGAGAAGGTTCTATCTGTTTCTGTTTCTACCCTTAATTCTCCATTTCCTGGTTGGCCATGATGGAGACGTCTCTACCACTCACTCCCACTGCCGTGAGGGCCACCATGGGAGGCTGAAATCTCTCTGGAAACTGTGAGCCAAAATAAACCTGTAATCTCCTCAAGAATTTCTGTCAGGTATTTTGCCACAGTGACGAGAAAAATATTCATGTAGACACAGACAGGGTCTGTCACACTGAGCTTAAGTTTCTTGAATAAAAAAAAAATGAACAGAACCAGCTTTCAAAGCCCCCCACACCCTCCGCTCAGATTTGATCCCTAGAACATTCGCTGAAATACCTGGATTATTACTAAGCATGATATTTCATATTCTGTTTTATAGCACATTCTATTCTCT
Organism: Typhlomys cinereus; assembly: GCA_023101885.1. Lineage (NCBI taxonomy): Eukaryota > Metazoa > Chordata > Mammalia > Rodentia > Platacanthomyidae > Typhlomys > Typhlomys cinereus. Next base: position 686,427 of record JALPQD010000111.1, on the reverse strand, counting down.
GATGAGGCAAGCCCCAAATACCATTAATTATCTTCCTTTATGTGAATCCTGCTTTGGTCACTAGGTTAACTTGAACATTGTAACAACAGACTAAATAATTTAGATCTTCCAAAACAGTTCTCTCTCTCTCTCTCTCTCTCTCTCTCTCTCTCTCTCTCTCTCTCTCTCTCTCTCTCTCTCTCTGCCACTTACCAAATAAATTCCAACCTGGTCAACTTCTGCTTTAAGTATCTAAGGACACACCTAAAGATCATACTCTTTTCTCACTTGGGAATGGTTTCCAAGCAACAAGTATGAATAATCTTTTCCATTGGGGTAGAAAATCCAGCCACTCAGAGGTTTGGGTTTTACATGATTTCCATGCTAATATGGATTCTGCCAGACTTCTCAGGCAGATAGACACATAAAGACAAATAAGAAGGAAGTTTCAGGACTAGACATTTATTTTCTTTTCAATCCATCTCAGAGGTGAACAGCCTCCTTTAGCCAGAAGGACAAGTCTTCTCACCTTTTTAGAGTTTATCACCAGTCCCCAGGCAAAGTTACAATCTCTTAACAAAGAGCTATTGTAATCAAAGGCATGGACAGAAAGGTTTCTACTGCCTGGGAAAGAAAGTTTTTCTTTCTCTAACTAGTCATTAAAGTACTTATGTTTAAACCAGGGATATTTCAATGACATCAGAATATGAACCAACCCTAAGCCTTTGTGAAAACTTAAATTACCGCCTGAAAATGTCCTGTTAACTTTCAGTTTTCTTGCATTTTTCCTGTTTAAAAGAAAAATACCTTGTTACATTCTCTGAGAGAGGCTGTCTTGATTCAGTTAGCCAATGAGGTTTTTTTTTTTTTTTTCCTGAGAAACAATGATAGTCTTTGAACTTAGCTGAAGGTAGCGATTTAGAATTTGCTAAATTGGATGGTCTAAACATTTCAGTTCTATTGGGCACACTCATCTGATAAGTCTTTGATGCATATCTCTATCTGCTTGCGGTAAGGGGGAAAAATTAAAGGCAGGTGGGGAAGTCAAGCCCAGAGCCTAAGACGCAAATCCAGAACACGTTACAACATTGTTATTATTGGCTGAGGTCAGAGCCCTGCATGTGTCCCCTGATGTAGGGGTCGGGCTTGTTTGGGGGGGGGGGAGATTATGATTGGATTCCTGTTGGAGTGGTAGCCATGGCCAGCTGAAAGAAAGGCAGGGGGGACAGAGAGCAGGAAAAGTGTATCCCAGAGGCCAGAAGACAAATCACAGTGAGCCAGGAGAGTGTCTCTGCTTCAGACAATGGTGATGTCCTTTCTTTGTATATTGTCACAACTGGTGCCCTCAGTGAGCTTTGTCATCCTTGGTGTTTTAATTAATGTCCCATTGTGGGAATTGGACTCCAGACGTTCCTACTCTTTGGCATACTTTTATAAAGTTAGATTCCAAGACTGGAAGATGGTTTTTAGAAAGAATCCAGAGATGATAAAAAGCAGAGACTTATATTTTTGTAAAAAAAAAATTACTTGCTAAGTATTTGTATCTTGTATTAATTCACTTAACTCTGCAGCCTTCTTAGAAACATGACATTGGGAAAGAAAAAGAGGAGGAGGAGGAGAAGAAGAAGGGGAGGAGGAAGAAGAGGAGAGGAAGAGGGGGTGGAGAGAGAGGAGAGGAAGAGAGAATAAGAGTGAAGGAGGAGAGGAAGGGCAAGTAGTCAAGGAGAAGGAGGTGAGAGGAAGGGGAGGGGGAAGGGAAAAGAGGAGGGAGAGGGAGGCTTTCTGGGAAGAGACAAGTAGGCAAGCTCCAACAGCAGTCCTCTTCTTCCACTGGCACAGGGCCAAGACGTCTCAGCCACCAAACTGGCTACCTTGATTCTCCTCCATGGAGGAAAATTCTTTCTTTTTATTTTCCAAGTTTAACCCGTATTTCCTGGTCAGCACACATTGCTAGCAAAAGAAAACGCTGTTAAGAACTCCAAGAGGCTCCGTTCAGGCCGCAGACTCAGAACCTCCCTGGGAGAAAGTTCGCCATCTCTGTGAAAGGGGAAGCTTCCGGGTTTTGCATCTCAGGAAAAGAGGATGGAATGTTTGTCTTGTGTGTGCTTCACACCTGCATTATTTATGCGCAAACCTCAGTAGCTACCTGATGGGAAGGGCACTGTGGGAACCGGAGCAAAATGCTGATGCAGCTGACCAGCCTTCTAGAAGCAACAGAAACAGCCTGTGTGTGTGAATCATTCCCGTAAAACCATTTCCACAGCCACAGCCAACACCCCGGCATACTGGAAGCCACCCAGGAGACCATGTGTTGAGAACCGCCCAGGACACAGTCACTGGCAGACCTGGAGATGGGATAGTCGGAGACATGGTCCGAGAAGCCAGAAACTTGACAGGAATCTTCTCTGTGGTGTGATACTCAGTTGAAGCGCTTTCTTCTCTTGATCAGACTCTGAGCTTGGACTCAATTCCATGTGATATTTCATTTTCCTTGTTGTCTAGGGAACTGTGAGACATGACTGGGGACATCCACAGCTCCTAAGGGCTAAACTCTACATTAAAACAAACATCTGTTTTCCATAGCACTCACCAGTTTGCATTCGTGCAAACACCACAAAAAACACACTGCCTGGACAGCCTCACCAAGCCACCGTTCTCCTTTGCACCCCACTTGAGCACCTGCTCTTCACCTCCTTCCTTTCAGTTTTCTCCCATCAGCTACCACGCTGCTGATGGCTGCTGATTGATGGTTTGCCTCAACCCAGGGGCTCTCTGTGAGTCAGTTAACCTCTTACTGATAAGGAAATGGACACTGGAGGTTTAGTAACCTGTGCAACCTCACAAAGTGGAAAGCTGTGATTTAAAGAAAAAAATTTGTGTTTATTTATTCATCATAGGAGGCGAGTATCTGTGCGTAGGTGCACATATGCATGTGTAGAGATCAGAGCACAGCTTGTAGAAGTCAGTTCTCTCCTTTCACCGTGTGGGTTTTAGGATCAAACTCAGATCATGGGATTTGGCAGCAAACACCTTTACCCACTGAGCCATCTCGCCGGTCATATAACAGGTGATAACTGCCTGAACTTGTATCCTCAAGGTGACTAAGGCCAATGTGAGTTATGATGACACCAAGGAGGCCTGTGATATTCTTAGGAAGCCTGAAAATGAGGACTAAGGAGTGAGAGGGGAAATTTAAGCCTGAAGACTAAGGGTAGCCCTGACAAGTCTGCATAGTCCACCTTTCCGAACACAAGGACTCCAAGCACACAGCCTGCAGACCACATTAGGCAGCTTGCTTAGGCTCCGTGTTCCTGGGTCCTACCCCAATCTATTCAACCTGACTGCAGAAGCTGCGTGGAAGTCCAAAGACCTTGTTTATTTATTTGTTCGTTTGTTTAATTATATATTTATTTATTTATTTGCATGTGTGTGTGTGTGTGTGTGTGTGTGTGTGTGTGTGTGTGTCAGAGGGCACTGTGTGTCCCTGTGGAGAACCAAGGAACCAAGGAACCAAGGGTGACTTCTGGAATCATCCTGGATTGCTTTTACCTCCTTCTTGCTTCACTCTGGGATTTTTCAGGCTCCGCCCACCAGGGCCAGAAGTTCAGGACTCTGCTGTTTCCTCCTGGCATTTTTTACATGGGATCTGGAATCTGAACTCAGGACCTTCTGCTTGTGAGACAGAGTATTAACCCCTGAGCCATCTCTCCAGCCCAAGATCTTTGGTTTTAATCAGTCTCCTCAGGTAATTCTTATAAACAAAAACAAATACCTGCAAATCACAGGTCAGAGAATCTCAAGACTTCTCCCAAATGTTTTCAGAAGACTGAGGAGATGGACTCAGTGCGTAAAGTACTTGCTTCTCAAGCATGGGGACCTAAATACAGATCCTTAGCACTCACATGAAAACTGGACATGGTAGTGTATGTCTGTAACCCTAGTGCTAGTCTTGGAGGATGGGAACAAACAAATCCCAGATGTCACTGGCCAGCTAGTCTGGCACAAATGGCAAGAGAAACCCTGTCTCAAAATAAAAATTAGGTGAGCAGTAAGAGGAAGACTTTGAATGGACCACTGGTCTCCACAGCACAGACATGTATTAACACACACTCATGCATATACCATACAGGTGCATACACACACACACACACACACACACACACACTGACCTACGTAGCAGTATTATTTAGCTCTAAGTTGTCAGGCCTGGTTTTGCATTTTTAAGGTTTTGTTGGTAGAGTTGTTCATTTGGAGTTTGGTGGTTTAGGTGGAAAGGTAACTGGGGAGTACTACTACTCAGGCTCAGTCTTAGGAAGTACGGTCAGAGCAGTAGCCAGCCAATGCATCTCAAGTAGCATATATCATCTGTTTCTTAGCAAAACATTTTCGGGAAAGGAAAAGAAATAACATCCCCTCCCCAAGGAAAAAATAAAAAATTGAAAGTGGGGATAATTTGATTAACTACAAAGCTACTTGGTTTGTTTTGGCTTCCATGAGTTTTGTTTTGTTTGGGGTGGGATATCCCCCCCGCCCCTTTGAAAGATTCTGATGTTTTAGCCTGCAGGCCCACATTCTTTAAAATGTTCTTGGCCTGACTCTTTTTCTTAAAAAAAAAAAAAAAACCTGGGGCTGGTGATCCCACAGGCACAATGCCAAGGTGGGTTCCAGGAAGCTGCCCACAAACTCTCACAACCAGTGGGAGTCAGGGAGGAGACATCAGCTCGGGTGAGTGAGCAGATTGGCATCAAAGCCCTGGCTGCTATGGAAAGGCACAGAATTTCAGATGCAGATTATCTGGTGGAGACTTCAGTGGCTACAGAGACATGAGGGACCTACCAGCAGGAAGCATTTGGAGCTACGCTTCTAAATCCTTGGCCAGATTTTGAAAAGGACCCACGACTGTTTCCTGAAGTTCTTTTTTTTTTTCTTCTTCTTCTTCTGTATAGTCCTTTAAAATGTAATTTCCTTTCTGCCTCCCCTTCCCATCTGTGTTATTATTAACATCTCAGTTTAAATCAAATCAGGTTTTTATGCAAATTCATTGAAGAAACAGACTCTGGGTAAGTTCTGTGAATGAAATACCATCATCAACTGTTTGGAACTGGAGGATTCCCAACCCTCCCTATGCTAAACCCCTGGGATTAGGGACCAGACAGGTTTAGTTCAGACAAACCCTAAGGCTAAATTCTAGTGGCTAAATAGAGCACCTGTCTGGGGCTCTAAGCCTGGGGCCAGCCAGCCACGCCCTCTTTGTCAAAGGAGAAATTAAATAGTGTTAGATAGTTGTTATAGCCACCTACTGATCAACTGAGGATTAAAGGAAAATTGAAAGGGGATGTCTTTTTAAAATGTAATCTAAAGTCCACTTGGCCTGCAGCCTGTCTGGCCCACCCATGGGGCTGTCCTTTGATTAACATGCCTACACCAATAAAGGCTAAAGTCACTCTTTGCAGCTGATGGTAAAAATGTGAAGAGACAGCTTTCTCTTGTCTTTTCTTCCCCTGGTGGAGAATGGGTAGCACATTGCAAAGCAATGCGGTGTTCTCAGGTGGCAGGTCTTCAACAATCCCCCCTACTTAAAATTTCTTATTCATCTGCTGCTACATGGAAAACAAAGTATAAGCCCTTTGCTCCAGCATTTAAGACTCTCCCCAACGGATGGCAACTTACTTTTCACAGATCAAAAGCCTTCACAATTACCATGAAACTTAGAAGTCTCCACCCAACCCTCTGGTACTATACTTCATACTCAGAGGCATCTAATAATGCTGCAGGGAACGGTTGTTCTCAGCCATTAGAATCGCCTGGGGAGCTTTAAGAACTTCTAAAGTGTAAACTTACCCTAAGACCCTCATGTGTTATGTTGTTGGTGCTGTGATACCTGGAGGAAGCAACTTAAGGGAGGAAAGATTGGTTTGGGCTCAAGGTTTCAGAGCATTGCAGTCTACTGGAATTGGAGGCAGTGGGAGAATGTGGAAGAGGCTCCTCACATGCCGGCAAAGCAGGGATCAGAGAACGTACATCAGATCCAGCAGCAGTGTTATCTTCAAAGGCCCATTCCTAGTGGTCAAATTCAGTGAGGCTCCACTTCCAAAAGGCTCCACAGCTTTAAAATAATGCCACAAGCTGGGCATTATTGGGTTAAAAAGTCTGTGGGGACAGATCCCACAAGGTGGGATAACACCCTGAAACCAGAATCTCTGGGGGTGAGACCCAGGCGTTGCTGATTTGAAAAATTCCCCTAGATGATTCCAATAGGTAACCAAGAGAACCATAACAATTCTTAGGCATCAACGTATGGCTTCAAAACACAACCTTCAAGAATCACAGCCAGGGATCTGTATTTTAAATACTCAGGAAATGTAACAGGAAATACGGGTTTAGGAATCAGACCTGCCTCCCAATACCTGTAGATAGAGACCCAAAAGTCCCCAGTTAGTGTATCATAGAGTTTACCTCCAAAACAGATCAATAGCAGAACTGGAAGTGAGTGAATCTATGTGTTCAGATTTCCTGATCTACATTCATGTCACAATGCTAGCCTATTTCACATGCTCTTCTTACATCAACTTTTGTATATGCCTCCTGTCCATCATATGTATTGACAGCCCATTGGTCCCTGGACCACAAAATATGCAAGAGATTCTGACCATGTTAATGCCTCTGCCCCTTCCTGAAATGGCCATGTTGATTCTTCCAGCTCAGCTGTGCACTTGAATTTCTTCTCTAAGGTGGGTCTCACTTCTGGCATAAGCTTACTTAGCCACACTCCACTTCTGCTATCTCTTGACCCCTGTGGAGTCACAGGTAACACTGAATTGTTCTTTAACAACACAGAATAGACTTTCCCAGAGGGCAGAGACCAAGGTTTGTGTATTCCTCATATCTGTGCATTGCACTCAGAATAAACACTTAGCCAAAGTTCGCCCATCACATACAGAAAGCCTCAAGGCTTATTCGAGTGTGTTGTCTGTTGCAAGGAGCCAGGGACAAGAATCTTTTTTATTTTTTGCTTCCTTTTTTTCTATTTCATTTTGAAAGAATGGCCTTGAGGTGTATGTCACATGCAATCAAGTGGCAATGAACCTGAAGCCCAGAGTACCTAACTTTTCAAGAGATCAGCATGACATATGCATAGATATTATGCATGTCTTCTTTTGTGTGCTGTCTTTCTGCAAATGTCAATGACTTCTCAAAATAATTGACAGTCCTGGGCTATTGCCATACCTGCACGTGGACTGCTAGAAACCACTCAGCCCCAGAAATAAGCAGAAAATTCCCCTAATGCTTCAGGGAATAAAGGGACAGACCTGTGTGGCAGCTCTCCTCGATTACCTCTTCAGCACTCAGCACGATTTATGTCTTCAAGTTGGAAAGTGCTGCAGCTCCTGAACCTGAAGTTCAAGTTTAAGGTTTCTCATTAAGAAGACTCTTCACTTTATAATGGATTTTATTAGAGCTTTTCTAAGCCATGTGAATATCTCGTATGTGAATAAGTGGCCAAGGTATAAATTTCCTTCTTAGAGATTAACATAGAGGATTCCATCCTGGGTAGAAATATACAGTGGTATAGCAACTTTGAGGCCCAGAGTTACTGTGGGACCCAGCAAGTTCACTCCCAAGTACATTGCCAAGAGAAATAAAAGTAGGACTGAGGATATGGCTCAGTGGTTAAAACACTTGCCATGCAATCAAAAGGACCAGAGTTCAGATCCCCAGAGTCCATATAAAATGCCAGGCTGGCATTTCTAGGAAAGTACAGCCTGGGAAACCCTCAAAACAAGCTGACTAATCTGACTACCTCTATGAGTGACCTCTGCATTTAATTAGAGATCCAGCCTCAAAATAGTAAGGTGGAAGGTCAATGAAGGAAGATTCCTGATATTAAGGTAGGTTTGCAGTCATCATGTTGAGACAGTCTTTGAAGGTCTTTGAAAAATGAAGGCTATCTCCCACTGCAGAGATTACCGCCCCCCAAGGAACATCCCCTGCTGAGGAAGTGACTCCAATTCTCCACAAAGATGACCAACTTCCCTGTGAAAGGATATGGAGATGAGTTCTCCATATCAAACAAGCTTAACCCATCAAAGAAACAAGTTAATCTCCACCTTCATGTGGGCATAAGATTAACTAGGTTGGGCCCCAATGTGAGAGAAGCATTGAGAAAAAGCCATTTCTCTCTTCCCCTTCTCCCCCTTCCCCCTTATCTAAGAGTATAAATATATCTGGCCTTGGCAGCCATCTTTGGCACCTGCCCCTCAAGGCACTCCACATGTGGGCTCAGTGAGTTCATTTCTAGCTTCTTGGTTTCAATATTTGACTCTGAACACAAAAACCCTGCAATGAAGGAACAGTCATCCTGCAATATTTGGCAACCATGAAAGGGACATTTGGTGAGCAGAGGAAATACTGTTCCCTGCAACAATATCACCCTCAGGCCTCCAAATACATGCATACTCACAAGCATGTGCACCTGCACATACATGTGCATCTTCCCACATGCAAACACACATGCACATACCCAAACATGTGAAAATTCAAATAAAAGCATATGTCCCCACCATGGACCTACATTAATATTCATAGCAACCTTATTCACAATAGCCAAAGAATGGCAACAACACAAATGTCTATCAAATGTAGTATAACAATAACATGGAAGCTTGGTCATAAAAAAGAACAAAGTGCTGCTATATGCCATAATACCCGTGAACCCTGGAAACATACTAAGTGAGAGACTGTATATGCATGATTCCATTCACACAAAAGAGGCATATAGTCATGGGCAGAAGTCAGTTTCATGATTTTCTAGAACCAAGGAGAAGAGGAAGTTGGGGGAATTGGGGAGTGGTTTCCAAGAGCTCCAAATTTCTTTTTTGAGAGATGAAAATGTTCTAAGATAATTATGATAGTTACACACTGGAATATATGATGAATTATAAGGCATATAAGTTATATCTTAATAAAATTGTTACCAAAAAGAAAACTTGCAAAAAAGATTGAAGATCCCAATCTTTCTTTTGACTTCTTGCTAGCAGTGTTGCCTTCAGAAACTTATAGAACTTTTTTTATACTTCAGCCTCCTCATCAATAAAAGCTACTTAAACATTATAAGGACTGAATAGTCCATATGAAAGGTTTCAATTATGATAAGCTCTCAATAAACGTTAGCTATTTTTTTTCTATTATTCCTTAACTCCTGGAAGAAAAAAAAAATGTTCATCTGGGAGCCTCCTGACATGACAGAACTAAATTCTGTATAAGAAACAAAACACTGGTGATCTCATCAGAAATGAGACCTGAAAGTAAGAAAAGAAAGTTCTTTGTGTTTCAACTTGGTCTCGCCTGCTACTTAACCTCTACCTCATTTGGGTGTGAAAAAGGACTTCAAAAGTCTCTTTCCCTGGACTGAATAATTTCTCCTTCAGTTGCTACAATGATGGGCAGAGCTTCTGGAGACTTGGAAAAGCTAACCAGCAGGAGCACAGTGTGTTTCATAAAAGCACTGGGGGGAAGGCAAATGCAAGGATGCTTACCTGCCTGCCACACCTCCCCCGACCTCTCAGACTGGAGAGAAATTCCATTCCGAAGGGCACTGTAGCTATTGCTATCTGGAGCAGCCAGCCACTGAGAAATTAAGCTCAGCCCAGCCAGCTCTCATGACCGCTGAAAAATATCACCTCATAATTCAACCCAGCTCAAGTCTTACTTCCTCTCCAAAGGCTTGCGGGCCATCCTCGGCAATTACTCCCACCACTGAATTTCTACAGGATGAACGCGATAACATATGAAATCACCCAGGACTGAGGCCAGCACATTAGCAACTGCGCGCAAACTATCTATCTCTCAGCCATCCTGTAGCACTTATTGTTGCCATAGGTCCTTGGGCTCCCAGCAAGCTCGTCCTGTATTGTTATTTATCTTTATACATATCCATTTTCTATCTCTCTATTCCATCTGAGAGCCCCGAGAAGGATAAGAATCCCATGGCTCCTCTCCCGTTTTCCAAAATAATGACTTCCACTGTAACAAGATGCTCAGTAAATATTTGTTTATGGTGATAGTTCCCATCCCATTCTCCTCCCTGACTATGTGGGAGAAGGAGTACAGCAAATATTGTGCAATTTAAAGCCTTAGTCCACTACAAAACTTCCAATCAAGTTGTCTGAATAGATGGGAGGGACAATTTTTAAAACAGAGAATAAGAACATTGTGTATTCAAAGGAAGCTTGCAGCTGACCTTGTTTACTGGTTTCTTTCCAGCTACAATCCTGATGTCATTATGAATCCAGGACTGATTCTCCAGGTAAGATGGGAAGTTTTTCAGGAGTTGAAAGAAGTCAGGCAGACAGCCTTCTACAACTTAGTCCCACATTCTCCTCAGCGACATATTCAGGGTAACCCTGAGCCTCGGTTTCTTCATTTAACTCTATGAGATCATAAAAATCTGCATCGCATTGTCAACAATGGCAATTAAAATTACTATCGTATTTTTTAAAATGTTTTAAAATTTTATCTATTCATCAGTATTTGTGTGTGAGTGCGTGTATATATGCATGCATGCATATGCACCTGTATAGGCACTGTGCATGCCAAGGCAGGTATGTGGAGGTCAGCGTTGGCTCTCTCCTTCACTTTTACATATATCCCAGGAACTGAATTCAGGTCAGCATGCTGGCAAAGCCAGCAACTTTATCCAACTGATTCAACTTACCAGCTCTAAGTTTCCAGGCCACTCTGTATGTCTGTGCATCTCCTTTTTCTTATAGCTGAGTCATCCTAGACATCTTCCTCAAGTATAAAGTGAGAATAACTTGTATCATTTCATGCTGGTTACAAAGACCACTAAGTTTCCATCAAATATCTTATCCCCTCTTCTTGAGTACTCAGTTACATTTATTTCCCAGCCATCTTCAAAGTCAAGAGTGTTCTGGACACTTGATTCTAAAGGATGAAATGGATACAAAAATGATACTGTGTAGTTTCTAAGCCTGAATAACCAACCACCCGCCCACCCATACTTCTCCATGCTCTTTACTTGCTCCTTCTGAATTTTGATTTTTAAACAAACAGTAAGCACCTGTCCTAGGAGACAGAGTTTCCAGTCTCTGGGTCTTTGCATCTCTGTGTGAAATGCAGATCCCACCGACCACTCCTCCTCTAGGACCTTGTTATCATGGTCCTAGAACCAAACTCAGCTGTTTGTATAGGAAAAAATAATAATAATCTGTGTCAAGTGACCAAAGCATGGGTATTTAAGAGCAGTTAATTCATCACTATCCATGAGATTAAGCCAGTGATTAAATTAAGTAATATACATAAAAACTCCTGCATCATAATAGCTCAATAATTCTTAAGTTATTTCCATTCATGGGTCTGCTGCCCACCTAAAATATAACAGTAATCTTTTTCCTTTAAAGGAAAAGTTTTCTAAGGATAATTGAAAGTATAAGCTGGTACTGGCCCTGTTATCTTATTAGCAAGCAATGTTTTTGAGAGAGTTCTGACTGCTTACATCTCTACACTGCTCCATGATCTGGAATAGGGTACATGGCTTATTTAGGAGAATTCCATCCTCCTGGCAGGATATGTCCATTGCCGTCTTGAACTCATAGCAGCTGTGTTTACCTTCAGGAGACCCTCCCAGAAAGGGAAATATCGGCATTCCTTTATGGAAGGAGAGAAGGTCATCAGAGACAGCCTATATTCCCTGTTGGCCCCCATCCAGCTGCCTGAGGTCTTGGAGGTGCTAGAGTGCATGGTGGGGGGAAGGAATTTGAGAGTTTCTTTTCTTCATTTCTTTTGCAATTTTCTTATAATCTGTTTACAATTCCATACTAATCCTATAGACAAAAATTTAAAGGTATGATTTTTCATTCTAGCTACTGTTAACTGAGGTCTAAGTATAGACCTTACAGTGAGTGCTCCAGTAGCCGGCCAAGATCATCCAACCAGCAGGCAGGGAATCAGGAATAATGGAGCAAAGCATGATGGGAAGAGCATGGGAAGATGGGAGTAACAGAAACAGAAAAAGAATCTGTGTACAGAGCCTGTGAGGCAGGAGATTGTGGTTAAGTAGGCAGAAGCAGGAAAGAAACTTGGAGGGCATAGTGATAGGAATGACTCTTACTTAATGGGAAGTAATTCCAGGTAAGCTGAACTCTTACTTATGGCAGGCAGGGGTTAGAGGCCAGTGTTAACTGTGGCACTTCCTTGTTCTGTCTCTGTCCTGGATACACTTGGGCTAGGTTGAAGGTCCTAGCCATAGTGTGATCACTGTACATGTGAGTATGCCAGGAAGCCCAACATCCTAGAGTCACCTACACTGATTCTTTTTTTTTTCCCACTCATACAAACTTAATAGGTACCCGATCCCTTCCCTCCCTCCACCCCTCCCTGGACTCCCTTGCTCCCTCCCCCCTTTTTCCCTTCTTTTCACCCCCCTCCCTCCCTTTCTTCCAGTGCCCTCTTCTTCACACCCCCCAATCCCTGGAGCATCCTTTAGTGTGAATGTCAAACATCCCTATGCGTCCTCCACTCTAATGAGGTGTAAGGACTCAGTAGCAATTGCTTAGAGCCCTTTCTTGTGCTCCCCTTTAGTATGGGAACACTATTGTGACTGTTAATCCCTTGCCTCTAAGGATCCTAGTGTCTGTGATCCATGCTAGACTTTGGGGGGGGGGGTCATTGATATATCAGTCATTGTGCAGATCATGCAAAGTCCTATTATGGTTACTTTGGCCCTAACTTGCCCACACTGATTCTTTAGGCCCAGTATTTATTTATTATTTAGAGAAGGCATTATAGAATTAATTTTGAAGTTCCATTTGAGGGTGCTGTCTACTTCTCCAACTGCCAATAAAAACTGGAATTAAGTTCTTTCTAAGTTTTCCAGTGCTGTGGTAACCTCTCTGAACAATTGTCCAACAGACCTGCCCAGCAATTGGACTCTTCTGAAAGAGATTCTCTTCTGAGAAACAGCCCGAGAGCAAAAACTGCAGATCAGACACAATCCAACGGATAATTTAACCCAACCTCCTATTACCCACCTGCATCTCCTTTCAGAACTTAGTCTTTCACAGCAATAGGTAGATGGCTGACTTCTACACAAGCAAGTATGGGATCCTACCCTCCACATCTCATGCCTTACTTCAGGAAAAGAGGAGCACTAGGCAGAGAGACATGTAATCTGCATGAGTGGGGGAGAAATATTTCTAGCAAAGTGTCTATTAAATTAATATACCACTCTCTTGAGAACACTGGAGCAACTCAATATTGAGTCAAGGAAGTGACAAGAAGGAGTCTCACTGATGAGGCAATCTGCTTCTAGGAGCTTTCTGTGGTTTTATTCTGTGCCTTCAGCCTTCTTGCTGGACACTGTGTCAGGTGTGGTATGTCTGTGCCTGTGTTCATATACCTGCACGTTCCTACAGTGGGGAAGAATGGTATGCATGCAGATCTGTCTGCATGGCTCAACTGTAGTTTCAAAACTGTGGACTATTTCAGTGCTATATTTTCCCAGAATGTACAAACCATGAATTCATATGACAGTGTTTCAATTTCAAGGCTAAATCATATTGAAAGAAGAAGAAGAAAAAAGTCTATATATTTTTTTCAGGTGTCTGTATCTGATCTGAAATACTGACATTGTACAAAAATCACTGCAGTGAAAAGCATTTTTGTGACAGATCACAAAGATCTAGGAGGTGGAGAAAAACAACTTTAATTTAGAAAACTCACGTTGTCTAGACAACTTCCAGAATTTATAATGCTTTGTGTCTTTCTACACAGTTTTTTTGGGACTGCAGATCTAAGTGAATGTTTCTTCCAGGGATGGAAAATATACTTATAATTAATAAAACTTAATTCTTTATTGTTTCTCCCCTCAAAAAAATAAATTACTTGACCTTCAAAACATGGCCGTGTCTAACTTGGTTAAGGGTTGCCTTTGTGTTTTCTCTTAGTAGAAAGCCAGTGGTTTAGACCAAGCTGTCACTCAAAATCTCTGGGTTAAGAGGTCTCCATTTATTTATCTTGGTGCTCATATTAGCCAGTTAAATGGTTGAATAGCAGTCAATGACTGAGAAAAGCAGACATTTGAAAAGTCAAACATTTAGTACTTGAGAAATTACAGAAGTTCTTTGGTAGAGTTTATTAGACACTAATTATTGAATAAGCATAAGAGTTCGTATATTTTCCTAACACTGGCGATAATAAATCATTGGAAGGTATACACATCATTTACAAATAGTAGATAGAAATTGCTCTGCAGAATGATCAAACGCAGAGACTGGGAGGAGCTTGTAATTTAATCACTGACATCTACAGACAAAAAACTGACATATGACCCTCCCTTCTTCCAATATATGTGTATATGTGCACGTGTGTGCATGCACACTGCAAAACCGCCACAGTGATGCTAAGTCCCAGTGACAGTATGTGCGCAGGAGGAACTTTCCTACACTCACAAGGCCAGAATTCACTCTTTAACAGCAAATTCACCAGCTGCCCTCCCAGCATGGGTCATCTTCCCCACTTCCTCACATCTGTCAGTAACTCTGCCAGTCTCCGAAGCAAGAAATCTATCAGCAGTAGTCACTCTCTGGCCTTCAACTCCCATGTGCAATCTGCACCCAAGTTCTGTCATCTCCTCTTTGAGCTTCCACCTTTCTCTACCACATAGCTGTTCAGACTAGGGGATGCCGTCTGCAGGTGCGCGGGACAAAGTGGTTACCCACCCCAAGGATTTGACTTCTGACTCCAAGCCTCCAGTCCCATGAGAGAATAACTTCCTGATGTTTCAGACACCTACTTTATTACAGCAGCCACAGGAAACCAATATGAGGGCAGAAAGAATTGTCCAGACAATTAGCTTCTTACCTAAAATAGATTGTCTGGTCTGCCATTATCTATGAGACCTAAATCATCTCCATATTTACCTTGTTCCTCTCCTTTAGTCTGAACTTAACTTAGAGTTAATGATGACGGCCATTATTGTTATCATTCCGACCACCATCCACTGGTGCTAGGCCCTAGATAAATCAGTCATCATCTCCCATTATTATCTGCTCCACCCTTTGGAGACCTCAGATTGTACTAAAGAGCACCCTGAAAACAAATTGAGCATTTTCCTCCAGAATTCAACGAAGTTCTTTCTATTGGAAACCTCAGACTTCCATGCATTCTGCCTTTCTGTCCATTTACTTCCCCTGCCACAAGACCTGGGGTTCAGCTGGTCTCAAAGCTGTACTTGTCTGCTGAATTTCTATTCCTCTCTGAGGTCCCCATTGAGGAATTTCATGTCTACTCCAAGGACAGCCTGGTTATGGGGTCACATTCTATTAGGAGACTTGTCTATGTATTCCAGGTGGGTCCCCAACCCGCAATCCACAATCCTCCTGTCTCAGCCTCCTGAGTCCATGCGCCCCCCCCCATACCTAGATGAGAGTCACCTTTCTCTTCTTCCTCTTTCTCTTCTTTCTATTTCTACTTCACCTTCACTACCTTCTTCTTCTTCTGAGAGAGAGAGAGAGAAAAAAGAGAGAGAGAGAGAATCATGTAGTCCAATTCTTGGCCTCAAATTGTCTATGTAGCCGGGCATGGCTTTGAATTTCTGATTCTCTCATCTCCACCTTCTATGGTATTATGAATGCATCTTGTGCATGACAGGCAAATACTCTACCAAGTGGGCTACAACCCCAGCCCTGGGGGCTTCAGTTTTAAAAGGGTCCTGATGCTCAGCACTGCCAAGCACCTTCTTTCCTAAAATCCTTCTCCCAAAACTACCAAAGGAGACATCTGAGAAGGAACACCCACATCATCCTCACATTCTCCCTAGTCATTTCTGCAAATGGTTCTGTTGTGACAGGAAATGACAAGCAGATGCCCCATGACCCTCAGTGGCCCCGAGGTGACTGATCATAAGGCCAGCACATGCCCCTTCCTTGGGGAATAGCTGAAACCCAAGCTTTTTTAATTGACAATGTCGAATGTCAAGGCTGTGATGGATTAGGAACACTGTTTCCAACAAAGCCTTTCTCTTGGTGTTGTTGCTGACGTCCTTGTGTGCCTGGACCCGCCCAGGAGGGACTATGTGAACTTCAGACAAGTGTCAGGTAGGAAATAAGGTATCTTTTAGATCAAACAATGATAAAATATGGCATTGTGGGGCCAGAGGAGTGACGCAGGGGTTAAGCCTCTGCCTTGCAGGCAGAAGGTCCTGAGTTCAGATCCTAGACCCCACGAATAGATGCCGGGCAGAAGCAGGGGCGGCCTACGTTTCTGGTACTGGTAGGGCGGAGCCTGTGAATCCCGGGGAAGAGTAAACAAGTAAAAAGTGAAGGTGTCCATGGTGGTTCCCGAATTCACACACACACGCATACACACACATGCATACACGCACACACATATAATTGAATAAATTAAAATTTTTTAAAAAATATGGCATTGTTTCTAAGTATCCTGTTAGAACATCCAGACAAAAGCATGTGACCCCAGAGCTGCGGAAGTAGGGGTAGGAGGACCTCCGCGGCTCACTAACCAACTAGTTTGTCTGAATCAGCAAGCCCCAGGTTCCCGTAAGTAATTCTGCCTTAAAACAAGATGGGCAGAACCTTCCCACACACACTAATCCCGAGGCTTGGGAAACCTTGCAGAAGAAGGAACAGGGTGAATGTAAGAAAATAAGGATGGGGATGGTACGGTCAGACAGTATCTTCTGGTCATGGCAAGGCTCCCTTACCCGTGTTCGCTACAGCAGTGTTTACTTCCACTAGACTTTCACAATGGCTGATTTGTCAACATTCTACCATGAAAGAGGGAGGATTCAAGAAGAAGTCACAACACCCTGAGAGACTATAGGGCCATGGCTGACCGGCGTGGAGGAGCCTCTTTACCCCACGGTTTGTCTACTGCAAATCATTCATGACCCAGTGGGTGTTGGGGCACTGACTATAGGTATTCCAGGTGGGGCCAGTGGATCACACATGCAGGGGGGGACACGGAACAAGAGGGAGATAAGCTGGAAAGAATAATTGGGGTAGGATGGGAAGTGGGTAGGACTGGTAGTAAAGGGTGAAGACACATAAACTCAAATGTTTTGTTTGTGTATAAAAGTTTCAAAAAAAGTAAAACTATTGTAAAGAAAAACAAATTCAAGATGGACAGCTTTTGAGGCGCGCTATCCAAGGTTGAACTCTGTACACACATGTGTGTATACCTGCATATAGCCATGCACCCACACACATATAAACACATACTCACACATAAACAAAATTTAAAAAAAAAGGTGGAAGACACTCTTAGCTATCATCACCCCTCCCTACAGACCATGCCCCAAAACACTTCATGTAGCCGGAAGTCCCTCTCTAGTCACTGGGAGTCAGGAGGCCTGCTGGCGTGCATCTCCACTTCCAGGCAACTGTGCTGACCCCTCTGCCCTCCAACTCTATCCTCTCGGAATTCTATCTCTCCCGTCAATTTATCTACGAACTCCAAAGAACAACAGTGCTCACTGTCACTGCCTGATGATTTCCATTCTAGCTAATTAGAAAATCACTTATGCGAACAATATACAAGTATAATTTCTAAGCAGTGGAAGTAACCACAAAGCAGGGAGTTTTCCTGATTCTCTCATTTCAGCATGCCTTCGGCATGTCTCTGTCCTCATGACACCCACCTTCAGAGGACTGAGAATAATGCATGCTTATAAAGCAAAAAATTAGAAACTTTGATTCTCATTTGCCATTTGGAGTCTAGAAAATACCATGGCTTCAGGCCAAGATTGCATTCTGCACTCCTCAGTGTACACGATGTGCATCTTTCTTACAAATAGTCAGAAGCTACAGCTAGCCAAAATGATGTCTATAAAGTCATAAAGTGTTGCATTGAAATTCTGAGGCATCAATAAAGAAATTGTGTCTCACCTCGTCCAGGCTGCTATCTCAAAATACAACTGGATTGTGTTGTTCACTGTCCCA
Source organism: Typhlomys cinereus (assembly GCA_023101885.1). Taxonomy (NCBI): domain Eukaryota; kingdom Metazoa; phylum Chordata; class Mammalia; order Rodentia; family Platacanthomyidae; genus Typhlomys; species Typhlomys cinereus. The sequence goes on along the minus strand of JALPQD010000111.1, from coordinate 668,470 downwards.
GGGATACAAAATTCAAAGAGTCTGGCAGGTCTAGTGTCTGATGAGGACACTCATACTTGGCATACATTTGTGGGTGGGGGGATGTATGGGTGTGTGAATGTGGTATGTGTATATATTTGTATTTGTAGATGAAACTGTATGTAGCTGTATGTTTGTATGTGGATGTGTGTTGTGTATATGTATGGATGTGTATGAGGGGATGTGTGTGTGAATATATGAGGACACACGTGAGTGTTAATGTGGATGTGTGTGTGGATATATATGTGTACATGGATGCATGGATGTGTGCATATGTAAATATGTGTATGATTGATGTGTGTGTAGGTATATTTGGGGATGTATGTCTAGTTGTGTGTGTGTGTTTGTGGGTGTATATGTGTGGATGTGTGTGAATGTGTGTGTCTAGGGAGTGCACTGGTGTATGTGGGTGCATGGGTACATGAGTGTGGAGCCCTGGACAACAATCATAGCAGTTGTTACTCTGGTACCATCCACTTTTTTTTTTTTGAGACAGGGTTTCCTACTGGCCAGGAACTTACCAAGGAGGCTAGACTGGCTGGTCAGCAAACCCCAGGGATCCTTCTGTCCTGGCCTCCCCAACATTGGCATTATATGCACATGCTACCATGCCTGTTGTTTATTTGATCTTTGCTTTTATTTTTCAGATGTTTGATTGTGTTTTGTTTTATTTTGCTTTTTGGTTTGAGGGTTTGTTTCCCATAGGTTCTGGAAATCCAACCCAGTTCCTACACTCACTAGACGGAACTTTGAGAACAGCCCAGTCTTGGCATTGTCTTGGTGATTATCACCCAGCCATAGAGGTAAAGGGGCTCCCATTGGCTTTCCTGGGAGGAGGCTAATCCCACTGGTGAGGCCTTTGCCCTCAAGACCTTGGTTGAAGGAGCATCCAACGCCTTCCTTTCCAGCACCCTCAATCCAAACTACAAGGCTAGACCACGATATGACACATGGACCTCTGAGTATTCCATCAGTTTCTGGTATAGTCGGGGAGGGACGATTCATGAATGCTTGTGCCCCTCTCCCATTCATTTGCTGAAACTCAATAGCTAGAAAAAAAAAAAAACTAGAAAAAAAAAAGTCCCTAGCAAAAAAGAATAGCACACGAAAAAACTAAAGACATGTTAAAACATTGTGATAAACAGGCAAATGAGGATACAGATGTCATCAGGACACAGTCATAAAAGCATAAATAAAATCATTGGGAGACATTGTTTTGTTTTTCTGTTTTCATGTGTGTGAAATTCTGCGTTTTTCTTTTTTGTTGTTGTTGTTTTTTTGGTTGGTTTTGTTTGTTTTGAAATAAGGTGTCACCCTGTAGCTCTTACTATCCTGGAACTTACAAATAGACCATGGTGGCCTCAAACTTGCAGCAGTTCTCCTGCCTCTGCTCTCCCCCACCCACCCGTCCACCCCCTAGTACCAGGATTGTAGGCGTGAGCCACCATCCCTAGACTAAGTTTTAAGTTGGCAATTAGAACTCCGTGATTAAGACAGGGTAAATGGCTCAGTGGATAGGAATATTTGTTGCACAAGCATAGAGACCTGAGTTCAGATCCCAGCACCCACATACAAAAATGGGTACAGCCATTAGACACATGTATATGACCCCAGTGCCAGAGGCGGGCAGGAAGACAGGGGGTCACTCGGGCGTACTGACCACCAGCCCAGCTCAAGGAGCAATGAGTGACCCTGTCTCAAAAGAATAGGACAGAAGGTGATAGAGCAAGACACCTGACATCCTCCTGTGGCCTCTACATGTGTGCAGGTACACACACACACACACACACACACACACACACACACACACACTCCAAGATTAACCACTGATAAGTCTTCCTCCCTTCATTCATGCATTCAACACATGCTCATGGAGCTGAGTTATAGCTGCATTAGGGATTCATCCAAGAGCAAGACAGATGTGGCCCCTCCCTTGCACCACCCTGGCTCAGAGAAACAGAATCATCTTTAGAGAGGATTCCTTCAATTGTTATATAAAGGATGGAAACGCACCACAGTAGAAGGCGTGATGGACAGTTTTACCAATGTGCTGCCAATGTCATCTTCGTACCCCACCTTCTATCCCCCACTGCCCCCACCCCTGTCCCCTCACTGGCCTCTCCTGCTGTCAGCTTGCTAAAGACACTTGAAAACATCCCCAAGCTAGCAACTGTGTGTGCTCCCAAACCTAGGGTATTTTTCCAACTCGGTCACCTGTAAGCTCCTTTCTCTTTTCCACATGGCAAGAAAGGCTTAGAAATTGCCAGAAGAGAAAGCGACTGTGGTCCACACATGTGCAGACACAGAAAGCAAGCTCTTCATCGCTCAGAGCCAACCTCGGCCATGTGGTCTACTGGGTTCCATTCCACTGAATTCTTCACCACCCCGCACCAATACCATCATCCCTGGCCTGAGATGCTTTGGCTGGCGGCAGAGAGTGGTGGAGATTTCAGCGTCCCTCAACCAGCGCGGCTTCATTCAGCAGCCGTCCAAGGCCCTCACTAACACTCTTTCCTCCACTCAGTTAGACAGAACATTGGGGGGAAGATCAGCCAAGAGATGCGCTGGGATCCGGTCTGCTAAACGAAGCCACTGTCAGAGTTTCCACACTGTGACAAATGATCAAAGATTTTTTTCATCACTTTCTTGATTTCTAAACAACATTAGGCCAAATTACAAATAAATAAGAGTATAATCTATTTTAAAATGGAAACAAGAAAACAGTCAGAAGAGAAAGAAGAGGCTTCGTCGCTTAGAGATGCACCGAGTTTAGTGCCAAGGAACATCCATCCCTCGGGGTGGAAGAGGATATCATCTAGACAATTCTAAGGAATTGTGTGAGTTCAATGCCCGCCCAGACCCTCCCTCCAAGATTCAACTCTCTGCTATGTAAATACTTGCAGGGCCTTAGATCCTTTGGACACGAATGCATCAGTGGCTGGCAAATTCACAGCCTGCATCTATATTGACATTCGTATTCTTGACTTAATGGCTAATTTATTTAATGAGAAGTTTCTGTCCTCAGAAAAAGAAAGGCATGTCAGAAGTGGATGGGACTGAGCCATACAATAGAGAGCTGTAGGGGGAGGAATTCTCTTTCACAGGCTCATTCTTCTCATAAATGTTTGATTTGGAGTCCCTGCCGTGATTTGGATATGGTTTCAGTGTATCTCCCCCAGACTCATGCTCTGGAAGCTCCCTGCTTAGCACAGCAGTGCTGAGATGTAGAAAATCCTCAGAGAAGAGGATCTGGTGAAAAGTAATTAAGCAGCTGTGGGCACTGCCCTAAACATGGAGCAACGCCATTGTCTCAGGAATCCTGTTTGTTCCCAGGAGAGTGGACTGTTGTTAAAAGTTTTATGGAGCAATCCTGCATCTGATTCTCTCTGAGCTTGCATGTCATCTCTTCCTCTTGCACATATTCCTACCATGATGTCATCTGTCATGATATGACTAGAAGGTCCTCACCAGAACCAAGCACATGCTGGGCTACAGCCTTGGCTAAATATGCAAGCTAAATATTTCTTGTCTTTATACATTGTCTAGGATTGGATATTGTGTTAGAGCAAATGAAAATGAAAATGGACAGGTATAATATCTTTTATGTAAGTCCTTGGCCTCAGAATGAGACTAGGGTGTCGAGCCGAAATGCATACCCTCTACTACAAAAGTAGCTCTAGTTTCAGTGAGCAACTACTAAAAACCATGTCATCGGAGAGAAGGACCCAGAGGAGAGTCAGGCATGCACAATAAAGGACTCTCTAGGAATTGGGGGGGGAGGCACTGGGGGATGGGGAGGGAGGGGTGGGGGGAGAGAGAACAGGGGGTTCTGGGGGGAGGAGGAGGGAGGGAGGGAACTGGTGTACCTAATAAGTTTGTATGAGTGGAAATAATAAAGAATGTATATAATAAAAAAACAGTTCATAGCTATCTGGCAACGAATTAAGGGTGCTGTAACTCTCAGAGCAAAGCTCTTGAAAACAGAAAAATCAATCTGAACATGCATCTGTGACTGATTGTGGTTGACATTATTCCCAAGTAATGGAAAACAAGGTGAACTGAGGTGAAATTCCCAAATGGATGATGTTTCTCCTGTCACAGATACCTGATCTCACACTAAGACAGCACTGGACAGAGAAGTGACTGAGAGTACAGATCCTAAAGCCATCTGCCGTTGGATCCTGGTTGTCTCTTATTTGTGTGACTATGGAAAAGTTAGCAATACACCTTGACATGATTTTTTTTATGTAGGATGAGGAGAGAAATAAGACTTCCCAGCATTGCTGCGAACTTCAGATTTATTGATTAATGAAAAAGAATTTAAGGGGGAAAAAAGAAAATCAGAAAATTTTTCCAGGGTCTAAAATGTCCTTTAAAAAATTGTTTCCTGTTATAAGAAAATTTGCTATTTCCAGAAAGTTACCCATTGGGGATCTGAGCCACACTGGAGCTAAGATGGATGTCCTGCTTTGAAAGTCTACCTTTCTTTTTCTTTTTTGTGTTAAAGATAATCACTAATGAAGACCAAGCATTTGCCACAGAGCTCAGTGAATCATATCATTCAAAAATGAGAATTAAAAGAAATTGGGACCCTCAATAGTTTGACTCTTTTCCGTCTACCGTCTATCCCTTCAAATCCATACTGCCTGTGTGTGAGCCCCTTGGACGTATAAACCATTTCCTTTCATCTGTGGTGCCAAACATCTGGTATAATATCAGACATACAGTAAGTGTTCAACAAATATTTCAGGAATAAAGAACTTATACTCGTAGGCTATATTCTATTTATTTATTTATATTTCATGGTGCTGGGGATCAAACCCAAGGATTCACAATATGCTAGACAAGCGCTGTACCCGAGTTACACCCCAAGCCCATATTTTCTTGGTACTATAAATAAAGCTGTGGATTATATTATACATATATGTGTGTGTATATAATTTATGCACATCTCCTTGAAAATAATAAAAGTTCAAAAGAGAGCAAAGCAGAAATGGTGGACGGGACTCTGAGTCCAATTCCAGCAGTACTAGGAAGCCGCTTTCAGGGATCTGCTTGCCCCTGGGCAGGACGATCAGCTGAAGATTTTGTTTCTAATACCCACAATGATTTCAGAGCTCAAAATTACATGCTGTAAGTGCCTAACACAAGTAATTGTTGTTTCTAGTCTAAAGAACTCTGGTAAGGCTAAATAAAAGGCGCCACAGAGCAAATGCTCCAAAGTCCCTTAAAGAGTGACATAAACCCAGGAAAGAAGATCAGCAAATAATCTCACTAAACTTCTCCTCCCACTTACAACTGAGACACATACCCTCTGCTCCACGCAATCTTGGCAAACCGGGAAAGTTCCCTTCTTGTTGCCTCTGAGACCCTGTTCTTGGCAAAGATCAGATCACATGAAATCATTTATCTTCATCCAAGCAGCAAATACTAACCCAGATCTTGTTCTTTTTTATCTTTCTGTCATCTTCTGAGGGCTACCTGAGGGATCCCAGATAAATACGACTATTAGGTGAAACTATTGTGTGCAGGTGAACACCAGTAAGTAGTTTCCAATATGCTAACTTTATAGGAGGTGAAAATTTGAAAGCAATTCTAAATGACAAAATACCTAATGTAATCTGACCAAGATCAAACAAAAGAATTTTAATAGGCTGAAGGAGCTAGAATTAATATTCCTTCTCTCGTATGAAATGTTTTAGGAATAAGAAGTTTAGCAAGATCCTAGAAGGAAAATTTAAGTTTTGTCCATTTCACCTTATCAGACAGATAAAGCATAATCATTTGTCTAAATTATGAGGAGCGCTACCCTGTCTAAAGAAAGCAGTTAAGGAAAAAAAAAAAAAAGACAGATTCCATGAAAAATAGAAGATATGTCTGGAATGACTCAGTGGTAGGGAGCTTGTTCAGTCTCAAGAGCCCTGGCTTTGACGGTCAGCATTGCTGGCAGGCAAGAAAGAAAGGATGAAGGAGAGCCCAAGGGAAGGAGAGGAAAGGAGGACAGTCCCTTTGTACATTTAATGTCAAGCCATACATATTCTGACTGCCTTATGATTTAAAAGATTTCTGGTTTTGCACCTATTTTATTTCTCTGAATCTTCTTCAGTTGGCAATGCTTTGTTTTTTTTTTTACATTATATTTTAGGGAAATTGATCATCTTTGGCGACCAAATTTAACTTACAGATGCATGCTAGTGTCTGTCGGTGAACCTGCAGGAGTGGCCCCTCAGCTCATAACTATACTGCCACCTGATGTCAACCTGCTGAAATTGCAGGAGTAGATCTTAACTGAAAATTCCTCTTAAGACTTCATTTGCATAACAAAGGCATCTTTGTAATTTAACAAAGAATAAACTTTGACTGACACTAATGCAGATGAGAGAATGTAATGACTTTTTTAAAAAACCCTAAATAAGAGCAGAGAGGGGGCAAATGTTCTAGTCTCCATAAAATTACAAGTATAAAATTTCATACAAGTGAACCTCATTGTTACTGTTACAGTGTAAAATGTAGAGCTCTTTCTCTGTCTTGGCAGACAGATCTCAGCAAATCCTTAAATAATCATTTAAACGGTTGTGTTGGTCAGGTTGCTGATATAGTTTGACTCTGAAAGCAAGAGTCCTCCAAAAATCACAGCGATTCATACTACATTCTTTTTCCTCACGATTGCAGTTACTCTCTATGTTGCTGATAAATTCAAGACCAAACAGCTTATCAGAGAAAAAGTGGCTTTGTTTTCTGTTGGAAGTGTCCAGTTACAGCTGTTAATCTGGCTTGGCAAGTCCACACTAATACCAGGGCTGAGGGACTGGCCACACTGTGTCCATATATACGCAGGACTGCTCAGAAGGGACTATGCTCACTTGCCAGACCAGCCTGTCTGGCCAAGTATTCCAAAGGATGCCTACTTCCTGAACGAGCTCCTTCATCTTATTCACCTGCCCAAGGAACTAGTCCCTAGTCCCACCACCATGACCTGGGCCTCGGCATCATTTAGACAATCTCCTGCAGACATGCTTCAGGCTTAATTACTTATTCTTCACAAATGTGCCCAGACCCAAAGCCTTTGATTGCCAAGTTGACACCAGTAGCTATCTACCACACCCATGTGTTTTAAAAAGTGCAAATATTTGCTAAAATTAGATAATTGCTATTCATTTTCTTTGGTATGCTAGAGTAATTGTGTCTTGAATGCTTCCGTTTTAGAGTGGGTGGGGCATAAAGGTAATCCAGTGAGGTAGCAGAGGGCTAGGATGATGGCTCTGCAGTTATTGGTCTGTTTCCTGATCCAAGCAACCATCCTGCTACTTGGAGTACTGCACTGTTATATCAAGGAATGGGAGAAAAAGAAAGCCCATCTTTTCCCTTTAAACATTTGATCTAGAAGTCAGGCAGTTGCTTTATTTCTGCCACTTCTACCATTGCCAAAGTATCGTAGTTAGATACAGGTGTCAACTTGATGGTTGAGGGTTCCAGTTCTGTACACATTTATAAAGAATCAGTGGCTGAGTTGAGCAATGAGCAAACCTACAGAAGATTATCTAGTTGATGGGGAAGATCCAGCTCACAGAGGGTAGGGCTAGTCCCTAGGCAGATGCATAAGATGGAGTGACCTGGTTGAGAAAGTTGGTATCCTTTGGTATACCTGGCCAGACATGCTGATCTGGCAAGGAAGGATTGGCCCTCTCTCGGCAATCCTATGGATATATGGATACAGTGAAGCCACTTCCTTCAGCCCCTGTAGTAGTATGGACTCTCCTGCCGGGCTGGATAAAAAACTGTAACCAGACCATTGTAAGCCAAAATAAAACCCCTTGTTCCTTTAAGCCATTTGGTTGTGAATGTATCAGTAGCCATGCTAAGTAACTGCAACACAGAGATTTGTAGTCATGTGTTCACTCACGTCTAAAGGTAACCTGAGAAGTGTCTCAGCAGGTGACCATAGTCCCAGCTGAAAATTGAATTTATATGAAATTCTAAAGACAAAGATTAAAGGAAAGCTGGTGGCCTCGATGATATTTTGATGCTCTCCTTTAATCTACTCTGGATGCTTCTGAAGAGGTATTGCCTCTGAGAAAGATAAGGACACTGATCCAGAGCGAAGAGGAACAAAGAGACGACCCCCTATCCCAGCATGTGAGCCCACAGTTTTTTTCCTAGCAAGGAAAACATTCTTAGGACAATTGGCAAGTGGTAAGTCTGGCTTATAAGTCAGATAATTTTGTTAAGTTAATACTAATTTTCCCAATTTGGCTAATTATACTCTGGTTTTATATCAGGATGTTGTATTCTCAGGAAATGTGTACTGAAAAACTCGTAGGCCTGGGGCCATCATGTTAAGTGGACTTAAGCAGTCAGATAGAGGGAGAACAAAAGTGGTAAGATGTTAGCACCTACAGACCGGAGATGAAAGGAACAGGAAAAGTCTTGGTGCTAATCATGCAGCTTTGCTGTAACTCTGAGATTATGTCAAAATAAAAAGTTAAAAACAGTACTACCTAACTTCTGACTTAAATGAACTTATTAGGTTTTTTAATGTGGTTCATTTACAGTTTAGTCATTATATAATACCTTAATTGAACTCAAGTTTCAGAAAATCTAGTAGTCTTTGTTTCTGAAAATCTAGTAGCCTTTGTTTCTATAATACTTAGTTGGAGGTCTGAGGATCAAACCCAGGACTTGAAGCATGCTTGGAAAGCACTCTACCACTAAGCTAGCACTCTGGCCTCGGGCTTACTTTCATTTAAACCCTTTTCGCTTTTCTCCTACATATTTTAATGATTGGAGCCAAAATAGAAGCATCCAGGATCGAATGTTCCCATTTACTTTATGACATAGCTGCCACTTATATTTATATTGTCACATCCTCTTTTAGGCCCCCATTGGCACCCAAGTTAAACAGTTCTTGGAGGCCAGAGTCAGGCACCTTGAGTGATTGGGGGAAGAACTCTGTCCACATGGGAGTCACCACTCAGCTGACCTGAAAGTAGGAAGCCACCACTCACCCCACACCATGCACCACCCGCAACACCAGGAAGCTTAATCACAAAGAGCTCTCCAGCCAATGTCACTCAAGTCAGGACCCCAGGAGGAATTTCACTGGGAAGCAGAGGGAGGCCTCTGTCACTTTGTTGCAGCTATATTCAAAGCGGGAGAGCGAGTTTCTTAAATACCTTGAATGCACCCGGCTAGTGACAATGTTGTAAATTTACCAGATAAATTCAGCAGTCTACCTGCATATTTGACAAACATGTATTTCCAAACACATGTTCCCACAAATTGATTTTTAAAAATTTTAGCTGATAGAGACGTTCAGATCTTTTAATGTTGGTTTACTGAGTTGTTTGCTTGCCTGCAGTGCTTCATGGTGAGTAAAGAGCATGTCCTTCTCAGTTGTCTCTTAAGAGCAACCGACAGCTAGGTAGGCAGAAATGGTATGCAAAGGCCTTGTAGACTGTATTCTAGAAAATTCCATGTCATCTGGATTCAGAGGGAACACTGCTGTTTTCCACCCTGCAGGTGGGTTTTTCTTCCAATGTTAAGCCCCATTCTTTTGTTCTAATTGGTTTCAGGGTTCCACACTATCTCATAAGCAGATGTAATGATTGAAATTCTCCTGAGTCTTTCCCAAGCCTTCACTGAAAGGCTGCCCCAGCTTTGACAGAGCAAGACACCTCCAACCTCCACATCAAGCTACTGTGATCAGTAGCAACCACTATTATTGGGCTCTGGATCTTCCTCCACCTCTCAACTTGCCTGTGAGTCCCTGGGTAGGACTTTTCCTTGCATGACCATTGGGCTGAGGAGAAACCAACATTGTCTTAGTGGAAAGCATGTTTTCCATCTCTAGTCACAACAGCTCAAAGCTTTGTGGGACTGGCTTGGAGTCTCCAGGGCAGCAAACCTCTTCCCTCCAGAAGCTGCACATCTGTTGAAAACAAGGAAAGTCACACAAGAATCCTGGCAGCATCTGAGCTGGATTCTATAAAAACAGATTCACTCATGGTGTTAATTCTACACACCCTGTCCTTCCTCACTGAGAGCCCACCTGATTCTAACAGGATCCTCCCTCTGCCTTTGAAAGGGCATCAACGGGTTGGAGAGATGGCTCTGGAGTTAAGACTCTACCTCGAAAGCAGAAGTTCCTGAGTTCAGATCCCAGGTCCCACCCAAAAATGCCAGGCAGTAATGGCAGCATCCTGCACTTCTGGCCCTGGTAGGCAAAGCCGGGGAAATCCCAGAGTGAAGTAAAAGGGAAATGGAAGCAAACCAGGATGATTCCTGAAGTTACCTTTGGTCCCCCATAAGAACACACAGTAGCCTCTGATACACACACACGCAATAAATAAATAAAGTTTGAAAGGTCATCAGCTTCTTCAACCCCAGATCCTATCGAAGAAGGACTTTAAAAGGGCTGCGGAGATGGCTCAGGGGTCTCTCAAACAGAAGGTCCTGATCCCAGGTCCTATGTAAAAATACCAGGCGGAAATGGCCGCAGCTTTTACTTCCAGCCCTGGTGGGTAGAGCCTGGAAAATCCCAGAGCAAATCAAAGAGGAGGTAAAAGCAATCCAGGATGATTTCCCAAAATCACTCTTGGGCCTCCACAGGGATACACGGACACACACACACACACTTAAATAAATATTCTTTAAAACAATTTAAATGGAAGACCACACCCATACTCCTGAGCACACTTTCGCTGAGACTAAGGTGTGCTAGTTCACAAGGAGAACCACCGGTAGCTGAGTCCGAGTTGCACTTGAGCCTGTCCTTCACTAAGTGGTTGTCCCAGGCTCGAAGTAAACTGGTCAAGCTGCAGAACCAGAGCTCTGTGGCTGACTTAGTACTTGTGGCTTCTGCAGATCTACGGTTCCCACCATGGGCGAGGAGCACACCAGCATGCTAGAAGCTAAGATGGCACCAGAGGGGCCAGGGAACCAATCCCAGCTGGCATCATTCAGTATGCACTCAGACACGACCTCCGTGGCATAATGATTCATGTCCTGGGCTCGGGCTTGAATTTCAACTCTGCCACTTAGAAGCAGCGTGCCACTGAGTGAGACACTTCGCTGCTTTTCTTCTGGTTTGAAGTCCCATTGTTCTCATCCATAAAAAGCAACCGTTTGATGGAGTTGTGACTTTTCCCATCTATAAAAGGAAATTGCCTTATAGAGCTCCCACATTACATGAAACCTGAAGACACGCGGCGGATTCTTTCCTTTCCTACATTCTTTCTTTAATACCTCTATAGGCTCTGCAGCTTCAGCTGCTCAGTCCCACTGGGGCAGATCTCTGACCCCCAGAGTTCAAGGGACTTGTCCTCACAGAGTCATGCTGCTCAGGGACCCATTCCCCTCACTGTCACGTAAAATGGGTAGAGTTGATGCAAAATAGTCTGCAGGGAAATTCTTCACATATATGGGACTGATATTTTGAAAATGTTTACAGGGTATTCTGGAGTAGTTTTTGAGTTTGTGATGTAAATCACCACTGTCTCATCCGATACCTTCCTACATAATACAAGGGCACAATGCCACCGCTGATGGGGCTGACCTTTGGTTAATCTTCCCACACTCACTTAGGATGTGACCTTGAACAAGAGCATCTATTGAAAATACAGATGAAAATGTCTGAGTTTATCTCATTGGCTATTATGGGGCTCTAGGGAGATGCACCACATGAAAGCGCTCTGGAAAGATCTATGTTCTCGCGTGAAGTCATAGGCTGGGGTTCTAGGTCCACACCCACAACACATCTCTCCTGTAGTTCAGCAAACAACTTCCTCTTTATGGTCCTCAGTTTCACCATCTGTAAAATGAGAATGTTGAAGCCAATCGACTCTAGGTTTCCTCCCAGATCAGCAGTGGCTGAGTCCAAGCCAAACAAAGAGACGGAAACTAATCAAAGCAAATGGATATGTTTTTCTAAAACACTAAACTCTAAAATAATAAAGAAAATGCAAAGAAAAATCAGACATGGTTTATTGATAGTGACACTCTTTCCACAAACCCAGACATGCCCTCACAGCCCGCTCTGCCATTAACAACAAATAGGTTTCACTGCATTGTTTTTAGAAAAAGATTTAAGACAAATCATTTACAGACAAAGGCTATTACTTGGAAATAGACTAATTATAGAAGTCTACCTACAGTTTCATATCTCTGTGTGTCTGTAAGGCAGGTTTGCCTATATACACGTATGTACACACACACACACACACACACACACACACACGTACACACACTCAGCACATGGTTCCTTATAGAGTCCAACTTTGCATGAAGGTCAGATAAACAAACCTGGGTGTTTTGATAGGAATGCCTTTACAAGTATTCGTTTCCATAGTAATTAAAGTTTCTTTTAATAGATGAGATTACAGAAAGTCAACAGTTATTTAAAAACCAAGAAGACAGGTCATTTGACTCAATGAAAGCTTGTGTTCTGGGTTGCAACTGTCTTGACCTGTTTGTCCAGTAGTTCTGCTTTGCTTAAGGAGACACATAAGCCCAGTCTCTTTACATTACAACTTCCTGTCAAGTCAGTAAAATGGTTCATCAGATGAAAGGACTGGAGACCAAGCCTGATAAGGTTGAGTTTGATCCCCAGGACCCACAAACCATCCTCTGGTTTGCACTGGTATGTTGTGGCATGCATACCCATACCTGTGCACACATGCACCCTCTTAAGATAAGTAGATAAGTAAATAAATATAAATTTTTTAGATAAATACAATCTTTCATATAGTCTAGCAGAGTGATACACTTTTGCAATCTCAATTTGAGGTCAACCTGATCTATGCAGTAAGACTTGGTCTCAAAAAAGAACTTAAAAACCTCTTTTATTTCATTCACTATTAGTGTATATGCATTCGCTTGCACACATGTGTAATGTGAGTGGAGGTACACGCATGCCACAGCATGTGTATGTGGAGGTCAGAGCCAGTTCTCACGCACCTATACATATGTTCTGGGGATGGAACCCCGGTGGTAAAGTTTGCATGCAAGCATTTTTACCTGTTGAGCCATCTTAGTGGCCCCCGTAAAGTAACTGTATCTTTCTTTACCATGTTTGTGGCTCAAGACTGACAACTGTTGATCTTCACCTGCATCTACCACATTCCACATCTCCTCCATACTAGTCTTAGCTCACAATTCTATGTTTAAATGTCTTTTTAATTAAGCTGTAGGCATAAATTCAACCTTCTGCTTGTTATTTTAATAATTGTAACGATTAACCCGTAAGTGTTTTTATCACTAACAATTATTAAATAATAACTTGTGTGTTCATTAACATAATAAGTCTTGTTAATTGCCTGCTGCCTCACAATAAGATTAACCTAAAAGATGAGATGGCACAGGCAGAAGCAGAATCAGAGACTCTCCTTGGGGCTCTCTGGGCAAATTTTCAGAAAAATGTAGGCTTCAGGAGTTCAAGGGGAGGATTTGCAAGAGCAGGGAGCTGCAGGGTGGAACTGCACAGGAGCAACATCAATTAGAACTACTAAACAGAAAAAGTTAGTGTGTGATTTAGAAAAAAAATTAGGAAAATATTAACTAAAGATTTAGGGAGTGGGCATAAATCAAAACTTCACCTTGAGTATGAGACAAGATCCTCTTCCCCCTTACCACAGAGGTCCTGGAATCCGTGTAGAATAGGAGTGCTGCTGTCTCTTCGGTGTTATGTCTCAGTCCATTCAGCTGCTGTAACAAAATGCCTTGGCCCAGGTAATTGATAAGCACTAGCATTTTAAGAGCTAGGATGTGTCTCGTTGATGGAACACTTGCCTAGAGTAAACAAGGATCTCAATTTAAGTCTCAGTAACAACAACAACAAATGCAATTAAAACAATAGAATTGTATTGCTTAAAGTTCTGGAGGGTGACTCAGTAGTGTTCCTATGCTTAAGGGGAACACAGGAAAGGGTTCTGGGAAATGCCACTGGGTCCTTGCACCTCATTGGAGAGGAGGACCCAGAGGAGAGTTTGGCATGCACATTAAAGGATGCTCCGGGGATGGGAGGGGGAGGCACCAGGGGATGGGGAAGAAAACGGGAGGGGAGGAGGCACAGGGAGATAAGGGGTTGGAGGGAGGGGGGACCGGTGTACCTGTTAAGTTTGTATGAGTGGAAATAAAAATAAAAAAATAAAAATAAATAAATAAAAAAGTTCTGGAGGCTAAGATGTCCAAAATTAAGGTATCAGAAGATTCAATGTCTAGTGAAGGTTTGTTCCCTTCTTCAAAGATGGAGCCCACTTACTGTGACCCTGTGTGGCCATATACAAGTAACAAGTAGGTTCCCTCTAGCCTCTGTAATTGTCCTATTCACAAAGGCAACTGCTTTCTTAACACTCTACCTGTTAATAATACTCCACTAGGGATCAGGGTCTGACATAAGATTTTGGGGGAGACTTAAGCTTTCAACTATCCAATACTGACATTATATATGTTTGGGTGGGTAATGTTTCCTATACAGTCACTCTTCTCTAATTTCCTGCCTACCTTCACTTCTATCCACTAGTTACAAGCTCCTCATACTGCCACAATCTCCACTGGTTTAGATTTCATTCTAATCATATATAATGATATCAATGCCTCTCTCCTTAACCATTCTAGCATCAGCCCATGCTCGAACGTTTTTTCCCTCTGAAGACAAATTGGATCAGCCACTTGGTCCACACTGCCCTTCTCTTCCCTATGTTTTCTGAAGACATGGAGTCAAACACAAAGGGACGCTGTGTCTTTCTCTGACTGCCTCTACTATTCTACAAACATAGCCAGTGTTTCACAACATCCAGAGCAAGTCCCAAACTCCATCTTTCAGAGCTCTCTACAGCTTACTCCAGCACGATCTTATCACCATGGGCACCATCCATCAAAGTTAGTCAGATTACATTGTTCTGTTTAAAATTATTCTGTTTGTTTGTTTGTTTCTAGAAGTCCTGTCATTTTTTTCCAAATCTGTTGATCATTAGGAATGGACTGCTTCTTCTGCACACATTCATTTACTTCTGTTTCTTTAAACTTATAAAAGTTGTTTATTTTAATCTCTGCATCAATAGACCTTTTTTCTGAAGTTCTTACAGAACTGACTGCTTCTGCTATTGGTTGTTTGTTTGGACTCTCTTTCATGATGCCTTAGCTCTTCCTAGGTCTTGCTATTTGCATATATATTTGTATGTTAGTTTATATATATTGGAACTCTGTATGTGGGATTTATATACAGCACATGTTGGGTGATTTGTTCCCTCAGGAAAGATAGATATTCACTATTTCCAACTGTCCAGGGGCACGAGCGAGCTGAAACTACTTTAAACCTGCTTCTTGTGGTCTTCAAACCTTCCACATTTTGTGAATCTAAGCACTGATCTGCAGAGATCTGCTTTGCATTGTGAATTCTCAGAGCAGAACTTTTCCTTTATGGAAACTGAAGACCCAGGCAGCACATGCCTTAGCAGTCTCCCTTTGCATAATTTTACTTCCTGGATCACACTTGCAAGGCAGTTGGTATCCTCCACAGTCCTGATCATATCAGAGAGCACTGAAACCCAACTCCCTACTTGGCAGTAGCCCCAGGCTTCCTGCCCTGTTTCCTCAACTGGTCACTGAGACTGAAAGATCTGGCCAGCTGCCAACTTAGGTGCATTCAGTGTGTTCTCAGCCTCTGGGTTTGTCATTCAACATGTTGGATGGTCCTGAGAATTTCCTTTCCTTGCACTCCAGCATTGATGATGTCTGATTTCTATTCGATGTGGCATTTCTGATTGTTTTTCAGCAGGATTTCAGAATATAAAATTCATATTTGAAGAAGGAGGAAGAAGAAGAGGTGGAAGAAGGGGAGGTCATGCTGAAACCTGCATATCCTTCACCCATGCTCCTTGTCCTCTGAACCCTGATATAATAATGATATTTTTGCTGCAGAGGTAGAGAACAAAACATCTCAGGACAGTGCTGTGTGATCCCTTGAACCAAGGTCTCAGACTCTAATTCCAAAACTCTAAGGCAAAGATCACCAAATAGTAACTATTTCCAGCTTTATAGACCATGTGGTGTCTGTCACAGCTAGTCAACTTGACATACAAACACAGATGTGTTCCAGTAAAACTTGACTTTCCTACTGTGCACCTCCTCTTTCTGCTGCCGTAAGACAGTACTCAGACACAACTTAAATAAGAAAGGGAAATTTACTAGGATTTTGATTCCAGAAGAGAGACACAGCTCATTATGGCAGGAATCTCACAGCAGAAGGCTTGGCTTGGAAGCAGAAGGTGAAGATGGTTCAGGTCACTGCCGTCACCATGGAGACAGAGAGAGCAAGAGCAAACCGAAGAAGCAGTCCAGACTACCAAATCTCAAGGCCTACCTGTGCAGCATGCCTTCCTCCAGCAAGGCTCCCCCTCCTAAAGGTGCTAAAGGCCCCAAGTATTAACATCGGTCAAGTATGTAAACATGTGAGCCTGTAGAGACAACACATATTCAATCTATCTACATTGAAATTTGAATTTCATACCATTTTCACATCATGAAATATTATTTCTCTAAAATTTGTTCTACCACTTAAAGATATAAATGCCACCTATATTTCATAAAGTACCTATTTTTAGGGCTAGGATTTGGTATGCCCTATAATTAGTCTTCATTCAAGACCATTTACAAATTGAGGTGGCATTTCAAAATCATCTCTGAAACATTGTTCAAAACAAAGATGCTCGAGCCCCAGTTTAGCCCAACTATGTGAAAGTTGCTTGGTCATATCTATTTTTTTAAGTTCTGTCATTAATATTGATAAGCACCCTTCATTAATCCTCTCTCCATTGCAACAACAAAATACCAGAGGGTGGAGACTTTATAAACAAAAGAGGTTTGACATGGTATGAACTCTGGTAGAGGCGCCCCTGGCTGCATCACACTGGAATACATTAGAGCAGGAGTCGCCTGGTCAGATAGAAAGTCAAAAACATGGGGAAGGGTCTCATGAGAATCACCTTAAACCTTTCCAAAAGTTACACCCCTGACAATTCCGTGGGCCTCCCACTAGGTACCACATCCCCCCCATTGGGAGAAAAACTGGGGTGAGCATAAAAGATCCATTATGGGATCTCATAATTCAAAGCCTTCTCTAGATTCCACCCTTTCTTGGTCTCTGACAGAATCTTCTCCCAACACAGTCAATTATCCGAAATTGCCCCATTTCTTTGATTACAAATTAATTCTCTAGTCAGAAACCTCCCATCAGGCAAAAATAAAAGAGACCAAGACATACTGAAAACCTGCAGAAACACATGCATAAATTTAACATCAGATAAAGAAGACATCACAAATCGAAAAGAAGAGGAATTCAGCCAGTCAACCAGTTTGGGAATTTGGAAACAAAAGCAATTTATATCCATACCTCACACCACTCATCGAAATAAATGCCAGATGCACTAAAGAGCAAAATAGAAAAGAATTAAGCCATAGGAGGAAACTAAAAGGCAATTGAACTGAATGTCAAACCTCTGGGGTGAAGAGGAATTTCTAAGCTTAGAAAAAGCCACAAAGCAAAGCTGCACGGATTTAACTGCAGAAAAATTGTAAACCTCAGGATAAGGAGATAAAGTAACAGATAGAAAGAGCTAAACGGAGAAAATAAATTTGCATAGCTAAGAAAATATAGTAAAACTGGTCCACAAAGCACAGGAAACAAAGAAGTTGAGTAGCAAAATAAAGAAGAAATTCAGGTTAATCCACAATACCCTTTGTCATCTATGAACTTAAAAAAATGTGTTTATATGAAAAGACCTGTGCTATTTAGGAAGTAGCAAATCATACTCTTTCATATGTTGAATATCTGCAATCTGGGACAGCAGAAAAATAATCCAGATTCAGAGAAAGTTTCACAATTAACTCTTCTTGCTGACTTTGCAATCTTACCAAAAAACTGGAAACAACTTGTAGATCTAGAGGGACTGGTTATAGAAACCAAAGTATAGCCAGTAACAAACTATAAGACTTTTATTAAACATTATGCTTGCTTACATATGCCATAAAGTAACTTAGATAAACATTCTAATGCATTAAATGAAAAGGGCAGATGTAAAATTTGATAAACACTGATGTTGCAAGGATAGAAGACTCAAATATACCTATTTGTGAGGGGGAAGCAAAACACAAGACATCGACGATGTTTTTGCTAGTGGGGAGCTTTAGTTCTTTTGTTTTGACTTCTGCTTTTTTAGAAGACAAAATCGCTATTTCAAAATTAAAGTATGGGGCTGGGAAGATGGCTCAAGGATAAAAGTCTCAGATCCCCATGTAAAATCCCCATGAAAAATACCATGTGGATTTGGTGGTAGCCTGTAATTCCAGCCCCAGAAGGCAGAGCCTGGGAAACCCCAGAGCAAAGAAATAAGTGGCGTAGAGCAATGAATCCAGAATGATTCCTGATATCGCCCTTGGGCCTCCACAGGCACATACACTCACATAACCCACACACATACATATATGCGCACACACAGACATACATACATGCACACGTACACGCCAAGAAAAAAATTAAGAGTATGGCAGACCAACAATAGAAAATGTAAAGGTTTCAAGTCCATAATTTGAAACTTTCTTGTTGAAAATCCCCATTAATAGCAAGCCACATGGCAAAAATCCCAGAGCACAAAGCTGAAAATTAAGTATTACCTCTGCCCTGTGTTTTCTTCACACTTGTGATATCATTAAGACTATAAAGTAAATAGCCACTATCACTGATAACTAAGTGAGGCCTAATTGTGTGGTGTTCGCTTCAATTAAAATCGTAGAAAATGGAAAAGGCCTTCTAGCAGCCTGACAGATAAATAACACTTTAAATGCCTTAGCCTTTGATTGGAAACTGTTTAATATTTCCTTCGCTTTCTGGAAACCTCCGCACATAGATCTTAAGAGCCTCAGATGCATTTGTGGCACTTAAATGCACCCTTCTTTGTACAACCTCACTTCAGTCTCCCAGTTTGTTAAAGGACATTTGAATTTCAAGACAATTGCAATTCTCTGGAGGATAATGGCATGCAATGTGAGCAGCCAACCCACATCTGCCACCAGCAGCCTCTCCCCTTCATCAGCTTCCATAGAACATTCACGGGGTTTCTAGAAGGAATTGGCAAATCACAAGATTTCCTCTAAAACACAAAATGGAATCCCTTCATCTTATCACATTCATATCTACTAGATGCAGGAGGAATTTCTACCTACAAAGGAAGGGCAGGTTTTGTTTTGTTTTGTTTTGTTTTAATTGTTCTCTTTGGTTTGGTGTTTTGTTTCTGTTTTTAGAGACAGGTCTCCCCTTTTACAGCCCAGGATTCTCCTCCCTCCGTCATTTCCCAAGCACTGGGATTAACCAGCTTGCAGGGCAGCATTTTTGATAGCAACATACACTCTGTAGCTTCTACATCTCTCTGTCAATGCCACACAGACCCTCCTGTCTGGAGGGATGCATTTCTCCAGGTGGTCAAAATGGAAACCCACCTTGAGCGCAGACCGATAAAACACTGCACCATCAATTGCATGTGGGGTCACAGCCATCCTTTCCTGGAGACCCTGCTTTAGGGCTTCTGCGAAGTGAGGGACCGTCCCTTACAGCTGGGCATGTAGGCCTTCAAAATGCTCATTTCCTTCTTACCAGATACTAAAAATGTTTCCTGTCGCAACAGCGGGCGAGCACAGAAAGCCAGCTTAAATATCTGACCTGAAGTGCCAAAGATGCTTAACAATCTTTAAAGTTACCAGCAACACTGCTCCCTCCTGCTACCAGGATGTTATAAAATGTCCTAATTAGTCTTTATGATAATGCCGACACCTCCACAACACATAAAAAGGACTTTTAATTTTTAAAAGGACAACTCTGGTTGGTTTGATTTTTATCTCTAATTGGCCTATAATGTCTATCCCTCTGGCACTCCAGACAGGCAAACATTAATTTAACAAGGAGCTCATTCACCATGTGAGACCAGAGAATCAAGTGTGAAAAAAGAAGGCTCCTGTATTCCGGACACGTAATTGGCCCCATTCTCTTTTTACCTCCTGGAAGGTGCTAAACAAGCTGGCCCCACTGTTAAAAGGGAGGTAGGTGCCTTTGAGGCTGCCGCTTCCCAAGGAGCTTCTACCACCACCATTCCTGTCAAGTTCCTGTTACCGTACAACCAGGATTCACCCAATTTTAAGACCCATCTTAGCGAATGCTCCAGGAAACATCCCAGAGGGGCCCCAGAAAGTGTGGTGGGATGATGGGGAAAACCAAGAAACCAAGGCCAGGAGATCAGTGGACACTTGCTGCTTCTCTCCAAGGGCTCTGGGATCTAACACTGGTCACCACACCTTCTGAGCACCCTTCCTCAATAATAAAATGAAAAAGATTAAAAATAATCATCATTCTTTCCAACTTTCACACTACTGGGCACAGCCCTGCCAGTGACATGGATGAGGAGGTTGGGGGTCCAGCCGGTAATGCGGAAGCTGGGCTCAGCCACTGGGAACCATCATCTTGCTCGACATCCAATCTGACACTCTACAGTCACAGTTCAGCTCCCACCACACTACCCAGGACATTCCAGACCAGCAGGGAGCCAAGTATAGGTCGTCTACACTTACGGGACTGGCGGCCAGGGGAGGGGGTTGGAGGGAGGGTGTGTGTCGGGGAGTGGGGGGAGTCCTCCTGGCCTCTGCCTAAGGAAATATCTTTGGGATTTCAGATTTGGCTCAGCACTATCTATTATCTCAATTTTAAATGGGGGACCATGGCAGGGACTCCCCCGAGACAGAAGACTATTACCTTTGCAGAGAAGGAGGGAAAAAATCCTTCATGTCATGCTTCAGAATACGTATGAAGAATTCTTGCTGCGGTGGAGACCTGGTGGAAGGACACCACATATTGACCCCATATGATTCCAGCTGCAGGCTAATGAGGCTCCATGGGCTGCCCCCCTTCCACTCCACCCCCTTTCAAGTTCCATTCTCCTCAAAGAGCTGCTGGCAGAGCAAGCCGGAGCCGAATTGAATAACGTCGCTGTTGAAAAGCCTTTTTCTTGCCCAACCAAGAAAGCCATGACAATCTTTTATTTATATTTCCAGTGCTTCAGGTTGGACTACCACGGGTAATGGAACTGCCGTTCCCGTAGCCGCCCTCTGCCGGAGCAGAATCGCTGCCAGGCTTCACGCACAGCTCATCAGCAAATCCAAGGGGGCGGGAAGCAGCCCACGGAAGTTGTTGTGTTGCACGCTGGTGACTCAAAAAAACGAAACATGTTCCTCGGACCTGAGGTTCTGACAGAGAGAGAATAGTCCTTCACCGGTCTCACTGAAGAGCTGTTAAATCAATCATCCTGTTAAAGGCATTAACACCACACGCATACATATTTTTAACTCCACCACGGTGAAGTCTGAAACAAAACACGAATACAGTCAAGAAACTGTGAGCCAAATTTTCACTTAAACCTCATCCAGGGCTCTACTCAGCTTTCAATTTCTTCTCTATTGGTATTTCCCCCTCATTCTCTTTAGGCCAGAACCTAGTTAATTACAGGGTAGGAGGACGAGAGGAATATGCATTAGAGCAGCAGTCAAGGCTAAAAGTTTGGCTTGTACAACTTTGGATGACACCGTAGCTTAACCTTTTCCTGCTGAAACTTACGACTTTTTTTTTTCCCCTCCAGCCATATGGCACCCATCAATCTTCACTTTAAATTCACTTCCTTTTGTTCTATGCAAGGTCCATTTTAATCACTCCTTAAAATAGAATTTAGGATATGTTGACTTGACTTTCTCCCAGCCAGCAGGCTTCGGGGGAAACAATATTTCTTAGGCAGAAATGCCTGATGTCTTTAAAATAGTAGAATCATTACAGTCTTCTGTGAAAAATCAAATTAGGAGCTATTTGCAGAGTTCTGTGGGAATCCTTAAATTATGAAAGACTAATTTGCATAATCACCATCTACTCACCTTTAAGTCACCTTGAAAGGAGGTTCTGAAGACTATTTCCTTACATGTCACAGTCCAAAGTGGGTAGCATCACGGACTGTGTAGGGTGGGTTTTGGAGAAGCACAGATGTGTGTCCGTTCCTACTCTACCACTTACTGTCTTCCAAGTCAGTTCTTTGAGTCTTAATTTCCTTCTGGAAGACACAGTTCCATTGTAAGTTTTATAAGGATTAAAAAGACACAGAATGGAAAGGAAAAGATCTCATGAGACACCACACTTCCCTGAGAGACTAGAAGGGTTAATGCCAGACAGGAGAAGGGGAGTTTCTTTCCTCAATGATTTACCCACTGATTACTCATCCATGTCCCAGCGAATATCAGGCACTTGCCAGCACAGGCATTCCAGATAGAACCCAGTGAGCCACACATACAAAAGGACATGAAAGCAGGAGACATACTGGCTGGAACAGAGAATGAAGTATGAGTGTGGGGAGAAAGGAGGAGACAGAACTGACTGATAAAGGATGAACATACACAAATTCATTGTATTTGTATATGAAAATGCCAAGAGATATACAATTTAATAAAAAACATGGAGAACTACAAAGCATATTTCTCACAAAATAGAAGAAAATCAAAGAAAGATATCATTATTATCATTGAAAGTAAAAACAAAATATAAGAAACAAGCAAAAACATACTCATTTAGGAAAGTCGTGGCAGAGCACATGTAAGAGTTGAATTGTGGTGTAAATGACCTCCATAAAGGAATCTCACATGAAACTGATCATTTTGCTCACTTTTCCAGAATAGGAGCTATCTATGTAATCATCCCAATAGAAATTTCACTGAGAAAGAAAGAAATGAGCCAACCTGCAAGTTATCCTTGAGAGAAAGGCAAAAAAAAAAAAAAAATTGTAGTAATGCATTGCCTCCATCACCAAAAGCCATGTGAAGAGCAGTTGAGGCATTTGCTTCTGAGAAGGTCTTTCTGAAGGATCCAAGTTCATTCAGTTTTTTCTCTAGTGCCACCTGTTAACATTCATCTCCTTTTTCTCCTCCCTCATTTGAGACACCTCCATAGACCCCTGACTGGAAGGCTGAGTTTGGATGCTCTCTGTTGTAGTCCTTACTCATAGTCTGGGCCTTATCAGAGGCCTTGATTTTGATTGACGACAGGTTAGGAATGTGACTCAGTGTTTTAATACGCAAGCATGCTTAGCTGAAATGTGCAGCATTGAGAGAATGCTAGCATTTATCCGCCATCATCATTGCTGAACTAAAACTAAGAATCACTTGAAGCACAAAGGCCTTTGGGGATCAGATGAATCTGCCATCAGAACTGTCATCTCTTCTGCTGACACACAGCTGGACTAGGTTGTGTCCCCTCCTCCTTTTGTATGTGTTCTTGAGAAACTTCACATGTGGGAGGCAGAGGGATTCCAGGGATTCCCAAGAACTCAGTACATGGACAAATGAAATGGAGTGATTGTTGGAAATAGTACATCTTCATTGAGGCCTGCCTGGCTGTAAGCAGACGTCATGGTGGAGAGGAAAAAGCTGGGAGAGAGGTAAGCTTATGAAGCAGAAACAGATCGTCTGGGGAAAGATGTCACCCACCCCACTAGGAACACCTACAGCAAATGAAAAGCCTGCACTGTCACCCATCAACAATGCCTGTTTCACTGCCCATTGGCAGAATTTCAACAGTAGCATCACATAGACTAGTGGTTTCCACCTTAGATGCTAATGCAGCCAAGATGCTTCTAGGGAACTACCTAGGAGCATCACAGGATTCCCCCATGGGGATAGTAGCCAATAAAACCAATGATTTTTTTTCAGAATACACTTTTATATAAAATGCATTTAAGCACATCTACAAAGAGGACTTATCTATCACCAATTGCAGCTTGTGTTTCCCAACTTAGCTTTATTCACAAGATTTGCTTAGAATCCCTTCCAAATCACCCAGAATTTTAATTACTTTAGAGGCAAAACCTTCTCGGGACTGAGCTGCCTTATAAGGCAAGTTAGAGTCAAACACCTATATAGTTTTTCCCAACTGCTAGTTTTGGCTTACTCCCATCTAGAATATCATGATTTTCCTCTTTTATAGTTTAATTCTGAAATGACTTCTTACAATTTTCAGCCATGTTCTCAGAGCTCTGCTTTTCTTTTTGTAGAACTGAAGAGAAAGGGAAAAGAGAATCTTACATCAGTCTATGTGGCTTTTTCTCTCAGAAGGGTATTTCCCAATGTCTGACTTTGAAAAGAAATGGAAAGACACTTCTCCCCTCACTTGCTTTCTCCCCTAATCCTTCCTTATCCCTTTGTGTTTCTTCTCTATCTAGACTCTTATTTAAAGCATCTTTCACCGGATCCAACTTCTCTCAGCCACGGGCAAGTCATTGTCAGTATTTTTAGAGACACAGTCACAAGTTCATTCTGAAAGAATTCAGCAATGGATACCCTAGGCTGTCTATTCAACCCAGCGCTCAACTGGTTTTCACTCCATCCCATCAAAACCCAAATTATTCGGGTGCTTACTCCATTTGTCGGGTATCCTCATGATACAGAGAAAGGCAATTTGGACCACCACTCCAGAGGAGGGTATCTCCTTATTCTTTTTTTTTAGTGTGTGTGTGTGTGTGTGTGTGTGTGTGTGTGTGTGTGTGTGTGTGTGTGTGTACAAGATGGTACTTGAGTGTATGTGTCTGTGGAGACCCAAGGGCAGCATAGAGAATCATCCTGGACTGCGCTACCTCCTTATTGCTTTGCTCTGGGGTGTTCCAGGCTCCATCTTCCAGAGCTAGAAGTGCAGGCAGCTGCCATTTCAATCCGGCATTTTTACATGTGATCTGGGGGTCTGAACTTAGATTCTTTTGCTCACAAGACAAAGACTTTAACCGCTGAGCCATCTCCCCAACCTCCTAATTTATTCTGATGCACACATGACGGTTGTATTCTTTACAAACCATTAGTCCATGAACGCAACTCCAGTCAAAAACATAAAAAGAAATCTACCTGGGGATTCAAAGAAAAGTATTCTCAATAATAGGAAAGAGACTCTAGGACAGATGGATTAGTTTCTTCCTTGGGAAGTTTTCTTCCTTGAAATCTAGAAGTACTAACAGCAACAGTATAAAATCAACATGAACAGGAAGGCAGAAATGAAAAATAAATTTGAAGCTAAGATCTTAATGAATTGATCCTTGATCCTGCCTGACCTCTATTCTTAACTAAGCTAACATGTGTTCTTATGGTCAGTCCACATTGAGACAGAACTATGCTACTACTTGCAATACAAAACATCCTAATAGAGACAAGCTTATTGTAGAAAAATGGAAAGATTTGTTGAAGGCTTTAGAATACAGATTTAACTTGGTTGTCAAGCCCTCTCTTTTCCTTGCCAAATATACAGAAGTACAGCTATTTTCATAATATGCCAGAACACTGTATATAGGTGGGGTGCTTAGCTTGCATCATGCTTTTCACCTTTGCAATTAGATTAAATGTTTAAGGGCTTCAGCGGAGCATTTTGTGGGATTGGTCTGCTCTAGGTTGTTATTTTTAAATCCAACTCAGCATAGTTTGAAATCCCAGTAGCCAAAAAAGTTCTACAAGATCAACCTAGGGTTGTAGCAGTGACTTCCAAAGAAAGAGATGACACTGGGAAGCAAGTGATGAATCCTAAATAAAAACTGTAGATGGTGCAGAAAAGAATGCTATTTGATTGGAATATAGCATTCATGGAAAAATATGCAGCAGAGCAGAGAATTAGGTTCAATGACAACCGTATTTCCAGAACTGAATACATTCCTGCTTATGATTCATACCCAATCATTTCCAGATCCTTCTTTACCAGGACATCTTAAAATCAGAACAGGGATCTGAATGTCACTGGGATGTTACCTGATTCCGGCACCTTCCACACACACTTCCACCAACAACCATAAATACTGCAGAGATTTTATGATTTTTTAATACATTTTTTATTATTATTTCAGCTCATACAAACTTAATAGGTACACCAGTTCCCTCCCTCCCTCCTCCTCCACATTCATCATTCCTCTCCATTCTCCCCGTGTCCCTGTGAGACAAAAGTCCCTGCTCTCACGTGATCACCAAATAACCAAAGGGAAGGGAAACTACATGAAGGACCGAGAAATGAAATGAGTTGTCCAAGATCCTGCTAGCTATTGAAAAGGACTGAAAACCCAAGTCTTCTGACTACCAAGTTCAAAGTTTCCACTCTACTCTGGCCCGCCCCCTCCTCCCCATCCCTGTAGGCTGAAACAAATGTGAAGTTATGCTACTGATCAGCAGCAATTGGTTTGAAATAAGGAATCTTTGTATTCGAATATAAACATGCATATTTGAAAATTGTTAATTTGGGCCAAATGTTGGGCTCACGATGATTGCCAACCTCTTTTGTGTGCATGGCCTCCCTTTAAAGTATTTGTTCTCATGTAACATTTAGCTTAAGATGGAATACACAATCCACATATAGTGTTTCCCATGTACAATGTTTTCCAGCTTCTAATTCACTTTAGGCCATCAAAAGGGAACATAAAATAACTCCAGAGCACTAGATTTCTGCAATTACCTTGCGGAGAGGGAAAGGGGAAGAGTGGGAAGAGTTTTTACAACTGAGAAAATCCAGATTTCTTATTAGTCATGGTCTAAAAATGACAACCCCCTGCCTATGCAGTGAGCCTCCCTCCTCCCCACCCCCTACCCACAAGCTGCAGCTGGCAGAGCCGGCTGCACAGCACATTTTTCTGCCTGGCAAGCCATCTACAGACCTGAGCAGCGAACCCACTTTTACACAGGCTGGACCGGTTCTCATGGCTTCAGGGGCAAAGTACCACCCAAGTGGGCTTCGGTGAAGCACGTGAGAGTAGCCAGCTGCAGCTCCCGCCTCTGGCCATGGCACCTGGCCACACGTGGCCCACCATGAAGTGCAGCCAGCAGGTCCTTGCACACATGTGACCTTCCTTTCCATCCCAGGAACTCATGAGCAAGCCTAATAAGGTTGCCTTGAACTATCCCACATGTGCCACGCCCAGTAGCCTCTGTTTATCCAGGCTGACCGCAGTCAGCAAATTCTGGCGAGCAAGATGGCCACAGTTACTCAACCATGAGAATTGGCAGAACGTGGGGCAGTTGCAGCTTCTAGTTCAACAGGGGAAGGGGTATGAGACTTTTGATGCATAGAAAGGAATAGTTGTCCGGCGAGATGAATTTTTTTTCCAACAACTGTTCAGCTTCCTAAATAAGGTAGATGTCTTATTAAAGATGAAATCTGAAGGCAGCCTATGTTATCTGACAGTCACCCTCTTCCCCTGTCTTCCTCCCTTTCTCTTGAACCCCCATTGTACCACGAAACAGACAACTTCCTTCTACAACAAAGCAGAGCCCACTTCTCTCAGCACCCCCTCCTCTACCTCCTCTTTCCTTCAAATCAAGGAGTTCTCCCTGAGGCATGTAATGATGATTGCTGACGAATTTAAACCCCCAACAGAGGCCTGGGCCCCAGATGCAAATAGCTCAAAGCACCGTGGTTAAAACCTTTTTATGCCCTTTTCCCAGGGGACAAAGACATTCCATTCAATCAGGGTTCTAGGCCTTGGCTTCGCATACAGGCACCAAAGAACTGGTTTGAGTTTGTCTCCACTTCAGCAGGATCATCAATAGGACCGGGACCCGTAGAAACAGATTCTGAGCTGGAAAGATGCCCGTGGAAGGTTCGCCCGAGAGCACTGTCAGGACATGGTATCGTGAGGAAGGCAGGGTGTAGTAGAAGGAGAAACTAACACACTGTACGGCTACAGGCGACTTCAGGAGGTCCCCTGGGATGGTCTAAGGCTAGGTCATCTGTAGAAGCTGCCTGGCTAACAAAAGAAATCAGACCTTGGGCTGGGGAGATGGCTCCATAGTTTAAAAGCCCTTGCCTTACAAGCAACAGGACCTGGGTTCAGATCCCCCGGTCCCAAGTAAAACTCCCAAGCAGATATGGTGATCCCACCTGTAATTCTAGCCATGGAAAGCAGAAACTGGAGAACCCCAGAGCAAGCCGGCTAGTCAGAGTAGCCATAGTGATCTGCTCTGGGTTTGATTGGAGACCCAGGCTCACAATGGTAAGGTGAAAGAATGATCCAGGATGATTCCTGATATCTTGGTCTCCACAGGCACACATACTCAAGTGCTCTCGTGTAGATCTACCCCCCACACACACACATACACACATCCACTCACATGCAAACACATGCACACATATATATACACACATGAAGCCAGGCCGTTCTTCCCCCCCCCATGTCATATATCAAATATATAATAATATTAACCATATACTGTCTCACAGAAGGCAACACAGTACTCCGTGAAAGCATTTCTACTGAGCAACAGAACAGTGAATCCTCAGCAGCCACTATTCCAGGAGCTAAGGATGCATGCATTGGTTCTGAACAGGAACCGGGATAGAGAAAAACAGGATCCATTACATCCCACCCCTATGCTCTCAGATGCTCATTTTGATAAGAAGTCAGCTCCATCAAAGGAATGTCTTTGCCAGGACTGGTTGATCTCGTTTCCAGAGCAAATTTATAAAACAAACTTGCAAAAAAAGCGAGTTGTGCTGCTACAATGAACTTCAAGGCCATGGCAGGAATTCCTTTCCTTCTTCCCTTCACCCTTTTCCCTTTACTCATTCTTCTATGGGTCAATTGCCTGGGCTGTTCTAATTTTACTTTATTTTATTTTTCTTTCAAAATTTTTGACATTTCAATTTAATAAAGAAATGATCATTACTTTCTTATATACAAATTAAAATATTTCAATTAAGCACCAAGTAGAAAAGTTTCCATTATTTTCATCAAGAACACCTTTCTTATTGAAAGACTGACCAAACTATAAGAGTTTAGGGTTTCAGCCAATAAATCTAAAGCTGTCAAGTCAGAGCTTCTAATTAGCATGATTAGCATGAGACCACCAAGTTATATGCAACTTTTTATTATTGTTGTTTTGAAACAGGGTCTGATGTAGCCAAGAGTGGTCTCAAACTTGTTATGTAGCCCAAGATGATTTCAGATTCCTTGAATTCCCAATCTTTCTATCTCTACCTCCCAATGCTGGGATTATAGGCGTACCACCATGGCTAGTCTTAGTTTTCGGTAGCCTTTTTAGTTTATTCATTACAGATGGAGGAAAAGGGGGTGAATCTGTTGGTTTCAGGCTGGCAAATGTAGTATCACATACAGGGAAAAAAAAAGAAAAAGATCTTGCCTAATTCTCATGGACATTCAATACAGCAAGGAACACAGAGACAGACAGGAAGAACCAGGAAAGGGTGATAGGATAAAAGACACACACTAATCTTGTGCCTGAGGAGGCGGTGGAAGACCTGTATAACACAGGTGTCATCAGGGCCAGACAAGGAATGTAAGTGGATGTCAAGGAGTGGGAAGAAGTCTCATGGCTTAAGAAACCAAAATGGGTCAAGGCTCTAGGCAATGACAATTCAGGAGACAGTGGAATATTTATTTTTGGTCGAGAGATGCAATCTGCCCTGCAAACGTAAAACAAAACAACACAAACTCAAAAACAAACAAACCAGGAAGCTTGAAGGCTTCCTGCGCCCCGCAATGCTGCTGGAGTCTGCCCTGGTCCTCAGCACTCAGCCAAACAGAATTCAGCATGGCATACTCCTGATACCCGCCCTCTCACAAGAGCAGATACCACACAAACATAGTTATCCCAAATAAAAGTCAGCATCCAAGTGATTGCCACTGGGATACTATACTGAACTACATTATCCCACACCTAGTTATTTTATTTAGCCTAGTTATTTTAACCTGTTTGCAAATGACTTACAGAATCTGCTACCCTCTGCTACTCTGCAAGAACACTGTTGCACTAGACTTCTCTTCTTGAGGTAATTCATAGTCTTGAAGCACAGCCGACTTACACATTTGTCCGCACAATCGTAGATGGGGAGTTATTGAGGATATACCGTTTGGTTTCTCAAGCAATTCAAACTTTTTTCTATCAGACCCCATATTGAACTAATCTAACAACTAGAAAAGAGATGAAGGCACACAAAAAAACGAAACACCTTCAAAACAAAAGTAGGTCTGTGTGTCATCACAACAGTCTATCCTTTGCTAAGAACAAAGAACAACTCACATAGTTTACCAAAGTATAGGCATTTTATGAAGAATCAGCAAGATAGAAGCCTAGGTGAGAGAACATGAGTCTAAGGCCAGCTTGGACTACATGGTGAGAGTCTCAGAAATAAAACAGAAAGAATGACCTTATAAACACTGTAAGCAGGAACATAACAGTGGTCTGGACTCATTCTCCAGGAGAGTTCTTTGACTGTGTCGTGTCCACAGGAAGGATGTCTAGCAAGACAGTCCAAGGCTGCCTCCCAGGCCAGACCTCTCTTAGGTCTGCTTCAGAGGCACGGGGATATTGGCCGATGCCTGCTCCAGGTAGGCAGTAGCCCTGAGGCATTTCGGCTGCTTTTTGTGCTGCGCATTGATGTCTTCCGGCACCCGAAACCAATGTCTCAGCTTTGTCAAATATTTCTGGACAAGAGTGTCTTTCCATTGGCGCTCACTCCTTAGTTCTGATAACTTGCTCTGGGTTCTGGACAAACAACTTCAACTTTTTCTTGTAAGAAAAAACATTCTCTCTGACTTGCAATGTCTTGAAACTTCTGGATACACTGATCAACACCATTTGGAATCTCTTCCTGATCAGTGCCATTGACACAATCCTGACTCACAAGGGAAACAAAGCAAACTTCGAAAGACGACTCCAACTCATCCAATGAGGTGCTGTTAGATGGTCTCGAGGGGCTTAGCGCTGCCTGAAGAAGCAAGGCCTGGCCGGAAAGGCCCAACCTGGCTGGGGGGGAACCCAGCGACTGCCCCAAGAAGCAGCCTCCATGCGCATGCCTGTTCTAATTTTAACCCCTCTCTGAGGACATCTTTCTCATCTTGACTTTGTTACCAGGCCACACCCCTTTCAGGATCATAACGTTCTCCTGGAGAAGTCCGGAAACTCTGTTCAACAAAAATTATTACGGTCACTTTTGATTATAAGAGCCAATCTCTGTTGAGACTCCTACCCATGTACCCTCGCAGGCTTCCCTGGGGAAGCCAGTCAACTGCTATGTCTTTCAGACTCAGAACAGGCCTATATTTGGACCCTTTTAACCCTTCCCTTTGCCATCTGTTACATTGTCCACTTCAGACAACGTATGCATTCCTTCACTTTCTGCAAAATTGCTTGTGTGTGTGTGTGTGTGTGTGTGTGTGTGTGTGTGTGTGTGCGCGCACATGCCTGTGGAAGCACAAGTGTGACCACAGGAATCAGTCTGAATTACTCTACTTCCTCATTGCACTGCTTTGGAGTCTCTGAAGCTTTGCCTTCCAGGGCCAGAAGATCAGACTTCTGCCATATCCGCCCAGTGGGATCTGGGAAACCTAACACAGAACCTTTTGCGTGTGAGGCAAAGGCTTTAACCAAAGCTATCTTCCCACCCCTCTCCTAAGTTTCCAAGAGCCAGTTTTACTGCTTATTACCATCTCCTAGCCTTTCTCTTTTCTGGTGTATAGAGCTACCACAAAATTTCACATTGGTGGACCCTCCCTTATCTTAGTTTATATCCAC
Source organism: Typhlomys cinereus (assembly GCA_023101885.1). NCBI lineage: Eukaryota > Metazoa > Chordata > Mammalia > Rodentia > Platacanthomyidae > Typhlomys > Typhlomys cinereus. The sequence continues at coordinate 636,832 of JALPQD010000111.1, read as the reverse complement.
CTAGTCCCTGGAATCCCAACTCATAACACACTCCAACATCTTGCGGATATATATTGGCCAGGCCCTGGAACAACTTTGTTCTCTTAGCAAATACAGATCTTTCTGCCTCTGGTAATAAAAGAAAATCAACCCTAGTTCTTGGTTCCATGATGAGAAGGGGAAGCTGAGTCAGATTTGGGAAGAACAGGACATAGTCTGATAACTGACCAAATGGAGTAATTCTTAATAACTAGAAAAAGAGACCTCTTCCATATGAGACCAGCAAGTCTGGAGGACTCTCCAATCTTCAAATGAATCTCCTTGGATATTCACAAGTGGTAGCGCCCTTTTCTTCCCTCTTAGGTCTGCAACCATGACTCAGGAGCGCTCTTGAGTCTTGAGGATTCATTTTCTCTGAATCTCTGCTTACAAGAATCCATTCTCTATTTTGCTCACCAACTAGAGGAGATTCAAGTTTCTCTGAAACTGATGAAGAGATCCTCTGGCTCTCTCCCTATCTTGCCTTGAAATGGTGAGTCATCACCCAAGACTCTGTTCTTCTCAAGGAATTAATGACTCTCAGCAACAGTCACTCACTTCCACAGTTCTTTTTTTTTTAGTTAGACAATTCCAACTGACTTTTTTTTAAACATTTTTTATTATCACCACTCATACAAGCTTAATAGGTACATCGGTTCCCTCTCTCTCTCCTCCTCCCCCCGACCCCTCTGCTCACCCTCCCCTCACCCCTCCTTCCCCACCCCCCAGCTCCTCCCCTCCCCCAATCCCTGGAGAATCCTTTAATGTGCATGCCAGACTCTCCTCTGGGCCCTCCTCTCCGATGACATACAAGGACACAGTGGCATTTCCCTGAACCCTTTCCTTTGTTCCTCTTAAGCATAGGAACACTATTTAGCTGTCAATCCGTTGCCTCCAAGGATCTTGGTGCCTTTAGCAAATGCTAGACTTTGTGGGGTCAGTAGTGTGTTGGACATTGTGCAGGACATGCAAAGTCCAATTATGATTGCTTCGGCCCTAACTTGTGTGGAGTATCTTGCATATCATTGCTCTTCCCATCCTTGTGCTCTTACACTCTTACCGCCCCCTCTTCCTCAAATTTCCCTGAGCTTCAAGATAGGGAGAGATTAGTCTGGCCTAGTTCTAAGTGGTTGATATAGAGTCTCTGAAGTTCTGGATTATAGTTTGTTGATTTTCTTTTGCGGTTTTGCTGCTCCTGCAATGCCCTTCACTCCATCCTGATGGGCACTGTATGTCACCTCCTGGCCAGAGATAAAAAGCTGTTAAACTAGAGTCTTGTTATAAGAGTATATTCAAAGGTAGATGTAATAAAAGTAGGAAACCACAGTGAGGGAGGGGTCAATCACCCATTTGCAAAATGGTTACTTATTATCTGCCAAACTATATGCCCTCCCCTTCTGGTGAGATCACACCCCCTCAGTTGTAAATGATGAGGAATGAAAAGTCTGTGAATTTAACCAGATGTCTCATTGCTTACTTGCAGTCCTTGATGGAGGCCTATTTTCTCTGCTGTAACATGGTCCCCTCTCTCCTTGTTTCTGGTGTGGCCCTCTTACCCCATCCCTCCTGTTCATACTCCTTGCAATTACTGTTATTACAGAGATTTATCATCGAGTGTCTCTAGGTGGGCTGGGTGGGTTTGGTACTAGGAGCCACCTATTAGGGAGCACATACGGCGCTTAATTTTCTGGGTCTGGGATACTTTACTCAATATAATTGTTTCTAATGACATCCATTTCCTGGCGAATTCCAGTAATTCATCATTTTTGATGGCTGAGTAGTACTCCATTGTATAGATGTACCACATTTTCCTTATCTACTCGTCAACTGTTGGACATTTGAGTTGATTCCATGACTTTGCTATTGTAAACAGTGCTGCTATGAACATGGTCGTGCCTTGTGCTATCGAGGTGAACCTCTGCTGCATGGGGGGTTATTCCCAAAAGAGTTCCACAGTTCTTAAACTTAACGCTTTTCTCAACTATCAATAGTCAGGGATGCTGTAACAGCCTATGCCATCTCTGGGTGTGTTCCTTTATTGCTTTTCACTTTATTTATTGTGGTAGGGTCTTTCAGTTGAACCCAGAGCTAGCTGGTTAGCTAGTGTAGCTAGCCAGCTTGCCCTGGAGATTCCTGTTGGTGCCTCTGCCTATCTGGCTTTTATGTGGGATCTGAATTCCATTCCCCTTGCTTGGGCAGCAAGCTCTCTACCCACTGAGCCACTCCCTCAGCCAGTCTGGAATGGTCTTTTTAATTTATTAGTTTAATGGGTTTGTATGATTAAAGATTGGTGATTAGGGCAAAACTTACACCCAAGTGTCCCAGGATTTCAAAATAGTCATTGGGAGCAACCAAACACAGACCAAAAGATATTATACTCTCTTTAAATTGATGTTCAGGCTAGAGTCTTCCTCAGACATCCTTCCTAGAAGGGGAAGGCCGAGTGATATGCTTATGTATTTTTTCAGACAAGACTATAGACTACAGAGTTGGAGAGATGGCTCAGGGGTTAAGACTCTGTATCGCAAGCAGAAGGTCCTGAGTTCAGATCCTACCTAGGTCCCACATAAAAACATGGAAAAGGGTGGCAACCTGCATTTCTGGCCCTGGTGGGTAAAGCCTGGGAAATTCCAGAGTGAAGCAATGATTCCCAAAATCACCCTTAGTCCCTCGCAGGGACATTCAGTGCCCCCCCCCACACACACGCACACACACACACACACACACATGCACGCATGCACGCACTGCATAAAAATTAAAATGCAGAGTCTAGGTACCCTTGGTTCAGTGATGTGTAAATAGAGACGGATGGGGATTCTTCCAAGGAGAATGACTTTAGATGTTGATTTTGAGGTTTCCAAGGAGAGAAAATTGGAGCTTAGTTTTCAAGTGCATGGAACATTAAGAAGGAGGAAGATTGCGAGAATGAAGCTATGTTTTCTTTAAATATGGAAACTTACTATGGTGAGACTAGAGTCAGTGTAATCCCCTCCCTTCATTTCATAAACAAAGTGGCTGAAGCCCTGGTTGACTGAGCTTTGCTGCAGAGCAGCAGAGCTTAGCACCAGAGCAGAAACCAAGTGCAGGTCTTGTGGGGTCAGACTCAGGGATTTCCCCCATTGCAATGACAGAGGAGACCCTCCAAACACGTGCTCCTGAAAGATGGGGACACCATCTGAGAAGTGCAGTGTTAGGCTCCTACTGTGTGGGCCTCACAGAGTCTACTCAGCTGAGACTGAACTGTCACTCACTGTGGTCTTTTGGTACAATTTGCAGCCCTACGAGGCTGCTGCTGGTATGATGAAGCATCATTTTACAGTCAATTTTGTTTTAATAAGTAGAAAGAATATACTCTAAAACAGTGACCAAAGTATAGTATGGGAAATACATAATAAGCACAGTTGTTTATTATCAGTATTATGTACTTGACATTTTGTATGTGCCATACTTTCATGTGACTGACAGTACAGGAGGCTTGTTTTTACCAGCAAGCAATGTGCTGTCTATGACGTTGTGAAGAACCCACTGTCTCCAGTTGATAGAATTGTTTGAGCTGTTGTTGTAGTTACTTATGATTTGCTGTGAGAAAATACTCTAACTCAGCCCACTTAAGGAAGAAAGAGTTATTTGGCTAATGATTCCAGAAGAGATAAAAATTCACTTATGGTAGGAGGTGCATGATAGAAGCACTGGCCAAAGACCAAAGAAGCAAGAGACCAGTTCAGGTCGCCACAGCCATCAGAAGGCAGTGAGAGCAAGAGCGGCCAGGGGAAGCAGGGCTGGTCCCGCAAATCTCAAAACCTGCCCTCAGTCACATACTTCCTCCCCGAAGCCTCCAGCTCTTGAAGGGCTCCACCATTCCCAAACATCATCATCGGATAATAATTGCATCACTAGAGAAGCATTCAAACACAGGTGCTCGCTCAAACCATCACAGTGGTGTGGGGGTCATGGTGGTATACCTACTCCATTGTTGACCCAAGCGTAATGCAGAATGACTGTTTCGGGTCGGATTGCCCAGCTTCCAAGGATTTCCCTTTTTCTTGAGCTAGCTCATGGTTCTCCAGGACTGTCCCAAACCAGTGGTTGTGTGATATGATCCTGCCATCCTCATGAGAGAGTCTCCTTTTCCGTGAACCTGAAATCCAAAGCAGTGAAATGTAGAAAAAGGCAGTTGATACAAGCTGCCCCTTTGTGTTCATGCTCTTCAAAGACAACAGCAGGCAGTGTGCGCTTGGCGTCTTAGTTCTCCTCCTCATTAGCTCTGTATTGGGCCTGTTACTCAGTTTCTCTCCTGGGTTTCTTCATCTTTGCTGTGGAGAAAGCAGCACAAACCTCCAGTCACCGCTGTGAGGCCTGAATGAGAAAAACACCTCAAAACTGTGAAGACCGTGCCAGGCACAGTAAAGACTGAGCATATGCCATTTATCTCCTGCTGGGACCCGGGAGGTCCCTGGCTCCTTTGCTTTTTGAGGCCTGCTTATTCAATTTTCCTTTTGACTCTGGATGGTAACCCAGGATCCTTCCAATAACTGTCTTTTCATCCCTGCATTTACTTAAGCAAGTCACAGCCGGTTTCTACTCCTTGAAACAAAAGTAAAAATATTAATGTTGATGCCTAAAAGCTCCTACATTTTAGGAAATTTTTTTATAATGGATGATGGCTCTGACCCTGAGTGTGTGTGTGTGTGTGTGTGTGTGTGTGTGTGTGTGAATTCAAGTAGTACAAAATGGGAGCATACATTTTATTTGACCAAAAAAAAAAATGAAAAATCAATATTTGAGGCGAGAAGTACTAAGAAGTAATGTGTACTGATGGCAGGTTACATCTGTGAATGGAAGGTGGGCCAGTTAGATCTACATAAAGAGGGAACAGACAATTGATCGGGATAATGCTGTGCTGTGTGATGGATCATCAGTAATACATGCACGGGCTGGTTATCAGCGCTTAAATCACCCGACTATTGACTTAAGAGACTTTATCTCCTGATGTTCATGGAGCACAGTGCCACATCCCACTGCATTTATCAGCTTCCATAGATCTCACTTTACGTTATGTGTGACCCTAAATAGAATTAGCCATTGAATGTAGAGGAGAAAGATCACTTTGATAGCCTGTATTCCATCACATTAGGGTAAGTGAAACCTAATGCTATGCACCAAACACACTTTTGTTTAGCAAATTGCTGTCTTCATGCTTTACATAAATTAGTTATGTAGCAGCAGGTTCAATGAACTCTACAGAATAAAAATAGCTATTCTCAAAGTAATTTTAGAACATCTCTACAAGATGCCTTCATGCCATTCAATGAATGTCATAAATATATGGTGAAAACAGTATTTACATTGAACGTGGAGTAGAAAATAGTCAGTAGGGATGTTAATAAATACTAAACCTCCAAATGAATCTCCAAGTCTATTAAAGGTTTTAATGCTGCATTTGACACTCATAACTCCAGGCAATTCCCTGTCTAACTTAGCTTTGACAAATGTTTACTTTAAGAAGTACTCAGTTATCTGTTTTATAAACCTATTCTCTTTCTACTTGAAGCTTTCCATAGCAAGGCTACTGGCATACACATCGACTCCATTTTCCGGAAGACTTGGGTTCATGTTCTCTAGGGTTGGGGATATACAGAAAGGATAGATAGTGCTCATCTGAGCAAAGAAGTCTGAGAGCCAGTCCTTGGATTATAGATTTTACAGCAAAGCCCAGAATGGTGGCACTTCTGTGCAGGGTCACAAAGCCATCTGGCTGAACCAAGCTCATGGCCAATCTAATTGTGTTCCAAGAACTGGGGGTACCATAATGGAAAGCTCAAAGTGGTTCGTGGATATTCTGGAGAGGAAAACAGACAATAAGTAAGCAAGCAGATTAAAAGACTTGCAGGTTATGGTAAGGACTGGGTAGGAAATATACAAGGCATTGTAATGAAGGGCAATTTTAGGTGTGAGAGCAAACCTGAGTGAAAGACTGCCTGAGTCCTGACCAGTGAGGAATAGCCCAGCAAAGCATTTGATGCTATCTGCTGGTTCGGATGTGAGTCTGTAAGGATCCAGTTCAATACCAGAGAGAATCCCACCATTGATGGTTATTGCTAGCCACGCGTAAATCCTCCATCATCTAAAGATGGCTTCTGTATTTTCCCAAGCCTGCTAGTGTTTTCAGACTCTAGGCTGAAAACAGAAACATCATGGGAAAGTATTGGTTTATATGTGTGTCCAAATACTTCAGATCACCATCTCGCAGATACAAACATGATCCTTGTAATATTGTGTCATGATTCGAATGTGAGCTGTCCCCCCCCACAGACTCAGGTGTTTGCATCCTTAACTGACGTAATGTTTGGGAAGATAGTGGTTCCTGTAGGAGGTGGAGACTTGCTGGAGGAAGTCACAACACAGAGGGCGGGCCTTAAGGTTTGATAGGCCTGTCCTGCTTCCTTTGAATTGCTCCTTGCTCTCTCTGCCTTTCCAGTGATGACATTGTCCTGAACCAGCCTACAGACTGTCTACAGCCTTGCCTTCTATGAGGTTCCACCTACGGACTATTGCCCCTCTGCAACTATAAACCAAATAAAGCTTCTCTTTTATTTAAATTAGTTGTATCAGAGTGTTTGTCTCACAGCAACTGCATACACTGAGATCCATGTCTTCCTAATTTGGAGCCCCCACTAGTATAGATAAACACAAATGTAACCCCTTACTATGACTCTTGGGGATTTCTGGCTATACATGGTGCAAAGAAGTACTAGACTAAGACTTTGCTTATCAGTAGCATTTTGTTCCTTTACATAATCTGTATATGCCTGGAGGAATTTTGGCAACTGATATTTGGTTTAAATAACTGTTTTTGTTTATAGGTATCTGTGACTACTTTTTCTTTATCAGTCTTTCCAATTCTCACCTTCAATTCATTTAATCAACAAAGTTCCATTGTCTTCTTACCTAATTATGTTCCAGGACCCATAATGGAAAGCTAAATGTGGTTCGTGGATCATTAGAACTGACATGTAGGAGGGGAAAACAGCAAATAAGTAAATAACAAGATATGACAAAGTGCTGGGTAGGAAATATACAAGGTGTTATAAAGAAGGGCAATGCTAGGTGTGAGAGCAAATTTGATAAAGGATGGTCTCTGAGCCCTGAGCAGTGAGGAACGGCCAGATTCATGATGACCCAGGGAGCATGGGACTCAAGATCAAGGCTGGCTTGAGACCAGCAGGACTGAGGGTGTTGAGTCAAGTAAGGAAAGTCTCACAATAAATTTCTGAAGAGCCACAGGATGTACTTGCTGCTCTGGAATGAGTGTAGAGTAGTATGCCACGGGCATTGTAATGTGGCATTCGCATACTGTCCTCAAGGCTGACAGTGTCCAGCCAAGCCCTAGCAATGTGACTGCTCAGGCACAGCTATCACTGAGAATTCAGCCCCACAGAGGGAAACTGTCCAAAGCTATGGCCTTCCCTTTCTCTACAGGGTTGTCTAGTAACTGATGGATATGGGGTTACAAAACTTTGAGGTCCTTGATCAATTGTGAACAAGCCAACTCTCGAGGAGTATTCTAATTCCCTCTTAGATTGACTGTATTTAATCCTAAATACCTGGGTTCGATTCTTTCTTTTCTTTTCTTTTCTTTCTTTCTTTTTCTTCCTTTCTTCCTTTCTTTCCTTCTTTCCTCCTTTCCGCCTTTCCTCCCTTCCTTCCTTTTCTTTCTTCCTTTCCTTCCTTTTCTTTCTTCTTTCCTCCTTTCCTCCCTTTCTTTCTTCCTTTCCTCCCTTTCTTTCTTCGTTTCCTCCCTTTCTTTCTTCCTTCCCTTCCTTCCTTCCTTCCTTCCTTCCTTCTTTCCTTCTTTCCTTCCTTCCTTCCTTCCTTCCCTTCCTTCCTTCCTTCCTTCCTTCCTTCCTTCCTTCCTTCCTTCCTTCCTTCCTTCCTTCCTTCCTTTCTTTCTTTCGGAGCAAGTCTCCTGTTTCAGCTTCCCAAGTGTTGGATTTACAGTTGTGACCCACCATACCTGTTGTTGTAGATTTTTTTCTATAAAAGAAAAGATATTTTTTTCACCGTTCTACACCTCCTGTGAAGATTATTTCTAAGCAGTTAAATCTAACATAGTGAGTCCTGGTTGTGACGTTAGAAAACTGACTCTAACATAGGACTTCTGATGTGAATCCTCATACTGGCAACTGGCAATATGCACCTGGGTGCATCTATAAACACATACTTCTCCAGCCCAGAAAACCATTCTCACCTGTGCAAGGTTATACTAACTCACAGATTTTTTTAAAATTAACTTCTTAGTTGTCACCATGAACACATACAATTTCAAGAATTATGGCTGCAGAAGGAAAACATCAGGTTCTACGCACCAAAAGCTGTCAATGCTGCTTGCTGTGGCATAGACGCAGCATGTCACTGCACTTGGGATCCTGAGAAAGGAAGAGTGTCTGAATTTCCCAGGTCATCACAGGTGTCCTCGTTAGATGCAGATGTAGCACCCAAAGAGAAAGGGCTATGAAGAGGGAAAGGTGAGGATTTAAAAACTCCTGGTCATGGAGGTCTGAGTAATGTGGCTACAGGCCACAGAATGCAAGCAGACACCAAACACAAGGGAATAATAATTTCTTCTCCATAGACTGGAGAGACTTCAGCAGTATCCCTACTTCAACCCAATGATAGATCTCAGCCTTGCAGTATCTCCATTTCAAGCCCATGATACTGATTTCAAACTCCTGACTTCTGAAATTGTGAAAGAATAAATTTCTGGGGGTTGAGGCTAGCAAGTATGAGCTCATTTGTTATATCAGCCACGCATAGCTGTTCATCTTGCCTCTTAGCTTCCTGGGAAGGGAGTATGTCTTGGCCTACTGCTGCAGAGTTGAACTGTGAGACTTCGTATCATCCCAAGGTAAGCCTGAGGGTCTGCAGTTCCATCCCTAATTTCAATCTTCTTTAGAGCTGACTAAAACTAGATACATGAATATATACATCATGCTACATTTAGCCATTCTTTTGTTCATAGACACCAAGCCTGATCTCATAACCTGTGGAATCTTGTGAAGGTTAGAAATAAACGTGGGCGTGCAGATATATGAACACTACAGCCGACATTGATTCTTTGGGGTACATACAGAATTAGGAACTTCCATAATAGTAGATACACTGCTTTATAATCCCAGCAACAGCAACCTGCAGAGTTCCTTTCCCCACATCTTCAACAGGATTTGCTCTTTTTTTTCCTTGATTGCAACCATTCTGACTGAAATGAGACAAATTCACGAAGGAGTTTTGATTTGCACTTCTTCAATAGCTATGGTTGTTAAACTTTTTTTCCCATGAACTTATTGACAATCTGTACTTTGAATTTTAAGATCTGTTCATTTGCTTACTTACTGTTGGATTATTTGGGAGTGAGTAGGTTGTTTTTAGTTATTATACTCTAGATACTAAGCTTCCTGCCAGATGTATAGTTGGCAAAGATTTTTTCACATTCTATAGGTTGTCTCTTTACTCTTGTAATTTTTTTCTTTGTCATGTGGAAGTATTTTAATTTAATAGAATTCTATTTTTCAACACTTGCTATAACAGTACAATATAAATAATTTCTTGAGCTACTCAGAACATTGTTGTCTATGCTCTATGTTCGCTCTTTTTTCCTCTAATAGTTGCAAATGGTCAGGAGTTACATTAAGATCTTAGATACATTTTAAATTGACTTTGTAGAGATAGTGATCCAGTTTCAGTTTTCCATGTGTGACTATCCAATTTTTCAAACATCATTTGGGGAAGATGGTATCTTTTCTCTAACATTTGCTCTTGGCAGTGTTATTGAAAATCAGATATTTGCAAGCTACATGGATTTATTTCTGGGTACTCAGTTCTACTCTACTGGCTACTATTTTTTTTTAATTTATCCATTCATTTTGTGTGTGTGTGTGTGTGTGTGGTGTGTCAGAGGGTGTGGTGTGTCCTTCTGGAGGCCTGAGAGTGACTTCTGGAAACATCCTGGATTGCATCTATCTCCTTTTTGTTTCACTTTGGGATTTCCAGTCTCCGCCCACCAGGGATGGAAATGCAAGTTGCTGCCATTTCCTCCTGGCATTTTTGCATGGGACCTGGAATCTGAACTCAGGACCTTCTGCTTGTGAGGCAGCATCTTAAAGCTTGAGCCATTTCTCCAGCCCTACTGTTTTCTTTTATAACGGAACCAAGCTATTCTTTTAGATTATATGGTAGAAATTGAAATCAAACATGAGATGCTTCCCACAATGTTCTTTCTACTCAGGATTTTTTTTTCTAGTCAGTCTGGTTTTTATGCTTTCCTTTTAAATTTTAAGAGTTCTGTTTTTGTGAAGACAGTTATTAGAATTTTGATTTAGATTGGACTGAACTATAGATCACTTGGGTATTGTTGCCGTTAATTCTATTAAGCAATAAACATGGGAGGTCCTTCTATCTTCTACTGTTTTTTACTTTCTTCCTCCAGTTTTTTTAAAATATTGTTTTCATTCCAGAAGTTTTACTTCCCTGGTTCAGTTTATTTGTATGCCTTCTTAAAAAAAAAAAAAAAAAAGCTATTGTAGCCAGCATTTTTTTCCTGCCTTCTTTCTCAACATGTCTGAATTGTTGCATAGAAAAATTCCACTTTTTAATCTTCTGATTTGTTCCTGCTACCTTTATCAGATCTAAGAGTTTTCTGATACACTCTTTAGAATTTTTAAGGTATCATCTGTAAGCTGATTTCTTTTTATTCTTTTTATTCTTCTGATTCTTTTTCTTCTCTTCTTACTTTGACTGTAAATTAAATATTATATTGAACAAAAATAGAAAAATATGACATCAGTGTCACGTTAAAAGCTTAAATCGAGTTCACAGCCCAGATCTAGACTAGCCCAGCTCAGCCAAGGTGGCTTATATATACAGAAGTGATAAATACATGTCTGCTGTGCATGTGCCATTAAGATGCATACCATGGCTGTTTGCTATACAAGGAATTATTGAAATAATAACATCCAGTTACAACATTAATTTATTAATTTCTATGCATAATTAAATTTCCTATATAGACTTTAGGATACTTGATATTTTTATATATAAACTAACACATGATACATTTTATATCCTCATCCTTCATGGAAAGTCATATTAAATTATGTACCAACCCAGATACGCAGTTTTTAGAGAAACCATTATATTTTGCACTAGAAATTTCATTCCAGTCGTCAACTGTCTGAATTTCAAGATGTCATTAAATATTTGTTTCATTCTGATATTCAATGTTTACAAGGCCATAACCTCAAGATTAATGAAATTCCTCAATCCATTAAATTGTTTTGCCTCTTTTTTAAACTACTGATTTATTTAGATGATTAGTTAGCATTTGCAAAAATCATGTCAAGATAGTGTATCTTTCTCAAACTCTTTTCTAGCTGTTAGTGACAGGCACATGTTCTCTGGCTGCCTAAGGAGTTTGTCACAATGCTCAGGAGAGGATTTCTGGCAATATTCATATAGTCAATCACTTTTGTAAGATGCATGAAAAACAGACATTGATTTCAGCATGTTAAAAACAGCTAATCCTCTGCTTTGACTCTATCAAGGTTTCCCTGGGTGTCAGGAGTACCAGAGTGTCCACAGATGACATCTTACAGATCTACTAAACACAGGCTTAGCAGGGATGATTCAGTTGATATGCACTTCTATGTAAAGTTATTATTAGCCATGCTGGTATAGCAAGAGCTTTTAGGAACACTCACTGTGCCAAGTTCTCTGGCCCCAGGACAAGAACCAGAAGTCATACCAAAATATTCACAGGACTTACAGCACCCAGCATGAAGTCTGTGGGTACTGGAGAAGAAACATAATTTGAAATGCATGGAACCAGAAGCTAGTCTGTGGAAAATTCTTCCAATCATCAGAAATTTAGAATTGTAAGTAGAGGATTTGGTTCTCATTAATGTCTAATAAGAACAGAAGTTCTCTCTTATTGAGGAAATACACTCAGTAACGTAGCGTATACAATTATAAATACACTATTTTTCCTTTCGATGAGAAACATGTGAAATAAATTTATCAGAATTCCTGGATCTACTGGGGAAAACCCAGAGCAGTACCACAAACTAACTGCGTCAGCTGTAACAGCTCAATTACAAATGGAACGCGCCAGCGGTTTGTTCAAATCTGACAGCCAACCTGACTGTAAATGACATTACCAAGAACGAATTAGGAAGTTCAAAGGGACTTTTCGGAACTCTTTATATTTTTTAATATTCCAACAAACTGAAATTGTCTTTATATTCCCCTATGGAAGAAGATATTATAAAAATCATTGTCATAGGAGAATGTCACTTACAGAATGTACTGTTTGTATTATTTATCCACTTTTTCTGAATGAAAACAACTATTCCCCCATTGAGTAAATTTTGTATGCTCATCCTTAAAGTAGGCCCATGAAAATTGATTGCTGGAAGGCTTATTAAACTCAGAGCGATTGTGATAGGAGGGCTGAAGAGGGGTGTAACTCTCTGTTCCAATCAACCTTTGTGCTCTGGGTAGCTGAAATCATAAATATACACACCACTCACTAATCTTTTCTAGCTGTTAGGCATCATAGACATTTCCTAGTAGGAAACGTAAAAGAGGGAGCAAGGGTTTTAAAGTCTGCAGTCATGGTTCTATACTGGCTCCTTAACTTTGTGGCTATGGAATGCTGAGTAAATTACTCTTTGGGCATGGCTACAGCGCTTCTCAAGAAACCATTGTATGAAATGCATTCAGTCATAGAGTGTTTGGGGATCAATACCTCCTGCATGGTGAGCGACTCCCAGTGTGGTTAGCTACTTTAAGATTGCTGTTGTTGTTAAGAAAACCTGCCAGGTCAGCTCCTCATTCAGGTCTGAGCGCAGCCTTATTTCCATATCATGAAATAAAGGTCAGTTTCAGAGAAGTTACCCAATATCCCATCATTGCGTGTAAGGCTTAAGTGCAAGGAGGGAAATCCAAAACCCAGGAGAATCTGATTCTCCCTCCTGTTTCCACTGCACCGCAGACCTCAAAAATTGATTTTGTTTTCACTTCTCATAGATGAAAAAGATGGATGATTCTAGTGCTAAAAAAAAATGACATAAATTGCTGCAAGTAAAATAATAATAGGTGGTTGGTTTGTCAAGGGGCTTGTTTGTTTTAAATAAACAGAAAATCGAAAATTGTTGAGGAAACTTTCAGTGTGCACAATACTTGTTAGTTCATCCCCTTTACAAATCTAAAGCCATTCAATTTAGGAACATAAAAGTCCATTTTACATGGATTGCTTGGCTCTTGAAATTAGCCTGTTATATTAAATTAAAAAGCATTTTTATTCAGACAATTCTGACAAATTTTCCGATGGTGCTACTTCTGAGTTGTTGATTTTTTTCCCCATTTCTGTTAAGAATGAAGCTCTGAGCTCAGAACTTCACGGAATCCAACATTGCTTCATATTGAGAGGAGGCAAACCATTGAAAAGGGAAGAACGCAGCCATACTGTAACACAACAAAGAGCTATTGTGCTGTCTGCAGCTTGTTTCTGTACAATGAGGGCTAGAGACAAAAAGTGCTCATTTTCAGAAATGGAATTAAGAGGAAGAAAGAAAAAGTCCTTGCCACTCCCTGCGGACTCCCAGCGAAACGAACACAATGTATGCCACGCAGAACACAATAGACTTCTAAGTTTCTGCCAATTTATGCTTTTTTGTGATATTTTTAAAGGAATTTTTATCACCGCCCCAGAATTTGGAAATCCTTACTAATTCATTGAACCCTTAATAATAAATATTTTTCATCAGAGTCATATATCACTTGACTAAGTACAGAACTTTATCCGCCCACAAGCCTGGAGTAGAGGCTGTGCTCAGGGGCCCACAGCAGCCCGCTGTCCCCAGTGGTAACTCTGGGCCCGCACAGGGTGCTGAAACAAGACCCTGCCCAAGATTTAGAATGAGAGACTTCACATTAAGGTTTGAACTTCTAGATATTCTTTAGAAACTGGAACGTCTGGCCATTCTTCTGCAAAACTGAATGAAAGCTGACTTTTAGAAGATGGAGCCTTGCCGGAGGATAGCACGTCCCAAGGAATGGGCCTTGAGGTTGGTCAGCCCCGCCTTGCTTCCTCTAGCAATGTGCTCTTGCAAGTCCACTGCTTGCTTTCTCTGCCTCCATGATGTCGGACATGATCTAAGCCACTTCTCCCTCTTGGACAGACTGCCACGAGTCTCGCCATCTCCTTATCGCCGACTGGCAGGAAAGACAAGCATCAGCTGCCATTCTGGAGCTCTTGGATTTAGAGTTTTTAATCTATATCTCTCTCTCTGTCTCTCTGTCTCTCTGTCTCTGTCTCTCTGTCTCTGTCTCTCTTTCTGTCTCTCTGTCTCTCTCTGTCTCTTTCTCTCTGTCCCTCTCTTTCTCTCTCTCTGTCCCTCTCTCTCTCTATTGGGGGGTGCATGTACACTACAACACTCATGTGGTGTGGTCAAAGGACAACTCCTGCCTTATGTGAGAAGGAGTCTCTTCTGTTCACTACTGAGCAGCCTAGGCTAGCCAGCCAGTGAACTTCCAGGGTATCTACTGCCTCTGCTTCTCGTCTCATCATAGGATGTGTATTATCAGGCATGGCTTTACCTGGGCTCTAGAGATCTTTACTCAGGTGCTCACACTTACATAGCAAGTATTTGACTTACGAAGCCAATTCCCCAGCCCTGGACATCTTACAGTGGAGTGGAAACCTTCAATTCTGAGATTCCTTTATGCTCTTACAAATTATTAAGCACTCAACAGCTTCTCTTCATATATATGACAGTTACCAGTATTTGCTGCATAAAACATTAAGTCTGAGAAAAATGTTTAAACGTGAACACATTTTTATGTTAACGGCAATAGCGGGGAACATCTTTTTAAACCCTTAGTAAAAAATATTTTGAGGAAATACCATTAGGGAAAACATTATTTTTCTCAAACAAAAACAAACACCAAAAAGGGATTACAGGAAGAATTGCATCTTTTATATTTTCGAAGAACTCTTTAATGACCATTTAAATCAACTCATCTGTGTTCTCATATCTGGTTCTATATTGAGATTGTGCTATGTTAGTTTGGTTAAAGCATAGAGGTAAAAAATGCTGCCACATAATTGCATAAGTAATCACAAAATGCAAAAATGCTCGAATAGCCTCTTCAGGCAACAGCTGAGAGTTGTGACTAGGGCCAATGTAGCGATGCATGCAGGGAAGGTAGTGACATGAGAAGGAGAAGAAAGACACGGTGACCGGGGGCATGAAAAGGGTGATTCAGTGTCCACATGCACTATGGGGACAATAATAACAAAAGTGATCACTACTGATGTGCCCAACAATGTTTGTGCATGAGCTACAGTGCTAGTTTTGGGGACAGAACAATACCAAGAAGCATAAGAACCCAGGAGGGTTCCAACCCCTGGTGTAAATATTTCTTGTCATTCTTAGTACTCAAAAGGATGGATTTCACCAGGACCTTCCTTGCATGCACATCATGCTCATGCTCATGCACTTTGCTCATGCTCGCAACCCCCGCTGTCACCCCTTGTTTTGGCCACTTTTCAGAGAACAAGGGGTTTTGGTTCCACCTTATGGTTCTCTAGGTTACAGTCAATTATGATGACAGGGAGAGTCCATGTCCATTTTCTAACTTGCCAACTTGCCAAAACCAACCAGTTTCCCCTTCATCTTATCCACCTACCCAGGGAATGGCCCCGCCTACTCTGAGCTGGGACTTTCCACATTATTAAGATAACCTTGCACAGGCTTGACCACTTAATAATTCTTCACAGGTATGCCTGAAGATTCAGAATCCAATCATCAGGTTGACGTCAGTAACTAACTGCCATACTATGTGTCTCCGCCCACTCCTACTGGTCCCTTTCCTCCCCCTAATAGTCCCTCTGCTTTCATAATATATGTATGTATATGCTTGTGTGTGGGTGTATGATATGTATAAATATGTATGTATATACATATATTCCATGAATCTGTGTAAATATATTTTTATATAAATTTGTTTAAATATATTTAAATATTAAAGAAAATTCAGAGCTAGAGAGATAGCTCAGGGGTAATAATCTGCCTTGCAAGCAGAAAGTCCTGAGTTCGGATCCCAGATCCCACAGCAGAAATGGTAGCAAGCCTGCACTTTCAGCTTTGGTGGGCAGAACCTGGGAAATCCAGAGAGAAGCAAAAAGGCAGTAGAAGCAATCCAGGATGATTCCCAAAGTCACCCTTGGACCTCCACAGAGACACACAGTGCCCTCTGATACACCCACGCACACACACCCACACATACACACACTAAAAAATAATAAAGTTTTAAAACAGTTCAGATCTTCTGAACTTTTAGCTACACGTTTCATATCGTTCACTTCATCATCATTATGATAGACCCATTATTACTTTTTATTACATGGCTATTTAAAGATGTTTCTACACTCAAATTCATATCACTCACTGCAACAGGAGTCACAAGCCAATCCCAGAGCTGTCTGCCTCCAAAACTCTAATTATGTGCATGAAAACCCATTCCCATCTGGGCACCAACACTGCACAGAGCTGCTTGGACAGCAAGCAACTTTGAGTTCATGTTTCATGACTTGGAGAGCCAATTAACCTGGGCAGGGGAAGAAACGAAGGCCATGAATGAAGGTGAATGGCAGTGCCCATTCGTAATGTGAATAGTAACAGTGGAAGAGAGATCTTGACTCTAGAATCTTCTCTCTGGAGTGCCAGCTAACCTAATAAACTCCTGTGTCTGACCACAAATCCCTGGAGAGCATTAAGTGTGATCTCTTTTTTTCTATATATTAAAAGTTGACAATGGTATGAACTCTCCTCATCTGAGGGAGAGGAATGGGAGGAATAAAGTCCAAGAAGAAAAGCCACAGGGATCTTGTGTGATTTTATCTCCTATCCTGTTTGACCTTCTCAGCACTTCAAGGAACAGAATCTGTCAACCCTCTTTTGCCAGAAACCCCTGCAGATGAGAAAAAGCATGCTAGAGAAATCCTTCTGTCTTGAAGATCAGGGGTTAGCAACTATGGCCCATGGGCCAAACCTGCCCACTACCTGCTCTTGTAAGTAAAGTTTTACTAGAACACAGCCACATCCACTCTCACTTATTACATGTGGCTGCTTTCATGCTGAAGGACCAGAGCGGCTATAGCAAGGGCCATGTGATCTGCAATGACAAAAACACTATCTAGACCTTTGTAGAAAACCGCTGTGATTATTCTCTCAGCAACTGTGCTTAAGGCAGCTGACTTGACTTGTTGGTTATTTTGCTTAGTTTCAGTTTGGTTTTTAGGTAGAGAGCAGTCGTGAGAACAGAAAACCTTTGTGTGGGTGAACCATGGCTGAGGGTGAAGAGAGAAAGAACGGGAGGAAAAGAAGAGAAAGACACGGAAACAGAATCACATAACACTATGCCTTTATTAAACCCATGGATGTGAGCTGGGGATACAATTTAATAAGTTCTTGCACTCAAAAGACCTGGGTTAGATCCCCAGAACTCAACATTTAAAAAAACTGAACATAGTGGTATATATTGTAACTCCAGCATCTGAGAGGTGGAGACAGGTAGGTTTCTGGGGCTCACTAACCAGCTAGCCTACCCTACATGGTGAACCCCAGGCCAGGAAGAGAGTGGACACCATCTGAGGAAAGACACCCAGCTTGTCTTCTGGATGCACAGCCACACATGCGCATGTACACACACACACACACACACACACACACACACACACACAAACACGTGGCATTATTCCTTAAGCTTACCTCAAGGGATGGTGGATTCGATAACTTTAAAGGCAATATACTGAAAGAGGGAGGATTATGCTACTTAACTCAGGCATTGACTGCTTGTGGTGTGATCTGCAGCAGTGCGGAGGGTTGAGTTTTGGAGCTCTGAGATAAAGAAAGAGTAACGTCACCAGCAATCATACAGGGACAGAAGGTTTAATGAGGCCAAAAGTGAGAACTTACACACACCTAAGAAAGATCTGAACAACTTAGGTCAGGTCTAAAGCAGGATGCAGAAGTGGCAACTCCTTAAAAGACTGTCACAGCTGTTTCCTCAAATGAAATCTTCTCAGGGTCCTCAGTCAGCAAATAGGTTGCAAGCCCACCATTGCAAGTTCTGCATTTTATAAATTTGAATTTCTACATTTCTTTATTGGAAATTCAAGCACTAACATTTTTTTTGGCAGAGTAGCTTTGGAGACACGTTTTAAAATAAGTTTTTAGTGGGGGTTGCACCGCAGCCTCAGACCAGCACTGGCGTGCAATTTGCCATTCCATTCGCTGGCCTTGCACAGAACATCAGCTTAGCAAGACACTCAAAGAAGAGCACAGGAAACCTTTGCTTTCAAAGTAAAATCTCTGATAACTTCACCATTTTTCCTCATAGCCATAAAACTCAGACACGCAGATGGAAGACGAGTAATAAATACTTATTAAATGGATAGATTGAAAAATTGTCATGGTATGACATAGTTACACTTTCACTTCTTCTTGGATAACGCGATCTGAATTCAATAAGCATGCCGCCCACTCACCATGTGCCTGGCCAGCTGGGTGCTGGGCACGCTGTGGTGGAAACAAAATGTACAGATCCTTGCTGGTCTTCTGCAACGTCAGGACCCAGGAAGAGATGGAGACATGCTTTCCTGGGTCTAGCTGAACAAGATGCACAAACGTGTGCTTGTTTCTACAACTTTGTAGCCACAAGAACATGCGCCTGGGAAGTCAAGATGGCGGCAAGGAGGCATGAACTAGAAAACTGAGCACAGGAAAGCATCCCAGAGGAAGAAAGGGAATGTGAAGCCAGTGGACATCCACGTGGTTTCCTTTGCAGACTTTCCTTTGTTCTGAAGAGTAGAAAGGATGCCATCACCAAGTAAGCCAGTACACACGTGCCTGACATAGCGCCTGTTTCTCTAGAATGTCCTTGTCTATTGACTCATCAAATCCTACCAACAAGCCTTCGAATCTTAATTATGCTTTCATTTTATAAATGAAGCTGAAGTTCAAAAGTCATTAATAATTTGAGGAGTCAGAATTCAAAGGTTGCATGGGGGTATAAAAGGGGGTACTTGAGTGTGTGTGCCTATGGAGGTCCAATGGTGACATCAGGAATCATCCTGGATTGCTCTACCTCTTTACTGCTTTGTTTTGGTGCTTGCCAGCCTCCACCTTCCAGGGCCAGAAGTGCAGGCCATTGCCATTGCCACCTGACATTTTTATATGGGATCTGGGAATCTGAACTGGGATCCTTTTGCTTGTGAGACAAACATTTCAACCCATGAGCGATCTCCCCAGCCAAGGAGCCAGAATTCAAAGCACAGCTATTGAGTTTTGCTTTTCACTATCCGGTCTCATGGTTCTGTGACCACATGTGATATGTGTGTGTGTCCACAGGACATTGAAACACAAAGTTGGAGCAAAGTGTGGAAAGTGATACATCTCAGCCCCAACTCATTTAGGTAAGCCGCTTAGAAAAACTAAGTTAGGGGTGCCTGGTGAACCTACTTATTCTTCCTTCCCCTAGAAAGGAAGAAAGGAAAAAAAAAGAGAACACAAAAGAAGAAAGGATTTGTTCTTGCATTTACCCCAGTGACATGACCAGCTAGAGTAAAACATTACCAATAATAAACCATGCCACTAATTTAACATTTTGACAATCTTTCATGCTGAGAACACTATTTTTGCCCCAGTGCACCTTAGCAACCAGATTCTAACCTTTCCAAGGAAAGGGAATACAATTTTTCCATGAAGTCATGTCAACACATAGGCCAAGCGATTTATGCCTCTTCCATGTTAAAAAAACAGTATCACCCAGCAAATTTAATCCTGCTACCAACATACAGAGGGTTCATCCTGAAGTATCCAATGTACTGAATCCTCTCACAGTACAATTACTCTGCATGGCTATGCACGTGGCTGCCTGCATACAGGTGAGGTCTCTAATCCAGTGGCATTCCCATAGTACGTCCCATAACTCTGTCTCTCAGTAAGAACTATGCTCCATGACAGAAAGCCACTCTCTCCGGTTTTCCAACGAAGAAGCTGCATGGGTTAGCGGTATCTGCCTTTAAAGACTATTCTCTTCGTCTGTGATTCGTGGGCTTTGCATTAGTTAGTTACGGTTGCAACAGTGGTATATAACAAAGAAAAGCCCCACCCTTAATTTTTTACCAATGTGACTGAAGGAAGAGAAAAGATTATTTATTTTTCATGGAGCTATGTATTTGAAGTGTTCTGCTGGGCTCAGCTTCACCTGAACCTGGGCCCATTTGCAAATGAGACCACAGGTCAGGTTTAGTTCTGCTCTGTGGGTCCCTCATTCAACAGGGCAGCAATGGCCACAGCTATCTGGCACGCAGTCTTCTCATGAAGATAGAAGCTGCTTACAAAGTTAAGCCGATCCAACACATGTGTTGGAGAACCCTGGTCACAGTTGGTTACTTTCCACAAACCAATACAAGTTTTACTGTCAAGTACATCTGAAGAGTATGGAAGTATGCTCCTCTCACAGAGATGGAAAAAAGAGAGAGAATGTTTGCTAAATATAGCAGAACTTGTCACAACAGACTCCATGATACTGTTCAGCCATAGGAAGCTATGTTGCAAAGAGAGCCCGCCATCACTCGGGCTCAAAGAATCTGAGACATTATTTCCATATGGAGGCAAAAATTTCCTTTGGAGTCAATAGATTTTGCTCCTTGGATTTTACACATTGTCTTAAAATTGGAAAATTAATCTATTTTTCACCTTGTTGTTGATTAGTATGACTACACAATAATCAATGCCTACGAAGGACTAGACAAGTAACTATTTAACTCTTCAAGTGATATAGTCTCTGTTGCAATTATTTGATGTATACTTTGCAGTACAAAAGCAATTACAAGCAACACTTGCATCAGTGGGCAGGTACAAAAGCAATTACAAGCAACACTTGCACCAGTGGACATAACCATGTACCAATAAAACTTTATTTACAAAAACAAATAGCAGGCTGACTGCATTCAATCACAGATTCGATTACAAAGAGTATGTCTCTTGTTTGGGTTTTCTATTGCTAAATACCATACCACCCAAACCAAGTGGCCTCTTTGCTTTGTGATTCTGCAAGGGCGGGTGACTCTTCTGCTCCATGTAAGGCTGCTGTGTCAGTGTTCACTTGGAACTCATAGGGCTTGATCTCTCAGAGCGGCTTACTCATCTGTCTGGCCCCGTGGCAGGACTGACTGACTGCCTGGAAGGCTGGACTCCATTGGAACCCTGATGCAGCTGAGTTCCTGCTGCTAGGTCTCTCCTGGTCCCTCTGAAGCTCAGAGCCAGACCTGTCATTCCTGCCATATCATGTCCTCTGGTGCAGCATCTCATTCATATCTGTCACCTGTGACCACGTCACATGTTCAATTTCTCATTCCTGAAGCTTCAAGCGGGATGCAATTCTTTGTAGACACTCAAACTTGAAGGCTTCTTATTCTACAAGGCAACAGCAAGATAGCATTCAAAAGGTTCCTAGGAACCCTCAAAAAAAGAATGCTTCATTTGAGCCACAAATAAGATTCATGAAATCAATTCAGTGCAAAAAGGAAAGACTGCCTAATGCCGACTGTGCCTGGTGTAGCCTGAAACATTTGGGCCACTCCATGACAGTGTCCAAGCCCTGGCTCCACATGCCACTGGAGAAGCATGATATGGCAAAGCCAGGAAGTGAACATGGGTACAGAGGGTGGGCAGGAGCATGGTGCTCTCTGAATTGTGTACCATGTTGAGTCCAATACGATTTTCACCAGTCCCCTGTAGCCATTAGAAACAACCTAGGGAACACCTTCACCCTCAAGCCCGAACTCCTAGAACACCATTATTTTAGTTTGTACAGAGGATCCACCGCTGTTCTAAGGCCATGACACAATTCTGAGAATGGAGGATGTGCCCAGAGAAAGGATGACCCACACTGACCTTTATCCGCTCCTATTGAACCTGCCGTTCTCAAGGTCTCTTTTGCCACTACCTGCCACTGTTCCACAATCACAAGCACTTTCTAGACTCTTCTTAAGTTATACCACATTGATTTTTGCCCCAGGCCATATCATCCAGACGCATTTATCTTCCCAACCTACTTGTTTTTCTTTGCCATCCTGGCCTGCCTTCCACTTCCTCATTCCAGCCTCTAACCCAAGACAGAAAGCTGGAGGAGCCAATGAAGGAAATGGGATTACCTTTTCCAGGCTCAACCACACAAAGCTATTAACACAGAAGGGAAAGCAAAGTAATTACTCGTTGAGTATAAATGTGCCAGAGTATATTTTCCTTCTTTCCCTGAGCACAATAGAGCTGTCCCATGCCATCCCATATTGATTGCATGGAAGGCCTGAGGGATGGTGGGTGGTGGGCAGATTCTTCCAGATCCCTAACCTCTAATCTAGTGACCCTGTGCTTGCACTGTATCCCATGTGCTGCGCGCCACCCAGACCATAATTCTCAGCTGTCAACACGTCAACAGTCATCCTGGACCCGACTCCCTAATCCTTTTCAAATCTGCCCTTTGTCTGGCCACTCTTGATTCAGTCTCTATTTATGGACCTGTTGCATTGACAGATGGGTACATTCCTCCTGCTCTCTCGATCCCCTGGCCAGATCTTGCTCTTCAGCTTTTTAATTTTTTTTTAACTCTCAGTATTAAGCGCCCCCTAAGAACCCCTCCGTCACATCTAGTGGGGCCTTTGGGACGAAGATGTGAAGATGGGGAGTCACAGAGGTTGGACCTTCATTGTTCTGAGTGCATGGCCCAAATCAGACCCTCTGAGTGATACAGACAGACGCTGATCTCCTAAGCGACTGTCCTATCAGAGACCACTGGCCCACGGTGAGCTATTTCTGAACATGTCTGCATAAAGTACCGGTGAAAAGTGAAACCCGGAGGAAGACTAGCCAGACTGAACTACTTAAGGAAACAAAGCATCTTTGAGAAATGAAATTAATTAACTGCTTGCTTGCAAAGGGAGCAGAAAGTAGGAGGTTGGGAGGGGGTTGGGGGTGGGAAACTTTATATAAATTTCCACAGAACAAGGGACTTGAAAGCAAACGGTGGGAATTTCAAGCTCTAAATTAAAAAATGCCTTCCAACATCATGGTTTAGCGGCGCGTGATGGGTACTCCGACCTGGGATTTGGCTATGTACAAGGGAAGGCTCTGACCGAGAAAAACAATAAATTAAATGCATAAATCGAGATGATGGGGGCTTTTTAAAAGTTACTACACAATATTCTCAGAGGGTGATTGAGACTAAACCTTGACAGGGCGAGATTGTGAGGAGAAAAGTGAGCTTTGGGGGATCAGAACTCACTTCTGCAGAAATAAGTTTCTCCAGAGCAACCAAAGGAAATTTCAAAGACCTCATTTACATTCTCCATGTTTTCGAGCCCGTTTCTTTGGGATTTAAGAAACCATAAGGATTTCTGAGATCTGGAAACAGCAGCATAAGAAGCTCTGCTGTGTGAGTCTCACAGTGATCCTCACTTGGTCACCGACATTTCGTTTCTGTCTGCTCTAACAAATTCCTCTGCCGTCAGCCTCCCTTGCCGCCAACTCCAGGCTAGGTTTGCCAATTTCCTTGTGTAGAACCAACCATAGTTACGTCATTGTCTGTCAAGGATTGAAGAACAGACAGGAAGAGTGGGAAGAGGTCGATGGATGGGGAAGTTTGGGAATTGGAGGCAACCTCCCCCAGAAGAAAAAAAGTGCCTAAGAGCCCATGAAGGTGAGTCAACCTTCAGCCATAAAAACAGGTGTCTTCTGCCAGGAATGATCCAAAAGAAGACTTTGAAGAGATGTCACTTCTGCTTAACAAGCCTGTATGACGAGTCTCAATCCTGCCATATCAATACACAAACGAGAAAATAGTTGTTAACATCGTTATGGTTCCATTAACATTCTTATATTCACAATGTTCTTAGAGCAGAGGGGTAAGGTTGAGATATTCTAGACTTCAACCCACGAGGTCACTGGCACAGTGGTAGCATGGTAGATGGTTCGGCTCCATGGCTTGTCCCTAACAGCATTTTAATGTCCCAGAGCCCAGAAATTTAACGGGAAACTGCTGTTTCCTTGGATATGAAAATGTGGGAGTGTGAACGTGTTTACTCAGGAGCTCATACATTCATTCATATATACTTCATCCCTTTCTCTGTTTTTTTCTCTCTCTCTCTCAATACACGTCCTCCATCTCTCTATTTCTCTACCCTTTCCTCCTCTCTCTCCATACTTTCTCCCTTTCTTTCCATCTTCCTCTCCCACGTCTGTGTGTGTGTGTGTGTATTGTGTGTGTGCTGTGTGTGTGCACGTGCACGTATGTGTGTGTGTGTGTGTGTGTGTGTGTGTGTGTGTGTGTCCTTCCCCTGTTCCTGTCTACCTTGCTCTTTGAGGGGCCGCCTCTGTAAATCTCCCAGGTTCTCTGAGTCTGCGTCTATGTCTCTGTGTTTCTCTCCGTGCCTTTGTTTTCACAAACTCACATGTGTGCTCCATTTCGTGTGTCTGCTTCTTCCCTCTCCAGCTTCTACTTTCTGTTTCCTTTCCTTCATCTTTTCTGACCTTTTCTTTCTCTTAATGATAATGCTAACAATATCATTAATAAAAGAAATGATCAAAAAGATTTGCTGTGCTAGTCAGAATATTAAACAAGAAATTTAAATGAATTGTGGAGCTACTTAAGAAATACACTTTTTTTTTGGCTCTGGAGAGATGGCTCAGTAAGTAAAGTGCTTGCTGCACAAGCATAAGGCCCTGAATTCAGTTCCCCAGCACCCATGTAAAAGCTGAGCATGGCAGCATGCACCTCTACCCTCAGCACTGGGAGCAGAGACAAAAAGGTCCTGCTGTCCTGCTCCCGCTGGACAGCAAATCTAGCTGCATCAGCAGAGTAAGAGACTCTCAGATAATAAGCTGGAAAAAGTATTGAGGAAGACACCTTAACATCAGCCTCTGGCCTCCACACACGCCCTCATGAGCAAGCATATTCCCACATCACACACGCGCGCGCGCGCACACACACACACACACACACACACACACACACAGAAATACACATTTTCAACCAAGAGTTATTAGTATTAGTGTGTTCCATTAAAATTCTTGTATTCACAATGTACTTAGAGCAGAGTGGTAAAGTCAAAATATTCTAGACTTCAATCCACAAAGTACATGAAGAACGTGTGGTCCATTCCTGCAGTCCAACAGACTGTGACTGTCTCCAGGTCTGGCAGAAGGTGAGTCCTTTTGGTCACTGAAGCATGCTGTAAATCAGAAGTCAAACCTACCTATATACTCTTGTTCAGCAGGCCTCAGGAGACAATAAGCCCTAAATGGCAGCTCTCCCAAAACCAAACACCAGATGTACTGCCCAGGTAAGGACCGCAGCCTGAGAGAAATGTTGACTCTCCTTCTCTTCCTTCTTCTGTTGAAAATGAGCAGAGAAAGAGAATCAATCCTAGAGACAATTGAATCTCCATCCCATGTCTTTTCTTTCTTTGCTGTTTCCCCAGGCTCTCTTCCTCCAGAAAAGAGTATGTGCATACATTCACAAGTGTATATGCATTCATACAAACATGCATTCATGTATACATGCATTTGTGCACATACATATGCATTCAAGTACATACACATGTATGTATACAAACATGCATTCATTGAACATGCATCTGCAACTCATAAATACATATACAAGCACTCATACATGCATGCATGGATTATTCACACATACATATTCATTCAAGGACTCATGCATACATACACGTATTCATGTACATACATGTCCATTCATTCCTATACATACATTCATATACATACACAATAAATTTCTTCCATTCTGATGTTCATATGGTAAATAACTGGTGATGTTTATTAAAAAGCTGGTGTCTGAATGCTTGTGTGCTTCTAGCATTCAAATGTGAAATCTACCCCTCAATATAAAGCGATTAGGTCATAAGAGCTTCTCCTTATAGAAATGCCAGGAGGGACACTGTGCCAGAAGGAGGGACACTGTGCACGCAGTCCAGACCTTCACCAGGCAGCACATCTCCCTACACATTGATTATGAACCCCTACCTTCTAGAACTATGGGTAATAAATCTCTATGATTTACACAATCTATTGGTATGTGTGCTATAGCAGCCCAAATGCGCTAAGGCAAAAGCTAACTATAGGCCAACTTCTGTTTGAAACACCTGACATTTCTCACAAACCTTAAGAGGAAGGATACTGTTATCTCTGTGCTCCAGGCGGGAAACTGAGGCACAGACATTACAAACAACCTGTCAAAGTTATGTGATTAGCAGAAAGAGCTGACTCTCCCCAGGGAAAAGGCTACTCCATAACACGTGTACTGGAGTGTCAGAGACTAGAGGATATGTGGGGTGAGCAACAAGCCCGCCTTATTCTTGAAAGAGCTCTTAGAGCTCGAGAGTTAGAGAGGCAGCCTCACAAGCAGAAGGACCCGAGTTTGGATTCCAGATCCCATGTGAAAACACCACATGGAAATCGAGGTGGCCTATACTTCTGATTTTGAAAAGTGGAGGCTAGGAAACCCCCAAAGCTAAGCAATAAGGAGGTAGAGCAATTCCAGATGATTCCTAAAGCCAACTTGACTTCCACTGGAACACACACAGTGCCCTCTTCTGCACCCATATGCACCTCACACACCCACACACATGCACCTACACACACCCACACACACACACACACACACGCACACAAAAAAAAACCTCAAATAGCATGAGTATACTGTGTAGCATAGAAATATGGGGGTCATTTTGAAGGGGGGCAGTCAGCTTCTCTGAATACTGAGGAGAAAAATCACATTTCTTCTGATTTTTTATTAAGAAAACAATCAAGAAGATTTTCTTCTCTCTCGCTTACTGAATACAACTTACGTTTTTCAAACAGGAGCAGAATGTCGCTCTAGCTCTAGTTTCTCACAAAGCCTGTGGAAAGGTCCAGACACAGATAGACAAAGCAGCTGCTTTTGATGGGTGAGGATCTAGCTTCATATGATCCTTTCATAAAAGTGGAAAATAAGACAATGTATTTGTGTGTGCCATATACATTGGTCTGCATAACACACAAAAAAAGCAAGAGTGTGTCCATGCATCAGATGCCTGGATCCGCCACTGTTTGCATTGGGTCTCGCCCCACATTTTACAGTACTGGAAAACCTGCCTTGTAAGCACCTGGAATCCAGACTAAACGGCCAAGTTAGGCTCCAAGCAGCTGAATGTGTTATCTGTCCCAGGCAGGAGCCCACCCCGCACTTTCTCCTAAAGAAAGGGAACGGTGAAATTTTTAGGAAAAAGGACAATTGATGTTTCCTGGCTTTGTATCTAGCAAAAGCCAGCCTCTGCATTGAGAAGTCCCGACCTTGAAAGCTGGTTAAAATGGATGATGCGTGAGCTGCTGGCTGGAGAGCAGGCGGGGAAGTAGGTCAGCCGAGCTGTGGGCTGGCTTCTGTCACTCCCGGCCTGAGCCTGCGCAATTCAGTGGGGGTTAGGGGTGGGGGGAGGGGTCTCTGATGGGAGAGGAGACTGTGTGGTTGCGGGCAGCGTGGTGTATTGACAAAGCGTCACCCCAAAATGAACTCATCCAGGGAAGCTGTCAGCTCTCTGCATCTGCGGCAGGAGATTTTTTTCTGCTCCTTTAATTAATTAAGGTCATGTGGGCTTATCCAGGCCCCTCCCACCCCCACAAAAACAAATTCTATTGTCTGCTTTTTCTGGACCTCACCACACCATCACCTCTTACAAGCAGCCTGCCAGGCACTCACTGGCCTGAGTGATAGACCACATGGGCTATAAGGATGTGTGGATCTCGAAGGGACTCGGAGGAGGGGTCAGCAAACTGTCAGTGGAGGCCAAGCTCTGAACCACTCATCCATCTTCCCATGCATCTCACCGGTTCTAAGAGGGTCCGGCCATGGATTGTTTAAGGGTCATGCTTCCCGAGTCTCCAGGGCTTACTTACCTGTGACTTGATCTCATAGCTTAACTTTCCTGTGTTTCCGTTTCCTCGTCTGTGAGATGGAGTAATGACATACTCACTTCCGAAGCAAATAGGAACTAATGTCCTTTCAAATTGGCACAATCTAAGGAAGGTTTAACAGAAACTATTGACAAAGAAATCCAGAGACCGTAGCCAAACCACAAGGAGGAAGGAAGGATGTAGCACTCCAGGCTGGCAATTGCAGAAACCATTATCATGCCTAGGCCTGAGCGGGCACTGCAGAGAGCGTGAAGACCAGCCTCCAGGGATGGTGCCAGCTCTCCGACCTCTGTGACCTGCCACGGAGGAATGCAGCTTGTGGGACCAGCCCAGAAGCAACAGATCATATGAATTGGTAACTGATTTTTGCCCTGCTCCTGTCCAGACATTTCCAGTTGGCTGAAGAACAGGAGAGCAAGCAAGGACTTTCACGCATTCCACACAGGGAGTATTGGGTCACTGTGAATACACGAGAGGCTGCTGAGTGGGTCTGCATGGAGCACCAAGAATTCGATGCAGTGATGCCACAGAGTGCTTGGCATGGTGCCTGGATCACACGTTCAGTATGCGTCAACAGTGCCACATGTGCCCAGACCAAGCCCCTAGAGGAAAGGCAAGAAAGGACCACACACAGCCTCACCACCTACTGACTCTGAGGCTTCTGCCTCCGCAGGAGGACTAGAAGGTGGTCATCAGAGACCTGCCACCAACTCTGGAACCTTAGGCAAGTCCCTCCCCCATTCTGGCCTTTTGTTTCTTCATTGGTTAAGTTATGTGTTAGGAGATGAGATGAGTTTTTAGGATTCCTTGAATTTAATGTGCAGTGCTTCAAGACTCACATCTAGTATATAAAGTCATGGATAATCATGAAGTTGTTTTTCATCCTCGGACTCAGGATGAATTGGTGGAGGGGGAAACCTGGTAGGAATTGTGGGTGTTTTTTTCTAAATAAACCTCAGATGCCCAGTGCAGCCCTCCTTCCTTATCCTGTCCCAGGAAGTCTCTCGGGCCTTTGTGGATCTCACAGAAGCTCCAGGAAAAATCAAAAACACTAGCTGACCTGTGATCTCCTCCTTCTCCTCCAACATTCTATAAGCCCTTTGCCCTGGAAAGCGTACCCCCATTTAGCATCTACTAGGTACAAAGAAATCTCCTTTCTTTGTCAAAACATGCTTTATACATATTCTACACAGAGAATGGATAGGATCAAGTAGCTCTCTATCTCAGTGAGAATCAGATCCGCTGGGCTGGCTCAGTCCATACAGCAGCAGAAAGAAGCCCCTCCAGGGAAGCCCAGGGTTCCAGAGAAGGCTGATTGAAGACCCCTAGCCCAAAGCTTCCCTCAGATGTTCCTCCAGATGTTCTTAGTCCTTCAAAGTCTCCTCTTCCTTCCCACAGGCTGGACCGGAAGTCCCTGACGAGTCAGTCACTGAGCCAAGGAGACTCGGGGGTGTAGCAAGAGCAACAGATCCTTGCAGCGTGCTCACGTGATGATGAAGACCAGTCACAAACATTCCTCCAGTCCATCCCAGCAAAGGTCATGCGTTTCCAAGTTCGCATCAAAGTGAGCACCCCAGCCAGGTCTGGAGCTCATTTTTATATTTTCCCCAAGAGCATCCTCTCTACACTAACAGCTGTTCAGAGCACACGAGCTCGAGGCCGATCCATTTGGTTGAATTGTTCTGACTTTTTAAAATTATTATTTGCATTTACTGGTTACCATCTCCTTGTCTTCTTGACACTCTCTGAAAACTGTCTGTGTCTACATGTGTGCTGTCTGTCTGTTTCCTTAGAATGCCATGCCAGCCCAGGTCCAAAGAAGGACCCATGATGCCTGTCACCCATGTGCCACACCCCTCGTGCCTAACCCACTGTCATGACACCCAAAATGCATGAAGTACGTATCTGCCAAATGAAACTTTGGGTCTTCAGTTCTGTTCTTGAGGTCATTTACTCTGACTAGGTTTCAAGGCTCCCAGAGCTAAAAATAATCAAGTTTTGACTCAGCAACTGGCAAACGTCCACGCTACTTTTAGCTTCTGAGGTTTAGGAGGAAAAGTGGGCCAGATGAACATGGAGCAAAATGCCGAATGTTGCATCTTGCACAGAGAATGTTAAAGGTCCCGGGGTAACAGCCATTGACAAAGGCTGGCTCTTCTTATTTTCCCAGGAGGTTCAACCTTAATGGAATGACATTTCTAGAAGACCATCATTGGTTCCCACAAGACTGCCAGCTCTCAAGGAACGGGGCCTCCACCCTACTCATCTATGCTTCCCTAGCAATTAGAAGGGGGCCTGGATCAGGCCAGGCCTTGGAAAACAATGTAATAAGTGTTTGTGACTGATAAGTGCTGTCAGCCAGAACCATGTAATACGGAATCATCAAACTTCAGATTTAAAAGCATTTTTGCACAAGGGTTTTGATGTGGTTTCCTCACTAAGGGTTTGGGAACTGGAGGTGGAACCTTCAAGAGGTAGAGCCTGGTGAGAGGTAATGAGGTCACAAGAGCACTAATCCTCCAAAGGGATTAATATCCAATTCATGAGAGTAGGTTGGAGCTTGCCAAACTGGCTCAGTTCAAACAAAGTCAGTTCATCTCCCTGGAAAATTCTCTTGTTTCTACTTTCCTGCCACATACACCCACTTATCTGCCATGTTGTGATGAAACCAAGGGTCCTCTGCAGCTGCCAGGACCATGCTATTTGGGCTTCCTAGAATCATGCATCAAATAAATCTCTATTCTTTACAGTCCAAATGGACTAAGACATCATTTCAAACTGCTCTGTCCGTCTTCCTACGAGCGGCCCAAGAATTGTTATACATTCCCTTCCAGTTGACCTGTGAAAATGGTTTGCTACTCTCTTGACCCAGAGGACCTTACGAAATCATGTAAATCAAGAGGTTCAAATTGACGTGTTCACTTTAATAACACCCGTGAAACTGCCCAGGCCATCAAAGGTATGAATATCCAAAAAGCCACCATATATCTGAAAGATGTCACTTTAAAGAATCGATGTGTGCCATTTCAGTGTATAATGGTGGAAGTGGTAGTGTGCCCAAGCTGGACACAGGGTTGGTGGCCCAAAAAGAGTGCTGAGTTTTTGCTGCACATGCTTAGAAATGCAGAGAGTAATGATGAACTTAAGGGTTCATTTGTACATTCTCTGGTCCTTGAACATATCCAGGTGAACAAGGCACCCAAGATACATTGCAGAACTTACGAGCTGATGGTCAGATTAACCCGTACATGAGCTCCCCCTACCATATTGAGATGATCCTCATGGAAAAGAAACAAATTGTTCTCAAGCCAGAAGAGGAGGTTGCACAGAAGAAAAAGAAACGAAGAAACAAAAACTTATGATCCAGGTACACATTCAGCATAAAATAAATGCAAAACAAAGTAAAAAACAAAATCCTGCTGTGTCCAGCATGTTTCTGTTTGCTGTGTGTGGCTTTTTAACTGCACATCAAAATGAACTGAAATTAAATAAAATTGAAGTTATATTCCTCTGTTATGTTGGCTACTGATCTAGGGCTCAATAGCCTATGGCTATGACTACTCTATTTAAGCACAGACATAAAAGTTTCTCACCTTGTTGGATAAGACCAAGGACACCACTCAGCCTCACTGACTGAGATTCTGAAGTTTCTGCATGTCCAGGAGTCTGTGGAATAGGATTATCAGGGCTCTGCGGCCAACCCTGGGACCTGGAGCAAGTTGCTTCTGTCTTTCTTGCCCCTGTGCGTGGACTTCTGCATTCACCCTAGCCATGGCAGAGTCCTGTTGAACAGTACTGAGACAGGTCAAATTTGATAGTGAGAGCGCCAAATCTCAAAAAAAAAAAAAAAAAGCCGTTTCACCCAAATGTCCCACTAAGTAAGAAACAGAAGGTTTGCAAGATAGCTCAGGGGTTACAGTCTTTGCCTCAAAAGCAAAAGGGCCTGAGTTCAGATCCTCAGATCCCAGGTAAAAATTGATGAGCAGAACCTGAGAAATCCTAGAGCAAAACATAAAAATGTAGGGTAATCCAGGATGATTCCTGATGTCAGCCTTGGGCCTCCAGAGGAATGCATACCTAAGTACCCTCTTATGCACACACACACACACACACACACACACACACACATACACACTCGTGCGCACACACGCCAGAACCTATATGTCCCAGTGGCTGCACAGTATGTTTTAGCCATTACACTGTACTCAGAAATTCAGAGAGCCTCACATGAAAAGGGGGAGACAACCCCTTCTTTCAAGTAGGCATGGCTGGGATAGCTGGTAAGAAATCCTAGATGCACTTGCAGAGAACAAATGATGGAAAAGCACAGTTTCCCACAGAGAGCTGGGGGCCAGTACATCTGAAGCGTTCTCCAATGTGGGCTGCTTTTTTTTTTTTTTTTTTTTAGGAAAAAAAAAAGCTTTTCAAAATTGTTTTCATTTCAATGTTGGAGGTTAATACCCGAGATGGACACTCTTTTTGAAGAGTCCCTTTTGATTTTAATTTCTCAAAGTCCTCATTTGAACTTCCCTTTTTGTTTATATTATACCCATCCCACAATTTGCCTTTCTTTCCAGGTAACTTGATCCTCGGAAATGTGCAGAATCCACCCCGTGCCCACTGCTTTTAATTAAACATCAACTCGTTCTTTCAACTAGGTCTTTGAGGATTTTACATTGTCTTTTCTAAATGTATTTGTCTTTTCCTGAAATTGCATCAAATCTAGTTTCTAAAAAAAAAAAAAGCATTTCTTAATCTTTAAATAGCTTGGATTGAATTTTGGCAACATCTCAAGAAAATTTACAAAAGGCTTCGAAGAAGCTCTGCTTGACTCCCGCCCAAGTAGAAACAGAGCACGTTCTGCATGTCAAGGCCTGCTCGGCCAGCCTGTTGAACCCCAGGCTTCGGATTCTATGTCTGAAAGAAGTCTACAGAGAGTGTCCTAGAATACTGTTCGCACCCTCATGTTTACTAAAGTGATTCTACTAAAAGGTGTCATAGCCACCTGGATTTCTACTGCACACGTTTGCTACTAGTGGTCACCCCGGTGCATGCTGGGAGCTCAGGCTTCAGGAGTGGTGGTCGATAGCGCTGCTCCCAGTACTGGTGGGGATTGCTGGAAAGTTCTGCAGTGCCTACAAGATCCAGTCAGGCTGCAAAGGAGTCCCTCCAGAGGACGGAGTAGAGGAGTGGGGGGAACTTAGGAAAATTCCACTGATGAGTTTTCATTTGTCCTGCTATGTCTCCTAGGGTTTCTGAAGATTTCATTATCCTCATAAGTGAAATTCTTAAAATGACTGTGAGAAGGTGCTTATTGAAACCTATAGCCCCGCCATTCCTCGGCAGGCTTTGATTTGAAACATTCAAAACACATCCAACAGCCTCTTCTTCCCCGAAGACCGGGGCTTTAATGTTTAAAAAGGAAAAGGAAAGAAAAGAAAAAGCTTGTCCCCTTACACCAGCCAGCTCCCTTCTCTTAAAGAAAAATGTTACCTAAAAATTAAAGCATTGAAGCTAAAATACAATAACCACCTTTAAAATTCAAGTCCTTGCTCTTTGTTCCTATAAACAAAGAAACACAATTCCCATGAGCAGAAGCCCCCTGAGCATACAATTCCCAAGCAAGGCTCCGACTGGCACTGTACTCTAGACCACTTCTTTGTGCTACACACGAGAAAACTGAGGCCTAGGGAGCTTAAAGAATTTAACAGTCAGCAGGTGGCGGAGGCCAAACTTGAGCCAGGTGTCCAGATCCCACATCTTTTTGAACAAAAGAAAAAAAAATTGTTACTTTGAGTAAGGAGAGAACAGCTTTAAAGGTGGGAAATTGACACAGGCTGCTTCCTCTGACCAGCTCAGCTGTGGACACGCATAGTGAGGGTCTTATTTGCCTAATGGAAAAGCAGAGCGAATTAATACACTAGAGTGTGGCCCTTGGTATAACTTGACCAATGAAAATGAATGTCCTTGTCTGCTTCACACAGTGAAACATCCTGTACTATAGTGATGATTCTGGAACCACCCAGCACAAATGTTGGCAAAGCTTGCGGGTCTCCTGGAAGCCTTAGGAGCTGTGACTTCTCCCAGGAGAACGCAGCATGCCCATATTATGTGGCATCTACAAGCAGTGTACCTGACCTTTCCTTCCTTGTCCACCCTCTAGGAATGGCTACAGGAAAGGCTCAGGCTAAAATTGACCGTGAAAAGTTCAAGTTCCTACCTCGTTCCTTCCTCTCTGATCTCCAGAGCCAAGGAGGCTCAAGGGCCACTATACTGGGCGTGTACTGCTCACTTGGTTTTGCCTTCTGAGTTTGTCCTGAACAACAGAGGTGTTGGTGTTTTACTCTTTCCTACATACCACCTCCCCAGCAAAGTCTGGATGGCCCTTTGCGTTGCACACCTGCGTCAGAGGCCCCTGTCTGCCCGGGAGCAGCTGGAGCACAGCCTACATATAGCCAGCCAGCTGTGCAGAGGCAGTCACCTCCCTCCAAAGCCTTTGATCAGAGCTGGGCAGGTATGAAGGCATGCAGGTCCAGCACCCCGGGGGACTCCAGAACACTGACCCTCCCATGGGCCTCTCATCTTCTGAGTGAAGTCATCCCTGGGGGCTTTTGCCTGAGAGTTCACACTTAGCTCACCTCCGTTGCTCTCCTGCCTTGGGAATGATTCATCAGTAACCCTTTTGCAAACAGTCCTCCTTTCCCATCGACTCCTCTGGAGCAGGGTGTACACTTCTGCCTGGGTTACACCTTTGCAGCTGAAGTGCAGCAGGCTTAGAGTCACCCTTTGAGAAGAGACGCGGTCCTGGGAAGATTTAAGAGATGGCGAGGTTGGAGAGATGGTTCCGTCGATAAAGTGCTTGCTATGCAAGCCTGAGGATCTGAGCTCTGATCCGCAGAACTCACGTAAGAAGCTAGGCATGTAAGCACACACTTCCAACATGGGAGTGGGGAGAGAACAGGAAAATTCTGGGACTTGCTGACCTACTGTGCGGTTATGGAGAGCTAGGTTCAATGACAGGTCTGGTCTCAAAAAAATAAGATGGTGATCAATTGAGGAAGATCTCAGTGTCAGCCTCTGACCTCCACTCATGCACACTTGCACATGTGCACTGTGGCAGTGTGCTTGCATGCTGCCAATAAAGTCACAACCAAAGAGGTCAGGGAAACAAGGATTTTATTCTTTCTTATGAGTCTCGGCTACAGTTCTTAGTCCAGCTTGGTAGAAGAGTTCATACCAATACCAGGAGCCGAGAGAACTGGCCACGCTACACAACTGCTGAGAGAGGCAAACTCACTTAACAGATGGCAAGTCAGTGCAAAATATGTCGAAGAATGTCAAACTGCTGAGCCAGCTCTCTCTATCTTATCTACCTGCCCAGAGAATGGTCCCACCCACTACAGACTGGGTCTTTCCACATCAATCAAATCTTATGCAGGATTGCTCAGGACTTGCTTCAACTATTAATTCTTCACAGATATGCCCAGAGCTCAGTCTTCAGTGGTCAACTTGACAATCATTATATAGCTAGCACATGTATACATATGCACATATAACCAAACACAGAGCAGTTCTCCAGAAACTTAAGTTCATACTTTATCTCCTGTACTTTCCTGGTTTACTTTTTTCCAGTTATGCTTATTTTAAAAAGCATCAATTATTAATGTCTGTCAGGGCCTAGGAAAGAGCCAGAGGATGGGTTAACCATGGGTCATTTTGTCATCCTAAGCCTAGAAGAGAGTAAGCAAGAGATTCTGTTTTCATTCTAGCCCTGAAAGTGCCATTAACTTAACCCAAAGAAGTCCAGT
This sequence comes from Typhlomys cinereus, assembly GCA_023101885.1. Taxonomy (NCBI): domain Eukaryota; kingdom Metazoa; phylum Chordata; class Mammalia; order Rodentia; family Platacanthomyidae; genus Typhlomys; species Typhlomys cinereus. Next base: position 600,915 of record JALPQD010000111.1, on the reverse strand, counting down.
CACGTAATCCATCTGAGCCTTCCCAGGGCTACCAATCCATAACCGCACATAACGTTCCCTCTGTGGAAGATCCTCAAAGATACGTGCCAGCCATGGGCAACTCATGGAAGACATGGCAGGGCAGTCCTGAGCCCTTCTCATCGTGGGAAGTGTTGAGTCAATGGGGGGGGGCAGCCCCTTAGGGAGAGCAGGCCATGGAAAAGCAGCTTTGGGGGAGGCATCTCTTGTCAGCCTTAGCTTAACTGGCAACTGAAGGTGCCTCTGTACCATTCAAGATGCAGAGGCCGACGACGGGCTTCAGGCGGGTGTGAGTGTGACAGCGGCAGAGCCGACACCTAGATACTGACAGCAGAGCCCACGGGGTCAGCTAGTATTTTGGGACACTGGGGCAGAGGCCAAATCTTGAAAGTCAGGGATATGAGGTTGTTTCCAGAAGGATCCCAGAGACCCACCCCAATCCCGGTTGCTCTTCTTCAATTTCTAGTGATATGTGACAGACACATTATAAAGTTCCCTTAGGGGAACGAAGGATAGAGACCTTTTTTTTTTTTTATTTGTGTAGAGTAGCAAGGCTTTTTTTTTTTTTTTATACAGTATCTGCATGCTTATTTGGTTTTAGTCCACCTTTATTTTCAGCCTGTCCTCCAGTATTGAATTTTACCTATTGGCGTCATGTTTCAATCTTCCCAAAAGGCTCCTGCATGTTCCTTCCTAGGCCATTCTCTTCCCTGGAGGTGACCCCATTCAGATCCCTCTCTGCATACCCTAGACTTTGTTCATCTTTGTAAAAGTAGATCTATTTTCTTTTGCTGCATGTTATATCTGCACATTCGACTGTGCTGTTCTTTGTATAAGTTCATTCTTTTTCACCATCATGTTGTCTTCCACTGTAAGAAGACATCCACTTTCCTTAACCACTTGGAAAGGTCGTTTTCCTCTTGAGTAGCTTCCAATATTTTACTATCATGAATAAACATTCTGGGGCGTGTTTTGATAAGCATAGGAACCTGCTCCCTTGGGTGAGAGAACTCAGAGTATAATGTCATGAGCAAGAAAGAAGACTGTAATTATCTCTAGATATTCCTGTCCAATGGCTTTCTCAAGTGACTTTCTACACTTCTTCTAACTACATGGGAGCTTGTCACCTCTTAGTATTGTCTGTCTTTTCTCATTTAAACTATCCTAGAGGGTAGGTAGTAACATTCTATGATGATTTTAATGGGTGTTTCTCATCTAGGACTGAGGTAGCTGCTTAAAAGTTAGCCATTTGTTTTATGACATCTTTGACATATTTACCCTTGACACATAGTCATGTCATTATGTAAGCTTCCCCTGCCCACACTTGTGGATGGAGTCAGCCTGGGAGATAAGATCTAGACAACGACTATAATGAACAGGTTTTTACCCTGGAGTCTTAGGGATGATGATGGTCTTAGGGACTGTGAACGGTCTCTGACCATCGCAGCCACTCTGCCTCAGAGCCTCCTGCCCTGACTGAAATGGAGCTTCAGGGATTTCTCCAGATCAAACTCCCTCCAAGTACCAGCCTCATCCAGCAAAGCTGAGGAAACTGAAGAGGTAATGAGAATAGAAAGAATGGGAAAAGCCCACGCTGCACAGATCTATGGAAATCAGCACTTGAGGCCAGGATGCAAACCTTCCAGCAAGGTCCTCTCAGCTCTCAAGCGCAGCTGTCTCCTCCCTGTTCCAGAGAATTCTGGGGTGCTGGGGCGCCAGGAAGCATCAGAGGTCAGCAGGAAGGGAATAGTTTTCCTCTTCCCTTGAATCTGAGTCCCTATGGGTACATGAAATGTGAAAGTCAAGAGGCTTGGGGTTGGCTTTTTTACTGAGTGGTTACCATTTGTGTTCAAATAAAGGAGACCTAGCTTCTTTTGGGCTCTCTTAAGAGTCACGTGGGGAGAGTAAATCACTATGCATATCACCTGCCACGGGTGCAGGGAGTGTCCTGAGAAATTGCCAGTGACAGTAACACCAGAATTTGACTGAGAATCAGTAGCCAGACCTGAAGCTCCAAACACTGTCATGTTAAGACCCTGGACAAGTAACTTCTCAGCCACCTGCGGGTCTTTGCCGGCTGTAACATCACAGTGAATGTCCGTGGTCAAGGTCTAGTTCTTTGAGCCTGTGATTCTAAATGAAATCCCCTTCGATCTAAATATCAATCAGAGGGTCTCGCTTTGCTAAGATGCAAATGAGTCCAATTCCAGGTAGACCATTAGACCTGAGCCACTTCCTGCCACGCGTCCAAGATGATAGAAAGCCCGACCCAGATTCTGCGCTGGATAATTGAGCATTAAGACACAACAAGGTCTCCATTGTGGCGTAATAATGCACGCCTCGCTGATTTATTAAGCATCTAAACCTAAAAGTGCGTTGTGCCATAAGGCCTTGTAGCTCAGGCAGCATGCCATGGAAAACGTTTGTGGTGCCGGCCAGACGCTATGTTCAGATCCTGTTACGTCCCACAGCTTCCAACCTACTGGTGCCTTGGAGGCCTTACCTCCTTTTCGGCCCTGTTCAGCAGCCTGTCTAGCCCTGCTGCATCACCCTTCTCAGCAGAGCTGTGGCGCCCCCTGTCGGTGCTTGGGATTTTTAAAAATTTTTATTTATTTTTCCTTCTTTAGCTACTCTGGCTGCAGCATCTGCTTCTATGAGCTGAGCCAAGGAAGCCAAGGACTGCTTGCTGTAAGCCAAGGGACCCTTTGACCATGGTGCTGCCCCAAAGACAAATGGCAGAAAAGGAAACCGAGAGGCAAACCCCCTCGCCCTGTCTAATGCACACCACAGTGCTTCTCTTTACCTCCTGTACCTGTTTCTTGAAGTGCCTCTTGATATCTGTCTTGTATGTTACAGTCAACAATAGCAAGGCCTTTGCTTTTGTCTGTGATTGAATTTCAGAGCCCTGGAGAGTGGTCTGGCACCTAGGAGCCACTTGGTGGCATTGGCTGGAAGAAGCATTTCTTCATTCCACAGGTAGCTACCTTAGCAGTGGTGAAGGCTGAAGAGAGCAGAGGGAAGGAAGATGGGGTGCAAAGAAAGCAAGAAACATTGCTGACCAGGAGGGCTCTCTGACAGTGACCTCCTAGCAGACACACACACACACACAAAATGAGAAAACTAGCCACTCCAGACATAGAGGAAGAATGCTCTAGACCAAACAACCAATGTCAAAGCCCAAACAAAGGTTTGGTACATTTGTAGGAGTCTATGGGGCCGAAGCATGGGGCAGGAGCAGAAGATAAAAGGGCCAAGAGGTATCAGAGGCCAAATTCCCTAAAGGGGTCAGCATCTTGCCAGTCACGGGCCAAATCCAACCTCACAATTGCTTTTTATAAATGATGCACCTGGACCCAGCCATGCCTGTGCCTTCCCTTATCCCTGGCAGCAGATTTCTATGCACAAACCATGCCCACAAAGCCAAAAATAGCCTCTTGTCTGGTCCCTGCCTTCAATCATTAGAGGCCATTGCAAAGGACATTGGCTGTCCTTGCAAGGAGAATAGGAAGCCACCAGGAGGAACTGAAGTGCAGACTCACAATTTCCAAGGGTCAGGGTGGGTGTTGAGGGACTGCTGTCTTGTAAGGGTGGAGCAGGGAAAATTCACTGGGAGAGAAAGGAAGGCGATAGAGCTCGGAATATGGTCAGATTAGAAGGAGCAGAGCCTGGCCGTTCCTATAGCCTGGAGGGAGCCACATGTGTTTTGCCCTAAATGGGTTTCAGCCTTGAGCATCAAGGTTTCTGAAAAGTCATTAAAAAAGGGGGGAGAAGAAACCACAGCTATGAATGTTGCGAGAACAAACAGCCTTTCCCAGTGATCTTTTGGCTGCATAAGCTGGGTTTTGGGCTGGGGTCCAGACAAGACACCGGTACACCCCCTTGTGCCTCGTGGCCTGGTGGCTTCCTTTGCTGGTTTGAAGGGGATTGGTTGGAAGGGCTTGGAGCAACAGCTGCGAAGTAAACACTCAGCAGGAAACCAACAGCTAGAAAAAGAGGTGGAGGTGACAGGAGACACCCAAAGAGCAAGTGTGAGGGTCACGTCGTTCTTATCATCGGCTGGGGAAGGGAGGGGCTTTGCATTTCCCTGGATATACCACACGTAGGCTGCTCTGTGCATGAGACACATTTTTCCCTGTCACCCCTGCTTTTAGTGTTGCTGGGTTTGTTTTTTTTTTTTTATGGAGACTTCTGCCATACGCAATATTTGAGGACTCTGTGAAATTACAGGGCTATCCAAGAGGTCCCAGAAAGAAAGGGAATATGATTAGGATTGGGAAGTCTGACAGCCCTAGACTTAACCACCCTAAACTACAATTTATTAGCTGCGTGACCTAAAAAAAAAAAAAGTTGCTGAACTTTTCCGGGCTTCAGTTCTATAACCTGACAAATGAAAAGGACCCGAAAGCAGGGTTGTCGTGAGAACCGCATGAACAGCGGCTAGGACTGAGAAGATGGCCCTGGCTTTCCATCAGCCTTTCCGGGCTTCGTGATTTCCTGCCCACGGGAAGACATGCCGATAGTGAGCAAGTTCACCAGCGAGCAGCAGATGCCAAGCGATTGATGGAGGGCTGGTGGAGCGGGGACGGTGCAGACAGCTCAGACCCCTTTGCTGCTGCTGAAGGTGCTGTGCTCCAACCCCAGACAGCAGAAGAAAGGCCAAGCAACAAGAGACCCAGGTGCACTGCAGGCCAAGGCTGAACAGGACTGTTAGGGCTTGACTGTGAGCTGCCCTCCACAGGCTGGGTTGAATCCTTAGTTAATGTTGATATTCGGGAAGGTAGTGGCACTTTTAGGAGGGGGGACATGCTGGGGAAGGCATGTCACAGGGGCGGGCCTTGAGGTTGGGTACCCCCACCTGTGTCAGCTAGCAGTCTGCTCTTGCAGTTTGCTGCTTGCTCTCTCTGCCTCCATGATGGCTGCAGGGTCTGAGCTACCTCCAGCCTCTGCTGCCTGCCATGCCTTTTCTTTTTTTATTTTTAACTTTATTTATTTTTGCATATATGTGTGTGTGTGTGTGTGTGTGTGTGTGTGTGTGTGTGTGTGTGTGTATCAGAGGCACTGTATGTCCTGTGAAGGTCCAAGAGTGTCTTTGGGACTCATCCTGGATTGCTTCTACCTCCTTCTTGCTTTGCTCTGGATTTCCCAGGCTCCGCCCACTAGGGCTGGAAGTGCAGGCCGCCCTGTTTCCTTCCAGTGGTTTTATGTGGGGCCTGGGATCCAAATTCAGGACCTTCTGCTTGTGAGGCAGAGTCTTAATGCTTGAGCCATCTCTCCAGCCCACGTACTTTTTCTTAACTCACTTCTGGATCCATTAGCCAAATAAATCTCTCTTTTATCCCCTTAAACTGCATATGAGAATTGTGTATGAGAGAATAACTGCAATAAGGCCCAAAGTTCCAAGGACTGGACTCGCGCAGATGAAGGAAACCTATCACAGGAGGGGCCATAACTGTCATTTCCCATGAGTTTGGGTTCTGAATGGTCCCTCCTTCCTTTGCAGAATTCAGGGCTGGAGGGTAGTAGGAGTCAAAGAAGTTGTGTCAGGATTCCCTGAGATAGGGAGGGAAGATTCTTGCTTTTTTTAATATTTTTATTTATTATTCATTAAATTGTGCGTGTATGCGTATGTGCGTGTGTGTGTATGTATGTATGTATGTGTGTAGAACCATGGACGAATTCGGGAACCACCATGGACGCCTCCACCTCCTCCTTGTTTACTCTGCCCGGGGATTCACAGGCTCCGCCCTACCAGGACCAGAAACGCAGGCTGCCCCCGCTTCCGCCAGGCATCTATACGTGGGGTCTAGGATCCGAACTCAGGACCTTCCACCTGCAAGGCAGAGGCTTAACCCCTGAGCCACCTCTCCAGCCCCTCTTGCTTTTTTTTTTATGTTTACTATATTTTTCTGCTTTAATAAACTCCACACTCCAATGGATTCTTGTGTTTTGCTTGTTCCACCTGTTTCTGGCCTCCTCTTAGTACCACTGACAGGTGGGCCCTGGCCCAGTCAGCACATTGCACCGAGTCAGAGAACTACAGTATCTGAAGACTAGAAAAGAGTGGAAGGTCCGCTGGGGCTCCAGCAGAACAGCGCACAAGTCCCTGCTCTCCCCAACTCCCCTTTCATTTCATTTGCTAAATGAGGACAATTAGTCCCCTGTCTACTTCACAGTTTAAATTGTTAAGAGATGCCGCTCAGGTCTAAGAATAAGGAACTAGAAAATCAAGATCACCTCTATTCAAACTGTCAGGTACTTCCTCCCGGAGGCAAGACGGAGGGGAAAGGAGTGAGCATTCTAAGGAGACATGGGAGGAGGCTGCATCTCACTCATGAGGGACACTCAGCTAGGACTACAACAGGCTTAATGAACAAGCAAAGGCTTCCCATGCTGGTTCTCCTTACCAAAGCCTTTGTCTGAAGCCTAGGTAGACCAGAAATTCCCATAGCATGTCCTGAGCCCCCCGCTCCTTCCCAAACATGTCTCACATATTCATCCTCACTTTTTGTGGAGCACACAACAGGTACTCCACAGACACTTACTTGGCTAAATGTGTATAGATGAGAGGGTAGGTGGGTAGGTGGGTGGGTGGATGAGAGGGTGTGAGAGAGGATGAGTGAGTGGGTGGAGGAATAGGTATGAATGGATATGTAATTGATGGGTGTGGATGAGTATGTGAATGGGTATGTAGATGAATGAATGGATGGATAGGTGGTAAATAGGTGGAATGGGGATGGGTGGGTAGATAGATGAGTATATAAATGAGTGTTTGGATGGACGGGTGGATAGAATGGGTAGATGGATGAGTAGATGGATGGATGGATGGATGGATGGATGGATGGATGGATGGATGGATGGATGGATGGGTGGATGATTCCTGTAAACATCAGCTCATGCTCTTGTCGTGAAAATGGGACTTTGCCATGTAAGCTCTAGATGAAAAGATCAAAGGAGCAGATACAGTTTGGCATGAACCCAACCTGTCCCCCTCTCCTAAATCTGATTTTCTGAGCTGACCTTGAGAGATCATCTCAGAGTCCATTGGGAACGAACCTGCTCTAGATGTAATGGGTATACAAAAGTAACTCAGCATTGCAGAGACCTAAGGTTTCCAAAACTCTCATGAGCCTCCCCGAGGTCAAAGGGGAGCACTACATGCTGTGTTCAGTGAGAGTTCACAGCCTGTTCCTAGGCCTTCCTCTGCAGAGTTCCGTCTCTCTGAGCTGGAGATGGGGGCAGCAACACAAAGAGCCGTTCCCTGAACTGAGCATCCACACTACATGCAGCTGTGCCTCACGCCTCCCTCATTATCTCCTCAGTCTCCAAAACATCTGTTTCAGCTGGCAGAGGTACTTAGATGCCTCTTCATCAAATACCTCAAGAGAGGTGGATGGATCTTAGCCATGAAATCTGTTTTGGCCCAAGTGACAGTGCATGGATTTCTAGCCTGAGAAGCATCCCACTCGCCCATCTGGAAGCTTCAGTGCTCCACCTTGACAATGGTCCAATACCCAGTGCCTTTCAACCTGGGTCCAGGGTAACCCACACACAGCCAATCCACACTGTGGTCCACAGAGCTCCCTCCCTTCTGTAGTTGGCACAGTCCTGCTCATGGCCTCAGGGTCAGGAAATAAATGCCTACTGTAGGAAGATATGGAGATTTTGGTTGCTAGTATTCGGTGATAGTGGATAGCACTAATAATTAATTCTATTGATGGGGAAAATGAGACTCGGAGTTGAAGTGACTTATCTAAGGTCAGACAGCACATAAATGGCAGCACTAAGAGCCAGATCTTCTAGGCCCTTGAGCAGAGGTTCTGAACTGTGACTCTGCCCTGCACACACTGGTCTAGGGAGATACAGGTGTATTGAGTTGTGTGATGCAAACAGACGGAGCCCCCAAACAGATGTCCCAGGTATAGCTAGAGCATAGCTGGAACCAGATGGCATGCATTATTCCCTGTTCTCCTTATCTCAGGCTTCTACCTCCACCACAAGGGGCTGCCTGCATCAGCATGTTCCTCCCAGTATGGCCCAGGACCATGAGAACACTGTCCCCTGGGTAGTGGTGACCATTGCTCTTCTGAACTCCCAACAGCTGTGATTGACACCAACATGAGGCCTCCACAGGATTGGGCCCATTCATGTTCCATCATGGGGCAAGAAAGGCTCACACCCTCCCCACAATTTATAACATTTAACAGTCACTGTGGGGGAGGGGAGGTATGAAGCTGTTTGCCAGTAAAGTGAGAGCTTTTCTTCAGTGGCGTGGTCACTTAGAAGTTGTCCATATTCAGGCTGGGGAGCTAAGGACCTGAATTCAGATATTCACATCTTATGGAAAAGATGCCAAGCTGATATGGCAGCAACCTGTAATTCTGGCCCTGGAAAGCAGAGCCTGGGAAAACTCAGAGCAAAGTAATAAGGAGGTAGAACAATTCAGGATGATTCCCAATGTCACGCTTTCTACAGCACACACACCCTAGGGCCCTCTTGCACACATACACATACACACAAATACTCTCACGTACACACAGTAAAAAGACGTTTCCTGTGCTCCAGTAAATAAACCTAAGTGAACTCGTTGGTTCACCATGTATACCTGAGTGCAGTCTTTTCTATGGTCTGTCACTACTGCTTTATCTGGGTTGAATAAGTATTTGTTCATTTACCCAGGAAAGGTTCACACAACAGGGATTTGAAAGACCTCTCCACCCAACCAGATCTAGAGCAAGCAGGAGCTCCCCTACCATCTGGTAGTGTGACTAGCTGTCCACTGACTTCTGCCCCACAGGCCCCCGGAGAACCATTTCATCAGACTCCTGTCCTTCAGACTACGGTAGTAAAGGATGGCTTGAAGATCCTGAAACAAATTATTATGAAAAATAGAAGGAAAAGAGATAAGCTAAGCCAGTCATGTTCCTAGTTTTCATATGGTAGGTCTTTACTTAGAGCGACTTCCTGCATATTAAAGTAACACTTTTTTTCAACACCCTAAACTGCTTCCTTCTCAGTTCAGTTAGACACACAGAATTATTTTCCTAAAGGGTCAAAGCCATTGATTTGCTTTCCTTCGGACGTTGATGAATCAGTAAGGAAAAGAACAAAACAATGAAAAGCAATCCCCCCTCAAAAGCACATAGCCCCAGAAAATCCATATAGCCAGTTTATCCAGAACCCACTAATAAAGTTGTATACTAGAAGGTGAGCTGAGAACACAAGAAGAGGCTGGCGTGTTCACAGAACACTAGAACTAGGCTTCACTGGGCTTTCTGTCTCAGCTCTCACTCATGCTCCTTTCAGCTTAAAGTCTTAAAGCCTCTATTAAAATATTTATCTTTTAATTTTTCCCTAAAGTTGTTCTTTGACAGTTCATAATTTATTATAATTATAATTATAATTTATTATGTATGATATATATATATATATGCATTCTGGTTTTATACCTTGCGTGATACATTCTCTCCCCATGCCTTCTCTTCTATTCCTTCCCATCCCTATCAAACCCATCCCACCCCAACACTCCCACCAACTCCATGCAACCCCAGATGCATGACTTTGGATGTGTTTTGTGACCCATAGAGTTTAACCAGAACCATCTGTGTGACCATTGTATTGGTGTCACCAGCGAATCCACAACCGAAGACAATGTCTCCTCTTCTCCCTGAGTCTATCAGTGGCTAATAATGCACTGATGTTTAGGACCCCTGCATCCCTCTTCCATCCATGTCTGGCTGTTAACAGACCTGTTCTTATGTAGACCCAGTGCAGGCAGTCATAGCCACTGAGGGTTTATGGTTGCAAGTGTTTGGTCTTGCTCAGAAGATGGCTTTTCATGTCTCTTCTCCCTACCTTCCAATTCTTGCATTCTTTCTGCCCGCTCTTCCACAATGGTCCCTGAGCCTTACAGGAAATAGAAGAAATGTCCTGTTTGATACCCAGTTATCACTTATTCTCAGTACCTAGCCAGTCACGGGCCTTGGCGTTCACTGCTGTTCACTGGAAAGACAGGCTTCTCTGATTAAGGCTGAAAGTAGCTATAAACACAGCTTTTCAGAAAAAAAATCAGCAAACCACAATTCAGAACATCAGAGACTCTACATCAACCACCTGGAACCAGGCCAGCCTAATCTCTCCCCATCCCAAAGCTCAGGGAAATTTGCGGAAGAGGGGGCAGTAAGATTGTAAGAGTCTAAAGATGGGGAGGAGCAATGATATGCAAGATACTCCACACAAGTTAGGGCTGAAGCAATCATAATAGGACTTTTCATGACCTGCGCAATGACCAACATATCATTGACCTCCCAAAGTCTAGCATGGATCAAAAGGACTATGATCCTTAGAGGCAAGGCATTAACAGCCACAATATCGTTCCCATACTAAAGAGGAACACAAAAGATACTCTAAGCAATGCTACTAAGTCCTTATATCTCATCAGAGAGGAGGACCCAGAGGGAAGTTTGACATGCACACTAAAAGATGCTCTAAGGATGGGGGGGAGACAATGGGAGAAAGGGAGCAGGGGAAAGGCAAGGGAAAAAGGGGGAGGCAGCAAGGGGATCCAGGGAGTGGTGGAGGTAGGGAGCGGAATGGGGTACCCATCAAGTTCGTATGAGTGGGAAAAATAAATAAATATTTTAAAAAATGAAAAAAAAATAAGCATAGCTTTTCAGAAAGGTATAAACATAGGTTTTCAGAAAGAAGTCGATGCTCTGTCAATATAGCTAAACAACAGTACATGGTTCCCTACGGCCTGTGACCTCCATTGCTATGGGTTTAAAAGATTTTTAATAAAATCTCCAACTCTGCTTTAAACTGACTAGGCCTAGAATTCATTTCCACACCAAAGTCATTAATCCTGCTTTGGCCTGAGTCAAGGTTCCTCACAGGTTAAAGAAACCCCTCCTGCTGTTGAAAGTGTCCCTTCACCTCCGACAGAGGGGGTCAGAGGTTATACACTGCGGCAGCTGGGAGTCACTGGCAACGCAGTCGCTGGGTGCACCAAGCCACCCATCACAACTGGCCTCAAACTTGGTTGTACCAACAAGATCATGCTTGGTGGATGGTTCAAGCTCGCCCCATGTCCTGTGTTAACCAAGGCATCTTTTCCTTCTTTATGACACAGCATCATTTCCTAGATCATGAAGGAGTGAGGTTGGAGGAAATAATGAATGCAAAACAGCATTTGTAATTTGAGCAGCTGCAGGCTGCTGCTGCTGGTTCCGAGTGCACAAGGAACGGAGGCCTTGGGATTTTCCTCTGAGATGACAACAGTTGATTTTAATAGCAAATGACTTTCATGTCTGGGATAAGCCACTAATAGAATTAACCAAATGAGAGCAACACATACGAAAGTGTAACGAAATGACCCCAGCATCTGTCAGAAAAAGGTAATCAGACAAATTGGGGTCCCCATCGTGGCGGATTTTTCTAGATTACACGGAGGAGGTTTTCAGAAGCCAAGCAAATTGCCTTGCTGCAGCTTCCCTAAACCTCCATTAACACTCCGAAGCCACAGGATAAAGACTTCAACATGCAAATGACTGCAAATGGATCGTGAGTGCGAGGGGGAGGCGCTGCCGGCTACGGAAACAGAAGGTGGGAATTCTCTGAGCGTCACAGCATTTGCTGTGGAGAAGGAGGACCCTGGCCACCAACAATTCAGAGGGAGAGGGGGGCAGTGTCGCCTCTCGCTAGCTGTCCCCCACGCCCAGGAGATTATTTCATTGGGACAGAAAAGGCTCACGTTTGTTTTTTCATGCACCTTGTGAAATGCATCAACAGTGAATTCTTTGGTGAATGTTAATTCCCGTGCCAGAACTGAATTTCTACATATTTTATGAACTCTGGAAGAAATCCTGTCTGAAAGACTCTGCTGCACAAGACAGAGTGCCCCAGAGGGAATGTATGGCATGATGACTTCCTTTGTGGATGGAAAGAAACCCCTGCCCGCGTGGCACTTCAATCACAGGCAGGCGCTCAGCTCTCAGAGTCCCCTACACGCTTTCTATCTGGTGACTTGTTTCTAGAGGAGAAATAAGACTGGTTTTTGCCTTTGAAACCCAAGCCTTGCTGTCTCGTCTATCAATTTCACTACTACTGGTGTTATTTAGGGTATAATGTAGATAGACTATCACCCTAAACCCAACGAAGAGGTAAGATGCTCTGGTTTTCCAGGCTGGCTGCAACAAAAGCTATGGGTGATTTCAAGCAACAAACTTGGTCCATGAGATTAGCTCAGCAGGTAAAGGCAACTGCTGCCAAACCTGGCAACCTGCATTCAATCCCCAGAACCCATATAGAAGGAGAAAACCAAATCCTGCATGCTGTCTTCTGATTATGCACAGTCATTCAGACAGACAGACAGAGACTGACAGACTGACAGACAGACAGACAGACACACACACACACACACACACACACACACACACACACACACACAGTAAATGTAAAATAAATATTTTTAAACAATAAACTTATTCTCCCGCAGTTCCAAAGGCTAAAGTCTATATTCACAGCAGCGTCTCTTCCTGGTTACTGTCGGCAACCCCTGGTTGGCTGGTGGCAAGGACAATTCTAACCTTTGCCTCCTTCGGATGATCACCTACCGTGTGTGTGTGTGTGTGTGTGTGTGTGTGTGTGTGTGTGTGTGTGTGTGTGTCCAAATCCCTCTCACTATAAGAACACACTAGATTTGAACTCACCCTGATCTAGCTTGGCACTTCTTAGCTTAATAGCATCTACGAAGATTTTATTTCCAAGCAGGGTGACATTTATAGGTACAGGCGGGTAAACCTCTGGCATATCTTTGGGGTGCAGGGCACGACTCAATCCACAATAAGAGATAATCTAAGTATTTTAAGGAATTATTTTTTTCAGTTTTTCAATCTTGTGGGCTAACTTGATTTCTGCTCCCTCCATGAGAAGTTAAAGATAACATAAGCTGACACAGTAACTTCCTAAAAACCCTAGTTATCACTGTAATATGATGAAACACACCAATCCGAGAGGCAGTGAAGTGCTTGGGAAATAAACTCAGATGACACACAAAAGACTCGTGGCCTAGGATCATCTTTGTTATGAGTTACACATGAAACTTGAATAAGAAAACTTTACCTCTCTGAGTCTTCAGGTGAGGAAGTATGAGTTTGGAATGCATTGTTGTGTTTTGTAGTATGAGCTGTTTATCACTGGTTGTGGATGAAGTGATTGTAGCCAAAAAACACAGAAGAATCCATACTGAAAGATTCTGTGTTAGGAACCACACAACATAATCTTAGGTTAAGGCGTGTGTATGTGTGTGATCATTCATATGTAGGTAGTGCATGTGTACATGTAGACCAGAAGATAACCTTGGGTGTCACTCCACAGACATCATCCACCTTTTTTGAGATGGGCTTTCTCACTGGTCTGTGTAATTCTCACACATGAAGCAGCATCCTTCACACAGCCAAGGGAGATTTAGCCCCGTCCCATGCATGCTATGTACAAAAGGTATAAGAGTATTTGAAGGATACTTTTAAAATAGAAAACCAGAGTTGGAGAGATGGCTGAGGGGTTAAAGGAATGGAATTGGAATCCCCAAATCACACTTAAAAAGATGCAGGCCAGGTGTGCCAGCCACCCTGTAATTTCAACCACAGGAGGTAAAGCCTGGGTATCCACAAAGCAAGTCCCCTAGTGATGGGGTATGGGGGCTTCATTAGAGACCCAGACTCAATAATAAGGTGAAAGAACAATCAAGGATGATTCTTTTACCGATGAAAATTTGGAAATCCTTTCACTATTGCTCAGCAAAATATGGCAGGCACACGGGACTTTCCAGGATGAAAATGTTTGTTTTTCCCTTTACTAGATTACATTTCCGAAAGGTCTAAGCCATAGGTTTCCACATGCACGTCAATCATGTGTGTCCATCACCATGCAAAGCATGCATACACGTGTCCCATATACACATTAAAAAATACATCCCCCACGTGTGCAGTGAATTCATCAATCCAACATACAAGCTCAGACCTTTTTCCGTTCCTTCTGTGTGCCGATGAATCAGTTTCTCCCTTTCTTGTATGATCAAGAGTTGTGCTTAGAAAACGTGAATTTAATTTAATAACACCAAAGACTTTTCCTTTTTATACAAAAATCACAATTGGTAACAATATTTAAAATAAATACCAACAGGGGTTGGGAAGCCCTAAGATAATAAGATAGTAACTATTATTACATAGTCCTAACCAAATACAAGTAGGAAAATAAAATCGTTTTCAACACAATGCTCAGGTAACAAAAATACTGTAGTTCTAGACCAGAACAGTCAAATCAGAAAGCGTACCAGATTAGGGATTTGCTTTTTCCCCTCTTTACAAGCAAATAAGCTAGCTGATCACTGATTGCAGTACTGGCAGATGGCACCGGACCCCCAGACAGACACAGGATTCATCACTACCCATGGCCAGGCAAGGAGCGTGAGCACCAGCATGCATTCCCCTTGACCCCAAGTCCCCCGGAGCAGCACCGCGGGCCCAGATGGGGGTTATACACACAGCAGGTTGCAAGTCAGATGACGGAACATATTGACATATGACAAGCAGCAGGCAACCCTGTTCTGATCATTACCAGATCTTTACAGTCTTCTCATGGTAAACACTGTCCTAAGAAATCGCCCAGCAAGGAGTGACCACAATCCTGCCTCCTAAGGACACCCAGCAAGAAGGACCAGGGGACCTGGAATCCAGAGAAGGTGACTGTCCCAGTCCTCTACTGTTAGCATGTTGACTATTCCCGGAAAGGTCAGTCTTCCTGAAATACGATGTGCTACTTGCCTATATGAAGACTCTAACCTTGATAAATCCTCTGTGCATTCTTATTCTTCCTACCTCTTTATAAACCCACATTTGTAAACCACATTCCTCAGTCAAAAATCATACCTTAAATGTTCTAGAAGAGGTCTCATCAGTGAACAAGAAAAATTTGTATGGAAAGGCACATTCCCTAACTCACCAATCTACTCAGTTGTACAGTTACATAAACTGGCTCTTCTTAAAGCAATCTGTAACCAGAGTGGGGGCAGCCAGGTTGTCTTTATAGAGTTGTCCATTATAAAATAATACTTTGAAAAGTGTCTTCTAAGTAATCATTGATCACATGGACCCCCATCCCAACTTCCAAAGTGCATCAGTTTTCTTCTCTAAAACTTTCCCACAACTACTTTGATGTGCAGCAATTTCTGGTTCTAACCCAGATAGCTCTGCTTTAAAGGGGTGATCTTAGGTTTCGGTTTCAAAGCTAGGACATGATGTCAATCTATCTATACATTCCACCCAGGCACAATAAGCCAGGGTGGAGTTAAAGATCCATTGGAATTTTCATTCTTTTTTTTTTATTAAAAATTTAATTATACATTTTTAAATTTTTTACCAGTTCCCTCCCTCCCCCCTCCTCCCCCTCCCCTTCCCCCAGTGTCTCCCCCCCCAATTCCCAGAGAGTCCTTTATTGTGTACGCCTAACTCTCCACTGGGTCCTCCTCTCCGATGACATATAAGGACCCAGTGGCATTTCCATAAGCCCTTTCTCTTGTTCCCCTTAAGCATAAGATCACTACTATGGCTGTCAATCCCTTGCCTCCAGGGGTCTCGGTGCCCTTAACAGATGCTAGACTTTATGAGGGCAACAGTGCGCTGGACATTGCGCAGGGCATGCAAAGTCCCATTATGATTGCTTTGGCCCCAACTATTGTTGAGAATCTTGCAAATCGTTGCTCCTCCCATCCTTTTGCTCTTACAATCTTACCGCCCCCTCTTCCGCAAATGTCCCTGAGCTCCAGGATGGGGAGAGATTAGGCTTTCCTGACTCTTTTTCAAAGAATTTCTTCCCTTCTGACTCTGTTGTTCCCGTACTGATGAGAATTTGGAAACCTTTCACTATTGCTCAGCACAGTGTGGCAAGCACACGGGACTTTTCAGCATGAAAAATGTCTGTTTTTCCCTTTACAAGATTACGTTTCTGAAAGGTCTGAGGCATAGTCAGCAGCAATCAAGTTGGGTCAGAGTGACATGAAATATCATTTGCCTGTCATAGAACAAAAACACTGATAAAAAGAAAAAGAATTTGCAGCACCTGCCATGCTTCTTAATGATCCCTAGGAATCCACGAAACAAAGCTAAGAACATAGGATACAAAATAAATGTTAGTGAAAAGAAAAAAAATCATTGCTCAGTGTCACCTACCGGCAAGCCTTATGTTTGTCAAATACCTGTTGAGTTCTCAGACACACCTCTTTGCACACTTTCATTAGGTGTCCACTGCACAGAACAGCATGCAACATCCTTCGACAGGAAGTAAGTAAAAAGCTGATTTACATTCATAGCACAAAATCTGGCCCTTTAAAGGCCTTTGTTCTTTCTCAGGACTTGGCTTCATTTTTAGACACTGGAAGGTGGCATTACCTCTCCTTTTGACTGTCAACTTGATAAAATCTAGAATCACTTGGAAGGCAGGTTTCATGCCCCTGTGGGAATATCTTAAGTAGGTTAAATAAGAAGGGGACGAGCCACCTACTGTGGGAGGCCCTATTCCCAAAGGCAAGGATTCTCGAGCTGATAACAAGAGGAAAGTTAGTTGAACTCTTTGCTTCTTGAGGACAGATGTCTTGCAACCAGCCACCCCAAGCTCCTGCCATGATTTCCCTGTCATGACACTCTGGAATCTCAAGCTGTGAGCTGAAATAAACTCTTTCCTCCTTAAATTGCCTTTGTCAGAGGTATTTTCTCACAACGACAGGAAAAGTAACTAAGGCTTACCTATGTCTAGAGATGTGACTGAAAAGATCAGGATAGCATTCAACTAGTACATGGATAACCACTCATCTGACTGACACCCCAGGAGACAAACCCAGGCACACCCAGGGGAGGCTTGGAGCTGTGGACACGTGTAGCTGCTGAGTTGCAGGACTCAGCACACTGATCAATGTGCTCTTGCTCACTGTGTCTCAGATCACCATGCCTGCTTTGCTTCAGACTTTGAACTTGTCTTTCCTCCACACAGCGTGACTTGCTGTGTGATACAATACTTTGAATCAGTGCTTAGCTCTTACCTAGTATGATCAATTTCTCCTCCATATCGATACCCGTGTCACAACTATTGCATCCTCATTCCTGGGTTCATTCTAAGCGACAGTCTCATCATTGCACCCAAATCCATCTACTTTTCTGTTATCTTCTTTCTCTCCTTGATCCTACTTCTCAGCACAAAGCACATTCTAATGGTCTTGTAGCTATGGTCTCAAAACATGTAAGAGGTGCTTATGAAAAGACACGAAGAGGTAATGCCACACATCTAGAATTTGACTCAGTAATTTGGCAGCAGACTCAGTGGGGTTGGGTAAATGACATTACCATTTCACATCGGCAGGAAGGCAGCCATGAAAAACACACACATGATTGCACAGAGTTGGGTTCCAATAAAGCTGGATTTAGGAACACTCAATTTGGAACTTCATATAATTACATGTCACAAAATATTACTCTTCATTTTCTTCAACCCTTCAAAAATGTAAAAAAAAAAAAAAGTCTTTAGTTTGTGGGCTTTATAAAAATATGGTGGCAGTCTGCTTTCGACCCTTAAGTCATAGTCTGCTGACTCCCACCATCTAATAAGTTGACCACACACCCGCTCTCTCTAGCTTGGACTGAAAATTCCCTTATCTTGTTTCCTGTAATAATTTTCTATTGCTTCTGTAAGCAGATTACCCCAGCCCTGATGGGATAAAACAACAGAAATTGATTCTCTTGTATTGTGCTGGGGGTCAGAAATCAAGCATGAGTTTGAAGATGCCTGGCAGACAGGTATTGCGGAGTCTGAAGTGTGATTCTTCATAGAGGCCCTATGGAACGTCCATTCCTTTCTTCTGACTCCCACTTGTGGCCATACCATTCACTTCCTGCTTCTGCTAGCCCATCTCTTCCTCTGACTTGCCCACTGCCTAGTTTTACTATAAAGATCCCTGTGATAGCTTTAAGCCTGGTGGATGAGCCAAGGCAATCGCTTCATCTCAACAATCCATGAGATGGACTGGCAAGATGGCTAAGGGGCAGAGATGCTTGTGTGGAAACCTGCTGATCTGAGTTTGATCTCTGGAGCCCACATGATAGAAGGAGAAAACAGACTTCCAAGAGCTGTCTTCTGATATCACATATATGTTATGAGTCTCTCTCTCTCTCTCTCTCTCTCTCTGTTTTTATCTTTTTCAATAAATAAACAAAATACATTTTTTAAAAATCTAGGATGTAATCATAATTGCAGAGTTCCCTTTATCATGTAAAGTAACATATTTTCAGGTTCCTGGAATTAGTGCCACTTAGAAACTAAACACTAAGGAAACAAGTGGCACAATTAAAAAATGGGCCCTGGAACTTAAAAGAAACTTTACCAGGGATGAAATTAAAATGTCTAACAAATATCTTTAAAAATGCTCCACATCCAGCTCAGGGACATTTGCGGAAGAGGGGGCGGTAAGATTGTAAGAGCAAAAGGATGGGAGGAGCAACGATTTGCAAGATTCTCAACAATAGTTGGGGCCAAAGCAATCATAATGGGACTTTGCATGCCCTGCGCAATGTCCAGCGCACTGTTGCCCTCATAAAGTCTAGCATCTGTTAAGGGCACCGAGACCCCTGGAGGCAAGGGATTGACAGCCATAGTAGTGATCTTATGCTTAAGGGGAACAAGAGAAAGGGCTTATGGAAATGCCACTGGGTCCTTATATGTCATCGGAGAGGAGAACCCAGTGGAGAGTTAGGCGTACACAATAAAGGACTCTCTGGGAATTGGGGGGGAGGCACTGGGGGATGGGGAGGAGGAGGAGGGGGTTCGGGGGGAGGAGGGGGGAGGGAGGGAACTGGTAAAAAAATTTTTAAATGTATAATTAAATTTTTAATAAAAAAAAAGAAAGAAAAAAAATGCTCCTACATCCTTAGCCATCAGGGAAATGCAAATCAAAATACAAACAACAACAAATGCTGGAGAGGATGTGGAGAGAGGGGAACACTGCTACATTGCTGGTGGGAATGCAGGCTCATACAGCCACTCTGGTGAGCCGTCTGGAGATTCTTAAAGAAATTAATGATTGAAATGCCATATGACCCTGCGATTCCACTTTTGGGAATAACCCCCCATACAGGCAAAAATTCACCTCGATAGCACAAGCATGACCATGTTCATAGCAGCACTGTTTACAATAGCAAAGTTATGGAATCAACCCAAATGTCCAACAGTTGATGAGTGGATAAGGAAACTGTGGTACATCTATACAATGGAGTACTACTCAGCCATCAAAAATGATGAATTAATGGAATTTGCGAGGAAATGGATGGGATTAGAAACAATTATATTGAATAAAGTATCCCAGACACAGAAAATTAAGTGCCATATGTACTCCCTAATAGGTGGCTCCTAGTACGAAACCCACTTAGAGATACTCAAAGATAAATCTCTGTAATAACTACAGTAATTGCTAAGATTATGAACAGGAGGGATGGGGAAGGAGGGCCACACCAGTAATGAAAGAGGGGACCATGTTACAGCAGAGAAAATAGGCCACCATCAAGGACTGCAAGTAAATAATGAGACATCTGGTTAAGTTCACAGACTTTCCTTCTGATCATTTACAACTGATAGGGTATGATCTTACCAGAAGGGGAGGGCGTATAGTCTGGCAGATAGAAAGTAACCATTTCGCAGATAGGTGATTGACTCCTCCCTCACCGTGGTTTCCTACTTTTATTACATCTACAAGACTCTAATTTAACAGGTTTTTATTTCTGGCCAGGGGGTGACATCCAATACCCATCAGGGTGGAGCCAAGGGCATTGCGGGAGCAGCAAAACTGAAAAAAAATCAACAAACCATAATCCAGAACATCAGAGACTCTATATCAATCACCTGGAACTAGGCCAGCCTAATTTCTCCCCATCCTGAAGCTCAGGGAAATTTGTGGAAGAGGGGGCGGTAAGATTGTAAGAGCACAAGGATGGGAGGAGCAATGATATGCAAGATACTCCACACAAATTAGGGCCAAAGCAATCATAATTGGACTTTGCATGCCCTGCACAATGTCCAACACACTATTAACCTCACAAAGTCTAGCATTTGCTAAAGTCACTAGGATCCTGGGAGGCAAGGGATTGACAGCCACAGTAGTGTTCCTTTGCTTAACAGGAACACAGGAAAGGGCTCTGGAAAATGCCACTGGGTCCTTGCACCTCATTGGAGAGGACGGCCCAGAGGAGAGTTTGGCATGCACATTAAAGGATGCTTCGGGGATGGGAGGGGGAGGCACTGGGGATGGGAAGGGAAGGGGGAGGGGAGGGGGCACAGGGGAATAGGGGGCGGGAGGGAGGGAGGGGACCAGTGTACCTGTTAAAGTTGTATGAGTATAAATAAAAAAAAAAAAAGAAGATTTTGACAGCCACACATACTCATTCAAAACACAAAACAGGGCTGGAGACATGGCTCAGGGGTTAAGATTCTGTCTTACAAGCCTGAAGTACCAAGTTCAGATCCTTGGTCCCATGTTAAAACACCAGGCAGAAACAGTGGCAGCCTGCACTTCTGGCCCTGGTGGGCAGAGCTTGGAAAAATCCTAGAATGAAGCAAGGAGAAGGTAGAAGCAATCCAGGATAATTCCTGAAGTCACCCATGGTCCTCCACAGGGACATACAGTGTTCTTTCTCACACACACATGAGAGATAGAGAGAAAGAGAATAAATAAATTTTTAAAAAAGCAAGGTATTACCACCAGTATAGTCCTGGTGTCCATGTAGAGTGGACACCTCTCTTCTCTCTCCTCCTTGCTTCCTAAGAGAGCCCTACCCCAAGCAAGAAAGAAAACTGAGGTCAATATTTTTCCAACTTTGCCCTTCTATCTTCATCCTGCGAATCGTGGCCACTAAACTAGATACTTCTCTGGCCAGAATTACAAATGAGAAGAACCCCTGTAGTTCAGAAAACCCTCTCACAGCTGGTCCTGTTTGCCTCCAAGTTATTTCTAAAGTTGTACACATTTGTTCTCAAAGGCACACCAGAAATTTGCTTTTAGCTTCTTATCTGTGCATAGCACAGACAATTGCATGATACCTTAGAGAATTAATGCGATTTAATTATATCATATTTGGGGGTAGTTTAATATCAAACTTCTTTTGTGTAAGAAATTATTTCTTGGCAAAGTGAAACTCAGTTATTACATTCATTCTTTATTCATTAAACTCATTAAGATCAGTGGGAATTGCTTATAAATAACTATACTATTGATTCAAAATACAACAGATAAGTGAGGATATTCTAAGACTACAAAGGCAAAACACGGCTTAGTGATTTTCTTGGGAATTCCTATACTGGAAATTTATGCATGGCATGCTTTTGCAAAAAGGCAGAGACACCATTTCAAAGTTCCCTCTCCTCTTGCAAAGGGGAGATGGATGATAAATGGGCTATCGTATTTCATAAGAAACTGCTTTAAAAAAATAATGCTAACTCCACGGCCATCACATATGGTTAGATAGTTTGCTCACCATACCAGGCTGGGGGACTAAAATCTGGTCTGTGCTCTGTTCCCAAGCCTCGCACCCTAGTTTAGGGCTGTCTAAAGGAAAGGGGGCCTTTCTGAATTCATGGGAAGCCACCATCTACCCATGAGTCCCTGCAGTCCCACTTAAAATGAATTCAGCCTTTTGTTTTTCCTGCATAGCAAAGGCATCCCGAGCTCAGCAGAGGTTGTAGCTGAAATCTGCTTGGGTTGGCCTAAGTAAGAAAAGGATAAATACTGTGAGAGCAAGAGGGATCAGAGAGAGCACGTGAGAGGTAAGCAAAAATAGAAAGCTGTCAACAAAGCAAGGCAAACGCCAAACACATCAAGATTACTGGGGCATGCAGTTCTCACAACAGCCTTGTGATTGCGCAGCCATGAATCACACTCCAAAAGCACAGCAGCTGAGAGGTTAGGAAACTTGGCGAAGGTCACCCAGTCGGTAAGTGACGAGCCTTTCTCATCTAGGCACATTTGTCTGCAGCATCCTCTGCTGTCCCTGAAGGCTGTCCACTCCTGCTCTCCACCCGTTCATCCGGCGTGGGGGGTGCTATCTGTCCTCATCTACTAACTTTGCTAGAACAAAATGCCTGAGAGTGACTAACTTATCCTCACAGTCCCAGAGGTTGGGGAATCCAAGAACAAGACACTGGCAGATGCAGGCATCTCCTGAGAACCTGGCCTACACTTCCATGATTGGGCTTTGCTGCATCTGAGAGACGTGAGAACTCTGGGTCTCCAAAAAGAGAAAGAAGAGAATGGGGAAGAGGGCCTAAGCTTTTGACATGATCCCTAATCCATTTCTCAGGCAGAGCCTAGTATTTTAATCAATTCCTTAAAAAGCCCATCTCTTAATACCACTACAACAGGATTCATTTTCAACACTCAGATTTGGGGAGACACATTCAGACAACAGCAATGTGTTTGCAGCTACTTCCTGATGATTTCCATACTCTTCCTCCCAGCACGGAAGTCAAGCATTTCCCCTTGAAGTTAAGCAGGGATAAATGATTTGCTGTGGCCAATGAAATAGAAGAACTGAAATGTGCAACACCTTTAAATGTCAGTGATCTCTTTCCTCTTTTCTTCCTCTGTTACAGTGGTAACATATTCTCGGCATTTGCCATCCTGCATCCTTGAAGGTGAAGCAGAAGACTACACCAAGCAACATTGGGAAGCAGAAGGCCACACTAAGCAACCTGAGACTCAAATGAAAATAAACTTTGATTCAAGCCTCTATGAGGTGGGTTTGTTTGTTACTCTGCCATCATCCCGCCTAGTCTAGTTGATAACAATTCAATGCCCTTCTCTTTATTTCTTCAAGTTGGTAAAATTGTCTCACCCAGGGATCCACACAAATCCTTTCCTTTTACCAGTGACTCAAATCCTGCCCACCTTTCATAAGCCAGGTAGCACCTCTCCTTGGAAAAGAAATAAGAACTTTACTGCTTAATTACTCTTTGTAATCAAGATCATACTCCCTGTGAGTATCATATAAATTAGAATTCAGCTACACTGTATGTAACATATAGCTGCTTTTATAGGCTGCTTTTACTTGTTTCTTTCTTGTGTACATCTCTTTAAAGGTTTAATTAAATAACCAGTCTTTTGTGGGCAGAGATTATATCCTATGTTTCTATAGACTCTATAAGAGTGGCACCCAGAACCTTGGCAAGTAGAGTGTAGAGGTCCCCTATCCCCCCCCAAAAAACAGAACATAGAACTGTCCTGAAAAAAGTACACTGAAGACAGAAGACAAGACAAAGAGCAACCGACTATATCCTTTAACAGATTTATACATTGGAGGAAGGAAAGAGTTAACATTCAATAGACTCTATCTTGCAACAGCTCCCATCATTGGCGGCTATATTTCTCATTAATATAAAGGAGTTAATTATATACCTTGGAAATTCTATTCATGCCAAATCTTCTTTTAGGGTTAAGTCATGCATGATCCATTTATATTCAGACATCAGCCCTGACAGTGTCTCGTTTGCAGGGCTGTCTGTGTATCTACCCTGGAGGTTCGCAGGGACTTAAGGATCCTGCGTTCCTACTGGAACATTCTGCTGAGCAGATGACCTACACTGCAAAAGACTTTATATAACCAAGGACAGGACATAAATATTTTATAACATAGAGTCCATGAAAACACATCTTCATTTCTGTAATGTGCTATCTCAGGACACATCACCCGGGGAAGAGGACTTGCCTGGGAGATTCACCAACTCCAATTTGCTCTGGCTCATTAGGAGGCCTCGGAGAACAAGCACAACAAATAATTCCAGGTCCCTGCTGCTTGCGGGCTAGTTAGCAGGGACTGACCACATGAAAGCAACCCATTCCTCTGTACACAAAGCCACTTCATGCTGCACAGCGCCCCAACAAGAAGTCAGATGATGTCAGTCAGAAGAGACCTTCAAGACATCCCATTCCTACCTGGGAGGAAAGAGCAGCCAAAAAGGATGACTTGAATTCTTCTGGAGGATATAGTGAGCTGGGGCTGGATTCACACTCAGTCCTTTCCTGTTCCAAACTTACGCACGAAGTGAAAACTCATGAGCCCATGGGTAAAGCAAGAAATGTGAGCTGCCCACTGACCAGACGTGCATTTCCTATATCAGAAGGGAAGGATCATGCTGTCATGAGGCTCTTTCTAAGAGTCACTTTGCAAAAATACCTAAGAATACAGTTTCTCACTCATAATAAGCTTTTTTAATAGTTACTTGCTTATTACTAGAGGGAGAGAGAGAGTGCATGGCACATGCATGTGTGCCATGATGCCTGGATGGAGGTCGGAGGATAACTTTTAGAAGTTGGTTCTCTCCTTACCAGGCTTGCACGCAGGCATTACTTTGACAGCTGAGCCATCTTACCAGCTCCAATAACATGGTTTCATAAAAGTTAACTCTCACTGGAACCCTTGCACTAATTCATTAATTCATTTCATTAATGTTTCTTTATTTCATTTTGTGGGGGGGTTGATTAGGGGTACATAGATGTGGATACCACAGAGCATGTGGATGCCACGGATCAGGTCAAAGGACAACTTTTCCAAAGTCAGTCCTCTCTTTCCACCATGTAGGCTCCAGGGATGGAACTCGAGTGGCCAGTTTGGCAAGTGGGCACCTCCATATTGAGCCATCTAGCAGGCCATCCATTAATGAATGCTTCAGTGTGAACAGCATCTCCTAGAACACATTCTGTGGAAGAGGTACAGGCCCCTGCATGAATTCCATTGTCTCCACACCATTTTCTCTTTCCTCATCTCCCACCCAGCTTTCTCCAGAGCCAAGGTGTCACTATACTGAACAATTAAATCCCAAAATAAATAGCAAGGCCTGGACAAAAACTGCCCCTCCAATTCGAAAGCATCTTAACTGTGACTTGTACAGGGACCACGATGAGTTTGCCATCTTTCTCTCAAACCCAAGGACACGAGGAATGGATTCCTGTTCTTGCTTTCTCTGTGAGGTTTCTTTCATGCTTCCTGACCAAGGGCTTCGGGTTTAAGGAGATCCTTATATAACCTTGTTTTCAAACAGCCCTTCGAAATGGAGTTTGGGATGTCCAGAGAGAAAAGAAAAGAGAGGCCCCCTTCAGTAGTGAGCTCAGAGTAAAATCTTGTCGCAAGTCAGCAGTATTACTGACGGCTTGAGAGGAGGGATCTAATGGTAAAGGTGGCCAGCGAAATCCTAATGTACAAAGAACAAATCAGGGCTTCAGACGACAGCCATCCTGAGCTCCTGGTCACAACTCAGTGCCAGCTTGTGAACTCAGAGCCTGACCCCCAGGAAGGGCGTTTGGTTGTAGGGTTCAGGACAAAGTGATTACATCTGAGAGCATCACCTTCACAAGGGGCATAATGTTATTTCCAGAAGTAGACAGATCTGGTAGAGTTAAATTGGTCCCCTGAAACAGATCATTACAGAAGGCATGGATGTAACCCCTCCCCAGCTTCATGCTTCCCTTCTAAAACAGGTACTCCCTCAGCACACAGCCTCCCTCTCTGCTTCTCAAGATGGTTAAGGGAATTGCAGGAGCAGCAAAACTGCAAAAGAAAATCAACAAACCACAATCCAGAACTTCAGAGACTCTATATCAATCACATAGAACTAGGACAGCCTAATCTCTCCCCATCCTGGAGCTCAGGGACATTTGCGGAAGAGGGGGCGGTAAGATTGTAAGAGCAAAAGGATGGGAGGAGCAACGATTTGCAAGATTCTCAACAATAGTTGGGGCCAAAGCAATCATAATGGGACTTTGCATGCCCTGCGCAATGTCCAGCGCACTGTTGCCCTCATAAAGTCTAGCATCTGTTAAGGGCACCGAGACCCCTGGAGGCAAGGGATTGACAGCCATAGTAGTGATCTTATGCTTAAGGGGAACAAGAAAAAGGGCTTATGGAAATGCCACTGGGTCCTTATATGTCATCGGAGAGGAGGACCCAGTGGAGAGTTAGGCGTACACAATAAAGGACTCTCTGGGAATTGGGGGGGAGGCACTGGGGGAAGGGGAGGGGGAAGAGGGGGGAGGGAGGGAACTGGTAAAAAATTTTAAAATGTATAATTAAATTTTTAATAAAAAAAAAGACTGAGAAATGAAAATGAAAAAAAAAAAGATGGTTAAGACGCAGCCCCAGTCGTGCTCTTTAGATTCTCTGCCCACCAGAATCATGAGTCAAACAAACATCTTTTCCTTTTAAAATGATCCATCCTCAATTACTTTGTCACGATGCTAATAGACTATTATACTCTCCTATAACTAAGAGATGGTGAATTAGGAGAAGCCAAAAAACACACCAGAAAAAAAAAAAAACAAACATGGTGATGCAGCTAATTCGAAGATCCGTTCTTTTCTATATATTAAAGTAAACCAAGATAGACCCTCAAAACTGACTATGTACAATATATAGGACTCTCTTCTGCTTCCTTCAGAAACTAAGCTTTCTGTTATCTGTGGCATATGGCATCTTGGGAATTGTAATCACCACAAGTAAAACAGTGCTTTGGAGTCAGGGAGAGCCAAGACAAGAGGAACCTGAACAGAACATTGGAGAAATTGCAGTTCCTTCACCCACACATTGCTTTAAAGTACACTACCAAGACAGTGAACCCAGAATGCCTGGAGCTGGGTCGCAGCTAGAACTTGGGTATCTGCACTCACAGAATCATGAGCACCAGCATGCCTTCACTCTGAAGATGCAAAGAATAGTTACCGCCTGCAAGACAGAGTCAAGGACCAAAGGCAGGCAAATTGACTGGGGCAGCCAGTGGGACGCTCTACAATTGCAGTGCTATTGCCAAATGCAAAGAGAAAAGATAAGCCGTCGCTTGATCCATAGGAAGATGCAGCAAGAAGTGGGGCAATGTCTTGAAGACCAAGAACAAGGATGCACTTCTGAAATTATCTTATCCAGGAATATGGGAGGAATGAAAGCTGAAATTAAAAGGAGGCAAGACAATATTCTTATTCAAAAGATGACATGGAAAGATGACAGAATTAAGAGGAAGACAAATACAGGCCAGACCAAGAAAGATGTCCTAGAGCCCAAAGCAGAAGTGCATCCAACAGGGAATAGGGAGATGGCTCAGGGGTTAACCCTTTGCCTCCCAAGCAGAAGGACCTGAATTCTGGTCACAGATCCCATGTAAAAATGTCAGGTAGAAATGACCTGCACCTCCAGCCCTGGAAGGCAGAGCCTGGGAAACCCCAGAGCAAAACAATAAGGAGGTAGAGCAATTCAGGATGATTCCCAATGTCACCCTTCCACAAACACACACACAGAAAAACAAAACAGTGTCAAAACAGTGAAGTGTCATGTGGCAATGCTTTCTCAGTTTTTAGTGGACAGAGATTAAAAACAAGGAAAGGTAACATCAAATGAAAAAAATGGAAGAGGAAAAATAAGTCCTGATTAGTAAACCTAGAGATAATCAATGTTCCTGAAGAAAATCAGCGGTAAATGAAGCAAAAACAATGACAAAGCACAGGGAAACACTCACAGGAGAAGAAACATATGAGTTGCCATGTTCCATTGGCAAATATTCATTGTGAACCGGAAAAAAAAAAACAATGAAAAGGAACCTGTCACCTAGATTCACTTTTTTTTCAATTTTTGAAAAATTCAAGAATAAAAAAAAAAGGCCTTCAGACACCCAAATAAAAAACAACAGGTTATCTATGAAAGGAAAACTAACTGGGTCAGCCTCAGACTTCTCTTCTATGCTGCTAATCAGCTGAAGATAATTAACCAGGCCTTACAGTTTTTAAAGTAGATGCCTATTCATCCTCTCTAGGTAAATACAACACAAAACTATCCCTAGATACACAGGCGCTAAGCTGCATATTGGTAGTCCATCTCTCCTTCTGCATATCTTCTTATGATGAAATGCACCCATCCACAAGATAAAACAAAATTAAGGTTTTTAAGAATCAAAGATGTCATGATAGAAAAGAGCTGGCATTGCACACTAAAACAAGCTAATTGTGGAGATAAATTTAAATATTTGTTACAAAGCTGACTACAACATCAATATAGTTATCAAAATTTAGTCTTGAATAGGAAGTCATGTGATGTTAAAATATGCATTGAATTATAATCTAGCAGATTTTAAAACCAAGATCAAATAAACGAAACTGGGGAAGAAAAAAGAGAGATCAATGTTTACTTTGAAATCTGACTTAGAAGTGATTCTGAGATCAAGGACTAGCGGGATTTTTTTTTTTTTTTTTTTTTTTGCAGCTAAGAAATGTGAGGTAAAGAGTAGGTCCTTGGTTCCATTTTGTGTTTTTGAGACAAACAGACCAGGCTGGCCATAGCCAGAATGACCTTGAGCCTCTGATTTGTCTGCCCCCACCTACTGAGTGCATACACCTGTCGTGGTTTGAACGTGAGCTGTCCCCCACAGACTCACGCGTTTACAACCTTAGCTTCTGTTAACATCTGAGAAGGTTATGGCAATTTTAGGAGGCAAGCTTTTGCTGGAGGAAGAAATGTGACAAGGGGCAGACCTTGAGGTTGGTTAGCCCCACCCTGTTTCTATCAGCAGTCTATTCTTGCAATCCGCAGCTTGTTCTCTCGGTCCCCATAATGGACATGACTTGAACCACCTCCAGCTTCTGCCACCCGCCTTGCCTTTGCAGCCATAAAGGATTGTCTCCCCTTTGGAACTATAAGCCAAATAAATCTCCTTTTCTCCTTTAAGTTGCTTAAGTTTCAGTGCCGTCTCTCAGCAGCAGCAGGAGTAATGATGACAATACAGCAGTGAGAACTGAACCCAGGACTTGCATGCTAGGCAAAGATTCTACCAACTGAACCATATCCCAGGCCTTTAAAGAGTGTATTTGAAACTATTCAATACATATACATAATATGTACTGGCCAAACCCGGGTAAAAGTTTCTTATCATTGCTTTGTGCTTGAAGACTTTGAGACCCACTTGTCTAGCTATTCATAAAATATATACTAGGCTATCGTGAACTCTAGTTAGTGCACACCACTGTAAAACACTACAACTTGATAATTTGGGGCTGCAGAATTCTGTGGAATAGGATCATCAGGGCTTCAGCGCCAACTTTGGGGTGCCGAACAAGTTGCTTTTCCCTTTCTTAAGACTACTACAGTCACCCAGTCATGGCAGAGCCCCCTTGAACAGTAGTGAGATGGACTTCCTTTGATAGTGAGACGGCTGAATCTCAGAAAAATAAAGCAGTTTCACCCAAATGACCCACTAAGTAAGAAACAGAAGGCTCAGGGGTTAAAGTCTTTGTCTCAAAAGCAAAAGAATCTGAATTTGGATCCCCAGATCCAATGTAAAAATGCTGAGCAGATATGGCAGTGACCTACAATTTGGCCCCCAAAAGCAAAGCCTGGGAAACCCCAGAGTAAAGCAACAAACAATCCAGGATGATTCCTGTTATCACCCTTGGACCTCCACAGGCACATACACACTTAAGTGCCCTTTTACACACACACACACACACACACACACACACACACACACACACACATATGCACAAACAAAAGAATTTGCTGCATGTATTCATCTACCATGTCCATGTCCTTACTAGAGAACCTCTGTCACCCCCTGACCCTTGCCAGTCTCCAGAAATCAGTATTCCTCACTTACATTGCTTTACTTTCAGCATCCGTAAATGAATGAGACTAGTGCTAGTCTTTCTGTGCCCAGCTCATTTCAGTTGCGTGGTATAAGACGATTGTTTTCTCATGGAAAAGAGGCAACAATGAAAATGAAATTCATTCCACAACAATTATAAGCAAACAAAAGATTGGATATAGATTATAAGGTACTGATGAAATAAATTATTATAGGATCATATGAGGAAATAAAATACAGCTATTGAAATATTACATCTTAAAAACTTTTATCTTAAAAAATTTAGATATTATGCACATATCTACATTTGGAATGAAAATTTTCAAAAGTTTAGGCTCTGTGATCCCAACTCTGAAAAACATAATATTTTATGTATTATCCATTTTAGGAAAGGACCAAAAAGATTTATACCAACAGGTCACCAGTGATGAACATTGGGATTAAATAATAAGATTTATATTTTCCGCCATTTGCTTTTAGCTTATAGATAGAATTTGCGCCAAAAAGCACTCACATAAAAACACCATAAATATAAATCAGCTTTATACTAAACGAGGGTCAGCATTTTTTTTCTGTAAAAGATCAAATAGTAATAAATATTTTAGGCAGTTGGGGTCACATGATCTTCACTGCAACTACTTGGCTTAGCCATCCAACTGCCCATACAGCCCCCCAGTGAGTGTGGCTGTGTTCTAATAAAACTTTATTTATCTCAGTTGATAGAATGCTTGCTTAGCATGCACAGAGTCCTCAGTCTGATTCCCAGTACCACATAAAACAGGTATGGAGGTATAGTGTTGTTTGTCTGCATGTTGCCAATAAATTCACTATCCAACAGCTAAGGGGAACAAAGGAAGTTTCATTCTATCTTATGATTCTTGGTGACAGTTCTTAGTCCAACTTGGCAGGAGGTTTATATCAACACCAGGAGCCAAGGAAACTGACCACATCACATCCGCAGGAATTGCTGAAAAAGGGGCAAACCTCACCCAGCAAATAGCAAGATTGTCAAAGTATGCTGAAGAATGCCAACTCTCTGAACCACTTCTCTTCATCTTAAACACCTGCCCAGGGAATAAATAATCCTACCCAGTATGAACTAGGTCTTCCCACATCCATCAGATAACCTCCTGCAGGCTCGCTCAAGGGCTGGCTTTAAGCTCCTAATTCTTCATAGATAACCCAGAGTTCAGCCTTCAACTGTCAAGTTGGTGCCTATAGATCTAATTCACACAAAGTACATGTCTATAATCCCAGTACCTTCCAAGATCCTCCTCAGCGCCACAGTGAGTTCAAGCATCCTGGGCTACACAAGAACTTGTTTCAAAAAAAAAAAAAACTTCACACAAATAACCTGGCTAGGGGGCCATAATTTGTCAAGCCCTCTTATACATGAAAAATCTGTCACTGAAGACTCAGCAGTTATTTAAGAGTACTGGTCTGTTTTTCTATTACTGAGTGAGATAAAAACATGTGCCCATATCAGTACTGTTTCAGAGAAATCTCTACCACAAAGGAAATTATTTATAGCATGAGCAGGAGGTCCAAATGTTTACTGCTTATGGGACAAACAAATATAAAAGTAGTGAGAGCTTGCCACTACCCACGTGTGGGGTTGAGCTTTTACCCTGTGACTAGTGGGACCGAAGGAGTCGTGTTCCTTTGCACTAGTCAATGAATGTAAATGGCTACCTGTGGGCCATACTGGCCAACACAGGTCTAAATCCCACTCCATCCTCAACACCTCAAAGGAAGACAGTTGTGTCACGTGGGTTGAGATGAACTGCTTCTCAATTCTCATCAAAAACTCCCTTAATAAGGAGCACCATGAGGCTTCTCTGAAGGACATGTCATCTCTGCATATGTTTACATACTTGTACAACAGTGCTCATTCAACTCCTGCCATACTCGGGGACTCTGTCAGACCATGGGGAGCAGAGAAAGGGGACGATAACATCCCCTCTCTCACAGTGTGCTCCTTGTCCAAACTGGACAAGTACCTGATCTGACACTGGGTGATTTATAAAGAGTAAAAGCTACAGTGGCCCACAGCAGAGAGGCTATAAAATTCAAGAGCACGTGTGTGTCTATGAGACATCTGGGAAAGGTCTTCTTGCAGTATCAAATACAGGAAGGCAATGTATGGCAAGACAGAGCAAGTTCACTCGCATAAGTCTCTCTGGCTCTTCTTACAAAAGCATTTATGCCATCATTGGGGGCTTGCTCCCTTGACCTTCACATTCTAATGATTACCTCCCCAAGTCCCACCTCCAAAAGCTATTCACATATGATGTGAGAAATTAAGTTTCCAGAGTTTGAACTTTGGGGAGACACGGTCAAATCACAGCAGTTGCTTAAAATTAATTAACAATACAAACAAATAGCATGAGCAGGAGGTCCAAATGTTTACTGCTTATGGGACAAACAAATATAAAAGTAGTGAGAGCTTGCCATTAAAAGATTAAAAAAAAAAGATCAGAGGGAAGGAAGGCATGTGTGGAAACAGAGCAGGTCAGCAGGAAAAGGCTGTTGCATCCTAATGTATGTCTTTAATATTCTGGATGTCAAGCAAAACCTATCCACAGGCAAGAGTCAGCCACCAGGAGTCACATGGTAATAATCACCTACCTCTCACCTTATTTAAACTCAAAAGATATTTCTAGCTCCAAAAATTGGGCCTCAAATGATTGACAGATATATATTTTTATCTTATGGAAACTGTGAATCTTTTCTTAAATACAATTTACATTATACTTTAAATTAAGGATAAAATAAACCCGAAGAGTTAGAGAGCTTCATCAGATGAGTTTCTCAAATTGGATATGTTCAGGTGACTCCCTTCAGCTGAGATTCAGGACAGGAAACTGTCTGTTTCTGTAAGGTTGGTAAATAAGGGATAGTTCTCATACTTTTATGTGGTTGGGAAAAAAATTAAGTAGCATTTCGCTGCATGTGAGCTACCCATAAAATTCATATTTTTATGTCCACAAATAAAATGTTATTGCAACACAGCCATGTTCATTCATTTGCATGTTGTCTGTCTGTGGTTGTTTTAGTGCTACAATGATAGAACCGAGCAACAATACCCATAGCTTATTTCTGATAAGAAAAGCCAAAAATGTTCATTATCCATTCGCTTACAGATCTTCACTTGCAAAATTACCATTGCACCAGGAAATTTTCTCATGTCCTTTCCAGCAAATTTTCCATACCTTCTCAGGCAATCACTGAGCTGTTTTCTGTTGTTATGGATGAAATTTGCTAGTTCTGGGACTTCATGTACATGAAGTCATATAATATACATATGATATATGGAAATATCATATATCAGTGTTTCAGTATGGCATCCATCTCTCAAGCCATATCTGTGAAATATATCCATGTCACTGCATGCATCAATAATTTGCTCTACTCAAGCATTCCATTATGCAAATAAAGCAAGGTTGTTTATCTTGTTTTATCAATTCACATGTTGACAATTAGGTTGTTTCTAGGTTTAGTTACAATGAATAAAGTTGGGGCGTGGAGATAACTTAGTGGGTAAAGTCATCTGAGCATTAACCTGCTGACCTAAGTTTGATCCCCAGAACTCGCATGCTAGAAAAAGAGAAGTGACTTCTGAACATTGTCCTGTGCCCTCTGACCTCCACATGGATGCTATAGCATGGGCCCCTGTATTTCTGTTTCTCTCTCTCTTTCTCCCTCCCTCCCTCTCTCTCTCATAATTATTTAAAGTTGATGCTGCCATTCATGTGAAAGCCTTTTGTGTAAAAGTCATGAATAAGTCAGCCAAAAATTTAGAACACTGCTGGGTGGTAGATCTATGTGTACATTTCATTTCTTAAGGCACTGACACATTTTTGTGAGGATTGATCTTATTTATTGGATTGGATTGCATTGAGAGCCATCTAAATTAGTGAAACACAGCTCTGGGCCTGTAAAAGCATTTGTAGACATAACTGGCATGTGGGACAGCAATGTAGTATAGGTGGCACCACCCCTTATGTTACACGCCTGGATGGAACAAAAGCAGGAGGATGCTCCCATGCGGGCTCCTCTCCTCCCTCCCTCCCTCCCTCCCTCCCTCCCTCCCTCCCTCCCTCTCTCTCTCTCTCTCTCTCTCTCTCTCTCTCTCTCCCCCCCCTACCTTTCTCCTTCATGTAGTGTTGCAGCTACTCTTCTGCTGTGAGACAATACTCATACTCAACTTAAGGGAGATTATTTGGCTTACAGTTCCAGAGGGGAAAATGTAGTCTACTATGACCAAAAAAAAAAAAGGCATGGCATGGCAGGCAGCAGAAGCCAGAGGTGACTCACGTCACTGCAGTCATCGTGCAGGCAAAGAGAACAAGAAGCAAACTCCTCTAGTCCAGGGCTAGACCACCTCTTCCTGTGACCTTCCTTCCTCCAGCAAGGCTCCATCTCTTACAAGTGCCATGACCCTCTCAAACATTAACATCAGCTAAGGATGCCCACACCTGAGCATGTGGGGGACCCCTGGTAGCCAATGCCATGCCATGAAGTGAGTTCTCTTCACCACACACTCCAGCCACCATGATGCTGTACCTTGCCTTAGTCCCAAAGCAATACATCCAGACAACCATGGACTTAAATCTCTGATGCCAGGAAACAAACAAACAAATCCTTCCTTCTTCCTGCTTTCTCTGGTATTTTGTTATAGCGATGAAAAGCGAATCTCCCCCTTTTTAATTCTCCTAGCAGCAGTGTTTCAGACTTCCTGGACTCCTGGGCTAAAAATCCTTCCTGTGTCAGTCTCCAAAGCAGCTGGGATCGCAAGGCCATACCTCTATCCTTAATTTTGCATTGTGTTTTTCTTTTTTCTGACGTCCTTATAAGACTCAAATCCTGTTTGGGAGTTCAGCAGGTCACCACGAAAGGGAAAGGGGAAGAAGCTGGTTAGGATAACAAAGAATGTATGGAAGGAAGCCAGTAGTTTGAGGACAAGGCAGCAGGCACAGCAGCAAAGGGCTGCCTGAAGAACAGCCGGGCACTTGGGAGGCCCTGGGCAGGAAAGTCCTTTGCTGAACACTGGCTGGAGAATGAATCAACGTTGGCCACAAGAAGATGGATCCCTGAGTATGCTGCAGATGTGGGCATCTCGCTGAATGTTGCAGATCTAGGTATTGTCTAGTACAAAAGCATGCGATGGCTTCTGAGAACACCCAGAATCTATCAGAGCTGGAACAGGAAGGGTGGACTCTCAGGGAAGGGATGGGCAGGTCATATGAGCACACCAGCATCTCTGTGCAAGCCACACAGCCAAAGCCAAGTCAAGGGACTGGAACTTCATCATTGCATTGTAAAGGGTGTAGCTGCGAGGAGGAACTATCTACACAAACTACCATAGTGGCTTTCCATGGGGAAAAGCAATACACATTGCAGCGGAAACCTGGACAACCAATCAGACAAACTAGAATCCCAAACAAGATGAGGTCTAAACAGCACCTGGGGAAATGCGACTTCATACTGCTGAGATACACCTGGGAACTAAAAGCACTGTGTGAACTATGAGAACCATCCTCCATATATAGCGCCTGCAGCCACAACTTGGGCTGACCCACCATGGAGGATAGTTAAATGAGCAGCAACTGGGCACTGGAGCCTGCATAATGATAGCCTGGGTATCTCACTGCTTTTCACAGAGGAGTTTCGTATTTAGAAATTCCGTCTCAAAACCCCACATCAGCAGTCATTCCACTGCCCAATTATCACTGAGCATGCGATTATAGCCATCGGATAATTAAACTATAGTAGGGACTAATGCAATTGCATAGTTTAAAAATATTCAACCTGAGCACACAGCTTATCCCAGGACTAGTTAACTGCTATGCTAATGTCTTGGCACAT
The DNA here is from genome assembly GCA_023101885.1 of Typhlomys cinereus. NCBI lineage: Eukaryota > Metazoa > Chordata > Mammalia > Rodentia > Platacanthomyidae > Typhlomys > Typhlomys cinereus. Next base: position 565,332 of record JALPQD010000111.1, on the reverse strand, counting down.
GTGACTAATAACAAGATGAGTTATAACTGTGTGTTTGGATCACATTACATTGCTTCAAGTGTATCATAATATTTTATAGCTTAATGGAGAATCTGGCTTATAGCAATACAGGAAAAATAAATCTCAGCCAATCATCATCTTTTAAAAAAAATCTACGTTTAGCAGCCGACAAGGTTTTAACCATCAATAACAATTACCCTGAAGCCTTCCTGACACAAAGGCAGATATTTAATATCAATAACATAAAACACACCCTCGCTAATGGAGATATATTAAAATATTGATTAGTTATGCAAGAAAGTTTATGCTTATTCCATTCCCACCAGTAATTATGAGCAGGCTATTGACTACCCCTTGAACCACATCTTTCAGTCCATTTCCCTTCCTCTACCCAAGAGTACACTTGGCTGGCAGATAATCAGAACAAACAGACATTCCTAGAAAATGGGAACCATATGCAGAAACCAGCACAGCTAGTGCTTGCTGAATGCCTACTGGGTGCACAGGAAGTATATTGGGGGACCCCAGGAGGTACAGACCCTTAGCTGGAGATGTTTGCCTTCCTGTGGGGAGCTGGACAGGGCCACAGAACAGGGAAAGATGGAATTGGGGGAGCGCTGAGAGGCAGCTACGGCAGCTGTGTAGGGAATTGGACAGACCACTAATGACTGTACCAGAAGGCAGGCAAAGGAAGCAAAGACAAGGCTGGGAGGAAGCCTGGGAGCTGGAGCACTGACTCCAAGAGCGATGCCTTCGCAACATTTGTCTTGCGTTAATAGGTGCATGTGACGGTCGCTAGCCTTCTATGGGGGAAAATGGTGCAGTCATGTGAAAACAAGACTTGGAGATACACAAAGACAGAGCAGAGCAGACTAGGGCCGCTGCCTACTGGATTTATTAGGCTGATCGTAGAGCACTTCCTCTCTCCCAGCCCAGATTCCTACGAGGACCTAGAAACAAGCTACTCCGCCTCTCAAAGAAATCAGAGTTCAAGGCCTAAGAAGGGGAAAGTGCTTAAGCCCGTGCAGGAGCGCAGAGATTATATGGGGAGCAGGAACACAGAAGAAACACTTTGGAGGCAACTGAAGAACAGAAACATCATCGTGTTTCCTTGGTGTTTTTAGCACTGCAGATGATTCCAGGTTGAACCCTACCGCGACCACCTCCTTACTTGCTCCATAGCATCTAGGCAGGGGTCCCTGTCCCCACTCTGGTCCTGAATCCTCTTCTGCATGCACCGTGAGCACAGTGGCTCTAGGGCAGACTCAGGATCAGCCAGTAGCCAGAACTATCACTTTCTGTTCCCCAAACACCTTACCCAGCAGTCACCCTGGACTCAATGACCCACAGCAGAGCTCTGGGTAGCAGGAAACCAAAGAGTACAGGCACCTCTTCTGCTGGGCTGGTCTAGAATTGATGCTCATTTGCAAAGCTGCTAGAAAAATTCCCTGAGCAGTAAAAAACAGCGCCTGTCTCTCCAGACAACAGGAAATGGCAAAGACTGATGGTTTGATGCTTTGTTTTTTAGAGGCTTCCCAGTTTCTACATATTGCCTTGAATGATACAGAGAGGTAAATAGGGTGAGAGAAAGAAGACCCTTTTTAAATCCAATCTGTTTTCTCCTGTGCAGGCTGCTTAGCATGCCAACGCCTGCAGGCTGTAGGGGAATTCGCAGGAGAGCCTTTCCTTCATTCTAAATTAAAAAACAAGGGAACTAGACCTCAAGGCTATTTCCGCCTTGAAACTCTTCCTCAAACATGGTGTTTCACAATTACAGGGCCATTAACAAAGAATGATTTTCTTTGAAGCCAGAGTTGAAATGAAACACAGACACCCTGCTGGTCACTTTTGGTGGCAAGGTTGCCACAAAACAAATAACAAAGCACTGGAGGCCTGCTGTGGTTTTTGGGTTCAGAGCCAGTCAAGAGGAAGTTTACATAGAACAGCTTGTGTAAAACCTTATATTCAGCCCTGATGCTGAGAAGGGGGTGGGAGGAGGGGGTATTGCTTCACAGTGAGGAATGGGAATGCACCCCAGCACACAAGGATGAAGCAAGCCTACTAAACTCATGGGAGCCCCCTAATTGCGACATGGGGATAATGCTTAATGCACCATGTCCTTCCCTACTTCTCCATACTCCCTCTCTCCTCCTACTACTTCATAAGAGTCACCAAGCCTTTCTAACTCCTGTCTAAGGCTATGGGGCGTCTGCCATCTTCAACTAGGTGGTGAGACCTTATGCAGATTCTCAGGTCCTGCCTACAAATGGGCAACTAACATGAAATACATGATGTACAACTTGCTACCCAGTAAGTTTGTCACTGTCTCGGGATCACAGCTAATTTGTTATAGAATCAAGCTGTCCACCCATCCCAGCCTTGTTTCCTTCACAATGCCTAGAAACCATCATGGACAGTCACTCAATGGTTCCAGTGTATTGATGACTGCCCATCATATGCATGTCCCTTCCTCTGAACATAGGTATCATATTGTTCATTTTGACTTTTTTAGGTCTCCAAGTTTATAAACGTGTGACAAAAGCCCCATTTGTCAAAGTCTCAGAACTTTTAAGTGACCAAACTGGTGGATGAACTTAGACCTATCGCCCAGACCTACATCCCATAACCTCCATGCCAGGATAACCTGGCTCCCTAATCAACAGCAACCATATGGATTTGTCAGCATGAATCATGGAACCTTAACAGAACTAAATAAATAGCTAGTGCATTTTGTGGAGGTATGAAAATATCTTTTGTGTAAGAATTTTCTTTTAAAAAAAAGAATCAATCAAACTTAGGATGGGAAAAGAAGACAGGAGTTTTGCAAAGCTATGTATTGATTTAAATAATACCAAGGTTCAAGCTGAAGTCCATTAGAGACAAAATATGGAGACACAGATTGCTGGAGGGCTGGCAGGGAAGGGGGGAGAAGCTGAAGGATGCTGGGAGTAGCAGTCTGCATGTGCCTCGTGCCTGTGAGATTAGTCATTTAAAGTGCTCATAAAAACCAGCAAAGCAACTTTAAAAAGACTGGACCTAAGTCTTCCTTTTAAAAGCCAACAAAGAGCTCTTGCTCAGAGATGGTCACAAACACATGGAGAATCATGTTACCGCCACAGCAGCCATTTACCTACAGTTTGGAAATGTGATCTGTTCTGTTCAAATGTGGTTGAAATTTGTTGGGACTGGAAAATAGATTATTCTCCCCTTGCAAAAGGCATACCGCCTGCTCTATGGCTAGCACATGCTCTGTGGCTAGCACAAACAGGTTTGATCTCGGCTGATTTCCACTCTACTGTGTCAGATGAGACCCAAACAAAGTGTTTGATCTGATTCCCTTATCTTATCTTATCTAGACAGTGAGGGTAGAGGGAAGGGGGGCTTTAGGGTTTTGAGTGGCAGGATGCTGAATGTTAGTCTACCGGTTCAAACTTCACGAGAAAGAATAAGATCAAATTAGAACCATACAGACTCTGACATGATAGACTGGTAAAGGGAAATACAACCACAAATGATTCAATCCAGTCTCCTCCTTTTGCAGATGAGAAAACTGAGCCCTGGAGAAAAACAGATCTATGGACTCAGGAATCATTGGACCAAAAGAAACACACTAGCTCAAGTATTGAAATCACAAGGCTAGTTCGGCAGAACTGTTGATATGTTTGCAGCTGCACTTCACAGTTGGAATTGGTAACAACTATCTCATAATAAGAGGTTCAGAGCTGATAGGAAGTTCAGGGCTGGGTAGATGGTTCAATGGTAAAAGTGCTTGTCAAATAAACAAAAGGACGAGAATTCAGATCCCCAGATCCCATGTAAAATGCTGGGTGGGTATGGTGGTCTCCTGTAATTACAATCTGGGAAAACAGAGACCGAGAATCTCCAAAGTAGTCCCAGCAGTAAACTCTGGGTTGATTACAGACCCTGTTTCAAAAAGAATAAGGTAAAAAAGAGCAATCAAAGATAATTCAAGATATGAACCTCAGGACTTCAAACACATCTGCGCGCGCACACACACACACACACACACACACACACACACACACACAGGAAAAAGAGGAAAAAATAGTTTCAATATGATGTCTTCTAAACAATTTTCGCATGCAATTCCATTTCTGGGTATATTTCCAAGAGAACTGAAAGCAAGTCTTTAGGACAGATACTTACAGATCTACTATTTACAATAAACTAAACGTGGAGCACACCAAATGTCCAGCAGCAGATGAATGGATAAATAACAGTCTACACATACAGCAGAATACTATTCATCCTCGGCAAAGAAGGAAATTCTAACATATTCTACAGCATGGGTGAAACTTGAAGACATTAAGTGGAGTAAGCCAAGGATGAAATGAAAAATACTGTATGATTCCACTTACATGAGACACCTAGAATGATCAAATTCACAGGGACCAAAGGCCAGTGGTGGAATCAAGAGCCAGAGGGAAAGGAGAATGTGGAATTGGTGTTTAATGGATGCAGTTTCACTAGAGGAAGATGGAGGAGTTCTAGAAATGATGGTGAAGATGACTGCACAAGAATATCAGCGCACTTACAAATGGTTGAAGCAATATTGTGTTGCAAATATTTTGTTAAACTGAAAAATTTTAAAGTTTCCACCAAAACACCCAGACTGTCTGTGTCATTTGAAAAAATTAGTGGAGCTTGTGACATTGAGTCTTTCTGTGCCTGCTCCCTTAAAACAGATGCTCTCCTGAACTTCCTTTACTCAATTCCCTTAACAGCTGGGTTCCTGAGATCAATCATTACCAGATAACTATAGAGTTTTAAAAACTGCCTCAAGGGCTGGCAAGATAGTTCAGCAGGTAACTTGAGTTCCGTCCCCAGAAGCTCATATGGTAGAAGGAAAGAACTAACTTCTGAAAGTTGTCCTCTGACCCTTCTACTCCCATACCATGACATGACATTTTCTCTCTCTATCCTTTCTCTTTCTCTTTCTATCTTCTTTTTTCTTCTTTTCTCTTTCCTCCCCTCTTTCTCAATACATAAATAAATAAAATATTTTGACCCCCACCCCTTAATTCAGACATCAGCCTAGATAATCAAAACAAAAGTCTCTGAAAGCTGGGGCCAAGGTGTTGGGGTAGTTTAAGAACTCAGGTGACTCAATGTGGCACTGAGGACCTCTAGCAGAGAATTACAGTCCTTAGTTTGGCTGACTTCATGTTGATCCTGTCAACTGATACCTCCTCTGTAAATTCTGAAATAATGAATACAGGACATAGCTCAAAGTCAGGATTTTCTCAAGTTCACTGGATACTTGAATATATAACAAAGATCATGTGGTTCACTGTCATTGGCATTTAAATTCCCTGGCATTTGGATTTATAGCCTCTGCCACACATAGTACTTCTTTCACATCCACACAAACACCCATACCAAATTATATATGCGATACATATATTATTCTTACATTTTATATAAGCATATTAACATTTTATAATAACATACTAATATCCAGTTAATTGTTACTACAACAGAAAACATGAAATTGGATAATGTACAAAGGAAAAGGAAGTATTTTGGCTTATAGTTATAGCGACCAGAGAGTCTAAAAGCATGTTACTAGTGAAGGCTTTATACTTCTTCAACTCACACATAAGGCAGATGGACACAAGACACATGCAGAAGAGAGAGAACATGAAGTTGGCCTTGTTTACCATAACCTGTACTTAGAAAACCAGTCTACTTACAAGAGAGCAAGAACACAATGGAGAGAGGCATTAATCTACTGGAGGTGACCCAGACCACATAATCCGAACAGTAAGTCCCACCCTTCAACATGAATGTTGGTAACAGCTAGCTGTAATGCAGAATACCAGCGATCCCACAACACGCACCCAGAATCAGGCTATCTTAATCTCTCCCCATCCTAAGGCTTAGGGAACCTTGAGAAACGGCAGGTGATGTCATAGTTAGGCACAAGTGTCAACTTGACAATTGAGGGTTTGAGCTGTGGGCACATTTGTGGGGAATTAGTAGTCAAGCCCAGAGCGAACCTGAAAGAGATTGTATAGCTGATGGGGAAGGTCCAGCCTATGATAGGTGGAATTAGGCCCTGGAATAAATCACCAAGAACTGGTTGAGAGAGTCAGCATCCTTTTGTACACTTGGCCAGACATGCTGGTCTGGCAAGTAAGGATCATCCCCCTCTCAGCCATTACGTAGAGATGGTATGGCCAGTTCCCTCGGCCTGGTGTTGGCATGAGCTCTCCCATCAAGCTGGACTGAGAACTGTAACTGGACTGTCCTAAGAAAATAAACCCCGTGTCCCTTAATTTGATGGTCATTTATCAGCAACCATGCAGATGAACTGCAACAGGCGGTAAGATTGTAAGAACCTAAAGATGGGATGGTCCACTGTTGGACAAGACATTCCATTCACGGCAGGACTGCTGCATCCGGAAACTCACTGCATTGAGACTTGTCCTTACCAGACCTACATAATGACTGACGTACCAACATGCCCCCATAGACTATGAGGAACTGAAAAGAGATAAGAACACACAGGGGAAAGCTTAAGGACTAGAGCTGGATGAGTGAAGGAAATGCCTCCATCAGTGGGATGGCCAAAGAAGGGGCAACTTGGTATGCCACAGAGTCTTGAACCCCCATAAGAGTAGATAAGCCAGAGGGAATCTTGGGGTCCATAGAAGCAGCCAGGCAGGAGGGTGGGAGGGAGTGGAATTGTTGATGAAGGAAAAGAAGGGAAATGGGAGGGAGGAGGGAAGGAGGGAAGCAGAGATTGGTATTCAATATGTTTGTAAAACTAAATTAATTTATTTAAAAAATTAAGTATGCAGGGCTTACAGCAATTCTAGGCTCAAAACAAGGAATTTGTAAGCCTCTGGGAACACCTCAAAAGACACTCATCTACATCATGGTTTTCTGGATAATCTACAGCCACAAAGCTTTTTTAAAAAATCACTGCATTTCATCTTTCCTTGTGAATAAAAGTAATTGCACCAAAAAAAAAAAGCATGAATGTTGGCGTGGACAAACTACATACGAACCACAGCACATGCATGCATCCTGCACATACATGCACACACTCCTTCAGCCACCGTGCTGAATGACTCAAACTTCACTCTGTAAACCAAAGACAAATCATCGCTGGGACTTACAGAGCAGCTTCTAGACTAAAAGGTCTACTGAGGAATGAGTTGAGTGATTGTGGCTCATTGAAACTGAAGACAAGCGCTACTATTCTTCGAGGGCATGCTGCGTCCATGCACCTTTATCTCGGTTAGGCCTGCAGCCTGCGGTACAGATGGAGACACACTGTCATCCCTGTGTAGGGTGAGGTAAGTGTGAAGACCCACGCCGTGATTACTTTGAAGGGAGCGCCACTGCTTTGAATTTATAAGTTCTGGAGTTTGTCTTCAAAATTCAGTCATAATCTTTTACAGTCATACCTTGCGTGTTCCCAAAAACGTTCTGTTAAATAGGATTTTTGTAATGTGATTCTCGTTTTAAAGGCACTAAGGGAATGTGGTATTTTAGGGAACACTTCAGAGAACCTTTTATAAAACACATGACCCTTTAGTACTATGAACACTAAACTATTAATGTAGCTATTTTCTGAGATAGGTGTTCTGCAAAACTGGTTTTCTTACAACATACTGAATCTGTTTCCAAAGCATACACACATCCCAAAGAGTATATGAGTAAATAAGAGAAGATTGAAGAAATGAATATTCTAGAGAGAAATAGGAGTTTCAACAGTCTAGCTTCTAAAATGTGATGATGACGATGGTGATGATGATAAAATGTTTAAGCTTCTTCTCCAGACTTTCCAGCTCCAAAGTTTAGAGCCATTTGTCGAATGCTGAATCTAAGGAGACTTAAGATCTTACTGCTCCTTCCTAAAGGTCTATAATGAACTTTCTGTGGCTAGGTTACATGGACCGGATGCCTCCTAAGAGGTAAGGGGCTATGAGGCTGTCTAAATAATAGCACGGACAATCTCATACTCAACTATAAACCACTGTCAGTGACACAGAAAAACATAGTGGAGTTAGAAATGGTCTCGTTGGTTGCACCATAGAAAGAGAAATAGAGGCACAAACTTTGAAACAGAATTAAGAGTGATTTATTCCACCGTCAGCAACAACTGTAGCGGTGATTGCCCGAAGCCCTAACAGACCCCTCAGCAGCTCCTGGGAAAATGAAAAGCAGAGTAAGTCGCCACCTGTGGCTAAATGTCTCTCTTCAGTACTGCTGATCTCTTTATCATCACAACTGCTCATTCAGCACTAGCCTGAACACCATCCTTCTTTGAAATTTCCTCTGTCAAACAAATTCTTCCATTACCTTCAAATACCTCATTCAATTTCTTAGGCTATGGGCAAAATGAAGCCATATTCTTGGCTAAAATATCGCATGAATGCCCCATCCTGGGATCTGACAGAGTCCTTGTTCCCCTCTGAAACCTCATGAGTCGGGCCAGTATTATCCAGATTTCTCTCTGCATTCCTGTCTTCCAAACTTCCATTGGAATAGCTCAGCAAGCTCTGCTCAACAGCTTTCCTAGCCCCAAGTTCTTCTACATTCTTTCCACAAAATATTTGCAAAGACTTAGGCGGTACATAGGCACGCTTATCACAGCAGAGGCCTTTCTCTAAGTACCGATTTCTGTTTTGGTTACTGAGACTCTTGCCATAACAATGTACCTGGCTAAAAAAAAAAAAAAAAAAAGTCCACATAGGCAAAGTTTTATTTCAGCTCACAATTCCAGGTTACACTGCATCATAGCAGAGCAGTACAGCAGCAGGAGCTTGAGGGAGCTAGCCACACACACCCATCCGTAGCCAGGAACAGAAGGCAAGGGATGACTGCATGTACACACTTGCTTGCTTGTGCTTAACTAGCCCCTCATCTTTCTAAGTCTTGGATCCCCTGTCTAGGGAAAAATCCAACTAAAATGGGGAGGGGGGCATCCCATATCAATGCAGGGACACAAAGAAGTTCCTCTCACATGTGATTCAAGTTGACAGCTGAGACCAACCACAACCTTGGTACACGAACTAGCAGATAATGATCTTTAAACAGTCTCTGTAACTATCCTGCCTCTGAGATGGAAAACTGGCTCCTGATATAGAAAAAAAAATAGGTCATGCCAGTAGGAAAATAGAAACTTTTTAAAAACTGAAATTCAAGTGCTGAAAAAATTAAACATTTGACATAAAAATCTACTAGATGGATTTAACAGAAGACTAGAGACTATAGAATAGAGAGCCAGTGAACTTAAAGAAAAATCAGTAGAACTAATCCAATCTGAACAATATGAGAACATGGCCAGGGACAGGAGGACCCTAGAAAAGAGTTAACATACTCACCACTGAGAAGCAAGAAGAAAATGGGAAGGAAAGATATATGACAATTAAAAAACCCTTCTAACTTTGCAGAAAGATATTTATTTTACAGATTCTGTAAGTCCAAAGTAAATATATTATAATTAAACTGTTGAAACAATCAAAAAAAAAAAAGAAATGTGACCAAACCATACAAAAGCAACACATTCCATATTGGGGAACATAATTTCAGTGGCAATGATTTCTAATGTCAAAACAGTGAAGTGGCATGTTTAAGGAGAGAGGAACCAAATTCAATCTAGTTAGAGTTCTATATAACTAAAATACCCCCATAATAATGAAGGAAAATTAAAAACCCTCTCACACACATGAAAACTAAGAAGATTCATTAAGCCAAATGTTAAGGGAATCCCCAGCACTGCAGAAAAGAGAAAGGAAGGAAAGAAATAAAGGAAGAAAGGAGAGAGATGGAAAGAGGTAGGAACAGAAGGAAAGAGGGAGAGAAGGAGGTTGAAGAATTGAATTGAGTGAAGAAAAATATTTAGACTGACCAAATTGGACTTGAATATAGGGGAGGGAATGAATACTGCATAAATGGAAATATCAGGATTAAGAACATGTTTTCTTCTTTATCTAGAGTATACGTGATCAATATACAAAAATTACAGCATCCTATTTTGTGGGTTAATAACATATAAATGCAATAATTATGACAGGTATAATATAAAGGATGAAGAATAAAAGTAAATAATAGACCTAAACCTCCAAGATTCTTACATTTTATCATGAATTAGGACAATTTAAATTCACATTCAAACACTGCCAAAAACTCAGTTATATTGTATAATCTTTAGAACAACCATTCTTCATTTAAAAAAATAAAAAGTCATGTGTATTCCCATTCAACAAAACCCAAAAGTGTAAGTCTACAAAAAGAATCCAGTGGAAATTTCAGAGCAGCTTCATTCACAAGATCCAAAGATGGGAAATAGTCCAGTATACAGGGACAATAGCTAAGCAACTGAGATATGGCCATAGAATGAGCTCACAGCAGCACTCATTAATTAAAAGCAAAGAACTGCTACTACATGCAACAACATGAATGCATCTCAGAACATTGAACTCAGCAGTACAACTGTCCAGGAAAGTCAAGCTGTCCTTAGTGAACAAATACCAAAGTCAGGACAGGAAATGATGCAACTTGTGAAGGAGATAGTCATGTGTCATGGTGTTTTTATTCCAACTATCAAAACATTGTATAGCACACTTATGATTTGGACAACTAACTATCTGCAAATTTACCACAAAAATTGCACCCCAATCAATGAATGTTAGCTAATTATATATGTAGGTATGTATGATGAAATGTATTGATGTATATAATGCATTCAATTTATTTGAAATGCATTAAACAAAATGGATGGATTGATCGCCAGATTCATGAGGGAACAGATGTGCAGTACAGCTTACTGCTAATTTTGTGCTGAGTGCATGATATGTGTATGCCTGTGCATGTGACTGCAGGCACACTCAGGCTTCAGCAGGCACGTGGAGGTCAGAGAACAATTTTGGGTGTTGGTCATTGCCTTCCACTTTGTTTGAAGCAGAGATTCTTCATTGCTTGCCACTGCACTGCATCTGCCAAGCTAGTTGGCCTGCAAGTTTCTGGGATTCGTCTCTGCCTCCTGTCTCACTGCAGGAGCACTGGGATTGGAGAAGCACACTCCTATGCTTGGCTCTATGTGGTGTCTTAGTTATTCTCTCACTGTTGTGAGAAAAGCCTAACAGTAAGTCCAGGGGGCTGGCAGGAAGCTTGTGGCTCATATTACATGCATGTTCAAGAGAGAACAGGATGTGAATGCAAGCTATAAAAGCTCCAGGCCTACCCTCCAGTGATATACTCCTAACACTCTAACAAGGCTCCTTCCAAGCACCACCACCAGTTTGGGACCAAATGTTCACACACATGAGTCCATAGGGGACAGACAGTTCACATTCAAACCACGGCAATGGTATGTTGGTTATATAACTTTGCTGCTGTACTAAAGACTGGACCCAAACTATTCAGGGAACGAAGGATTTTATTCATGTCATGATTCCAAGGTATAGTCCATCATAGCAAGCAGAAGGAGCCAAGAGAACTGGCCACACCACAGCCATGGCCAACGGCAAATGGAAACAAGGATCAATGCTGAATGCTTTCTTTCTGATTTACCAGTTTGCCAATATGCTAACTAGCTCTCTCCATCTCATCCACCTGCCTTGAGAATGCCCATAGTAGACAAGTATTTCTGCTTCAGCTAAAGCAATTAAGCCAACCTCCTATAGGTTTGCTCAAAGACCTGCCTTAAGTAATAATTCCTCATAGATGCACACAGAAGCCCACCTCACAAGTGTCGAGTTGACAGCTGAAACTAACTCATGAGTGTGGGAAAGTTGAACTCAAGACCTCATGCTTGTATGACAAGTGATTTACCCACAGAGCCATCTCACAAGTCCACAAAATGTTGCTGTTACAGGTTCCCAAAGATGTCCTCGACACTGAAAAAAAAAAAAGACCTCTAAATCCGTTACCTTACAGGATAAAAGAGATGCTTACAAATGTAAGTAAAAATCTTGAGATGGGATCTATCACAGTTCACCTGCATGGTTGCTGATAAAATCATGACAAAATAGCTGAAGGGAACAAGGTTTATTTTCTCTTGCAATTATCTGGCTACAGTTTTTAGTCCAATATGGCAGGAGAGCATGCACCATCACCAAAGGGTTAAGGGAAATAGCCATATAACATCCACTTAACAGTTGGAGAGGGGCAATCCTTACTTGCCAGACCGGCATGTCTGGCCAAGTGTACAGAAGGATGCCAACTTTTTCAACCAACTCTCTGTATGGTATTCACCTCTCCAGGGCTTAGTCCCACCTACTTTGGATTAGGCCATTCCCATCAACTAGACAATCTCTATAGGTTCACTCTGGGCTTAACTCAACTACTGATTATCTCCAAATGTGCCCAGATCTCAGAACCCTCAGTTGTCAAGTTGACACCTGTATCTAACTATGACAAGATCATTATCCTGAAGATTATCAGGGAGGGTCCAATACAATCATAATCACAGGATCCTTAAAGATGGCAGCAAGGCCACAGAGAGAAGAAACAACATGGGCAATGAAGCAGAGATGTGCAGTGGAATAATCAGTCCCCTATTAACAATGGCACCTGTAGGAGTCAGAGAAGGTGAGCAATGGTTTCCCTTGGAACTTCCAGAGAGACTGTGCTTTGATTGTACATTCACTTCAGTCTGCTATGACTCTGTACAATGTCTGACCACAAGAACTGTAAAAATGTTTGTGCTCTTGCAAGCCACTAACTTTATGACCATTGTAGCATTCTGATGTAACACGGTGCTCACATAATTTTTTCACCTTTTCTGTACATTTGGAGTGTGCATGATAAAACAATCAAAGGAATTTTTGCCTAAAGTCCCATTGACCAGGTATGGGGATCAGATAAAAGGCAAGTCAACACTACCAACTCTTAGTCTTCTCAAACTTATTTAGAAGCTTTAAATAAGAAGTTTTACTGGTCATTAAATTTAATAATGATCCTGACTGGCAAAATTACAATCAATGGGAGAGAAATAAACTGAAATGGAATGAAACTGGAGGATGCAGAAGTCACTGTTTTTTTTAAGGAATCTACTACCTAGAGATGTCAGCCTGACTTAGCAGCTCTCCTGAATCCTAGTTCCTGCAAAGTTTTATAAAATTCCACTTCTTTCTCTTCTGAACTTCTATAGAATATTCACAATTTGTTATCATTTGTCATACCTTTCCTTTGGAAGAATCCAGGAATGGACAGAAGAAAACAGGAGAGAGGAAGGGATAAGCAATAAGTACTCGAGGGATCAGATCAATAGCTCATATGTAGAGGTCATTTATTAACAAATGGTTATGAATCAGAGACCAGCTATGTTAGAGAAAATGTCTCCTCTTTATGCAGATAATTATAGGTTTTTATCTTTTCTTGTCTTTTCTCTTCTAATCATCCAAACCTACAAACTAATCTTTGTTTTATCATTCTAAAAATGCAGTCTGCCTTTGAAAAGAACAGGAAAAAAAAAACAGGCAAACTTTTAAGTTGATTTTAAAAGTAAGGTTCCAAAATGGCAAACGAAAACTTGAAAACTTTAAACCAAGTTTACAACCCGAGCCGTAGTTAAAAATAGAAATCACAGTCATGCATGAAGGATTCATACGCGCTCTCTGCAGAGCTGGGTTCCTGAGAAGGAGGGAGATCTGATTTCTCAAAATCTGTTTTTCAAGCAAAATGAATAAAATATCTCAAATATTTTATTGCAAGTGCCAAACATGGCAGATGGCATTTGCATGGGGATTATATAACCACACTGAAAAGCCAACCATAAAGTTCTGAGAATATTCTCAGGGTAAAAATGCCTCTACCTCCCCTCTCACCAATCAGAGCAAATCTAGTCTCCTACCAGAGGCTCATGATCTGGACAGCCAAAGACAGACCTTAGGTCAGGCTTAAGAGTGAAACTGAAATCACAGTTCAGTCACTTGCAATAATCTCCTTGGTTACAAGTACCCCAGACCCAACAAAGCCTGTGAATTTCAAAATGATCCACTTTGAAATTCTTAAGTGTTATTTCTATGAAACCCCTGAATTTTCAACTCAATCTAATTTCTTGAACCCAAATGATTCTGTCTTTAGTGATTACCTTAGTGAACATGTCAGTGCTAGGCTTTAGCAGTGTCTCCACCTATATTAGATAAATGAATTATGAATGTGCGGACTTGTATTTTTTCTGATGGGATTTAACAAAGTCTTTATCCCCCAGTAAGGCAGTATGTGCATCATCTTTCCATCACTGCAACAAAATACCTGCAGCGAGCAGCTGAACAGGAGGAAATGCTTATTTTGGTTCATGGTTTCAGAGGTCACAGCCCATTCTCAGTTAGCTTTGAGGGGTGGTGTAGGGCCTTAGTAGATCATTATGGTGGAAAAAGTCTGTGATAGAACAAAACCGCTCACCTCATGGCAACCAAAAAATGAGTAGGAGAGAAGAAGTCAGAGTTCCATTGCATCCAGGGATGTACCAAATGACCTAGCTTCCTCTGTTAGGCTCCGCCTCTTTTTTTTTAAACAATGCTTAGGGATTAGACACAGGGTTTAGTGCATGCTAAGAAAGCACTCTGCCACTCAATTACGTTCTCAGCCCTGGGTTTTGTTATTGTTATTGCTTTGTTTTGAGATTGGTCTCTTATGTTTCTAAGACTGGCTACGAACTCACCATGTAGCCCAAGAAAGTCTAAAACTCCAGATCCTCCCACTTCCATCTGCCAAGTGCTGAGATTACACATCCGTTAATGGCCAGCCCTCAGTTCCTAAAGCATCCGTGACATCCCAGCAGAGCCAATGCAGCCCAACACAGAAGCAGAAACTTACTCAAGACTTTATGCAATTATTTTGTGGGATTGTGTGTGATTTTTTTGCTATCATTTTATATTTCAATCCATATGATAAAGGTTAAATAGCTTTGATACATAGTCTAGCATGCATCCTTAAAATGAAAAATGTGGTTTTCTTTTTTGCTTATTTGTTTTGTAGTGTGTGTTTCAACTATATGGCTCTAAAGCATGAGCTTGGTAGATGGTCTCATGTGACAAGTCAAAAGTTTGAGCACTGCTATAAGGCATGGAACTTTGAGGAATTTGTAAAGTCCAAAATACAACCTCCTTCTTCCTCACAAAGGACAATAGCATTCTTTCTACTTAGCAAGGATCACATACTTCAGCCTCTCCACAAATACATGCTGAATGATTAACTCTTTTAAATGCGTATTTTATTGAGCTATAATTTTACAAAAGATAATATTCACCGAGTTTAAGAGTATACTTCAATGCATCTTTAAACAAATGTTAACAACGACGTGCCCACTGCTACATCACCGAAGGAAAAAAAAAAAGACTTCCTGTTTCTTTGCATTTGATTTCATATCCCTAGTTTCTGGCCCTAGGAAGCCACAATCTACCACTGTTGAACCTTTTGTAGGATTTCATGTACACTGAATTGTTAAGTAGCTTCTGAGTCTGGTTTCTTAGTAAGCAACATGTGGACTGGCAAGATAGTTCTGGGGGGAAGGTCCTGTTTGCAAACCTGGCAACCTGAGTTCAATGCCTAGAAGCCCACATGGTAGAAGGAGAAAACTGACTTCCAAAAGTAGTTGTCTTCTGACCTTCCCCTGTGCATTGTGGAATGCATGTGAGAGTTATTCATGCTACTGAATGAACCAGTAGTTCATTAATTTTTATTTTTGAGTATGTTCCATTGCAGGTATATACCACAGTTCCTGGGCATATGGGTGACTTTTGATTTCTACAGTGGGAATTAAACAACTCTGGACATGCTAGCAAAGTTAGAAGAACAAAGATTTTATGTTTTTTTAAGTAAATTCTTTGGAATAAAATTGCTAGATCATATAGTAAGTGAATATTTAACTTCATAATAAATTGTCAAGTTAGGTGTCATATTCTGTGTTTTTACCAGAAATGGAGAATTCTGCTTCACGCATGACCTCATTGTTATTTAGTATGGTCAGTCTTTCTAAACTTTTGAGCCACTCCAGTGGGTATGCAGTAGTACCTCACTGCTCAGTTTTAATTAATATCTCCTAATAAATTATCCCACAAACACTACTGCATATGCCTGCTGTGTTAGTTCTGACCACTGGGCTTCTTATAGTTCATCATATTATTAGGCACCAGAAGGGCCAGATATTTCCTCCACAAAATCTGTGACTGCAAATGTAGAGCTATGCGCACTCTAGAAGGACTGCCTTGATGGAAAAGCACCACCGGAAAAACAATCCACACTTTAGAAAAGTATTTCAGAATGAAAGTCAAATGGCATCATGGCTTGAATGTGAGGTGCTTTCCACAAGCTCATGAGTTTGAATCCTTAGCTGACCTTAATGTTTGGGAAGGGAATGACAACTTTAGGAGGTGGAGCCTTGCTGGAAGAAGGCACATCTCAGGGGGGTTTTAAAATTTTGGGAGCCCATCCCTGCTTACTCTTACAGTGTTCTCTTCCTCGCTCTGCCTCCTTAACATCTGTGGTCAACTGAACCAACCTTCCTGCTTCTTTCTCCACCCACACCTTCCTCTATATGATCTCCACCATAAGGCCTATGTCTTCCCTCTGGGACTGTAAACCAAAGAAACCTCCCTTTCTCCCTCAAGCTGTTTGTATCCCAGTGTTGTCTCACCGTGGCAAAAAAAGGAAAATAGCTACAACAAATGGTTAAAACCCAGATTAATTATCATCTTTCTCTTTCTCGTGGGAGAAAAAGAAGGAAAAAAAAAAGAAAAACAAAAACTTTCAGCTCACAGATAGAAAGATCTGGAATGAAATGGCAGTTCCTTCTCTAACAACATTAGCTGGACACCCCCACACAGCCTATCCCGAGCTATCAGATGGCCATATGAGATCTGAAGGCTTCAGAACACTAAATTTGCCTCTCAAAAGAACCAAATTCTAAGCTATGCCACACACGTCACTAGTCTCTTACAGTGTTCAATTTTCTCTCACTATTTTTAGGTGGGATTCAAAACACCCACCGAGACTTTTGTGTGTGTGTGTGTGTGTGTGTGTGTGCGTATAAGAAAGAACATTTTTGTTTTGGTAGAAAACGTGTTTGGCCCCTAATCATTTGTCAAGATTTTTCATGCGAGATGTAGTTTTCTATCTCCTTAAACTACAGTAAATTACTCATATTCATGTCATCAAAAAATGTCACCTCTGCACTTAGGAAAAGAATAAAATCCGTCTCCACAATTATCCTCTCCATCACTAACAATCCTGAAAAGAGACCCAGGGAACTTGTCTTCTAATCCTTCCAAATTCACAGGATAATTTGGAAGAGCATCTAAGTGTCTCTTCTCCCAGCCTTCCACAGTAACTCAGATACCGGAAAGCGCAAATATCTGGTCCCCAGTGTTTCAACAAAGGATCAATAGGCTTAATAAATAGGATTTTTTTTCAAAAGCAGGAAGTCTCTTGGAAGTAACTTAAATGGTTATCTTATTTTTTTTTATCAATAAAAGGAACGAAAGAAAAAAGATACGAGTCAAAAATCTACCTTCAGTTACACTCCATGCATTTGTACCATCCTCTTCCAGTCTTGCTCTGCACTTGTGTCTTGTGGGGAGTTACAGGATTGTTGGCCAGCCACATCTGTTGCCCTGCAGGATGGAAGAATGGCCTCGATGAAAACAGAAGGGTCTGTCTTTCAGAGATGCCGGGCTGTGGCCACAACACATCTGTAATCTGTCTAGATTACAATTTCAATCTTTGGGATGAGGAGGAATTTCCATTTTCATGCCTGACATTTCTTTGACAAATACATTTTCCCATGTAAAACATGCCACTTTAAATCCAAATGTAAGTGCAAATGTCTGAGTATAGCAAAAAGAAGCCAAGCCTGGATATCGGATGAGAACATGTGTTTCACCCACGAGTCAATTACTCCAACTAGGCCTGAACCCCCAATGACCTTCTGTCTGACATTCATCAATCAGTTCCTTTGAGAAAACCAAAAACTACCTAATCAGTTGCAAACTCTGAAGGACTGACAGATAAGATTATCACTGACCACTCCCATATTTTTCATGGTGGTCCTAACTCACAATCCATCTCTACATCTATTCCCAAGATCTTTAAACTCCCCCAATTCTTGCTCTTAGAGCCAATTCCAATACATTTTAAGACCCCAGTTTCTTCACTATCCATAAACCAACTCTCAAAGCAATCACAGAAGAAAAAGCACAGTCCAGCCATTTCCATCAGTCTGCCCCACTGTGACTGAAAGGCCAGTCTACTTGAAGTCAGGGGCACAGTGCAATAAGCAGCACAAGAGACGAGGAACTCAGAAAACAGCATTTCTACAGCTCATGGTACCATCTTCATAATCATTGGCTATTTTTTTCTAATTCACCACACAGGATGATTCTTCAAGCTATGCATCAGAAGTGTATGTGTGTGTCTATGTTTCTCTGTATGTGTGTGTGTGTGTGTGTGTGTCTATGTTTCTCTGTATGTGTGTGTATGTGTGTGTCTAAACCATAGTTTACCCTCTTTAACAATAAACCATCTTTGGGTATAGACGGGAGAAAAGCAGTACCTCCCACCCCATCTCTTTGCACAAGGCTCATATCTCCCAAAACAGCTAAAGATGCTGCCTTTAAAAAGCACATTAAAGGATGCTCCAGGGATGGGAGGGGGAGGCACTGGGGGATGGGGAGAAAGGGGGGAGGGGAGGGGGACATAGGGCAGTGGGAGGTTGGAGGGAGGGAGGCGACCGGTGTACCTGTTAAGTTTGTATGAATGGAAATAAAAATAAAGAATAAAAAAAAAAAGCACAGCCCAGTATACTAAAGATTTAGCCCGCATGTGCCAATGACTGTGCCCTCCTTCATATGCCCCAATCCTTGATCACTGGAACAGGGCTGTGACCATAACACTTTTGCTGGGGCTGGGCAGCTGGCCCAGGGGTTAAAGCGCTTGCTATGTAAGCAAAGAGACCAGAGTTTGGATCCCAAGATGGTAGATGGTTGTGGCGGCCCACTTCTGATTACAGACTCAGAAGGCAGATCCTGGGAATGCACAAGTGACCGGTTTGCCAGACTAGAGGCTGGGAATCCTCACAGTGACCTGGTTAGCCAGACTAGCTGTATTGGCAAGCTCTAAATTTGGTGAAGAACCAGCTTCAAAAGAGATTGAGGTAGAGTTCCAATGTCAAGTATGGGCCTCCATGTGCATACACACGTGCAAGTGCACACTTGCATGAGTACCTACCCACATGTACACATGCACATACATGCATACATACACATGACTACATACAAGAATGCACCCTAAACACATGAAATGGAAAAAGAAGAAAAAAAAAAAAACTTTGTCACAGGGCAATCAAACAAACCCTTCCAAATCCAGAGGCTCCCAGACCTGGTCTTCCATTTAGCCAGACTTTGCTGCCACAAGAGCTCTGGGGAGACAAGAGTTCACACACACACACACACACACACACACACACACACACACACACTCTTCTTGAGTGCCAACAGCTCCGAAGAAGACATTCTCAACAAGAACTGCTCCTCTGCAGGCCTCCACAGTGTTAATCATGTGAAACCACCCCTTTGCCTGGACTCTATTTTAGGACACATGGATCCTACAAAGTGAATGTGAGAAGAGAAGGATGAAGGAGGTTAGGGAATGTGTAGACTACAGCCACAGATTCTTCGCGCCTCTAACCCGATTACGTTGTTTTACAGATAAAGATACTATGGGGTAGGTGCGATTACCCAAGATTGCACCTGGAGGTCTGCAGTTGACTTAACATGCACTTTTAATCACACGGCAATGCTCCACTTTCCTTGTATCGATCGGCTTTAGTTTCAATTCTGTTGTTGCAATAAATACTTAACTGCAACAACTCATCTTACGATTCCAGGTTACAGTTCACCATGGTAAGAGAGTCACACCAGCCCCACGAGCCGAGGGAACTGGTCCTTGAACAGAGGGGCAAGACCCACGGCGTGTGCATGCCAGCTTGCTGAAGTGCTAACTAGCTCCCTCTACCTTCTCCGCAGGCCCGGGAACGAGTCCTACCTACCATGAGCTGGATCTTCACACATTAAACATGCCATCAAGCCAACCCCAAGGCTTGTTGGAAGACCTACCTTAACTAGATAATTCCTTACAGGCGCGCCCAGAGCCCCACCTCACAAGGGTCCTGTGAACAGCTGGCACTAAATGGCACATGCACTCTTCTCCCTTTCCTTTCCAAAATAAATCGCTGCAAGTTAGAGAAGCACGAGTGACAGTAGCGAGTAGCCTCTGAGATTCCTGCAACCAGACGCAGTGCCGAGTACCTTTCATGGGTTGTTTCATTTAAACCTCACGACATCTCCATGAGGTAGGAACTTGTGCCATCTTCACACTACAGATGAAATGAAACATGCTGACCCACTGGCTGGAGGCCACACAGCAAGTCGACAGAGGAGCACCCAGTACTCACGGACAGGCACAACTTCTGTTTAGCCCTAGACAGTGTCTGAACCACTGCCATTAAAGTGACATCAAGACCCTTGGAAAATCACATGTGGTCATAGTTCATCAGTACAATCCATTTGCCCAAACTGTCAGAAAGCAGTCTCACAAGCAGAAGCGGCCCAACAAATTATTTCTGTTGTCTCCATGGTCCAGTAAGCTGAGTGTTTATAAAGGCCAAGTCCACCTGGAAAAACTTTTTTTTTTTCATTTTCATTTTCATGTGTATGTGACAGAGGCATACACGTATGGATGTTCCCACATGTGAAGACCCAAGGTCAATGTTGGAAATCTTCCTGATTGTCTTCTACTTTATACTTTTTGAGGCAGTGTCTCTAATAAGTCAGAGCCCCCTGACTGAGCTAGGCTGGCTAAACAACTTGCTCGGGGGCTTCCTAGTGTCCACCTCCTGAAGCTGGGATTATAGGCAAGGACATCACATCTACCCAGTGCTTCATAGGGATCTGGGAAGCTGAACTCAGGTTCTTTTGTTTGTATGGCAAGCACTTTCCCTGCCAAGCCATCTCCCCAGACCCACTTGCCGCATCTTAAGAAAACAAGTCCTTGGTACTTACGTAAGGATCACGTCAATATTTCCTTCATTTACCTCCAGATACCTTTGCTCTACCTCTTCTAGCACTCATAGGCACCCAGTTGTGCCTTATAAAAGACTCACCAGCTGGCAAGCTCCCACCTGCAATCCCCCCCAGGGTGTCAAGATTTTCTGTCAAAAAGGTCTGGCCTGGGATACCTTGTAATAACAGAGCAGCAACCGTTGAATTTAGTTTCCCGACCAGCAACAGCCCCCACTGACAGCGCAAAAGTGGCTGGGCACAAAGATGTTCCAGAAGCAGCGTCGGGCAGTGGGAAAGAGAACTGGTTTGAATTGGTTTGAATTGTGCACCTCGAAGTGTCTGTCCTGGGGATTTCAGGCAAGTTGTACATGTGCATGCACACGCGTGTGTATATATACATGTGGCATGTGTATGGAGGCTCGAGGTCAATGTCAGGCGTCTTCCTTGATCTTGGTCAAATTCTTAACTTCTCTGAGTCTTGTTTCTCCAGCTATAAAAGAAAAATTGTCAGCTATTTCATAAAGATTAAATGATAGTACATAAGCATGTGATACCATGCCTGTTACATAGTAGCGCAAATTGTCATTTTTAATAATGATTGTGGCCGTGTGTATACATGTTTGCATGTGAGGATACACATATGTATGCAGGTTTGTGTACATGCAGAGGCCAGAGGACAACCCCAGAAACTGCTCCTGAGACACCATTCACCTTTAGTTTGAGACCGGGAACTCACCAGGTAGGTTAGGCTGAGACCAGCAAACCCAAGGAACCCACCTGTGTCTATCTCTCCAGTCCTGAGATTACAATCATGCACCATCATGTCCAGAATTTTTTAAACAGGTGTTCATGGGATCAACTTGGGTCTTTTAAGTGAGCTATCTGCTTAACCTACATTTTTTAATTACACCTCTATCATGGTTTGAATGTAAATTATCCCCCACAGGTTCATATGCTAGAACCCTTAGCTGTTGGAGATATCTGGGAATATCATAGAAACTTTAGGAGATGGAGCATTGCTGGAGGAAGGAACATCACAGGAGAGGGGGTCTGGAACTTGAGGTTTGGTAGCCCAGCCCTGCTTGTGCCTGCAGTTTTCAAATCAGCCTCTAGCTGCAAATATCCGCCATGTCTTTTCCGCCATAATGGGCTGTATCTCCCCTCTGGAACTGTAAGCCAAATAAATCTCCTTACCCCCTTTCAGTTGTGTATGAGTATTGTCTCACAACAGCAAAAAGAAAACTAACTGCAACCACCTCTTTTCAGTGGCAAAAGAATTTTTCTTCATTCCATGAAAGGAAAAAAGATGAGACTAAAATCTGAAAAACTAGAAAACTCCGACACAGATGCACCCCTAGGCGAGGAAAATCTAAAGAATGACTGTGAATCTGGGCACAGAAAAAGCACAGCCAACTCCACCTGCTCACTGGGACTTTTTAAGTATGTATTTATAGACATGTTTAGGTGTTTGTGCTGTATATATAATTAGCCATTTTCTCCAGCATATCCAGTAATTATTTTATCAAATGCACATCTGTTTTAATTAGGCATGTGCGCACTTTACTATACTGTAAAATGTCAAACACACTGTAAAAAGAGCTCAGAGTACATTAACACATAAAAACAAAACTTCACTTGACATATCACAAACAGCTGCAGGAAGCTTCTAGACCCAACCAGCTGTTGCCCAGCAGCTCCCAGCCAAGGCTGTTCTGCAGGTCCTTCGGAGAGTCCACCAAAGCCAGAGCTGTACTTCCTGTTTTCCCTTCTTGCACCTTCATGTGATCATCAGATATGGGGTGTGGGAAGCATGTGTAACTCAGCTGGCACCCTGTATGCCAACTCGGGTTCAGTTTGCCAAGTCAGAAGCTCTTAGTGCAGATGCTCCTTCAAGTACCTCAAACCCAGAGTGATTCCAGCTGTCAACTAGCATGACTGTCTGGTACGGATGGGGGATACTGAAAACTAGAAAGATGAGCTGAATGAAGCAATGAACTGGGATCACTTTGGAGCATACCATACTCGGTCTTATACTCCTTCCGCCACCCTGATGTCTAAACCGTACTATTCATCAGAATTATCAAGGGTGCCCATGTAAATGCCATCCCTGGAGTCAACCTAAGAAGCCTGAGGTGATCTGAGGATATATGTTTTAATAAAGGTTGCTGGAAATCTCAAAACAGTCAGTTTTACATCCAGTGATGGGCAAATCGAAAGAAAGACTTTGGTCTGAGCACAGAAAGCATAGGTCTACAGATCACTGTTTCCCCCTGACAGTTCTTCATGGTCTTCATTTTTTAGTGTGTTCCCAAGTCTAACTGCAAGATGCTGACCAGACTTGGATGGTCTCTGACTGTTGACTTGCCAGGATACTAAACTTGAGTAACCCACAAATTTCCAAAGCTTTTCTGAATGGACTTTTTGCTCCTTTTTAGAGGCTTAGTTATATGGTAGAATGTGTTGCAGAATCAGTTCACACCCGTGTTCAGTCACTTTCCATAGAGAATGCACCAGAAATCCCTCAATGCTGCTATTGACCTACTAGCTCACTGGTAGGTTTTTCTAAGTAAAAACAAAAAAAAAAAAAAAAGAGATCTCCAGTATACAAACTAACTTTACATCTTAAAACCCTGGAAAGGTAGATTA
This sequence comes from Typhlomys cinereus, assembly GCA_023101885.1. Lineage (NCBI taxonomy): Eukaryota > Metazoa > Chordata > Mammalia > Rodentia > Platacanthomyidae > Typhlomys > Typhlomys cinereus. The sequence goes on along the minus strand of JALPQD010000111.1, from coordinate 541,645 downwards.
GCTACCTTTTCATCACTGGGACCAAATACTTAACAAGAAGGCAGCTTTTAAAAAAATGGATTTATTTTGGCTCAGAGTTTAAGGGAATATAGTCCATGGTGATAGGGAAGGCATGGTAGTCAGCAGCTCCAAAGTGGATGGAAAATTTGGCAGGCGGTTCACATCTCAACCAACCAGGAATCCGGGATAGCAACTTGGCCAATAAACAATAAGACCTGCCCACTCCCATAACTCACTTTCTCTAGCTAGCCATCACCTTATCAAGATTCCATGTCCCCCAAAACAGCCCCACTAATTGGGACCAAGCGTCCAAGTACATGAGCTATTCCTGTAAGATCAAGAAGAAGACCAAGGAATACCATACTCATCTCTTCAATATAGTTCTAGAAATGCAAGCAAGAAGAATCAGGCACACAAAATAAATAAAAGTTATCCAGCCCAAAATGGAAGAAGTTAAATGATCTGTTTTGCAGATGATAAAATATAGAACACCACCAAAAACTTCTAGAACCAATAACAAATTTGATAAAACTTCAGGATATAAAATTTACATAGAAACATCACTTATGTTTCTATTTACTAATAGTAATCAGAAAAAATAAATCAAGAAAACAATTCCATTTATAACAGAATCAACAAAAACATAATAAGGGCCATTGAGATGGCTCAGAAGACATCCATGCACAAACCTACTGACCTGAGTTTGACTCCAGAGTTTACAAGGTAGAAGGCAGAAGGAGAGAAAACTGACCTCTGACCTCTGACCTCCAAAAGTCCCATGGTATTGTCATTCATCATTCACTCATATCTCTCTCTCTTTTCTCTCTCTCATACTCAAGTAAATAAATATTAAAAACATACATGATAAAATACTGGAGAATAACTTTGAGGAGGTAAAAGTTCTGTTCAAGGTATGTGTTGGTAAAAGAAGCTGAATTATGCACAAGTCAATGCAGACACTGAAATAACATTGTTGAAGTGAACTGTGGCTTGTATACAATCCTTACCAAAATTCTACTGTCATTTTTTACAAAAATAGGAAGGCAATCCTCCAGGTATGTGGAACCACAAAGGACCTCAAGTCAGGCATGATGACATATGCCTGCGGTTCCAGCATTCTGAGGGCCAAGGCAGGAGGCATTTGTGCTGGAGGCCAGCCTGGTATACAGTGAGACCCTGTCTCATAAATAAATAAATAAACAAACAAATATTTTCCAACAGCTTCAGTCACATTCTCCAGAAAATGATTCAGATGGTTATCGGCAAAGCAATGGATAGTCACCTATGAACCATATCTCCACACATTAGAAATGCTAGGCAGTAATAGAAAAGAACTACCAGTGTGTGCAGAAACATGGATGAAGCTCCTTGATACGCTGCATTCAAGGCGGACACCAAGGAGTCCCTTCAGTAGGATGGCATTTATAGGGCATTCTAAGATGGTGTGACGGTCTGTGAGGAGGCAGTCAGCGTGAACACCCTGAGAGAATGCCAAGAGCAACTGAGAGTTTCCTTCCGGGGTGATAGAAATGCAGTAGGCTTTAATAGGGTTGCCAAAAGTTTGCTCTGGTTGGACATGACAATCGCCATACTGAAACAAAGCAGCTAAGACAACCAGCCCAGAGACCCTTACAGGATCAGGTTTGATAACAGTCCCTTGGGGAAGAGGACGATCACAAGGCTCAGGAGACCCTCATGAACCCCTATACAATGATTATATAAGAGGTATCAATCAGGGCTGGAGAGGTGGCTCAGGGGTTAATCCTCCGCCTTGCAGGCGGAAGGTCCTGAGTTCGGATCCCAGATCCCACGTATAGACGCCAGGCGGAAGCGGGGGCGGCCTGCGCTTCTGGTCCTGGTAGGGCGGAGCCTGTGAGTCCCGGGGCAGAAGAAGGTGGAGGCGTCCATGGCGGTTCGCGAATTCGTCCGTGGTTCTACACATACACAGACACACACACACAGACACACACACGCACACGCACACACATACACACGCACGCGCACACAGTTGAATAAATAAAAAAAAAAAATAAATAAAATAAATAAATAAATTAAAAAAAGAGGTATCAATCAATTTGCCAGGGTGGACTTTATGGCACTGTGGCTGCCTGTAGGTTGTCTGTTCTCCTATAAGTAACACAACAAACTCACTGGTTCGTCAAACAAGACTTGGATAAATCTTTTATGCTGTCTGCCATTGTTCTCTATATCAGTGCTGAACTCAGCTTTCTTTCCCCTTCACCAGGAAAAGTCCTTCAGCAATAGAGGTGTTAGGATATTTACATTTTAGAAATCCATTCATGGGGCAGAGACAGGAGGATCTCAGGTTCAAGGTTAGCCTAAGCTACTTACTAACACACTGTCTCAAGAAAAAAGAAAAAGAAAAAGAAAAATCTCTCAGGGCATAAGGCGTTGCTCAGTGGCAGAGTGTTTACCTAGCAAGCACAAGGCTATGAGTTCCAGCTGTAGCAACACATACACGCACATGCACACACACACACACACACACACACACACACACACACACAACACAAACTCAGCAAACCATATACTTAAAATCTATGGTTTGGGATCTGTCTCAACACTCACAATGAAAGAGAAAGATCTCAAGAAGAGCTACACCTCTCTGAGAGACTGATGAGGGCTAATGCTGACGGGGATGACAAAGAGGATGTTTTCCTCAGTGGTGTACCCATTGATCTGCGATCTTGCTGGAGCATGAAGCATGTCAGGCACATGCATCAAAGACAAACTAGATGAAACACAGTGGGCCGCACAAGTGAAAACACTGAAAATAGGAGGGACTCTGTCGGGGGAGATGAAGGATTTTAAGGAGAAAAGGAGGAGGGGAATGAGAATTGGGACTAATGGATGAAAATTGAAAATACTAAAAATTCACTATATTCATGTATGCAACATTTTAAAAAGATTGGAAGAAAAAAATCTGTGGTTTGCATATCACATGAATTATATCTCAGTTTCTATTTTTGGGCTTTTTATTCATTCATTCATTCATTCATTCAGTGTGTGTGTGTGTGTGTGTGTGTGTGTGTGTGTGTGTGTGTCTCAGAGGGCACATGTGTCCCTATGGAGGACCAAGGGTAACTTTGGGAATCATCCTGGATTGCTTCTACCTCCTTCTTGCTTCACTCTGGTATTTCCCAGGCTCTGCCCACAAGGGTCCCAAGTGCAGGCCACTGAAGTTTCCACCTGGTGTTTTTTTATGTGGGACCTGGGATCTGAACTCAGGACCTTCTGTTTGCAAAGCAGAGTCTTAACCCCTGAGCCATCTCTCCAGCCCATAGTTTAGTTTTTTTTTAAAGTAGGATAAGTAAACAGTGCTTTGGAGACCTATTTTCACTACATTAGCACTTTTTTTCTTTTTCTTTCCCTTTCTTACAAGTTCTCATATCACTTCTCAAATGATCAACTTGGCACTTAAATCCTTGTCACAAGTAGTACTTCTCAGAGAGGCACTTTGTTGCACTGAGGGAGCACCAAGATTTGAAAACAAGTCTTTCCATTTCCAAAGGGTTGGTTCATCATGCTGCCTTCCACATTGACCAGTCTACTTTGGATCAAGCAACCAAAATGAAAAAGTATACTGCAGCACTTTTTATGGCTGAGACAGGAACTCATGAAGTTCTGATAAGCTTCCAACATAATATATAACCAAGGTTAACCTTGAACTCCTGATCCTCCTGCCTTCAGATTGCTGGGATTATAGGTGTGCATCACCACAACTAGATAGAAAACAGTACTTTTTTAACCCATCAAGTTAAAAGGGTATTACTGTATATATGTGTGGTATGCATGTATGTTTCTCCCTATCTTGCTGAGCACACACCTTATTTTTAAGTAATAATTTGAAAAACAAGGCATTCAAACTAAAAATAATTAAATTATTAATAATTATTAATATAACAAAAAGAAATTGTTGCTTAAATTAATATTAAAATTAAAATTGATTGTCATTTATATAATTAATAATTAATGAAAATTAATAATTAATAATAAACTAAATATAGCAAAGAAAATTAAGACTAATAAGGTGCTCGAATAACTGATAAACCTTTCCAAATTCTTAAGCAATAAAAATAAAACATTACTTATAAATGATGGCAGAGTCTACACATAAATTTAAAAACATAATGTCCAAAAACACAATGCCCAATAAATATGTGTATATATATACACATTGAATATACATGTCTACAGCCAAACATAGCATATGGCTGAAGTTGTATATACTTCTATGTAACACAACTAAAACAATATGATACAATTTTATTATTTGTGTATGTGTGTGTGTGTTGTGTTGTGTGTAGTATAGGGCACTTGAATGTGTGTGTGTCTGTGGATGTCCAAGGGTGACATCAAGAATCATCCTGGATTGCTCTACTTCCTTATTGCTTTGCTCTGGGGTTTCCCAGTTCTACCATCCAGGGCAGAATTACAAATTGCTGTCACGCCCATCAGCAATTTTTACATAGAATCTGAAGATGTGAACTTAGGCCCCTTTACTTGTGAGGCAAAGACTTTATTTAACCACTGAGTCATCTCCCTAGCCTTGATGCCATTTTTAAAGGAAGTATTACGTTATCTACTTCAGAAAGTAATAAAAATGACAACTCAAGCAAAGAAAATAACGAAGATAAATAATTATAAAAAGACTAATTTAAGATAGAAAACAAATTTGATAAATGATACCAAAAACTGGTTGTTTGAAAAGTCAATAAAACAGACAATTTTCTGGACAAGCTAATCAATAAGCATAAAAGGCAAAATCATGAGTAAATTCACTTAGGAATGAAAGATGATGGAGGAATGGACCCAGCGACTTTTAAATTATAAGTAAAAAAATCACCAGGTACATAGAACTGTTCATAAGTCTTGATGAGATCGGTCATATTTGTCAGGAGCATATATGCGTAGGAGAAACAAAGTGAATCAAGATGTGAGTTGATCTTCATTCCGATGAAAAATCTGGATCTGAGTAATTTTATAGATAAACGATAATAAATCTTCAGAAAGCAGAAACTTTTCATTCTAGGTAGCTGCTACTTCGAACAAAAATAAAGATAGGATTCTGCCAATCCATTTTATAAAGTTATTATAACTGTGAGACCACACATTGGCAAAGTGACACAAACAACAAATGTAGGTGCTCAGAGAAGAAAGCACACAGGGGGTTCTACTCCTGACCTTTTAAAGGCCTGTTTACAAGAGTTGTCCCTGACTGGCAGCTGGGACTTTGGCATTCAAAAATATTCCCAACCCCTCCCTCCATCCCCGATTGGGTGATTGGCTCACTATGCCAAACTGTTTATGGAAACATATGTTTAATGCTAGTAACCAGCTTCCTCTCTAGTGTCTGGAATTCTGGTATCTGCCAAGCAGAAGTTTGTTATGTGATCCATCTTCAAGAAAAACTCTCAATACTGGGTTCCCAGTGAACTTATTGGTGAATATCGATTCACACGAATCTTTAGAAGTGGTAACTTCTAAAGAGCCCTGTGCCTAGAGTTCTCTGGAATTTGCTGCATCCTTATGTGGTAAGTCATGGCCTGAGTATGTCAGCATGGTAGGTCCCATGAATCCCTCTCTCTTTCCTTCGTAAACCGACCTAAGGATTGTCAGTATAATAGGTGACAACCCTTACATATAGATATTGAAATATAAATAATACTTTTTCAAAATCAAGTTTTATATTCTGTAATATAAGAACAGTTCACATCAGCTGAGCATGGTACCCCAAAACTAGGAGGGGAGGTTAAAGGAAGAAGATTGTGAATTCAAGGCTAGCTGGGTTACACAGCAATATTCTGTCTAAAAAAAAGGAAAAAGAAAAAGAAAGAAATCTAACACTGGAAGAAGAAGATCTAGTAATAAAGTAGCTACTAGGAAACATAACTTTTGAAACAGAATGACCTTATCAAAGGAACATGAAGAAACACTCCATAAAATTAATATTAATTCTAAGAAAGTTTAAAAGTGAAAATATAAAGGATCTTTTATTCAAAGGGTCCTTTATAATGCTCTCAAACCTTTATCATCATCACACTAAGCCATTCCACCTAAAACTGGTAACAAAAAGTTCTACCACTGATATTATTTAAAATCTCTTTGTAATACACTAAAACTGTAACAGAAATTTTGAAAGAAAAAAAGGAGGAGTTACTTTCTGTGTCTAGAAATTTGGCCAATTATCTGAATTATCAGAAAAATATTTATTTAAATAATTAGCTTTACTTAGTACCATTTGTTGGTCGTCAAAAACAGAACAAGCCAGGCATGATGGTCCATGTTGGTAGTCTCAACACTTGAGAGGCTGAGGCAGGAGGATAGCTGTAAATTCAAAGCCATAAGGAATTCCAAGCCAACTTAGGCTACCAAGTGAGAATATGCCTTTAAAAAGCAAAAACTACGACTAGCAGGATAGCTCAGCATGTAAAGAAAGCAACTCACAAGTCTGATGACTGAGTTTACATACATGTACATGTGTCCATATGAACATAATAAAAATGACAGAACAATAAAATAGCTCATACTATTCCAAATTCTGTACATTTCCCAGTCTTTTCAAATAGTACAAGTGCTCCATAAAAATCAAAGTCAAAGCTATTGAATATATGAATAAATCAAAAGTTATTTCTTGGGTAGCAATACTTAATAGCATTAAGATAGCTCATAGTTTTAATAAAACAGGAGGCTGAATGTACAATGAGAAGAGTCTATATAAGAACAGAAGTCTGACCCACAAGCTACCCAGGTAATCCAGGTTTATCTACAATAAACAGCCCAGGGAGGCAGCCTGCAGATAGATGTCAAACTACTAATGTCTAACAGCAGTTTAAGAAGTTAACTTTGATCTTTGGAACAACTGATCCCAAACTACCATGACTTGGTTAAAAACTGATAAATTTTTTTCCTCTTGTTTCTAAGAGAGGACCAACTGTTAGGTTTGGGCTGGGAGCTAATCAGAACACACCCACTTATGGAAGCATCTGTCTTTCTGTTCTGACAGCCATCAAAGAAGCCATAGGTCCCCTGCTGAGAACCTGTCTTTGAGCCTGGAATTGCCCAGCAGGTTCCCCGGGTGTCCCAATTCCAGGAAAGCGTCAGGCGCCCTAATGCCAACACCACCAGGAAGCCGCTGGTAGCACATCCCCTATCTTAGGATGGGTACACCTTAATTGGATGTGCCCCTCCTCCCCATTTCCCTCACCTCCTCTAAGGCTCACATTGGCAGAATTCCTTCCTCCCTTCCCCTGCACTCAGAAGCAGCCTGCCTATAGGCACAGGCTATAAAACATTCATCAACCACTTGGTATGGGATGACACCCTCTTCTGTATCCGAACTCTTGGACCTGAATATTCCTCAGAATCCCCACCAGTCTGACATTCCACAGTATTAATATGTCTTCTAATAAAACTCTTACCCCAAAGGACGATCTGCTTTCGTGTCCCCAGATCCCTAAACCCCAGATCTTTCACCAACCAGGGAAAGTCAACTGTGCACCCACAACCATATATAAGATGACCCTCTGCTACTAAGCCCAGGGCTTCCTCAGGCTCCAGCCTTCAGCTGGGCACCCCTGAGGCCTTCCCTGCACCCCACTCCTCTGCCTGCCTAGAGTCTGTCACCAAAGCAGGGGGCACACTTGCTTTCTCACTGTAGAGAGCTGTGAGCAGCCTCTAGTTGTTCTCACACAGTCTTCCCTTCCATAATACATAAAGAAAAATTCCATTGAAGTTTCTTTTTAACAGGCAAATTGAACAAAAAAAATTTCTAGAGTTCATCTTTGAAGTTCCCCATTTGAGAATAATCCAAAACAAAAATAAAAGTGTCGTGAGAAGATTAGCTCCACATTTTTCAAAGCAATTAGTATGGCAGCACTCATTCGATCAGAGAAATATTAGTATAAGAATTGACAAGGCATACTCAGCGAGGCACCATATCTAGGATGGGGCTGCCAAAATATGTAAACTTCGTGTACCTAAAAAGATAATCATCACAAGTAGAAAGATGAAGATCCAGCTGTTCTGTTAATAGAGTTATGACAACCAGCCATGGGAGGGAGGAGGTATCTTTAAAAACTCATCTCAGAAATATTCCAAAGCAAAGACAGATTTAAAAAAAAACTCAAAGGGAGAAATTAAATTATTAAAACCAAATTGCAAAAAAGTTGAATAGCATCTCATTTCTAAGTATCTGAACTGGTTTGGGAGACCGGGGGACGGCAGAATAGATAGAAGGAAGTAGGCATGATCAAGAGGCATTGTATGCACGTATGAAATTGCCAAACATTAAAAATAATCTTAATTAGCAAAAAGAATAAGGAGAAACTTCCAAAGTAAAATGAATCAATTTATATTGTATGCATTTAAAAATAAACAGGATGGGGTTGGAGAAATGGCTCAAGAGTTAATTTTCTGCCTCACAAGCAGAAGGTCCTGAATTCAGAAATAAATAAATAAACGAACGGGATGGGCTCTGTGGTTCAAGTCCTTGCCTTGAAAGCAAAAGGTTCAGATCCCTAGATCCTGTAAAACTGCCTGGTGGGTGTGGTGGCAGCCTATAATTCTAGGCTTAGAAGGCAGACCTGAGAATCCCCAGAGCAAACTGCTTGGTTCATAACAATGAGATGGAAAAGTGACCAAGGATAATTCCTGATATCACCCTTGGGCTACGACAAGCACACATACTCAAGGGCACTCATGTGTATACACCTGTACCTACACTCATACAACCACCCACATGCAAACACACATTCACATGCATATGCTCCATACACACACACACACACACACACACACACACACACACACACACACAAAGAGAAAAAGGACAAAAATATTTGTAACTATCACATGAGGAATGCATTTTATATCCAAAGAATTTTAGTAAATAGAGAAGCAGAGAAGTACGCCAGAATATTTGACAAGGGGGCTGGAGAGGTGGCTCAGGGGTTAAGACTCTGTCTCCTAAGCAGAAGATCCCGAGTTTAGATTCCAGGTCCCACATAAAAATGCCAGACCAAAACAGTGGCAGCCCACACTTCCAGCCCTGGTGGACAAAACCTGAAAAATTCCAAAGCAAAGCACTATGAATAAATAAAGCATGTAAAATAAAATTTAAAAAGAATATTTGACAAGGAAAAAAAGAGAAATGAAGAAAAACATTGAATACAACATTTTAGCCAGTCATTTTTTTTCTTTTTCTAAATTTTATATTGAATATAGTATTCATGAATATACATGAATATAGTAAAGTTATGATATCTTCACATCTTTATTTCTACATCCTTCCCATTATAACCCTTCTGTTTCCCTACCAGTCTTCCTTATATGTCTTTTGCATGTGTGGCCCACTGAGTTTGATCTGGATTGCCTTTGGTGGCCTGTGCCTGAGCCTTTGAGAGGATCCACTGTTGAGGAAAGCCTGTCCTCTCTTCCATCAGCATTAGCTCTCATCAGTGTCTCAGAGCAATGTAGGGACTCTTGAGATCTTTCCCCTTCCATCGTGAAATATTGGCAGGATACATCTGTGCAGGTCTTGTGGAAATCTACATAACTGCACTGAGTTCATGGATGGAACAGCTCTGTCATGTCCATGTCTAGTCGCCCTCCCTGCCCCACTTCAGACTCTTACAATCTTACCACCCCGCATCTGGGATGTTTCCTGAGTCTTGGGATGGAGAGTGTATAAAGCCAGTTATTTTCTTAGACGTAGGCTTACCCAGTCCTGATGAGGTAGGGTGCAAAGGGAGTTCACGGCAAATGTTGGGGTCTTGAAAAGTGTTTCAGCAATGCGTTTGAACAATCCAAAAATAATTTAAAAGTCCTATCAGTCAAGGCAGTTATCCCAAAATCAGGGGGGAAAAAAAGAATTGTATACAAAAAAATGCAAAGCACTGTGTTATTTCTAACAAGGAGAAGACACAACTGAAATACGTCTGAATCAGAGATGAGATAAACCAGGTATGGTCCCTTTGAAAGAAAATGGCATTCAGTTATTTTAAGTGTTGATAAAGCATTGATGAAATGTGTGTTGGCGACATGTGGAAATGCTTGTGCCAAATATTAAGCTAAAAGAGCAAGATGACATAAAATATTCATTTATTCAGAACCATATGATCTCAATTATGTAAACAACTTAACAAATATATGTATGATACATACAGATATAAATATACATGTTGTTAAAGACCATGTGAGTTGCCCCCCTCCTCCTGGACACACACATTCACACACACAGGCTCACATGTTTGTATCCTTAGCTAGTGTTACTGGGAAGGTGGCACCTTTTAGAGGTGAGCCTTGCTGGAAGAAGGCATGTTACGGGTGCAAACCTAAGGTTTGGTAGCCTAGTCCTGCTTCCTCGCAGTTTTCTCTTAGTTGCTCTGTCTCCTGATGGCTGCCATGACCGGACCCGGCCTCCTCCTTCTTCCTCCAGCCACTCTTTCTGCTATGAGATTCCCTCCATAATGGACCATCTCCCTCCAGAACCTTAAGCTGAATAAATCTCCCTTTCTCCCTTACACTGTGTGTAAGTATTGTCTCACAGCAATAAAAGTACTATATCACATCTGCATAGTATATGATAAAATGTATATGTAAGCAAAATCATGTACATGGAGACATACACACACACACACACACCAAACTGCACCTTCATTCAGAATGCTAAGATTTCAACCCTTTTGACTCCTACTTTACATCCCTTTTTCAATTTTCTATAATGAGTAGAAAGGTAGAATGACTTTAAAAAATAGTTTTTCTAGGTTTCTTGTACCCACAAACCATTAGAAGAGATTTTCTTCAAAGAACGTGGGTCTTTCTTTGAAAGTACATGATGCTCATTGGCACCTGGGACAAGGACAACCTGATTAGACACTGCCAAAAGGAAAGCCTCTGTGGGTAGCTGTACTCCGTGTCCAGGTCAAGGTGACATAATTATCTTGGATGCCACCCCCCACAGTCTTCCAGAAACCACTCGTGCTTGCCATAGGCAGGGAAAGATTGACTGCTAAATCTTAGAGTCTAATAACAGTGGTGAGAGTTTCAAGTAGCCATTTTTCCCAACTTTTTGAAACTTGTCCCAGGCATTTCAGCTGAGATGTCCCAGGTAGGAAAGTCTTTTAAACCCCCCATTTCGCCTACGTGCTGTGGAATGCAGCATGAATGTGATATCCTGGCTTGCAGTTCCACCAGGGAGAAAGTCCAAACAGGGCCACTAAAGCAGAACAATGGATGTTTCCAATCAATAACTCTGACATCTTCCTAAATCTCCTCCTTACTGCTCTAGCTTTGCCCTGGCATGCATATGTGGCTCTCCTTCCTTGGAGAGACACAAGGTATGTTTAATCATCTCACGGCTGCTCAGAATGGTCTTACCAATGTACAACGGGAATTCCAGTCTTTTGTTTTCCACTCAACCAAATCGGCACATGTCTTATTAGCAAAGTGTGTGTGTGGGGGGGGTCCTTTTAGAGATTCTTCCAGCCCATGGATAACCCAGACTTGTTGAGGATGTTCCTCTCAAGTGGTGATGTCTGGCCTGAGGGCCCCACTTTTTCCTATTGCATGAGTGCAAACCCCCCAAGTTGGGCCCTCCAAGATCAAATTCTCAGCACTTGATTACACTCGTGGCCACATCTAGCTGAGAGGGCTTGTTAAGGGGGGCAATCAGAACCTCTGAACATAGAGTCCCAGGTGGAGCCAGGAACCCCTTTCCTCCCCTAGGATCCGTGTTTATGACTTCACCTTCTGGACCGTCCATAATTCAAGAGTTTGACTAAAGAACATCTTCCCCAGGGAAAGTGGCTACTTTCCTAGATGGGGTCCAGCAGCTTCGGCTGACCCTAGGAGACTTCTCAAGTGATTTCTGGTGCCAGTACCACCTGCTCTTTCTTCTAAGGGTCCCCTTCACAGGTGTGGAGCGCAGGGAAAGACAACAACACACACCTGCCTGCGGTCCAATAAAAGTCATCCTGCTTCCGGTTCATTCACAGCCTCCACCTTATCCTCATTCACAGGCAAGGTACATGAAACCCACAGACCACATGGCTAAACTAAGATCTCTTTCATGCTTACCCCCCTTCCCTTCTTCCCGAAGCCTTTATCTTTTTTCTTTCCTCCTTGTCCTTCACCTGGTCATCTTCCTTTTCTCCCTCCTGTCAGTCATCAGTAGTAGTCATTGAAAGCAAATACTAATTTGACACAGTACAAGGACACAAGTGAGACAAGAATAAGCCATTTGCCCAGGCTCTCAAGAGAGTTTTCACAGAAACACAACGTATCCTAAGCACTCAGATGCTAATTGTGCTTTTCATCTTTTCTTGACCTCAAACCCCACTTTTCCATAACAAATAGAATCTGTGCTACAATTTTTAGAATAATGATAAAATATACCTCCATATATTTTCTACTCTCCTTTAGGCATGTCAATCTTACCAGTCAGCGATTGCCTTAAAGTAAGCTGCTTTAAACTTTCTGGTATGATAAAATGCACAGATTTATTTTCAAAGCTAATTTGGTTTTTCCCCCCTAGCTAGGGAAGTACAAACAAAATAAAACAACGGTGCAGCCGAATGTGTATGAGCCTTAAGCTCAGAGACGGTATAACCCTGATGGATCTTCAGCGCCTTTACCTTAACGTCCTGTAGAGCTCTGGTCCAGGAAAAAGTAATCCACATGTTTCACAGGGAAACACAGGTGGTTTTGTCCCTCACACTGGAGTTCTTCACAATAAGGGAAAAGAATTCCTGCAGGGGGGCACCCAGAGACCAGGCTTATTGTAGAGAGCCTCAACCTGAAGGGTCACAGCAGCTGGATTTTGATAACCACAGAGTCCCATTTTCCAGTAGCCAGAAGATGCCAGGTGATATAGAAGGCAAGTAGACCCTATATGGCTAAAGATTGCACAATTCAACTCTTTTTAAACAGATCAAATACGTAACATTTGCATTTGATACAACAGCCTTTGGAATCAATGGATCTTAGCCTGTGGTATTAGAATAATCGATGTAAATCACTATGGTCCAGTGAGATAACGCATACCCACCTAACTCAGCAGGGAAGTGCTCAATCCCTGGAGAGAGATGCCTCTTCCAGTTCTTGGGGACAGCATTCTTGATCACCTCTCCCCAACCTTCAGAACCTATCTGATTGGTAGTCACTGAGTGATTCTTGGGAATGAGGGGGAATCTTTCTGGAGATGACCCTGTATGGATCTCTGAGCTTGGGGGCTAGCAGCAACGGCAGAACTGCATGCATGTCACACAAGAATCCCCACGTGCCCCAGATGCTAGGACAGTAGCCGCTCCTCTCCCTGACCATTAGGGTTTGGTATTCACATAGGAACTTACTGCCTGCCCTAGAATGCTTCCCTGAAGAGACATAAACAATTTCAGAAGGTTCAACTGACAAAGCAAAGGATGATCGCACTCAAGTTTAGCTTGGGGAACCAATGAGTCTCCTGGGCTTACACTAGCATTGGTGAGGGGTTATTTGCATGCATGTGGTGACCCCAAAGCAACCACATCAGCAAATCTCTTCCACCTTGAATGAACACTTCTCCAGAAACACAAATAGAGTCCCTGCTTCAGTTAACCTGCCCCAGACTTATATACTCTAGCCCTCTGGAGACCTTGAGGTCAAGTATAATCAGGGCAGGATTACATTCAAATGGCTTGGGAGGGATGTATGAGGGAATAACTGGAAACCCAGGGGAGGGGTCAATGGCTTTCCTCACCCCTTCTCTATCCAGGGGAGCATCAACAGTCAACAGGTCTGATCTTGATGGTCTCTTCTAAATAGTCACAGCTAATCTGACAAAGATGGTGGCTGTTTTGCTTGGAGGACCAGTCCTTCTGGGTAGCATTTACAAAGGCACACTCAGGCATGCACACATATACACCAATGTGACTATACACAATGCATGTGCACACACATACCTAGACTCTCTTTATGAACTATGCATATAAGTTAACCATTAAAAAATTAACACCGCCATTCTCTTCATGTTATTCAAGGTCAAAATATAGAAAAATGATAATTTTTCTCAAAGCTTCTTTCTTAAATAGAGCCTTTACACTAGATGTCATCAGATACAAATTGGTAAGAAAGAAATCATTCAGCCATGAAACATAGAATGAAATGCTCAAAAATCAACATTTTTCCTGAAAGAATACTTTTTCGACCTAGTCAGATACAAGGAGATTTAAAAAAAAAAAAAGTATTAGGTCATCCCAAGCCCTAATAACAGAAGATTATTCCTGTAATGTACTTGCTGGGAGGTGGCTGTCTAATGGACCCTCTGTGGCATCCCTTGGAAGACAGAGGCTTCTCAGAAGATACACTCAAAAAAACTAAAGCAGATGACAGTGTAAAAGGCTAGACCTCCTGGGTCAGGATCATCTCCCTGCACAAAGTGAACTAAATTGAGGCCATTATCTGAGTAATTTCATTTCACCTTTCCCCCTGATTTTTATCTCAAGAAGAACTTCAAAGAGTCCGGACAAAATATGAAATAGATATTTGTTTGTTTTTATTGTGCTTGATCAACCAGATGGACCCATCACCGGCCATCACGCCCAGGGAAGGGCAAAGGAACAAGTTGCCACATATCTTTACTAAGTACTAGGGGGAGAAAATATTCTGCAGCCTTACACCACACGATGTGACACATTTTTTGTCAGTTTTCTTTTACCCAGTGGGTGGAAATTTAACCAATACTTTGTTAGCCGAGGTCTGGTGGCTCCCCAGGGGAAATTACAGGCGTGAAGATATAACCTCTACCACACTGCATGTGAGCTTGAAAGGATAGATTTCTAGGTCTAGCCTCCATTTGGAAATTAGGTTTCAAAAGGAATAGGTTTGTCACAATGGATTTAAGGGTGCAAAAGAGCTAACATACTCTTAACACATCTCAAAAATACTAGTGAGCAGGAATATTTCCATCCTATTACTGTCCGAGGGAAGGATGATAGAAAAAAGAAAAAAAACAACAATCCCCTGATGAACAGAAGCGAAGCCATGATGAGGCATATGCTAACAACATTAACTCTGCCTCCTTGGGACTGGCAGGGCTCACCTTGTGGGGGAAACGACCTTCAGATTAAAACAGACATAACCGGTGGCTGGAAACTGATCGCAGAGGGCAGCCTGGCTGTCAGCTTCATCTCCCCAACGATTTCTACTGACAGCTTCTTCCAAGATAGTTCAACCCTTGTAAAAATCTGCCTGCTCCTTCCTTCAAAGAAGAGGCCTGCCAAAGGTATTTGGTACATTTCGACGGACTTTATTAAACAACTTAATCCATCTCAGCCTGCCTAGCGTGGCCTACGGAGTCCTAATTAATCAATAAGTCTTTATTGAGTGTCCTAATGTGCATAATAGGCCTGAGTCAGGTGTCATGGGGCCTTTGAGGATCTGGTTAGGAAAATGAAGAGCTTCCTGGGGGGAGGGGGGTGTCGCAGTTCCTTTTTTATGCTGCTGTGAGGCAGTGCTCGGACACTGGACTTACATGGAAAAAAAGGAGATTTATTTGGCTTACAGCTCCTGAAAGGAGACATAGTCCATAATGGCAGAAAAGGTGTAGCAGGCACCAGAAGCTGGAGGCAGCTTAGGTCATCATGGTTGCAGACAGAGCAAGCCACAATGAGAGGAGACTATCAGCAGAAACAGGGCAGGGCTAATCAGCTTCAAGATCCACTTCTTTTGACATGCCTTCCTCCAGCAAAGCTCTACCTCCTAAAGGTGCCAGGACCTTCCCACACATTAATATCAGCTAAAGATGCAAAACCATGAATGTGTGGGGAACACCTCACATTTAAAACATGACAGGGGAGACAGGGTGGGCAGGGGGCAGGGTCTGTTAATGTCATGCAGAAAGAAGGAAGTCACAGCTGTGAAAGATCCCAGCCTACAACCCAGAGTTAGATACTTGCATATAGTAGTATTCCATTCAATCTGTGTTCGTCTAATGGAACACCCATGACAAGGCACTACACCAATCAAATGGCTGCAACAGTACAAATGTATTTCCTCAGTATTTTGGAGTCTGGAGCTCAAGGTTTTATTCTGAGGCTTCTTATGTGAAATATTCTCCCACAGGCTTGTGTGCTTGAACATTTGCTTTCCTTAGGAAGGTTGTGGAACCTTTAAGGGGCAAAGCCTTGCTGGAGAAAGTTGGTGATGGTGGGGAGGTGCAGGGAAGACTTTGAAGTCGCATAGTCTTGCTTCCTTTTCCCTCTCTGCTTTCTGATGGCAGATGCCAGGGGACCTTCGCCTCACACCCCGGCCACCACACCTCCCCCCTCAAGCTGCAAACCAGATTAAACCTGTCCTCCCTTATAAATTGCTTCTTTTCAGGCATTTGATCACAGTCATGAGAAAAGTAATAGATGAAACATCTGTGTCTTCTTCCCTCTCCTCGGTGAGTACATCTATTGAATCTATCATGTCCGTATTTCTTTATCTTATGAAATCTCAGTCAAGTTGGGTGTTAGGACCCACTCTGGAGACCCAATTCCATTTAATTACTTTATCTCCAAGTACAGAGGCTTGGAAGTTATGACTCAACATGAATTCGGAAATACAACTCAACCCATTACGGAATCTACCATGGGGTACAAGAAAGCTAGGTGGGACTTCTGTGCTTAAAACAAATAGGTGAAGCTGGATATGGGGGCACAAGACTGCAATACTAGCTCCTAGAGAGGCTGAAGCAGGAAGATCCCAAGTTTAGGGTCAACCTGGGGTATAGAGTGAGTTCAAGGCCAGCCTGGGTAATATAGTGAAACCTTATCTCTAGGATAAAAAGTTAAGAGACAGCTGAAGATACAGCCAAGTGGTAGAGCCACTGCCTAGCATGTAAGCTCAAAACTTAATAAGGAAAGAAAAAGCAAGGAGAATAGAAAATATGACTCAAACTGAGTTAAGATTGATTCATCTATGAATATCAGAAAAATTAAAGTATCTAAGAGCAATAAAATTTCTCACCATCAAAAGGTAATGCATGGTCCAACACTGGAATCCTACTCCATGGTGTCAGGACCCACCCATTTTCTATGCTTTCCGTTTCCAAGGTCACTTTATAGTCCAAGATGGCTGCTGAAATTCCAGTCATTGAGTCTGTAGTTGACTGTGTTGATTCTATTATGAGGAAGGCTTTTCCCTCATGGTTTAAAGATGGCTGAAGCATCCTTAGGCCTCATCCTCTCTAAGTCCAGTATAAAAACAGCAAAAGATTCTCTTCTAGCTCCAGTAGATGATTTTAGCAAAGTAGTACTTGTAACCCAGGATCCCGATGAACTTCCTTGATGATTGCTACAGCCAGGAGGACGTGGTGCCTTGATACCCTTGGGCAGGACATCCACCTACTACTGGCCACGAGTGTGGCTGGGATGGCCTCCAGATGGAAATTACATGGCGCAAACCACAGCTGTCTACAGACTATTCCCCGTGTGTTGAGGATGAGCACTATGAGCCTCTGTCATGGTTTGCAGGTGAGTTGTCCTCCACAGGCTCCTGTGCTTGCATCCTAACTGATGTTAAGGTTTAGGAAGGTCATGGCATCTTCGGGAAAGGGAGTCTTGTTGGAGGAAGGCACGCCACAGAGGGTGGGTCTTCAGGTCTAGTAGCCCCACCCTGTTTGCTCTTGCAGTTTTACCTCTTGCTCTCTCTGCCTCTATGATGACCGTGGTAACATGAGCCATCTGAATCTTTGCCAACCCTCATGCTTTTTCCACCATAATGGAACGTATCCTCTCCGGAATCATAAGCCAAATAAATCTCCCTTTTCTCCACTTAAGTTGTTTCTGACTGATGTCTCACAGCAGTAGGAAGAAAGAAACTACAACAGACTTGGAGCAGCTCTTCCTTGCCCACATAGCAGCTAGAACTGGAATTCAAACTCTAGCTGTCTAACAGCAAAGCCATCTCCTTTTACCCTTCTGCAGGAATAGCTTCCAGTCATGGATATCACTATAGGATGGAGCAAGATGGGAAGAATTCCTGGAAACGGTGAGATACTGGAAGACAGGGAAGACCAGAGACAGGGAAGACCAAGGTAAGTGAACTGAGTAAGATCTGACAGACCTGGAAAGGCATGAAACCACCAAGGAACAGGCAGTGCTCTGGAAACCCTGCAGGTTGGCTTGACACTCACATTACTAGTAAGCATGGGACGGAAAGGAATGCTTCATAGCCTAATGACTTTGGGGAAACCTGTGCAAGGCCTTTTGGGGACTCACTGTGAACACAGAAAGCTAGCTAAAAGTGTTTCAGTTTTGGGAGAGGGGGGAACCTGTGGTCATGTGACAGCAAGCATTGTTTTCCAGACAACATTTGCTTGTTCCTTAAACTTTCTAGTAATGTATTGGTCCCGGACAACGAATGATCTTTAGCATTCTGAGAGACCAGTGTGCTCTTTGGAATACATTTTTGAGACACCGCAGCTGCTGACTCAACTTAAAGTTTTCAAGAAAACTGGATCTCAGGAGGATGCAGGGATGTGGTCAATATGGCTAAGGAGGTGGATGGTATAGTTCTGAGAAGAGAACCTCGTGTCCCTGTCCCCATCCCATTTTTCCCAACCCCATTGGTAATAAGTAGTAGGCAGACAGTACTTGATAAATACTCTTATATGAGCATGACTCAGTGTAATATGTTCTCACCTCAGTTTTCACTGGGTGTCGCTGGATAGGATCCCCTAAACTGCCAGTCAGTTCCTGAATTGCAAGAACTTTGCATGTGTATGATGCACACTCGTGCACATATATGCAGACTTATGTGCAATATTTTGGGGAGTCACAGGAAACGTGTTTGTGACTATATACACATGGGTGTCTATGCATGTGTCCATGTGTGAGCATGTGTATACATATCTATAAGTATGTATATGTACATGCATGTGCATGTGAGCATGTGTGTACATGCATGGATCTGTATGTGTATGTGTGCATACATGTGCATGTCTGTGTGCATGTGCACATGTGTGTTTTTCCAAGTTTTTTCATTCATCCATACTAGATGCAGTCATGCAGTTAAATCACATAGCCACCACCATGTGATCAATAAAAGGCTCAGGAATTTTTTTGTGCCTTCTTATTTCCTTTCTATAAAGCAGACATACTAATCAATCAATAAAGAGATGTTTATTAACTGTTTACTATACCCACAGTACTGTTCTAGACTCTAGGGGGCACACCAAACAACTGAACATCAATCCAATACACTGAAGATTTACTATGTGTGAAGTGCTCTACTAAATATTATGAGAGGTAGGAAGTTAAACAAGCTGTGGATCCTTCCCCCAGGAAGTCTACTGTCTAATGAAGGACATCGGGGCGCAAGTAAGTGGAGTGAAAGGCAAAATGGGATCAGAGGAAGAAACAGTCATTTGCCGTCTGTTTAATGGGGAAGAGGTGTTACAGCTGGGGTTGAAGCAGCCAGTCTAATGATGCTGGGTCTGGATGGATGGCAGGGCTTCCCTCTCCACAGGTGAGAAAAAGCAAAGTTCTAAACGCTGCTGGGCTCCTGATTTCGCAGCCGAGCACAGGAAAGCCTGGAGCGGAGAGTCTTAACAGGGCTGCAAATTGGAATCACCTGCGGAGGTTTGAAAACACAGATGTCTGAGGTCTCAGCCTGACTAGCTGAATCAGAATCTTGGGGCTTTTGGACTATGTTTCCCTTTTCTAGCTTCCCTCAGGTCACTCAGACATGGTCAGGTTGAAAAGCTGCTGGCTTCAAGCTCTTGCAGAAAACTAAAGAGAACAGGAGGCCATGCAAAGCCAGGTTTCCCTCTACCTGGGTCTTAGAGTAGAGGAAGATCTTGGGTCCTGATGACAGGCTAGACATTGAGAGCCAGGAAGAAAGCTGCAAAGATTCTGCAAAATAAATAAGAAGGCATTTAGTGTGTTTGATGTTATAACGATATGAAGATATACGTGAGTCAGATAGTGTTAAAGAACACAGATCCATGTGACCTGCAGTTCTGGGTGCTGGAAGGTTCTGAAGCATGGTAACTGTATCTGGGATGATATTTGTGCTGCAGCATCCCACAAAGAGGCAGAAGGACATGGAGGCCAGGGTGCGAGAGAGCAAACTAATTGCTTTAGTAACATTCTTCTCTCACTCTACCAAATGTATTTCCTGAATAATAGCATTATCCTCACCACCCCCCACCTCTTGTTAGAGCTTTATATCCCACTACAATTTCATTAGGAATCAAATTTCCAGTGCATGAATTGGAGGGGGAGCACATTCAAACCACAGCACCCAAGATAAGGTTACCGTAAGCTTGGAAGAGTAGAGGTATATATGGACAGTGGTAGAGCACTTGCACACACAAGGTGCCAGCTTTGATTCAAAGCATTATCCTTAAAACTGACTGGGAAAGATAGCTCAGTGTTAACCCTGCCTCACAAGCAGAAGACCTGAGTTCAGATCCCAGATGCCACATAAAAAACACAGGTGGAAATGGCAGGGATCCTGCTTTTCTGGCCCTGGAAGTGGAACCTGGGAATCCCAGGGCAAAGCAAAAAAAGGTAGAGCAATCCAGAATGACTTCCAAAGTCACGCTTGTGCCTCCCAGGTACACACAGTGCCCTGAATATATACTCACACACCACATAAATTTAAAAAAAAAGAGAGAGAAAGAAACTTATATTCACCAAACTATAAATTGCATAATAAATATGATATATCAGTGGGACAATAAAATTGTATGATTAAAAAAAAATTGACCAGAGTCCAGTAAGCAATTAACAATGTGAGTGAGTTTTTCTTTACGTATGTTTGTGACGGAACATACTCCAAGGTTTTAGACAGGTCCCAGTCTTTGAAGCACCATAAAGGCCTTGGCTACACAGGGAAGCCACAATCACCCTCTATGCAGTCAGTATACCTTGGGATGTGAAAAAGTGACTCTAAGAAGACCTAACTGTTAGTGAGCACTTGCTGGTGCCAGGGCGTAACAAACTTCAGTCACAGCCTCTTGTCTGATTTCACAGTCCCACCAAAGATGCGGGTGGCTGTGTCTATTATGGTGTGGAAAGTGGGATGCATAGAAAACAAGGAACTCTTGCGAGAGGGTCCATCCACATCTTTAAGTGGAAAGACCAAAAGGGGACTGGATCAAACCAGGGATGTCATCTGTTCTTTTCCTTCATGAAACACACATTCCATTGTGGTGTTCTTAGGCTAAGGGTTAACAGGGCAAAGTCGACTGCATTCTGGCTGATGTTCTTTAGTGCCAGAAATTAAGTAAAGTAGTATCCAGGGTCAAGTCAGAGAGCGGCTGGGAGCTGATTCACAGTTCATGTAGATCTCACAAGAAGCCGTGAGATGTTCAGGAAGATGAAGACTCTCCACCAGTCACTTTGAAAAAGAACCAAAGGAAGCATTTGGAACATGGTCTGTCCAAGTCCACACACACATTATATCGTACCCAGGATTGCCTCCTTTGTGTTCACAACTAACCCCAGGCCTGGCCTGATGCAAAACTGCTCACAAATCCTTTCATGTTCTCTTCCACCACTGGATGACTGCACTCTTTCCCCCAATGGAACCCCAGCTCCCTCCTCCCTTCAGCCCGCCCCACCCCATAAAGGCAGGAACCCAGCCAACTCTGCTTCCAAAAGTCCAATAAGTGCCTTCAGGCAACAATTAGAACAAATGGCCAAAAGTCTCCTCTAGACTGTGGAAAATGTGGCTAGGAATAAAAGCCTGGAGAATTTTTTAATAGCCACGTAAAGCCCGGAAAGATTTCCCCACAGGGCACATGGATTAAAATTCTGCAACCCACACACAAGGTGTAACTTACGATAGGGGGAGGCGGGGCACCCTCCATCTGTTCCATTATTCCCAGGGTGGGCTGCATCCAGGCTGACACCAGGTCAGTCAGG